>OU696529.1:46977767-48399088 GCA_916048285.2 Bellardia pandia
AAATGAAATTAGCATTTATTTAATAACTAAAAAACATAAAATCATAACTTCTTAAATTAAATTTCCATTCTATGCAACTAATTTAAAAATTTAGGGGGTGGCATAAGTATTTTGACATATAGTATTTTAACTCTTTAAACGAAAATATGTTATTCCAACTTTTATAATACTTTTAGATATTTTTAATATTAATAAAATGTGTATCCTCCTTTAGCGGCAATGACTTTCCGGAGTCTTTTAGGAACTGAATCGATCAAGTTTTGAATGTATTTTGTTGGTATGTCCTCCCACAAAGATTTAACCTCTGAAATTGTTCCTTCCCTGGTTCTTGTCAGATCTGCGGTTCTTTGGTGCTTTATATATGACCAGACATTCTCAATCACATTCAAATCCGGACTTTGGGGTGGCCAATCCAAAGTTTCAATGCAATTTTCTGTCAAAAATGTCTTAATCATTTTACTCTTATGGCAAGGCGCCTTGTCCTGTTGGAAAATAAATGACGGTCCAATCAACCTATCACCAGAAGGAAATGCGTGTTCATTTAAAATTTTCAAATATTGGTTTTGGTTCATCGAACCGTCGATGGGAACCAAGTCTCCCAAGCCTTTATATGCTATACAGCCCCAGAACATGACTGTGCCACCTCCATGACTAACTTTTTCGACAACAGGTGCGATCTTTTTTCGAGTTTTTTGGTCTAGTCTAACAAAAACTTTTTTCTTTGACGAGTGATACTCGAAAGTACTTTCGTCGGTCCATAAGACGCTTTGCCAGAATGATAGGGGCTTGTCCACGTATCTGTTTGCGAATTCTAACCTTTTAATTTTGTTCCTTGGGGCTATACATGGAATTGGTCTTGCTACATATGTCTTAATGTTGGCTTCTTTTAGACGTCGTCGAACTGTTCTCTCGCTTAAATGACTATCAAAGTGCGAATTCCATTCCAACGCAGCGGCTTTGGGTGTCAAACCTGGATTACATTTAAATTTTCTGATAATTTGTCGATCTTCCACTGCCGTTGTTTTACGTTTTCTTCCAGATCGAGGCAAATTAATGACAGATTCTGTTTCTTTACATTTATTTATTTGATAATAAACGGTTTGTCTAGGTATATTGTACTCCTTGGCAATATTTGTTACAGATATTCCAAAATGATACTTGGTTATAATTTCACTCCTGACCGTGTTAGTTAATTCCGCTATTTTTACCATATTTACAAAATAGTAATAGAATTTTTTTATTTATCTTTCATCGAATGTTAATATTTAATACTCAACAATAACCGCTTTGTATTAAAGCTTAACACAAAAAACAAAATGAGATGAAATTGTAGAATGTCAAAATAATTATGCCGTTACAAATTCTTGTACCAAATTGCATTTCTCCCTTCAGAATGAGAATGGGTAAAGATTTTAACAAAATATTTTGCATACTTATACTTAAGAAATAGTGTAAAGAAAATATCATGATAACTATGCCGTTATAAGAATTTCAATATTAAAAAACAATAAAACAATTCTTCACTATACTTTGTCAAAATAAATATGCCGACCACTGTACATACAACTAGAAAATGTCAAAGCGGGTGAAAGCCTTTATGTGCCCAGTCAAAAAAGTTTGCCGAAAAATAATATTTTATTTTGTTCAAAAATAATATTTTATTGAATTTTTATTGAGAAAATTAATTTATATTAAAAAGTATCAAGGATACGTTTTCTAAGCCTTAAGAATTCGAATTTTAAAAAAGTACCAATCTTCTTTGATTTAGTCGGATGCATTTTAAATTTTAGACAGTGAATAAAAATTCCAGAAATTTGTTCACTTTTATTTTTTTAACATTGAATTTAAATAGGAAAATGTGAAAAGTGAACAAATTTCACGTGTAATTTTTATTCACGATAGGGGTGTTTATGTCTAGGTTTATTTATTTCGAAGATACAAAGGATAACAAAGGGTACTCGGGTATCGTTTTTACCCGTTTTGATCATTTAAAATTTCCACAAAGTACTAGACCCCTGTCCTCTCCTTTTTTGATTGAATGTAACAGTTAAAAAAAATATAACAGTTAAATGCTAGCTTTATTAGGTTTAGAGATACACTTTGAAAAACTTATTTTTTATATACATATTTGTACATATAGATTATTATTAATTTCTTTAACTGATTCAAATTTTATTTTTCAGAAAAAACAAATAATGAAAATCTTTGAATCTAATTGTGGTGCAAAAGGTAAGCGATCAAACTAATTTATCCTCTAAAATACTCTAAATGTGTTAGGAAAACTTATAAACATATAAATATTGTTCCATAATTTAGGAAATTTTAAGATCTTGAATGAGTCATTTGACTCCGGCAACTCTGCCGAGTGACCCTTGTTTATTTTTGTAATCTTCCCAAATGTTGCAAACATTATTTTTTTAATATCACTGCTTCATAAGTATATTTGTGTGTGCTCGCACAAGTGCTTATGTGAATGGCATTTTTTTTAATATAGAAAAATATGTATTTAAATTTAGCATAAAGTAGTCATTATGCATAATAACAATCTATTTTTAGCAATACATATATGTATTTTTTTTTAAACAAGCAGCCTATTTTAATTGAATAAACGATTTAAAAATAAAACACAGCACAAACAAACACCAACCAGAGCAAAAAAGACACATATATGTACATACATATGTGATTACAAGTAACGGTTTATTTATTATGCGATAAATGTAGGCTTTATTTATTAAGCACATGTGTGTAAATGTTAATGCGAGGCCAAGAGTTTAACTATAATGCGGACGGCAGGCGTTTTATAATGAAAAGGCTAGGTTAGGTGATGGACACAAAGGCATAAAGATAAAACATCTTTTGACCACTCAAACAATTCTGCACGGAAAATTTCTAAGAAATGTCTTTATTGGAAAGAAATTTGAAATACCTTTCATTTGATATATAGACATTCGCAAGTTCAAGAACGTGACATTCGTATGCCTTTCAGGCGAATAAATAAAGAAATCTTAACAATTTTTGCTAAAAAAAAACTTAAAAAATGTTTAAGATTTTTTTTAATATATTAATAATAAAAACGAGATCCAGAAGACCACACAACATACATATGTTCAATAGTATTAGCTTTATTGCAAAAGGCATAATTTTGCCATTTAATTGTTTCCAATATATTTACAATAAACTTGGCATGCAGAACGCTACATGCAAAACTCTACTCGTTTTCTATTACATCTAGAAAAATTCAACGGATTTTTTAAACTAAAGTATGGATAATGATTTATTTGGCTTTCTGTAGATAAACACCTAATATAAAAAGTTCGAGTAATTCGGTTTATAATTGTCCTGATGAAATATTTCCAACTTTTAGTATGAATTCGCATGCGACATTTATAATGGATAAGTATATACATATTACTTTACGGCTACATATAAAGTGCTTCAATAACTATACGAGTATAGCACTTTAACTAAGGCCATTCATTGTATTTGCTGCCTGCCATCTTTACAGCTTTTCTCCAGATTAATACAGAAAATATTTTTTTAGAAATTATTCGTAAGTCTTTGAAGTGATCAAAATTAAAAAATTTTATTTCCATTTTTCAAGCACCATGTTTAGTATAAAAATCAGTTCTGACAGGCATCAAAAACGCGACAAATATAGAACTCATTTTTTTAAATTCTGCGAATTGTAAGATAATTTATAAAACTCTCTTTATTTACAAAACTAGAATAATGTGGCTTTATGCTGATAGTTTTAGTATGAATTAGCAAACGACATATTTTCGTTATTTGTTTTTTGCTAAGGATTAGTTTAAGTAAATTTTACAAAAGCTTCGTATTTATTTAAGAATTCCTGGATCGACATACTTCCTAGATTTCTTAATTCTGAACTAAATTTTTAGTGAATAAAGTTCAAACTAAATTAATTCATTTGAACTCTGATAATTCCAATGACCGTTTGTTAATAAGAGGCTTCGGAAAACCTATTTCAAACAACTATCTGCTATCTGTTCTGTTAGTATTCAGTATATAGGATCCAATATTTTTAGCGTCCCAAATGAATATTTAAAATCATCAGAAAGGAAATATGGGTAAAACAAAACGAAAAAAATCTTTCGTTGCATTATTTTAAATCTTCTACAGTCGGGCAGAATCTAACATTTCTAAACGATCGACCAAGAAGTAGAAGAAGATTTGAAAATTTGCATTGTTTTGAAGCTTTAAAGTCGTATATTCTTGAATCTAAAAGAGATATTGACTTAAATTTTTTTGGATAAGGTCGTGATTTACTTTATTAGTAAAAAGATTAATTCCATAAATAATATGGACAAATTGTAAATTTATCAAAATTTTGATAAACATTTTGTTTCTCAGAAAAATTTATTAATTTTTTCATGTTGAAAATCGTTATTGCTTTGAAATATCTTGTATCTCATGAAAAATTATTTTTTAACAAATTTCAAGAAAATCGCTGAAAAATTCTTCCCGATAGTTTAAAAAACCGGAACAGATTTGACAAAATTTTAAACAAATTACATGTCAAAGGTTGACTATTTTGAGCACCCATAGCTCAGCCCTTGGAAGAGTTTTTGCATGTCATCTTTAAAACTTATAACATACGCGGAAACGGAAGTGTGTTCAACTAAATTGCCTTTTTTAACTAAAAGTTTTTACGTGTATGTTACCTATGTGCCGCTTGGAAGGTTTGTGGTGACCAATTTAAAAACTTTAAAGCGAATAGGCCCATGTAAAATTTAATTCTCGATCGGACCAGCCATTTAGAAATGCCAGATTTCTTTTTTTTTTCATTCTCTGTATTCATTTTAATAGCCTGTTCGCCGATCTCGAACGTTAACGTTCGCTTAGATAAGACTTAAGACACAAACTTTTTATCGTATCTATTTTTTTTTACTCAATCAAGTTTGTTTATTCCACAATCAAGTTTGTGTCTTAAGTCTTATCTAAGCGAACATTAACGTTCGAGATCGGCGAACAGGCTATAAATATGGAGGTACACAACTGAAGTTAATACATTTTTAAATGTAATGTTGCATAAAAGGATTTTCTGATTGTGTTTTTGTAGCATAATCTATCATCTCAATGGCCGTATGCATTCGGTCACTGGTGAGTGTGAGTGCCGACCACTGTTTTAAATACATCAGTTCTATATATTTTAAATCGTAAGAGGCAGGTGTTGAATTTATTTGTTAAAATTTATCTTATTTCGCTCAGAAGATATTTAGCGCCGCTATCAAAATTAATTGAAATATTCAAGATGGCGGTAATGATTTAAGCTGATTGTCTACTAAATAACTAGAATTGTGGAAGATAATATTTTTTATTTTGTCTATTTATCTACAAAATTCTAGAGACCATAGATATAGAAAAAATGCCCAAGTACTCTACCTTACAGCCATCCCTAAATACCAACGGAAAGCGTTTTTTAAATTTCAAAATTTCTCATGATCATACATTTTGTATGGAGCATACCGAAACAACGCGGCGGCAACGCTTTGCTATTGGAAAATCCGATTTTGACAAGGCGTTTCACAGTGAAGTTAGTTGCAAAAGAAAACAAGACAAAACAAAAAAAAAAAAAGAGAAATAAAACAACAATGTCCAGCAGTTACAACAAACATGATCGTTTTATTTACATATTTGTTTGATAACCCTGTTTTTATTGTTTTGACATAACGTTGCCGCTTTTGTTTAGGGATGGGGTATCAGCGCTAATGCTCAGCGTAAAAATACGTTCCGCTTTCCGTCGGTATTTAGGGATGGCTGTTAGAAAACAATGGAAATCAAGACACATTGTGAAATGAATAGATATTGACACCTCACAACTAATAATGGGGGATTTTTTGGAAATGCGTCACTGCGCTGCATCTGATGCGCATCTGTTATTAGTTTGTGATGCTGATGCTCATTTATTTCATCAGCTATTTTTGTGATGTTAATTTTTATATCACTGTTGCATTTTAGAACACAATACATTTGCAGTGATGCCAACTGTTGCTTTTCCGAACGTACTGCGAATCAGATGCAGCGCAGTGATGGATTTCCGAAAAGGCCCTTATTATTTTTAGCATGAAGTCAAACATTATCAATCATTAGCTTCAATATATTAAAAGAAACATTGACAAATTTGTAATAATAATCAAATTGTTTATGCAGTTATGTACTATATTTACAAATTAAATGTATTTCGGTTTTCAATAAAAAAAAACTCACCTTCTAAATAACAAAATTTAAAATGCACGCAAAATAAGGTTGTTGATCTTTAACAGTGTTATCTGGAAAGAAATAATGAAAAATAAATTCAAATTAAAAATCTGCGCAGTAATTAAAATTCAACTCAATATGAGGATGTTTACACAAAAATAAAAAATAACAATATTTAACTATCATTTTTTGCTAATACATATTAAGTGTTGGAATTAGCAATAACTAAAAATTTAAAATATATGTATGTTTACTCAGGCGTTCAAAAAAGAACAAAAAAAAAAAAAAAAAAACTTTTTAGTATAAAAAAATATATTTAAGAACACAATTATACAAACACTAAAGGAAGTAAATTAGTTTATTTAACTCAAATTCGCTATACACTCAAAGAAAGAACGTTAAATAAAGCAATTATTTTCAAACCGTGAATTTAACGACAACCTTGACTTTTACTTTTGTTTGCTTGCTTTAATGCGCCTTGTAACAACAACAAAATACCCTTGATGTTTTAAATATAATTGAAAAATAAACAATCACAAATATTATTAGCATTTTGACAAAAAAAAAAAATAAAAAATAAAACAATTGAAAAATAAACAACAATATTTACTGCTTGACAAAGGAAAGTACTTTAAAATCAAGACAAGACAAGCGAGTGTGAATGCGTCTGTCATAAATCAATGAGCATTTTCAATAAAACACGCGCTACTAATCACGTAACTTTACAAAAACGTTAACTATTTAGCAATGTTTAGGAGCGTGCTGGAAATCGCTTTTTGTCACCTGCTTTAATAATGATAAAGGGAAAGGTTCAGTTAGTAATATCGTTTGAATCAAGACGGGCCAAGATATTGAGAGATAAATATGATTATTCATTTGCAAAGCGTTGACATAATTTGAGACCCTCTGGCGTCTTGGGTAATTACAGTTTACTGTGACCGATTAACAAACTATTTCAGACATTTTGCAAATATTGTACAATTACATCTCTAAGCAGAACATTCATAATTTTCTCTAAACTAGAAACCAGCGGTTTGCTCTCGGGATTAATGTTCTAGTTGAAGTTTTACTTCAACTATGAAATTTGTTTATAAAAAGCAAACAAAATTTTCATTTTACAAACTAAATGACAAATGTCTGTCAATATAGTTTTTATAAAACAAACAAATAAAGACATCAAATCATTAAGAAATTATATTAAAAACGTGCCGCAAATAAATTTTAGACCAAAATAGAAATAAACAAATCGCCCCTAGAGAGTATCTATGTCTAATTAGGATTGAAATTGTTACAAATGATTTATATCGCAAACCATTCATATGTCTGGCGTTTTGCTCGTATATAAGAAGAAATTTTATAAGAAAAAAAATTTTATGAAAAAACTCGTGTTAGCAAGAAATATTGAAATGTGCATTCATACAGTGGGGAGCAAAAATGAATGCATGTTAGTAGTACTTTGTGCACTTGCTATTGCATAAACATAAAACTAATAAAGAAAATTTACAAAATAATTTGAAAATCCAAAGTAAAAGCATCGTGGTCTAAGAAAAAATACAAACGAAACGAAAACAATCTACTAAATATTTCTTTAAACACTTATTATTCGTTTTGGCATACTCGCCACCAATTTTTCGATTAATTTATTTCAAATACTTTCTCATTTGCTCTGAACCCGCTGCCAAAGCTTGACCAAAGGTGTTGCAAATAATCGGTACTCTCGCAACTGTCCGTTCACGATTGATCAAAAGTTCTCAATCGGATTTGCTGACCACTGCATCAAAAGAAAATTCTGCTCGCTAAGCGACTTCGAAAGTCTGCCACATGGTAGACTCTTATATACAAAATCGAAAAGATGAGTTTGCAAAATAAGCAAATCCTTCGATTCTTTACAGTGGTCCGAGGTGCAACCATGACGTTTCTTTCACGTGCTTCAATGTTTCCTTAACATGATGTCTTTAAATTCCCTTGACTGTTCGGCGCGCCAGCTTCGGATTGAAAATGATTTCTATGGATTCGTTTGTCCAAATTACACAATTCCAGTCATCTACTGTTCAATTTTTATGCTATCTGGTAAACTTTTACCAGTGCGTTAATATTTTATATCGACCATGCAGGTTTTAATTTTTTTAATGGGAACAATAGAACGGACTCTTATGACCACTGATTACTTTACATTGAGCTGTTTAGCTATTACTTGCGTAAAATAATTATATTCTGTCATTGCTAGAATATTGTACTCAATGGCTTGTGACAGTTTCTTCATTACTTAATAAATTTTGATTTGTGTTGGATAATTTGCAAAAGGTGTTTAGCGCATGCTTATAAATGAATATAAAACTAATGTTTTTTAAGTAATAAACAAACAAAAAACCTCATACAAATCTAACGGTTAACTTTGTAATTTTATGCAAATATTTCAAAAGACACACTTGTGCAAAATTGAGTAGATGCTTTTTATGCTAATTATTTACGTATTTGCCAAATTTGCATTAAACCTAAAATAAGTTACAAAAAACATTCTTTATTAGTTTTATTTGTATGCAATAAAAAGTGCACAAGGCACAAACATGTGTACATATTTGTGCTTCCCACTGTATATGAGAATGGATACAATTTAATTAAATTGCCATAATTTTTGTTGAAATTTTTATATATAATATTTTTTTGGTTTATTTTCTGGCAAATTTTAATTAAAAATTAGATTGTCTAGATTATTTTTAATTTCTTTTGGTTTGCTAATAAATACTGACAATGTGGTTATTTGCTAATATACTCGTACAAAATATTAAATGTTATAGAAACCTTTTGTCAAATATTTAGTGCAAATGCATAAAAAATATACATTTTCCAAAACAGAAACTTTAAGATATATATTTCATTTCACTGTTATACACAATATTATCTATAGAAAATACTGTTATACACAATATTTTTTATAAAAAATACTGTTATATAGAATAGAAAATATCCCTCCATTCCTAATTTCAACCTTTAAAATCTTATAAATATGGCCACCCTTAAGCAGTAGAAAGATTTGTTTTATTTTTTATTCTAAAAGAGATAAATAAATTTAGCAACGCTAAAATCAAAAACGAATAAATAATGATTTTGATATTAATCCATTTTAACCATAAATAAAATTTATAAATACATATGTACATATACAAAATTTATTTGCGAACATATTATTATTTTTGGATGTTAAAAACAAAATAAATGCATAAAAATTTGCATTGTATTGTATAGGTACTTTTTGTGATTTTAGAAAATTCATCTTAGTTTTAGACCTCTAAAATTTAGAGGTACGAGTATGTTAATAAAATTGGGCATTCAGATTTATAAACATTTATGGCTTGTTCGGCACAGAGACAGATAGACAGTTATGTATGCAGAAATATGGTCAACAAACATTTGTATATTCTGTCCTTCATACTGTCGTTTAAATTAAATGTAACAAACAGCATTTTGGGGGGCAAGTGCAGCAGCCAGTGCAACACAGCACCTGTTGCAAATTAAGCAAAATCGATAAAATAAAATAAAAAATAAAACAGAAATTTACGCGAAATGTATAATGAAATTGACAGCAACCAAATTGAATGGAATGTTTTGTGAATACTTCAATTAAATATTCAATAAATTTGTATTTTATGAATAGATTTTTGTAAAACATTTATTTGACTTCCGTTTTTTTTTTTTTTTTTTATATTTTGAGGGAGTGCAAAATATATTCTACTTTAAATATGTTTAATAATATTTAAAGTATTTTTACACAACATAAGTGTAAAAATATTTTAAAAGCCAAAAATAAACTTAAAATTTTTCATATTTGTTTTTTCTGAAAATAATTTGTGCGTTAGTGGGCATAATGAGTGACATAACCAGGTGGCGTCGACGCATATTTCGTGGGATTCTTAATGAATGGTGAACATTTTAAATTGGAGCGAGTAATTAATAATTTGAAATGTTAGCAATTTAAAATAAAAAAAAAACAGCTAAAACAAAATATGTACAATTTAAAATTGAAAACATTTTTAAGCCAAAAAGAAATTATTATTAAAAAAAACAAGGTTAAAAATAATAAATTTAAATCAATTAGTAACTTTTGAAAATGCAAACAAATTGAATATTTTGTTCAGAATTTTAAGTCAATTTTTAAAGTGAATATTTTGAATAAAACCTCAAATACTTTCCCATGGTGTAACTATACAAGGTGAGTGCAGTAGCCCAGCTAACTGACTTTGTTTACAATTTACTTATGTCAAAAGTAATACATTTTCAAGTATTTTTGACAGTCGTACGTTATTTTACACAAACAAAATGCCTGGGGCCAAATTATCGCATTCGATATCGAGTAAAATTGATCGTAATTTTCTTATTTGAGATTATGGCATTCGATATCGAGCAAGAAATTTAGTACATTTTATCATAATTTCGCTATCGAAATCATTTTTCGATACGATAGCTCATTCGATCACGAATGCGGTAACTTGGCCCCTGTTGTTTCTGTTTTGTGTTGTATTTTTTGTCGATTTGCACTCACCTTGTATAGTTGCACCATGTACAGTGGGTGGCCAAATTATTAAGTACACATGCAAAATTGTTTAGTTTGAAGCCGTATAACATTTTAAAATAGTGGAAATTTATCCTTTTATTCGTTTTTTTAGGTAAATTAAGTGTTTATAATTCAATTAAAAATAAATTCTTTTGTTTTAAAAATATATATTTGAGGAAAAGAAATGTTACAAAATTTTGGCATGCTCTGAATGCACTTTTGAACATTTTCTTTTATTTCTTCATCGTGATGCCAAACTTTAATCAATTTAATCAAAATTGCATATTTCACACTTCAGAGCAGAATGACAGATAATGATCTACAACTGCACTCTAATGTCACCAATCATTGTTGACACTGCACAAAATAACAGTATTACCAGAATTAAAATACGAAAACATCGAAAATATACGTATTAAAAGCGGTTGAATCTTAATTAATAAGTGTAACTAATAATTTCGCCACCCACTGTACTTTCCTTTAAAAAATAATATATGTAATTTACACTTTATTCTCTTGGCAAATGACTTTTAAAAATTCACATCTCCCTCTCTTTCTCTAATAATTTGCAACAATAAACACACTTCAATCATACATATGTAAATTAACTAAAATTTACATCAAATTCTAATAATTTGTATTTCAACTTGTTAAACGTTTCATAAGTTTCACAATGACGTTTATTTTGTATCCATTACCCTCGAATAGTTTTACAATTGCCGGAGCCTGACTCGGTGAGATTAATTAATGTTTAGAATTTGATTACTATGTCGTCTTGTCTCGTGTGCTGGGCTGGTATCTCGTCTAGTCATTTTGTAAATAAAATGAATAATGAATTTCAAAGAAGATCGAAATTTACATTAAATAAAGATTAATTTGTATTGTTTGTTGCTGCAGTTTATTTAATCTGAAAAAACACACTATTACAACAAAAACACAAAAAAATGGATTAGTTTTGATAACAACAAATTGACTACGACAGAAGCAACCAATCCATTCGATTTGACGTAGTAGATATTGTACAGTTGACGACAATAAAGAGAACTACTTACAAATTTTATATTTATATCTCACTTAAAATGGAATAAATAAAAAGCATCGAGTTATTTTTAAAACATTTATGCCCATTTTCATCAAGTTTAGTTATATTTTAACCCAAAGTTACACTGACAGTTAAAACAATTTATTTATGTTCGAATATTTTAATGGACAGTATAACTTAAGTTTAAAAACTAACTAGATTTGGTGAAAATAAGGGTTAAATATGAAAAAAAAAACAAATAAAAAAAAAACTGTTTGACTAGTAACTACAGTTTAGGTTTATTAGAAACGGTTTAGTAAGTTTTTCGAGCAAAATCGTCCTAAGCAATGAAGCACATTTTCAACTTATTGGCTTTGTTAATTGCCGCATTTTGACTCACAGTATCCACATGTGATTGTCAATGGCATGAAAACAGAGTTGTTGCTGTCTACATTGTGGTTTCATCAAGATATTGTCACATTCCATATAGCCTGTGAACTTCAATTACTGAGTACTCACTGATTTTGGTGATCAGCATTTTTTTTTTATTTTTATTATACAGTGGGGAGCTCAAACGAGTACATGTTTGTGTCTCGTGAAATTTTTATTGCATAAAAATAAAACTAATAAAGAAAATTGAAAAATGTTTTTTGTCATTTATTTTGGGTTTAATGCTAAATAAAATAATTTGTATTGTACAAATGGGATAACAATAATTTGCGGGAATAGTATCAAAAAAACTTGCATGTACTCTTTTCGAATGTTTGCACAAAAATATCAATGTGTTCCCTTAGATTTCTATATATTTGCTTTGTTTATGTCTTAAAAAAGCATTAGCTTGATATTAATTTAATTACATGTGGTAAACACTTTTTGCAAATTATCCCAGTCAAATCAAAATATAAAAAATAATGAAGAATCTGTCACAAGCCATTGAGGACAATATTCTAGCAAAGACAAAGAGCAAAAAAGGCATTCTATTGTTCCCAAATCACAAACTAAAAATGATTACGCACAGAAAAGCGACAAGTGTTAAACACCAAAAGACGCTTCTATAGCAATAGGTCCACAATATAACGTATATTTCTGAAAAACTGTTTTATACATATACTGGGTGTAGGGTATTATATAGTCGGGCTTGACCGACTACACTTTCTTACTTGTTTTCTGTTATGTTGGTACACATGTCTGTTATATATGTATGTATGTTGGTTATATCAGCCATTTTGGATTGTCAGTTTGTTTTTTACTGTTGCGTTTGGCGAGGCTACTATGAGCAGAACATAAGCTCAATTGTGGTTTTAACCTGTTTAAGGAAGGCCGTAAAGATGTCAATGACGATACTCGTCCTGGTCGTCCGAGCAAGTCAACAACCGATGAAAACATTGAGGCAGTGAAGAATATGATTCTGGATAATCGTCGAATCACTATTAGAGAGGTTGCTGATGATGTTGCCACATCGTAAACGACGATCCAGATTCCCTTAAAAAGCTCATAACTCTTGACGAATCATGGGTGTATGGCTATGACATTGAAACCAAGGCCCAATCATTCCAATGGAAACGTCTGGAAGAGCCAAGACCGAAAAAGCACGTCAAGTTCGGTCACAGAATTGTGGAAAAACCAATCATTGATTTTGCACCATGATAACGCACCAGCTCATACATCGCTGCTTGTGCGTGAGTTTTTGGCCAAAAACAAAACCGTTATCATGTCTCAACCACCGTATTAACCGGACTTGGCCCCCGCGGACTTTTTCCTCTTCCCAAAACTGAAGACACCGATGAAAGGAAAGCGTTTTGCTACGATTGAGGAGATAAAAGAAAAATCGAAACAGGTTGGTTGGCGATACCAAAAAGCTCGTTTCAGAAGTGTTTCGAGGATTGGAAAAAACGCTGGTAAAAGTGTATTATCTCTGAGGGGGATTACTTTGAAGGGGACAAGAATAAATAAATACTTTTTTAAAAAATTAAAAATAACGGTTATTTTGTGATCAGACCTCGTATGTTCTATTTATACATTTAAATCTTTGCACCATGGTAGTCCAAAATTTTCGAGTATTTAACTTTGGAATTCAAGTATTCTTCGTTAGATTGTAAACATTTCAAAATATCAAAGTATTGTCATATTAAACTGACAGCTGCCTTTCATATTTTTTGCATCTAACTGTATATTGATTAATATTATACGTATTAAACAATCATTATTCAAATATTTGTTGTCGAACGATTTGCTTAAAACTTGAAAAAGAGGGGCGTGTACTTTTAAATAATTATTTTATAGCATTTTTGTTTTGTTGTTATTTGCAAAGAAAATTAAAAAATAAATAGAAACATACAAAATGCAATATTTACTGTACGAGCGGAAATCTAAAACGCAAATTATGGCTAAAACGTATTTAATGGTTTTAATATATAATTTTTTTTGTAAAAAAAAACCTTATATAGGCATTATTTGCTTTTTTAAATATTCCTATTTCTAGTTTATTTTATATAATTAAATTGTATTTATAAGCACAACTGAACCTAAAAATAATCTTAACTATACAAAAAAAAATTTTCAATATTAAATTTACCTTGACTTTTTTTAGAGTATAAAATAACAAACAATAAACGTTTGTTAAATTATTGGCAGCTAGTGTGATATCTTAAAATCTATAATTTTAATAATACATTTATTTTGTAAATGTTTTACCTTAGAATTTAAGTTGTTTACATATTGAAAACACTAGTAGCAATTTTATTCAACTTGAAATGTTAGTAATTAGAAGAGATTAAGATCAAAGGCTTTCAGAATTAAGTTGGAGATTCAAAAATTAAGTCTGCGTTCTATTCGTCCATTCAATATCGATGTTGGTCGCAAATTTTGATATTTATATTTAAAACTGAGATTTGAAAACTTTAAACTATTCTCAGTTCAACCGCAGATCATTTGAATTTTAAAAAGTAAAAAAGATGTCTACCACAAAAATTTAATTTGCATTTTTAAGAAATGTCGCAACTATTTCGATAATCACGTCACAGATTTTGAGTTTTAAGGCCGTAAACGATACGAATGGCTCCGTATAAACTCTATCGTTTACAACAATAAAGACTTTGTTTATCAACATAATGCAATGAAATTTTTATTCTAAATAATAACCTTTAAAACCCTTCCAAAAATAGGAATTTTTAAAATTTTGCTCATAAGATGTATATTTTTATTGGGTCTGATAAAATACTTTAAGGATAAACAAGGAATATATAAGGGTTTTCGAAACTGATTTCTGTTTTGTAATACATACCAGCTTTGGAATTATAGAACTTATGGTCTAACGTTTAAATTATTTTTAAAACACATAGATGAAAGTCGGAACGGCGTAGAGGCAATATATTTGGAAAATTGTACATGTTTTTAATATTCAAAAAACCTTTCAGAAAAATATAAATTTGTTATATAGTTTTGATTTGATAAAAATTGAGTTCGTCACTTTTTTGATGAAAATAAATATTATTTTTTTTTTAACTTTCAAATTGAAAATCTTTTATTTTTGGATGATGAGAAATTTTATTATTTAACTTTAACTAACAAAACAAATTTTGAGAAAAATTTTGTCCGATATTAAAAAAAAAACCGGACCAGAGTTTGGGAAAATTTTGAAATTTCTAATTAAAAAATATTAATATATTGAATTGTGAGGAATAACAAAAAAGTTGCAAGTGTGTAAACAAATTACATATATAAGTTGACCTATTTTGAGCCTCCCCCTTTCCCTAGAAACTCCTTGGCTAGGCCCATGTCATATTTTTTGTTAGTACCAGACGTTTAGAACTGCCAAATGTAATTCCAAAATATTACGATTTCGTCACACTGTACTGTGGTAATTGCCAAACAAGTCTCTGTAATAATAAGGGCAGCGAAATTGCGATTTTGGAAGTACAGGAAATATTGGTAAAACTAGTCACAGCTAGTCACTATTATAGGATTATGTTGAACAAGATCCTTCATATGGTCCACCAATGGTAAATGCGCAGAAGGAACTACAGTGTCTTGAGCTATATGACATAGGTTAAACATGACGGGTACCGATCTTTAGTTTAGATTATAGTTATAGTAATTATATGATTGCTAGGACAAGTAGATGCGACAATGACAATATACATAGACTAGCGAAGGAACATAGATGAGATGGTAGAACAGTTATTGCCGAACTAATACTACTGCAGTTTCCGATTGTATTACTTACTACGCTCTCATAGTCTTATTTCTTATTTAACAATGATTTTAGTTACAATAATCCAGAAACAAGGTTAACACAATCTTCTTGTTTGACAGCTCGTGCGAGACTAACTTGTTTTGTTTACATTTGTAAAATCTGTATGCTATGTGTGCGAAAAAGTGGAGCTCTTTGCCTATGCCTGCTGTACAGTATATTGTCTAAAACTATACGAGGTTGTAACACCACCAATTTAGGAGGCTGTGTGAACAACTCCACTAAAGATTTGAGAATAAAACTAGCTGCTATTTTTCAAAAGATATTTATTTCTTACTGTAATAATGCAAAGAATACAATTGTAAAGTAAATTAGACAATTGGTAAATTGGTATACATTTTCTACCCTGTCAAGGCCGTTATTAACAATCTTCAAGTCTAAGATCTGAAATATCTAACATTATCTATTTAACTCACCATTATTGAGAAATAGAATTCGAGACTAAATCACATTTCTTTACATGTTATGAGTTAGACGAAATTTACATACATTTATTGGTTTTATTGCTGCATCTACTGTTGTTTGACAATACCAGCAATGTTTGGTTTCGTTGCTCTAATTGGTACAAAAGTATTCCGGTTGATGTTTAATATACAAATGTTTTGATGCTCTTCAATTTATGTTAGAGAAGCTAACTGAATATTTCAATTCATTCTATTTCGACACATGGTCGTGTTAAAAATAAATGATTGCTGGCGATATGCTCTACTTAATGGTAACAAAAAAAAAAAGAAAACAGAAAATAAACAAATAAAAGCATTATAGGAAAAAAAAAACAGACAGCAACAATGTTATATATTTAAAGTGTATAATTTTGTGTTTTCGAAATTACATTGAATTGTAAATGAAATTTGAAAGTTCTTGTACAATGTAATCATGCAATCTAAATACTGTGAGCGTCAATATAAAGTAAATACATAATAGATAGTGTTTAAAACAATGTGTTATTATAAATACTACTAAGTAAAAATTTAAAACAAAATATATGTATTGCACAATTTTAAGTTACTCATTATGTACATATATATGTATATTATTTATAACTATAACATTATATAAATCATTAACAAAAACTAGAAAAATAAGGAACATAAAAAAATAATTAAAATTTAACACAAATTTGAAAGTTCCAGATTTTTTGCTTCAATAGCAAAAAAAAGTTAAAATACGAAATTTTAGATTTTAGAGATTCAAGCTTAAGGTCTTTTTAATAAAATCTTTATATTTTTATTTTCGATAGATAGAACATAAGTTTGAACATATAAAGGTATTAATAAAAAAGCTGAAATGAATTAAAATAATAAATAATATTATTTATTTTAAAGTAATCAAGCGTTTCTTTTAATAATATGTGGTGCTGACTTTATTTTGACACTCACAGTACATAGTTAATCAGCAACGATTACAAGAGATCACCTACAAAACTAACCGTTCATCTGTTCACTTCATTCTCCTCTACTGGTAAGAAATCCTTTTGTTTAAAGAATTTAATAAATAATAAGAAAAAAATCCTAATTCCTTTGTTTCATTTTTTCTTTTTATTGGTTGGATTATTCTGAAGGTAAAGTTACACTTGGCAAATATTTGCCTAAAAAGATGTAACCACTAAATTAAATATATTTGAACTCGTTTATTTATTAAAAGAAACATCGTTTATTTAGGACTGAACGTAACAAATATTTAATTTTATTTTATTTGATGCTGTTTGATCTTGCAAAACTCTTGTAAGAGTAAACAACGTCAAACAAATTTGTGCTAAAACAAGTGGTTACGCTTTTTCGAGTAAATATTTTCCCTAGATGGTTACTCTTCATTTTTGTACATTAAGGTTACTCTTCGTTGAATCGACAAACAATTTCTAAAAATAATTTTAGCGGAACAGTTTTTAAAGTTAAAAATAAACAAAAATATTTTTATTTAAGAAATAAAAAAAATATAATGTAACACAAAATTTTTTTCTATCTTAAAATTCGATACGAATTTGACTCTTTTTTATGACGAACGACGAACAGTAACCATCCAGGGTTAAACAATTTTGTTTCGGCTCAGAAAGTGCGATAATATTTTTTAATTTTTGAGCCAGTTTCAAGAGCTTTTCAGCTAAAAATCGTTTAGTGAACAGTGTATACGTTTTATATATTTTTTACATGTGTTTTTTTTTTTATTATAGCAATCCCTCAACAATTTACATGACATGCCTTTTGTACAACACAATTTTACATTTGTGTTAATGCCATTTTATTTTGTGATGAATAACAAAATTACAACAAAAACAACTTTTATCAATTCTGGATAAAATAATGAATGAATGAACGAACAAATGTTTTTTTTTTGTGGTTTGTTCTACATTGATCTCAGACACTAAAAATAGTTTTTAAATATTTTATAAATACGAAAGTAGCGTGCCAAATACACTAAACAACTATTACAAATACACACTACCCGCTATGCATACGAGAAGAGAACTACAATCTATAAAGATCTGTAACGGAATTTGTAAAATACAAAAAAAATTAAATAAATAAATTAAAAACACTGCACATTTATACGTTCATTCATGCATTTAAAAACAATTAAAAATAAATATAGAAGAAAAAAAAAAATAACACAGAAATAGTAACGTTATTTAGATAGAGGCGCCTTTCCTAGATGCCTTGTTCCCCGCCCCCAACTGATGACAACCCCTTCAACACACGTAGCCAATCAATTCAAAAGAAATTGTTATTTTACGTTTATTTTGTTGGAATATATAGCGGAAGGTGGGCATGAAAATGCAAGATGTGATAAGGAAAACATTTACTACAGTGGAATTTACGACAGTACGAACGAATCATACATTATTATTTATACTTTTTAAGCAAATTTTTTATTTTTTTTTTTATATTTATTGCACATGCCATTATCAAATTAGTAGCGTGGGACAAATTAAATAGATGACCGTTACAGGAACGAAGCGCAGAAGAGTGAGAATGGTAAATTGTTGTCACGTTCAATTTGTGGGTGGTTGTTTGGCTATTTAGTCGATATATTGTTATTAGTTTGATTCAATTCAACTATTTCGTAATATTTCTGTGTTTAGAGAAAAAGCAATTTCGGTAAATAGTAAAATTTCATGAAAAGTACCGATACTCTCATATAGAAGGCACTGCAAGAAATCTGTGTCAATTGCTTACACGGCTGAATGTGTGCTTGTTGGCCTCGACAGCTTTGACTTCAAATAACCCATAAATCTATTTGATCACCTAAACGAGACACTACCTGGAAATGTCTCATGCTTGGTACAAACTTGACTGCACTAGTCAGTTTTCTTATTTTCTTTTGTTTTTTTCTTTCATGCATGTTGATTTGCATGAAAAAGTACAAAAATTTAAAACACGTGTGTGAATGAAATGGCAAGTTCAAAACAGAATTGAACCAAAACTGGTCAGCTAAAACTGAAGAATGTGAAACAGGACTTTTTTAAAACAAACAAAACCTGATACTACAGAAAGTCGACCAGCGATCGAACATTAACGATTATTTACCTATAACGAAGTTGATCAGCAAATAAGAAACTAAAATCACAATCAAAAACTGATCAGATTAGAACACATAAAGAAAGTACATAACTTGTGATTACTGTCCATGTTCTCTTTATGACGGCTAATACTTTACACAGTCGCTTAATCATTAGGCTAAAGATTTTCTGTCTATGTTCAGGTCTACTCGATACTGATTAATGATTTCTGAATCGATTTGACGATTGACCTTTAAATTTGCTTTAGTTTTGAATATAATCGAGATATTGATTTGAATCATTTTGATAAGATAAGAAATTACTTTATCTAAATAAAACAATTAAGTCCAGGGAAATATGAGTAAAATTGTTATCGATATTTGCAAACTTACTAAAATTTTGATAAAAATAGTGCAAATATATAATAAAGTCTTTATTTATAAACATAATGCAATGAACTTTTCAATGTGTGTACATTAATAGCCTGTTCGCCGATCTCGAACGTTAACGTTCGCTTAGATAAGACTTAAGACACAAACTTTTTATCGTATCTATTTTTTTATCCAATTAAGTTTGTTTATTCCACAATCAAGTTTATGTCTTAAGTCTTATCTAAGCGAACGTTAACGTTCGAGATCGGCGAACAGGCTATAAATCATTCTTCATACCATTCTAAATAAAAAGGTTTTAAAAAAGCACAAACAACAGAAAATCTTTAAAATGGTTTTTTTACAACTTTGCTTGTAAAGTCCACATTTCAATCTAAAAATCTTGTAAAATGCTTTAAGGATAAATAAGGAGTGAATGTAGGTTTTCGAAACAGCTTTTCTTTTCGTAATTCCAGCTTTGGAATTATACTCTTTTGACCCACATTTTGGTAAAACAAAAGTTGCGTAGAGGCAACATATTTAGAAAATTAAACATGTTTTTTGTATTAAATGATCTTTGTAAAGATACTTTACAGAAAAATATAACACTTAAATAAGTTTAATTTTCAATAAGTCATTAGAGTAAATTCAGTGAGGTAAATCAGCATTTGCTCGTTACAAGTCTTTGGGGGAAATAAGGAAAATCACTTGCCAATACGAAGCATTATCCACCACAAGAATGAAAGCACTCCCATTGAATGTGAATACAACTATCAGAAATAAAGATCTGATTTAACACTCAATGACTTGCTTTTGTGCTCGTACATTAATCATACAAATATATCGCACTTAGTAAAATTATTGGTATTTATTTGGTTCTTATTTTTTTATATTCTTTTTGCCAAGAATATTTGTTTTTACCTTGTATTTTATAATAGTATAAGAAACATTTCCTAAGTAATTTCAGTTATTGTTCTAACATTATTGGATTTCAATAAAAAAAACTTTCCAATTATTTTTTCTTCACGCCAATAATTGAAATTTACAGACACGAACATGCATACACGCATACTCCTACAAACAATTGCATTTAATTAAATATAAACAGTTTTACAAACAAAAAATAAAAGAATTTTAATAGTTATTTAAATAATTAACCTGTGCGAAATTGATATAGTTTGGTTATGGTCACCTTTATTAATTAACCTGTATGATATTCCTGTTTTTATGGTCACTTTTCATTTCACTCTCCCTTTATTACTCTCTCTCACTCACTCTTTGTGTCTGTTTGACACTCTCCGTCAATATGGTAAAACAACAATAATTTATGAAAATTTATTACACTCAATAGGTTGCAAACCCCAAAAAAAAAGTATGCAGCCAAAACAATCTTTTATTTGTAGCTTTGTTGTTATTGTGTTTTATATTGTTTATTTTTTAGTTGTTTTTTTTAATTAAAATTAATTGTTAAATTTGAATTTTATAAATTTAAATGATTTACAACAAATTGCACAATTTTGTACAACGAAATCAACTAGACGATGATGGCGATGGTGATGATTACAATGACGACGAAAACATTGTTCGTTTCTCTGGTACATCTTGTAGCTTGAAAATCGCGTTTACAACTGATTTCGTAAAAACAAAACTATGGTTTTATTCCAACTATAGCAAATGTGAATGTCAGACCAACGGACGGACGTACATATGACAACTAAGTATATCTATAGTATATAGTTCGTCATAGTTAAATGTGTAGTATAATTATACTAATTCTTTTGTTTTATAGTTTTGGTTTTTATTGCAAACTATTTCAATTTCTTTTCCTTTAGTTTCACTATATTATTTTCCCATGTCTAAAGTTATTTGGTTTGTTGGAAAAATGGATCAAAGAAAACAACTAACTAAAACTAGAACATGATGTGAAAAATGTGCACTAATAAAATAATACGACGGAAGATTAAATAATTTACAAAGAATTGCAGAATTCATTATATAAACAATAATAAACTCATGCCCAAGTAAACTACTGTCAGCGTCAATATAAAGTAAACAACTAATATTGTTTAAAAATATGTTTTATCAGATATACTACAAGTACAAATTTAAAACATACTATATTGCATAATTCATCAGTAACTTAAGCAAAATATAACACAACTAACAAAAACTAGAAAAATAAGGAACATAAAAAACAATTAAATTTTAATGGAATTCAATTGAGGCATGTAGAGAACTGGATAATTATTTCAGACGTGTGGAGAGTAAATTGTCCACCTGTTTCACTAAACAATGTGAATATCTCACAGTCTGATAATGTCACATACCTTGGCATACATCTGGATAGATGCCTTACCTGGCGTGGCCACATAGAAGCCAAGAGGGTCCATATGAGACTGAAATCTTCCAATCTGCACTTGCTAATTAACGACCAATGTAAATTAGGCCTTGATTGTTAAGTCATCCTGTATAAGACCGTTTTAAAACAAATTTGGACATATGGAATTCAATTATGGGGAACTGCAAATAAAACCAGTATTAATCTTATACAGAGGGCCCAATCGAAAATTCTAGAATCATGACGGGAGCATAATGGTACATAAGGATTGAAAACATCCATAGAGATTTATCGCAGTTGTTGTAGAGTCTATGTAGTGTTTTATGTAAATGTATTAATTTTTAGTAACAAAATAATAAAATATTTCAAATATTGAAGTTTAAATGAAGTGTTTTTATGAAAATTCCAAAAATTTTTAAACGCATGCGCGGGCTAAAGATATCACTTAATTGAATATTTTTTTTAAGTATTACCTTTTTAAGTCTAAGACAGCAAAATATTACTATTAGAACTTTATTAATTAACTTTTATTTTTTCCCATACAAAAACGCCCCACCCTAATATATACAGTGATTCCTTCCAACGATTTAACTTATTTCACGCAGTGATTTACTATGTATGTATGTATGTCTATTATGATTTGCAGATTCTCAATTGCTTTTTGTCTTCCCATTGTAAATTTTTCACTATTTAACGTCACAACTTAATATTTTTTAATAATAAATTATGAAATTATACTTTCAAACAGAGACGTAAAAATCGATATATTTTAACAATAAATCAATTAAATTTGTATACGCTTTTGTTGTTGTTAATTCACTTAAAACTATATAAAAATGCAATATAGAACATAAGCTTGAACAATTATTAAGATATTAATAAAAAGGTCAAATAAACTATAATAATAAATAATATTATTTATATTAATATAATTAAGCAGTTCTACTGGATATACTTTGTACTTCTTCTAAAAAAACCTGACTTTTAATGGCCGGCCTATTTTAAACTTTTTCTAACATACGATATTTGGATAATTTTTACAGCATTGCAAAATTCTTTAAAGTTCAAATACAGCCTCGTACATTCATTCAAGTTCATAAAAGCAAAACAATGGCTTATTTCCATACAATTTGCAATTAAATTGACGGACGGACGGACGGACGGACGGACGTACAGACAGTCATCTAAACGATTAAGTATTAAAAAACAAAAGATAACAACAAAATACATACATAAACATTTCGAACAACTAAAGAGGAAAAAAATCGATAAAATATGAATACAAATAATAATCGCAATGAATGTAATAAATGTAGACAGATTTGTAAAAGAATTAAATCATGCAATATGTTAATTTTAAATACAACGGTAAGACGCACTTGTACTTCAAATTTAATGGTATCATTTGATTTTCTTCAGGAGGAATATTCTGAAGTTCATACCAAACCTAGTTAGATATTTCATTGTAGTATATAATTCAATATTTAAAGATAATTTCAAGTAAATGTTGACCGCGACTATGCCTGAAATGGGTTTTACGCTGGGTACAATTTTGACATACTCTCTCCAACATATCGGGCGGTATCTCACGAATAAATTCTTCAATATTAGCTTCAAGTACGTCAAACGCTGCGGACTTGTCTCTATAGATATGAGCCTTAACATGACCCCACAAAAAAATCTAAAGGCGTTAAATCGCACAAACTAGGCGGCCACTTGAACAGTCCTAAACGCAAATTAAACTGTTCACCGCACTCGCCTCTCAATTTGGCCATTGCTTCTCGTTCTGTGTGGTATCGTCTTTTTGTAACCATCGCACGGTAGCGCTTGCCATTCACAGTAACGTTCTTGCCTTCGTCGTATTTTAAAAATGCAAAATGTATAATGATGCCACCGGCTCATAATCCACACCAAACAGTGCATTTTTCGGGATGCATTGCAAATAGGATAAGTTTGCTTGTTGACGTATCCATTCAACCAGAAATGAGTTTCTTTGCTAAACACAATCTTCCGATCAAAAAGTGCACGATGCACTTTCTTAATCAGGCTGGAATTTTGATAATAAAATTCAATAATAAGCAAGAGTTGTTTATTTGTAAGTCGATTCATAGCTAAATTATGAAACAAACTGAACATGTTTAACAGTAACATGTTACACGAAAACAGCTAAGCTGCCAAAAAGAAAGTTGTTAAAAAATCACCATTACATAAGTAAAAAATGTATTCATATACTTACAATTAATGGTTTTTGAAAATTATGAATATCACCCTAAAAATCACCTGATCGATATATTCCTAAAAATAGGCAACATTTTTTAACGCTCACCCCCTCCCCATCACATGTAGTATATATTTTTGAATATTTTACATCATGTAGAATTAAATTATTTAAAGATCTGCTAAAATGAAAATGTAGCAGATGGAAACTTTGACATTTTATGGAAGAATGCAAACATAGAAAATAAATTGCTAATTTTTAATGAAATTTTCCATATTTGAAAAGTTCCTTATCTTGCGTTTCTATATGACAAATAATTTTTTTAAGAGCAATGTGAAAAGTAAAAATATAATTAAGTTTTGTAATTTAAAGGCGCCCTAAATTTCCTAAAGCATATCATAATAACTGGTATCTTTCAGGGTGAAATATTTAGATAATAACAGGTTTATCGCATATAGCTTTATCTAAAAATAACAACATCGATTTACTCTACACATGTACCTACTCTTCACCGAAAGACTAAAGGACACTTCCCTTAAAAAAAAAAGTCTGTTAGTAGAAACTATTGTTTTCGAAGCATTTTTCTTAATAATTCTATGTCAAATGACTCATATTCGTTAGTGTATATGGTGGCAATTTATTCCCACATTTGTAAGCAGCAATGTCTCTGTCAATGTCTACGCGATGTCGGTGTCTGTAACAAAAATGATAATAAGACTTTTATTACAGATTTAAAATATACATATAACCTTCAGTATATTTTAATAGAAATTAGTGTTATATTAGAAAATTGTTGTAAAACCCAGCAAAATATAAAAAAGTTGTATTAGAAAGCTAAATAAAACAATGTAATAAAAGACAATAAATATTTCTTTGTTTAAAATGAAAGACATTTCAGAATTAACACTGCATTAACACTACTGTAAGCAACAAAATAAAGGCAATACCACATATTATAAAAATAAAAACTTAATCATATTAAAATAAATAATAAACTATCAAATAGCAATCTGGACTAGGTATATTTTGTTTTGTAATCAAATACTTTTTTAAACAATATTAGGTGTTTACTTTATATTGACGCTTACAGTATAATTAACAGTCACCACTGGTTAGGTATTTTAATACGTGACTGTCCAAGGATGCGTTAAATGGATTAGTGTTATAGCTAGTCACAACTAGTCAAATGCTAATGAACTGTTAAGGTAGAATTAGCTGAACGTCCACGTCTGTACTGTAACAAAATAGCTGATCCCGTTTTGTGATTTGAAATCAATCGTTCACAACACAAAAATGTTGTGTTGTCTCGAGTACAACATAACATACATATGTACATATATTTTTCTTACGAGTAAGCCGATAAGTGTTGTGAATCGTAATCGCAGTTTACAACATACATTATCAAAATACTTGGTGTTGTGAATGGTAATCGGGGCCCATAATATCACGTTGACGAAACGTCTTAACCTGTATAAAATAGAATTTCGTAACGTTCTTACGTGACATTTATAAATCAGTGATGGGCTGTTTGTTTTTTTAAATTGTATTGGGGTAAATTCGCCCTATTTTTTGGTACTTTTTTTTAAATAATGTTTGTGAAAATTGAGTGGATTTTTTTCACGTCAATTCTACCCTTACCTTAACTAATACGTAACTTGTTACTTGTCTAGATATTTAATACTTTTTCAGGTTTGGCATAAAACTTGATAGAAAGGGTGTGATAACTGTAATATTCAACATGTAAATTTTTTTGTACAACTGCTTATAAAAGCGTTATGTTTTACACTATTGCAATAAATTTTTGTGAGAAGGTGTATTTGCGTTAAATGCATTGGAATCGAAAAAAAAAACAAATTTTGAAAAAATAGCGAGATAGGGCCTTTCTACATGAGACCAACGATATATATCCCTTGTAGCCTTTTAAATAACAAATTATAGAAATGAGTGAAAATGTGCTTATTATGGAATAACACCCAAAACTAAAATATATAGGTAGCCATGTCACAGAGTTTATTTAAAATTTAATTAAAAGTGGTTTTATTCCAAAAAAAAAAAATGTTTCGTTTTACTTTGTCTATAAAAGCAAAATACGGAATTAATTCCAATTGCGAACGGAACTAAACTCTGTGACATGGCTGATATACAAAGTCTTCTATTATTTACACGACAGAGCCAAATTATAATTGTTGTCGAGTTAAATCAGAATTTGCACAACAGCGGCGCAATTTATTTAGGCTCAAGCTGGCGAAACGAATCCTTACGCTGTCCGGAGGAAAATTCTAAAAGTTTGTTAACACTAATTTGAGAATAATTTCTGCACTATTTGTGGGAAATTGTGATTTTACAGAGCTGCTTAATATTTGCACAGAACTGTGCAAATGTTTGTGAGATGGACAATGAAACCTCTGAGCATATGTTTTATGAATGTCCAAATTTGGGGTAGCTTAGAAAAAAGTGAGTCTGGACAGGTCTTAATGTGTTTAGTCTTTCATCAAACACGAAAATTGTTTTTATATAAAGCCTGGGCTTCGCTTTAATAATTCCAACTACAAAGGCACTCTAAGTTAAAATTGCCTCTGTAGTAGATAATTGGATAGCTGGCAAGTAAATTAAGTACTTTCCACAGTTAAATTTAAAATATATTATTCGCTGGGTATTTCTGTTTTATTTATTTTTTATGTGACACAGATTTCTCTGAACAAATGTCTGGTTTATTATTTTCGTTTCTGTTTTACTTAAGTGTTAGTTACACTTGAAATGGAAAATTTCAAATATTTATTTGAATAACTTGCGTTCAAAAAACAAACAAAAAAACAAGTTTTCTCTGCAGTTCCAAAACAACAATGTAAAGTTTTTGATAGTGGCAACTGCTTCTTACTTACTTTTAAATTTATTATTCAAAGACTGTTTGTTTTAAATTTTTGGAGAAACTAAAAAATTATTTTCCCTGCCTTTGGTTGCGCACCTGACTCATTGTAGTATAGCGTGTTTCAGTTCTTGGTTGTTTTTTAAATATGTAAATTTTTGTTAGAGGACATTCAAACATATGTAGTACATATAATAAAGAATTTTTGTATTGAAATTAACTACATAGGTATAATTTAATAAAATAAACGAAAAATAATGTGAAAAAATGTTTCAATGTTTTGCAAAATTATTAACCGCTATTGTATAGATTTTGGGCTTTTCAATATGTTGCCATAGGAATAAACGTTTTTAAATGTTGCCTTATATATTTTCTTGGTTTAATAACATTTTGCACAGTTAGCCAACAAAAAGTGCACTTACAATCAATGACAAAAATGCATTTACAAGATGTTGCAATCTAAAATACATTGAATATTAAACATATACCTAATTAAACACATATTCATCTTATTAAATTTAAATTGTATGTAGGTACCAAGCTAAACAAATCATAAATGTTATTTTTAGTATACAACAATAACATAAATCAAACAAAACAATTGATAGCACGACAGCGCCGCAGATTCAAGTATAAATAATAATTAATCGTGCATAAAAACAACCTTTCAATTACAACAAAACAATATAAAAACTAAAAGAAATAAAAGAAAAAATATCAGCCCACCAATCAAAGTAATCTCTGTTGGAATTGTTTTCACCGACTTGAACATCGAATCGACAATGACAACATTGGCCGGTAGTGACTTAATAAACGGATTCAACATTGTACCTATCTGTTGGTATTTTTATTGTTTTCACGATTATAATGATGATGTTATACAAATGTTAATAACATATTTATGAAGATGCTTTCTCTACTAGTAGTAAATTTATAAAAATAATCACAGTTTAAATTTTATTTTACAAAATTTAATGTTACCTAAGATATTCATACAGGTGCTCAATTGAATGGAGGTCTGGGGAAGATATGCTTATCATTGTTCTGTTTTAAAATCCAGTAATGCGCTAGTTCTAATTTCTCTGCACTTAGATTTGTAGAATCTATAAATTTACCGTATTGGTAACATACAGTCAAAGACTAAAGTTTAAATACACCTCAAAAATTGATTGTTTAAAGAAAAGTAAACGTTTCAGGAAAACTTAAAGTATACAGTTTTATTTAGTTTTATAAATAACAAAATAAAATAACAAAAAATATAGACCTCATTACGAACATAACGGTAATTCTTAAAAATACGATAAAATTCACTCGACAAAAGTTTAAATACATCTTGGAATGTTAATAATTTTTTTTTAGATAAATTAAAAAAGAAAACATTTCAATACTTTTTGGACCGCCATGGCTATTAATAACTGTCTGCAAGCGGCGTGGCATAGAAAGTACCAAGTTTTCTGTTTCAGAAGGCGATATTTCTGACCAGATTCTTTTAAGAGCTTCTTTAAGCGACTTTTTGCTCGTTATTGAAGTTGCTACTAATTTGCGCATCATTATATCCCAAACGTGCTCAATTGGGTTTAAGTCTGGTGATTGACGTTGGCTATGGATCTGTCTGGGATCAGAATAAAGCAACCACTCTTTCACAGAAAGTGCGGTGTGCTTGGGTTCGTTATCCTGTTGAAAGATCAAACGGGATCCAAGGCCAAAAATGTCGACGGATGCTTGCAAATTGCTTTCCAATATACTCTTTTAAGTATGTTGATTCATGATCCCATCAATAAACTCCAAATTTTCAACCCACGCTGCTCCAATCGCTCGCCAAACTATTACATTGCCACCACCGTGTTTTACCGTAGGAACCAAATTTTGGGTTTGAAGGGCAGTGTTTGGCTTGCTCCAGACCTTTGCACGGCCATCGCTTCCAAATAAATTAAATTTGCTCTCGTCTGTAAAAAGAACTCTTTCCCAAAACTCAGCGTCTTTGTTTCTGTACTTATGTCCAAACTCCAGTCTAAGTTTTCTGTTTTTTCACTTATTAGTGGCCTTTTTCGGGGAACTCGGCTTTTATATCCATTTTCTCGCAATGCTCTTCGAACAGTTCTTGGATGAACATTTTTGTTATAGTTATTAGCGATATCATCTGCAAGTTTTGGTGCACTTATTCTTGGATTCTTTTTCACTTCTTTTACGATGTGGTTAACATCAAGATTGGTAAGTTTTTTTGGACGACCGCTTCTTGGAATATTTGCTACGGAGTCATTTTCCTTATATTTTCTAATTATATTTTGGATACTTGAAAACGGCACATTTAATAATTTTCTTATTTCCCGATAAGATTTTTCTTCGTTGAAACGTTTTATTATTAAATGTTTAATGATGGACTCAATTTCTTTATCTTTGCCCATAATTTTCGACAAAACTTGTAATGCTGACAATAAAAAGATTACTAATACAAGTTCTGGCTTGTAAGAACAAAATTTCACCGAAACATAAAGTATAATTGTACTTTGTTTTTGAGAAATGAAAGAGAGTTCTTTGTTTTGCAAGATGTATTTAAACTTTTGTCGAGTGAATTTTATCGTATTTTTAAGAATTACCGTTATGTTCGTAATGAAGTCTATATTTTTTATTATTTTATTTTGTTATTTATAAAACTAAATAAAACTGTATACTTTAAGTTTTCCTGAAACGTTTACTTTTCTTTAAACAATCAATTTTTGAGGTGTATTTAAACTTTAGTCTCTGACTGTATTTATTACTAATGGCTTCGTTCTTGTTTCCCCATATTTTTGGGGGTTTTGACTCCAAATACATAAACTTGAATCGGTGATACTATGTTTCCATGACGACTTGAATCACATGCTTCGCCTTCTGAATCATGTTTATGAATCATGCTGTTTACATGACTAATAAACTTGATTTGATTTGACAGTTGTCTTTAACAAACAAACAGAATAAAAAAAAAAACAGAATTTACAATTTGTGGAAAATAATTTTTTTTAATGGACAAACAAAAGTGAGTGGAAATTAGTTAGCTTATTTGAAAAAAACATACATTCGTACGTAATTACTTTCTTTACTTCCAGCAACAAGAAAATAATTTGCTTTGTTTACAATAATATTAAATTTTTACAGCTAGTGCAGATAAACCTGCGATAAAAATTAGAGAAGAGTGCAATTTTTCGGGCTTCGTAAGTAGATTCAATATGAATCTACTTGATTCGCTCTAAAAATTTTGTATGGTGAAGCAAGTTGTTTCACTAATGATTGGGGTGTGAAGCATGAATAGAGAGCGAAGCATGTATCGTGGAAACGTAGTATGAGAAGAATATTATTGCAAATAAACTGAGGCTCGTTTATATACATATGTATGCAGTGGTGATATTCGAAACAATTAACAACCGGTTCGCTTAATAAAATTATATTTTTGCCAAATTTTGATAAAAATAGCGAACATTTTAAAGTCGCATCCTAGTAACAGACCACAAGCCTCTTGAAGGAAATGATATAAACTTTCGTTTAATAAAAAAGTTACATTTTTAACAAAAAAATAGTTTTGATTTTGCAAAATAAAAGTAAAAAAAAATAGTTTTATTTTTTTTCAAAAGATTGAAGAAAACGCTATCGAAAACATCATCATCCAAGAATCCAATGTATGATCAAAATAAAATCATTTGTTTGTACGTTTGGACAATGAACAACTGAACAATATTGTGTTTGTTGCCGAGACTATATCACCTTGATAAATACACATTATATAAAACCGTTAAAGCAAAAAACATAATCACCCCTATCGTGAATAAAAATTTCACATGAAATTTGTTCCCTTTTCATTTCATTGGTTTGGATGTTCTTTGATAAAAAGTGGCACTCAACCATGTAGGACTTTTCGAAGCAGACGTTTTCGTAACATTTGTAGCTGTTTTTACAGCATTATACCTATGTTGGGTTTGCTCTTACTTCATTTTTTGTAAGACGCTTAGGCGTGATTCGGTTTTTTTTCTGAATTAGGACCTGTACTTTGTGCACAAGGTTTACCTACATGAACAGCAAGCACAAGTCCAAAATACCCTGCCCAACGTGGTGCTGTTGGGTATAGAGTATACTTTTCACTAAACAGTCATGCAGTGATTCATTTAAAACTCCTAATTATATATTATGTCTACAGCACGTCCTATACCCTAAAAAATAAATTTATACGATTCAGTTTATTTCCTTTAAACAAACTACTTTAACTAATTCCAACAATAACACAAAACTCCTTACTATTTGTTAGTTGATATAATAAGGATAGGACACATCACTGTTTTCTGTTTCATTTCCACTCTATTCCGCCATAAAAATACCATAACCTCACCCTATAATGTTCACCTCATACCCGCTTGCAGATAAAAACAAAACAAGAAACAGATGACAAACATATGTATGCCGGTATTTTCTTTCATATTCCATTTCAACTGTTTACGCTTTCTCTTCTCTATGTCTTTCGTTGTTTTATTTTTTTTAGTTTCTGCAAAATATATTATAAAACCTGAATTAATATAAAACGCACAGAAGATAAAACAAATTAAAAGAAAAAAAACTATAATTTGCAAAACAAAAAAATATTCAACAATGACACAAAATTCAATTTATTTTAATTGTAATAAATCAAAAAAAGAACAGCTCTGGGGTGTTACCAACCTGTTTGTGGAATAGAATGAACACAACATCGAATGCAGTAAATATATTGACAACAACGATGTACACATGTATAGTAGTTTACATATCAAATACAAATTGCAGACAAAAATAGAACTGCAATTACTACAGCAACAATGTTGTAGGCAACAGAGGAAGGCCGTAGCAAACAAAAAAAAAAATGAAAAAATCAATTTTAGGCAACACATAAATACAAACGCTACAACTTATTCAATTGCATTTTTAGGGCACACAACGATAACAACAAATTTTTACTTACAATCAATATATTTTCGTATTCTTTATTACATACTCTAAAAGAAACACTTCGTATTACCAAGTTTAATTTGCTGCATAAGGAAATAATTCCTCTATTTTCTTATGCAGTATATGACACGCTAAAAACTTGTTAAAACACAGAAACAAAGTTTAAAGATACACGTCAAAGAAAAACCAAAAATTCATATTCATTCCAAGAAAAAGGTAATCAATTTTTTTACTTTTTCCCCTCATGACACTTTTCAAAAGTATCCACACACACACACGCTTGCACTCACACTTTTTTGACACTTACTTCTTTTTCTTTAGAACTCTTTTTTTTCCCCAACTAAATTGCAATTATTTCGATGAATTTGCAACACTTGAAATTTATTGACGTTTTTTTCACTCACTAAATTACTGAAAATTCATTTATTTGTAAATATTACAATTTATTGGATTTTTCTATCGATTAAAAAACGAGAAATAAACGTGTTATGATTAGCAAATGCCGCACGAAACAAGTACAAGTAGAAGTTTTTTTTTAGTTTACTTTGTTTCTCTTTATTGCTGTTTCGTGTTCCATTCGTTGAACAATGACAGATGTCATTTTTATTTCGCTGTCAAAAACTAACGAATGAAAGCTAGCTGTAGCAGTACAGCATTGCCAGTATAAAATTTTATGGGAATAGAAACAAACAGAGAAATAATATAAAATTTAACAGAAAAATTTAAATGTATACCTATAAGTTTGTTTGAATTACAAGATTTTTTAAATTAATTATGCTAATTAGTATATAAATATGTATAAATATATATTTTATTATTTAATAATAAACATAAATGAATGTATGTGTATTCTAAATATGCTAAACAGATGTCAAAGTTATTTTCAAAACATATACTAAATGGTTGAAAGAAAGAAAAGTCTTTGAATTTATTAAGTAGTCATAGTAAACTTTCATATGCAGTATGAACATTAAGAGTATAGGTAATTCCCGGTATAACGAACGATATGTTGTAAGCCTATTTGTAAACTAGAAAAATTCCTTATATTGAGATTTAATTTTTGAAATGGTGACATTAGGAGTAGTTTAAATTGTTCCGCCTTTTGTAGTGTTTAGTAATTGTTCTTAGCGAGGGAGACTGGTATCATTATGATGACGAATAAAGTCTTCATTGAAAGGATTTCAGTACTAAAAACGATTCTACTGTAAAAAATATCCAAGATTTAGGTTAATGAATTAAACAATTAACTCAAATTGGTTTTTACTCTGATAAAATTCTTTTTCCAACTCTAGATTTTTTAGAGATTAACGAATTTTTGATCCACTCTTTATATAATTTGTCCATGTTAAAAATTTGGTTGTTCATTTGATTTCGTTTCAATTTTCAATCTTTATTATATATTATACTTAATTAAATATTCGTTATATGCATACGTTAATGTTACAATCTATCGGATTATCGTTCAAGTCAGATTCGTTATATCGGCATTTGCCTGGAATTTTTTGATCCATGTAAATTATGTATGCATAAATATTTGAAGTGAAGTAAAATTAAGCTAAAATGCTTCTATTAACCCAATAATGACCAGAGTTTTTTCTTTGAAATTTTAAGACAAATTTTCCATCTTTCGAAACAACAAATATGGTACAATTAATTTTTTTTCATAATTTTAGACTCAGTTGGTACCGGGGTCCTACCACAAAATATTGTTATTCCAGATGAAATATATGATTATACCCTACACCACCATAGTGGGAGCATAACTTTTTCAAAAATATTGGTATTCAATTAAATATTACACAAATAAGTTTCTTATATAGGTACATTTCTGTCTTTGTTATGGACCCGATTTTCATGGATGAAGCGCTCAAAGGTTTTATGGACTGTGGAAGCTTTTATGTTAATCATTTCTGCTATTGTTCGCTGTGAGTGAGAAATTGTTTAAAACCAATTGTTGTTCTATCGTTGTACGCGGACTCATTTGAACTATTTTAAATTTAAATTTATTTAAATAATAATTAACAACGCTGCATTGAGCTATCGGTACAGTAAAAAATTACTGCACAACTGAAAACTGTGATGTGAAAAAACGAGCATTTTTTGGTTTAAAATATTAAAATGTACATTTTTCTAATATATTATTTTTGTTTGTTAGACTATAAATTTTTTTCTTTTAAATGACACCAATTTTTTTTAAGTTTCTGTTAGTTTTCTTTTTATGGTGCTTTGAAAACAAAAAAATGTACTGCATAAAATAAGCTGAGAGCCACTGTATGTGTGAAAATAAAGTATTTTTTGGGTCGATTATGTATAGCAACCAAACTGGAGTTGGGTTGCAAATAGGCAACGCAACTGACATGCAAGTTGTTATTATATACAGTTGTCAGTTGCCACCTGTAATATGTTTTTGGCAACCGTCAACTCCACTGAGGTTAGGTTGCCATCCGTAATCGACCGACCCATTTATTTAATTTTCTGTCATTGATATTTTCTAAAAAATTGTTTCCGCTTTGAATCAGGGCCTTATTACCTTATTCTTCCCCGTATGCAAACTACTTTGGTAATTTTGGGAAACACAGTACGAGTATACTTGAAGTTTGATTTCAAAAACAACTACTAGTCTAATTTTTATTTAATTAATAAAAACATAAAGAAATTTTTATTCAAAGCAAAATAAATTTAAGCATATCAACCGTTTTTGTGGGCCGCTAAAAATTTACGGCAAGCCTCCAAACTATGACGTTTCAAGTAGTTTTCCTGGCTAAAAGCTTTTGTGCACTGAGGACACTGATAGCTCCAAGTATGGTGACCTTTAGTACGCTGATGGGCTCTCAAATTTGATCTGAAATAGATAAGCAAATATTACTCATTGAAAGAGAATATGAGCATTTAATTTTGAGCCTTACCTATCGGCAAATTTCTTTTGGCACGTTTGTATGGGACAAACAAAAGGTTTCTCTCCCGTATGCAAACGCATATGGCCATGCAAAACCCAGGGACGATCGAATTTCTTGTGACACTGTTCACATTCGTAACTCTTTTCCAAATGTTTGCCGCGACGTCGTTTTTTAAGCTCGGGTACGACAAATTCAAAATCCGGCATAATATTATTGCTGGACGAGGCTGAAGCTGCATGAGTGGGTGCTGTAGAGGCAGCTGTTAAAAAAACTGGTTCAGGTTCTACAGGGTATGCTGGTAGTTGGGTAGAAGTGTGAGAGAATTCTGGGAAACCTGTTTTAATATTTAATTCTTTTTCTTTATTTGCACTTGAGATTATTGACATTTCACTGGTTTCTGAAGCGTCAACATCTTGTTGTTCCTTTATGATGACATTTTTATTTAAAGTTGCTTTCACATCATTTTCAGTTTTCTGCTCTTCTGGAGCTTTCCAATAAACATGACTGAAAGTGCCTTTGGAATTATCTTCCGTATGACGTTCCATTAAGGGCACATTTAAAACCATTTCCAATTCTAGTCTGCTAATCATGGGTATAGAATCACTGTCATACCTAACAAACATTTTAATAAAACATTCTCTCTCACTGTAATTCTCTGTTCTCTAACTTACCAATCTGAGGATTTCAAAAGCTTCTTCTCCTTAACTTTGGCTTTAGCATTCTTTTTCTCGCTCATGGGCTTGGGTGTAGCAATGTAGTAGGTGCGCTTTAAACGTGGCAGTTTGGTAATTTTGGGAAAAATTGTTATGCGCCGAAAAACATCTATTTAAAATATATGTAAATATTGTAGGTTTTTATTGCAAAAGCCAAAGAAAACTTAATTAACATTTTTGCTCACCATCCAAGGCTTCATTCACTCGTATTTTTGCATAATTATAACGCTGGGAAAATATGCTGCGCACCATTGTTATTCCTGTAGAATTTGTTTTTTTTTTATTTGTTTTCAATCACTTTTTAACACAAATTTTTATTAAAATTCAAATACTTGAGTTTTGCTTTTTACTATTGTTTGGCTTTCTTGTGCAACTGTTTTTATTTGGTAAATATTTCTCAGCATAAAAAACATTAACAAAATTTCAAAGCCTTCTATTTGTTTTATTTTTTATATTATTTGCATTTCTTATGAAATTCAAAATAAACATTAAAAAACGGTTTAATTTAAATAAGTTATATTAAATGCAGAGTTTAAAATGTATTAAATCAAGGTGAATTTAAATACTAGGTGACAGCGTAGCGCCAGCTGATTATTCATGGTGAATTTGAAAATGTCAAAAAGTTATATAAAAAAAAACTTTTTGACAGTGACGAAAGTTTTTCATATAGAAAAATGCCTGTTGTTCTTGCCTTGTTGTAATTGTTGTAGCAATGCTGTCACCTGGTATTTAATTTCACCATGTATTAAATCATGTTTTTTCACAGTGGACACTAGGCTAACGTTTTTTCGATTTCTAAAAATTTAAACAAAATTTATAAGATGTAAACATTTTGTTCAAGAACTACAATACTCCACCATAGCTTTTCATTGAGAATAGCCAAATATACAAATCAATTGGCTGAAGTGTGAGACAATTAGGGAGTTTCTGTTTTTATACCCTACATCACCATAGTGGGGAAAGTATACCGATCGACTCAGAATCACTTTCTGAGTCAATTTAACGAAGTCCGTCCGTCCGTCTGGCTGGCTGGCTGGCTGTCCATGTAAAGCTTGTGCGCAGAGTACAGGTCGCAATTTTGAAGATATTTCGATAAAATTTGGTACATAATACTTTTTCGGCCCAAGGATGGATGGGATTGAAACTGGTGGAAATCGGTCCATAATTTCACCTGGCCCCCATACAAATGTCCTCCCGAAATTTGGGTTTGCCGTTCATAATTCTTTGAATTATGCAAGTATGCAAACAAATTTCACCAGAAATGAGTAATAAATGAAACTAAATCATATCTACAAATTTCGTGAAGATCGGTACATAATTAGTCGTAGCTCCCATATAACCCCCACTTCCGAAAATCACTTTAACGATCATAAATTTCTTAAGAATGTTGGTAATCAAATTAAATTCGACACAAATAATATACATAATAGGTCATATCTCCCATATAGCGCACATATCTGAAAAACTGTTTATACATATACTGGGTGTAGGGTATTATATGGTCGGGCTTGACCGACTATACTTTCTTACTTGTTTTTTTTTCTATTACTCATTACTTATTTTTTCGTTACCAATCAAATGCGAAACCTTATTGGAGATTGCTGTCATCTAATAAGTGACAGGAAGTATTTTTTGCAGGCATTATTTTATACAAATATCCAAAATCATACTTGAAAAGGTAAAAAATGGGCTGCTTTACATCATATACTCAAATTGCTTGTCAAACCAAATACATATGGTTACGTTTTTACGTGACAGTTTCCTTTAAATAAACCGGATTGCTTTTAATTGCAGCAAACAAAAGTTTTCTGCACACAGAATAACGTAAACAAATTTGAGTGTATAATTCTGTAGATGTTTTATTAATTTGAGCCCAGAATTTGCAGCCATTCATAAAAGTTTTGTATTCCATTATAACAACATTCAACTGCATGTTGCATTACCTGTTAAAAACTATTAATTTAGAAAGTAGTTGGTATGTCATACGCTGTTTTTTTTCGAGTTACACGTTAAAGTTTTGCTTGTCAAAATTCCTTATAATTGATAGTTGTGACGTAAACTGCACACAAATTGAAGGTAATTTATTTTCAAAATGTCGTCAGAAAACAATTTTTTATTTGGTGGATTATTATATTATTTATAACAAGTAAAGGTCGTGATACACTATCCTACACAATCGTACGATTCATTCACTGGAAAATCTTACCGTTTTCTATCGCATCAAAGTATGTCATAGGTGCCACACTATTACACAAAAAAGATTGAAAAACATATGTTTTTGCTAATGTAAATAAACGCAGTTTTCCGCCTTTTAAATTAACTTATATTCATTGTATTTTGCTGTTATGTGTGAAAATAATAAATTGTATAAACTATACAAACAATTAAAAAATGTTTAATGTCTGTCCTTTAAATTATAATTGATTTTTTAAATCAATGAAGTCGACATTGTTGTTCTGTTTTCAGCTGTATTAGAAAATACAACTCTGATCGCATAGAAACTATCATTTTATGAAAATGTTTAAAAACTTTTGCAAGTCAGTCTGTCAAAAAAATCTGTTATTTAGTTAAATTTTTAGGCCACACTATCATACTTTATGAACACAAACGATTTTTTTGACATATCGTATGACTAAATAGGATAGTTAGTAGACACCGTAAGAGTGCTATATTCGGCTATTCCGAATCTTATATACCCTTCACCTTCACCATATGTATATATATTATATTGTAACGTTTTACCTTTTAAATATTGTTACGTTATTACGGTTGTTTAGTTCCTTTAAATAAACCGGATTCTTTTTAATTGCAAAATAAAAGCTTCAAGTAGTTTGAAGAAAATATGTATAACGAGACTTTATTTATTTAAATGTACACAAACACAATTAAAAAAGGGTATAATTTTATACACTTATATTATGGTTTAAGAACACACTTAAAGTTTTCGAACACTTTGTTTGATCAACGCCATCTGTTGATGAACAATATTAATGCACTAAGTTTTTTTGATGAAATTTTCAGAGGTTGTCTCGGATTTTTGCTCATATCTCCGTTATTTATGGACGGATTTTGTAGCTTAATTGCCGTATAACCAGTGTGACCAGATTTTAAAAAAATATAGAGCTAAATCAGGTTAAAAATAGAGCTAAAAAAGGCTAAAAATAAATAAATAAAAGCCAAAAAATAAAGCTAAATTTTTATATTGCTTTTTAATAATATTAATTCATTATTCGTATTATAAATAACACATACTATGCAAAAACCTTTTTTTTAGTCAAAATTTAAGTAAAATATGTTTTTAATCAGTAACCAAATCAAACTATGTATAGTTATGGAACAAAAATATCTTGATGAGCATTAAATTCAAACACATATTCATGTATGTATGCTCGTATAATAATAATGATTATAAAATAATTTTTTGTAATTCTTATGCCAGCATAAGTTAACCACAAAGAAAATAAAGTTAAGAAAAGTCTTAAGACTAAAATAAAATTGATAGCAATTCAAAACTACTTTGGTTGATATATAAAAATAAAGTAAAAACAAAAAATATAAAATTAACATATAAAAAGTGATATCACATGAACGTATGTATGTATCTTTGTACAATGGTGAACATATATTAAAAAGCTCTTAAAGCTAATATACAAAAAGGAATAAATTCAAAGGTATCGGTTAATATAAAGTATAGTATAGAACAAATTTGGAATCCTATAAGATTTGGATTCTTCGTTTGCACAAATTATGAGTATATTTACTACATTTAAAAATTTTTAATTCCAAAAAATACTTTTTAACAAGCAAACGAATAAACTTGATAAATATTTGACTACATGTTAAATATTTCCTCAAATGAATATTCGTCTTCCTCTAAAGAGTTCGACAAAAAATCACTATTATTTGTATAAATAGATTTATCAAAATTTTTTATGAGATCATTTGTTATTTTAAAATTATGACAACATTTATTTATTCTTTTTAAGCCACATCTTATATAGAGAAGTGAATTTACTGTATTTAAAGTAAATCTGTTTCTAATTTTCGTTTTTATGAGATTCATTCCGCTGAATACGCGCTCAACTTCAGCGTTACTGAAAGGCAAAACTAAAAATTTCATCACAAAAATAGATAATTCCCTAAAGGGGTTTTCATTTAATGCATTCTTATACTCAAAAACATTGATCCAAAATTCTATTGTTGAATTTTGATTAGGCCACTCGTAACAATTAAATTTTTGCCACTATAATTCTAAATCAGAAATTTCATCTAGTTTTAAAATTGTCATTTCTTCTTTAAAATTCTCATACAAAGTACATTTTTTTTTCTTGAGACTATTTTCTAAAGAAAAGAAGTTTGTTTGTTGCAGTGATGAAATATTGTTTGGCAAACGTTGGCGTAATTGATATATTAATTGTTTAATAAAATTTTGGCAAGTACATCTTATATCTTTTTCTGTTTCAGAATCTATTATTTGTCTTTTCGAAATCAGATATTGTTCAAAACTATAATTAAAATAAGGTATTGGAGTTAAAAAATCTTCCAAATCAGATTTTAACGGATCAAAATGTTCAGTTTTCAAAATAATTTGATTTGCAAGATCTTTCAATAATAAATAAACTTCTGAAAGCAATAATGTGGGATCTGCGTCGTTGCTTTCAAACATTTTGTTTACTTTTTGAACATCTGATAGTAACGGTTTCAAAAACTTTAAATAAAGTAAATTCTTTTCATTATACAATTTTTTCAAAATTTTAGCTTGATGACACGACTCAGAAACAGATTATAGCAGATATTGAAACATCGCATTGTTTTCATATATGTGTGTAGATCATCAAGCTGTCAAAAACAATAGTGAAAAAATAACTGCAAATCTCCTACTACCACCTTGTTTAACTTTAAAGAATTACTTGCTGACTTATTGTTTCTGTGATGCCAGATTTTAGCTGTTTGAGACTAGTTTATAAGGTTACCAATATATCTTTATTTTATTGAACTTTCTTTTTTTATTATGTACATATCATAAAATCATTGGAATACAAATAGAAAAAAGGCTAGAAAAAGCCAAATTCATTTTTAAAAAAAGCTTAAAAAAAGCTTAAAGCTAAATGAAATATATCAAGCTAAATCCAAAAAAATAAAGCTAAATTTAGCTCGAAAAAAGCTAATATGGTCACACTGCGTATAACCGATACTAATATGATTACTGGGTTAAAATTTCTGATCCATATAAAAGTTGGTTCTATATCGATATTTATTAGAAATTTTTGTGGGTTTATTTGTTTTTTGGAAATGGTTCTATATGGCAGCTATGACTAATTATAAGCCGATCTTCTTAAATTTTGGAACAGTTATTTTCATGCATATGAGGATATTTCACGTCGAATTTCTACATAATAATGATATATTTAAGATATATATTAGTATTAACGTGGATTTCGGTAGTGGACCTTATGTGGGGGATATAGTCAAATATGGACCGATATTCTCAGCCCAGTTCTGGGCCGACCACCTAAAATTTAGTACAACAATTTATTTGCCTATAAAGATTATTTATGTCAAATTTAAGGCCTTTAACATTATTTATATCTGTTTTATACGTATTTAACCCATTACCGCCCACTGTCCCCATATGAGTACACATGTTCAAAAGCTGGAAACTCTAACTTAAACCGATATTTTAGTTAATTTAAACATATATACCGCTTCTTTAGGCTTAGTTGAACTTATAATCAGAGACACGTACTATAAAATAAGAAGTATTTGCAGTATTTAGTATTTCTAATATTGTATTTTGTTCGGGTGTATTTTGTTGATCATCTTCCAGTTTTTTTTTTCAATACTATTGATTTAAAAATTCGTTTTTATCGACAAAATATTTTGTTTAGAGTGTTAAAAATCTTTAAATTCCATTTGTTTGGCAAAAAAGTAAAAAAGTGATTTAGAAGGGATAGTTTTATTCGACTGTCCCCAATTGGGGACAACGGGCGAAAGTATTAATAAATTCTACAAGTTCACAGGCTTTTTGATCTTCTTCAATATGACGCACAGAAATCTTTTTAGAGGTCGGAACAGCTTTTTACGACTTGAAGATGCTGTTAATTACATAATGGAAAATGATGATGGTGATACATATGATATTTTAGTCATGCCACCAGATGCTGCTGCTGTAAGTGATGTCGATAAAGGTGATGAACAAGATTTACTTTGTACAAATATCGCAAATTATGTGCCGGGAGAAATATAAATTGCTTTAAAACAACAAAATGATAATTCTACGTCAGATTGGAGTGATAGTGATGATGAGCCACTCTTAAGTTTTCTAAGAAAAGAGAATCAAAATAACCAACAAAATCCTAGATGGAGACGTGAAGAACCAACTTATAGCACAACATATAATAGGAATGATGCAATAAGTAGTAGAGTTGATGATTTCGTTAAAAATGTGAACGCCCACAGCCCTTGAGCTTTGTTTGAAAACATATTTGACCAGTGTTCTTGATTTGGTAGTCGAAAACCAAGTCGAAAACATAGTCGAAAATCATGAGAGGCAAAAATAGTGGTGGCTAATATTTGAATATATTTTAGATTTGGCAGTAAGTAACGCTTGGCGATTGCACGTAATATTATGTAAAGCTGAAAATGCCACTCTGATGGACCAACTATCATTCAGACGGAGTATTACGCGGTCCTATTTGCAGCCCAAAGCATTAAAGTGGCGTCAAATATCATCCACTATAGTTGGTCCTAATCTCAAAAACAACGGTCGTAATCCGTAACGGATTGTAAACCAATTGCGATGTGTTGTTTGTCATAGTAAATGTCGCTGGAGATGTGTATTATGTACAAAAACGCTTTGCGTTGAAAAAACTGTTTTGGGCATTTTCATACTTAGTACGCCCAATGTCCCCATATGAGGACACCCAGTTTTCTAAAAAATGGATACAAATTTTTAAGTTTTTTTTTATTATTCCATTTATTTAGTTGACATTGAATTAATAAATAACAACAAAAACATTTTTTCACCTACAGTTGCCTTTTGGGCGTTAATGGGTTAAGTGAATTTTGGAAGTGGACTTTATATGGGGTCTATGGCCAAACACAGACCGAACAAAAAAATTTCGTGTTGCGATTTCTTTTTGCATAAAACTTATTTTTGCCGAATTTTGTCTTGATATTCCAATTTTATAGGCATTTATTTATCATTAAGCCATATTTCGGGAATATATATATTTGTGTGGGGGCTATGAGAAATCATGGACCAATTCTTTCTATTTTCCGCACACTTTCTTCTTTTCTCATACAAACAATGTCTACAAAATTTCATGGTATTATCTGCAATATATTTCAAAATATTGCAATAAAATGGACAAAAAATATCAAATTTTTATGGAGGTTGTCTCACATATTGATCCATAACTCTGGTTGGCCTAAACCGATTTTGGTGATTTAAAAAAGCAAACTTCTCGAAAGCATGTCTGACAGAATTATTGAAGACTGGGGACTTCAGAAAATTGATTTCAACATCCAGATAGACAGACAGACGGACATGGCTTAATCGACTCCGCTATCTATAAGGATCCAGAATATATATACTTTATAGAGTCGGAAAATTTTATTGTGGAAATTACACACGGAATGACAAGCTTATATATACCCTTCTCATGAAGGTGAAGGGTATAAAAAGGGAACAACACAAAAAATTATGATCCCAGAAAGTTTATAAAGAAAAACCAAAAAATTTGCTTATCAATTCAGAACGCTCGCATATACAGCTATGTGATGGAAATCGAAAACGAGTGAGTTTTAGAAATTAATTTTTTCATAATATTTCTGTATTGAAACAGTTTTATCCCACAAAATATAAAGATAATTTGCTATTATATTGAGAAATAGAATTTGGGAATTAACATATTTCTTTATTACATGTTTGAGTTAGAACGAAATTTACTTATGTTTTTACAATGTGTGTGTATTCTTCTTTATTATTAAACATTTTTGTATTACTACAAATTTGTTGTTACTTTTGCTGCGTCTACCGTTAGTTGACAATATCAGGAGGGCTACTCTCTATTGCGATGTATGTTGTTGTTGTCATTTCTCCTTTATGGTCGATTCTTTGTTGTTCTGTAACTATGAAATACCAGAGATGGGATGACAATTTTTTTTACACCGTGCCTTATGTGTTTTGTTAATACTAGGTTTGAACTTTTTATATTTATTATTAGAGAACATTTTTCATTTGGCTTGAGTTCACTTTTTTTAATTAATAACTCGAAGAATACCATTGTGAAACTATATTTTTCTAGACAAATGGCACACTGGAATGCATTTTCTACCCTGTCAAGGGCGTCATCAGCAATGTTTATTGTCCAAGATCTACATGTTTGGAAACTTTAAACTTCTGAGTATGCTTTATAATGTTTACTTACATTTGAGCACAAAACGATGTCAAAACATAAAAAAATTAAAAAAAAAATTATGAAAAAATTAAAAAATTATTCAAGAAAAACTATTTTATGAAACTATAAAAAAATTTAAAAAAAAACTGTTTTCACAAGAAGAAATATTGGCTAAATAATTATTATGCCAAATCACAGTATATTTATTACAGCTATATCGTCTTAACATTAACTTTAAATTGTGTGGAATTATCAATATATGTACGTATGTATGTATGTATAAAATGTGTATTAAAAACTAAATTTTTTAGAAGGCTTAGAAACATAACAATATTCTTTTAAGTTAAAGGATACAAAACTAATTGGCTTCTATATAACTATTACACATAAATGTGTATAAATGTATTCATACATACATATCGTTGGTCTCATGTAGAAAGGCCTTAACTCGCTATTTTTTCGAAATTTGTTTTTTTTTGCGATTCCAATGCATTTAACGCAAATACACCTCCTCACAAAAATTTATTGCAATAGTGTAAAAAATAACGCTTTTATAAGCAGTTGTACAAAAACAGTTACATGTTGAATATTACAGTTTCTATTATGTTTTTACATTCTCCTGTAAAGTTTCAAATATGCGATTTAGGGCCTTTCTACATGAGACCATCGATATGTACCTTTTAAAACGTTTATTTTTCTAACTTTTCAAAGATTTCCCATGTATGCAAATAAAAGTATTGTGTGCGTTGTCTATCTGTACGTAATACGTACTACGTATACGAGTATGTATTTGCTTCCCCCCCGAACAACTACAACAACACACTAACTAATTACATCAGTAAAAAGTAGCAGCTAAAATTGTCCTGAGGCGATGCGTGCAAGAAAAACAAAATGTTAGAAGAATAAATTTTTTTAAGCCCTACGTTTGTGCAAGCAATGAATATGTGAATAATTGTTGTAGCTAGTGAACAAACATAGATCTCTATGTAGTCTCATTAAAATACGAGGATGGTTCACAAAAAAAAAAAAAAAATGTGCCAACTATCTGTCGGAAGTTGCTATAAATGTTTATAAATGTTTCCAATTTGATTGATTTCTTTGCAATTTTTTTATTTTTCAAGAAACGGCAGAGCAAACTACATACTTGTACAGTGACTCACAGCTTATTTTGTGCAGTTCATTTTTTGTTTTCAAAGCTCTATAAAGGAAAACGAACAGGAATTTAAAAAAAGAAACTGTTGTCAATGCAGCGTTGTTGATTTTTCGATTTTCTTTTTTTACTTCTATTAATATTTTCTGTTGAATTGTGAGTCCGATTTAATAACGTCAAGTGTCAATTTAAAATAGTTCAAATGAGTCTGCAGGTATCCGAAATAGGCTGATTTGTTTATGGCTTCAAAATATGAAGCGGAATCCATAAGTGGCCGGAAAGATAGGAAAGGCCATAGATAACAATGGCCAATACTTTGAATAAATTTGTATTCTATAAATGTTTCAATATAAAAGCTAAAAACTTGAAAAAATCCCACATTTTTAAAATATATATACATACTTCTAATACAATCGGAACTACCGTTCAGAAATTACAGAGTTATTTAATTTTTTTTCAGAATTTCCTTATTGTGTAGTAGTCATCTAATTTTGTAAAGTTTTTCGTTGAAATTGTTTGAGAACTTTAAAAAATGCCTCCCTATTCGTAGACACTACACTTCTGAGTATGTATCTTATAAAGTAAGTATTGTTTAACATCAAAGGGTTTATATGCGTATGTTAATTTACAGTAGAAAGGCACACAAATGCATTTGCGCGTGCTACAGTTTACACAATTGTTTAGTTTTCAACATTGTAATATTGATTCATCAAACAGTAAAATTGTAAAACTACATTTATGCAAGCAAACTCATACAGATGTTTGCATATTTTTGCATGTTTACTGCAAGAGATTTTCAGTGCATATGAGTAAAATAACTATGTACTGTTAAATATTTAAAACAACAATAACAATAACAACACCATGTAACAGTAACAGTAATGTAAATGTTGCAGAGAATCAAATACGATAATGTTGTAGAGCATTATATGAAATTCAAACATACATACATACATACATATGTACATACATTTTAGATGAAAAGAGAAGAATAAGTAGAAGGAGAACAACAAAAATATAAAAGAATAAGGTCAAGGTCGCACACGCCTTTTTCGAACGTTTATTTGTAAGTGTGTGTGTGTGTGTTTGATGGAACATTAACACAAACACATTTAATACTCACACAAAACCTACCTACACTCACTCACTCTTTTACACACACACACATTTATTTAAACCTTCAAACTGTACTTTACACAATAAACATCAAAGGATTGTTGTTTTTAGTAGTTGATGATGATGTTGTTCTTGTACGAGTATGAGTATGAGTAGAGGCAAGTAGTGGTAGTAGTGGCAGCAGTAGTCAACACTTTGTATGAGACGAATAAGGAAGTGTTATAAAAACAGCAACAACATAAAGTAGAAAACATCAAAGCGAAAAAGTAAAACAAAAACTACACTCAACCGCTCACACACACACAGACACACACCTACATATATGTATATGTACAAACCATTAGCGCCAACCAGCAGCAACTAACCACCCAACTCATTTCCACACAGTCCTTTACAACTCATTCCCCAAACACTTCACTCTCTTCACACACTCACACTCATACACATAAACACAATCTCAAGTGTTTACGACTATTTTTATAAAAATCAAAAGAAAAACTAACAAAAAAAAAAAAAACAAAAGAAGCTCATTCAAAAAGGAAAAAAGCAATGTTTGCATAAAAGCACTACAAAGGAGAGCAGGGAAGCAGGGCATAGTTTTAGGCGCTTATCTCTCTATACAGCAAACAGAACAAAGAAAATAAATAACAAAAACAAAAAAAAAAATATGTACATATATAAGTATACCGAAATAAAACGAACCAACTGTAAACTAGGGAAGAGTAATAGGAATTTTAGGGAGACTAAGTTCTACAGAGACGACTTTGTGTTTTTCCTAACACAACAACACACAACTACATTGTTGTTGCAGAGATTTGTTACAACTGAAGTTCAAGATAAAGTAAAACGACAAAATTCTCTTCAATTTTTACAACAAATGTAATAATTATACTGAAACAACAGAGAGTGAGAGTGGTGGGTTTTTCAGTCCAGAGAGTTAAACATAATTTCTTTTTCATTTTACACTCATACAATGTCGGAATTTGTAATGAAAAGATAAATAGGGCATGGGTTGGGGGAGTTCGGGAAATAATTACAAAATAAATATGTCTATTTAAATAACCCCTCGGCAGGAGATTTCGACTAGACATTGCGTCAGACATGGTAGTTTTTTTTATTCTTTTCAATGTTTTTCCTGGTTTTTCTGTTTGTTTCACTTTAAAGAGTTTGAGTAGAGAAATTTTGGTTGATTTTTTTTGGATCGTTTACGTCTCAACACTTTTGACATTTGCTGAACCCATTTGCTGTAAAGTCATGGGGTCATTTATGCAGTAAAATATGGTACAACAGACACACACACTCACTAACATAGATTAATAAATTATTAGCTCATTATTACTAGTTAGTTGCCACTGTTTAAAAGTGTGTGTTTTAGAGTTTATGCATTGGACTTACTCAAAAGCCAATTAAGTTATTACAATAGAGTTTATTTGATTATTACAATTGCGGAGATATTTGATTATTTAGTGACGCTGTTAAATTATTAGCTTTAAGTTAATTAATATTTGTTTTTTACATATTTTAATTGTATTTTTATATTAGCATTTATCTTTCCTACAAACTTTATATATTCTGAAAGCAGTGCTAATAAAAAATATAATCGAAGTTCAGATTTACTTGATCTATTGCATATTATACAATTATAAAAATAGTGGGTGATTCAAATAGAGATACTTTTTTCAATAGCCTTTTTTGGACAGATCACGTGTTTGTTTAGTATTGGTTGGCATTTCATAATCGTTGAACTTTATATTACAAAAATTCACGTTCTGTGAGGAATGTGTTTTGTGCACTTCGCTCACCCATTTTGAATAATGAATGCTGGGTTAATTATTGGATAATATTCGACCGAATAGACCATAGTCCAGCACGCTGTGAAGAAAATATAGCGGCCTTAGCTGAGAGTGTACACGAAGACCGTGGAGAGTAGATTCAGCGCTGTTCGCAGCAACTCGGACTGACGTATGGAACGACTTGGCGCATTTTACGTCGAGATCTTGAATTGAAAGCGTAAAGACGGCGCCACATTCCACACATCGCATCAATCAATGGATGTATTAAGAGAACACTTCGGTGAGCACATAATTTGACGTTATGGGCCGGTCGATTGGCCACCAAGATCGTGTGATATCATACCGTCAGACTTTTTCCTGTGGGGATATGAAAAGTCTAAAGTTCACGTGTGTTATTCGCCAGTTACCAGTCGAAATGCTCGAACGAGTCATCGAAAATTGGACTCAACGGATAGGCCATCTGCAACGTAGCGTCAAAAAATAAATGTCAAAGAATGTTCTTTCAAATGATAATAAAAATATAAAAAAAACATTATATGGAGTAATATTTTTCTTTTCAGTTCTAGGTCTAGTTCAGTTCTAGTTCAAGTCTAGTTCAGTTCTAGTTCAGTTTTAGTTCAGTTCTAGTTCAGTTCTAGTTCAGTTCTAGTTCAGTTCTAGTTTAGATTGTGATTTTGCTATAAACATTAATTCAAATTCATTGCAATGCATCACAATCTCATATATTTACTAATTGTCGTAATCTTAGTTCAAAACTCCTTCCCTCTTAGTTACTAAACAGTCCAGTTTTATGCTTGTAAGTATTAACATACATTTCCTATTATTATATTATATTGTTTTACTTTCCGTTATAAATTTTAAACTGATTCAATGTCAGCCCATATGTCTGGTTGTTTTGTTATTGTGTAATGTGACATGGTCACTTTTCCTACATTGTCTTATTACCATATCCTTTCGTTCTTAAGGAAATTTATTGTCATTTGTACAACTCTTGATATAATTTGCATTTTTATCGGTTTTTATTTCATTTCTTTTTTTCAATATCTTTTCATTTTCTAGTAAACAAACAAAAAAGCCCATCTCCTTTTCAGTTACTATTTAACACAAGATGAGCATAATATTTACATGGCATTTGGACACTTTTTGTTCATTATTGGACAGGATCAATGAGGTCATTTTTGTTGTGGCTTTTTCTTATATGTTTATACTTCTGTTGGCTTTATTGTTTTCGCTATGTGTATGTGTGTGTTTTCTTTTTGTTATTTAATCCAAAAGTAACAATCAAATAATAGTTCAATTATTTACTAGTGTTTGTCACAGACAATTGGTAAAATGAAAGTCCTTTCTGTCAATTGGCAAAGGACTAGTTTATCGTTATCTTATGCTAATGTGTGCATACTTTTGTTGTATTCGGTTGTAGCGGTAGTAAACGGAAAAGTCATTGAAGAAAATAAAACCGACTATAAATTGAAAAAAGTTTAAAACAAAATTTAAATGCAAAAAATGTACGACTTCAACTTGCCAGCATTTTAAAATAACTTTTCTTCATACTGTCGTAAATTGACTTTATATTCTGTTTGTGGTCTTGCTATATACTTATGTATGTACATAAGTATATTTGTATTTGCATTACAAATATTTCTGCATATTCCTTCTTCTTTTCTTCTTATTACTCTAACTCTCGCTATTGTAAAATTCCAATTTGCTTTATTTTCTACGAATTGACAATCAACTGAATACGACAATAATGCGGTGATGGTGTTTGTGTACGTATGTGCTTGTTTGTGGTCTTACAATATTCTGTTACAAGCTGCTCTAAGGAAGTGATATGTTTCAACGATGTCCGCCCTTCTATCCATGCAACCTTTACCAGTCTGTCCTCTCGCCTCGCTTACACAGTGCCAACTTGTGTCAATCTTGTAAACTGAAATAAGTACAGGAACCTTGTCTTGTTAAGAATGTTTTGACAGTAAGTTGTAGGATATTAGAGTATCAGCTGGTCGTTAAATGTTAGACAATTATGTATGTTTGAGTACTCATATTAAGTACTTATTACACATACTTAACTATGACAAATAATTTTATATGTGCAAATATATACACCGTCGGGGTTACGTTCCAAAAAAAAAACACACACAGTGAATTAAGATTTTCTATAGTAAACCATGTAAAGATCGAAGATAGGTTCTTGGGTTACGAAAATACCAAGTCGTTGGCTTTCTTTCAATTCAAATAGAAAGCAAGGACTCCATTTTGATCATCAAATCAATTCTTGTACGGGTCATCGTTTGAGCATCTAATGATGTTGCAGATTTTGCAAAAATGAAAAAAAAAAATATTAAACACTCGAAGCCAAAACAACGTAACCTCGAAAATCTAGCGACGCATAGTGAAAGTTAGTACTAATTAAGCAGCGACGCAACTTCGAAAAAAAGAAAAAAACGAAACGACTCAAAGTGAGGTATTGGAGTATATTCTTTCTTTTAAAATAAACATGACAGTACACAGTGGCACCTTGGCGGAAAAATAGGGTTTTTCAACTTTTCAATTTTAAAATTTTAATGATTTTTGGTTTTGTAAAGAAATATTTGGATAAGAAAAATTCAACAAGGTATTTTATGAAAAGTGAAATTTTGTAGTTAAAAAAAAATTATTGAAATTGGAAAAGTAAACTAATTATTATAATTTATCAAAAATTATACTAAAAAATATCAACTTTTCACTTTTTGATGGAGAAAAACTTTATGTGCTTTGCCTTGCTTAGCCCTCTAACTATAAAAAATGAAAGGTCCGAGTCTGTACTTTCAATTAAGAAAAAAAACCGTCCCTTTTAGTAACATCGATTCTAATTTCAAAAGTCACTTCCAATATTTCATACAAATGGTCAATAAGACAAAAAATTGGGTATACTTTTAGGCTTTTGGGAATTTACCCCGTGGCCCACGAACGATGTCGAACGATAACGTTCGCTTAGATAAGACTTTAGACACAAACTTGATTGTGGAATAAACAAACTTGATTGAGTAAAAAATAGATACGATAAAAAGTTTGTGTCTTAAGTCTTATCGAAGCGAACGTTATCGTTCGACATCGTTCGTGGGCCAGGGGGTAAATCTTGAAACGATTTATAAGTGAAACATTATTTTTGTTTACGAATATGTAGGCGTAACGAAATTGAATGACATTTCAATCGAAATAAAAACATATAGTTTTCACGGCTTAAAATATGTTACATTTCATTCATATACCTAATATGATAAATTTAAATTATATGCGTCGGACGCTGTGAAATTGTTCGTACACAAATATAGTTGGTTTTATATGCCTGTTACTGTGAACAAAGTACTAATGCATGGTAAGGATATAATGGATGCTGCCGTATTATCAATAGGAATGCTTTCAAAAGAAGCCGAGGAAGCCAGAAACAAATATTACAAGAAGTATCGATTGATGTTTTCGAGAAAGTGTGATCGAATTTCCACAAATAATGATGTATTCAACAGACTTCTTATAACTTCGGATCCTTACATAAGTAGCATAAGGCGTCATTCGAACAAAATTGCCTTAGAACTAGATCCCATTGTTAAAGATATGGTGCTTAAATAATATTACAAATAAAAACTAACACAAATTTTCGCCTGTTACATATTCAATTAAAACATTGTATCTTATATTGGATTTTTATCACTCCCATTTGGCGTCTTAATATTGGCAACACCATTATTTTTTCATTAAAAAGAATTAAAAAGGGTTCATAACTGTATTTTATATCAATTTGTTTCAATGACTTTGGTGTTACACACTTTAACTTGGCATACTTGACTAGAAAAGCGGCATGCATTTGTGCGATATTTGCGGTGTATTTGAAGCCTAATATCTTTCGCGGAGGTTTGTTGGTGATATTCTCTTCTTTTGTCTGAAGACAACAGATGTTTAACGTTTGAATAAAAATTAATATTTTTTAACTTATATTAAATTTTCATATTATTCTAGACAGGGAAGAAAAACACCTAAAATCTACAACTTTCAGTGGGCATAAAATCTAAAGTAGGCGTGACATCCCCAATATGTTTAATTTTTTTCATAAGGAGAATTCAATTAAGTAGTGTCCCGAATTTCAAGTCCCTAGGTTCAAAAGTAAAAATTTTGCCAAGTGCAGTTATATGGGAGGTGGGTGTGGCAGTGGGCGGTTTTCCAAGCTTTTTTCAAAATGTCTTAATTTAGCCCAGAGAAGTGTTTCTGCAAAATTTCGTTGCTGTACGACCACTCCTTCTATTTTTTTCCAAGAAATGTATGGGGCGGTGCCACTGTGTAACGTACCGATTCATGTCGCACGTAAAACAAAGAATTTTTAAGACCCATAGTAATGTAGTAGCCAGCCTTATTATTTCATGTACATATAATTTAGTTTCTTGAAATAATAATTCATTAAAAAACATTGCATGTATAATTATATGTTATAGGTATAAGACCTCTGCGAAAGATGGATACATAAAGTTTTAATTATTTATCTCCGGGTTCAAAGTAAAAATTTTGAGAGTGGTACGACCATTATTTATTTATTTAGTCAATACAGTACAACAAGAACTAGTTTTATCTAATAGTACTGCAGAGATAGTGGCACAATATGGTTTTTATTGGTAAAAAAAAAATATTGTAATACTCGTACGAGTATATTTCGAATGTGGGACTTAAATGGAATTTATGATCACTTATTGACCCATAAGCAACAAATGCACATATCCAAACTAGTTATGAAGTGGCCGTTAAAATCCACGGACTTAAACACTACTGAAAACCTTTGGGAAGTCCTTAATAATAAAAAGCGGTATATTCTATAAGGATACAAAAAATATTAGGAAGGAAAATGGGTTCTCATCATGTAGTCTGACACCAGGACTTTATATAGACTTTTCGATAAATGCAGAGTCTTTCAGAGCAGATATCCTGGCGATTATAAAATGGATAATGACCAACATTAGAAGAGTTTTAAAGCTATATATGACTATATATGTCGATAGTCAAGTAGATTTGATGGCTTTAAAGAGCCAAATTAATTAGGAACTGTAAAGAATTAAGGATTGTGGGAATTGGGTCAATGAGGCAAAACATGGATAATACACCTAACCAAGACAATCTCAGAATGGGGTTGAGCGAATAGAATCGCTTTTTACGCACGAAGTACTCAAAGTTGTATGTCGAAAGCACGACAGATCATGTTGTATCATCTGCTTTTATGGGTGGTGCAAATATTAAGGAATCAGATGCTCTAGATGGTGTAAGCATGAGAATCCAGCGTGATGTCCGCTGGACTAAACACATATTTCAAGTGTCAAAAGAAGCATTCAAGGTCTTGGTTTTTTAAAACTGCGTAGGAAATACTTCACTCCATCTGATATTCTTACTATTTACACCACCTATATTCGATTTAAAATGAAACACAACTCCATGTATGGACCGGTGCTTCGAGTCTATTGCTTATCGGTGATAGTAAGGTATCCAACTCTATTGATTCACTAGAGCATCGCCTCAATGGGTTGCGTGTCACTGTTCTATCGATACTATAATGGAATATGTTCTGCTGGAATTAACGAACTTATTCCCGAAACCCGCAGTTTTTTGCGTAATATACGTTCTTCAGTCAGGGCTCAGCCATCCATGGTCGACTGGACAGTGGATCGCACAACACACTACAGGGAAAATTCGTTCTTTAGCCGTACTTTTCACATGTGGAATTACATTTCTGCAGAAGTATTCCCTGTCACTTTTAATAGAGGAAAATTCAAATCAAATGTTCACAAATATTTATCCTCCCTACCATAAACTATTTTCTTAGTTGAAACACAATGCATTGCGTGAGTAGGGGTAGTCCTCTGATTTAAGCAAAAAAAGCAATCAGTTAATGGGACAATAACACTACCGATGTGCGAGGATGTCGAGTAACTAGAAACAATGTATCATATTTTCTGTCATTGTCCTATGCTGCAAAGGCATAGGATGTAAACGTGTCTAGACAATAGTTTCTTTTTGGATGCCTTTACTCATTATAAAATAGGCAATATCATAAAATTCACAAAGTGATCAGATGGTTAAAGGACTGGATAGAGTGTTGCGCCTAAAGCTCGTTTTTAGTTGTCTTCTTTCTGTATTTTGGATTCTAAATATTATCTTGTTTTAAAAGTATCTCTCTTACTCTCTCTCTCTTGCGCATCTCATTTTTCACTCAAGGGAATCACAATGTACCACAAGGGGTCTACGAGTGGATACGTGCACGCGGATGCAGAACACCTTTCTCAAACTAACCTAAACTATAATAAGTTCAAACAAAAACGCAAAAATATGAAAGAAAATAAGCTCAAATTCAACATTTAACTCTTTAAATATAGTATTTGCTTTAGTTGCATTTTTAAAATTCAATCACGCTGCACTAAGAAATATCGTTATTTATTTATAAAACATTAATCAAGAATTGTTTAGGAAAATAATATTGAGTGTTGACAATTCATTTGAAACACCTTTCAACAGTTTTAGAATATAAAGTAAACTGCTGCTATTGTTAGCTTTTGTTTCTGCTGACAATGCGCCAATTCATTATAACAGTTTCCAAAGCAGACTTCAAACACCAAAAGTGATGATTGAATTTACACCTCAACAAAGTAAATGCTAGTAGAACACCAGCAGAAATAGCAAAACAATACAAAGCCAATCAAGCCAATACACGAAACAACATCGTTTTGTAAATAAATAAATAAATAGAAATGAATGCAGGAACTAAGCAAACAGGAAATTAAAGGAATGTGTTGTTTGGAATGGCTGCAAATAAGCTAAAAGTATTAATCCTGTATAGAAAAGGAAGGAACTAGATTAGAGATTAGAAGGAAGTTAGTGAAAGCTTAACTTTTTAATGTTACAGAGGCAGGAGTGTTGAAAAAGAATTAATACTTTCACTCTCTATCCTGCTGCACCTCAATCAAATCACACTAAAGATATTAACTGGCCTTTTTGCAGTTATTGCCAGGATGTATGCATGTGTCTACACATTTCTTTGTCCCACAAACTCTGACAGCTGCAAATGGAATAGAATCGAACAGACAAGTATTTGTGGTATAAAATCTAATAATCTATTGTACGGTGTAAAATGCAACATCACGTTTCATTGCAGTAGTTGACAAATAACGAACAAAAAAACGTAACGAACGACTAACAAACAAACAGCAAATATAAAACACAAACCAATGTAGCAGCATGTTGACAGTTTGTTGTAAGTCTAAATTAAAACAACTACAACAGTAACAATATCAATGGCTTATAAAGATTTAGTTGAGGTTGAGTCGTACCTTGTAAGTACAAATATTATGATCGATTTTTTGTATTTCGTATTGCATGTAAATTTTGTTGGTTTTGTTAAAAGTTTTACAGTTGATGTTGTTGTTGCTGCTGTTGTCATATTGTTGTATTGGTGTGTTGTTGGTGGTATTATTGTTGGTTAGTTTGTGTAAACAACTGGATTACATGTATTTAAGACTTAAATTTTAAGTGTCATTGATATACATACATATACATACTTTGTCAATGAGCTGTTCAACATACGTACATATATACATACGTATGTATGTACTCTCTTGAATTTGTATTCTTTTCTAAAAATAAGGTCCTTTTAATTAAATACCAAATATTACACATATATAGTTAAAGCATTATATGTGATTTTGAATAGTCATTTATTCTCACTTAGTTATTGAACATAATAGTGTAAACAAAAAAGGTGTTTATGGTCTTCAAAATGTAGAATTTTGTGCCAACAAAACATCACATGCGGTAAGTTTTGCTATAATTCTTTAATTTGAACAAGTAGGAAAGTATAGTCGGTCAAGCCCGACCATATAATACCCTACACCCAGTATATATACAAAACAGTTTTTCAGAAATGGGCGTTATATGGGAGATATAACCTTTTGTGGACTGATCATCCAAAAGTTTAGTGTCAGGATGTCTTTTTTTTTTTTTTTTTTTTTTTTTTTTTTTTTAAACGAGGAAAAAATCATCGAAAGACTCTGGCCCCCTGATGCCAGGAGTGCGAGACTTTAACACGCTAAAATAACCTCGAGACTCTAGTCCATATTCCCTGCGGAACCACCGCAAAAGTATTTCCTCGGAGGGGGGGTTTAGGCAAACACCTCTTCTAATACTACATTCTTCTTCGAATCTGCTCCTGCCTTCGTGTCAGGATGTCTATGAATATAAATATTATGTATGTTACACTTTATCTCGATATAAATACTTTTAAACGATTTATGGAGCTTAAAATGAATTACGGAGTGGTCCTTACATGGGAGTTTCGACTAATTATAGACCAACCATTTTAAACTTAGGTGTCATTATTTCTGTGTAAGTTAACGAATGGGTTAATGAATTGTTTTTTTTTGTTATTATACTAAAACTTTGTTACTACGTAACTTACTCTTCTACTTATTCACATTTTGATTGATGTTTTGTTACTACGCCGATGAAATTAACGTTACAACTTCATTGATCTCTTTTTTACATTCATGTTTTGAATTGGTTTTTTTATTCAGCAATAGTAAGGCGGTTTCATTGATGTTTTCTCATTCATTCTTATTCATTCATTTTTTTATTCCTATTCTTTCATATTCCTTCATTGATGTTTTCCTTCAACTCATGTCTAGAGTTTTCTGAAACAACAATGAAGTTCAGTAAGATTTTGATCGTATGCGAATGAAGTCGCGGATTTTTGAATAAAAATTTCACATAGTGAAATTAAACATCAGTGAAATGAAGAATAGAAATTAAAAACATTATAGGAGAAAAGTAAATTAAAAAGTTAATAAATAAACTTAAGGCTATAAACAAATCTACATAGTAGAGTGATTAGCAAATAATAATATAATAAGTAAATTTAAGACTATAATATAAAACTAAAATAAAAAATCTACATAGTAGAAATATTAATATAATTAGTAAACTTAAGAAAATATTAAATGAGTTAATTAAACTCTAAATTCTAAAAACTAAATAATACCTATAATAAATAAATTTAAAATTAATAAAAATAAACAACACACAACTACAAAAGTTAATTGGCGCCCAACGAAATTAACCCACGTGATACTGCCGGCTTGTGGAACTCTGAAGGTTTGTCTGTTTCTGTGCGAATTCTCCTGCTTCATATTATACCAGCGTAAGCAAAACTTATATAATTTGTATTAAGTAATAATTGTATGTATTATATCGATAATTATAATATTTATTTACGAACAACATTTTATATAGTTTCCATAATAAAAGACAAACACGAATAATTAGTTAAGTATTCTTAGTTTTGTTTGATGAGCATCGACAATTTGATCGAAAGTTTAACCAATTTAAGAATAGAGCAAGATCAACCGGAAACCATGGATCCAAATATGGTGCAGTCGTTAGTCTCTGCGGCAATTAGAGAAGCCACTGAACAAACTCGACGAGAATTTCAGACTACAGTAGATGAACTTACACGTAGGTTGACAATGTTAGAGACCCCTACAGTTACGATAGAACACAAGGAAATTGAGATAATTTCAGGCGTTGAATGCAATGAAACCTTGGACGTAGTAAAGTCGGTACCTGAGTTTTGCGGTGATACGTCTAGGTACATTTCATGGCGTCAGGCTGCAACTACTGCCCACAAGCTGTACGAAAAATACGTAGGGAGCTCAGGGTACTACCAAGCTGTGGCCATATTACGGAACAGAATAGTTGGTAAAGCCGATACGGTTCTAAGCTCATATAATACGGTCCTTAATTTTCATGCAATCTTAGAGAGATTGGACTTTGCTTATGCCGACAAACGATCAATTTTTACCCTCGAACAAGAACTGTCTACCCTTACTCAGGGTTCTAGAACCATTGGGGACTTCTATAACGAAGTAGAGGAGAAACTTAATTTGATAATAAATAAGACTATGATGACCTACAGGGGAGATACAAATTTAATAGCATCACTAAACCACAAATATAGGCAGGATGCACTTCGTGTGTTTGTTTCTGGCCTAGAGAAACCGTTGTGCGATGTTCTATTTTCATGCAAGCCTGCTGATATGCCAATGGCGTTAGCAATGGCTCAGGAGATGACTGTAAATAGGAGCCGATATAATTTTGCTCGAGCTTTCAGTACAGGCTTAAACGGACATACTGCTTCAAATTTTCCTACTTCCACTCCAGACCAAATTTATTATAGACATCCTTTTCATAATCAATCAGTTCTTTCAAATACTTCTCTGCCTAGATCCCGACCACAACAGATGTCATTCATACCTAATAATCGGAACAATAATTTTACTCACAATAGTGTTCGTTGGCAAGCACCACCAAGATTTCAACAACCATTACGAAACAATAATTTTGATCACAATAGTGTTCGTTGGCAAGCACCACCAGGATTTCAACAACCATTACGAAACAATAATTTTGATCACAATAGTGTTCGTTGGCAAGCACCACCAAGATTTCAACAACCATTACAGAACAGTATTCGACCTTCGCAAAGTTTTCAGCCTCAAGTGATTGATACGGACATAAGTATGAGGACTGTAGGTACTACACGAAATAATGTTAATGGTCAGAGAAGACAAATGGGCTCAGCCCAGATTCCTAATAATGCACAGGGAATTTACCATCTATCAGAAAATCGGACTGATATTCCGCCTGAGGTCTTACAAGGGGGTATTTCCGACTATATCGAAGAAGACCAGGTAAATTTTTTAGACATAGGTCCCTCCTACCCTATGTGGAAAGGGAATTTGGAGGAAGAATATTAAAATTTTTAGTGGACACTGGTTCATCTAAAAACTATATTAAGGATTTGAAAATATTTCCTTTCGAGATGAACGTTAAAAGTCCCATTTTAGTAAAATCCGTCCATGCGGAAAATGTCGTTAAACGTAAAGCACCACTAAGGATATTTAATAAGTTCACTGATTTTTTCATACTTCCATGTCTTACCACATTTGATGGCATCATAGGTTACGAACATCTCAGGGAAATTAAGGCACATATAGACACTAAGAATGGAATGTTAAAATATGAGGATGGTCAAGAGAAGTTGAGTTTTTTCTATTGCAATGAAATTAATCATAATCTGGACAGTGTTCCCGAAGGTGTTCGCAATGAATTTCTAAGGGTATTAGATAAGTTTGAAGGTGTTTTCGCTAGCCCTAATGAAACACTTCCATACAATACTACGGTTGTTGCGAGTATAAGAACTAGGGATGAGGAACCAATTTATTCTAGATATTACCAATATCCTATGGCTATGGTGGATTTCGTTAATCGGGAAGTACAGGACCTGCTAGCAAACAATATTATAAGACCTTCTCGATCGCCATATAACAACCCAATATGGGTAGTTGAAAAAAAAGGCCTGGACGAAAATGGCAAACCGAAGAAACGACTGGTTATTGATTTCCGAAAATTAAATTCCAAGACGATCTGTGATAGATACCCAATCCCAGAAACATCTGCTATTTTGGCAAATCTTGGTAAGGCGAAATTTTTTACTACCCTAGATTTAAAATCTGGTTTTCACCAAATAAATTTAAGGGCAGAAGATAGGGAAAAAACCGCATTTAGCATTAATAATGGGAAGTATGAATTTTGTAGGCTTCCATTTGGGCTAAAGAATGCACCCGGTATATTTCAACGTGCTATAGATGATATATTGCGTGACGAAATTGGCGGGTGCTGTCACGTCTACATTGACGATATTATCATATTTTCTGACACAGAGCAGAAACATATCGATGATATAGGAAGGGTGCTGGAAAGACTTTATAATGCTAATATGAGGGTATCGGTAGAAAAGTCTAGATTTTTTAAAACATTCGTCGAGTTTTTGGGTTTTACGGTTTCAACTTCTGGAATTAGAACGTGTCCTGATAAGGTTAGTTCGATAGTCAACTACCCCATACCCCTATCCCTGCGCGGATTGCGATCTTTTCTTGGTTTAGCTGGGTATTATAGGAGGTTTGTTAAGGATTACGCAGCAATTGCGAAACCTTTGACAAAATACCTTAGGGGGAAAAATGGTCATATAGGAGCACGACAGTCGAGGAATGTGAAGATAACATTAGATAGTGAAGCCCTGGAGGCCTTTAGTAAGCTGAGAAAAATTCTCGCTTCGGAGGAAGTTTTGCTGCTCTATCCCGACTTCGAGAAACCATTTGACTTGACCACTGATGCTTCTTCACACGCTATTGGCGCTGTATTGTCTCAGGATGGTCGTCCCATTACGATGATATCTAGAACCTTATCCACAACGGAGGAAAGCTACGCTGTAAATGAAAGAGAGTTACTGGCAATTGTGTGGGCATTGAAGAGTCTTCGAAATTATATTTACGGTGTGAATAAACTAAACATATTCACAGATCATCAACCTTTAATATTTTCGATTTCTGAGAAAAACCCCAACTCTAAACTGAAAAGATGGAAAGCATTCATTGAAGAATATGCACCGACGTTCTACTATAAGCCTGGCAAGGACAACGTGGTTGCTGATGCGCTTTCCAGGCAATACAATAATATGATTTTCAATCTATCCTCCAGTTCGTCTTTAGAAGCCGTAAATAGCGAAGAATCGTATACGGAGGTAATATTGACCGTAGACGATCCACTTAATTGTTTTCGTAACCAAATTATTCTTACTCAGGGTTTAGAATCCAGGGAACAGACGAAAATAATTTTCGGGGACAGAATTCGTCATACGATAACATTTACAGATGTGGTAGAAATGTTTAATATTTTGAAACGGGCAGTTAACCCTAACGTAGTGAACGCAATTTATTGTGAATTGCAGGTCCTGGCTAAAATTCAACATTTTTTGGTAACAGCATACCCATCTGTCAAATTTCTCCACACGGATGAGTTTGTAACCGATATATTTAGCTCAAGTGACCAACTGGGAATCTTAGACAGTGAGCACAATCGTGCCCACCGCTCACTATCTGGAGATACTGAGCGAATTTTACGAGATTACTATTTTCCAAATATTGGGAAAAAGTTGAAGGAACTCATTCGGAACTGCAGGATCTGTAATGAGGCTAAATACAATAGACATCCGAGAAGACAAAGGATATCTGGAACCCCCATTCCCTCTTATCCAGGTGAAATATTGCACGTAGACATTTATTCTACAGACGGAAAGTACTTCTTGACATGTGTGGATAAATTTTCAAAGTTTGCCATCGTGAAGCCAATAGTTTCCCGATCCATAGTAGATGTTAAACCAGCTCTTCAGGAAATTTTAAATACGTTCGGCAATACTAAGACCGTTGTGTGTGATAATGAGAAGTCATTAAATTCCGAATCAGTTAAGACCTTATTGAGAAACTTTTATGGAACTGAAATTATTGCAATCCCACCATTACACAGCACATCAAATGGGCAGGTAAAGAAGTTTCATAGCACCCTTTCGGAAATTGCCAGATGTACTAAGCTAGAATACTCCATAACTGACACTACGGATCTCATTCTAATATCCGTTTCGAAATATAACCGTTCAATACACTCTGTTACTAAGCTCAGACCCGCAGATATATTTCATTCAATTTCGGACGAGTTAAAAACTTTTGTTAAGAATAATTTAATTATCACACAGAGGAAAGACTTAAAATTCCATAATAAGGGAAGAAGTGTGCGAATTTTCGAGCCTGGACAAAAGGTTTTCATCAAGGTCAACAGAAGACTAGGAAATAAATTTAGTAAGGTTTATGTTGAAAAAATAGTTCAGAAAGATTTGGGATCCACGGTTCAAATAGGAAACCAAATTGTCCATAGGGACAATATTCGCTAATATTCCATTCTAAATTCGTATCTTGCATCTAAAATAAGTTTAAACTTTCGATTTGTCATCAACTTAAGTTTTGTTCGATTGCAAACCTAGTAAAAATAGTAAAAACAGGAAAAAAATTAAAAATAAAAATTAGAAAATGTAATGTAACACAAAATAGCTAAAAAATTCAAAGTCATTAATATTTTTTATTTTTACTATTTTTGCCAGAGGAAATTTTTAAATCAAAAACTATCGAAAAAATGTCTCTTGAATTTTCTACTATTCATTAAAATTGTTTGTCTATGACTAAGATTGTAAAAAAAAAAAAATTATTTTTAAGAGTTGTAAAAATACTGAAAATAACAGACATTCGAAAAAGTTATAATAATTTAAAAGAAAATATAAATTAAAAAAGAAAATACAAATTAAAAATGAATTTCTTAATTTTCAGTTTCTGTAAATCTAATCAAAATCAAAACTTATACTTTAATCCTAAATTAAAATATATGTAACCAATGAGAAATGTTTCCTTTACTTTATATAAATAATTTAAAATCCAATATTGTAATTTAATAAGAGATGAATTTAATATTTATACAATGGTAACACGCATTTTCTCAGTCGAGGACGACTGATGTTTAAAGGGGGGAGAAGTTAACGAATGGGTTAATGAATTGTTTTTTTTTGTTATTATACTAAAACTTTGTTACTACGTAACTTACTCTTCTACTTATTCACATTTTGATTGATGTTTTGTTACTACGCCGATGAAATTAACGTTACAACTTCATTGATCTCTTTTTTACATTCATGTTTTGAATTGGTTTTTTTATTCAGCAATAGTAAGGCGGTTTCATTGATGTTTTCTCATTCATTCTTATTCATTCATTTTTTTATTCCTATTCTTTCATATTCCTTCATTGATGTTTTCCTTCAACTCATGTCTAGAGTTTTCTGAAACAACAATGAAGTTCAGTAAGATTTTGATCGTATGCGAATGAAGTCGCGGATTTTTGAATAAAAATTTCACATAGTGAAATTAAACATCAGTGAAATGAAGAATAGAAATTAAAAACATTATAGGAGAAAAGTAAATTAAAAAGTTAATAAATAAACTTAAGGCTATAAACAAATCTACATAGTAGAGTGATTAGCAAATAATAATATAATAAGTAAATTTAAGACTATAATATAAAACTAAAATAAAAAATCTACATAGTAGAAATATTAATATAATTAGTAAACTTAAGAAAATATTAAATGAGTTAATTAAACTCTAAATTCTAAAAACTAAATAATACCTATAATAAATAAATTTAAAATTAATAAAAATAAACCTAAACACTAAATAATAATATAATAAAAATATAAAACTAAAATAAAAAATCTACATAGTAGACATATTAAAAATAAGTTAATTAAACTCTAAATTCTAAAAACTAAATAATACCTATAATAAATAAACATAAAATTAATAAAAATAAACAACACACAACTACAAAAGTTAATTTGTATAAGAAACTTATTTGTGTCGAATTTTATTTGAATACCAACATTTTTATGAAATTTATAATCGATAAAGTGAATTTCGAAAGTGGGCCTTATATGAAAGCTACGACTAATTATGGACCGATTATATTAAAATTGTATCGTATTATTTGCATACATATGAAATATATTTGGGTTAAATATTATTTGGATACGAACATTTTTGAGAGAGTTATGCTCTTTAAAGTGATTTTCGGGAGTGGGCCTTATATGGGAGCTACGAGTATTTATGAACCAATCTGCACAAAATTTGTAGATGTGATTTGGTTTCATTTACCACTTATTTGTGATGAAATCTGTTTGGATACTTGCATAATACAAACATTTATGATCGGTAAACCCCAATTTCGGGAGGACATTTGTATGGGGGCCAGGTGAAATAATGTACGAATTTTCACGAATTTCCTTGGGCCGAAAAAATATTATGTACCAAATTTTATCGAAATATCTTTAAAATTGCGACCTTTGCGAACAAGGTTTACATGGACAGCCAGCCAGCCAGGCAGACGGACGAACGGACATCGTTAAATCGACTCAGAAAGTGATTCTAAGTCGATCGGTATACTTTAAGGTGGGTGTTGGACCAATATTTCTGGGCGTTACAAACAAATGCCCAAATCCACTATCCCACTATTGTGGTGTAGGGTATAAAAAGTGCCGCCGAAGCACACCTATTGTTCACCGAAGCTTATGGCGACCGAGTTCCATCAGCTTCTAGGTGCGAGCTATGGTTTGTGCGGTTCAGAAGTGGTGGAAGACAAAGATTGTTCTGTAACTACCGCGTTGAGAAGCTTTTCGATTAAAATGTGTAAAATGAAACAGAAATGCCATAAATTAAAACAAACAGCTGTTTTTCTTACAAAACTGTGTCTGTAACTGTTTTTGGCGAGTAATCGCTGTCAGGTAAGAAAATTACTCGTCAGTTTAATATTTCCATATTTACAACAAGTTGAGAAACAGGGTATAAAAAGGGTAAGATTATAGAGTGAGGCTGCTTTTGGTTGAATTTGATCTCAATAAAATTATTTACAAGATATTTATGGGTGACATAGTGGAAGTGGACCAATTATGGACTGATAGCTTCTAAATCCAGTATCCACTAATGTGGCTTATCATGGTTGAATTTCATCTCAATAACGTTATTTAAAAGAGTTGTAGGTTTGATTGTTATGCTCGGAAGTGGACCTTATTCGGGAGCTATTCCAATTATTGACTGACAGCTACACAATCCAGTATCATGATGCAAGATGAGCGGTTATTTTGTTTCGGTATTCATATGTTGCCAGAAAGATGGAAAAGGTCATAACCAACAATGGCCAATACTTAAAATAAATTTGTATTTTACAAATGTTTCAAATTAAAGCTAAAAATTGCTTGCTGTGTATTTTGTTACTGTAAAGCAAAAATATGCTAAATCTTTTTGAAAATGCAGTTATTAAAATATATTTTAGTAAAATATTTTATTTTCTCCGCTTAATTAATTATTTATTAAAAAAACAAAATTTGCCTCGTCCCTTACATGTGAATTTTAGCATGTGCCATAAATCTATTAATACAATTTATGAAATCAAAAAAAAAAAAAAAATCCATTAATGTATTGAAATCTGAAAACAATAATGGCCGAATGAATGAAGATGGAGTTATAACACAAAGTATCTACGTCCACATATGGACGATTTTAATAACAACTATAATCCCATAGAAGATTACAAACAACACAATGCAACTACTTCATCAACAACAATAAACGAAATAAGATTCACAAAAAAAAAGAGAACAAAATATACAGGACCATTGAAGCATGCAGTTATTTAAAATAAAATACCGAGTAAAATTGTTCCACTGCAAGAGGATTAAATAATAAATCCCACCACACCACACGCATGAACAAACACATCTATGCCTGCCTGCCAGGAAACTCAAATACAAATTCATACATACATACATATACATATACACTAAAATACAACACATCAGTAAAAGGCACATCTATTTTTTATTGAATATCGACAGACAATATAGTTTTTTTTTGTTTGTTTGTCTCTATCGATCGCTGGCGAGTTCTACATTGTCTACAGAAGGTGACAGTAATTTCCATTAATGTCTTATTACTTCAATGACTATTAATTATACTATAAACTATATAATGCATAGAAAAGTCAATTACTTTACTAATCCTCGGTAATCTAGCGCATAAACAGTCATCCGTTAAGTGCCTCAGGAGTAGCTACAGTGTAGTTTTCTTGCAATGTGAATTTTAATTTTTGTAGGCACGTAGCTAATTATATTATTAGTAGTGACACTAAATAATTGGTAAAATTACTACATAGTTTGACATAATCACCTAGAAGGACTGGGTATTGTTCTATTTACTTACTGTGAGCGTCAATATAAAGTAAACACCTAATATTGTTTAAAAAAATGTTTTATTATAGGTAAATATACTACAAGTACAAATTTATAACAAAATGTACAATAGCATAATTCATAAGTAACTTAAGCAAAATAGAACTAATTAACAAAAACTAGAAAAATAAGGAACATAAAAAATAATTGAATTTTAACGGAAAATTACCAGATTTTGAGCGTCAAAATAAAGTAAACAGGTATTTTAAAATTATGTAAAACATTGTACTTTTTTTTGCCTTTATCACAGTTGACCTTCTTCTAGACATATAATCATTGAATTATTTAGTGAAATTGGGCGAATGTTACATTCATCTTGTATTACTGCCTTTAGGCTATCCATGCAAGAAATATTTATTTGCATTATTTTTTGACCAAATATTCCCACAGGTGCTCAATAGTATGATCTAAAGTTTTCGGCCAATGATTGAGCAACCACTCCAGATCCAGATAATTTTCCTCTTTCATTATAGATTCTAAAAATGTAAGATTACTTATCGCTGATGCCGTCATACAACCCCAGACCATGTCTTACGAATTTAGTAACATATTTATTACTAAAGTCTTCGTTCTTGAGTCAGCACAATTTTGGAAGTTTTTGACACCAACTATTTCAAACTTACTTTCATCGACGAAAAGAATATTATTCCAAAAAATTTGATTATCGCTTATATATTTTTTGCTTAATTCAAACGTTTGGTTTGGTTGTTCTTTGCTATAAAGGCACTACACCATGTCGGCTATTTTGATGCAAAGATCTTCTAATCGTACTCGCGCTTACAGATGTTTGTTCTTAATTCTCTTACTATAGCTCGTACTTTAGTTTTTGTAAGATGCTATAAACGTTTTTCACCAGGCAAATTTTCTACGGCACTTTAGCGTTATAATTTCAAAAAAAAAGTAAAATTAAAAGAATTGCCACTATTTTTGAAATGACAGGGGATTTTTTTATACAAAGATGATGCCACCGTCTACTTTATTTTGACGCGTAAAAATGTGTTTATTTTAACAATAAATCAATTACATTTGTATACGCTTTTGTTTTTGTTTCTTGTTTTGTGAATTCAATTCTATTTAAATAAATATATAAAAAAGCAAATATAATATAATTTTCTAATAGATTATTATTTATATTAATATAGTTAAGCTTTTCATTTAATAATAATTGGTGTTGACTTTATTTTGACGCTCACAGTATGTTTATATATATGCTGCTTCGTGGGTATGTGTTACACCAATAATATGGGGGCATTTGAAGTTTGTCATTCCATTTGTAACACTTCGACATATTGGTCGTAGAACCAAAAAGTCTATGTATTTATTATTCTGAATCCTTATTAGATTCTAAGACGATCTAGCCATGTCCATCCGTCTGTTACAGGTACGATAGAGCTTTGAAAAAAAAAACGTAGAACAATGAAATTTTTCCTAAACATTCTTTGTTTGGTATTGAAAATGGGCCAAAGTTTCAGACAACCTTAATATTTTTTAAGATATTTTTCGTTATTTTCATCAAAGATAATGCAGTCAATAGCATGAAATTTTGAACACTTTATTATAGAATTACAGAATCTGTTGATAATGATAAGAATCTGTCTACGATTTCTCATAACCCTCATACAAATGTCTTCCCTGAATATGGCAAAATAGTTTTTTTTTTATAAAAAATATTTTGATATAATCTCACATAGTCCACTTCTGAAAATTACTTAAATGCGCATAAATCTCTTATAAACATCTATATCAAGTTGAAATTCGGAAAAAATTAATCATTCATATACTTATGCATACATACATAGAAATCGTGGTATATAATTTCATACTCAAACTTTCATAATAGGTCATAGCTCTCTTATGAGGACTACTTCCGAGAAACTCATTAACCTACAGAAACATCCATATCGAACCGAAATTTTACACAGTAACTCATCTGTGTATGTATGTAAAAATTATACTATTCACTTTTGTGAAAGTAGGTTCATAATTGACCATGGACTCCCATACAAAGTCCATTCCCCATTCCATCGCCCCATAATAGTTATTAGCATTAATGTAAGGACTCCGAAAAAATAATCAGCATAATTAACGGTACCGATTTCAAGTATTCATAGATCACACTCCTGGTAGTTGGTGGTGGGTATATAAGATTCAGCGCAGCCGAATATAAACTCTTACTTTTTTCAATTTCTCACATATCCGAAATGCATTATGTACTTTGGGAATATCTGGCACCGACCCTGCTAGCTTTAAAAGATCCAAATTCAAGACTTAAACTCAAAAACAGTTTTTATCTATGCATGTAACATATTATTGCATTCGGAAATTACAGATTTATTACCTTTTGTGCCAAATTCCCCCACTGTGCGACGTCTACTGTGAGGCAGCAAAAATTTCTGCAAGCATGTTTTTATATAAATATCTGATGGTATAGTTGAGGTTCACAACTACAAATTGCTTGTCAAACCATTGTCTTTTTAGCAAGTTTATAGTTTCTTTTATATTTATATTTTAGTTTCTCATTTCTTTGCAAACTAATATTTTCGTTCCAGTAGCTATTTTAGGTCCAATTTTACATTTGCTTTTTCCACAATAAGTCAAATGTTTAATTTTTTAAAGCTTTTCCCGTTTTATAGCAACACGTATTCTTCTTGAGGTACACTGAAGTTGTATTTATACCCTACACCACCATAGTGGGGAGGGTATATTGGATTTGTGCATATGTTTGTGACGCCCAGAAATATTGGTCCAACACCCATCTTAAAGTATACAGATCAGCTTAGTATCACTTTCTGAGTCGATCTAACGATGTCCGTCCTTCCGTCCGTCCGCCTGTCTGGCTGGCTGGCTGTCCATGTAAAGCTTGTGCGCAGAGTACAGGTCACAATTTTGAAGCTATTTCGATAAGATTTGGTACGTGCTATTTTTTCGGCCCAAGGACGGATGGGATTGAAACTGGTGGAAATCGGTCCATTATTTCACCTGGTACCCATACAAAAGTCCTCCCGAAATTGGGGTTTACCGATCATAAATGTTTGAATTATGCAAGAAACCAAACAAATTTCATCACAAATGAGTGGCAAATAAAGTCAAATCATATATACAAATTTTGTGCAGATCGGTCCATAATTAGTCGTAGCTCCCATATAAGGCCCACTTCCGAAAATCAATTTAAAGAGCATAACTCACTCAAAAATTTTGGTATCCAAATAAAATTCGACAGAAATAATATACAGAAATGATGACATCTAATTTTATAATGGTCGGTCCGTAATTAGTCGAAACTCTCATACAAGACCCTCTCCGTAATTCACTTTAAGCTCCATAAATCGTTTAAAAGTATTTATATCATGATAAAGTTTAAAACACATAATATTTATATTCACAGAAATCATGACACTAAATTTTTGGATGATCGGTCCATAATAGGTCATATCTCCCATATAGCCCACATTTCTGAAAAACTGTTTTATACATATACTGGGTGTAGAGTAATATATGGTCGGGCTTGACCGACTATACTTTCTTACTTGTTCTTTTTTTTGAGCAATCGAAGTCCCGGCTTTTGTGTTGTTGTACATAATATTTTCTTTGTTTGTTTTAGTATCATTTGCAGTACTTTTTGGAAGCTTCAGCTTTTGAACAATCATTAAATGTCGGTTTTTTTAGGAACTTGTACATGATGTATGATAATTTCTAAGATATAACTTATTTGTTGTGACATTTATATGGATACCTATAAAAAGCAGATATTTATGACCGATGAAATAATGAACCGATTTAAATTCATTGATATATCTTAAAAATTACAAACTGTACATGTACATGGCCATTGTTAAATCTACTCAGTAAGTGATTCTGATTCGGTGGGTGTTACAAACATCAGCACAAATTCTCAATATGGTGGTGTGGGGTATAAAAAACAAATCCCTGAAAAACGAAATAGCTTTAAATGATGCCTTTGCATAAATAATACTCTTAAAAATAATAATATTGCAATTTTATTTCAAAAATTTGATGCGTTTATATTTTCTTTCTTTGTTGGCATGCAAACAAAACTGAAAATTAGCCATTTTAGTGGTTTTCACAACTTCAACTTAATATGTACCTGACAATCATACAACGTCTAATACCACGCACTGAGTATAGGTATTGTATTAAAACATGTTGAAATGTTGATAGGGTTTGATAATATGTACAACTGCTATAAAATTCAAGTGTAATTATGTATTTGTCTGGATGTGTGAGGATATGTTTGTATGTGCTGTAGAATTTTAGGTAAAAAAACAAACAAACAACATTCCATGTATGAAGACAAATATTTGACATAAGTAAACGTTGGCAAAACCAGGTATTTATATCCGTTTCCTGTCCCACATTCCTCTACACAGTTACTGTTTGTTGGTATAACAGTTAAACACATTTGTGTATTATACTTTTATTAGGGAGCATTTTATATTAAACGTATTTACAAATGCTTGCTAGATAAAACTTCAATTTTAAAATCCTTACGAAACTCTGCCATGCTTTTATTATGTTTTATTAGATATTATTAAACAATTTTTTTGTAGAAAAACTCTTTTAAAAATACTACCCTAATTTGAATTTCCATATCTACTTCCATTCATATAATCGCATTTTGAAAATTTAATTAGCACATTTGAAAATTAGTTTATACGACAAATTATATTTGTGTTTATTTTAGCTACTTTTTTTGCTGCCAGGATTTTGTTGATGTGTATTTGCCTGCCTTTTTATACATTCACTCAATAATTATTGTGCGCGACCATAGAAAATTGTTTAATTGATTTTGCTGTTGTTGTTGTTGTTATTGTTGCAGTTGTTTCTATTACAGTTTATTAAACATACTACATAATTTGTTGTTAGACGATACAGTTGTAATTACAATCAAAATAATGTTTATGGTTTAAATTACGAGTAAATTATTAATCTGGAATATCCAATTATTTATTTATAAATTATGCAGATTTTATTTAGTTTTTGTTGTTTGTATTTTATGAAGGTCAAATATGCGTAAAATTTGTAATAAATATGTTTAATTACAAACAAAAATTTATTTAACAATTATGTGCTTGAAAAGTGTTAACAATAATGGGAGGTGGTGGGTAAGAAGAATGTATAAAGTAAAAATAGAGTTTTAAAATTTAACTGAAAATGCTTTCTAGAATATTTGATTAGATATTTAAAATCTGTCTTTAACTTTGTATCTACGAAAACTGTTTAACAGCCTGTTTATAGAACGCGACTCGCTGATAAAAACAGTTGAAATGTTAGCAGTTTTGTTATTTTGGGTCATAGAACACGACTGTTGACAAGTTTGCTAAAAAACGTAACTGCTGTCAATTTATTTGGTATATACAAGACGGTTAGAGTCGCCGAAGTGTCAAAATTGGACGAATATAGAATTGTGCTCGCGCGTTAAATTTAATTACAATTTCATTGAAAAAGGCAAACACAAAATGGATATTTCAACAAAAAAAGTAAGTACACGTTGATATCACAAATGTTTTCTTTAGTTTATTTCGACTTTTTAAATTTTCAGCATTAAAATAACTACAGCAATGCAGTTCAGGTAATTGGTGGATTGCATGGAGGAGTTTCCACATTTGGCCACAGGAGCTTCTCAGTTTGGTAGCAACAAATCTACTATGGAATGTACTTGGGAGCTGGGGCAATTAAAATAAATTCTTGTTTATTTAAAAAAAAATATATCTAAAAATAAAGACAAAATTTTAATACATTCATACATACATTCATGAATATATTCATACTTCAATCAATTTACACTTACTTGTTTAAAAAGTTACGGAAAACTCCTTGTTTTCTAATAGAAAACGTTTTAAATTACTTTTTTATCAAAAAATTTTAAAAATTCTTTAAATTTTGTTTTACTTTTTTGTTTGTTTATGTTTATTTGATATTTTTCATAATAGTAGGGTTACCATCTTAATATTTAACATTTAATATTAAATTTTGTATGAAGAAATATAAACAAAAACTATTTTTTAACACGTTGGCAATAGTAGGGTTTCAAACAACTTTGACATATGCGCGAATTAACGTAAGTGGCACGACAAAATCGTCTCGCGTTCTATAAACGCTTTTTATTTCTCACTCGTCCACCGGTCGTCTAGTCGCGAGTTGGGCGAGTCGCGTTCTATAAACAGGCTGTAAATATTTCCTTGTTATGCTGTGGTTGTGCAGTAGTCATTGAAAAGCAAGTTGTTCAGTAATTGTAAGTCATAATCAAGTTTTGGCTCGGAAGCATACAAATTTTACAGTTCTGACTTAATTCAATTCCAGTTCCGTGAACTATATTGCTATAAAGCATATTATTCACATAAAATACGGTTGTAATATACGGCAATAAAATCTTAACAAAAAAAAATCGATTAAATGCTTTTGAACCATAAATTTATACTCAACTAGCTGGCCGCCCCGGCTTCGCTCGGTATTTACCACTGATTTGTATTCCATATAGAATTAAAATTTAAGACACAAAAATTTCAGTAAAAGAAAAAATTACAAAAATTTGTTTCAATTTATTGCTTAAAAAGTTTCTTCAAAATTTGATTATAATCAAACAATAATAATTATTATTATATGCAACAACAATTGAAACAATTATTAATTAAAAAACAAAAAAAAAAAATCATTTTAAAGCTTGATGGTAAAGCCCTTATGACACTTAATTTTTTGTTCATTGAATTGATATAGAATTGATAGAAAGAAACTGAAAATTTTAGAAAAAGCAAACTATAAAAAATGTAAACAAAAAAGCCTTTTAGTTTTTTTCTTTTGTTATGGTTTTGTATATTTTATTAAATGTTGCCAACTTTTTGTTTATGAGAAACAAAACAAACAAAAAACGGTTATCGCCCAATTTGCCCATAAACCGCTGATTCAACAACACTTTTAATATTTCAAGCTTGAAATGTTAATTTTAAGTTGAACAATTTTACATTTTTTCTGACATAACTTCATTTTTTATCGATAACTTTAGTAAAATGTTTGACAGTTTGCCATTTATCTTAATACTGCTGAACTCTTTGCACTTGGTAAATTTTTCTATTACATTATATTTGTACTATTCACCAAAACTTGAACAATGCATTAAAAATGTAGGGTAATAAGGCCTTAAACAATGTTTTTTGTTCTTCTATTGTGACAGAAAATTAATATTCCTGACGGTGTACCGACTCTAGAGCACGCTACATACAATTGACCGTGGGAAAAACATTGGGATTCTAGATTTAAACCACACACTTTTAAAGATTGTCCTTGATATTTATTTATCGTCATTACGAATGCAAGGCGAATTGGACGCATTTAAAATTAAATTGTAGATCACTTGGTTTCATAGGTATCCTGGGGATAAACATTTCTTTACCTTTAAACATTCCTATAATTATCTTTGCTTTAATAGTGTTTGTCATTAGCGTTTTAACAACTAATCTTTTATTAAGAAAAAAATGAGAATTGAAAAAGAGAATTTAGTGTTAGCTCTTCAAGTTTCTTCAAAAACTGTCTCTTATTAAGAAAAATGAGAAGTGAAAAGGAGGCAATTTATTAAAAACTTAAAATTTCCGAGTTTTACCAGGAATTTTTGAATTTTTTTTTTACAAACCATCTTCTAAAAATTTTGAATAGAATAAAAAAACCTCCACGTGATGCCATTACATACATGGAGCATTTCATTTATATATATATATATATATACTCAATTAGACAAGCTTAAAGAAGAAACTAAAATTTATTTTCTTTTATAAAAAAAGAAAAGACACTAGTCTTTGTTTTGATACAAACTGTTGCTTAACATTTCTATTCACCGCGCTGCATACTTATTTCACTTATACGAGTATATTATCAGGGACTAAAGTACCACTCCAGTTTAACTGTCCTTTGATAATATTACAATATTGTTCATTTGCTGAAGCAGGTAATTTTTTTTTTATTACGTCGATACCAATCCATTGCAGCTTTTGAATAATGACAGGTTGTCAAATCGAGCCAAAACTTTGCTAAAGATTGGCGACGTCTTATAGGAGGCATGTTGGTTGGTATCCAAATCAGAGAACGGTTTGAATGCAGAATTTTATGCTTTGAGGCTATTGATAATTTAAATGTTAAAAAAGCACCTGGGTTTGATAAAATCAGCAATAAAATGATTTTTGAGCTGCCTCGCATTGCAAAAAGATTAATCCTCTTTATTTTTAATGCCATCTTACGGCTTGAGTACTACCCTCCGGTTTGGAAAATTGCTTTAGTAAAGATGGTTCCTAAGCCGGGAAAAGATCCTTGCAAAGTTGAGTCGTATAGGCCAATAAGTCTATTACCAACTATGTCCAAATTATTCGAGAAATTGCTTATAACCAAGCTGACTCCGATTTTGAATGAAAACAACTGCATTCCCAATCACCAGTTTGGCTTCAGACGTCAACACAGTACAATAGAACAAACACATAGATTGGTACAAGTCATAAGAAAAACCTTTGAGGAAAAGAGATACTGTTCGGCACTCTTTATTGACGTCTCTCAAGCTTTCGACAAAGTATGGCATGAAGGCCTGATATCTAAATTAAAGCAGAACTTGCCGGTGAATCTTTAACACCTACTATGGAAATACTTAATCGACCGTCAGTTTATGATTAAAGAAGGTGATTATTTAAGCCGTCCTCAACCTATTGGTGCTGGCGTCCCTCAAGGTAGTATCTTAGGACCAATTCTATACTTGCTGTACACAGCAGACATGCCAACAAACAATGAAATTCACACGTCAACATTTGCTGATGATACGGCATTTTTCAGTACTCACAAAGATCCAAAAGATGCCTCGATTAAATTACAGCACCACGTAACGCAAGTGGAGAAATGGGCAAGACAATGGGGAATAAAAATAAATGAACAGAAATGCACCCACGTAACATTTACTCTACGTAGGGAATCATGTCCCCCTATTCGTATTAATGATCATATAGTGCCTCAAAACTCACACGTGAAATATCTTGGTATTCATCTGGACCGTCGCCTCACATGGAAACCACATATAGATGCTAAGCTGACTCAAATGAAACTGAAAGCAGCCCAAATTCATTGGCTCATCGGCAGAAACTCCGTCCTTCGGCTCGATTGTAAGCTTCTACTCTACAACTCAATCTTAAAGCCAATTTGGTGCTATGGTATCCAGTTATGGGGCACTGGCTCCAACTCCAATATTGAGAAAATTCAACGCCGTCAAAACAAAATTCTACGAATGATAACTACCGCTCCTTGGTATATTAAAAACAACAACATACACAACGATCTTGATGTTCCACTTGTCAAATGGGAAATAACTAAACACGTGGCCCATTATTTGGGTAAGCTGGAAACTCATCCAAATCCCCTCGCTCGAGACATCTTACAACATCCCGGTCATAGCCGTTTGAGAAGGAGGGACACCACCGCTCTCAGATGAATAAATACAAGTTGCTCATTATATCCTATCGAATTTGAAAACTAGATTTTGTCTAGCATTGGCTGGACTTATCTTAATTAACTTTAGTTTTAGGATTTGAATACCTATTGTTAGTTCATTTAAAATGAAGATGCAATAAAAAAGTATATGCAAAAAAAAAAAAAAAAATTTATGCTTTCGAATGCAATCACAAAATGTGAGCATGTTGTTGTTAATTCACTTCATTTGAGAAAAGCAATCCATGACACCATTCAAAAAAATAAAGTATGACGAATACCATGCATTGTATTGTCACCTAATACTCACAAAAGCAACGAATACACAACGAATGGTACGAATGCTTGTAATGCTTATTGAATGAAAAGTTCAAATTCAAATTTTAGTTTTTGAGTTTTTTTTAATGGTATGAAAAACTCCGTTATTTACTTTTTCCAAAATGTCTGCGTGCTGCATTATTTGCAGTACTAAAAAACATATCAATAGTCCAAAACTATATACAAATACATTAATTACTCCAACAGGTCAACGAATACTGAACGAATGGTGCGAATGTTTTTAATGTTTTAATATATCATCATTTCATTTTGTTGCTTGATATATAAAGGCATTATAAAAACGAATACGAAAAAGGCAATCAATAAAAACAATGTCTGAATTACATGGCAACATCAATAGTTGATGTTGTCGAGTGACTGCATGACATAAGCAACGAATGATGTGAATATGCAATGAAAGCGAATGCTTGCATTCTGTTCACTGATCCAAATAATAGTTATTTAACGCAAATATATGTATTTCATATATTTATATACAAATAATACGGTCCAATTTTATGATGATCATTACATAATTAGTCGAAAATGCCATATAAGACCCTCTCCGTAATTCAATTTAACCTCCATAAATCTTTTAAAAGTATTTATATCGAGATAAATTATAACACATATAATATTTATATTCACAGATATCATGACACTAAATATTTGGATGATCGGTCCATAATACGAAATATCTCTCATATAGGGCCTGTTGCGGGAGTTTGCCAGAGCGCACAGTTAAACAAGATTATAAACAACAAATACCATTTTTGATACGTTTGGTTAATTCAAATTTCATTTATTGTATTTGTATGTTGAAATTAATATATAAAATTATATTAGAGTATAAATAATAAAATATAGAATACATATATTTACAAATTGTTTATGTTTATAATTACGTACTTTTTAGTGTGAAACAAATAGCGACAAATCCGTAATCTAATTTTTTTGAAACCAATTAAGTTTTTTTTTTTAATTTTAGAATTTAATCTTTTAGAGTTTCACGGTCATGTGGTGTGAGCAACTGTTTCTTGGAGAATGTTGAGGCCGCTATTGCTCTATGACTTTGAAATTAATTTTTATTTTACAGTTAGAAATGTACGATTATTAGCTTAGGATTTTTACATGATTTTTTTTGACAGATTGAGATCACATTAAGGCGATAACTATAATAAATTAGTAAGCGATTACACAGTAACGACAGTGGCGCTAACAGGGCCCATTTTTTTTTTATTTATATACTGGGTCCATATAATACCCTACATTATATGGTAGGGCTTGACCGACTATACTTTCTTACTTGTTTAGTTGTTGTTAATTAGCTATATTTTTCTTAAGTTACTTATGAAGTAAGCTATTGCATATCTCGTTATAAATTTGTACTTGTACTATATATAATGAAACATTTTTTTAAACAATATTAGGTATTTGCTTTATATTGACGCTCACTGTATGTGTAACCAGAAAAGTGAGTATTGAGAAAGTATTAGTGTGTTAAGCGTACAAATTCGAACACTTTAATTTTCATTTTAAGTTGCGCAGTAACCCCCCTCAATGCACTTGAAGAAGTCGGTATTGGAATTAATCAGAAACTGACTAAATTGTATTGGTGTTGGCATATGATTCCCATAAATGTTTCCATTAGCTTCATATGCATTCATATACATTTTTTTTTTCGAAAATATTATTTATGAATAAAAGAAATCTAGGTTATTATGCATAATATTGCTGAGCTATTTATATTCAATACAATTAAATATGCGACAGTTTGCCACATTTGATGATAGAGGTAATGTAATATAGGCATATAGGCAAACATTAAAAGCCAATTTCTTTTTAAGAGGAACTTACTCACACAAACGATTATCTAACAAATAAGTGTGTTTATATCCCTCGTAAACTCTTCAAATGTCAACAAGCAAGCATTTGATGTCTTGATATCTATTCTCTTTATAATGTGCTGTATCCCTTGCATCCAGTGTTGTTTGCTGCATTGCTATTGTTTGTATTTGAGTTTCATTCCGTTATTAACCATTTTACATCTTGCAGGGATTATTAGAACTTTTGTACTGGGAGTTGAAACAACAAACTACAAGTTCGTGTACAATGGTTATGCGGGGCACGTAACTTGTTTATCTAGTGAAATAGTGAAACTGTTTAATCCTTGACAATTGTTGTTTGGTTGCTTACTTGGCTGAGTGGCTGTTTGGCTGATTATTTGCTGTGGTATTCATTACGTTGTTTTTAGTGGGCAAGCCTCAAAATATTTGAGATATTCATCTCTTCTGCCACTGCAGCAGTCTCTGTATGTATGTAGCCAATGTGTCTGTGGCAAATTTTTGATCTCTCTTGGGTTGCAACTTGCAAAGTATGTAGCCTGAATGTATTGCAGTTTAAAAGTTAGTTGCCTCATTTGTTTGCTTGCTGGTATTTGTTATTCTTGTTGGTGATGTTGTTGCAAAACTACCAAGTTAAAAGAAAGACACTGCAAAACACTAGTTTAATGCAATTCCATGCATGTACACATTTCTGCCTCGTAAGCTTCATTATACCTTTGAGTGTTGTGAGAACAAAAATTCTGTACGAATTTTTCTATTGTGTTGATTGTTTCTTCTATGGCTTTAGTGAGCTATAATATAAAATCAGTATATTTAGTTTATTAGTTTTAATAAGGAAAAACAATTATTGTCAAACAATTTAGTAAAATCAAAATAGAACAAAAAAAGTGCCCAAATGTCTTAAAAATCCGACATGTCAGGTTGAATGATTGCAAAAAGCTAAAGTTTCCGGAAATGACTTTAAGCTATGTTCTAAAACGATACAAGCAAGCCTTAAACACAGATGGTAAACTAAGAGCAAGCAAAAATGTTATGAATAGAAACCAGAAACTTACAAAATTCAACACCAATGAAATTATCTCAAGAAGAATACGTTAGCATGCTGTCTATAGTGCAAATAATTGTAGTAATAATAATAAATCGCAGTGAAAAATTGAATGGAACTCATTCTTTACCACAAAGTCTCAATAAAATTCAACAATTGCTTTATTGTGGATAATAAAACGTATATCAAAATGGTCCCTGATACAACTACAATTTCCTCTTGACTTTTAAATGAAGTTTTGTAAACTTATATCGCACAAAGAAGGCGCTCCAAATTAAAATAATAATTCCGTTTGTAAATTTATTACAATGTATCATTTTGCAACATAATAACTATAACCAGAAAATCCAAGTGCTTAATCTGAATACCTGCGCTAAATACCTCTAACGCTGTCTTGCATGAACATGCATGTATGTCTCACAAGACCACACTATCGTATGAATTGCAAGGAACATACAATATGCAACATCTCATACCTGACGGCAACGATCAATGTAACGAGCATCATGCTTAAGAGCTTGGCCTGTCTAATCTCTGCCATCCATAACATGGTCTATCAACAAAGCCCAAGACAATTTTTAAGCAGGTAGCAATCCTGCATTGCACTGGCCAACCATTACTGCCAAGGACGCTTTTGTAACTTTGTCCGCCCCGGAAAATATACAAAATACCTTATAATAAAATATCGAGCAATCTCGTGGCACCAGTTTCGCCATATCTCTCCCAAGGATTGTAAAAGCGTCAAGCTGATGGAATTACACTAGGAAAAATTACCACTACATACCACATAAGTATGAACAGAAGTGTTTAAGTTTAATATGGGTACCTGCCTTTTAGGCCTAAACCTCAAGGCGCACTCAAACGCAGAGTGAACTCGGCTCACCGCCGTATTGTGTGTCCCAGCAAGAACATACTAATGTGATGAATTTGCTAGCAATTTCTCGATACATGACTGCAACGATCAATATAAAGAGCATCTTTCTTAAGAGCATCCATAACTTAGTCAATAAACAAATCCTAGGACAATTATTAGAACAGTATCCAACCGCTGTAGCTAGTACCAGTAATGCCAGAAATCAATGCGGGCTTTTGCATCACCCAGCTTTCTGGGACCCCATCCAAGACAGGTTACTAACACAACTGCCACGATTTCCACCCCCCCCCAATACATTTCCTGAACACATAACCAATTGCCACCCAGGAATCAATACGAAAAAGCAGCAATCACTTCGAACCAACAACCGAAATATATTGACAGCGAATCAATAGATCCTGTCAATGATGTCTGTCAGGCCAATAACGAAAAACCGAAATCCCAATACATACCCCGAGCACAGAGCTAATACCACCACCACTTTCAATGGCTCTGTTGTTGTTTAGAGACAGCAACTAGGACAATTTGGTGAACCGAAATTTGCTGCTTAAACAAACATCAGTCTTTTAACTAACTGCCATTTTCCCCGCTTTAGCTATCAACCACAGCCACTACGTGTACCGCGAAGAGATCTCATCCTGGGCTTCTAACTGATCCCGTAGTTCTAAATAGGATTCTAGTCAGCTTCGAGTTCAAAAGGTTTGAAACAATCAAACTGTAACCAGTTGTATGACACCGGTGTCGCCATATATCTCCCCAAGATGGCAATAGCGTCGTGATGAACATAAACACCAGGACGCCAGGGAGGAATAAGTATAAACAATGTTAACAATACAAACCTACAATAAAAATGCACCGCTTCATTTAATTTGATAATTCGCTGTAAAGCTGAATAGACATTCAAAGCCACAGACTTGTGTTTCTACACAAAAGGTGATCTTGAACCTACATATTTCAAATGCAACTTATTTGTTTTAAGCGAGCATGGACCGAAAATGTCCAGAATATGCGGATAGACATGAACGCGTAATATTCCATTATTGCAACGCTCGGCCACATGTTGCAGTACTTGGTAAGAACTTTTTGTAAATAAATTTTACCTCAACCGCCTTATAGTCCAAACCTGGCTCCGTCCGAATACTATTTATTGCGATCGATGCAAAACGACCTCTATGGAATACTCCTTACTTTAAAACTGGGTATCCGAAATTGGCTTGATTCATTCTTGGCCTTAAAAGACGAGCAGTTCTTTTGGTGGGAATGAGAATAGGTCTTAGCTAACAATGACCAATACTTTGAATAAATTTACGAGTATATTGTAGAAATGTTTCATAAAAAAAAACTATAAATTTGGTAAAAAAAACTCAAAATTTTGAGTTGTGGTCTGAAGAGCACTCCTGTTGTCACCTCTCGTGAGATATTACAACGTTGTCAGATCTAGCAATGTACTGACATTGAAAAATTGTTAGCAAAAGGTAAATTGTCAGTTCAGACGACTGTAAAAAAACTAACAATTTCATTGGCACACAATTGTCACACAATGAATTTATCTGTCAACCGAAATTGTTTTTCCAAAATGTTATTAATGCACACTTGTTTATTTATTTATGTATATATACAGACAATGAAAAGTGTTTGACAATTGTCTTAAAACAATGACAATGACACCAAATTGTTAGATGTCTGACAATATTTTTGTCTCGCAATGTACTGCAAATGCTTTTTTTTTACAACGTTGGAAGACAAAAATTGTAAGTTCACACGGTTGTTAGACATTTTCTGAACATTTTTCGGACAACGTTGTAATATCTGACATAGCTTATGACTTCAGGTATTCATACTTAAGAATGCCTGCTGAAAGTTTGCATTAAAGTTTTGGCATGATTTAGTTTCTTGCCGTTCTTTAAAAGCCGCAATAGATTTGTATAGTGGAAATCAGTACGAGGTAATGCTTGCTCCCTCCCAGCTGCGGCTAATTGAACAATATTGAACTTTTGTCAAAGGAAAGTTAAAGCGAAGTGGTAGGTCTTAACAATCAGGTGTATCGATATATGTGCAAAATTTTTGCAAGAAACCATCAAAATAAAAGCACGGATTTGTATAAGAGTAAATTAAGTTTGTTTTTCAGGTTTCCTTAAAAATTAAGAATTCAGTGTACATTTTTTGTTTCAAAAGTAAACATTTTGTAAACTTTCAGATCATATGAGTTTCAATTGTAGTACACTTCACTGTCGTCTTAATATTTTTTAAGCAACTATTTCACTGCACTCAACAATGGCAGCAAGAGAGTCTTTGTTCATTGCACCTGTATTGTTAGATATTGAGGTGTAAAATATGTTTGTTTTTCAATTTTACACCTGATGTTTACTACTCCAAGCCCGAAAAGTTTAACACTTTGCAACAATTAGATTTTTTTTTTTCGAATTTAATGTTCATATATCATGGAACTAAGGAATACATTTATACATATACTCGTACATAATTTTGCTGATTCAGTGTTTGCCTTAGATAACTTAAATTCCTTATTTTTAACTTTATGACTATTGAATATTTCATGAAATGCGTTTGCAAAAATTTTAAGTTGAACTAATTAGTTACATTTTCAAGCTGAAGATAGACTTATCCAACCGCCCCTGTAAAAATCTCTGACCACTAAAAACTATACATCTAATGTTCAATGTATGTTTTAAGAGTCAGTAATGATTGATATATTTATTGATAAATTTAAATATTCATAACAAAAGCCATTTACTTTCCCTCGATTATGCATTCAAAATGTATAATTCAAACAAAAATAATGGTCCAATAGTTTGAATTGTTCCCTTCCTTATATCCGTTTATTGCCAGTTAAAATCCCAAAGTTGGGCATATTTAAACTCACTTCTTTTTAGCATGAAAATACTAAAGAACTGAATAATTTTTAGTAATTTTAAAGACATTCTAAATACTACAATGTTGTTGCTGATTGCTTGTATCCTGGTAATTGTCTACATATCCTACCAATTAGAGTATATACGATTGTATATGCCTTGGAATTTGTGTTTGTGACAATGGTTTCTATTGCAATATAAAATTCAACAACATACCTTGACAATTGTCATATTATTCTATTTGTTCTTAATTACAATATAGAAAAAAAAGAGCAAGCATGATTCACACTTACACTAATATACAAATATAGTACTTGGATTAAATAGGGTGGCTCCGTTTGTCTATAGACAGAGACAAAATGTAGTTGTACATGTTTAGCACAACAATGTCAATATTCTTACAAGTATTCAAACAATGTTATGATCACTGTAATTATTCATATGATTGCGGTAACCATAATATGGTTAAGTTACGTTTCAGATGATTACTACAATTATATATACGATTGTAGAAACTATGTATATATTTTTTGCAATCATGTTTATGATGATTTTATTTACCATAATTTTTTGCTCTTTGATTATGATAGAGAACAACATAGTATAGTATAATTCTTCACCATAAAACTTATCACCATAAACATTACATAATTGCTTTAATCATATATATGATTGCTATAATCATGTGACTGCTAAGTTAACCATATAATGGTTGCAGAAATCATATAAATAATTACAGAGCCCATAATATTTAAAAAAAAATTGTTTAACAATATTGCATTAGTTTAGGTAAAAATGCACAACTATACGCAGAGTCAAATACCATTATCTACTAAATTATATTTGATTCATTTTAAGATGGAAAATCTGTATGTTGGAATTGCACCACCCTAATATTTAAGTATTTAAAACGGCAGCTAGTATTTGTTACAGGCTTATGGAGCTTTGGAAAGTTTTGCCTGAAAATTGAATTAGTTTAAGCACAAAAATATAATAGAATTACTCATTCGTATTTGTAGCTTTGGAATATGTACGAATAATCAACAGATAAATTTACTGGTTATAACTTTTTTTTTTGTGTGTGTTTTAGCTAAAGAACTCCTCAAGCAGCAAAAGTGGATGCAGTAGTAGAGTTTGTTAGTGGTTGGATTAAATGTAATTTATTGACAGAATATGGTAGACTAAAATTCAGGTTTGAAAAAGTCCTTGTTAGGTATTTAACTGTTTACAAAGAAATTGATTGTGTGGATGAAATCTAAAAAAGTTGTAAATACTTGCAGTTGGAGATAATTCCAAAGAAATTAAATGTAGATTGTAACAAGAGTATATTAAAGATTTTATAGTTTTGCACACAAAAAGTAGTTAGTATAAGACGTAGTCTTTAGTATAAGAGTCTTTAGTAATAAGAATTTTTTTGTTGGACGTAGTTATAGCGCGCTAACAACTAGTGGCCCCACTCCTAGTTACCCTCTCCAGTGGATAACACCACCCATCAGCAGCATTTGATCAGAACGGGTGGATTTTTGAGTATTATTCCTGGGTCCTCTTTACTATGTAAGCAGTTTCGGAATTACTGCGCACCTCTCCTTAATTATTTTATTGATGAATTCTTCACTTGATGTGGAAAAATTTTTTTTCTTAGATTTTCATGGGAGGGTCAAACATAAATTGAAAGCTTATAGGAGATTTTTTTTCAGATTTTAAAGTCGCACAAGTCGAATTTTTTTTGCCAAAAATCGGCTTTGCCGGTCGCTTTTGATGTTTCTTCATAACCTTGTCAAAAAACACGATTTTTTCTTCCAATTTTTTTTAAATATATTAGAGATATTGCCATGAAATTTTGTACGCATTAATTCTATAATAAAAGAAGAAAGTGTGAGGAAAATAGTAAAAATCGGTCCTCATAGCCCCCAAATCTTCCCGAAATATGGCTTAATGATAAATAAATGCCTGTAAAATTGGATTATTAATACAAAACACGGCCAAAGTAAGTGTCATGTAAAAAGAAATCCCAAAACGAAATTTTGTTTTGTTCGGTCCATGTTTGACCATTGACCCCATATAAAGTCCATATCTAAAATTCACTTAAATGTACATAAATCTGGTACAAATATAGTTACCAGGCTAAAATTTGACACAAATAATTCTTATAGATATTTAAATTGTTGTATTAAATTTTATGTTAGTTGAATCCAGATATCATATTAATATCGGTTATACGGCAATTATGCTACTGGATTTTGTAGCTGTCAGTAAATAATAGCTCCTGAATTAAGTCCACTTCCGAGCATAACAACCAACCATACAACTCATACAAATAACGTTACAGAGATGAAATTCAACCAAAATAAGCCTAAAAGACGTAGTAAATCGCATTAGTGGATACTGGATTTAAAAGCCATCAGTCCATAATTGGTCCATTTCCACTATGCCACCCATAAACCTCTTGTAAATAATGTTATTGAGATCAAATTCAACCAAAAGCAGTCTCACCTTATAATCTTACCCTTTTGAATATGGAAAAATGTTTTTTTAATTTTATAAATTGTTAAATTACACTCAAGATTCTTATGAAAATCAGACAAACTCTGTAAATTATGATAAGAATTGGCAATTACATCAATTATAAATGGTCAAGATTAGATAAAATTTCAAAATATTTCAATTAAAATCAGGCCAATCAAAAACGAAATTTCCTCATGAAATTTCTTATTTTTCCCTTTACTCATATTTTAATCAAATATTCCTAAGACATTTTGTTTTGCCGATACCGTTTTATCAACTACGAAAGGGAAAAAATGTTGGTTTTCCGCCAAAAAAATTTCATCTGCAATATTAAAGGGAGCTTGTTAACACATGTGCATAAGTATTTTTATTGAAATATAAATAAAATAACTAAAAGTTATTCTTGAAAGGTCGAAAAGCACAAATAGGCAACAAAGTCAACATTTGCTGTCATTAATGGAAGCTAACCCAGACAGTGCATGTGGGTTTTTTAAAGGAGACAAGGAGATTCTCGGTAGATTTGAACAAAGCTGAGGTTAAACTCAATGCTATGGGTCCTCCAATCAAGGCATTTAGTAATGAGGCAGGCATTCAAAATTTTGTGTGTATGTACTTGTATGGATGCAGGTGTGTGCTGATTAAAAGAAAATGTACGTCAGAAAGCTTCGCAGAACTTGAGGTGGTCCATGCAAAGAACAGAAGTTTTCTCCCATAGAAGAAGCCTTAGATAATTTAATAGGTATGAAAGCTTCTGTTGAAGGAGTGCAAGTAAACCTATAAGCTCTCCACATAAAGCAGTCCCACTACCACCAATTTCAGATCTTGTTTCTTTGGATAACATGTTGGAGGACTTAGACGAAAATAAAGAAACATCCTTAAAACATTCAAAAATATCATTGGCAACCCGTGTGACATGCACCAGGATGGGATGCGTCCACGTAACGATTTTTCAGTTCGTGGTCACAAAGCTGGGGCCAAATTACCGCAATCGATATCGAGTAAAATTTACCGTAATTTTCTTATTTGAGATTATGGCATTCGATTGGGCAAGAAATTTAGTACATTTTATCATAATTTCGCTATCGAAATCATTTTTCGATACGATAGCTCATTCGATCACGAATGCAGTAATTTGGCCCCTGGATAGAATAAATGGTTTTTGTGACTAGTTTTGTTTAAGTTCTATATGGCACAAAGCAAGCTATTTACCAACATCACATTTAGGCTAAACTTTTCCTTACGGTTATAAAATAGATGTTTGGTTTCGGTTGGAGCTATAATCCCATCAATGTTGCCAACGACACCAGGAATGTTATGTTTGCTGTAAAATTCCAACGCTATTTGTCTCTTTTCGTCCGCCGATGTTGGTACTTTTATCCATGCCGGGCAGACATGATTTAGAAAGACATCAACCACTTCTGCTAGTACTCTACAAAATGTCGACTCACCATCGACACGTCACAGTCGTTACTAATAACTCCCGTTTGATAGCCACCTTCGGCGAGGAAACGTAAACACCCACTTAATTTTACCACTGGTGAAACAGCAAACTGCTTTTTTGTCTGTTGTGTGTGCAGTATTAAAACGTCTAGCAAATATCTAAATGCCGGTTTTTTAAGTCTGTAATACTTCTGAAACTCAATTGGATAATTTCAATCCATTAAAATGATATATTATCCCGCAACTGTCTTCTTGATGTTTTTTTCAGCAGACATATCGTCTTCTTCAGCTGGAATATCCTCCGCAACTAATCGGAAAGCTATAGCATGCATTTTTCTTTTTAATTTAAAATATTTTTTTATGAACACAAGACTTATTATTTATCTTTAACCCGCGCAAAGAAAAATAAAATGTAAATAAGAAAAAAATAGCTGTGTTCGAAATTAGATGTTGCAACTTATTAATTTTTTATGATAGGAGGAATTTTTTCTCGAGAAAACTATTTTCCGTGAGAAATAAATTCCAAGGGAATATTCAAGATTGGGCTGAATATGTTGGTCGTAAAATTGTCTTTTAAACAATATATAAAGTAATAATAAAATTTGCACCAAGACTGAATAGAAAACACAGAATTAGGATATAAATACTAGCCCTATAACCAATGTAGTTTCTGTATTTCTTATTACGTTTAGCTGGAGGGTATTTAAGATTCGGCACAGCCTAATAGTGCATTTTAACTTGTTTATTTTTAATGTTGTTTCTTGTTAATATTGCGTTTTTTACTTCATTATCGCTATTTGGCGTATGTAGATTTTTTTTGTACTATTAAAAGCAAGGTTTCGGTGTTCATACGTTCATTAAAAAACGATAGCCAATTTGTCCATAAATTTTAAAATTTTTTTGGTATTCACCCCTATCGTGAATAAAAATTCCACATGAAATTTGTTCCCTTTTCACATTTTTTCTATTAAAATTTAGTGTTAAAAAAATAAAAGGGAACAAATTTCATGTGGAATTTTTATTCATGTTTTTCTATTTAAAAAAAAATTGTCCTCCAATTTTACAACTAGATAGAAAAAATTTGGTTTAAAGTTTCCTGTGAAGTCTTTGAAGTTTCTTTTGGAATCTCACAATTTTTGAATCAGATCTTCGGTATTTTAAAGACACTTCGATCTGTCACAAGTATTGCCTCTGTTTTTGGCACTGTTAGCTGCAGCAGAATAAATATATGTATATTTTTGTTTTATTTTTTCTTCAAGCTTACTTTAAACATATTTTTCTTTCAGTTAAAATTTTTATAATTTAATCTAGATGAGAATTTTTTCTCTAAACTCTTAACTACATGTTGCTGCTAATATTGCAGCACGAACAACAATTTCATTATCTTAAATATATTTCGACACAAGCACATACTGACAGCCACATGGAAATCTATTTCCGGTATAACGCATTTTATTTTATGTTTTTAGTTGTTTTTCTTTTTCTTTTTCTTTTTCTTTTCAACAGTGAAATCATAAAATTGTGCACTCTTTTCACGTTTCATATTATATGTTGATTATACTAGGTTTTACTCGTGCTAGATATACAAGAATATGTTTTTGTATTGCTCTTTAAGTTGAGGTAATTTCACATTTTTACACCTGTGCCTTAGTGCTAATCCAGTGCATACAATTGTGCTAAACTTGGGGACAATTAAAAGTTTTATGTTCGAGGGAATTTTTTTTGTAGATTGTGGAATTTGTTCGATATATTAGAATCAGTTTAGGAGATTTAAGAGGGCATTAGTTAAATGTTAAATTATTTGTTTAATACTTTTCAAAATGCTTATCAGGGCGTATACTTTTTAAGGAATTCGTATATGTATAATGCGTATACGCACTAGGTGGGTGTTATTTGTATGAAATTTAGGCCCTAATTTGTAAATCACTTGCAAATATGAAATTATGTAAGTCACTGCATCATTGCGTTTAGCGAATGCAGAAAAATTACGTTGTTACAATTCTGTCAAATCATTGCGTGATTAATGTTGCCATTGTAAATGTTGATACTAAAATTTAATATAATAATTTACATAAAGCTACACTTATTTTGCATTGGCAATGCTACAAACCTATCAGCTGTTCAATAAGTTTGTTTGGTTTTTTATTAAGAAAATATTTCAAATTCTAAAGAAAAAAGCTTTTAAAACAAATAACTATTAACGGCTATAAAAAATGTTCGCCCTTATGGATATGTCTCCTTTTTCGGATGATGAAGATTCTTCAAGCGTCTTAGACATACATATCCATTGAAAAAACGCAATTGCGCTCTACTATCAACATCATGAATTTGATTTACTTTTTTAAGATTTCAGATGAACTTCCGAATGAACAAGAAAACGTTTTCATATATATTACTTGAGATAGGTCCCTTTCTAAAGGAAACTCATCGTGTGACAACTATTTCACAAGAAGCAAAACTTGCAACAACAATAAGGGTTTTGGCAACGGGAGGGTATCAGAAGGGAATGAGCTGCTAACATCTCTTTCACAGTCCAAGGTTAGTGACGTCATTAATGAATGTTTGTCAGCTATGGAACAGTCGCTTTGTCCAAAATGGATAAAGTTTAATGCCAGTAAAAAATGTGCTCCAAAAGGAGCAGGTTTTATATATGAATTCAAACCTGCTGATGGGATGCATGATTTTTGTATGAGGTGTTCCCCGTTTGGAGGACTACTTTCTGCTGACAATAAGCGCTTCTTTTAGCATAATCAAACATGCATATAAAGCACTTTCCTAAAGTGTTTTTTTAATTCAATGTGAATGTTTTCGCTTAAGAAAAATTCATAGTAACTGAGAAGCACGAAATACGTTTTGTAATTGACTTTCGTTGCCATACGTAAATCTGTTGGCTATAATTTCATTTTTGTTTTTCGCTTTAAAACCTTCTTTGTTGTTAGCACTAAAAAAGCATCTTTTTTGAATATTTCATTCGTAAGCATTTACCGCTTCAAAGGGGCGCTTTTATTGAATCTCCTAAGTGTTTCAAAAAACACGAATTTTTTTTACTGGGATCTTACGGCTGAAGACGAAAGTTTGAACAGCTTTCCAAACATTATCAACAGTTGCCTTTGAGCTGCCAAAATTAGCCATTCCACCAGCCACATCTAGATGCTTTTCCATTTCAGCTATTGAGAATTCAAATTAAGCTGCCGTTGTGGCTTCTTTTATCGCCCTAAGAAAAATTTTGGCAGTATTTTATACCAAATGAATATGTTTGTATATATTTACTTACATTGTATTAATTCAAGTTCCTATAAAATATTAAATTAATTGAATAATTTTGTTTTTTAATAATAAATATAATAATTCAACTTTTAAAACTAACTCCAATAAAATGGAGGCGTTAAATTTGACAACGCAAATGAGAAAAAATTCAGCGTTACGTTTTACAAAATACACAATTTCAAAGAGTTGTGTTAACAACAACGTAAAAATCAGCTGTTACAACGCAAACAATCAGTTGCTTGAACGCCGTGATTTGCAAACTGTAATTTAACGCAACGCTTAGAAAATGGTGGCGTTGCGTTAGGGCCTTAAACATTTTTACAGATAAATTCATCACATTTTGCAGCAGTCTGTATCAAACATGCATTAAAATTCTCACTTAAAAAAATCCTAAGTCTATATTAAAGCTTCTAAATATACTAAAACACAACGAATAATGCAGCTTTACTTATACACCCAATAAGCATTTTGGCTGGAATTCAAGTGGAATTACATTTGAAATCCAGTCACAATTTCCAATTTCCAGTGTTGAATTACAGTTGAAACACAGTTGAATTCAATAGCGAATCTAGCCAAATTAACCATTGAATTACAGTCGAACAAAACAGTACATTTACAGTGCAATTTCAGCCTTAAATAACAGTGTGATTCCTGTTGAACCGAACCTGTTCTTCGAAAATTTAATTATAAAATCATCATCATCACCGCCGCCAATGATTTGCATCAAATCTGTGCCATTATTAACATATCGAGCCATAACCGCCGAAAAAATGTATCCCACAAACTCAAAATTTTACAGGGGAAGGTTTTTTTTAAATAAAATCAGTTTGAATAAAGCCATTGTTTTAAAATTTATAATGTAAATATTGTTTTGTGTAATACATTTAATTTTAATAATTTTAAATGATGTTGAACTATCGATTTCGATAAAAAAACAACAATCGATTATGGTGTGGGATACATTATTTTGGCGGTAATGGCTCGATATGTTTAAAACAAATTTGATGTTGTTTTTTAACAAGCTTCAAACAGAATGGAAAGATGATGGATTTCAAATGTAATTCAAGCTTAGATTCACACGGGAATTCCAAGATTGAAATTCACAAAAAATTTGTGCTTATTGGGCATATGTACAATAGGGTGGTCCAAATTCATGTATGTATGTATATAAAGCGTGCTCCATTTCGAGGTTCCCTACTTTTTTTTTTTAAAAGAAAATTCAAACTTAATGGGGAATGTTTATTATCATTTGAAAGAACATTCTTTGGCATTTATTTGTTGAAGATTATGTCTATCAAATGTTGACCGACGCTACGTTGCAGATGGTCTATCCATTAAGGCCAATTTTCGATGACACGCCTGATGTTTCTTTCTAAAATCTGAATTGAAGAGGGTATGTCCGTGTAAGCTTTAGGCTTTGTATATCCCTACAGGAAAAAGTCTAACGGTGTGATATCACACGACCTTGGTGGTTAATTGACCGGCCCAAAACGTGAAATTAAGTGCACTCGAGTATATAACATATACAATGCAAAATTATTCTAGAATAAAAATTAAAACAAGTGTAACATACCACCAGCTTTAGGTGCTACCTTAAGGTACCACCCTTATATGTCTTGTTTTTATTTTATTTTTTTATCACCATTTAACCTTTGCTTGCTAGCTTGTGTTGCTGCTGTCTTAGTAGCATTTTATGCTCATGCTACCAATACAGCAGCTGTTGGCAATCTTAAGTTGGCATTTGTTATTCTACGATATTTTATGCATTGTTAGTTTTTCTTGTATGTGTTGTGTTTTGTATCTTACAGGTGTAATTAGATGCATAAGTTAAGCTTGTGTGAGAAATTAATTAAAAGTTGCTTCTTTCTGGTTTAGTCTTTAGTGTTTAGTACGTGTGTTTACTTTCCCCCTCCCCCCAAAAATAAACTAAAGATACACAAACTAAAAATGCTTAACAAAAATAAACTTTTCCATGATGCTTTTTTTGCTTGGATTGAATGTGCATATTTTTCAGCTATGGTTTTTTCTCTGTTTGATTACGCGTTGCATTCCACATAATTTAACATTGACAGACGAGATAGTACGTAGAGTATATTGAGCGTAAAATCGGGTAAAGTTTATTTAAGATGTATGCGTTTGTGTGTCTGTGTACTATTACAAAGAGAAAAAGTTTAAATAGTTATAGATATAGTTGGGTAATTTTTTGAAAAGAAGATGACTCATAGTGCTTATTTTTTTTTTTGCTTAACAAAAAAATGGTAAATTTTTTCTTGTTGCGTCAGAAAATAAATGGCATGAAGAGGTCCTAGAGGACCTTTGGTTCGTTCAGTTTATGTCTACACAGGGCAGCCACTGCACACTGTTGTAAATCACTAAATTGGCTGGAAAAAATAAAAAAAAAATGTTTGGCAACATTCCATCTGATCGTTTAATGAGCTTCTCAATATAATAGGTAATTGTAATTCATGTTTTTGTGCTGATGTTTGTAACGCCCAGAAATATTGGTCCAAAACCCACCCACCTGAATCGATTTAACGATGTCCGTGAGTCCGTCTGGCTGGCTGTCTATGTAAATTTAGTGAGCAGAGCACAGGTCGCAATTTTGAAGATATTTCGATAAAATTTGGTTCGAGATATTTTTTCGGCCCAGGAATGGATGGGATTGAAACTGGTAGAAATTGGTCTATTATATCACCTGGCTCCCATACAAATGTCCTCCCGAAATTGGGGTTTACTGATCATAAATGTGTGAATTGTGCAAGTATCCAAAGAAATTTCATCAGAAATAAGTGGTAAATAAAGCCAAATTACGTCTAAAAATTTTGTGCAGATCGGTCCATAATTACTCGTAGCTTTTCCCATTTCCGAAAATCACTTTAACGATCAAAAATTTCTTAAAAATGTTGGTATCCAAACAAATAAGTTTCTTATATACAGAATTAGTGACACCTAGTTTTATAATAGTCGGTCCATAATTAGTCGAAACTCTCATATAAGACCCTCTTTGTAATTCACTTTAACCTCCATAAATCCTTTAAAAGTATTTATATCGAGATAAATTATAACACATATAATATTTATATCCACAGAAATCATGACTATAAATTTTTGAATGATCGGTCCATAATAGGTTAGAAGCGTATTTTTTGTGTGACTTTCGTTTACGTTAAAAATGCTACGGAGATTTTATTGTCATATTTTTTATTATTATTAATAAGCTCTATTTCAAGGAAATATATTACAATTTTCATGTAATTAATTCCATTGTAAGTATTAAAAAAAATGTTGTGAGAGGTTCAGAAAGTGCAAAAAATAAAATAATTCCTTTTTTTCAAGTAAAGTTAAACCTGTTTATTCCTGATAGTTTCGGTGTAAAACTATTTTTGGGCTAATCTTTCATGTGTTCTCTTTAAATAAATAAAGGTAAATAAAAAACATCTTGCGCATTTTTGCGACTGCCATACATTTCCTTTCACTTTACCAGTATGACCTTCACTCTTTCGCGAGGGGTAATTTTTGAAGAATGTGTAAAAATTTCCAAAATACATCGCAAATTTATTGACATTAATAATGTATCTAACCATATCTTCAAGATATGTATACCAGAAGACGTGAAAATAAATTATAAGGCAAATACATATAAATATAATTTGTTTTAAGCTGGCAGAAATATGTCTAAAAAGTGGTATACATCGTGACCGTTTCTGAACATCAAACTCAGTTTGGCTTGAAAAGCTGTAAAAAAGCAGAAATAAACCGAAAAACTTTAGGTAGTGAATACCCTATTAACGAAGATGCTTTTGAGAGTAAACCTTTTTAAATGAATATCCATGGCACATTATGCCAGTTAGCGTCCATAAAATCCTTTTCCATTAAAAAGACATAATAAGGTCTTGCATTCTTTCTTTAGGACAGCTGTCAGAAGAAGCTCAAGAAGTAAGAAATAAGGACACGAAGAAATTTAGAGAGTTGTTTGCGACAAAAAACATCAAGAACAGACACAAATACAGATCATTTCAATAGTCTCTTAATTTCTTTAGACCCTTTTATCGCAAGTTTGTGTCACACTCCCTTTGGTGTTCGAGATTTGATAACAAAAAAAGGTCTTTCGTTATTATCTGTTGATGCTTTTAAAAAGCAAAAATCTTTTAACGATGCATATGAAAGTAAATAAATTAAAATCTTTATGTGTATTTATGTGTTATTATCTGCAGTATTAATGTAGATAATAAAGTAAAAACAAGTAAAGAGAACAATTATTATAAAATATTTATTAAAAATATTAAAATTATTTTAATATTAAAAATAATTTTCTCCGAATTCTTAATAATTTTATTCATCATGAATCTTTGTTATATTCAACCTAAATACTAGTATACGAGTATAAAACTACAAATAATTTCAGAGAATGTAATTAAGAAACCAATTTTTTATCTTAAAACTGTCTTTTTGACAGCAAGAACTGTTTAATGTTTGCCTCATTTTTTTTAATCGTCTTATTATACCCTTCACCTTCATGAGAAAGGTGTATATAAGTTTGTCATTTCGTTTGTAATTTCCACAATATAATTTTCCGATCCTATAAAGTATATATATTCTGGATCCTTATAGAAAGCCGAGTCTATTAAGCCATGCCTGTCTGGATGTTGAAATCAATTTTCTGAAGTCCCCAGATATCTTCGGGATCAAAATCTTCCATAATTCTGTCAGACATGCTTTCAAGAAGTTTGCTATTTCAAATCAGCAAAATCCGTCTATAAATAACGGAGATATGAGCAAAAATCCGAGACAACCTCTGAAAATTTCATCAAAGCAACTTAGTGTATTAATATTGTTCATCAACAGATGGCGTTGATCACACACAGTGTTCGAAAACTCTAAGCGTGTTCTTAAACCGTAATATAAGTGTGTAAAAAGACAGTGTGTCAACAGATGGCGCTGATCACACAAAGTGTTCGAAAACTTTAAGTGTGTTCTTAAACCATAATATAAATTCTGCATCCACAACAAATGGTATATAAGATTCGGCATAGCCGAATATAGCACTCTTACTTGTTTTAAAAAAAAAATTGATTTTTTATAATCATATATTTGAACTCATTTTTATTTAATTCATAAATGAGAAGTCCAGTCAGATTTGCAATCCATCACACTGTGCACTGTTGAGAGTGTGTTTGGGACTTCAATAGTCAATATCGTTTGGGATTTTATGCAGGCCGTCAAAACTCTTCAAGTATTTATTCTGTTTAATTAATTGAAAATAGTTGTTTTTAATCGAATTATTGATTTATTCTGTTTAATACAAAAATGTCACAGCGACTTGTGACAATTTTGAAGCGTTCCGACGTTTCCAAATTGGCGTTTGATGTTTTGAATGTTTAAATAATGACAAGATGCAGTTAACAATTAATTTACATACTGAAGTTTGAAGTTTAATCTTCCTAGTGCAAAAATTTAACGTGAAAGAATAATTCTTGTTATAACTAATTAATGGCTTAAACAAATTTAAGAAAATTTTATTAAAGTAGCAATTTTTTGTAAATTTTTATAAATTAATGGTTTGATCATTAATGACGGTTTTCTTTTGTTTGCCCGCATTCACAACAAATTTTTATAAAACCTTCAACGCTTTTATCTGTAACAAATTTCCACCTGTCTATCTTCATTATAAACTATTATTTGCAATCAAATTCCAATTTTTTTTTTCATTCTTTTTATTCAATTCTATTTTATTCATTTCAATAACTAAGTAAAACTATATTGAGTTTTCAATAAAAAAAAACAAAAACAAAAAAAAACAAAACCAAAAAAAAAAAGAAACCATAACAAAAAACTTTACATAAACTATGCATACTAAATCAAAAATAACAACTGCCACAATAGACAAAAAATCACAAACCAAACACAATCCTAGAAACTGAAACATTTTTGAAATGCTAGCAAATATGCAGCTAAAGAAAAGCATATAAAAAGTTAAGAAAAAAACATGATTTGAAAAAGTATCTCTTTGATACGAATAATATATACAAGCGAGCAACTTTAAAAACCCCCAACGATGATATAACACCCAATTGAACAATTCAAGAATTATTTGCCATAATGTACTCGTATGTGTGTATGTATGTATGCATTATACGATTCTATTCGTTTCTCAATAGAAATTCATTTGAAGGTATCAGCAACAAACCAGATGGATGATGGGGTATGAGAAAAAGAAAACAATGAAACAACAGATTTTTAGCAAACAATTGTAACTATTTGTCTTGTCTGTGGAGAACATAAACTAGAAGATGAAGATGCCTGTAAATCTGCGAAAGAAAAATAAAGATATGTCAGGGCAGAGAAATAATGCTATGGCTATCATGAATAAAACCAGCAACAATGGCATAACAATAATAACAACAAAGCAATAATAACGAAATATCATAAGGTTGCACAATGGCTAGAAAACAGTAAATTGAGCTATCAGTTTCGAAAAAGACTTGCCTAAATTTTTTTTAATTTATTGTAGAATTTTACAAAGTGTTTTAGGAATTAAGTTATGAAGGTCATGACTGACTAAAAGGACAGTCGAAATCAGTTGTATTTATTTCAAAAATCTAGATTAGATTGCATTTTTATAATCCTATTCGAGTAATTGTGTTCTGTTACTTTATGTTGGTTAACATTTGCGAAATTGCTTTTAGAGTCCTTAGACTCTAATCCAACTCTTAATTATTTTTCGAAAAAAATCTTTGTCATTTATTTATATATATTTCAAAAATAATTTCATTCAAATATTGGCCAATTGAAATGTCCAATTTTGGATTACTCTTTCCAGCATTGCTAAAACTATCTCGCGAGTTACGCGAGTAATGTAACAGTAATAGTTTCCAAGTGTTGAATCGTCGAAGAATCCAGAAGTGTGTATCACACGATCAAAACGGCCAGGCCAGTTGAAAGGTCCAAAACGAGATATTAGCTGCTCACCAAAAGTACTTCTCAATGAAGCCATTGCTTCGTGCCTAGCACTGTCTTGCTGATGTTTCATATTTAGGGCCTCTATTTACCGAGAAAAATTGTCTTTTATATTTTCACTCAAAATAAAAGAATTTTTTGGAAATAAAAGTGATCACCGATTTTTTCTTAGGCCTCTATTTGTTAAGAAAAAAAAAAATGGATTTTTAATATGATCAAACAAATTATAAGAATTTTTGGACATAAAAGTTATCAACGATTTTTGTCCGTTTGGCTCTAAGGCCTCTATTTACCTAAAAAAAGTAGACTTTTATATTATTACTCAAATTTTTTTAAATAAAAGTGTTCACCGATTTTTGTCCGTTTGGCCCTATGACCTCTATTTACCGAGCAAATTGAAGTTTTTGGAAATAAAAGTGATCACCGATTTTTGTTCTTGTTTTTTCCCTTCATGATATCGGTAGCTTCCACCATTACCGGTTATACCCTTTGAAGGTGTGGTTTATACCAAACAGCATTTTTGTGGATGTAACGCGATTTCGAAATTCTTTTCTTCGTGACTCATCAGTCAAAATGCGGCAAATTTTGTATTAGCACAGGAAATGAACCTCATATGGGAATTGTGCGATATTTAAAAATAACAAGGTTGTCTGAAACTTTGGTCCATAAGTCGGATCCTACTCGAAAGATTTTGTTCATTTTCAATACCAAATCATTGGGAGCAAGTCATTGTTTTATGGCTTTTTGCGAGGCTGTATTATGGCTTTAACAAACGAACAGGCAGACGATAATGGCTAGATCGTCTTAGAATATTATAAGGACCCAGAATATAAAGAATTTTTGATTCTACGACCAATATTTCGATGCCTTACAAAAGGAATGACAATCCTGCCATCAAATTTACAGTACCTGACGATCACCATATTGCTCAGTTTCGAGCGTTCCTTTATAGAAAAGCAGTGTGGATTCTGAACACTTGCAATATTACAAATTCAGAGCCGATTTCTAAGTTCTCCTAGTAGATTGTGCTGTTCAGTGCCATAAATCGGGACAACCACAACCATTTGCTGGGAAATATGTATAATGGCTCATTGACATAGCTATCTCTCAGTTAAGCAGCGTGAGTCCAGGGTCGCTCTCGAGATCCGTAGTTCCATTTGACGTAGTAACTGCTTTTGTTGTATTCTTTAATCTCGTCACCTTCCAATCCAGATTAATCTAACAAAGTTGTCTGTAAGACTGGTCTTTGAGGACGGATATGATCAGTATAAATTGAACAATATCTTAAATTGCAGGCATATAAGTGATAATATGTCATTAATATAAGTTGCAAGCTTTTTTTTTTAGTCGATCAGATTTCCAACATTTATTACAAATTATTAAATTTCAAATTACACAATTATACCGGATAACAAGTCATGGTCTTAAATGTGGCAATTATCATTTCCTATTCTTATTTATATTTGCCCACTGTGACCTACCAAAGACAAATTTATTCCTTTTTTTACTTCACATCTACATAAGCTGTTTTTATTAAACTTGTTTTTGTTTGTTCCTTCTTTCCACCCTGCCAACATTTTCTATTGCGGAAGTGACTCAGAAGTGACGCTAAGAAGTTGAAACTCATCTTCTGCGATACCATTTTCTGATCGTAGAAGCGTCTTCCGTATTGAGAAGTTGTACCCCCCGGAAGTAACTTCCAGAGGTCACTTCAGCGTAACTTCCAGAAGTTATTTTCTTCGCCTCTCTTTTGCTTTTGATTTTTGTTTGCCTTTACAGATAATACACTCATATTGACTATGGGATAACAAATATGTAAAAACTACAACAATAACAAATCGAAACCACACTTTACCACTGACCGACCAGAGCAAATGACAAAATAAAACTAATTTCGATGATGTCGAAATTTTTTTTTGCATTCTTTTCATTTCATTTATAACGGGACATGTCATTTTCGGCTGGTGTTGTAAACAACAATCTTCCCAACATCGTCTGGATGACTAAAAGACGAATGCAATGTAAATTGTTATTGTTATCTTCCAATTAACGTCTGGAAGTGAGTAAGACGTAACGCCTTTGACGATGGACGATGAAAGAAACTTCCAATTGCTGGCAGGGCAGTATTTCTGATCAATATCTTATTTGTATGTATGCATTTATTACGATACGTATTTCTATGTAAGTGAGTTAAAGTTTTTTTTTTTTTTGTTTTATTTGCCTGAGTTATTGTGGTGATTGTGTGTTTATTTCTCTATTTGAGTGTATATTTTTCTTTTCATTCAACTTTAACTCAGAGTGTCAGAATATTATTAGTTTTCTTTTTGCTGTTTTAGTTTTAGTTTTAGTTTTTGTTATTCTTATTGTTTATGGCATTCAATAACTGGATAGATAAACAGTACAATATTGATATTTATTTACTTTAGCACCTAGTAGACGCAGTAATATAAACAACAACAAATTTGTACTAATTGTAAACGTTGTAATCGTATGTAAACTTCGTTCTAACTCAAAACATGTTAAATGAAATCTAATTCTCAGTAATGGTGAATTAAATAGATGATGTTTACATTGCTGATGATGCCCTTGGCAGGGCAGTTGTTTAAAAATATAACTTTACAATGAATTATTAATTAAAATGAACTCAAGCCGAATCAAATTTCTCTAATAATAAAAAAATCAATAACAAAAGCGTTTACAAATTTAATTGATTTATTTTTAAAATAAACCAATTGTTTACGCGTCAAAACAAAGTAATCCCTAATCATTCCTAATCATTGGTAATTCTTTTAATTTTTCTTTTTTGAAAGTATAACGGCTAAAAGCCGTTTAAAATAATTGCAAATCTCATAATTTATCATTAAAAGATAATAAGTTGTAACATTAAGTAGTGAACAATTTACAATGGAAAGACAAACATCAATTGCACCGATGAAACTAAGTTTGAGATATTTGGCATAAAAATGGCGTACCAAGAACCAAGCCTTTAGTAATAAATATGTTACCAAGACGGTAATACATGGTGGCGGCTCAGTAATGGTCATTTATAGAATCTGAAATGAAAAACGAGGATTATCTCGACAGTTTTAAAAAAAGAACTGGATTTTTCAACAGGACAATTATACTTATATACCTTCGAAATTTTAAAAGTGTGGTTGCTTAATTATTGCCCAAAAACTTTAGATCATCCTCCGCAGTCCACAGACCTCAACCCACCTAAGCACCTGTTTACATATCTGGACAGAAAAATTAGACAAAGAAATATTTCTTGCAAGGATAACCTAAAGTCAGTAATACTACATGTACACCTAAAATCTAGTACTTACGGGATTTTGAGCGAAATCTTGTTCATTTCTTCTAGATTTCCCATACAAAACAAAATCTAGTTCGTCACGAGATTTTGGCAAAATCTCACAAAATCTTGAAATACAACTCTGAATTTGATACTTAAGTACTAAAAAATACAGCACTGAACAATAAAAATTTGACAGTTCCACAAAAATAAATTTAAAAAAAAAAAATAATAAAAAGAGCGGGAAATTTGCGGCAAACTACACCGTATACTAAATAAATAAATAAACATTTCTTTGGTTTTTGTCATTGACGGCAACTTCGAACACAGCAATTGAAAATTGGCAAAGCTTAATCGAAAATTTTCTATGAACGTTTCTTCTGGCATAATAGGCACATCTGCCTCATAAAACGAGCCGTGGCGAGTCTGTAATATAAACGTATTCTTACGTGTGACCATTCCAACCTCCTATATAATAATAGCGTGTAGTACATTTGCAGAAGTTTGTGAAAACTTATGTTTAACAAATGCTGCTGTTTTTTTACGCAAAAATGTTAATTCTGATTGTTTTTTTTCAGATCTGGATATAAAATATAATCAAATTTGTTTTTGTCTCTCCATTTTTGTTACTAAAAGTTTACAATATAATTTATTTTCTTTTTCAATCAGCTGTTTTCATTATGAAAATGAAATCCAACAATATGTCAAAAAGTAGTAGTGTAAACGACAAAAATTTTCTTTAAGATTTTAATTAAAATCTACTAGATTTTGCGTAGGTGTAAATGTATTATAATACAGGATGAGTGGAATAAAATTTCGCCAGATTTCAATAAAAAACTCGTTGATTCTATGTCTAGAAGATTGTCAGCTGCGATTAAGGCAAAAGGATTACAAACAAAATATTTAATTCAAGGTTTTTGAAGGCTTCTTTTGATAGTCTAAATCGCTTAAAAAAACTGTAAAAAAGAATAAATCAAATAATATATTAAGATACTAGCGAACCCTGCACACTTCGTAGTGCAAAAAAGAAAATAAAAAAAAAATCAATTCGAATTCATTTAAATCAGTGATAAATTGCATTTATTGTAATGCTCTGTGGTAAACGACATTTGTTGTTTTTCCATTTTCGGTGTAAATATACAAAACCGATGGTTTGCCAACGCGTGAACAGGCTACAAACAACTGTCAATGTGAGAAAATGCTGTCTAGGCACCAACATTGACTCTGTCCGCTTTTACATTAACCTGTCGATAATTTCTCACAAGTTCGTCTGCTTTCTCGTTACCTAAAATATGTTCATATCAATATCAAATATCAAAATATCAAAGCCATGTTAGTGAATACTTGCAAGATTTAAAAGTCATTATCAGAAGTCATCATTAAAAGATCCTCCAGTTAGATTTAATGAAAGCCATTAAAAAAATGTGTTCATTTCCTGGATGCTTTGGAAAGACAATGCTCTGTTGTATGAGGCGTTTATTATCTTAATTGAAAACCTGTCTTATCTTATTTGAAACTCGGAACTACACATGTAAAGACCATTGACAATGTTCAGCACTTAGTTAGTAATAGAATGAAGTCTTGTCGAACTCCAATGCACGAGTCCTTCATTAAAACGCGAAATTATTGCCTAGATCGTTTTTTCCTGATAAATTTTATTTTGCATTTAATACTGAGCGCCGTTTTTTACCACTATCGTTATATTAGACTTCTATTCAGTTATTGGACGGAGCATTTGACCGCCATTTTGAAGTTTTATTTTACAATCACAAACAGCTGTATTCTAACAATCCAAATTTTTTCTCTTAAAAATTACTGTGTTGTTTTCTCATTAATAAAATTAAATTTAATATACACAACTACAAACAATATAATAATATTAAACTTATTTGCAACAATATTATCATTTATTATTATGTAATTATAATCCTGATGACAATAAAAATGGCAGAAAACACGAGAAAAAAAAGGAAATAAAATTATGCCACAATTATAATTATGATGGATTTATGTGGTAGAAATCAACAAATAAGCAGCACAACAGAGAGCGAGAACATTAAAAAATACTTAACAATGGCATTAAATATTTAATCGGTTTTATTTTCAAAATTGTCACGCTCACAACACAAATGAACAACCAACAACAATGATTAAAATATTTAACACTATAGGTACGATTATAATGAAAACAACAGCAAACATTGACAAATATACAGAAAAAAAAAAAAAAAACAAAAACACAAAAACAACTACAAGAACTTAATACAATTATAAATAAATATGTGTGTATTAGGGTGGACCTTACCAGCATCTACACGTACATTTGAGAGATACTTACACAGCTGATGTACAGTGGGGAGCACAAATGAATTTTTTACATTTCACTACTTTGTGCACTTGTTACTGCATAAAAATAAAACTAATAAAGAAAATTAGAAATATTTTTTTTAATTTATTGTACTTGTATAATGTGCTCAGTGTTGCACCATACTAAAACTTTAGGGATTGACAGTTTTTTTTTTTAATATTTAGTCTAAAGTTTGTTGTTTTGTTAAACTCCTCCAATTTTTTAAATTATTCATTTGAAATCCTATCTCATTCGCGCTGAAACCACACGTCCAAATTGATTGGAGTTAATCGGTATTATACCAAGTGTATCTTCACTATTACCTACAAATTCTCAATCCGATTGAGGTCAGACTGCTCGCTAAGCCACGATTTTGGTAGTGACTTCTTCCACAAGATAGTCGCTCTTATCTACGAAATCGGAAAGATAATTTAGCAACACACGATAGACAGTCTTTTATCCTCATTTTCCTTCCATTCTTTGCAATAGTTCGAGGTGCCACCATGTGATGCTATCCGATATCATGAGTTTCGCCCTTGGTGCTTTTTTTCATTGTTGAATTCTCTGGGTTGTTTGGAACCAGCAATATTTTTACCTTCGAATTTGGATTCCAGTTATTTACTGCCCAATTTCTGTGTGCTCTCTGACAAACTTTAACCGTGCCTTAATATTTTTTGCCGGTAAAGCAGGTTTTAGTCTTTTTTTACTGCTGAAATGTATACCCATATCGCAAAGGGCTCGTATTACTGTGCATCGATTAACGTTTTTGCTTATTGACATAGAAGCATGTTCTGCTGTTTAACGCTTCTCTCTTTTCATTTGTGTTATCATAAGACTTGCAGTAGCTTACATTAATAGCTTTAAGCGAAATCTGATTTTGGGAACAATAGAACGCCTTTTTTGGACTCTTATGGAAACTGATTGACTTAATTATTAGGGTACGGTCATACTTGGTGAATATTTGCCGAAAAAGACGTAACTAGTAAATAATATATATATTTGAACTTGTTTATTTAGGACAATACACAACAGATATTTAGTTTTATTTTATTTGGTGCTGTTTGATCTTGCAAAATTCTTGTAAGAGTAAACAATGTCAAACAAATTTGTGCTAAAACAAGTGATTATGTTTTTGGTAAATATTTGCCTAATGTGACCGCACTTTTACTCGCGTAAAATGCACTCGCTAGAATATTGTCTTCAATAGCTCTTGACAATTTCTTCATTATTTATTATAATTTGATTTGTGTTAGATAATTTGCAAAAAGTGCTTACCACATTAAATTAATTAAACTAATATAAAACTAATTAAGTCATAAACATAGCAAACACAAACAAATATGCTATTGTGCAAATATGTACTCATTTGAGCTCCCCATTGTTCATTCATGGTGGTTTCATAAAAGTAAACTTTGGTATTTTTGAGCAACACACTTGTGCAAAATTGAGTACATGCTATTTTTTTTTTGTATTAATTGTTTATTTCCTAAAAAATTTAATTTTCTATTTTGTATTGTATATTATTTTGTTTAGCATTAAGCCTAAAAAAAGATAACAAAAAACATTATTAAATGTTCTTTATTAGTTTTATTTTTATGCAATAAAAAGTGTACAAGACACAATCATATACACATTTGTGCTCCTCACAGTAGATTATTGATTTTTGTAGCCGGGATTTGATTTATAGGACTTAGTATGTATTTTCTTGGTTTCTTTTAATAACATTTTCGTTTACGATCTGTGCTTTGTGGCTATCATTTATAGTTTTTTTCATCTTTCGGTTAATACTGCAAATATAAGCTCAAGTTTTGATCACTTCTACTATTATTAAAAATTCAAATAAAAAAAAAATAAGCATATTTTGTAATCTCTTCTACTAGGGATCCAAAATCGATTTTTTCTCCATTTAGGCTATTTTAAGGTGCCCTGACACAGCAACAATAATTTTGTAGGTACAATAACCCCCTGGCCCACGATGTCGAACGATAACGTTCGCTTAGATAAGACTTAAGACACAAACTTTGTATCGCATCTATTTTTTACTCAATCAAGTTTGTTTATCCCACAATCAAGTTTGTGTCTTATGTTTTATCTAAGCGAATATTATCGTTCGACATCGTGGGCCAGGGGGTAAGTTTTTGTATTCTCTTAATTACATTTTTATCACTAAAAAATTCCATAATTTATGTTTATATTGTTTTATTTAGCAAATTTTCGCATAAATACTGAATATTGTAAATAAATTTTTATCTAATCTGAATACTCTATCGAACTCTAGAATTTTATATCAACATTAATTTAATTATAATTAATAATTATTAATATGAAAACCATTAAAACAAATAAGGCGTGCTAAATCATTAACTGGTTTTTAGAAGATGAAATATTAATTTATACCAAGAATAAAGACCACCCTAGTGTGTATTTACAAGTACATATAATAAACCAATAGAAATTACTCTATATACCAAATATACAATACCACACACAACAACACCTGTTCCATGAATATTGTGACATTATTATGACATGCCTGGATATATGTATCTAAATATAAACATTGATTTACAAACATAAACTTACACTAATGCACACTTAATGCAGTGATACGAATACTATACACAGTGTAGAGTGTAATTTACGCGATTCGCTTGTAAAATCTGCTAGGTATTAATAAAGATTTAAACAAATATGTATATGTTTCATTTTGCAAAAAAAAAAAAAAAATATTGTTAAAAATGTGTTGCACTGTGGGTCCGCCAAATTTTATGAATATAAATACAAAAATACAAAAAACTTTTCCCAATTTTGCAAGTCAAATGAAAAGTAAAACAGTTTAACCTGCAAAAAAAATCCCTATATATTATTTTACCTCTTGGAAATGTATAAAGAAATTAATTAGTGTTTCATAACACAAATAGTTTATACTTGTATCAACTCAAAAATTCGAAATAATATTTACCAGATTTATTCTTATATCTTCAGATATAGATCTCCAACCATATATAACAGCTTCTTCTAGGTGATATACTCGTATGCTGTCATATTGTCGGTTTTTAGCATAAATTCCCCAAATGTTCTCAATGGAATTCAGATCTGGGGAACATGCGGGCAATTCAAGTACGTTAATATTTTTCGCAGACAACCAACCTTTTGTTTAACGACATACAGGTTAGGTGCGTTGTCTTGTTAAAAATAAATTGTTATACCCTACACCACCATAGTGGTGGATTTGTGCTGATGTTTGTAATGCCCAGAAATATTGGTCCAACACCCACCTTAAAGATCGACTAGGAATCACTTCCTGAGTCGATTTAACTATGTCCGTCTGGCTGGCTGTCCATGTAAAGATTGTGCGCAGAGTACAGGTCGCAATTTTGAAGATATTTCATTAAAATTTGGTGTGTGATATTATTTTGGCCCAAGTATGGATGACATTGAAACTGGTGGAAATCGGTTCATTATTTCACCTGGCCCCCATACAAATGTCCTCCCGAAATTGGGATTTACTGATCATAAATGTTTGAATTATGCAAGTATCCAAAAAAATTTCATCACAAATGAGTGGTAAATGAAGCCAAATTATGTCTACAAATTTTGTGCAGATCGGTCCATAATTACTCGTAGCTCCCTTATAAGGCCCACTTCCGAAAATCACTTAAAAGAGCATCACTCTTTAAAAAGAAAATGCCGGTATCCAAATAATATTAAACACAAATATGTTTCATATGTGTATATTCAAATAATATGATACAATTTTATACATATACTGGGTGTATGGTATTATATGGTCGGGCTTGACCGACTATGCTTTCTTACTTGGTTTTTTGCGCGACTTTATTAATAGTAAGATGTGTTTCAAAATCTCTGGTGATGATTTTAAACAAAAATAATTTTCAAATATGAATGTATATAAAAATCACTGTACAATATTATACGAAGATCGCACAAAACAGGGCATAGCTACCATATAAGGTCCACATCAGAAAATACTTCCGGGATTACTTTAAATAATTTTAGATAGTAAAGTGACAATTGATTTCATGCTAGATTCAATGAGATGTGTAAAGTATGTTTATGTCCAATCACATACAAATTATACATAGTAAATTGAACACATTTAAGTTAATTACTGTAAGGGAAATTCTGACTAAATGTACAAATGCTGGGAACACGGTTTAAATTTATAAATTAGTGGTTGTGTGCGCGTAAAGATACAATTTCAACATTAAAAATTTAATTATAAAACAATTGCATTAATAAGGGGGAAAAAACCCGAAACCACATAAAATAAGTCTATATTGGAATGGAATTGAATTTGTACAATAAAAGTCCTGACTGACACATGAAATAAGCGAGCCAGCGAGAGAATGGGAGATAAAATTAAAATTCCATAGAGTTAGCAAACAGATTCTTGTTTTCGTTGTACATTTTAAGTTGTTGTTGTTTATTTTGTTAATATTTCCAAAACAACAATTTTATATGCAAAATATGAGTATTGTTCGGTTGGGAAAAAGCACGAAAAACAAACACACATACACACTCACTCATACTCATCGGGCAAATACTGAGAATTGCATTTCTATTCCCTTTTGGTATTATTGTCTGTGATTTTATTTACAATTTATTATTGTGTGTGTGTGATTTTTTTTCTCCTGCAAAAATACTCATAGAATATTATTTGCGCGTTGTCTGTGTGTGACAGTTGTTTTGAATTGAGTTTTCAAATGAAGCTTCAGGGTAATTATGGGTATTGGTGGAATTTTTGAGGTGTTGGTAACACAAATAAGAACTTCTCAAGAAGCAAAAAAAGAAGTCGAATTTAATAACTGGTAATGCTTAGAGAAATTTCAATTGCAATTGATTTTAATTCTGAAGCAAAGAAAATGCGTTATAGCATTTGGTAACTAAAGTAATTTTGTTCTATTTTGGATTTTTTTTAGAAAGAGAAGTAACACTCAGTTAATTAATATGCCTATATATAATTGCGTTACTTTCTTTGGAAAAGGGATTGGTTGGAGAAATAAAGGTGGTGAAAGGAGAACGTTTTTTTATATCACAACTCTGCAATTGCGCGTTATGTTTGTTTTTAGTGCAGACTTGCAGCGTCTCTGGTGGTGAGTAGGCGCATTAATGTTAAAGCTTGATTTTGTAGCCTTTATTTAATTATTTTACTTCGGTGGCGTTTCAATGCTATACCACCGAAGAAGGTAAACTAGTAATTATTAGAAATTGATGTTGTTTGAGTGGCAGCGGCTGGGAATCGAACCCGGGCTACAAATACCAACTCATGTTTAATGAGTTTTATATCTTGTTTTATATAACCTGCAGTAGGGGTTTTGCCAAGTCGTGTAAAATATTGAAAAAATTTTATCATTTTTTTATTAAAAAAAAATCTTCTACATATTCTGTATTAATATCCATGTGTGTACTAGTTTGATTTATAAACAACTTTATATAGAGAAAAATAAATTACTTATTTTTTTGTTCTCTCTAACCTTTGCAAAAATTAAAATTAACACAGAAAACTAATATAAAATAAGTATTAGAAAAAAATATATAATACATATGTATATTAAAAATGTTAGACAAATTGTTTTTAAAAACATTTCAATTCAAGTTCTCTTTAGGAGTTCGTATATGAATAATTTTAAATTAAATAGTCAAAAAGATTTTTTTTATATTGAATGACAAGTTTGTTAAAAGAAGAGAGAAAAAAGTATAAAATTGCATTTAACAAATAATTACAATTTAATTGTATTATCATGTTGGACATAATTGTTTAACAATACAAATACATTGATTGTAAACATATGTTCTACATACACATGTTTTTCATACATACATATGTATGTATGCAATTTTTTGCCTGTATATGTTTCAGTGTAATGTACATACATATATGTATGTGTGTGTTCTTGCCCGTTTATTAAATCATGTATTTAAATGTACTACAACTGCAAGTTAACTGTATATCCAATAATTATCTCGTATATATCTAAAACTATGAAATGCTACATTTAAAGTAGATATTGGAAACTGGTAACTTTTTGGAAAGTATCATCAATTTCATTTCTAAAAGTGTAATGACAAAGTGCAACAATTCAAGAGCTAAAGGATGAGATAATTCGGCACATTAACGGCATAGAACCTCCATTATGCATCAGGGTCATCGACAATTTGGACCATCGGATGGAGGTGTGCCGCCGTGGTCGCGGCGCCCATTTGGCCGATATTTTGTTCTACACATAATTGAGTAATACCAATATATCATAATAAAATAAAACTACAATAATTTCTTAAATAGTTTGTGTTTTATTCAAAATCAACATCGGCCCTTACAATTTAACCACCCTTTATATAGAAAATATTTTATAAATTGTGTATTGGTTTCTACCCGATATTGTGCAGTGAAAATATTTTTTATACATAACACAGATCATACTGCAATCTTATTTATATTCAACGTTGTTCTGCTGTTTTACGAAAATCAGTATTTTATGGGAAATATGTTAATGATAGTTTTAAGTTCCGGGTCTGATATCGTATGATATCGCACCTCTAAGTTGTTTCTTTGGGAATATAAACAGTAAAAGTCGTAAATTGCGAGATACGTATAGCAATGCTGGAAAGGGTCGTAGTTCGCAAAATATGACTCCTTCCAAAATACATTGGAAAGAAGTTAATTTTATTTTCATTTAAATATGTACATACGAGGTCTGATTAAAAATCAACCGTTATTTTAAAATTTCCTGAGTTACGTAAGTTCGATTTTCGCATTTTTTTCCCTATTATGTTGGTACACATGTCTGTTATATATGTTGGTAATATCAGCTATTTTGGGTTGTCAGTTTGTTTTTGACAGATAAAAAGGTCAGTCGTGTTTTGGTGTGCTCTTCGATTTTTTACTATTCGAAAAAATGGATCCAAGAAACTGTATTAAGTTTTGTGTAAAAAATGAAATTAAATGAGCAAGGACATGTGAAATATTGACTGTGGCGTTTGGCGAGTCTACTATGAGCAGAACACAAGTTCAATTGTCGTATAACCGGTTTAAGGAAGGCCGAGAAGATGTCAATGACGATGCTCGGCCTGGTCGCCTGAGCACGTCAACAACCGATGAAGACATTGAAGCAGTGAAGAAAATGATTCTGGATAATCGTCGAATCACTATCAGAGAGGCTGTTGATGATGTTGGCATATCGTTTGGCTCATGCCAAGCAATTTTTACGGATGTTTTAGGCATGAAACGTGCGGCAGCGAAGATTGCTCCAAAATTGCAAAATTTTAAGCAAAAACAACGTCGCATGGACATCGCTCAGGAGCTGTTGAACATCGTTAACGACTATCGAGTTTTCCTCGAAAAGATCATAAGTGCTGACGAATCATGGGTGTATGGTTATGACATTGAAACCAAAGCCCAATCATCCCAATGGAAACGTCCAGAAGAGCCAAGACCGAAAAAAGCACGTCAAGTTCGATCAAATTTGAAGTTTTTGCTCACTGTTTTCATCGACTGCAATGGCGTGGTGCATCATGAATTCTTGCCACAAGGTCGTACGGCCAATAAGGAATACTACCTTGAAGTTATGCGCCGTCATGGATTTTGCAGCATGATAACGCACCAGCTCACACATCGATGCTTGTGCGTGAGTTTTTGGCCAAAAACAAAACCGTTATCATGCCACCGTATTAACCGGACTTGGCCCCCGCTGACTTTTCCCTCTTCCCAAACCTGAAGACACTGATGAAAGGAAAGCGTTTTGCTACATTGAGGAGATAAAAGAAAAAATCGAAACAGGAGCTGTTGGCGATACCAAAAGGCGCATTTCAGAAGTGCTGGTATAAGTTTATTATATCTGAGGGGGATTACTTTGAAGGGGACAAGATAGTTATTGATGAATAAATTAATACTTTTTAAAAAAATTGAAAATAACGGTTATTTTTTGATCACACCTCGTACATTAAAAAAACGAAATCTATTGGCGTAGAACTTCTACATTCAATATCCCGTTATGTGAAGCATTGGCATTACTTTATTGTTGAAATTTTGTTTATATTGTTTTTAAAACGATGTCATACAAAATTTATTAATCGAACAAATTTTATTTCTTTGAAATCAAAGAATAAATCCTTATTAATCTAAATAAACTAAGATACAAAAATCAGAATGTGAACTCATATTACATATTCAATTGCCAATTATACCCGTATTAATATAATAATAAAACTACCAAAAGAAAACTATAGTAAAATTAAAATGATTGAAAAAAAGTTTTTTGTTCAATATTATTTTCTTTAAGCATTTTATTGACAGTATAGTTAACACTATTGAAATTTATATCAACAACTTATTTAACATATTCCAGCATATAAAAATAGAAACTTCAACCAAGTTTGGAATAAAAAAAAATTGTTCATATAAGATGCTGTTGTATTTGTATGTTTGGACATGTGTTTGAAGTATATAGAAAGGTTTTGTTATCATGATGTACGTGTTTTTATTTACACTGTAAAATATATTGGAATATGGTACAGGGGAATGTGCTACATACAAAAAGTTGGTGTTGATATAAATGACAGCCAGAAAATATTAGCAAGGTTTTAATGTTCGAGTTGCGAAAAAAACATTTAAAGACTTATCTAATCAATTTCCATGAAGTTTTGCATTAAGTTCTAATAGAAAGCTACTTTTACATACTGTGAGCGACAAAATAAAGTCAACACAACATATTATTAAAAGAAAAGCTTAATTATATTAATTATATAAAATTATATTGCATTTTTATATACATAGTTAAGTAGAATTGAATTCACAAAAACAGAAGAAATAAAAAAAGCAAAAAGAGTATATTTAGTCAAGCCCGACTATATAATACCCTACACCCATGGGTAAAAACAATTTTTCAGAAATGGGAATTATGATATATTAAGGACCAATCATTAACAAATTTAGTGGCATTATTGCTGTGTATATAAACATTGTTTATCTTCAAATTTATCTCCACATAAACACTTTTGAAAGATTTATACTTGTTAAAGTGGTTTCAGACTAAATATTGAACGACTGTTATAAATTTATGTTTATATGAAACTTATTAGTGTTGAATTTAACTTGGATAGCAAAATTTTTAAGAGAGTTATGTATGAGTTATTTATGAGTTATAAATCTCTGCGTGAAATAAGTGAAATCGTTGGCAGGCATCATCACTGTACCATAAAAAAAATTATAGAAAACTATACCAAAAATAATAACGTAGAAAATTGGCCTGGTGCAAAACGGCAAAAGCGTCTTGTAAAAACTAAAATAAGAGATATAGTAAGAGTAGTAATAGCAAATCCCACATCTAACGCTGTAAAAATAGATGAAATGTTACGAAAACTTTTGGAAAATCTGTAAGCGCGAGTACAATAAAAATGATCTACATGGTAGAGTATCACGTAAGAAACAACCAAACTAAACATTTGAATTTAATGTTTTGGAATAATATTCTTTTCACCGATGAAAGTAAGTTTGAAATATTTGGAGTCAGAAACCCACAAAAAATATGACGAACCAAGAACGAACACTTTAGTAATAAATATGTTACCAAGATTGTCAGCTGTGATAAAGGCAAAAGGACTACAAACAAAATATTAAATAAAATGTTTTAAATAATTTTAATATACATGTTTACTTTATTTTGACGACGCTAAAAATTCTATTAATATTTTTTATGTTTCTTTTTGTTCTAGTTTTTGTTAAGGAGTTATAAACTGTTTAATTTACTTATAAATTAGAAATATATTTTGTTTTAAATTTGTACTTTGAATGTGTTTATTAAAAAATTATTTTAAACAGTATAAGGTGTTTAATTTATATTGACGCTCACTGTACATACTGACTTAACACACAATAATTACTTATTTATTTTCGATTGCCCTTTAACTTTGCACTTTTTCTGTGATATATGCAGCATTATTGTCTAGAACTGGACATAAATCGTTCATTTCTAACCATTCGGCCATTCGATATTTGGCGGTCAACATCAAGGGCCAATCAGGAGTGGCCCTATATTGTCTCAAAGTAGTGAATCTTACAACTTTTTTGTGGAAATTTCAAATAATATTTCGGGAGAAAAGAAATTCCATTTCATCTTGATTTTTTCTCATAAAGGTTTTAATACCGTAAATATTTTCCCAGGACTCTTTAAAGATGTTCAATAGTGTTTAAGAACGGCGGTTATGACGGCCCCTCCCTAACATAGACTTGGTTTAGCTTAAGGCGAAACTTAACAAGTTTGAAGACTTGCCAAGCGTAGCATTTAATACTGTAATATTTCTATGTTATTCATTAAAATTTTTTTATCTATTAAATAAATGGGACCGATACGAGATTAAAAATAATTCATTATTTTGTGGTTTTCGAAAGAATATTTTGCCATGATAACCAAAAAAATTTTTCTTCGTTTCATCTGACCAAATCATATTTCTTGAATTTTCCCTTAGTGGGTGTACGGTCACACAAGAAGTAACCACTAAATAAAATATATGTATTTGAACTCGTTTATTTATTTAAAAAAACTTCTTTTATTTCGGACAAGACACAACAAATATTTAGTTTTATTTTATTTGATGCTATTTGATTTGGCAAAACTCTTGTAAGAGTAAACAACCTTGAGTAAACAAATTTGTGCTAAGATAAGTGGTTACGCTGGTGATTGAGTAAATATTTTGCAAGTGTGACTGTACCTTTAGCAAAACACAACCCATTTTTAATATTCTGTTTGCATAATAAAGGGGCCAAATTACCGCATTCGGTATCGAGTAAAATTGATCGTAATTTTCTTATTTAAGATTATGGCATACGATATCGAGCAAGAAATTTAGTACATTTTATCATAATTTCGATATCGAAATCATTTTTCGATACGGTAGCTCATTCGATCACGAATGCGGTAATTTGGCCCAAGGTTTCTTACTCGGACCACGGGTTTTTAATGCGACTAGTAAAAGATGCAAATATTGCAAACTTGAACTTTTCAGTTATCTAAAATGGGGTTCTTTTGCTTCTATTTACGGCTTAAGTCGGTTTTAGTGACTTTTTTCAAATCACTATCAAAATTTTATCGCTAATAGAATTTTAAATTCTGATTAAAACAAAAAAATTAAATTGGGGCGGTCACGCCTATTTTCGAGTGGGCTGTCATCTCCTCTAAAAGCCCTATTAGTTGAAAAATTTTTTTTTTTTTTTTTTACCAAAGTCACTAAAACCGACTTGTTCCTTATTTACATATTAAACATTGATCAAACCGTGTCATTGTTTTACGCTTCCTGCTTCTTGTCTCTTGTTTTATAACAATCGATTAGTATTCTAATTATATTCATACTTTTTCCTTGTTTTCGAAACCTTCAAATAATTTCTTTTGCCGTTTTTTATTTTTTCCAAGGAAATTAATATATTTCTTGAAATTTAGGCAATTAGCTTATGATCATTTAAGAGTTTTATAGATTCATATAGATTCACCATAAGATCAGCAGTAGTTTGACAGTGCAAATTAACAAAGTGATTCGTTTTTAAGGGCTGATTTTAATTAAATTTTCATCCTGTTATCTCTGGATATATTATTTACAAGTTGGATTAAAATCCATTTAGAAATGCAAATATGACTTTCGTTCCCTGGGATAATGATAAAATATTTTATATATATCAGGGTCATATTATTTTAAATTTTTAACTTAATTATTTAGCTATTTTGCTAAACATAATTCCAGTGGGTATCACGACCAATTGTTTAACATTTCCTCTACTGGTATTATAAATAATCCATTATATTGTTAAAGAAATCGTTTACCACCACAGGGAATCTACATAGAATTTCTGCGTTATGCAAGTGTAAACTGAAGATGCCTTATGTTGCAACTTCATCTAGCCACACACGTTTTTTTTTCTCCAACATTTTCCTTCTCACAATGACAGGAAGTGATAATAAAAGGAAATAGTGAAAATTTTCCACATAACTCTTGTCAAATTATCATAATATTTTTGAAGTTCTAAGTAAAAAATTAAATTTAACCATGTTGCATGTAGGTACGAGTATATGTGCGTAGTTGACTGTATTGCATGTTGTTGATGATGATGTGTGTTGTTCTTAAGAGAATGTTGATTATATAGTTTTTTTTTTTTTTTTGATTGCACTCGTACAGTTTCTTTGTTTCGTGCATAAATGCATAGAAAAGTTTAAGCAGTTTTTGCTGCTTTTGTTAAACATTGATGTTTGCATTTCGTGTCACATTTCGTTGTTGCTATTTGTGTTGTTGTTATCGACAGGAAAAAGTTTGAACGCCAGATATGTAAAACGTTTTAGCAAAGTTTTTATAGTTCTGAAATACGCAATTGTAGCGGCTAGGGGGTTTATTAAAGTTGTTCCAGACGTTTGTTACATGTGGAAATAATCATTTGGGTTTGGAAATAATCAGAACGGAAGAAAGAGGACTTAGGCATTTATATTGGGTATATAACTTTAAAATGGGGAATTTTTTCATATTTTTAGCTTTTATTTTATTATTATTATTTACAATACTAAATTTATTCAAAGTATTGGTCATTGTTAGCTATGACCTTTTTCCATCTTTCTTTCAATATATGGATTCCGCGCCAACAGTGTGAAAATAGTTGTTGTTTAAAAAAAAAGGAGAATTTGGTAACAAAAACATTAATAAAACAAACAAATGATAGAACATTTTATTAATTTAGAAAATCGTCACTTTGCTCTTTTTGAAACAAAAAATCGTCAAAATGACGATAAATCGTCAAATCTGGCAGCCATGATCGTAACGCGCAATTGCAGAGTTGTGATATAGAGCTTGCTTTAGTTTTACTTCCTTTACTTCTTCAACCTATCCCCTTTCCAAAGAAAGTAATGCCAAGAATGTTAGAAATAAAGGTTATGACATCCGTATGATTTCTTATTTTATGACGTAGATTGTGCTTTTTCAAAGGCTGCCAAGTGTAGAAATCCCTGACAATAACTTTTTTTATTATATTTTTGTAGTGTGTTGTGGGCTAATGCAAGCAAAATAACATTATTAAAATCAAGTGAGAAATTGTACTAAAAGAGAAAATGATCAATGTTTTTAGAAAAGTGTTAATATTTTTTAGCTAATGGAAAATCTGTAACATATTAGAGTTTCCCCAAAGATGAAGCACAAAGGAAGCTTAAGGTAACGTGTTTATTATTAACTTTATTTTTTAAGGAGCTTAAGAATATAAAACCTGTCACTAAAGAAGACGTACTACTAAAAGAAATTGTCGAATTTGAGCTGGAAAACCTGCAGTTTGATCGCTTGGAAAATAAAAAATACGAATCCTGGCATTGCTGTTAATCCTCCAAAAGACATGACCTATTCATGGGTTAATCACCTAACCGAAGGTGGTCTAAGTAAGCCATCAAAATCGTTAATGGTGTGATTCCATTTTTTCCATTTTCATAAAGTTAAACGTATATATGTATGTATGAAAGTTGTTACTGACAACTGGATATTTGCTGCAAAAGAAATCGTAGGAGCAGAAGAAAGAAAAATATGTTCTTTAGAATAAAGTCACTTAATGCCGATATTTCTCTGAATATTAATACAAGAAAAAGGAAATTAAGAATAATTATTATTTTTATTTGAACTGGAAAAAAGGAATTTTTTATAAATTATTGTATAAAACAAAAAATTATTATCAAAAACTTTAAATTGTCGCACTGTTATTTTACAACAACTTTTTTTTAAATTTTGACAGCTTGAATTATTTATTAGCCAATAGGATTGCTTTTTGCGTGACCTGATATGTGCGACCTGCATAGAAGTTTAAAATTTTGTGTTCGGGATGGCCTATTCTTTATTTCTATCATTCTTGAGTAATGCAATTATATACACTAGAGCTCCGATTTGCGTCTATTTCGATTTGCGTCGCCTCTCTAAATGTAGTTTAATCCGCTTTGCGTCGTTTTGATTTCAATTTGCATCGGCTTTGAAATTTTGTATTAATCCGCTTTGCTTCGCTATATATGTAACATAATTCCATAATTACATTTGAATATTGTGCCTACTGAAGTTACGTGCTATTAAATTAATTTTGATTATGCTTTTATGTATATAACCATAGATTTTTTCTCCTTAAATATTTTTTTTATTCCTTGCCATTTAATAAAAATATTATTTTGCTTGATTTTCAAATTTTGAACAGATTCAACAAAAAGCCAGTGCATTTGTATAGAAAAAAGTTATTCGATTTGCGTCGCATTTCCCCGGTCCTTATTAACGACGCATATTTAACCACAATGGACCACAAGGTCTCCGGGTGGAAGTGCACTTTATGCACTACCCTTCTATCCTATCCTATTAACGACGCAAATTGGGGCTCTAGTGTATAGGAATCTTAATTGCTTGAGTGTTACTTTTCTTCAAAAAAAAAAAAAAAACAACTTGTTTCTAAATAGTTTTCAACAGGTATTGCAACATGTGGATCTCTTACGCTTCGGATTATTGTAATGAATCAATTTGTCATTGCAAGTGAACAAATGTTTCTCTTTATAGCGTTAAGCAGTATTTCGGACATGAAAAGTCGTCTTCCAGCTTCAATTTATATGGTACCCAAGTTCTCTTATTTTTGTTAAATTCTGCTGATTTTGCAAGCTCTTGCTGAGTTAAACAATAGTCATCATAGAGTAATGCCTTCAATTCTTGTCTTTCAATTTTTTTTACACATTCGGCAGGCGCCGTGCTTCAACGGCACTTTTTTTCAAATTAAAGAAGTTCCCGCATATGACAGTTTGTGAGCACAAAATTCGACTTTTTACAAGAACAAAAAACTTTGTTCTTTACACCATAATTTTCATTAACTAATTAAAAATAAATGACATTAAAAATGTCCTCTAAAATCCCGTTTTTAAGACCTCAGCCAGAATGTGAAAAACAATTACTATAATTGTACAATTATAATGTTAAGAATTTAATAGAGCTCCTGCCGTTCGGTCTAGATCATCATATAAATGTTTCTAGAACTTTTTTCCATTCTTTTATTTTTTCCAACTTTTAACTGTAATCATACAAGTAGTTTAATAAGTTTAACTTGTGTTGACATTTCTTTTTCTCTCAACAAAAATTCCCCAAAAAAAAAAATCAGTTTTCTACTTGATTCTTTCTTGTTTCGTTTATTTTTTTTTTAAAGAAATGTTAAAAAATAATCTCTATTTACTTATGTGAGAGTAGAAAAGTCATTAAAATAAACATGTTCGAAGAAATCTCATTTAAAGTATATTAAAAAGTTTTTCGTTTAGCCAAAAACTGATTCGTTCCAGAAAACATTGTTTGTTTTTGTGTATAATTATGTGATTGGAAACAGAACAGGTAAAAATATAATTATAGAAATGTTAATGAAAATATTTAGAAGAAAGTCAGAAAATAACTTGTCCACTCTACAATAGTAATTGTTAGAGAGTAAAAAAAAACATAAACTAAAGCTAAAGATTTAAATCAGCCCCCTCAAATCAAGATAGTCTTTCTATATTACATTAGCAAACAGAGAAAAAATATAGTTGGACATGTTTACTACAAAAATTTCAACATTACTGTATTTATTTATATGATGTTGGTAAACATAATATGGTTAAGTTACGATTCAGATGATTATTACAATCATATATAGTAGAGAATAGAGAACAATATAATATGGTATATTATTTCATCATAAAACTGATTACCATAAACATTACATAATTGCTATAATCATATATATGATTGCTATAATCATGTGAATGCTAACTTCACCATATTATGGTTGCTGAAATCATATACATGATTACAGTGACCATAATATTTAAAAAAAAATGTTTTAAAAATATTGAACTAGTTGTGCTAAACATGCACAACTATATTTTTTCTCTTTTGAGAAGAAGAGAGGAAAAAATTATTATTTCTCTAAAATAATTTGAATTTGTTTTTCTTGAATTTAATAAAAATAAAATTACTGCAACTAGAAATACCTGAAGAGGCTAATGCTTGAGTTAAGAAATACTTTTTTTTTGAGCTTTTATTTATTTATTGAATCTTCATATCTTGAAATAACAATAAGTTTTCAAATCTTAATACTAAAAAGAAAATAATAAGCCCAGCCAGTGCTAGACAAACATTTTTATGATACTAAAAAAATTTCACATAAACTGATCCAGTCATCTGTTTTGCGCCTGAGTTAAAGCAAGGGTATCCCTCCTTCTCAACCGATTGTAGCCACTAAAGTTAAGGATGTCTCTTGCAAGTGGGTTTGGATGGTGTTCAAGTTTGCTGACATACTTTGACGCATATTTTGTAAATTCGACTTTTACTAATGGCACGCCTAGATCTTTGTGGATTCGAGAATTTTTAACATATCATGGAGCTGCAGTAGAATTTTATTTTGATCCCTTTGAATTTTTTCAATGTTTGGTGCTGAGGCAGTACCCCATAATTGAATTCCATAACACCAGATTGGCTTTAGAATTGCATTGTACAACAAAAGTTTGCAATCCAACTTTAATGTAGAATTTCTGCCGATTAGCCAATTATGAGACTTCCAAGTTAAACGGCGGTCGAGGTGAATGCCGAGGTATTTGACTTCATTATGTTGAGGAATAATTTGATTATTTATTCTGATGAACGAGCAGGTATCTTTTCGCAATGTGAAAGTTATATGAATACATTTCTGTTCGTTAACCCTGATTTTCCAAAGCTCAAGCCAAGTCCCTAGTTTATAAACATAATTCTGCAAATTCTGTGATGCTATTTGATGGTCCTTATGAACGCTAATAAAGGCTGTATCGTCTGCAAAAAGAAAGAAATACTTTAATGTGACTTTTGTTGATTTTAATTTATCATCTTTTATTAGGGGGATAAAATCTAATAAATTAATTTCTAAACCTATACAAGCTTCTAACCAAGAATTAGCTGAAATATAAATTAAACTTTCTATAATTAAAATTCTGAAAAACATAATTTTTGATGAATTATAAAAAATTAAAATAAAATGCTAAGAATCTTTATAAATGGGGTATGAGTTCAGTAGCTTAATTAGCTTATCTTTATCTTTATAAGTGAGTGGCAAATTAGTATACTAGTGAAAAGTGGGCAAGTTGTTTTAGACCTTTAATTTGAAATGAACCGGGTATTGGAGTTAAACTTCAAACTTATTTTTTCATTTAGTTATTTCTAGTCTCTGATTTGATTGCAATTAAAAGCTCGTCCTTAAATAAAACATTCAAAATATGCCAGAATAAATATGTAATAAGTGGAGTTGAGAAAAGTGGACAAGTAGTTGTTAGTGTGTGATTTGAAATAATTGGTAAGTTTGTATTGGTTAAAAACTTGAACGCTTGGACTCTTTTATAATAGATTTATAAGCAATTTGTCTAGGTTTCCTTATATTCACCTGTAGGTTTGTTTATTAAATACCAAAGACTAGATAATAGAGCTAAAAAACAAAATCAGCTGAATATTCTGTCTTTTAAAATTCTACTATTTGTTTCTTAAATATTTGCTGCAACTGCGATTGGATGTATTTTCGACATATAAATTGACTAATATACTACAGTACATAACAGAATGTATGTATATATTGCCGTTGTATTAGGGTGCAACAAAATTATAGCCAGTAAATAAATTTAAGCTGTATACAGTAAATCCTCCTTAAAATAACCCATTTACGGTAGAGATATTCGCATGAAATGGTTGGAAATTTTCTAACAAACCTTTCTCAAATCAGTATATTTGCACCAGTCTAATATTAAAAATACTTTTGATTATAATGAAAAACCAATTTGTATGCTGATGATGAATTTGAATTATGAATTTTGATGGAAAGCTAGAAAATTGAAGTTGCAGAAAATTGAGTGAGTTTAAGAAGTCAGACACTTCTTAAGGGAATTTACTCGTATCATCAGCATCATCATCAGCATCATCATCACTTTTTTGTTTTTGTAGACACAAAAGATAATTATAACGAAAATTTATGTTGTACAAATAAACTCTAAAATTTATTTGAATCCTGCTCAAACAGTGACATGCAGAGAATTGACTATGATTTCAAAAATGTTTAAAATTTACTAAAACAAATACGAGTATTAAATGCGATTTCTGTGGACTTAACACAGAAGAGTAGAATTTGTTAATATTATTTTTTTTTCTGCTTGTTTAGTTCATTTGCACTGACAATAAAAAGCCATAAAAAAAGTTTTTTTTTTTGATATAAAATTTATATTGTATTTATTTGTGCTGCTACTGGAAATAATGCTGTTGTTTTTTTTCTCGTTGTGTTGTCAGTTTTAACCGCAAATACCACTGATGTTCACTAAATTTTCCACCAGCACAAATATATGTATGTATGTTCATATAAATACACATTTAGTTTAGAAACAACAAATACTCTAATGCACCAAAAAAAAAAAGAAAATATAAATATATATTTGTAGAGTTTATTTTTTTGTTTCTAATTTCAAAACAAAAGTTATTACAATTAAATTTGTTGGTAATGTTTAAATGCGTTACATTCGATAATTGCTGGTTAATATAGAGAATGTAACATATTTCGCTAATGCCTGCTTCAATTGTATGTCTCCGGATTTTGTTTTAAACATACGTGTTTGTATAGTAGAAGTTTAGCTCCATTGTTATGTAGATCAAGTTTAGCATTAATTACCGTTGCCAAGTTTAGTTCAATCTCAGTGAGTTTAACAGCCCAATCATAAATAAAAATTCCGCGGGAGGTTTTTTCCCTTTTCCGTTTTTCCTATTCAAATTCAATGTTAAAAAAAATAAAAAAACAAAAACAAAATATAATATCGCTGGCTTAACATGTAAAGGCTCTAGGTCCACTTTTGTTGTTTTGTAGTGATGAGTAAAGGCGCTAAGCCCAATTTTTCACATCTTTGTTTAATATCTCACTTCTTCCAATGTTGACATATGAACTGTTTCGTGCGGAATAGTCTGAGAGTCCAACCAATTGACATAATATTATTTCTCATTGGCTACACTCTCGTTGTTTTGAGTATCAACACCATTGACAGTCATGACATTAATCGTCATGATGTTACTTATCATTAACCAATTGACATAATATTATTTCTCATTGGCTACACTCTCGTTGTTTTGAGTATCAACACCATTGACAGTCATGACATTAATCGTCATGATGTTACTTATTTGGATCCACGCCCTGGACGTGGAAAAGGCGATTCCAAAGTGATGGACATACGAGGAATACAATACACACCAAATGGTGAAATTAATTTCAAGCTTTTCCTGGTGAATGGAAAACTCTACACCAAAGAAGAAAAATAAAGACTAGAAAGTTCGAAGACTTACAATCAGGCATGTGATGAAAATCGAAAACGAAAACGAATCAGTTTTGGAAATACATTTTAATGCATTTATAATCTAATATTTAAAATTTTTGTTTTAAGATTCTTATTAGTGTTATCATTATATTTTATGTGATAAATTTGTACTAATTAAGCAGCGACGCAGCTTTCAAAAAAATGCAAAACGAAATGACGCAAAGCGAGGTATTGGTGTATTTGTCACGGATAGTTTTAAGTTTAGCATTCATAAGTCCAAGTATAGATTCATTTTTATATCTTTGTATTGTAAAGGTTTGACTTCAATCGGAAGTTTTTATATAGTTAAAATTTACCTTTAATTATAGGTTTCTATATATTCCATATATGGATTTATATAGTCCCAGACCAAATTAAATCGTAGGTCTTTATATGGTCCAAGTTTAGCTTGAATCATTGGCCTTTACAAAGTTCAAATTCAGCTTGAATCGTTGGTCTTTTCCCATTTCAAATTTAACTGGAAACGTAGGTTTTTTATAAAGAAAGTTTAGATTAAATCGTGATGTTTATTTAGTTCAAGAATCGTAAGTCTTTTTACATATCAATTTTAGCTTGAATTATAGGTCTTTATATTATTCCAGTTTATCTTGAATACTTCAACTTTAGCTGGAATCCTAGTTCTTTGTATAGTCCAAGTTTAAATTGAATCGTAGATCTTTGTATAGTCCTAGTTTAGCTGGAATCGTATATCTTTTTATAGAAAAACTTTAGCTGAAATCATAGGTCTTTATGTAACACAATTTTATCTTAAATTGTAGGTCTTTTTATAGTCGAGGCTTAGCTGGCATCGTAAGTCAACTTTAGCCTAGAAATCCTAGTTCTTTGTATTGTCCAAGTTTATCTTGGATCGAAGGTCTTTATATAGTCAAAGTTTAGCTGTAATCGTAAGTATTTATATTATTCAACTTTAACTGAAATCCTACTACTTTATATAGTCCAAGTTAATCTTGAATCATCGGTCTGTTTATATGCGAGGCTTAGCTGGAGTCGTAGATCTTTTATAGATCAAGTTTAGCTCGATCCAACATATCAATAGGGTATTAAAGCAAACCATTTAGACTAATCTTAATTATATTGTTTGCTTTTCTGTCCCTATCATATGCCAACATTTTCGCTTGCGTTTTTTTTTTTTTTTGTTGGTTTATTTTCAGTTGACAATTTGTGCGTATTTATGAGACCTAAGTGACTATTTTATTGCTTCATTGGTTAGAAACATTAGAATTTGTTTTGTTTCCTGGTTGGTAACTACTTTATTTGTTGTTTTCCTTTCTTTTTTTTTTTTGTTTTTATTTTGTTTTTGTCAATTTGGTATTTAGTTATTTGGAATATGTATGTGCACAACGATATAATTATATTATAATAGATGACAATAACAATGACAACTCGTTGAAAATAATTACGATTAGTGTTAAATGCATTTGTTTTAGTCCAGCAGTACAGGGCAGTAGACATACACTGGCCGGACATTGGATGTGTTTAAATGTAATTGTTTACACTCACGTGGTAAATAATACTTAATGTTCGAGGAGTTAGTTGTTGATAGTGTGCACAATTGATTATATTGTATTTCAGTAGAGATATACATTGTTATAAATAGCAATGGCGGTTGTAATTTTACAATATTTTGGGGGGGGGGGGGGGGTGCGGTTTTTAGAAAATTTAGTTTTTAAAATTTTGTCGAAAACTGCTGCAAAGCGAAGTGATTGCAGTATATAAATTATTGAAAGCACTCCCTTTGCCTAAAACCTATTGTAATTTTGATTTTAAAAATAGTTAGAGTAACTTGTCTTTGATAGCTTTAAATATTTCGCAGAATGTCAGCACACTCTTAACTCTTGCCCGTCATGTGTGCACTACACAACTTTGAAAACTGTGTTTTAATACTCTGAGTACAGTAAGAGCTTTACATTTAAAGTCAAAATAAATCTTAGAGACCGAAGTTTTAGATGTGCTTGACAAGCATTTAAAGCACTTTTATCATACATTGTCTAATGACACTTAAAGCGAAATGTAACGGACACGTATACTTTATGACAGGATGCAGTAATTTTGTTTATTTAAAAACATTCTAAAATTTATTTTAATCAAATTTTGTCGGTATGTAAACAAACTTACATACATCTGCCGCAGAGTACAGTGAGTGTCACAGCAATACAACCAGATTTTAATTTAATAAAGCAGCTCAGTCTATTGAGATTTTGAAAAGTTTCTATTCTAGGTTTTTACTGCAATTGTAGGTTTTTTTATAAACCAAGTTTAGCGTAAATGTTTTCCAATACAATGAATCAATGAAAATACGAACAAATATATTTTTGATGCAAATATATTGAATTGCACAAGAAATCTCCGTGACATAATAAAGTGCGGTTTTCTTTTAATTTAAAAAAAAGAGTTGTAATCCTGATATTTTTGTCGAAAAATAATTTTTAAAAAATAATAAATTAAAGTAAAGTACTTTTTTATTTATTTAATTGAATATTACTTAAATATACACAAAATAAGGCCAGAGCCAGACTTTTTCGAAATGAAACCGAAAAGGAAAAAGATTTGTTGGAACTAGATCGTGAAAATTGGATGAAACAGAAAGCTTTATATATAAGATATCGGAAACTGCTTTGTATAAAATAAGAAAGTCAAACCAAAGCCTAAAGAACTTATGTGAGAGAAAACGTAAGACCACGAAGCTAGACAATGATCACATTGTAATTCTAGCAAAAATAAATTATTTTACGACAGCCAGAGATAGAAAAGACAAACTATAATTAAATATTTTGACTCGAACTGTCCAAAAAAGACTTAACGAAAGCGGTCTAAAAAGTACGTTCGCTAAGAAAGAGCCTCTTATACGAGCTGCATATATAAAACAGCAATTAGACTTTGCAAAGAAATGCATAAATATTAGATAAAATAGTAACTGAATTAAAAATAAAACTATAATTTATAATTATTAGAAAATAAAAAAATACTTGTTTTAATCACAAAACGGGAAATATTTGAAACGGCACTTTATTTTCTCCGACAGTGTTCATACAGTGGTAAGCACAAATGTGTACATGTTTGTACTAATAAAAAAATATTTTTTGTTATTTATTACAGATTTACCCCCTGGCCCACGATGTCGAACGATAACGTTCGCTTAGATAAGACTTAAGACACAAACTTTTTATCGTATCTATTTGTTTTACTCAATCAAGTTTGTGTATTCCACAATCAAGTTTGTGTCTTAAGTCTTATCTAAGAGAAGGGGGTTAATCTGTATATGGTGAATTTCACGTCAAATGACCGACCCAATTTTAAAAATCGATGTCTTCCGATTTGGATGAAATTAGTACTATTGGATAGTAGGCCAGACACAAATTTTCAGCTCTATCAGTCCAGAAGTGCCGGAGTTAGAGGGGGTCAAAATTGGACATTTGGGCCAATTTTGGTCATACAGTGTTTTTTTAAAATGAGTGTAACTTTTTACCTATTGGTCTTAGCAAAAATTGTCCAAAAGACTTTAGATAGCTATTTCTTCAGTCATTCCAAAAATATTTTATTTTAATTTTTTTTTAATTTCTTTTTAATTTTTTTTTTAAATAATTGGGACTTTTTTTTCTCAAAAGAAAGCTTATACAATTTACTTTAAGGTCTTTATAATCGCTTGATGGGATGCGAGTGGTATCTATCAAAAAAATTATTTTTTAACTCAAGATTTTGCAATATTTGGCACATGTATCATTTGGTGCAAATTTCATCCAAATCGATTTTTAACATTGGGTCACTTGACGTGAAATTCACCATATATAAAACTGAAATGGTCCATGTATGTAATGGCATCACGTGAGAACGGCTGGAGCGATTTGGCTGATTTTTTTTTCATTCGATTCGAAATTCTCAGGAGATAGTTTGTAAAGAAAAAAATATTAAAAAATTCCGGGTAAAACTCGCAAATTTCAAGTTTTTAATATATTGCCTCCTTTTTACTTTTCATTTTTCTGAATAAGAGACATTTTTTAAGAAACTTGAAGAACTGGCACCAAAGCCTCCTTTTCATTCTATATGAAATACAAATCATTAGTAAATACCGAGCGAATAGCTGACACCTTCTAGGTGTCCATTGAAATCCAAAAAATTTCACTCAAGTCAAAATTAGGTTAAATTTAAATGTTGAATCAAGAATCTTTACCGAAACATTTAGCAATTATTAGTCAGCTAATATTTAAAACAAATTTATATAACAAAAATAAAAGTTTCAAGTTCTAAGACAAAAACAAACGAAATTAAACTAAATTAACAACTTTTCATATTTAACAAAATAATTTATAAATCAAAACTGAAGGTATCAAGTATCTAAGAAAAAATACAAACGAAACGAAAACAGCCCGTTTTTGTAAATCAATTTTGCATTATACAAAAACTTTAGTACGTTATTTCGTAAAACGCTTTTTACACGTTTTACAATTAATTTATTTGGAATTTTGTTGTTTGGAGTTAATCGGTAATGCCCCAACTGTCTCTTCATAATAAATCACAAATTTTTAATCGGATTGCGGTAGGGACTTTTAGCTGACCACTGCATGAAAAGTAAATTCTGCTCGCTAAGACATTGTTTAACATTTTTGGAAGTGTGCTTTGGGTCACCATTCAGCTGAAAATTAACTTAAATTACATGATAGACGCTCTTATCTATAAAATCGGGAGTTTGCTAAATACGCAGATAGTCTTCTTTCCTAAATACTCCTTCAATTCTTTGCAGTTGGCCGAGGTGCCACCATGTAAAGAGACCCCATATTATTACGTTCCTACCGTCTTGTTTTAATGTTTCCTTAACATTGTATCTTTGAATACCCTGGGCTGCTGAGTGCCAGCAATTTGTTTACTGACGGATTAAAAACGATTATATTTAGATTCATCATCTACTGTCAAATTTCTTTGCTCTCTGGCAAACTTTAAACGTGCCTTAACATTTTTTTTTTATCGACTTGCAGGTTTTATTATTTTACTGCTGCGATGTAACCAATATCGTCTTGCTGTCCATCGACTAACGGGGTTGTCTTTTGCTATAGAATCCCTTTTTGGTGTTAAGCACTTGTCTCTTTTAATTTGTGTCATCATGAGACGTTTGTCCGCCATCATTAAGAGTATTTTACGACCTCTGATTTGGGATTTTGGAGCAATAGAATGCCTTTTTTGGACTCTTATGATCTGACTTACTTTGAGCTGCTTAACTATACCAGCGTAGAAAACTATATTTTGTTATTGCTAAAATAATGTCCTAAATGGCTCCAAAAAGCTTCATCATTATTTAATATACATAATTTGATTTGTGTTGGATAATTTGCAAAAAGTGTTTACCACATGTCGTTAAATTATTATCAAACTAATGTTTTTTTTAAGCCAGTAGCAAAGCAAACACATACAATTCTAGCAATAAACTTTGATATTTTTGTGCAAATATTTTAAAAGGGACTTGTTTAAAATTGAGTACGTGCTAGTTTTTTGTACTAAATCTTTATTTGCGAAAAACGATAATTTTCCATTTTGTATTGTAATTTATTTCGTTTAGCATTAAACCTGAAATATGTGACAAAAAACAGTTTTCAATTTTTTTTTATTCGTGTGCAATAAAAAGTGCACAAGGCACAAACATGGACTCATTTGTGCTCCCCACTTTATGTGCAGCTGGTTACTTGTATAATAAACTCATAGTATGTGTATATTTGAGATTTAAAGTTTTTGTTATTCTAATACATAATGCAACATTCACATACATTCCTTTTTATTTGTATGTTTATATATGTAAGTAAATATTTGTTGAATTATTTGCATACCAGTACATTTAGATTACGCATACACTTATATAAATATCTACATACATATGTATATTTTTATATAAACTCACACATGCCAAAACTCGTGATAACAAAGTTGTATTAACAAAGTTAGCCTAACACTTCATATAGGTGGCAACCACATAATTGTGATGAAGGTAAATAAAAAACTTTTTTAATTTAATTTTATTTACGTGTGTGCTTACACACACAAACACACAAACAGACAGAAATTGTGTGTGGAAAAGTGTATGTAAGAGGCAGACAGAAAAGTTGTTATATGCGAATAAGATATTCTTTATTAGTATACAGACTAATATGGATTGAAAAGTCTTGATTTCAAGAAAATAACGCCGAAAATTTTTTTTATTAAATTAAATATAATTTACACATGACCATGACTTTCAAATGTCACAGTTATCAAGTTTTCACAAACTACTAATATCGCAAAATAATTTGCTGGTGTCTATTGAGTTCATGCTTAAGCCTCAATCGCTAAACAACTTTGCAGTTTACTATCGCTGCATAAAATTTGACGTTGTGCATATGTCCCTGTATTTATTGTTTTTGCTTCTGCTCTACTATTTTTGTTATTTCTATTATTGTATTCCTAACTTTGACCACACAGTGGCTGTAGAATTTTTTTATTTGTTTTTTTTGCACACTCTTTCAGTTTTGTATTTGTGTGCATGTGTAAGTAATGTCCTGCGGTATGGCAAGGCATTCAAGTGTGAATTATTTTATTTGTTTATGCATCTGGTTTATAAATTAAAAACAACAACAGCAACAAACTATAACTACGAAAATAATAATAATAATAAAATCACAAACAGAAAGAGCAAAAAAAAAAAAAAAGAAACAAACAGGAAAGGATACGTTACCTTGTTGTTCAATTAGTAGCTGGTAACAAAATACTTGGAATTTTGTAATTAAATCAAAATTTCTGTTCTGTTTTCTTTTTCTCCTTATGAAACTAACCAAACAATCAGCAAATCAAAGTATACAAAAATAGTCACAGTTGTGAAATTTGTCTGACTTAAGAAGGTCTCTGATGTGGCAAGATAAAGGGAATTTAATTTGAAAACAGTGTAAAATGCCTGCATTTAGTAGCATGTATGTACCTGAAATTTTTTAAAAATTTTATGTAATTTTTCTTTTGTTCAAACAAAACGTATATTTTTAAAAGAGATTTTATACAAAATTAATAGAATTTTTTGAATTAATCGTAAGAACATTTTCGATTACTTAAACTATCTTTAGTCGAATGAATACCTTAGTAAATACACATATGTATGTACATTAGGGTGGCCCCAAAATAAAATTGCGGATGTTCCCGACTAATATGGAAATTTGATTCATTTTAAGACTACGTTTCTCAATTTTTTTTTGTCCTGGGGTCAATATTTGGTGAGCTGGATCAAAGGATAAAAAGGTCCTTCTTAGAGGTTGTTTGATTTTTTTTTCACATTTCCCCCAAGGGTACTATATGCAATTTTAGTATCATATGAAAGGTCTTTGAGAGCATTCAATGGGTTATCAAAAATTAAAAAACAATTTTTTTTTAATTCAAATATTTTTAAAATTTCAGACAAAATTTAGTGTTTTTTCATAGCATTTACTTAAATAAATAGTTGAAATTTCGTAATTATAAACATCATGTAATTTAACCCAAGAGGTTTTTCCTTATTTCGAAACCTTATTTTTTCTCCATACAAACGGGGCCACCCTAATGTACATATAAGAGAGAAATGTAGGAAATGTTCATTTCTAATTTTATTGCAAAGTTTTCTGTTACCTTAGATTTTGAGCTGCCCTAATTTATATGTTCTATTTTCAATAAAGTACGTTTACTTACCTATTTGAAGAGGATAATAAATACAAAAATGAAATAAATATGAATGAATTAAATATAAATTACTTTAATATATGTAATTTTATATAATTTACCCTCCCCGCTATTGTGGTGTAGGGTGTAAAAAACTTCAACATGATAAAATTTAACACAAAAATTTAACACAAACAATATTTATATGCAAAAAAAGCATGTCACTAAATTCCTGGATGATCGGCCCATAATAGGTCATAGATCCCATTTGGCGGCCATTGCCGAAAAAATCTTTTTGCAAATATATTGGTTGTTTGGGCTTGACTGTCTATTTTTTTAACTTATTTAATTTTAGATTTGACGGTACGTTACGGCCGTTGTCATTACCGAACATGTTTATTTTGGTGTCTCAGATGATGGTTGGGACAAACATAAATGTCTTTTTGCGAAGTCCAGTCTTGCCTTAAATTTTTTTTTCCGAAATAAAGGCACTTTTCTTGCCGAAATTTCCCTGGATGATGCAAAAGGGTTCTATTTAGCAAGTGTTAAAATCCTGTTGTCCGTTCTTGGATGCGTTTTTTTTTGGCATTTCACGTCTTTCTGAGCTTTTTCTTTTTGATGGTTTTAAAGCGATTTGAATAAAAACAGTTACCTATCCAGGTATTTGGCAATTGATCGCAAATATTCTCATTTGTTTCTTAATTCAAACACTAGTCTTTGATTCTCCGGCGTAGAGTGTTTACCGCGACCTATCTATCAATTCAAAATTTATTTGTCTTAATTATTTGTCTTATTAGAGAAAAGTGGTGATTTTGAAATGGAATACTAAGATCGCACTGGCCAACCAAACAAGATCGGTGACCAAGAATTGGAGATATTACTCCATGAAGATTGCTGTCAAACTCAACAAAAGCTTGCAAAATAATTGGCAGCTACTCATGCATCAATTTCAAAATGTATGCGAGCAGCAGGATTCATCCAAAAGCAAAGAAATTGGCTATGAGATGCAAGACGATTTTGCATGTCTCATATGCAGCTCAAACATTAAACTCGTTTTTGTATCGAATCATTACTTGTGATGAAATATGGATCCATTTCGATAAACCGAAGTATAAAAGACCAAGTCCGGCCAACCAACCGAATCGACAACAAAGCACAAGATATCCATGGCGCTAAGGTAATGCTCTGTATTTGGTGGACCTGTACGGATTTTACGTTTGAAGTAAAAAAAACTAGCAGAATATGCGGCCAGATATGTTGACTTTTTAGAAAGGAGTGATTAGAAAGTTTTGCCTTACGCTCCTTATAGGTTATCCGAAATTGGCTTGATCGTTTTTGGTCTCAAAATATTTTAGCGCATAACCCATATGTTGCTAGAAAAATGCAGAAAGATCAGCGCTTACAATGGCCACTACTTTGAATAAATTTAAAAAATGCTAAAAATTTAAAAAATTCTGCTTTTTCAAAGTATAGTTACAATACAATATTATAATTTTACAAAACAATTAAATTTCGTTCTAACACACAACATGTTAAAAAGAAATATGATAATTCTCGTATTCTATTTCTCAAAAAACGGTGAGTTAAATAGATGATATTTACAGATTGATAGTGGACAATGAAGATTGCTGATGACGCCCTTGGCCGGGCAGAAAATGCATTCCAATTTGCCAATTGTTCCAGTACTTTACAATAGTATTCTTGATTATTCGAACTATATTTATATATTTATTTATTTATATTTATTTATTTATTTATTTAATCAATACAGTACAACAAGAACTAGTCTTATCTAATAGTACTGGGGAGATAGTGGCTATTAGCCTAAAATAAAAAAAAACTTTTCTCATAAATTTATTTAATTTTAATTGCTTTAATATCATAATTTTTTGACATTGTTAAACCAAGGACTTAGAAATTAGCGTAGTAGAATTTTTGTTTTCATTTTATAAAAATCTTTAATATTTCCCAATTGAATCCTTGTTGTTATACCCACGCCTGGGGCCTTAAAAATACTAAGACTATTTATACCTGTATATAATATGGGTATAATAGGCCTTCTAGGAATGGTGCTACTAATTTTAACAAATATTTTTTGTTGGTCAGAATTATTTGGTATTAAACGGGAAGTCCAAAAATAATCAAAAAGGGATAAATTACAGCTTTGGAAAAAAATATGTGAAAGACTTTGTTGATAAATGGTAAACAATTTTGGATAATAATATATGCAAAAGCAAAATCATATTATAACCCCATATGATCATAACATTGTTATACATGGTTATAATATTATTCAAGGTAATCATAATATGATTCAAAGTTATCACTTTATAATTTTATAATTACAATTATTATTTTTTAGTCGAATTGTTAATTTAAAATTTTTTGATATATTTCTTTAGTCAGGCTCGAGTTCATTAAATTTAATTTTTATTAAATTATTATTTTTAATGAAGGTAGGAATTGTTTTTACAACATGAAATCTTATTAAACATTTTGTGATAATTTTAAATTTAATGAACTCGAGCCTGACTAAAGAAATATATCAAAATAATTTTATAATTTATGAATTTAGTTCTCTATTAAATTAAATACTCTTCTCAAAACAACAAAATACTATTTTCCATGAAAATTTTCTAGCAGTCGTGTTTTACTTATTAAAAAGTTAATTTTAAATTATGATAAATTTAGTTGTCTGTTACCCAATATTTGCGCATAAAATCCTAACTATAAGTAAATAAACCAAAACGCCATTAAACATAAAAAGATGCTCGTATAACATGCACAGATTTATTTCAATTTTAATACTAAATAAACAAACTTAAACATAAACATATGACGGGAATATATTTATTTATTTCCCAAAAACAAAAAAAAAAAAAAACAAAAATGGCAACTATTAAATGAAGAACAAACAAATAAATAAAATAAGTACAAAAATATGCTGGGCATGAACATTTCGCATAAAATATTAAACGAAAATAATACACAAACATAAACAATTTCAATGCAGTCGTTAGTCACTCAGTCAGTCAATTTAGTTTGCTGCCGTTAAAAATATAAAATTTGAAAAACGTACAATTGCAATTGAGCTTTTCTAGACTTAAATATTTGTTATTATTTTCACATACATATGTATGCACTCGTATAAATGCACAGTTCTTCCCTTCATAGGAACTATTTCTTTCCAGGACAAATAATAAAAATGTTAACAGCTTTTTATGCTATTCTTTAAAGTACTCTCAGTCATTGTTATATTTAGCAAGTAAGATAGATAGACAACTGAACATGGCATGTTAATGATGCCAATACAGATATTAAGAATATTTGTATATTTATGCTTTATGTTCATGTTCTTTAAACGACCAATTTGTCAAGAAAATAATTCATGAAATATGTATGTATTAGGGCGGGCCAAATTTTTTGTCGATTAGAGCCGCCCCCTAGGATGATTCTATGGACAATTCTAAGCAACTTTGGTGAAGGAACCATGGGTCTATCTCGATTTTCGAGTCTCCCACTTTTCAAAAAATGATAAAGATCAAAAATGAATTTCTCGACCCCAAAAACCCCCCATATACACATAAAAAAGATAATATAACGATGAATAAAAAATCGAATTTCGAATCAAAATGATGTTATAGGGGAAAAAATCATTTTTTGAAAAGTGGGAGACTCGAAAATCGAGATAGACCCATGGTTCCTTCACCAAAGTTGCTTAGAATTGTCCATAGAATCATCCTAGGGGGCGGCTCTAATCGATTTTTTCGGCTCCATACAAATTGGCCCGGCCTAGTATGTATGTATGTGTTTGTAAAAGTACAAGCAATAGTGTGTTTTAGTGCAAAATGTTGATTTTGTCGTTTTGTTATCGCCAACATATGCATTAACAATAATTTAAAGTTCTAAAACTCGAAAAAAGTAAAACTATAGTTTCACACTTCCAGAGAAACAGTTTATAAATACAAAATTGACTTTAAGTTGTAACCATTCCACGATCGAGAACGTTACATTCATACGACTTTAAAGTGAACAAAATAAATCTTAAAAAATAGTTTCTAGTTTCCGTGATGTCTTAAATACAACATTGAAAGTATTCTTCTTAATATTAATATTTAATTATAAATTAAATGAGAATTATTCCTCTTGCGAGTATTAATCAACAAATTTTTAAAAAATTTTTAATCGAAGTTACCTTCAAGTCAAACAGAAATATTCAAAAATAAATGTAGTGTAACAATTTGTTTTCAAATAAATTGTATATTTGACTTGAAGGTAACTTCGATTAAAATTTTTTAAAAATTAATATTTAATAATATTAATATTTTCCATACGACTTTGATAAATAAGTTATGACCATTAAAGAGATTCATAGAAAGCCCATCAGTATACATTCACCATGTATTCATCATCAGTAGTTGATAGAAAAATTTACCAGGGCCCAAATCGCGGCATTTGATAGTGTATAAACTATAAACATGAAGGTTTTCGAAACTATTTTTCTTTATGTAATGCCGGTTTTTGAATTATAGAATATATACCAAATGAGAATTTTTCCTCTTGCGTGTATTAAACAATTTTTAAAAAAAAATTTTATTCGAAGTAAAAACTTCAAGTTAAATATATAATTTGTTTGAAAACAAATATACACTATTATTTATTTTTGTATATTTCTGTTATATGTTTCACATAGCTTTCCGTAGGAAAGCATAAATGTAAAATCATACAAAAATATATACAAAGAGATACTAGCAAAATGTAATGCATTTTCTGGCCTGCTAAAGCCGTCATCAGCATTCTTTGTGTCTAAATTCGAAAAGGCCTAGGGGCAACATATTTGAAAAATTATACATGTATTTTATATTAGAATGATCCCTGTAAATATACATTTCAGAAAAATATAACTTTGTTATATGTTCTTAAAAAAAGTTTTTTTTTAATAAAACAAGTAACACCCACCACCAAATCACCTATTATGGGGCAAACTTCATAAACTATTGTACCGTAATTTCTATTTATTTTAGGTTTGTTTTAATTGAGTTTCATCTCAATAACAATATTTATAAGAATCAGTATCAGTTTTAATCAACAGACAAAAAATTTAGTACCAAAAAGTCATAGGAAACTGATTTTGTCTTTTTGAAACGTCAAAATTGTCATCTCTTTATACTCTGTGGTTATTCGTGGAAGGGGAGCTTATACGGTAGCTATGGCCAAGTATAGTCGAACTTTCACAAAAGTCAATAGTATAATTTTTACAAAATTTCGGTTCGGTATGGATGTTTAGGTATGTTAATGAGTTTTCGGCATTAGTCCTCATAGGGGAATTATGATTTTGCCCATTTTCAATACCAAATATTTCAATGGAGCAGAGACTGTTTTGTAAAAATTCCATTGTTCTATGTGGCTATAGCGTCTTAGAATCTTGCAAGGACCCAGAATATATAGATTTTTTTTGTTCTACGACCATTATTTTGATGTGTTACAAACAGAATGACAAACGTAATATACTCCCCAGTTTTTTGGTGGTGGGTACGTAAAAATCGTTTATTTTTCAAGAATCAAATTGAAAACCGTTTATTTTCAGACCTAAAAACCTACTTTGAAATATTTTGTGTCTAATGAAAAATGTTCTTGCTTAACAATAATGCAAAATAAATTTGAGAAAATCGATAAAAAATTCTGCCGATATTTAAAAAAAAAAATTCAAATGCATATAACTCAAAAATTACACAGTGATACAAAATCAAAGTTTCTGCATGGGAATGGGATGAATGTTGACATTATCCATAACAAAACCTTCAAGGGTTTTGTTTTAATTCGGTGAGAAATTTTTTTATACGCATTTGAAGTTGGTGATTTTGGAACGCTGTCTAACAAGGAATGAACATTGAAAATTTGATAAAAAACTGCTTATTTATTTTTAATATTGAATGATACCAATCCCAAATGTCGCACTGAACTAAAAAAACCCCTTGAAGATTTTGTTATGGATAATGTAAACTTTCATTTGCAATTGGTCTCATTCCATTTTGTTTTGTTGCACCGTGCTATAAAAGACAAATAGCTCATGCAAGCATATTGTTTAAGACTTAAGATCTGGTCAAGAATTTTCAGAAAATATAAAAATCATAAAACTCGGATTAAAAACAAAAGTATGGCAAGCGGTTCCGTTGGAGGTGCCTTAATTTGAGCCTCAAAGCTCCGTCCGTGGAGTGTTTTTTAGGATCCATTTTCGAAACTCTTAACTAGAATTCTCCTTGTTAATGCACATATAAAATTGTATCTCGTTTCGAACAGGTTCTGCTCCACTGTGCACTGTAAATTTATTTTATGATTTCAGCAATAGGTTCACTAAACGTATGATAAATGAAATTGTATTAAAATATCAATCATACGTAGATTTATGCGTGTATTGGGTAGATGTAACAAAAAAAAAACTCATTCAAAATATTTCATATTACACACTTATAAATTAAGTTTTTCTAAAAATTTTACATTTGAAAATAGTTGTTCTTAAAATACAATATATAATTTAAAACCCTGCACATTTGTATGTATGTATTAGCAAGTGTTTATATGTTTAAATTTCTACGAAAGTGTTGCACTGCTTGTTGCTTGTGGCAGCACAGCGCAACAAACAGCCAAAGTGAAAACTAAATTGAAAGTCATAAATAATAAAGTGCACAAAAATTCTGTTAAAAGTTGCAAATATACTAAGAAGTACGTAAACCGACACAAACACACACACACACACTAGCTAGTATGTGGTATATGAAAACTTTATCATGATATTGCCACACTCCCACACCAACTCCAGTCTAACTTAAATATTGTAACATGTTGCACGTTGTTCTTTTCTTCATTTTGTTAAGCATATTTTTGTTCAATGAAGTAAGGTCGCAAGTCAAAATAAGTTAAATCGTGTGTTTACAAATTCCTGTTTGTACAGCAAGTGCTAAGATAAAGTTACAAAAAAATGGAGAGAAAAAAATGAAAAATAAATAAAATAGAATCAAGTCATGATTGCACTGGAGCAGTTACAATTTGTGTTTTCTTTATTTTATATACATACTATGTATTCAATAATATATTCTATCAATAATGGGTAGCAAGATTGTAAGTATATTTAAATTTTGGTAAATGATATGTGTAAATATCTGCAAATTGCTGTATCAAGATGTTGGCGGCTATAATAAATATTGGAAGAGGATTGCACAATATGTGGAAGGGTATAAATTGTTTTATATAGACACTATCATTTAACTGCAGATATTTTATTTATGGAGCTGCCAAAAGAAAATGTTAAAAATATGTCACAGAAATATCTACATATATTGAAATTGTATTTGTTTGTTTTGAGTGATTGGGTGTAAGCTTTATACAAGGTGGCGCAAAAGTAATGCTCCTATCAGAAAATGCTATAAATTTTGCGAGGCCCCTAATGTCAGTTCTGTTTTGACATTTGTGTAGTAAACACATGCGAAATACACGTTAATAAACAATGTTACGCTACACTGCTGCAGAACGCGGAATATTGCTGACAGAACTGACAATAGGGGCCTCGCAAAATATATAGCATTTTCTGATAGGAGCATTACTTTTGCGCCACCTTGTATTTGCTTGTCTTGCTGTTCCAAATATATTTACGAAAACATATTTAATCAAACCAAGCTGGATGGATGGAAATTATTACATACGCGTTCTCAACTAGAAAAGAGCCCAAGCCGAGTTTGATTATTTCGAAACTATTTCATACGATTTGGTTCATGTTTTATTGTCGCGTTCTTGTTTATCAGTACTTGTATACAAGGTCTCGACTATAAATCAGCCCATACACTTTTCAATTCAATTGGCAACTGAGTCAGTTGTTGTGCAAATCAAAGCGTGTATGGCTTTGTCATTTGATTAGTTTAGCAGTTGACGAGTTGGTTGAAGAAAAATCAAAAGATTATGATTTTTTCAAGTTGACTAACAAGTCTTTCAATTCGATTGTACTGTGTGTGTTCGTGTCTCTTGATTAGCTGTCAAAATTTAGGTTTGTAGTTTTCTTTTGTAAAGCAAAAGTTGTTTATTTTTAAAATCTTTTTTGATTTTAGTGAATTTTGAATAAAAAATTAAAAAAATTACATTGATTTTTCTAGAAGTTGGTGTAAAGCATCTTCATTTAGTCTTGTGAAATTTTTAAAGTTGTCCGGTTCCCTTATTAAATTTTCATTTGAATTTTTTTTCTTGTTCTTAACCATTCTTTTGACAAAATTCAAATTCTTCGTCGCTTTTCTTTTTCTTCAGCATTAAGACATTCTGCAATAACCATTAATGCAATTATTTTTCTTTTTTCAGCCATTAAAGTTTTTAATTTTAAAATTTGTAGTTGTAAAAAAATATAATTTTGACAGTTGAATGCAAATATTTCCATTCAGTTTAAGAAGTGTGTGGCAAAGAATCAATTCAATTGAAAGACTCAATTGACGATTGAATTGAAATGTGTTTTTAACAGATATTGCAACATGTGGCCGAGCCTTTGCATGATGGAATATTACGCTGTCCTGTCTGGCCGCATATTCTGGGCGATTTTCAGCCAATGCTCACTTAATATGAATTAGTTGCATTCGGTATAGTTTCTTTATGATGGTCTGGCCAGATTTCAGCAGCTCGTAATAGATAAAACCTAATAAATATAGAGAATTACCCTCCGCCAAAAAAAAAAAAAAAAAATGGATTTTGTGTCGATTGGGTTGGTCGGGCTTTATTTACGATCTTCAGGTTATCGTAATGGATCCATTTTTCATCGCAAGTAATGATTCGGTGCAAAAATAGCGTTTGAGCGGCATTTCGGACATAAAATTCGTCTTTAAAGCTCTATCGGCTTTAATTCATATGATACCCAATTTCTCTCCTATTGGATGATTCCTGCTGCTCGTAAGCGTTTTGAAATTGCTGTTTTAGTAAGTACCAGTGACTTTGTTAGCTCTTTCTAAGTTTGACAACAATCTACATCTTCAATGCCTTTTATTCTTGGTCTTCAAAATTTTTTTTGCTGGCCTGTGCGATCTTTGCCTTCCGTGCCAAAAAACACTAACTGTGAATTTCTGGCATGATAAAACACATTCACCATTAACTTCAATATGTAATCGGCTTAAGCAGAACTTTTTTTGAATTTAAGGCAAAATTGCCCGCAAATGACGCTTTGTTGGCATACAATTTTCAAAATTTTCAAAGCAAAACAAAACTTTGTGTTTTAAATTATAATTTTCAATATATAAGTGAGAATAAATGCCAGACATTTACTCTTCAAAATAACATATATGTTACCAAATACCAAAATCTCGTTCAAACGATACGCCACCTGTTATGAATATCGCATTTTTAGGTTATATATCCACTATTTTTTACTTTTTGCTAGAATTCTAATATAAATTCAAATGTTGCGTTATTAATTCAATGTTTATTGCTAATGTATAGGAAAAACAAAACCTAACTTTTAAACAAAATTAAACTAAACTAAAATGTAAAGATTTTTTGGTTACGTTCTTGATATAATTGTTATCTGAAGCGGCTTTTGTATTTTTAACATTTTGCAAGCTGTCGAAAATGAGTCCCATTCTTAAGCCCATGTTTATTGCTAATATATTGAAAAAAAAAACAAAAAGAAACCCAAATTTTGCACTAAACTTAGTGCCACTAAAATTTTATCGCAAACAAGAATGAAAAATGTTAAAAATAGTTTTCTTGTATTTAAAGGTTTGCGAATAGAAATACTCATTTATAATAATTTGGATCTGCTTTTAGCGAATTTTCGGTTTCAAGTTTTTCTATTTGTCTCAGTCGACAAAAAGTTGTATTTTTGTCACGTTCGTGATTCCATGTTTATGGCTAATAATAAAAAAACGACAAAAAGCGGTATGTTTTGGTAGCAAAAAGGCAATTCTTTAAGTTTTCTTGATTTTATACATCAATTTTTAAACTTACGAATGTCGCGTTCTTGATCATTTCATTACTAACAATTTAGTATACAAATATTTCGATAATTTCATATCTTAAGGTTTATAATAAACATATCCCATTGATCAATAATTAGTTAGGCCGCGTTTTCACTATGTCATTTTTGTTGTCAAATTGTCAAAATTGTTGGCAATTGTATGAAAACGGGTTGTCATAAAATTGCCAACAATTTGACAACAAAAATGACATAGTGAAAACCAAGCATTAATGTTGGAAAAATTTCAGCTTTTAAATTTATTTATGGAAATTGCATACAAACTTTTATGATAGACTGTGAATTGTTTAAATATACAACTATTATGTGTAACCCTTAAGTTTCTTAAGTTTTTTAAAAACATAAATATTGAAAAAATCCTCGTTGATTGGATTATTTTATACAAAGATTAAAATAATATGAAACATGTAAAACAAATAAATAAAATACCTCGCTAGCTAGTTGAAACTGTATGCAAACGTTTAGTTATACAAATAAAATATAATTTTTTTAAGTCAATTGTAAATCATTTTTAAATACATTTGGTTTTTTGTTGTAGTTGTTTATCAGTGAAAAATTGTATAATAATAAAATTCCCATAAATTTTTAGCAATAAAAAAGTTTTAAAAATAAATTTTAAATCCGATTGCTAAGTGAGGATTTATATTTATGTTTTTATGTGTAGATATGTATGGATGTATGTATATGTATGAGGAATTAAGTATTTAAAACTGTGTAGTCATGTGCAGTTTTCTCTGTACAATTGTCAACTTAGTGTTGTAGTGTTAGTAATTCCTAGTAAATAAAAAAATATTTTAGTTTTATTATTGTTCACTATCCATTGTAACATAATAGTTGCCAAAATTATTTTAATTTTTATTGTGAAATTTGTTAAAAAATCAACTATTTTAAATAATTTAGTCTACTTTCGCTATTACGAGTAAATCAACATAAACAAAATGTAGGGGGTCATGTGTTAATTATAGACCAAGTTTTCGTTTTGATAATTACAATTTTTCATTATGTAAAATGAAACACTTTTATCAATTATTAGTACATTATATAATCAAGGTAATTTTTATTTGTTTTATTATTATACTATTTGTTTATGCAAAAAATATATTGTGTTTTTTTTTATTTGCATGATAATGTATAATTTACAACATTAATCCAATTATTTAATACCGTTAAGATTATGTTGATATATGAGAATTATTTGTTTAAGCAAAAAATACTGAAAATAATAAAATTAATGTTGTTAACAAATTGCACACAAGAGCGTTAATGCCTGGATTATATTAAAAAAAACAGATTGCACATTTTCACATGGTGATACAAATTTAGTAATTAATTCACAAAAAAAAAAACATACCAAAATGCTCTATTAAAGCTTGGCAAGTCTTTTAAACAGATTGAAATATTATTAGACATTTTTGTTTATGTTTGCAAGAGATCAAAACCAATTTAAAAAATTACATTTATAAAAACCCCGGTATTTTCCCAGACACGTAAGGTATGGCCACACTTGGTAAAAAAGACGTAACCACTAAATAAAAAAATTAAACTCATTTATTTATTAAAAAAAAACAACGTTTATTTAGGAAAGACACAACAAATACATACATATATAGTTTTATTTGATTCTGTTTGATTTGCAAACCTTTTGTAAGAGTAAACAACGTCATATAAATTTATGCTAAAACAAGTGGTCACGCTTTTTTAAGTATATATTTGCCATGTTTGAGCATACCTTTACAAAACCATGTATGAAGTTAGCTCCGTTTGTAGATTTCTGATGTTCAGTTTATATTTGACCGTAGCTCACATATAAAGTCTACTTCCGAAAATCACTTTAATGCGCATAAGTCCCACTATTAAGTTAAAATTCTACGCAAATAGTCCATATTTGACCGTACCTCCCATATAAAGCCTATTACCGAAAATCAATAAAATTCGCATAAATCTGTTATAAAAATCTCTAACAAGTCGAAATTTAACACAAGTAAATCGTACATCTAAATTGTCGTACTAAATTAACAGTAACCCCAATATAAAGTCCACTTCCGAAAACACTAAAATTCGCATCTTATCAAAATGAGTATCAAGTTGAAATTTAACAAGCATAATTAAAATATACATTTAAATCATCTTACTAGATTTTATAATAATCGGTCCATATTTTAACATAGCCCCCATATAAAGGCGAGTTCCACAAATCTCTTAAATGCGCATAAATCCCTTATAAAACCAGTATCAAGTTGGAATTCAATACAAATAGTCCATACATATATAAAAGTAGTCGATTTCAGATTTATGATGATCGGTTTATATTTGATCGTAGCTGACATATAAAGTCTACTTCCGGAAATCACTTAAATGCGCAAAAATATCTTATAAATCTCCATAATAGGTGATTTCGTGGTGGGTTATAAGATTCCGCATAGCCGAATATAAACTCTTACTTGTTTTTATTTAACATCTACAAAGCCTATTATCATCATCTAAATGTTCGGTAATGTTATTTTCTGTTAATTTTTAGTAATAAAAATTACAGTTCTGTTAACTTAACAGTCGATGAAATGGTCTATAAAAAAAATATTTTAATTCAGAAAACAAAGTTTTTGAGTTTTACCATATGTGACCACAAAGCTCTTAAAGGAGTTTCTTTTGAGGAAAAATAAAAAAAAACTCAATTTTGAAAAATAAAAAAATGGGGGGAAATGAAAATGATACATGTGCGAAATATAAAAAAATCCTATTCTTGAGTTAAAAAATAATTTTTTTGATAGATATCCCACTCGCATCCCATTAAGCGATTATAAAGGCCTTACAGAAAATTGTATAAGCTTTCTTTTTAGGAGGAAAAGGGCCCAAATTGAAAAAAAAATAAATAAAAAAAAAAAAAAATTAAATTTTTTTTTTTTAAATTAAAAAATCTAAAGTCCTTTGGACAATTTTTGCTAGCACCAATAGGTGAAAAGTTACACTCATTTTAAAAAAAACCCTGTATGACCAAAATGTCCAATTTTGACCCCCTATAACTCCGGCAGTTCTTGAATGATAGAGCTGAAAATTTGGTTCTGGCATACTATACAATAGTGCTAACCTTGGTGCAAATTTCATCCAAATGGAAAGACATCGATTTTAAAAATTGGGTCCCTTGACGTGAAATTGCCCATATGTATGGGCTATTTGTGTTTCATTCCAAATTGATAGTGGTTTTATAAGCGTATTATGCGCATTTAAGTAATTTTTCTCTATTTCATATAAGCGCTATGGACAAATATTGACCGATCATCATGAAATTTGATTTGACAATTTAAATGTATAGTATATTTTAAGTACGCTTATGGACCGATGCAAAGATAATATTATTTTGAGATGTCACTTTGCATGAGTAGTATTATTGCAGAATTTTGTTTATATACGGCTTTCTATAGACATTTATGTATGTCCCATAAAGCCACATACCGGGAAGACATTTGTATGGGGGCTATGAGAAATCCATTTCCTACTATTTTCAAGAGGACTTGTTAGAATAAAAATAAATTGTGCAAAATGTCGTGATATTATCAGCATTATATTTGAAAAAAACAGCAAAAAAAATATCTGAAAAATACCGTATTAGTAGTAGTCTGAAACGTTGATCTATAACTCAGATCCTACTAAACCGATTTTGCCCATTGGCAATACTAAACATTTTGGTGGCTCAAAGAATGTTTGGTAAAAATTTCATTGTTCTATGTCTTTTGCTAAATCATCTTATAATCTTATAAGGACCCAGAATATGTATATAAACTTTTTGGTTCTACGACTATTAATTCGATCTATTACAAACGGAAGGACAATGGCAATATATCCCCCATATTATTGGTGGTGGGTATAAAAATATTTATTTATAAACAATCGTTGGCACTTGCTGGTATATAATTGTCTTTGTAAAATAAAGGCTATTGATTCTAGATTTTCATCATAATTTTGGTTAAAGCTTTTTCAAGTAGAGAGAGAAGACACTTGCAAATTTAAAAATTCAAAATTGTGCTAAAACTACCAGGACTTTCGAAATAGCGAAATAAATATAAAAAAATAAGAAAATTTAAAAAATTGAGCTCGAAAATTTCACATTTTGTCGAAAGAGGTAAAAAAAAAACGTTTTGAAGAAAGTAGCAAAAATAGAAATTGTACTGGATCTAATCCAAATAAGGAGAAGAGCCATGAATTCAGAGACTTCAGAAGTGTATAGCTTATATTTAACAAGTTATATATATTATAAGTTAACAAGTCGAACAAATTTTATATTATTTATGTTTATGTTGAAATACAATTCTTATATAAATATAAAGCGTGATCTATTTCGAGGTTACCTACTTTTGTATTTTATAAACAACATTTTATAAATCATTAATTATTTAAAAACATAATAACATTACATTGAAAACTAGATAGAGAAAAATAATATGTCATTTTGACTTTAATTTCTATATTAATTTAAAAGCAGTAAAATATTGTAGTTTGATTTTTAAAAAGCTTCTTAGAAATATTTAGGTATCTAAAGTAAGTAGAATCTATTTATTTATTTTTTTTATTTTATTAATATTATATAATACAATTAATGACACTATATAATACAAGTTAAAGAGAGTGCTAGCAACTGAGGCCTTCGACTCTTCTGATTATAATCTATATATTCTATTTACATTTATACAGAGGTGTTTTAAATGTACATATTATTATATTTGATTGAATATATTACAATGTTTGATGAATTTAATGATTTTGGTGATGTTGCTATGGCTAGGGTTTTTAAGTGAAGTGCTGGGTAGTGTTGTTTTAAAAATTTCTGATCTTACTGTAGAATATTCTTGGCATTGATCAAGGATGTGGTTTACAGTTATCTGTACGTTGCATCTAGTGCAAATAGGGCTATTTTCTTTTTGAAGCAGGTGTTGATGAGTTATTTTGGTATGACCCAATCTTAACCTCGTGAAAACACGTAGTTCCTGTCTGGGGTAAGATTTAGGGTATATAGGTTTGATTCCATTAGGATTAATTATTTTGTACCGATGGTTGTAGTTTTCCCATAGTTTTAGTTTGTTTTCTTCGAGATGTTTTGATATATGTTTATTTAGGTCTTTTGTAGCACGCGTGGTGAAGGTATATGTTGGTGATTGCGCGGCGAAGTATGCAGCTTTATCGGCAGCTATGTTACCTGGAATGCCAGAATGACCTGGGACCCACATTAGGCGTATTTTATTAGGGTATTTAATGAGAAAATTACGGATGTCTGTTACCGTTTGTTCGTAATAATTAGTATTTAGGATAGCTGAGATTGTTGATTTGCTGTCGGTACATATAACATAACGTCCTTTTTGTTTTGAGCAATATTCCGTAGCAAGTTTTAATGCTAGAGCTTCTGCTGTAAAAATACTACAATATGGTTCTAAAAGGCCATGGAATAAAGGTTTGTGATTATCGTTTACAATGCCAAAAGATGTATGTAGGTGTGTTTTTGACCCGTCTGTGAATATGAATTTCCAGGTATTGTATATGTCGGAACGACGAATGGAATTGAATTCTAGTTGGTATACAATTGGTAAAGTTGATTGTTTGTCATATTTCTGCAGATCCAGTATAAATGAATTGCGGTTTAAAAGCCACCAAGGTTCATTTTTCGAGTGAGTATTTAATAGTTGAATTGTTGGAAAAAATTTACCGACATATTCAACACACCTGTGTATCGGTGATTGTTTTTTACATGTACGTTTAAGATTTATGGTATTTTTCACGATTTTGTGGAGATTTTTGTTGTTACTTATGTATAGTTTTGGTATTAGTTTTAAGTCGCTCTCGTATATTCTTTCGGTAATAGATGGGAATCCTGATTCGGCAAGTAAGTTTTTAATATTTGTAGTTGGAAAAGCACCAATTGAACATCTGATGGCTGCATGATAGGGGGAATTTATCATATTGAGATACTTTTTGGGGCAATTGCTATAAATATGTATACCGTAATCAATTTTGGTAAGAATAAGCGATTTAGTTACCATAAGAAGTGTATTTGTGTGAGCAGCACTTTTTTTGGATGCCAGGTATTTTATTATATTCAGACCTGAAATAAGCTTTTTCCTCAGGTTAATACAGTGTTGGCTAAAGTTAAACTTATTATCAAAAATAATGCCCAGTATTTTCAATTGAGAGACCTGTTCGATGTTTATGTTGTTATATAGGATAGTTGGAGGGCTACAGTGTTGTTTGTTGCAAATGTGAAGGATTTTACATTTACTAAGAGATAGTGAGGCGCCAGAGGTTTTCGACCAATGTTTTATATCACTCAGGAGGTTTGTAAAGGCTAATTTGACTTTGTCATTATTGTTGTTTTTCGAAAAAAATACAGCGTCGTCGGCGTATAAAGAATGCTCAACAATATTGTATTTTGACGCTATTTTACTGATGGCATTGAAGGCAATTAAAAATAGCACTACTGATAGAGGTGATCCTTGAGGAATACCGTTAAAAAGCGAGTAATTTGTTGAAAATGTTGAGTTGATTCGAACTTTGAACTTTCGATTCGTTAAGAATGATTTTACTATATTATATACTTTGATGCCTACTTTCCAGTTTATTAGTTCTTGCAGCAAGATATGTACGCCAATGCGATCAAACGCTCTTTCAAAATCAGTGGATAATATTGAAATATGATTCTTATGTGAAAGTCCTTGTGAAATGAAGTGGTTAATGTGAAGAAGAGCATCTGATGTATTTTGTTTTTTTTTAAAGGCGACTTGGTTGGGGTTTATGAGGTTATTATAGGATGAATACCATGTAAGTCTTTCAGCTATGATTTTTTCTAGAATTTTACCTATGCAAGGTAATAGAGATATTGGCCTATAGCTGCTAATATTTTCTACTGCTTTATTCGGTTTTTGTATGGGTAGTATAATAGCATTACGCCAGTTTTGAGGATAAATTCCTGTATTAAATATTTTGTTGTATAGGTTGATTATTCTACTTTTTACACAGGTTGGCAAGTTTTTTAGCATTGGGTATGATATTTTATCATAACCTGGAGTTTTACCTTTCGCATTCGAAAGTACGTGCTCAAATTCTATGAGGTTTATTTTGCTTTCCAATTGCTTTGCAGATTTAGATAAACGTACGTTGCTATATGAGAGATTTAGTGTTTCATATTTTTTAGATACAAAAACCGAGTCGAATTGAGAGTCGTGAGATAAATCTGACCAATATTTCCCAAAATTATTTGATATATCGATGGATGTTGTGAAAAACTTTTGGTCGTGTTTTATGAATCGGAAGGAGTTGAATTGTTTATTGCCTGTAAGAGTTTTTATGTCATTCCAGATCTTTTTAGTGCTGGTTCTGGGGTTAATTGCGGCAGTAAATTTAGCAAAAGATTCTTCTTTAGATTTTTTTACATTTCTTTTAAAAAGAGCATTTGCTTTTTTATAGGCGATTAGATTGATTTGTGTTCTACAACGAATAAAAATGTGCCACTTTTCTTGTTTATCTGTTCTAAGTTTTTTTAGGTTAGAGTTCCACCAAGGGACCTGTCTTTTTTGTAAAATAGATGACGTTTGCGGGATTGATGAATTTGCTGCAAAATTAATGATTTTGTGAATCTTTGCTGCTTCAGCATTGACATTTTCTGAAACGTTTGAAAGTGCATTTTTTGTTGCACAATATTTTTGGAAGCTAATCCAGTCTGCTTTATCAATTTTAAATTTGTTTATTGGTTTAAACTTGGTTGAATTAGTGTCACACCCAAAGGTAAGGAGTATAGGTAAGTGATCGCTGCCATATAATGAGTTCAGAGTTTTCCAGGACATGCAAGGTGAAATTTGTGGATTGCAGAAAGACAAATCTATATTTGTAAATGAGTTATGAGTGGATAAGTGTGTCACTGAGCCATCATTTAATAATATTAGATTTTTAGAGAATATTAGGTTTTCTATGATTTTGCCCCTTGGGTTGGTTGTTTGAGAGCCCCAGATTGGGCTCCAAGCATTAAAGTCTCCCAGTATTAGAAAATTTTGTTTCGTTGAATGGAATGCATCTTTAAAGTCTTTGTCTGTGAACGGTTGATTTGGTGGAATGTAACAATTAATAATAGACAAAGTAGGATTGAGATTGATAGCCAATTCCATTGATGCAATTTTTGTGTTGCGAAATATTATTTCGTAAGGTATGTGCCTTTTTACCAGTATGCCTATACCTTGCTTGGATGATATTACATTGGGTAAATTATAAAAGTACCCCTCGTATAATCTATTAGTTATAATATTTAACGTATTCTGATGTAAGTGAGTTTCTTGTAAAGCTATAATGTCTGGGCTATAGTCATTTATGAGAAGAGAGAGTTCATTAAAATTGTTGTTGTAGCCATTGATATTCCATTGTATAATTTTGATCATATTGATGTTGAGTGAGAGTTTGTAAGGTGAGAGGAATTTTTTTTTTTTTTTTTTATTTTTGCTCTTCATCGCTAGACTGGATTAATTGATAATCCATTTTTTCGTCTTGTACTATTTTGTTTACTTGTTTTCTTGGTTTGTTTATTACTTCTTGTACTTTGTTTAAGAGTTCTATGTTTTTTAATGTTATGTTTTGTTTGATTGGTGTTGTAGTTACTTGTTGTTTTTCTGTGATTGTTGTTGTTGGGTTTTTTAAGATTTCTTTGTTATTAGTTGTAGATGAGGTAGTACTAAGGTGAGTAGGTTTTTGTAAGGTTCCGTTATTGTTTTTATTATTATCGTTTATTTCGATTTCTTTATTTTCTGTAATGTTTTTGTTAATTTTTGTATTTTGCGTATTTTCGTTGTTGTTTTTTTGCATATTTGGTTTAGGTGAATTATTTGTTACAATTGAGGAGAGTGAAGTGTTTGGGGGGACTATACTTATGGAAGTTCTATGGATGCGCTTAGCTTCGCTGATGGTGCATTTGTTTTTAATTCTGATTTTTAAGATTTCTTTCTGTTGAATGAATTTAGGGCATTTGTTTGAAGAGGCTGCATGCTCTTCGAGGCAGTTTGCACATTGGGAGCGAGAACAATTTATTGGTTCGTGAGGTGGTAAGTTGCACTGAACACAAATGGGATCATTTTTACAGTGTTTTTTTGTGTGTCCTAATTTTTGGCATGTTTTGCAACGCATCGGGTTGGGTATGTATTCACGAATATTTACCATGTTCCAAGAAACTTTGATTTTTTCGGGCAAGTGATATAAATCGAATGTAAGAAGGAGTACTCCAGTTTTTATTATTTTATTTTCTATTGTTTTTTGGAATTTGTGTACTCCAATTACGCCTTGGTTGGAAAGTTCGGTGATAATTTCGTCATCTGGGATGTCATTAAGATAAGGGGCATAGATTGTTCCTTTTGTACTATTTAGGTTTTCATGTAGTTTGCATTGAATTGTGCAGAGACCAACTAGTTCCTTAGTCTGAAGGAATTTTTCAGCAGTTTGTTTGTTGTTTACCAATAAAAGTAGGTTACCATCGCGTAGTTGGGATATAGATGTTATATCTTTGCTGATAAATTCTATTGCTCTATTCACTGCAAAACAGGAAAAGGAGGATAGAGGTTTATTTAGATCGTTGGTTTGCATGACTATATATCTTGGATTTGGAGGCTGAGTTTTAGGCAATTGAGGGAATGGTGATGTGTCTTTATATTTTGTTTTTTTACGTTTGGGACTCAACGATTCAGATAATATCGTGAAACGATTGTCCCCAAGGTTGGGGGGCCCTGTGGGCATGTTGTATTTGTTAATAACACACTATAGAGTACGAGTCTTTAAATGCAAAGAGAGAGAGAGAGAAAAAATACGTAGAAACACGTCGTAAAGCAAAATCACAAAAAAAATTAAGTGAACGATCCGAGAGTACCGATTATGCGTCTGCTTATAACAAGTACTAGCCGAAGACTTTATTTAATTTTGTTACCAATATATGAAGCTGACGAAAAACATCGTCGATTGTAATGAACGCTTGTGAGCAAAATTGTTAGCAAATTATTGTATTGCTGATTGCATTTCTCACCTTCCGAAACAAATAATTATATATAATTCTTATTTTATATTTGATTCCATATCATTACAGACATTTTAAGCTGTTGAGGGGGACTTTTACATATTTCGATTACATTAATTGTTTCATTCGTTTCGCAATCAACGTTATTACTTCATATCTAATAACCAATATTTGTATTTCTTTATGAAATTCATTCTTCAATTATGGATTTTTTTTTAAATTTAAACATCCCTCTTTCTTAAGTTTGCTTGCACCAGTTCAACATTTAATATGCAATCACTTTTTGCTATCCCTTTGAGCTTAAATAAAAGTGCAAAATAGGCAGAAATTCCTATCACTGCGATAAATGGCTGTAACCAAAATTATTTTTTTTTCTTTCACCTTTATTTCTTCAACATACTTTTGTAAAATTTTAATATTTTTTTGTGACTTTGTACCAGAACTGCTGGGATTTTTGTGTAAAGTATACACCATATCACTTCTCTTGTAAACTGAAAATTCGCATAAAAATTTAAGTACCAGTAAATATAAATACAAATGTTTATTTGTACAAAAAACTAGCTGAGTCTTTCATACAGTTTTTATTTATAGTTGAAGTTCTTTTATTTGGTTTGTTTGCAAATAATATTGTAATTTAATACTCTTAATATGTTGTATTCACTCAAACAGAAATTGGTCAGTTATTTATATGTATGTATGTATGTTTGTTTATCCTTATGGTCAATTTTGTTTAGTTATGCACATTTTATTTGATCTGGAATAACATTTATTTGAATTTGTTTTCTATTTTTTTTTTCTATAACACCAAAAAGGGATAATTTTACTAGTTATTCTGTCCCACTGTCCATTGTTAGCATAGGTTGCAAAGGTGTTAATAATAAAATATTTTTTAAATCTGTAAATGAAGTAAATGGTATTGTTATACCCTACATCACCATAGTGGGGAGGGTATATTGGATTTGTGCTGATGTTTGTAACATCCAAAAAAATCGCACCGTAGAGTTGACTCAAAATCACTTCCAAAGTCGATTTAATGATGTCCGTCCGTCTGGGTGTCCATGTAAGGCTTGTGCAAAGAGTAGAGGTCGCAATTTCTTTTTCAATCCAACGACGGCTGGGATTGAAACTGGTAAAAATCGGTCCTTTATTTCACCTAGCCCCCATACAAATCTACTCGCGAAATGGTGGTTTATCAATCATAAATGTTTGTTTTATGCATGTACTAAAACAAATTTTACCACAAATGTAGATGAAGCCAAATCACACCTACAAATTTTAAACTGATCGGTTCATAATTGATCATTGTTCCCAAATAAGAACCGAAAATCACTTTAAAGAGCATAACCCGGCATTTACACATGCAAGTGCAAGTTCGAAAAAGTCAATACATTCACACTTTTTTACTAATACACTCACATTTTTTCACTTGCAGAGCTAGTCGAGTTTTTCGAATAAGTTTTCGTATATAATACGTACACGGCACTCGCATGCATGTGTAAATTGAACACAAATATGTTTTATATGTATACAATTTTATTTTAATTTAATTTAAAAATTTTAATTTTTCTATTTATTTTTTAATTTTATATAGTACAATTTTATGATGATCGGTCCATATTTAGTCGTAGCACCCATATAAGGCCCACTTTCGGAAAGCACTGTAACGACCATAAATCTCTTAAAAATGTTGGTATCCAATTAAAATTCAACACAAATAATTTTCATATATACAGAAATAATAGCACCTCATTTTATGATGGTTGATCCATAATTAGTCGAAACTCCCATATAAGACCCTCTCCGTAATTCACTTTCATCTCCATAAAAGTATTTGTATCGAGTTAACGTTTAGCACACAGAAGTCATGGCACTAAATTTTTGGATGATCGGTCCATAATAGGTCATATTTTCCATATAGCGTATATACAGGTTGTAGGGTATTATATGGACAGGCTTGACCGACTTTACTTTCTTAATGGTTTTTGTTGGCTTACTTAGTTCATTTTGGGAATTAAAACAAATAGTATTTTGTTAACGGAGGTATTTTGTCCTGTTTCTGTTTATGTTTCCTGTAAAATATTTATAAATTTTTTTAAAAATAATTTTCCAAAATTTCGCTTGTTTAAATGTTTATTTCGAACTGATGGTCTGACTTAAATTTAATATTTTTAAACCGTATATTTTATTATTTTATATTGAAAACTCACATTCCATACATACTGGACTTAAGCTATGAAGACGGTTGTCAGATTTTACAACGTTGTCAGATCTAGCAATGTGCTAGGAATGTACTGACATTGTAAAATTGTTAGCAAAAGGCAAATTGTAAGAAAACTAAAAATTTTTTTGGCACACAATTGTCACACAATGAATTTATCTGTCAAACGAAATTGTTTTTCCAATATGTTATTAATGCACACTTGTTTGTTTATTTATGTACTTATATACAGAGTTGCATTTAAAAATAATTTCTATGACAATGCTGCCATTGGTAGATGCTTTGCACATATGATAATGAAAAGTGTTTGACAATTGTCTTAAAACAATGACAATGACAAAAATTTGTGGTTAAACGATTGTTAGATGTCTGAAAATTAGAGTGCCCTGATAGACTAGGTGATAGAGTGCCGGACTTTTAGTCAAAGGGTTGCGGGTTCGATCCCCGCCAAAGACTTTGGGTGTTTTTCTGGAGATAAGCCAAAAGCTTCGCAGTTTGTGTTTGTTAATTATTTAAAAAAAACGTGTAAACAGGACTTCTGTAAGGCCTACAAATTTAAGCACTTGCAATTTTTCCTGCTGGGAATGGTCCATGTTCAATACAGAAGCATTTCCTGAGTTGATTAAATGAAGGTTAACTATCGATACACAATATTTTTTATAATATTTATGTCTTGCAATGTACTGAAAATGCTTGGATAACAAAAATTTTAAGTTCACACGGTTGTTAGACATTTTTTAAACATTTTTCGGACAACGTTGTAATATCTGACGACCGTTTGTATATAGCTTTAGCAGCTTTACTGTGCTCTCTAACCTAACAACATGTTTTTCTCATTATTGTTTATTATCATTAATTTGGTGACCATTATTTCTCTGGTTCATTTGTTAAGGGAAATAATGTCAATGATTTATTTTTGTTAATGGTTTCACAATTGCGAAAGTATTGCATATAAACTACTATACATATATATATATATATATATGTGGGTGTGTGTATGTCAGTATATGTGTACACCTGTGTTGGCATTTATTTTATTTGGTTGTTGATGCTTTTTTCATAATTCAATTTAAATTTAAATTTAATGACATATTTTTGTTAATAATTTTGTATCTCTTCACTCTTCGTTTTCCCTCTAGTCGTTCTTAATGTACAGCTGTAGACAGTGAAATAGCGCAGCAATGTTCTTTAAAGTGCAAAACGTATTGTATTGAAAAATGGAATTTTATGCATTTTTTTTGCTCCACTCAGCTTTTCCAAAAATACGCTGGAAATGTCCTGTTGACTTTTGCACGTTCTTTATTTTTTCATATTTTGTTATTAGTTAAGTGTTTTTTTTTTGTTTGACAATCAAATAGCGCACTGATATTTCGAATTTAAACAAAAACAGTTAATGCTAATTTTGGTGTTAAATTCTTGTGTAATTTAACAATAATATAGTTTATCATTAATTTTGTAACCAAAATGAGAAGAGAAACTCACTGGTCACTTGAGAAAAAAATGTTTATTTGGGAGCTTCACAAAAAGGGTACAAAACAAACAAAAATAACTGAAATAATTGGATGTTCTCGAAAGATGGTTTATTATGTCATTATATGTGTTAAATTTGCTTAATGTAAGAAGGATTCCGATCTTTCTACCGGCACCGCGAAAGACAACAGCTAGATCCTTTCGAAAACAATAATGACTGAAACAATTAAGGAATTTGGGTTAAATGGTGCCGGTGGACTTGTACAAAGACTCCTTAATAAAAATCACCATTATGGTTGTGTATGTAGAAAAAAAGACTTTAGTTAAAAAGGATTATAAATGCATGATATTCGTTTTCAAAACTACACCGGAACAGGGATATCAAATTCTGGAAAATAGTGCTTTTCACAGATGAAACCAAAATTAATCTGATTGATTCTGACGAAAAAAAAAACGTTTGTACATCGAGAAAACAAACCAAGAATTTAATCCCCCTTACACTACTAAAATATTAAAGTGCGCTATTTCTATGTCCAAAGCTGTATGCGTTTTTTGGATAAAATTTTTGTTGGGTTTTGGTTAATGTACATGTTTCTGTTTTATTGTTATTATTGTAGTTTAATTGTATTTAGCAACATTTTAATGCACTATGAATAAAAAAACGTACATACTTACACTGCAACAATTTGTTCATATTGTTTTATGTTAATTTCTTGTTTGTATTAATAAAATAATTTCACTATATTCTATGATTGCTGTACAGTCAGGTTTGTACAGTGACAGTGGAAAGTCTTTATATTGGTATGATAAAATTAAAATCTTAGAAAATAAACAATTTAATTTACATTGGTTGTGGCCTAAATTCCTAATCTGATACGTTTTAAAAACTCACGTCTTTGATAAAGTGAGCAGAACAGGCATTGAGCGTTTGTTTAAATATAAATAGATCACATTTTTATGAATGTTGAAAATTAGTGATTTGATGTTTGTTGGTAACAAAGGTTGGAAGGAATTAATTCTTAATTAATTTTCTAAAATCACATAAATTTTTCTTCAATTCAAAGCTATTATATATAATAAGGCGTTTCAATTTATCTCTTAAATTAATTAAAATAAAACGAATTGAATGGAATTAAAGGTTTGATTCAGCGTAATATACAGGTCGCAATTGTTAAGACATTTTGATAAAATTTAGTATTGTTACGAAAGTGTATTTCAATTTAAATTTAACTGTCGGTATCAACATACATCATCTTTATCAACAGATGGCGTGTTAATCGACATACAAATTGTTTAGCATTTCTAGAAATTTTAATTCATAAACATTATTGAGAACACCCTGTTATAAACATAGCTGCGCAATATGGCCAACATTAAGTTTTAATGACTTTGGCTAAACACGAACATTATAGACTTGCAGTCATGAACATTCTACTATCTTAGTTTCAAACCTTCCAGAAATTATGATTGCTGTATAAATAGACTAACTAATCAAGTGAATCAGTTTATTGTGAGTCATTGTTGTGTGAACATCAAAGTCTTCTTAAACTTTAAGTATGTTCTTAAACCGCAATATAAGTGTTTAAAAAGACAGTGTGTTTATTTTTAATTGTGCTTGTGTACATTTAAATAAATAAATACTCGTTATATTTTCTGCAAACTACTTGACACTTTTATTTTGCTATTAGAAGGAATCCGGTTTATTTAAGGAAAATAAACCATCGTTTTTAAAAGGTAAAAACGTAACAGTATGTAAAGTTTCTTGGTACCAAGAATGACACAATTGAAATTGGTTAAAATCAGTCCATAATTTCTGTTGCCCCCCATTAAAATGTTCTCCCGTAATATGACATGAGTATGGGTCAGTTAATTAGGATCCAATTTATAAGACACATTCCAATGTTATTGAATTGGTGCAATAACAATTTCTCTTGTTTTGCCTTCGAGGATTACTTTTTAACCCACTTAACTTACCATCATATTCTGCTCGTTTAGCTCTTATTAAGCTGCCAACACTAAAAAGTCGTAGAGTTATGCTGAAGGTATCATTTATTTTAAATGTTATTAATGGTTTTACATGCTCTAATTCTCTAATAAATGAAATTCTTTTCAATGTTCCACAACGTCCTACCAGAAATTAAGATTTTTGAGATCAAACTATGCTGATGCTGACCCACTAAAAAGGGTGCCCAACACATTTAATCACTTATATAGATTTTTCATTAGATCCCAGTCTTGTAAAACTTTATTTAATAATGTATTTAAATTCATAGTGTTCTGGTTTATATGTTTTAAGTTTGTTAATTTTTAAATTTTTGTAAATGTCTGTAAGGAATGACATCCATAGACTATAAATAAAAAATAATTAAATAAATAAATAAATAAATACATAAATAAATAAATAAATAAATAAATAAATATATAAATAAATAAATAAATAAATAAATAAATAAATAAATAAATAAATAAATAAATAAATAAATAAATAAATAAATAAATAAATAAATAAATAAATAAATAAATAAATAAATAAATAAATAAATAAATAAATAAATAAATATATAAATAAATAAATAAATAAATGTTTGACTAATACGCGTATCCAAACAAATTTCGCCACAAGTAAGTTGTACATGAAGCCTAATCACATCTATACATATTGTGTAAATTGCACATAGCTCCCATATATGGTCCACTTTCCAAAAATTACTGTGACGATCATAAATCTCTTAAAAATGTTGGTATCCAAAATATATTCAACACAAATATGTTTTATATATAGACACAAATCATTCGGCCCAATTTAATGATGATCGGTCCATAAATAGTCATATTTCTATAAAAATACGTTTCATATATATAAAATTTATTTCACTTAATTTTGTAACGATCGGTCCATAATTAGCTCCCATATAAGATTCTCTTTTGAAAATCACTTTAACATGAATAAATATTTTACAAGTGTTGATGCAGTTTAATGTAAGTATATTGTTAGAAGACACTCTATACATACATTTGTGGGTCACAAATAAATGTGTGATGGATCTTTTTGTGACATGGCAGGGTGGGCAAACTGGGGCATAATAACCGCTTTCTGAAAAAAAAGAAAGTATCATTTTTAGGGTATATTTGTGTTTGTGTATTGCGTAGTTTAGCTAGTACCTGATTTTTTTTATGTCCAGCATACCCAGTGAGCAGGGTTGGAACCTTCTGGGATTTGTTCACCGTGGCTACTCGGAAACCTCATTGGCCCCTACGGCTGTATCATCATAAATGATGATTTATGATGATATTTAGGTTTAGAGTATTTAATGGTCGGGCTTGACCGGCTATACTTTCTTACTTGTTTTATATTTGAATCGTGGAAGCGCATAAGGGCTTATAACCCATTTGGGTAATATACAGGATACCATTAAAACACCATAAAAATTTTAATAAAAGCTATATCCACTTTACATGCGTTCGCATAAATGCTTTACTATCAGCCATGTCACAGAATATAATTCCGTTCGGAAGTGGAATTAATTCCGTTTTATACTTCTATGGAAAAAGCAACACGAACAATTTTTTCAGAATGAAACCTAGAAATTCTTAAAACTACAATTCCACTTAGAAAATTAAAAGTAGTTTCATTGCGAAAAAATATTTCGTTTTGTATTTTCTATAGAAGCAAAAAAAAAAAGCGGAAATTACCGAAACGGAAAAAAAAGAATTAATTCCACTTCTAAACGGAATTAATTTCTGTGACATGGCTGTATATTTCGACTACATTAGAGGTGGACTATTAGGAAAGTCCAATTGTCGATGAATTACTCTCGTGAATTACTACTATTACGAGAATAATTTTGGACCACACATAACCCCAAAGAAAACAAAGCAAAGTTTTTGACTGTCAGTTAAATTCAGCTGCCCAAAATATGATTTCCAATAAAGTCATGTTTTGCAAAAATTGGTCTTTACGACCTTATTCTGGCCTCATTTACTTAATGGCATTTTCATTTTTCACCTTGTTGTATATATGTATAGAAGTATGTTTTATTTTATTATTATTGCTTTCATTTTTGTTGTTGCTATTTTTTAATTTTTATATTTATAGATTTAATTTTATTGCCATACAATTCTGTATATAAATTATTTTATTCATGCATTTATAATTAAATAAAGATAATTCATTTTTATTGCACAATTTTCATTTTAACATTACAAACAAAACTTACAATAATTTAACAAAGCAACATAAATTGTTGCAAATAAACTGCTGTTGGTGAGAGATGCTGGGGGTGGATAGCAGGTATATTTTGAAAAGATATTCATTACCTCAATTATAATTGTTGTCAATTTTTTTGTCTATCATTAAAACTTTATTTATTAAAGTAATTTGAAAAAAATTATTTAATTTTCATAAGTAGTTCATTGTACGAGTATATACTAGCTAGTTTTAATTTTTTGATAATAAATGTCTTTAAAAGTTTAGTTTAAACAAAATATAATTTCAAAATACTTACATTAAACGGAAACTATTAAATTAACTTTAAATGTTCTCGTAATGCTAAATGAAAGAGTTTTGAAAACTAACTCTCAGGAAGTAAAAGGAACAATAAATATATTTTTGAAATAAATACTCTTAGAGAACAATGACCAAATTGAGAAAACATCTTAAGATGTTTAAAGGAAATTATAGTTTTTATGAACATTAGGCTGGTCCCAAATAAGTATAAATAATTATAAGTATAATTAATATAAAAACAGGTTTTATGAAAACGTTTATACAACAAGTTAGAGTGATGGATCAGCAAGTTAGAATGATGGATCAGCTTTTAGGTTGGATTCAAAAGAAACTACATGTTAATTGATTAGGCTTTAAAATATCTTGCATTTGTTGTGATGCCTTTGGAACAAATGAGTTACAAATGTTTAAAAAATCGGAAAGCTCTGTCAAATAAACTATTTATACCCTACACCATCTACACAGTGAGGAGAATATATTGGTTTTGTCCTGATGTTAGTAACGCTCAAAAATATTACTCTAGCGCTCTTAAGCTGTAGCTTAATTGGTTAGCGCATTTGGTCATTAAACATCGGGTTCGATTCCCAGCCGCTACCACTCAAACAACATCAGATAGGTACTCCGTATTTCGATTCGAAAAGAAAATCATTCCAATTTGTATACTTTTTACATTGTATTTCGAAAGCTTTTGCTTTCGAATCGAAATACGGAGTAACCCCCCAGTTTCTGACAATTATTAGTTTTCTTGCTATCCATCATAACAAATATTTATCACAGCGGCCTCCTTCGGTGGTATAGCATTAAAACGTCACCGAAGTAAAATAATTAAATAAAGGCTATAAAATCAAGCTTTAAAAATAATGGCCCATAATCATAGTCATAGAAAAAGCATACTTTAAGTAAAAGTAGACTTTTAAACAATAAACACATATAAATTTTGTTCTGAATTTAAAACAAAAACATGCTTTTGCTTAAAGTATGCTTTTTCTATGACTATGATTATGGGCCAATGAGCCTACTCACCACTAGAGGCGCTGCAATGCTGCACTAAAACAAACATAATGCACAATTACAGAGTTGTGATATAAAAAGCTTTCTTCTTTCACCACCTTTACTTCTTCAATCTATCCCCTTTCCAAAGAAAGTAGCGCAAGTATATATAGGCATATTAATTGCCTGAGTGTTATGTTAGGTTAGGTAGGAAGGCTGGTGTGGGTCACCTGACACCCTCACCCAGAGACCAATATGGTCCATTGCGATGTCTTAGATTCTCTACCAAATGTCTGACTAGTTTACATGTGTCTGACTCGTCCATATATGTCTGACTGGTCTATATATGTTTGACTGGTCTACAAATGTGTGACTTATCTCCATATGACTGACTGGTCTACATATGTCTGACTCGTCTACCCAGAGTCTTTGGCGGGAATCGAACCCGCAACCCTTTGACTGATAGTTCGGTACTCTATCGCCTAGTCTATCTAGGCACCCTTTGCCTGAGTGTTACTTCTCTTTAAAAAAAAGTTGTTTGTGAAGCCATGCAACTTCAAATCTTGTACAGATCGGCCCAGAGTTGACCATAGCTCCCAATTGATGTTTGGTCAACTTCCGAATATCAATTTAAAGAGACTGTCTTAAAATTTTGGTATGAAAATAATATTAAACACAAATATGTTTCATACATACACAAATCATTCGGATTCTTTAAGATGATGCAATTTTAAGATGATGTGCTCATAATTCGTCAAAGTGCCCACATAAGATGCACTTCTGAAAATCACTTTCACATACATAAATCTTCCAAGACAACATTTAACACAGCAATACTCACAAAAGTCATGACACTTAATTTTTTGATGATCGCTCCATAAGAGATCATAGCTTCCATATCGCCCATTTCTGAAAAACTAATCTATCTAAAACTAAAATCTATCATGAAATTTTGAACTCTTGCATTTTACTTTATAATATTGATCATATTTTTGACTTCATAAAACACAATCGGTCTAATATATTTATATATATATATATATATAAAATATTTATACTAGCAAGTGTGTAAGTGTGCAGTACACCTTAAAATTTTAATAGCATTGTATTGTAGTTTTGTTAGTATTAGTTTCAATATTCCTTTTTAAAAGTTGTATTGTTTGAAATAATAATAAGACACTATTAAAATAAAAGTGAAATGGATTTTCTATGTGCTACCAGCCAGCATTTGCAACATACAACAGCACAACTAACTAGGTAACAAGAGTAATTCAATTATAACCAGAGGCATGACAAGGCCAACATTTTTCCGAATTTAACTAAAAATCCGGTTACATAAATATTTTAATATTGTAAGAATTCGTCAGTCTATTACGGAAAAGACTGTTTCTTTTAATCCAATTGAATTAGAATGTAGACTTGACATTTTAAAGACATATAGACATAACAATGAAGTTTCAGTCAGAAGTGGATAATTTAGATCCCGATAATGACGATAGAGCTGAGCTTGAGGACATTTGTGTGACCACCAAATTAATGTTTTTGAGTCTTTTAGCTAAAAATAGAAGGACAAGCGTACCTGAAACTTCTTTCAGTTTTCAGTCACATCAATCAAGACTACCAAATATGAAGCTCCCTAAATTCAGCGGAAAATATTCCGATTACAAAAACTTTATGAGCTTATTTGAGAACTTGGTCCAGAATGATCCGACGTTGACAGACATTGAAAAATTTAACCATTTGATATCATGCTTGTCCGAAGAAGCTTTAGGAACAGTGAAAGCATTTCAGATTTCAGAAGAAAATTACCCCAAAGCATTGTCCAGTTTGAAGAAGGTTTATGATAGTGAATGTTTAATATTTTTTGATAATATCTCTAAACTTTTCGATCTACCAGAGATCGCAAAACCTTCGGCTTCTGCTTTGCGAAGCATGATCGATACAGTTTTTTTCTATCTATGATTCTTTGTTGTCTATAGGTGATGATAAGAAAATAACAAATGCTATTTTAATACATTTAGTGATATCTAAAGTAGATCCAGTGACCAAATCTAAGTGGGAAGAAGAGCTTGACTTCGAAAGGCTGCCTCTATGGTCAGACTGTGAATCCGCTTTGAACAAACGGTATCAGCATATTGCAGCTGATGAAGTTCAAGGCCGAGGTTGAATAAAACTAAAACAGAAAATTCTATTAAGAGAAATAATAAAACATCACTTAATTGTACAAAATAAAAACAAACTGCTGACAAATGTTTATTTTGCAAATCTAATCAGCATTTAATAAACAATTGCCCTTCCTTTACTGCTGAACCTGCACTTCAAAGATTTGATTTAATTAAATCTGTGCCAGCATGTATAAATTGTCTGAAAAAAGGACATACAGTAGCAAAATGTACTGCATCGAAGTGTAGAACTTGCAGTGGTTCTCATAACTCACTACTATGCAGATACAGTACGAATTCAAGTTCAAACAATAGTATGATAAATAACTACTCCGAACAGCCTTCAACTTCTAATGCTTCTGTAAATTATTCCTCATCAGATGATAGAATTGTGCTAGCAACAGCTGTGGTAAGAGGAAGAAATAGTTCTGGTAAATTTATACCAGCAAGAGCTCTTTTAGACTCCGGTTCTCAACCTAACTTGATAACTGAGGAACTTGCACAGCTACTTTGAATAAAACGAGAAGGAGGCAGATTAAATCTAAGTGGTATTAGCGAAACAAATTCATTTTCAAACTCTTGTTTAAATTTAACTGTCGCATCGAGGGTTAACTCTACTCAATTTACTTCAAAGTTCTGGGTATTGAGTTCAATAACGAATATGCAACCTGATCACAAATTAAATACAACTAGCTTAAATATTCCTAGGAATATCGAATTAGCTGATCCTTGCTTCCAAAAACCGCAAAAAATAGATTTATTAATTGGCGCAGAAGTTTTCTTTGACTTAATGAGTGTTGGTCAAATAAAATGTGGCCCGAGCCTACCAATTCTTCAAAAAACATCGCTTGGCTGGATTGTTACTGGAAAGTATAATCAATCAAAGGGCTCTAGCGTTAATAATAAAGTATTTCATTTAAGTACATCGATAGAAAATGAGGAACAGCAGGAATGTGAGGAAATATTTAAAAGTTCAATTCGGCGTTATCGTCAGGACGATTTGAAGTCTCTTTGTCTTTCAAATCTGATACTAAATTGTTAGGATCCTCTTTCGAAACGGCTAAAAAGCGATTTCTTTCGCTGGAACGAAAACTTTCGAAAGATACCAGTATGAGACAAAAGTATCATGAATTCATGAAAGAGTATTTCGACTTAGGTCACATGTCAATTGTAGGCCGTACCTTAAGTCATTCCTAACTTATTTATTATTTCAAGTATAAAACCAAAATTATTACTCCTTTATTAATATTTAAGAAAAGCTAATTTTAGAAACTAAAATTAATTTCCTATTATAAAATCCGTGTTGCACAACATGTTGATCCTTTTGGGCTGCATACTTATTCCAAATAGCTTAATGTTGCCTAATAGCCCAATATTAATCATATAGTTGTTTTTATTATGTTGCCGTGATTTCTTCGATATCGATTGATTGCAGCTTGTGACTATAGACAGAGAATCAAATCGGTACAAATCTTTACTAAAGAGCGGTAACGTACAGAGTAGCAGGCATCAAACAATTTTGCTACAGGCATTATTTTATGTAAAAATCCGCAGTCATTATTGAAGACAAATTCCTGGCCATAAAATTGTCTGTTTACCGAATTTATGAATTTTTGTACATTTAAAACTTTGTTGTTTAGAATGTGGGCCCGTTTTGTAGCAACAACATTCGGCTTTTCATTACGATTGGTAGATTTGAGTGCACGAAAGATTGGAAACCCAGTTTTTCTTTATCGAACTTTACTTGAAAAGAAATCAAGGAAAATTAATTAAGCAGCAATCGTTTGAAAAGGAGGTTAACATTTACTCGTTCGTGAAATTCGGACAATAAAAAATAAAACTAACTGTTTGATTGGTGTTGTTGTTATTGTTGTTGTAACAGCTGTAATTGCTGAGTTGACAGCCCTTGGCCGAGTGATCTTAAGTCATTCCGGTGCGTAGAACCGGCTGTTATGGGAATGGTTTTATTGGTGTAATAACCCAGCAAGCCATATGAGTCCGAAAAGATTCTTTTCTGACACCTTTTTCGGAGCGTTAACGCTCTTTATGAGCCCAAAAAACAATCATAATTGCTCCGAAAACCTTCAGAAAAGAGGGTCATTACATTCGAAAATGGTCTGTCAGAAAGAGCTCTTAGATAATGTCAGAAAAGAGTCTTTTATGAGGGTTTTTTTGGGCTCTTAAAGAGCTCTTAGATAATGCCAGAAAAGAGCCTTTTATGAGGTTTTTCTTGGGCTCTGTGTAATCTTGTTTTTATCATTCTTGTGTGGTACAGCCCAGCATACCATTCTAGGAGCGCTCCGAAAAAGGAGTCAGAAAAGAGTCCAACAAAAGAGCATTTTCGGAGCGCTCCGAAAAAAGGAGTCAGAAAAGAGTCCAACTAAAGAGCATTTTCGGAGCGAAAGAAAAATTTGCTTGTTACTGTCCTGAGTTGGCACGCAGTATGACTCAGAAATTCCACTTAATTATGTGTGCACCAAAGCGTTGTTGTCCTGTTATTTGTGCTTTGAACAAAAAACATATGTGTTGTCTGGAATTATATATGTACATATGTCGTTAATTTTGTGGAAATGCTGCAAAAATAAAATATTACAATTATTCTAGAAGGTAATCAGCTTTGCTTAAAGAATTGCTTCGTGTAAATTGGAACTAATGAAACCGCATTTCTTTGAGGTTTTATATGGTTTAATTTTCGGAATCCATTAGGCTATATTTAAATCTTTAGCCGTGGGTGATATTTTACTTTAAAGTTGACATAATCTACGTCCCTGTTTCCAATTACCAGTACATTACAAATGGCAATATACATTTTTGGAGTAAATTTATTTTTCCTCTCTCTCTCCCTCTCTCTTTTTATATATTTCTTAGAAAATCGCTGGCAATACATACTCGTATTTTGAAAATTGAATGGGTTTTTAAAACAAAACAATAAACATTTATGAACATCAATACATATTAAAATATTTAGTTTATTCTCGGTTTAACTGCTTCGAATAGTACGAAATTTATTTGCCCATTCTGTGCGTAAGAACTATTTTGGAGTTTACGATCAATGGGAGATACTTTATGACTAGTAATTTAAGTATGTAACTACCAATATCCTGTTAACAAGAAATGTATAGTTTCACTTTTATGGCCAAATAACTAATAAAGTTATTTATTTGAGCAATACTGTTTTTCGTTTTTGTGTTGAAAAAAAATACTCCCTTGTTGCAAATAGCTCTTATTGTTGTTTGTGTTTTTCCTTTTTGAGGATAATAATGACATGATTAAATTTGTTGAATTTTGTTCTATTATTATGGCAGGAGTAAGTGATTAAGTATGTTGCCACAAGTGTTTTAACCCATTGGCAATAGTAAGTTAGTAGACATTTTACTTATTTCAAAGCTTACTCAGAATTATTTACAAGTGTTTATTATATGTATGTATGTATGCATGTACGAATGAGAAGAGTTTGTACTGCATGCGTTTAATGTCGTAAAACTAAATCCTAAGAATGACCATTGTTATGCAAATATTTACTTATTGAGATGCTTTTTTTCCTATTACTAAAAAAACACTTTAGCATCCCAAAATAAAGAACAACTGAACTCCAGCAGTGCCTGGTAAATACGTAGCTAGAACTGTATTTATCTCTTACTGTACAAATAAACACTCCTAAAATATATTTAGTTCTAAGTGTGTTTTGTTGGCTGCCAGTAAGTGTGTCTTCCTTGTCTTGTATGATTATCTAGTGTATGAGTGTTAGGAGTTGTGCTTGTTTTTATCGGTTGAAAAGAAAATGTTTACAAAAAGCATATTTCGTAAATACGAAACAACATTTAAATAATTTGCATTTGTTCCTAGTGTTGTGGTTGTGGAATTTTTCTTTTTATATATTTATATATACACATATTTATATTGTGCCACCACAAACTCTCGGGAGTTGCACAATGGGGAAAAGACACAAATTCAATGTGAAAATAAATAAATGAAGAATGTATGCATAATTTTATTGGCGTATATTTTATAATTATAAATTAATTATAAATTTTTTTTTCATTAATTTTTTGGTGATTTTTATATGAAAGACAAACAAGTTTGAAGACCAAGACTTGGAGGCATTACTCCATTAAGATTGTTGTCAAATTTAACACGAGCCTACAAAATCATTGAACGCTACTTACATAGAAAATATTTTTAAGGATAAATCAGCCAATTAATCCTATGAAATATTAAAATAAAATTAAACAATTAAATTTTTGAGTTTTGATTGACAAATTTAATTGAATCAACTAAAAAATTGTTTAATTTTTTTTTTATTATTTCAATCATTGGGTTAATTGTCTGATTTATGATTGAAAATATTTTCTGTGCAGGTAGTAATTTCAAAACATTTTGGAACAACAGGAGTCACCCAAAAACACGGGAATTGTATACCATAGAGATTGAAGCCTAAATACCTTGACAGACGATTTTATATGGCCGAAATGCTGCTTAAATTCTATAAAAAAAATTATTTTTGCACCGAATCATTTCATGCTATTAAAAATTAATCGATTACAAAAACCAGAAGCATAAGAAATCGTATATAAAGCTTGGCTAATCAGGCGAATCGACACCAAAGCCAAAGATCCATGGCGCTAAGGTAATAAACTATATTTCATCGGACTAAAAGGGCCCTGATTTACCCATCAGAGGGAACCTGTACCGAATTGTAACCTGATTCGTTTGAAGTGCGAAAAATAATCAGAATACGCGGCCAGACATTAAATCATGACAACACTAGGCAGCATGTTGCAATAAGTGTTAAAATATTTAGAGAAGAAGTGCATAGAAAGCTTGGCTTCACCCTTCTTATAATCCAGACCTTGCCGCGTCGAACAATTATTTGTGGGAATACAATTCGGCGACATTAAAATAACGATTAATTAGGTGAAAAACAATAGTTTGTATTTTTTTTTTAAATAAATTCCTCAGCTCTTGTCGTCTAACTATGAAGTGCCTTAATCTACAAATTGATAAGCATCATTCGCTGTTTGGTAGAAAAATACCAAACCACTCTCAAAAATTAAATAAAGAAATTATTTGCTAAAACTATGCTTAACATTCCATAGTGCACCTTGAGGGTTCTATTATCATTACTAAATACAACCGACACTCTTGCATATAAACAATAAAACCTACCAAGGAATATCAACACAACTCACAAATTTATATAAGAGCAACAAATACAACAACTGCCACAAACATTGCTACAACTGAACAACAACTTTAGATGGCTCTGGTTTTATTATACACATACACACACACACACAAACAATGAGAGTAACAAAAACGAAAGAACGCATCCCTGAAAATCCGGAAAGAACTTGTTTAGTTTAACAAACTATTCCCCAAACAGCTCAAAACTATCATACTCCATAGTCCTGCTGCAATAAGCAAATGTTTTTAGTTTGTATCATTCGTACACTCACAAATAAACGTGGATACCTACATACTATTGTAGAGGCAGAGTAAATGGTGGTATATCGGTTCATGTAGTATTTGTAGTGATGAAGTGATAGTAGTTGCAACAAGCAAACAAAAGGCAGTTGTTAGAGATGTAGCAAAGAACAACAATAACATTTAGATGATCTAAATAATAATAACAATTGAGATTTTACAATTTTCTTAAGCATTTTCTCGTTTTCATAGATTTGCCTAGATTGCATCCTTTTCTTATTATTTTTACGTTTATTTATACTCTGCAAAAATGAAGAGAAAAAAAATCAAATGCATACTTTCAGGGGTTGTTTGAAAAGTCCAATAGAAATTAAGATTATTTGTTTTCGGTTGTTAATTTTTGTTAAATTTCTTTTTGAGTATTAGATAAAGATCGTTTAACTTTTCTACATTCTTCTGTTACATAAAATGATGACCTTTGTTGTAAGGATGATCTTATATTTTCATTTATCTGAATTGGTCAACAAGCATTACTGCCACATTTAGGCTTTATGTTGTGTGGATATGGGGTCTGGTGATTGGATAATTTTTTCCGAACAACCGTCTGGAAGTGTGGTAACGTTCAGGCTATTAAGAGATGTTAATAACTAAATATTGGCCTATTATTAATGTTATGTTTTTAACACGTGTCACACTATGAATTTATTGCAAACTAAATTTACTGATCGCCTTATTTCTCGTTTATGAGATTTAACAACATTAGTTCATTTTTTGTGGGACTATGTTAAATATAGAGTTCTACACCGAGCCAATTGAATCGATTACACAATTAAATCTTAAAATTTGTGACGTTAGAAACGAAATAGACCTCCCATTTTGTAGTAGTGGACATCTGTCCAATATTATTTTTAATTTATAATGGTTAAACTTTATTAATTTAAGAAAATACACATTTGAATGATTATCATATAAATTCATTGTTTTTTTTATACCCTACAGCATTATATTGAAGAGGGTATATTGGAGGGTATTTACCACAATTACTTCCTGAGTCGATTTAACGATGTCCCTCCGTCTGGCTAGCTGGTCGTCTATGTAAACTTTGAGCGTAGAGTATACATGATATTGTTTCAGCCCAAGTACGGCCTTATCACATCTAAAAATGTTGTGCAGATAGCTCCATAATTGACCATATCTACCATATAAGGCCCACTTCCGCAAATCACTTTAAGGAGCATAACTTTCTTTAAAATTTTGGTATTCAAATAATATTCAACACAAATATGTGAATTATATGTTTTACATATACATATATCATGATACCTAATTTTATAACGGTCGGTCCATAATTAGTCAAAGTTCTCATATAAGATCCTCTTCGACAATCACTTTTTTTTTTTTATAATTAATTGTGTTACTTTCTTAGGAAAGGGATAGGTTGGAGAAGAATAGGTGGTGAAAGTAGAGAATAGCTTTTCATATGCCAATAATGTAATTGCGCGTTATGTTTATTAGTAGTACAGTATTGCAGCGCCTCTGGTGGTGAGTAGGCGAATTGATAATAGCTTATTTAATTATTTTACTTCGGTGACGTTTAAATGCTATTCCACCGAAGGACGGCGCTGTGATAAATATTAGTTATGATAAGATGGAAAAATTAATAATTATCATAAACTGATGTTGTTTTGAGTGGCAGCGGCTGGGAATGGAATCCAGGCCACAAATATCAACTCATGCTTAATGATCAAACGCGCTACTCAATGAAGCTACAACACCCTCAATGATGTCCGTCCGTCCGTCTGGCTGTCCATGTAAAGCTTGTACAGAGTACAGGTCACAATTTTGAAGATATTTCGATAAAATTTCGTACATAATACTTTATCGGCGCAAGGACGGATGGGATTGAAACTGATGGAAATCGGTCCATTATTTCACCTGGCCCCCATACAAATGTAATCCTGAAATTGGGGTTTACTGATCATAAATGTTTGAATTATGCAAGTATGCAAACAAATTTCACCACAAATGAGTAATAAATGAAGCTAAATCACATGTACAAATTTTGTGCAGATCGGTCCATAATTAGTTGTAGCTCCCATATAAGGCCCACTTCCGAAAATCACTTTAACGATCAAAAATTTCTTAAAAATGTGGTATCCAAATGAAATTCGATACAAATACGTTTCTTATATACAGAAATAGTGACACCTAATTTTATAATAGTCGGTCCATAATTAGTCGAAACTCTCATATAAGATCCTCTTTGTAATTCACTTTAACCTCCATAAATCTTTTAAAAGTATTTATATCGAGATAAAGTTTAACATACACAATATTTATATTCACAGAAATCATGACACTAAATTTTTGGATGATCGGTCCACAATGGGTTATATGTCGCATATAACGCCCATTTCTGAAAAACTGTTTTAAACATATACTGGGTGTAGGGTATTATATGGTCGGACTTGACCGACCATAGTTTTAATATGTTTTTAAACCATTAAAAAGTTTATGAAATTTGTTTTAAAAGCTTTTAATACATTACAAATTATAGCTATGAGGGCAGAAAATGTTTGTTTTCAAACATATTTATATTTAATATAAATTACTTTTTTTTAAACACTAAATAGTTTTTATTAATATTATTAAACCATTTTGAAGCAAAAATAATCTAAACTCGTAAAATGCCAGGATCTTGGGATTTACATTTTTAAAATCTTATATCCAAGAATTTGCAAAACCAGTCCCGTTTGGCATCTTTTGGAAGTATTTGCTCATATGAACCAGAGCATAAATACGATTATATATTTGCAGATTTCAAAAACAACTTTTCACATAAACCTCGTACCGGAGTACAACCATTTACGTTGCCTGGAAATTGTGCCACAAAAGGAGTATTTACATTTATTTCGATTTATATTACTTTATTGTATTTGTGTTTTACGTTTTTGTTTGTTTGTTTGTTTATTTATTTCTATACTACAAGCAAATCATCATCTCTCAACGCTTGTCTATTTTTTCATTCATTTTCAACAATATCCTTGCTGTATTATTAGCACTGGTGTTTTGTTATTAAAAGGAATATATTTACAAAGCAGTATTTATTTCTTGCTGTGCTGCTCTTATATTTATGTTGCACACAATAACACCAGCTTGTTATTGTTGCTTTAAGGATTATTTTTGTAAAATTTTCGAAATAGTTGTCCAAAGTGAGATGTTTTTATTATTTCCAATCCTGTTTGTGTTGTTTTAAATCGCATTTGTGTTTTTTTTTTGTTGTCTTCTTTATCCAACTAAATTTGTTTATTTTCAGTTAGAAATAGTTTAGACATGTTTTTGAAATGCATGTTGTAGAAAACACTTTGAAATGTGTAAATTGGGATTTAAGTTATAAATTAAGAAAAAAAGAATTAAAAGTGTAATCAAAAGGGTGTTTAAAATAAAATGAAAAATTATAATTGGTTATAATATATATTAAGATCAGAATGCATTGAATGAACTTTCCACTACTATTATTTAAAGTCTACTTACGACTATACTGTAGATTGACTTATAGACCTTATCTCCAAAAGTAAAATTATTGTGGAATTGTAAAGAGATCTTTTTCAATAAGGTCCTGCCTTGGCATCATCATTTACAAAGTAATGTTGGCAGCATATACGTGTCAATAAGAGTTTAGATTTTTATTGAAAACTAAAACAATATTTATGCACGATTATCAGCAGGTTAATAAACAAGGTTTGTCGCTGAATATTTTAATAGCAATCACTGGAACTATATAAGCCTGTCTTCCACGATTTAGTGCACATGTTATGCTGAACTAGTGCAAGCAAGATGATTATCCAATTGAGTTGATCGTAAGCACTCATTGAGTAAATTTAAATCGTATGATCATCACAAGTGTTTGTAATGTAAACTGCTTATAGAAAAATAATTAATTTGTATCAATACTATCGGGTTGGTTTGAATCGTATTAACAATAACAGTTAGGATAATCAATATTGTATTGGCTGTATAATTTAAAAATTTGTGATTTTTTTAATTTTTTAGCTTTCATTTTGAAACATTTGTAGAACATAAATTTATTCAAAGCATTGACCATTATTAGCTATGACCTATTCCCAACTTTGTGGCAACTGAAAAACAAAAGAACTGCTTTCGGAACAGGTTCCCAGCAGTTCATAATAGATAGGACCCTTTTGTTCCCATCAAATACAGTGCATTGCCTTAGTGTCCTGCACGCAGAGAAAAAAATATAGTTGTGGATGCTTGTATGTTTTGGGTCATTGTTTTGTTGGAAGACCCAAATCAATGGCATTTCGACCATGGCATAGGGAAGCATAACATTATTTAGTATGTATATTTACTAGTGTAGAAGTGTCTGCGCCAATCAACAACAATAATGTCAAAACTTTGAGTGTTTTATAATTTAAACAAAGCGGTAAAATGGCAAGTCCCAAATTACACGAAGCAATTTTTATTGAAAAGATTGATATAATTTTTTCCTTGAAATTTCTTCGGTGTTTACACATCACAATTTTATTGCTTCAATTGCTCGTATTTTTATTTGAGAGTATATACACATTTGTATACTCGTACACATATGTAATACGAATAAGAGTGTAATACGAATTGCCAGTACAATCAAGTACTACACCCCGATGTCTAAAAGGTAATCAGCTTAGCTTGAAGAATTGATTCATGTTAATTGGGACCAAACATTGATTGCCTTCTCATACTGTTTGCTATTATTGCGTTGGTAATGCATACCAATGTATCATGCTACGCTACACTCCAGCTATGTTTATTGCATGTCAATTACATCAGTCACTTTGGATATGGATATGAATATTCTGCAGATTTGCGAAAATAGACAACTACTTTCTTTTCTGATTTACATCTATATAGAGCAAAGCAGTATTGACAATTTAGCGCTTTTCTTGCTATAGCTATTTTCAATAACCCAAAAGTCGCATTTTCACTTTTTAGAATGTTTAATGCAATTTTCTAGAAATGGCAAACTGTTATCATATGATTTAACCATATATTAACACAAACTGGTTAACAATAGAGCTAATATACAGCGCGGTATGTTCTCTATTATGTTTCTCAATCTTGTGACTAGTTAAAATATACACGAAATTTCAGTTAAATAAGTGGAGAACAATTAAATCAGGAAAACTTTTGATTCACTGCAAATTATTAAAGAAATTTTATTTGGTTTGAGTTAAAAAAATACCATTGCAGGGGCGTTATCAGCAATGTTTATAGTCCAATATCTTTTTGTAGACGTCATTTATTAACTCACCATTATAGAGAAATAGAATGCAAACAACTTATCAACTTTTTACTTTCTTATTTACTTTTCAATTTGCAAAACTTTATATACCTCAGAACTATACAATTTTTTAAGTGATAAGTTGAAATTGATTGAATATTAATTTGCAAAGTTTTTGAAATTTTTATATGCTCTTTGGAATTTCTCTCCGAAATACCGATAATGCTGCTGAAGAGGCTTTCAATAATTGCCACGAAAATCACTGCCCATAATTAAAAATAGTTTTGTCATGCTTTGAGAGAGATACCCGTGTCCAAATTCATTGTAAACTTTAATATGTTCTAAATATTTACAATAATTTTATAAAAAAAAAATACTTACTTTATTGTTTTGAAAACCAACTTTTATTTTGCAGCTAATTTTATCAAGTTCTATTTGACAATACAAAGTGAAAAGTAATAAAACCTAAATGCAAACATTGTTAAATGCTTTGTTTAATACTTTGTACACTTACTACATAGGAGAACGCAAATTCTTTACAAAGAGTGCAGAATCTTTGCGAAAATTTGTATAGAGCAAAGTGAGATTTCAGTGGAATGGAAACAATTATCAGTTTGCCAAAAATTGCAATTTGATAAGTGCAAAGTTAAAAGTTGATAAGTTGTTTGTGAAATAGGGCTCAGAATTATAGACAAATATTTCATTTATTTTAAATATCAAATAATAATTCACAGATTCTACTTTTAAAAATAGATCTAACTTAGAACAAATATTCAACTGCTTTAGTGCTTAAGGTACGGTCACATTTGGCAAATATTTGCTGAAAAAGACGTAACAACTAAATAACATATATTTGAACTCGTTTATTTATTTATTTAAAAAAACTTTTCTTATTTAAGCCATAAATTTTAATTTATTTGATGCTGTTTGATCTTGCAAAACTTTTGTAAGAGTAAACAACGTCAAACAAATTTGTGCTAAAACAAGTGGTTGCGCTTTTTTGAGTAAATATTTGCCAAATGTGACCGTACCTTTAGCGTTCGTTGAAGGAGACACATTAAAATCGCGAGAAGAAATAAAATTCTCACCTTACAGTGAGAAGCTTGCTTTAAAACTCTTTAACGATTTGTTTTATTTCGATCAGTACTATTTTCTTGGTTTCTTCAGATAAGTTTTGAATCATTAGTGCCTGTGATTTGGATATGGTTTACTGCTAGAGATTAAAATAGTCCTGCATTGTAGCTGAATAAATGTTACATTAGTTTCGAGAAAATTAATTTGTTGTACCTTTTTTAATTTCTTAGAGCTGAAATTGTTTAAAAAACTTAAAATACACACATTACGCTAGTTATTATAAACTATGCCATCAACATGTACCCAAATCAACCAAAAGAAGACAGGAAAAAAATATTTAATGAAATATTTTTCCAGTTTTTTTTTTGTCTCTTTAATTTCTTACAAAATACAATTGTAAACTTTCAATTTAACATCATTAAATGGCCATTAAGGATGTTCATTTATAGCTCGTTATGTTGACATCATATAATTTCATTATTTAAAGTCTTGTTATTGTTGTTGCTGTTGCTAGAGCTGCTGTATGTTGCATGGTGCTGCTGTTGTACGATGTCATGCTTAAAACACAAATTGCATTTAAAGAAAAAAATAATAAAATTGTTAAAAAGAGAGAATTTTATTAGTGACACTCATCGTCTCTGCCAGTTGGTCCTTGTTTTTGTGCGTTTGTATGTGTTAGGAATTTTCTGTTTTATGTGTTTCTAAATTCGGTTGCAGCTTAGGTTTCCTATTTTTCTTTTTTTTTTTTTTGTTTATATATTTTTTTGGGATTTTTCATGAACTGCATTCCCTAGAGTTGTTGTGTTGTAGTTGCATGTTATTGCTAAACACGTACAACGTACTGTCATTGATGTCGTTGTTGTTGTTGTTGTTGCATCTATAAAATAAGTTATCACTTTAGGAAGTAACTAAACACCAACTATATATATATATATATATATATACGTATATATATATTTCATTTCTTTCTAGTTGGTGTTCTATGTTCTTTAAAATTGGTCTCCTTGGCTTTTAGATCAAGTTTATTTTTAACAACCACCATCATTCAAGCATTTTATGTTTTCTTGTCTGTTTTTGTTTTTGTTTGTTTTTTTTTTTGTTCTCTGCCCTGTCTTTATTGAAATAGAATAATTTGTTTTACTACCGAAACTGGCTAAACACGTAGTTGGGGTTTATTGCCTGGTTAGTTGGCTGTTGCATCATTTAGATATTGATGAAATTTTATGTTGGTGAACAAAATTTTATTTATAGTTAGCTGCTGCCTGTCGTTTCTGTTGTTGCAGTTGTTTAATGGTGTAAATAAATTAAATTAAAAATTTGTTAAAAATATGCAAATTAATTAAAGTGTTTTATAGAAACACAATTGACATGTCTTGAGTTTGCTGGGAAGTTTTAGCTTAAAAGTTGTTGAATAATTTAGATTATAATAAATTGTTTAATGCTCTTTTTATCACATCACATTTACACTGTAGCTGCTAGAGGTAATAAAGCATTACGAATTCACCAGAATAAACATCTATAAGTGTTCTGAAGATTCAGCTGTTATTTCTATTAATAAAAAGACAGACTTTTTCTTTTTCACATAATATAAATTTTTGGTTGAATCTCCCTTCATTTTTAACATTTCTTCGCATCTACCGTTCATAGTTTTGAATATACAGTGAGCGTCAAAATAAAGTCAACACCAGATATTATTAAAAGAAAAGCTTAATTGTATTACTATAAATATCATTATCATTATCATTAAAAATGTCGACGAAAGTAGACAACAAACATAATAAAAATGTATTCAGGTTTTCGCGACGAAGTCTTGACATGAAATACGAAAAAAAAAACTGAAGAAAAGGAGGCAACATGTAAATAAATGGAAAAATGATAATTACAGGAAATTTCGAACCACCGGTAACACTGGTTAAAGATTGATGTTTGAAATTCAACCAACAACCTTCAGTAAAAATAATTTAATGAAAAATTAAATTTAATGAACTCGAGCCGAAATAAAAGAAATATCAAAGATATAAATATCATTATATTAGAAAATTTGACTTCATTCGTATATAGTTATTTAAGTAGAGCGTATACAAATTTAATTTATTTATTGTTAAAATAAAAGAACCAATGCAAAAAAACCCCTATCATTCCAAAAGTAATTGCAATTGTTTTAATTTTTCTTTGTTTGAAAGTATAATTTTATAATTTATCATTAAAAGAGATTAATCTGTGACGTTAAGTTGTCAAACATTTTCAGTAGGAAGAAACAGATTAATTAAGACTCGTTACGCGCGCTTTGTCAAATAGCTAATTACTATCAAGAAAAAATCATAGGTATATAAAAACATCTTAAGTCAATGGCATGTAAATTGACCCGATTGTTTTGACGCGTAATCATAGCAAAATACATGTCATTATTATTTGCCACACAAACAAAATATAAAATGTTTGTAACGGTCAAAAATATTAGTCTAGCACCCACCTAAAAGTACATCGATAGATTATACTATGTCCGTTCCTCTGGCTGGATGTCCATGCAAACCTTGTGCACAAAGTACAAGTCGCAATTTTGAAGATATTTCGATAAAACATAATATTTTTATGGCCAGGACAGTTGGCATTGATTTTGGTTTCAATCGGTCCATTATTTCACCTAGCCCCCATACAAATGCCCTCCGGAAATGGTTTAACGGTCATAAGTGTTTGATTTATAAGCATATTCAAACAATTTTCACCACAAATAAGTTACATATATATGGAGCATAATCACACCTAGAAATTTTGTATAGATCGGTCCATAATTGACCCTAGCTCTCATATAAGCCCTACTTCCGAAAATCAATTTAAGAAGCATAACTCGCTTAAAAATTTTGGTATCACAATAATATTTAACACTAATATGTTTTATATATATCCAACTCATTCGGCCCAATTTTATGCTGATCGGTTCATAATTTGTCATAGCTTCCATATAAGACCCACTTTTGAAAATCACTTGAACATGAATAAATCCTTTACAATCGAGGTAAAATTTAATGCAAATAATTTGTAAATGCACATAAGCCACGCTACTATGGGCGCTCCTATTCCTGAAAAACTGTTTTTAACCGCATAATCGGTGTGGGGTATTACATGGTCGGGCTTGACCGACTATACTTTCTTACTTGTTTAAACATTTTGTTTGTTGAACTCTCCCTTTATATCGTACTGCAATCGATTTAAAATTCGTGTTAATCAATGCAGCACATATTGTTCTAGATACCATGTTTATAATTATTTTATTTGTTATCCTCAAGAAAAAATATTGAAATTTGTGCTATGACACTTGTGATGTAATGCGCATGGATTGGTGGTTGACGGCTAGATTCTTCCGTAAAAGTTACCTTCGTTTCAAATAAAATCTGGCAACAGCTTTTGGTATGATGGTTGGAGTGTTTTTATAAAGTGCAAGTTTACTATTCTGCCGTAACGTTGTTCTTTCTTTTATTCGCATCTCAAGACTGATGACTATAGCGGTAACGGAATTTTACAGTGACTACCAAAACTGATGACACGTTAGAATTTTTTTTACTAAATTAATATATATTTTAATGAGGATCTAACGTACTTTAAAGCTTTTCGCAGGAAAGTGCTCTTTTCGCCCTTTGAATGGAGTCCTTTGTTGTCCTTGCGAAATATTTTAGTATATTAAAAACGAAGACTACTATAAATTCTTGTAAATTTTCCATAATTCAACGCAAGTTCTAATGACTATTATTCACGTGATTCTTAAATTATGTAATAACAACCTTATCATTAAAAGTTTAATTATTGAACAAAATTATTTTGTTCTCTATGCAGTTTCTTTTCTCACACATTATTCAATCTTATAGTAGGAGAATACGTCTTACTTTGTAGAGTGTAAAATATAAAAAGCAACGATTGATTGTTGATTGTGTTGAATATAATGAGACTTCCCAGCAAGCCATATGAGTCCGAAAAGAGTCTTTTCTGACACCTTTTTCGGAGCGTTAACGCTCTTTATGAACCCAAAAAACAATCATAATTGCTCCGAAAACCTTCAGAAAAGAGGGTCATTACATTCGAAAATGGTCCGTCAGAAAGAGCTCTTAGATAATGTCAGAAAAGAGTCTTTTATGAGGGTTTTTTTGGGCTCTTAAAGAGCTCTTAGATGTCAGAAAAGAGTCTTTTATGAGGTTTTTCTTGGGCTCTGTGTAATCTTGTTTTTATCATTCTTGTGTGGTACAGCTATGTTTTTTTTTGTTCAAAGCACAAATAACAAGACAACAACGCTTTGGTACACACATAATTAAGTGGAATTTCTGAGTCATACTGCGTGCCGACTCAGGACAGTAACAAGCAAATTTTTTTTTCGCTCCGAAAATGCTCTTTAGTTAGACTCTTTTCTGACTCCTTTTTTCGAAGCGCTCCGAAAATGCTCTTTTGTTGGACCCTTTTTGGACTCCTTTTTCGGAGCGCTCCTAGAATGGTATGCTGGGTTGGTATCGTCTTCTACTAATACCAGTAGTAATTAGGTTGCCGTATCTTGTCTACGCACAAACCATTTTACGTTTACTACATTATTTGTTTACATTATTTACATGCATTCTACTTTGTATAAACTAAATAATAAGTAAAAAACAACGATTAAATTAAATGTTAAAAAATATCAGTACAACTAAAACGCAATTATTAAATTTCAAATAAAACACGATATTAAAAAAAAAAATCGTGAAACTTTATTATATCGTAAAGTCGACAGAATGAGGTTATGTATGGAACAAGATATCGTGCAGATGGCCGCCGCGGCTTTGCTGGCACACACGCGATCTTTTAATGAAATTTTCCATGACCTTTTTGCATAAATGCTGCGGTATTTCACTAATGCAGCGTCCAATTTCCTCTTTTAAGGCTTGAGTCGTCATCGGCTTATTCTCGTAAACCATCGACTTAAAAAAACCCCAAAGAAAAAAATCTAAAGGTGTTAAATCGCACGATCTAGGCGGCCAATTCTGGTCTTCAAAACGCGAAATAACACGACCGAGAAATGACTGATGCGCCGTATGACATGTGGCGCCGTCTTGTTGAAACCACATTCCCTCCACATTCATTTCTTCAATTCCAGGCAAGAAAAAACTGGTTATCATTTCACGATACCGAACACAATTGACACCATTGCGTTCTAGTTGGGACACCCTTTACATATTACAACTTACAATATCCTTAAACTTTTTACACTTTTGCACAAATTTTGCTATTATTCTTTGTTGCTGGTTTACATCTATAACATTTAAAACATCTTTATTTTTCAAGTTATTACTTATTATTATTATTATTTTCACAATTATACTTAGACTACTGTTAAGTACTAAACTCTCTTATAAAATAATTCAAATTATCAACACTGTCTTACCAAAGTCATTTGAACTTTAAACATTAATTAAATTATTTTATTATTTCTTGTATTTTGCAATTGCAAGTTAAAACTTGCTCTGCTTCCTGGTTTTTACTTTTCACGATTATTGCAATAGAAAGAATGAAACTTTGAACACTTTCTACAAATTTCCTTAAATAAAATATTAAACTTTGAAATAAAGTTTCCCATGCACAACTAAATACTGCTGCTACCAACAGCTGTTTTTTTTTTGTCAGTCAGTTGGTTGGTCTAAGTATTTATCTGTCTGCCTGTCTGTCTGTCTGTCTGACAAACACGGTTTAAACTGTGCTTGAACTTATAAAAGTTGCAACTAAATTGGCTCATTAACAATAAACACGCTCCAAAAGCAGATATAGCAAAAAATAAAAATAAAAAACTGAAATTAAAGTGTAAATCAAATAAATGTTAAAGAAAACTTTAAAGTAGTTTTGTGAAACACCAACATGCAGGAAGCAAGGAAACAAAATACATAAATAAACGAACAACAGTTTCTTACAATTAATTTACTTCCGTAAAACAAACCACTATTAAGCAGTCAGATAAAGGAAAATGATGCTGCCTGCCTGCCTGCCTGCCTGCTGCAGCTTTTGTCAGCAGAAAGATAAAAGGGTATCAATAAAATCTACAACTTTTATTCACTCGTCCGCCAGTTTGTTCAGACCGCAGAACAAAAAAAAGAATTTAATTTCATTCTGGTTTCTTTGTTTACGCATGTATCTATGTAAGTTTGTTTGAGTGAGTGAGTAAATTTGAAACACAAGTTGCGTGAACAAAATACAAATAGTAGTTAAAATAAAATATAACGGCTTCTGTTGGTAAATTGCATAATCTGTTATAATTTAAACGTTTGTATGTATGTATGTATGTATGTATACGATACTTATTTGTAATTGTGTGATAGTGCATTTTTGTGTTTGCCTTTAAACTTTTGTATGTCAATGCTTAAGATTGGTATTTTTGGTCATAAACTGTGTGGTTTCAATGAAATGATGATTATAAGTGCGGGTTGGCGTAAACCGCAATGTAAATGCCAGCCAAATGCCAAGAACAAATATGAACGTAGTGGAAGTCAGCTGTTATGGAAAATTTAATGGTCTTATTGTACACAATGCCAATGAATGTTTACTTTCATTCTCACACAAACGAACAGTTTCTCACACACACACACACACACATGCATATTATTTTGAATGTTGTCAAAAATGGTGTTACGTTTACACTTACTATAAAAATAGACGAACATCAGTGTTTAAGAATTTATAATTTTAATCGACAGGATATATATTTAGTTATCTGTATGTGATCTCTATGATCCGCTATTCCTCTAAGTTTTGCGCAAAATGACTAATAAAATTACTACTGGGTAAACATCAATTCATCCATATCTATGTATACCACATCTTGATCATAATTATTACACTCTTAAGCAAAGCGTAAAAAAGGGTAGACAAAATATTATGTACTAAAGCTATGTATAGACGGTCGTCAGATATTATAACGTTGTCAGATCTAGCAATGTACTGACATTGAAAAATTGTTAGCAAAAGGTAAATTGTCAGTTCAGTAGACTGTAAGAAAACTAACAATTTTTTTGGCACACAATTGTCACACAATGAATTTATCAGTCAAACGAAATTGTTTTTCCACAATGTTATTAATGCACCATTGGCAGATGCATAAACTTTGCACATATGACAATGAAAAGTGTTTGACAATTATCTTAAAACAATGACAAAAATTTGTGTTTACATGATTGTTAGATGCCAGACAATATGTATTTTTGTCCTGCAATCTACTGAAAATGCTTTTTCTTACAACGTTGGAAGACAAAAATTTGAAGTTCACACGGTTGTTAGACATTTTCTGGACATTTTTCGGACAACGTTGTAATATCTGACAACCGTCTATACATAGCTTCAGTTTTCTTCACATCTAAATTCAAATCTATGAAGATATATGAAAATAATGCACTTACTGTTAATGTTGTTTTCTTTTCTGAAATAAAATGTTACACCTTTTTAATGTACATTTTTATAATGTTTACGCCATATTGTAAAGATGTCGCATTTTTAATGGTCAGAATAGAACATAAAATTACAACAGTGTAACACTTTTTTTTCATATACAGCTGTTTTTTTTTTTTGTTAAAAAAGAAGAAGTAGATAGATCCCTGGTAATACTATGTTTCCACGGTACATGCTTCGCTCTCTATTCATGCTTCACACCCCAATCATGTGCGAAACAACTTGCTTCACCATACAAAATTTTAAGAGCGAATCAAGTAGATTCATATGGAGTCATGTAAACAGCATGATTCATAAACATGATTCAGAAGGCGAAGCAGGTGATTCAAGTCGTCGTGGAAACATAGTATAAGATCGTTTAAAATAAGACAATCAGGTATGTGATGGAAAACGATAACGATAACGAGTGAGTTTTAGAAGTTAATTTTTTCGTAATATTTCTGTATTAAAACAGTTTTATCCCACAAAATATAAAGATAATTTGCTATTAAAGAGAATCTTAAAACAAAAATTTTAAAAATTTAATTAGAAATACTTTAAAATGGACTTCAAAAACTCACTCGTTATCGTTATCGTTTCTCATCACATACCTGAATGAATATTTATCAAAAAGACCAATGGCACCTTCCCGACTAATACGCAAATTCTTCTTAAACTATAAAAATTATATATGTATATAAACATACATTACATATATAAGAAGTAGGAGATATTGTCCTATGAAATTTGACATACATCAATATCAGAGTATTCATTAATTACGTTCTCTAAAAAGCCTTTCACTCGCGGTTGTTGATTTCTTTTCACAATCATATCAAATATTTCATCATCATCAGATGATGAAGATGAATCCAACAATTCATCCAAAATTTTTTCAGCACATAAAAAAGTAGTAATATTTTCCATTTTTTATATTTTTTTTGTTTCTTAACACAAATACACATTCATAAACAAAACAAATGTCAGCTGTTTTATCGAAAGGTGCACCATTTTTTAAATTTATAGTGTAACATTTATAGAAAAGAACACACTACACTTTAGCAGTGTTGACATTTTTTCAGAAAAGAACACAAAAAAATTAAAAAAGGTGCGAAATGGGAAAAACGTGTAACATTTTTGCCAGAAAAGAAAACGCCATAAGTTTGATGTTCCCTGGTAAAATCTGTGGAGTACGTGGTCCATTGTAGCTAAAATGTAGTAACTACATCATCGCCCTATGTAATGCACTCACATACCATTTCATTTTCGAAGCAGAATTTCTTGTTACACGCCAATTATTCGTGCTTAAGCAACCGTAATCGGTTGGTAGTTACAAGGAGTAGTTTTGGGACTAGTCCCGTGTTATGCAAAGCTGGATTATATGCTCCAGTTTTTTGCACCATTTTTTACCATTAAGCCATACTTCAGGAAGACATATGTATGGGGGCTATGAGAAATCGTGGACGGATTGGAAATTGATGATATTATCTGCATTATATTTGAAAAAAACAGCAAAAAATATCTGAAAAATATCGAGGTAGTCTGAAACTTTAATCTATAACTCAGATCCTACTGGATCGATTTTACCCATTTGCAATACCAACGACTTCGGTGGATCAAAGAATGTTTGGTAAAAATTTCATTGTCTTTTTGTCTTTTTTTCGAAGCGCTATCGTGACAACAACAGACGCACAGACGGACGGACATTGCTAAATCGTCTTAGAATCATATAAGGACCCAGAATATATAGACTATTTGGTTGTACTACCAATATTTCGATGTGTTACAAACGTAATATGTATAACCCCCACCTTTTTGGTGGTGGGTATAAAAATATTGAGAAAATAAGCAATTACAAATTCAGTATGAGTTGTTAACTATTCCCTGTATTTCTCTGCATAACACCGCAGTTACGAAAACAAGCATTCCGTGAGAAATGTGTGAAATAAACAATGGCTTTGTTGGAAAATAGTTTTGGTAAGCAGCTAATTTCGCGGCCCGATCCTGTCAACTGGCCACCCAGAACTCTTTATATCACAAGTGACGTCTGTTTATGTTTTGTATTAGGTTATGTGAAGTCAGAAGTCGATATTGGCAAAGCTTGAAAAGAGTAGAGGTAGCAACACTGAAAACAGTAATCGAAAATTGGTCATTCCGAATGATTAGTTTTTAAAACTTATGTCAAAAATTATTCTTTAGAAAACTAATAACGATTCCGACATCCAGTTCTAGTTTAACACATTTCACGGTAGTTGCTGCTCACTTATATGATAGCAGGTGATACAGTTGGTATGACTCGACCAATGAAATCTCAGTAGAAACTGCTTGTGTCGCATGGACGGTAGGAACCTAGATTCCTCATTTATATGGCATTCCTGCCTTTTGGCAGCTTTGAACATTTCTCTACTAACTAACACATACTGAAAAATATCAAGGGTCCCAAGAGCAGCTGGCTGCTTATTAGCATCTGCAAAGATGCTAATAAGCTTATCAAAATAACAGCCAAAATGTTTAAGTGCTTCACCATCGGAATTTGTGCGTCATCAATTAAGTTTGATTTGAGTAATAACAATGATCAGGAATTGCTTTTCAATTTCATAAAAACTCGTGTGCTTTTCAATGCAAGTGTAAGCGTATTTAATTGTTTGTTGTCTGTGTGAAAGTGTGTCATGGTGTAAGTGTATTGAATTTAAAAGGACATTAATTTTATTAAGAACAATTTACAAACGAATACCTCAAATATATCGTCACACGCAGACAGGCACCAACATGTTCATACTTAAATCGTTGATTTATGGTCATCAAGTAAACATTGAAATTGAGTTTTTTTCTTTATTATTTATAATTCAAGTAAATTTCGTTAAAACGAGAGATACAACTATTGCTAATTGTTTTCTTTTTATATAATTACAAAATTTATTGAGAAAATTTATTAAATTGTGGGAAAATTTAAACTTTGTAGAATTTTAGTATGGGCGTAAGGCAAGAAATCATAATGAAATGATTGAAAAAGATTGTATTTAAAGCAGTTTTTTTTTGGTTAAGGAAGGTCTGTCGATTGTTCGTTTCCAAAAACAACCATCGAATCATATTAAATTTTAATATTACAATTATATTTTCATTTCACCTTGAAAAGAAATCACATTTCCAAACAAACAATAAAGTAATTAGCTTAAACAAATAACTACATACATATACTCTATTGTATGAAAAATACGCTTTCTCCAGGACAAGTCACCATCATTTACAATGGTCTTTATAAGCTTACAACAATTATCCTCTTAAGTGAATTTATCTTATGGCATAATAAATAAAGTTGCTGAAAATATCATCATGTGTCATAAATCCTTTCCACAAATTCACGCCAGTCATAATTTATTTTAGAAAAATGTCACCAGCAAAATACTCTTTGAAAGACATTTAACTTTAAAAATCCCTTGACTTGACGAAAAACATTCTCTCAGCGCCATTCAAGCCATGACATTTCATATTTGTCAAGGCGCTACACTTGATATTGAGGACATATGCAAGTAAGTGATAGTTTTGTGATTGCAAGGATTTTGTAAAAATTACATAGTTAAAATTTATATTGAGTAAAACCATATAAGGTAAATTGGGTTTTAGTATCCTTGTGATTGTTTAGCTAGGTGGACTAAATAGCATTGTGCTTTTCATAGAAAACTCTCTCAAAACTGAAAACGTTTGTAATTCGTTAAACACAGTTTTCTTCTCGGATACAAAATCAATATTTTATAGAAAACTTCGATGGTTAATAATTCGGTAAATGGTGCTAGTTTGTTTTCAAAAATAACTGTTTTCATAGAACTGCGTTCCAAGACTTTAAAAGTTGTATTATTGTCGTTAATTGTACATAGTTATGCGAGCAGTGACACACAAATTCCTTCGACTTTAACTATAGCGCCCCTCTATATTCATTCTATTCGATGAAAATTTTACAAGTAAACTGTATACAACCCAGCAAGCCATATGAGTCCGAAAAGAGTCTTTTCTGACACCTTTTTCGGAGCGTTAACGCTCTTTATGAGCCCAAAAAACAATCATAATTGCTCCGAAAACCTTCAGAAAAAAGGGTCATTACATTCGAAAATGGTCCGTCAGAAAGAGCTCTTAGATAATGTCAGAAAAGAGTCTTTTATGAGGGTTTTTTTGGGCTCTCAAAGAGCTCTTAGATAATGTCAGAAAAGAGTCTTTTATGAGGTTTTTCTTGGGCTCTGTGTAATCTTGTTTTTATCATTTTTGTGTGGTACAGCTATGTTTTTTTTTGTTCAAAGCACAAATAACAAGACAACAACGCTTTGGTACACACATAATTAAGTGGAATTTCTGAGTCATACTGCGTGTCGACTCAGGACAGTAACAAGCAAATTTTTCTTTTGCTCCGAAAATGCTCTTTAGTTAGACTCTTTTCTGACTCCTTTTTTCGGAGCGCTCCGATAATGCTCTTTTGTTGGACTCTTTTCTGATTCCTTTTTCGGAGCGCTCCTAGAATGGTATGCTGGGAAGTACTTGTGAATGTATGTATTTGTAACGCAACACCGTTTATTCAAAACATTTAATGTAATTTCGCGCACGAGCAACTATACAAAAGATGCAATAATCCTTTTAAAGAAAACAAATACACAAGACCCCAATACAAACAACATTATGGTGAAAGTTGCAAACTAAAATAAGAAAAAAAGAAATTCTCTATAAGAAAAATAATACTTCCTGCTATATTTGCTACATTATGCCGCAGAAAGCAGCACTCCTCATCGTATTACTTATTGCAAGAAAAAAAAGAAAAGAAAACGTAAAAAAATAACATTTGTTTAATAAAAGAAATGAAATGAAAATAACACTGGCATTAGTAGCTGTATTAGGTATTTATTTGTATGCAACAACACAGAACAGCGGTAGCAGCAACACCAAAACACCGCAGATGAGTTGCATGGTGTTGCTACAAACCCACACACATAAAAAGGGAAGTTCAATTTTATTTGATATTGAATAATTTATTAAAAGTGCAACACATCGTTAGGTTTTGTTGAGTGGCACTTTAGTACTGGTTGCTATGAGTATTAAAGCGGTTGATTTTGTTGATATTGCGGTTGTTGTTGTTGTTGTTGTTGCATCTTGTTGCAGAGGCTGGTGTATTTGAGAGTTTTGCTGAAAATTTCTGGGTTGCAGAAAAATAATTTTTATTTAATATTGAATGTTGAGATGTTAAGAATTTATTAGAATACGAATAGGTTTTATAAAGAGTATTATTTTCAGTTTAAAAGTTTAAAGCTATTAAATGATAGCTGAAATTGTTAACATTTAATTTTGATAGCTTATGAGTCTAAATTATTGTTAAAGCCTGTTTGTTGCCCCCCTGCTTTGTAAGGGTTGTCCACTACTGGTGAAAATTCTTTTAAATTATTCTACATTGAGCGTCGAAATAAAGTCAACACCAGACATTTATAAAAATGAAGCTTAATTATTATGTGTGTGTGAAGATAAATTTAAATTTAACTAGCACAGACAAAAACCGCAATTTTTAGCCAAGCCCATTTTGCATTTAACAGAGCACTGTTATTCACTTAACAGCAATCATACTTCGAGGATTTTTGGCCATTGTGGAAATTAGGAAAAGGGCTCGGGTATGACACTATTTGGAAAAGTTGGTCCTATGGTCACTTTATACAACTGTAATAGTGGGATATCTGAAATAATTTTGGGATTCCTGAAAATTTGAGTTTTATGCAAAAATAAATCTGGAGAGGATATCCCACTATTACAGTTGTAATAGTTAGTAACTTGTTAGTAATTTGATTACTTATTAAGCGGAGTTTTATATTATTTTAAAATATCTTAAGGTATCTTTATGTAATTTAATAGATTGAATGAATTTAAATACGGTATTTATATTTTTGTTGGTTGGATCGGAAAGGAGTTCAATTGCGTTTTCTGTTTTACATGGATTTATGCGGAGTTGTCTTATATATTGGCTTCCTGAAAAAAGGTATCGTAAAAACTGTACTCTTACAGAAACAGCAGACAGGTTGGGGATATTTTCATATAATAAATTGTTGCGAATTTTTCACTCAAGAAGACGTTCTAGGTTCTATTTTTTGAGCAATATTGTTACAACACGCAAAGATCGTTCCTATACCAAAAGCTAATAACACATATCGACCAATAGCTATATTACCCTTTTTATCTAAAGCCTTCGAACGTTTAATCCATACTCAAATGAGTCATTTTTACATGCAAATTCTCTGCTTACCGACAAGCAATCTGGTTTTAGACCAAAACACAGTTGCATATCTGCCTTAATCGAAGTCTCAGAGGAGCTGAGAGCAAACGTAGACAACAGTATGGTATCATTTTTAATTTCGCTTGATCATTCTAAAGCATTTGATACAGTAGACCATTTAATTCTTTGTCAAAAACTTAGGCTCATGTTCCATTTACCGCCGTAAAGATGATTTATTCATATCTGTGTGACAGAAGCCAGTCTGTGCATCATGGGACTGATGAGTCTTATAGCTGCTCAACTCCAAGAGGTGTACCACAGGGTTCCATGCTTGGTTCGCTATTATATGTATTATATTCTAATGATTTACCTCCTCGACTCAGTTCTTGTGGAATACATATGCACGCAGATGATGTACAACTTTTTATAAGCTGTGAACCAACTGATATTAATAATTGCATTGGACGTATCAATAATGACCTAGATAGTGTTAAAAAATGGGCTTCAGCCAATGGACTCTCCATAAATGCCAATAAATCTAAAGCTATGATAATTGGAAAAACCGAATCATTGCCAATTATTTTACCACCAATTCTGATCGGAGACTCTATAATCACATTAGACGAAACTGCCAAAAATTTAGGAGTAATATTTAACAAGAAATTAGACTGGTCTAATCACATAAATGTTGTATGTGGTAAAACATATGCGATGTTGAGAAACCTTTGGATATCGCAACATTATACACCTTTTGATATTCGAATGTTACTTGCTAAAACATATTTATTGCCTACGCTCTTGTACGGTTGTGAACTATTCTAACTAACTGTGATACTTTAAGTATGAAAAGGCTTAATGTAACGTACAATAATATTGCCAGATATGTGTTTGGCCACAGTAGGCGAGGCAGAATCTCACAGTACTCTAGACAAATATGTAATATACCATTTGATGGCCTATTAAAGCTTCGAACATTAATATTTTTTCATAAAGTAATTTACACTAAACAGCCTGAATACCTATATAATAGAATAATCTTTTCAAGGTCTAACCGAGGAAAGAGGGTAAATACCTTTCGCATTAGAAAAGATATATCGAAAAGACATTTTTTCTTCAATGCTATCAATATTTGGCGCCAACTTCCCCCTAATATTCAAATCATGAGCAATGCAAAGCGTTTCAATAAACAAATAAAAAAAAATAAATAAATTTATTATATGCATTTATCTTACAAATTGGCATCAACAAAACTAATTTTATTTTTTCTCGTTTTGTATATTTAGTTTCGTATCTTTTCCCTTTTTATATCATACTAGAAAAAGGGCAGTATTATTAAAATGTGAGTAATACTGTGTTCACATATGCACATTTATTGAGTCAATATTCGGTTAATTGACAATATTATTTTAAGTGTTCAGGCATACGCAATTTTCAGCTTACTCAATAATCATTTGACAGTTGGAAAATAATACAAAAAATACTCTATATGGTTGTTGTGTTTCTATGTAAACAAACTTACCTACACATTGATTTTTTAATGATTTCTTTTGTTTTCTTTTGTTGACATTTGCCATTTTATACAATTTTGTTCACTAAACACGGTTGTGAACAGTGTTGCATTCGAAATCTTACTCAATATTATAACAATTTCGTACTTATTGCGCAATAATTAATTGAAATTTTATATGGAATATTGAGCTCAATAGTAGCGTTAATTGCGATTATCGCAATTAAAGTGCATATCTGAACATGCTATAACACAGTGTCATTACATATCTACATATGTACATGTTCTATAAGTATGTACGCATATTTGTTCACTCATAAAAGAAATTAATAAGAGATATTTTGTCTTTCTTTGACGATAGTGTCACTGAAGAGCCGTACACCTCAACTCGTCGATGTGCCCAACAATTGCATCTCTCACGCTTGTCGTTGCTGAAAATTATGCATAAATTTGAATCGTGATTTGAACGTCCATTTTCATAAATTGAGTTAGTCTGAAATTGAGAAATGTCAAATGAAATGCAGGAAACTTGACGTCTAGGTGTGGTTCGCATTCAACATCGGCAAAACGAAATAATTTCTGCATTGCGTGAAAAATATAATGCAAAAATTTTAACAATTAATTCAAGTGAGTAAAAATGATTGATCGTTTTTCATAAATTAAGTACAATTACATTACATTGTTTAAATTTGTTGCCTATTAATTTTATTTTCTTGTTTTAAATTTGTCAATTAGTTTATGAAAACATACTTATGTATGTAAAAATGTCGTAGGTCTTGTACAAAATATTTCTATAGAAATTACCAACAACATTTGTATGACACTACAACATCAATTGTGAATTGAACAAATCTTTTACAGAATTTTAATATACCTGTTTAGTTTATTTTATTATTTGGGCGCGAAAAATTTGTTGCTGTCCATTAAAATTTAATTATTTTTTATTTTTTTTTTTTTATAGTTTTTGTTAATAGTGCAATTCACAATCTTGTGCAGATGGTCTTGCATCATTGCATTTACAAAAAGGTTTATCATATTTTTGCTCGTGCTGTGTATTTGGTTAGTGTAGAAATATGTTAAACCTTTTTGCTAATGCAATGATGCAATACCATTGACACAAGATTGTGAATTGCGCTAATGATTTATATTTTACTTTTGAATTATATATTTTGTTTTAAATCTAAAACTGTAGTATATTTAATAACTGTTTTTAAACAATATTAAGTGCTTACTTAATAATGACGCTCACTGTATATACATGTTATATATGTGTATTTCTATTTCTCTGCATTTCTATCAAATATAAATTTAAAACTCTAAAATACAGAAATACACAAGACCAGACTATAGTCGTATATATTGTTGTATGTTTACGATAGTTTAGATTAGACATGAATCATCATGCATTCATTCACACACTCATTTTACTAACTACACGGAAAGGTATAAGAGAATTTTTTACAAATATAGAAAACATAAAACATACATCCATACTTACGAGTACTTACTCCACAACTCATCACTATAGCAGCAAGTGTTAATATAAAGAAGTTTATGGCAACTACTAGGGATTGTGTGTATGTGTGTGGCAGGTAAATGAAAATGTGTTAAGTTTTCTTAACACTTCGTCACTTTAACGCTGAGATGACATCATACTTACACACATTGATGTTGTGTTTTTTTGTTTTACAGAATATTTAGTCAAAAACTCTAACAAAATATTTTATGACTTCTTTCAGGTGTCAGAGAGTCCACATTTGTGATAACAAATATTTAGACTCAAAAGCACAAAGTAAAATTTGTGTAATTATTTTAACTTTTTTAGCACTTTTAAAGCTAGTTTTGCACTAGAAATGGAAAGGGTGTGCGTTATGTCATAATAATATCATCCCATTGTTATTGGATAGATTTTTCATTATGACAATATTTATGAGAAATTATGGCCCTAATTTTGTAAAACGCAACGCCACAATTTTCTAAGCGTTGTGTTAAATTACATTTTGCAAATCACAGCGTTCAAGCAAGTGATTGTTTGCGTTGTAACAGCTGATTCTTACGTTGTTGTTAACACAACTGTTTGAAATTGTATATTTTGTAAAACGCAACGTTGAATTTTTTCTCATTTGCGTTCAGCTAATTTTAGGCATTTTAGTAAAAAAAATTTTCTTAGGTCGAAAAAAGAAGCCACAGCGGCAGCTTAATTTGAACTGTTGATAATGTTTGGAAAGCTATTCAAACTTTCTCTTCATCTCGTCTTCAGCCGTAAGATTAAACTTTATCCATTTTGGACAAAGCGAAAAATATTTTTGGGGAATATAGATTTTTAAACATTTTCTGTTTCCGCTACTTCCTCATACATGCACTTTTTCTTCATTCATTCAAATTTATATAAGAATGTAATAAAAATTCATTTATTCGTATGATGACTATATACATATATTCATCATTTGGCTGCCATAAAACTGCTTTTGTAGGCTTTTTCTTAGTGTGTTTTTGCTAGTTTGTTTTATTTTCTAACGAAATTTCATTTCTTTATCATATTCTTATAGACCTACGTAAATACTTTCACAATATCCCTTAAGGATATAAATGTCCTTGATTACATGGGTAATGCAAACGAAAAACATTCAAGTAAAAAAGCTGGCAAAAGACGAAAAATACTCGTAACTTATTTTCATACCGTCTTTAGATCAAATACATACAGTATGTTTCTGTTAAAACTCACTAAAAAAAGTAAAATACATAATTTGTCTTTGGGCGCAACTTTTTATTTTCTTTTGCAAATTTTAGAAAAGATAGTTTAAAAATTGGATCAATTTCGTTCAAAGTAGAGTATAATTAACTGAAAATATGGAGAATTATAATTTGATTTAAAAAATAATTTTAAATAAGGGACATTGTGTGTGTTTTTTTTAAGGAAAACTAATATGAATATAATGGAGGCATAGAATACATAAATAAGCTTAATAAAAATTGATGGTTAGAATTTGTTTATGCCAAGGGACATAATATTTTTATAATCGATGCATGTAGCTGCTAATTTAGGGAAGGCTATTGGCTGGTTGATGGATTTCCAGCTTTATTACAACAGTCGTTATCAGCCATCATAATGTTTACATGTAGTATAGAATCAACATACAAATGGAATGGAGAGAGATTGATGTGGTTTGTAACTCAAAAGGAAAATAAAAATACAGTATCTTAATGAACTATAGACCAATCAGTTTATCGTCGTTTTTTTTTAAGAAAAAAAACTGCAAAGTTTGGAATATGACCAAGTAATTTTTGAAGACTTCATATAAAGTAGTTTATTCCATATTGGGTGCCTTAAACAATGTACAGAGAACAGACTGAAAGGGTAGAAGAGCTTTGCAGTGGATTGGTTTTAGGCAGTAAAAGGACAAGTATATCCACCTTGTTTAATCTGTGGGATCTTTACTCCGGATCATTTGTAAACTCAGCGGCAACTGAAATTTCTACAACAGCAGACAGAAGAATCAGCTTTTTTGTAAATAAAATTTATTTTTAAGGTTGTTTAGTTGTACTTATATGTTACCCATGGTGTAATTCCATCACCTTAACCATGCTACCACCTTGGGGAGAGATGGCGACACCGGTGCCGTGAGCTTCAAACTGGATAGAGTCTCATTATATTGGATAGAGTCTCTGATTACACCCAATGAAATTAAAAGCTGACTAGAGTCTATCTAGTGTCACCTGATCGGTTAAAAAACCGAAGGACTTATTAACTCCTTATTTAACTATTGGTGTGTTTGAGCAGCAAATTTCGGTTTACCAAATTGTCCTAGATGCTGTTGATGAACAACAATAGAGCCATTGCAAGTAGTGGTGACAGAAAATGTACGGGAATTGTGACTTTCGTGGCAATTGTTGCATTCACGATCCGCCTTTGGACGAGGCTAGATATGCGGCATATGGTAAACGCAGTAAATTCGGATCTCTGTCCTTGGCATTAGTAGTCAGTCAGTGCAGTGTTGCGATTACTGTTTTTCTAGTACCAGTCTTGGGTCATGCGAACTGACTAAGCTACGGATGACAGGGATTAGATAGCCCAAACTCTTAAGCAAGGTGTTTTTTTCGTTGATCGTCATCATGTATCATGTATCGAGAAATTGATAATTGTATTTCTGTGCTCTCTGGTAAACTCTAACCATGCCTTAAAATTGTTTTTTATTTTATCGACAATGAAGGTTTTTTATTTTTTTTTACTACAGAGAAGGGCTAGTATTGCTGACTATCGACTAACAGATTTTACTATTGCTATCGTAGCATCTTTTGGTGTTAAACACTTGTCACTTTTCATTGTGCTAATTTGTGGTTTGAAAACAATAGAACGCCTTTTTTGGGCTCCTATAACCACTGTTTTACTTACTTTAAGCTCTTTTACTTGCGTAGAATAACTACTGTTTGTCTTTGCTAGAATATTGTCTTCAATGTCCCTTGACAGTTTGTGCATTATTTAGTATACTCGCAATCTGATTTGTGTTGGATAATTTGCAAAAAGTGTTTACCACATACAATGCAAATAATATCAAACTGATGTTTTTTTAAACGATAACCAAAGTAAATACATACAAATCTAAAGGTAAACTTTGATATTTTTTGTGCAAATATTTCAAAAGACAGACACACTTGTGCAAAATTGAATTCATGCAATTTGTTTTTCGTATTTATTGTTTATTTGCCAAAAATTATTATTTCCATTTTGTATATTAAATTATTTTATAAATGACAAAACACATTTTTAAATTTGCTTTATTTAAGTTTTTTTTTTTTTATTTTCTATAGTTTTATTATGCAAAACAAAAATATTTATGATCCCCACGTATCTCCAATCTAAAACAAAAAATGTTTGATAAAGCTTATTATCTGCGTGTCACATTGAATCCAGTTTACCTACACAAAGCGAACTTAATATGCCTTCGTTCTTACAATACTGTTTAAAAATGTGATTAACATAATAAATATTATAAAAAATCTTTGTACTTTATTAATGCGTGTTTCTCCGTATTAATGTAATTTATTTTAAACATTGGCGTATCATTGTTGAAGATATGCTGCAATCTTTCGAAAACATCGGTGTTCGAATGTCATTGAAAGTGAATTTCATGCATCACCATCAGGATCACTTTGAGCGTCAGTTGCCGTCTGTATCAGACGAGTGCAGTTGGAACACTGGTACAGTGGAAGAAAATTAGATTTACTTTTGGCGGATCTTTGCTGGAATTTGTTATTGGAATTGGAGGATAACGAATAATATTCCCTTGCATATTTTTTTATTTCAATTGGCAATTTAAAATAAATTACACTAATACGCATTTCCATTTAGCGTAAAAAAGGATGATATTTGTATTTAAAAAGTGTGTTGAATTACTTCAAATAGCAATAATATTGCATAATATATTGCAAAAAGGAAAAACGGTAAGAATTATGCCGATAAGTTTGCGCAAGAACTATAAAAAAAGCTCATAAAAACAGCAAAAAACGGGGAAAATCGATGAAAAAGGGCAACAATGAAATGTTGCATTTTAATGGTGGAAATAGTAATTGCGAGCCGATAACACAAACAATTTTGAATACGACAAGCGACTTAAATGGGCTGAAAATTATCAAAAATTTACAAATTGACCAAAGTTCAAACAAAACGCCATAAATTTTTCCCAATAAGCCAAATTGGCACTTTCAGCGGTGAACTAGTAGTCAGGGGACTCATCCAAACACAACCATATGGTTTTCTTTTTTGTACCATTTTACAACTTGAACAGTGTAATTTGTAAACATTCTAATACACTGTAATATACATAATATATAATATATATTATGGTCACTGTGCGAGTGCTTTTAAAACAGTCATGGCCACCATAGGCTGAATATGATACGTCATTTATTTGTTAACAATTCGTATGTCAACGAAGTTCATACAAATTATAAATAATAATTTATAAATGATAGAAAAGTACATTACAAGTTATTATAATTTAAATTTCATGTTCTCTTTAAGCCGACCACTGACTTAAAACTTAACTGCCGTATTCAGAAAAAAATAAAGTAGGTTTGAACTGTGCTTTTAGACAAAATTTTCATACACAATTTTCTTAAAGTACATTTGAAGTCTACTTTAATTTTTTATGAATACGGCAGTAAAACTATACAAATTTTAGTAAATGTAATTTTTTCTGTGATTTGAAAACCAAATGCTGGTCTACATAAAGTATTTTTTGGAAAATAAACTCTATTAGCATTCTTCCTTGAAAGTTTATTAGTTTGCGTTATGTTTACTAATTTACCGAAAATAAACAATCTTAACGCAATTTTATATTGTACCTTAAAAGTAAATCTTTAACAAACACCTATAGCTATCTTCACATGTACATGTATACGAGGTCTGAGCAAAAAATAACCGTTATTTTAAAATTTCCTGAGTTACATATGTTCGATTTTAGCATTTTTCTCTGTTATGTAACATAATAACAGCCATTTTGGATTGTCAGTTTGTTTTTGACAGATAAAAAGGTTAGTCGTGTTTTGGTGTGCTCTTCGATTTTTTACTATTCGAAAAAATGGATCAAAGAAACTGTATTAAGTTTTGTGTAAAAAAATTAAATTAAATGCGCAAGGACATGTGAAATATTGACTGTGGCGTTTGGCGAGTCTACTATGAGCAGAACACAAGTTCAATTATCGTATAACCGGTTTAAGGAAGGCCGAGAAGATGTCAATGACGTTGCCCGTCCTGGTCGTCCGAGCACGTCAACAACCGATGAAAACATTGAAGCAGTGAAGAAAATGATTTTGGATAATCGTCGAATCACTATTAGAGAGGTTGCTGATGATGTTGGAATCGTTCGGCTCATGCCAAGCAATTTTTACGGATGTTTTAAGCATGAAACGTGCGGCAGCGAAGATTGTTCCAAAATTGTTAAATTTTGAGCAAAAACAACGTCACATGGACATCGCTCAGAAGCTGTTGAACATCGTCAACGACGATCCAGATTTCCTGGTGACGAATCATGGGTGTATGACTATGACATTGAAACCAAAGCCCAATGATTCCCATGAAAACGTCCAGAAGAGCCAAGACCGAAAAAGCACGTCAAGTTCGGTCAAATGTGAAGGTTTTGCTCACTGTTTTCTTCGATTGCAATGACGTGGTGCATCATGAATTCTTGCAACAAGGTCATACGATCAATAAGGAATACGACCTTGAAGTTATGTGCCGTTTGCGAGAAGCAATTCGTCAGAAACGCACAGAATTGTGGAAAAACCAATCATGGATTTTGCACCATGATAACGCACCAGCTCACATATCGATGCTTTTGCGTAAGTTTTTGGCCAAAAACAAAACCGTTATTATGCCTCAACCACCGTATTCACCGGACTTGGCCCCCGCTGACTTTTTACTCTTCCCAAAACTGAAGACACCGATGAAAGGAAAGCGTTTTGCTACGATTGAGGAGGTAAAAGAAATATCGAAACAGGAGCTGTTGGCGATACCAAAAAGCGCTTTTCAGAAGTTTTTCGAGGATTGGAAAAAACGCTGGCATAAGTTTATTATATCTGAGGCGGATTACTTTGAAGGGGGCAAGATAGTTATTGATGAATAAATCAATACTTTTTGGAAAAATTAAAAATAACGGTTATTTTTTGATTAGACCTCGTATGTATGTGAATAAGTTTATTTAAGTAAAAATAAAATATGATTTATAAACTTTCTTTACAATTGCCATTTTTCCACTTCATTTTATGTCTTTTCAGGCCTTAACTATCATACTATGTGTTGTATTTGCAGTTTTGTTAACACTTTGCTAAAGAAAAATAATCTTAGTTTTCCAATAGAATTTTTTTTCAACAAAACTTTTATAAAACTTAAACTAATTTTATGCATATTAAATGCAAATATGTATTTTTGGTTGTAATTTATATCGGTGAATTATGGTTTTAAAGTTTTTATCAAATCAAATAAAATACAAAATATAAATTTTATACAATATTTGCATTTAAACACACTATGTTTGTATGCTTGTGTGTGTGTGTGTGTGTGTGTATGTGTGTATGTGTAGCAGCAGTTGTATTTGTTTAAGTATTTATATAAAAGATAAGAAAGTTTCCTTTTAACATTTTAATGGATTTACATTTAAAAATAAATCATAAAATGCATTCTTGTTTAAACTTTATACATTTCTAATTGTTTGAGTCTGTATGTGACTTTTTGTTTTGCACAAAAAGAATTCTTAAGAAAATTTAGAAATTCCACAAGCATTTTCTGCATTTATATTAAAAAATTAGGCAAATAATTTATGAGATTTTAAAAGTGATTGCAAGTGATACTACAAAACTAAACAAAGAATTGCTATAATATTAACCAAAATCTTTTTATAAAGCTTAAATGGAAATTTTTTTTGGTTATATTGGAAATCGGAAAATATTTTTACATCCACCACCAAAACGTTGTTAGGGGGGGGGGGGTATATGAAGTTTGTCAGTTGGTTTGTAACATAGTTAAATATTAATCAGAAATGTTTGGTATTGAAAGTTCCTTAAAACGGCTTAGTAGAACCACATTTATGTATCAAAGTTTGAAATAACCATGTCTTATACATATATTGGGTGTATAACCTAAAAATGAGGAATACCTAACATATAGCGTATATTTTTAACGCGGGTTTTGTGTCTTTTTAAAGGGTACATAACTGTCATTCATTCTCATTTAGCTGCTGAAACGTAAATGCGGGAAGTTTTGCTTTATTTCTTTAATTTGAAAAACAGTTCCGCTGAAGTACACCGGTTGCTCAGTGAAGCTTATTATGAATACGTTCTATCGATTTTAACGTTCAAAAGACGGTTTGTGGGGTTGGGAAGTGGTGATTTTAAAACGGAAGACAAAAACCACCCAGGCAAGACAAAAACAGTTTTGAGGACCAGGAATTGGAGGCATTAAGCTGGAGGTCCACAACTCGCTTTTTAGCGTCAACACGTTTATAGCCTTCTAAACATTTTTAGCGTCAAGTATTTCAAGCAACATGTGAAGATTTTTCGCGGCAATGCACTTTCGGAGGTGATGTCGTAAGTTCAGCTGATTTTTTTTATATGAAGTTTTTTTATTGATTTGTTTCTCAATTTTATATCAAAAATGTTTTTTCAACTGTCATTTTTCCTAGTGACATCACCTTTAAAATAAATTTGCTTTTCATTTGTCCATGTCAGCTATTCAACGCTTTAAAATGTAGAAAATAAACGTACTTTTCGTTTTCCAAGCGTCAACGCTTCCTACGCTTTTAGGTGTGTAACTTAAAATGTACGACTACATTGATTCTACTTTTTTGACAGTTGTGTAGAACGCCAGAAACGCGTAAACGATTGGCATGGACTTTCAGCTTTGGGAGCAGCAACATTCATGTAAAAGCATATCAATTGGGTACCATATGTCAAAAAGCCGAGACACCTTGAAAAACGATTTTAATATCTAATTCTAAAAAGTAATTTTTTAAGAGCTTTGGGATTTGAAACATTCTTTATTTGAGTCGATAAAACGATCTATGTTACTCAATGCTTAATGATGTTATCAAGTAAATGTTGCCTACGGCTACGCCTGAAATAGTTCAGACACTAGGTCTGATTTTCGCATACTCTCTCCAACATATCGCCTGTATCTTAAGAATAAATTCTTGAATATTAGCATTTATCAATCGTTGCGGTTGGTATCTATAGATATGAGCCTTAAAATAGGCCCACTAAAAACAGTCTAAAATCGCACGATATAGACGGTCATTAACCGGCCCAAACGATAAATAAACTGTTCCTCGCACTCGCCTCTATATTGGACCATTGTTTCACGTGCTGTGTGTCATATGTCACCGTCTTGTTGAAACCACATGTCTTGCATTTTGGGCACGGTAGCATTCGCCATTCCCAGTAACGTTCCTGCCTTCATTGTCTTTGAAAAAGTACGGTCCAATGATGTCACCAACTCATAAACCACACCAAACAGTGAATTTTTCGGGATGCATTGTCAGTTCTTTCAATGCTTCTGGCTGCTCTTCACACCAAATACGACAATTTTTATTGTTTTCGTATCTATTCAATCAGAATTGAGCTGAACACAATTTCACAATTTCGTACTTTCTTAAATAGGCATGAATTTTCATAATAAAATTCAATAATGTGCAGGCAGGCGTTGAACGTTTGTAAGTCGCTTCATGGTTAAATTATAGACCAAACTGAACATGTTTAACAACAACATTTTACACGAAAATAGGTAAGCTGCCAAAAACAATCATTGTCGGAAAGAAAATTGATAAAAAATCTCCAGGTAAATATTAAAACCTGTTAAAAACTATTTATATTCCAGACTTTGCTCCATTTGTTTCCATTCTGATATACGCTTCGCTTCAGTAGAAGATATCCGAAATTGGCTTGATTCGTTCTTGACCTCAAAAGATGTGATAAGGTCAAAGCTAATTATGGGGCAATACTTTGAATATATTTATGTATGTTTTATAATGAATTCTAAACACACCCACATAATTTTGTTTTTACACGGTCTTTTTTTACACGCTTTTGATTTAACACGGTTGGAAAAAATAAACAAATTTTAAAATTTTTTATAAGATTTTATTCCATTTGGCACGATTCAAAATCTTCTTAAATATATTTTGGTTAAATAAAATTTTTGCATAAAATTACAAATTTAGGGGATTTGCCTTTTTGTGGATATGTACAAGCAAATTTACTGGTCTGAGCAATTGTAAATAGCAGAAATTTTGGCGGAATTCCTTTTTAGTGCATACAATCAAATGATGTTCTCATACATACATTTTTTACATTACTTTTAAGCTTAGAGTGCGTTTCTTTTTTTTTGTGTTAATAAATATGCTTGTGTAAAAACACAGCCCCGGGTATAAACGTGCCCCCTTTTCCCCTACACATACATATATGTAGATATTAGGCTCATCTTTATTTGATTTGTTATCCTGAAAAAAATGTATAACATTAAAGTCAGATTTAGTTTGATGATTTTGACGGTAGGCTGGTTTTTGACATTTAGAAGTAAAGGCTGTCCTAAAAGTAATAACAGATTTTAAGTAAACACAAATTATTAGAGAAATTTTGTTTGGCTTGAGTTCATTTTAATTAATAATTCAAAGAAATAGCATTTCAATGACTATTTTGCATAAATGTCACCGAAATTCATTGAATCAGCGTTCCATTTCTTTCTTCGAAATCTTATTGCTTAAATCGCTCGTATTTTTATTTGAGAGTATACTTACCTTTGTAATACGAATAAGAGAGTAACATGAATTACTAGTACAATCAAGTGTGAACTCGTCTTATCTTCCTTTCAGCCCGATGTCTAAAATGTAATCAGCTTAGCTTAAAGAATTGCTTCGTGTAAATTGAGATAAATTTAAAACTTGAGCGACTTTACGGTTAGCCTTGATTATTTACTAATAAGGAAACGTAACAAGACAAAAACTTATACATAATATTTTTAGCTTAAAATGTTTTACACACGCTTTGTTGCATATTTTAAGTTAAAATTAATTCCTTATACTCTATGAAAAACTTTTATCATATTTTTCCCTCTCTCTCTCTCTCTCTCTCTCTATTGGTTCTTTTTGTATCAAGTTAATTTCCGTGTCTTTAGCTTTACTTTTTCTTTTGCTTAACTATTTTATGTATTAACGTGTATGCATGAGTTACGGCATTTACGTTTTTATATTAACATTAGGATGGCCTCAAAATAGACAAAAAAAATTAAAAATTATGAAGCTACTTGCATTCAATTCAATTGGTGTTTTCAAAATCATTCATATAGTATGAAAATTGACATTGGTTTCTTTAGAAAATAATATGAAAAACATGACTTAAGTTTAGTTTTCTAGTTACCAACTTTTTTGACCCCTTAAAAACACAACTACCTTAATGTACATGTATTTAAATATTAAGATATATAAATTTCAATTAATTTTTTTTTCATTGTTTTAGCGAAAAAGTCAAACATTTATGCATTATGTTTTGTTACCTACTGCAATGCAACATAAATTACTTTCTTCAGCTGATTTTTCATATCATCGTGTGTGTGTGACAGCCATGGCAAAATTATGCGTAAACACACACATAAGTCTACACTCAGAAATTTGTTAGTAGTTGTTTCAACTATTAAAATTCTCTATTAAAATCATAAAAACATTCTAAAACTTAATTAAATAAATGGTGTAATGATCATGATCTTTTAACGATTGTTTTTTTTTTGTAATTTCAGAACGACGCAGTTCCAAAACGGTCCACCAACAATAAACAGGTAAATTTTGCTCAAACTATAAAATCTATTTGAAGCTGTCCTACATATATGACCAATATATATCTATCTCCATCTCCACATTCTCTCTGGATTATCCATATTTTTTATATCTTAAATTAAAAAACATGTTTTTTATTAGCAGCGTACAGTTTATACACGAAACAATTATTTCTAAAACTTACATTTGCGGCAGATATTTTAAAATGCGTATTTAATTTTATGTGTATTTGATGCTGTGATCGTTTACAATAAACTAACAAAAATGCGTCAAATCAACTGAAAACAATAGAAGAATAAAAAATAAGAAATTAAATAAAGAATGGCAAGAATTGATGAGTCGAAGAAAACAGTGAGCAAAACCTTCACGTTTGACCGAACTTGACGCGCTTTTTTCGGTCTTGGCTTTTCTGGACGTTTCCATTGGGATGATTGGGCATTGGTTTCAATGTCATAGCCATACACCCAAGATTCGTCACCAGTTATGACCTTTTTGAGGAAATCTGGATCGTCGTTGACGATGTTCAATAGCTCTTAAGCGATGTCAATGCGACATTGTTTTCATGTAAATGTTGACGACGGCTACGTCTCAAATGGTTTTCAATATTAGTTTCAAGTCAAGTCAACGGTTTTGAGTCTTAATATAGTCTAAAGGCGTTAAATCGCACGGTCTAGGCGAGCAATTGATCGGCCCCAAAAGGTGATATAAACTGTTTCCCGCACTCGCCTCTATATTGGACCACTGTTTCACGTGCTGTGTGTCATATGGCACCGTCTTGTTGAAACCACATGTCTTCCATTTTGGGCACGGTAGCATTCGCCATTCCCAGTAACGTTCCTGCCTGTGTCGTCTTTGAAAAAGTGCGGTCACCAACTCATAAACCACACCAAACAGTGAATTTTTCGGGATGCATTTCCAGTTATTGCAATGCTTCTGGCTGCTCTTCACACCAAATACGACAATTTATATTGTTTAAGTATCTATTCAATCAGAAATGAGCTTCATCGCTGAACATTTTCACAATTTCGTACTTTCTTAAACGAGCATAAATTTTGATAATATAATTCAATAATCTGCAAGCGTTGTTCGTTTGTAAGTCGATTTATTGTTAAATTATGGACCAAACTGAACTTTGTTGCACGAAAACAGCTGAGCTGCCAAGAACAGTGTTGTCAACAAAATTTTTTTTCTAAAAAAAATCAGCTTTTACTTATGTGCTGCATAGTTATTTAGAAATTAGAATATACTCATGGTCTTGGCATAATAAAGGGAATAAACACTTTTTATGCATCGAACGATATGTAACACGTATTCAAACAACTATTTTTTTTAAAGATTGTGATCTTACTAAAAATTAATCTGTTCAAACTGTGGTTTAAAGCTTCTCGAATGTATTAATAAGTAAATTAAGATAAAGTTAAGGTATGGTCACACTTGGCAAATATTTGCCGAAAAAGACGTAACCACTAAATAACATATATGTATTTGAACTCGTTAATTTATTAAAAAAAACTTTTCTTATTTATGCCAAAGCACAACAAATATTTAGTTTTAATTTATTTGATGCTGTTTGATCTAGCAAAACTTATGTAAGAGTAACTAACGTCAAACAAATTTGTGCTGCAACAAATGGTTATGCTCTTTTGATGAAATATTTGACAAATGTGACCGTACCTTTAGGCTTTTAGCTATATTAATTCATGGATTGTGCATCATACTGATTGTGCATCACACTGATTCTATCAATACTACAATGAAATGTGTTCTGTTGTCTCATGTTTATATAATATACGTTTTTCTAAATGAACTTTTGCATATTTGATGTTTATTTAGTGATTTGCACTTTATTCTTTAGACGAGTTTTCAGTTATCTTACGTATGAAACTTATTGAGTGTAGAATATTATTGAGCTTAAAAAACTGTAAGACAGTTTTGTTGCAGAAGTTAATTTTTGGATTGTTTGTATTGCAGCTTTTTAAGAAAACCAACACTAATAATAAGTTTTCATTCTCCAGCATCAGTAGTTTAACGCTGCCACTAAAGAATTTATAGACGAGAAAAATAACACAAAATCCAGAAAAACTAGGAAGTATAATAAAACACAAAAAATTGCGTTAAGAAAATGAAATTTTTATAATCGTAAAGACACCAGCGCCAGCACCAGCACCTTTGCGTATTATCATAATATATCCCCAAGGATTAGCGTTTCTTGCGTACCACTATCAAGTATACAAACATTACTTGTGCTGCTCGCTACTCCTCAGATGATGTTGCAGTCTTCATCATCAATACAATTTCTTCTTCCTCAGAGTTTTCAATTTGAGCAACATTTTAATTTGCAAACTAAAGTTTTTCTTAACTATTTTTCTTTTTTTCCGTTTCTTATTTTACACTTTATATTTTCTTGTTCTTGCTCTTAATTCAAAATGCCAGATGAATTATAATATTTGCGTTTTTATTTTTGCTATTTTCTCTTGTTCCAATCTAATGAAAATTCATCACCATCACCATTGCCATGCTCAAACTCAAACTCAGAGTTATCAATGAGGGCAACGTCATCATTATCACCATTTATCCGCTTTGAAAAATTTCAAATTGAATTTATAATTGTATGTGGTCGTAATTGCTTTAGCGTATGTTTGTGCCATGGTTTTGGTATCAAAGTTAAAATATTGTTTAATAAGACATTAAACATCTCTTGGCCTGAGGCGTATTTATGCAAAGAAAAATTAAAGACATTTTAGCAGAGTGGCTGCGGTTTTATAAAGCGAATAATTTTAAGCGAATTATTGGACAATATGTTGTTGGAATTTGAAGATAAGATATTATTGAGGGATCACAAATTTCCATTGTTATGCTTTCACTCCTGTAGTAATTAATTTTTGTTTTAATTTACGAGTATTTTCTAGGTATATTATATGAGGATAGGGTGTATGTGTAAAACAAGCTCAGGTGTAAAATATAAATCTGAGATTTATGAAATTTATGGCAAATATTATCAACTGTCCTAAGTAGTTCGCTATTGAAATTCACTCAAATCAGTCCAAAAGTAAAAAAGTTGTGAACCAAAACGTAAGACAACCTAAAAATAATTGTATATTTTTGTTTTATACTGTGTTTGTAATATTGTTTCAAGTTTAAACAAGAATGTGTAATTTTATTAAAACGATTCAGCAGTTTTACAAGTCTTTTTGAAAGAACATTTCACTAATTTCTTATTTTTAAGTCATTTATTATTTAAGTACAACATCCTAATGCAAAACTAAAGCTGGATTTACACGATTGAAAATTTCTTCAAAATTGCTCTTTAAAATGCTTCAAACTCGTGTAAACAGCAAAATTTCTTCAATATTTATATATTTAATAGTTATTAAAGAATTTTTGCTGTTTACACGAGTTTGAAACATTTTTAAGAGCAATTTTGAAGAAAATTTCAATCGTGTAAATCTAGCTTAAATAAATTTTCCTTTTCAAAATGAAATAAACCAAGAAATTATATCAAAATTATTCAAATTTGTATCGTATTAGAAATAGTAAGGTTTGAATGAAATTATAAATTAATAAAGATATCAAACAGATGTCCAACATTATTCTTTTAACAAAATTTTCAATCACATTTTGGCAAAGTTTGGAGTTTCAATGCTGCAATTGATTATCTCTTAATAGACTAAAAGCAAATTTCCATACAAAATTTGCTTTATAAACCTCTTATAAACCTGTTGTAAGTTTTATGAATTAGACCTTATATCTTTAAAAATTTCGGATACCCCCTGTGTAACGTAGCTCTGCAGTGTAACGTATCCCAGAGAGAGCGTTCTGTATCAATCGAAACAAATAGTAATCGGATGGCTCAAGTTTTAAACATGTATTTCAACAGGTGGCAGTGCGTTATTCTATAAGATTATTATTGGACGTTTTTCGAACAATGCGAGTTAAAAACAAATCTCTTGAATTCGGTACAGGTTAAAGACGTGCATTAGTACACAACAAAGTATTGTACAATGTAGTATAATTGGTAAATACCTTGTATATGTTGTGCAAACGAGAAGTTGTAAAGTAAATGTTGTGCTGTTGTCAAACAGATGGTTGTGGATGTTGTGTCGTTCTGGTTTGATCACTCTACTCAGAACATCGCATGTTCGTTCTACTATGTTGTATTGGGAACTACACAACATGCATTCATTTCTCTCTCTCATATACGCAAATACTTATTGTACTTATAGTGTGCTTTAATATGAAAAAACAAATGTGTTACTTTTTTATATACAAAATATGTACCAAACTAATGTGAATCTTAGCGATTTATGAAATCGAGTTATATGTGTTATTTTTTGTTTGTTTATATGTACATTCAATGTACTACAATGTACTACATTGTACAATGCACATACGTTTTTATATATTTTTATTAAAATGAAATACTTTTATTATATTATTTTATTATTACAGATATTTATTAATTAATAACAAAATGTGATTTATTTTCCTTTTTTAATATTTGAAACATGTACCAATCTAACGTGAATCAAAGCAATTTATGAAATCGAGTTATATAAAATTTTTATTTATTTTTATGTTATGTTAAAATGAATACCTTTGAAAAATTAGTATTTTTTACTATTCACCTTTTCTGGTATAAATACCAAATTTTTCCATCCCAAAAACAAATAAATTTGTCTTTTTATTCTACTTTACTGCAGTCAAACAAAAATAGTATTCCACAAATACTCACTACATCTGTTCGAAACGATATACTACTTTGTATTGTGCAACTTGTATGTAGTATTGTAAGTTGATACAACTCAACTACACACAACCTACGAGAGTAGAGCACAACATCTACAAATACAACATAAATGAAAACAGGCACTCAAACTTACTCAAAAAAGAAATCATGGCCAACTTGTGCGATGTTGTGTACTAATGCACGTCTTTAGTACAGGTTCCCTGTGACGCTGAACCGAAGTACCGATCTAGTTATACTTACCGATATATACCGAGGAACAAAGCATAAGCAGACGAGGCCTAAAGGCCCAACTATAATATGCATATGCTAGCTTAAGCAAACGTGCGAACACATATAAATTGTATGTGGCAAACTATAATGTACTTAACGAAACTTTTCGTTAAGTTTTTCAACTGTCATTTGCTTAAGCAAAAAGCGAAACTGATCGCATATTCCGTACGGAATCAGCTGTTTGTTGTTTGTTTGTGTTTTTAACAAAATGGAGAAAGAAGAAAATACATTTATTTTAAATTTAATAGAAAATGTGGAAAAAATAAGTGCCTTTACAATAAAAGAGGCCCTTTTTATTTTAACGTTTATTATTATTTACAATGTAGTGCTGACACAGCTGTACATTTTAGTACTTTTGCCGATAAATTAAAAAAAAAGGAAAAATTATGCGTTTCTGGTACGAAGTTTTCTTTTAATTATAAAATAATATAATAATATTTACAAAATATAGTCATTTAATGGGTTTTTGTTAAAATAAAAACATTTTTCTTAAACATAAATGAGCAACTGTGGACAAAAAGTTTCAAAGTCATTGTAGCCACCTAAAAGTTAACTCTGAACTGGCTATGCATTTGACAGCCTTTTCGTTAACTTTTGCAATTTGCTTAATCTTGCTTATGCATATTATAGTTGGGCCATAAGTTCTTACTAGTCTTGTCAAATTGTGGTTTTAGCTAGATCTAACCACTTCATAGTTAGCCGATGAGAGCTGAAGAATATATCTCATCGGATTACATTCATAGCTATTGTTTCCCATCTAAGTAGTCATTAGCCTCGCAAAAGCCGAAGCATTTATCTCGTCGGATTGTTGTTTTATAGCGTTTTCTTTTCTGGCAAAAATGTTACACTTTTTCCCCATTTCGCACCTTTTTTAATTTTTTTGTGTTCTTTTCTGAAAAAATGTCAACACTGCTAAAGTGTAGTGTGTTCTTTTCAATAAATGTCACTCTATAAAATAAATAAAATGGTGCACCTTTCACACTCTATATTTTTAGAGGGGGAGAATCGCACGATAAAACAGCTGACATTTGTTTTGTTTATGAATAGGTATTTGTGTTAAGAAACGAAAAAAAAAAATATATATACAAAATAGAAAATATTACTACTTTTTTATGTGCTGAACAATTTTGGATGACTTGTTGAATTCATCTTCATCATCTTATGATGAATACATATTTTATATGATTATGGAAAGAAATCCATAACCGTCAAATTTCATAGGACAATGTCTCCTACTTCTTATATATGTAATGTATGTTTATATATGTATATAATTTTTATAGTTTAAGAAGGATTTGCGTATTACTCGGGAAGGTGCCATTAGTCTTTTTGAGAAAAAACAAAAACAGCTGTACATGAAAAAAAAGTGTTACACTGTTGTGATTTTATGTTCCATTCTGAACATTAAAAATGCGACATCTTTAAAATGTGGGGTAAACATTATAAAAATGTACATAATAAATGTGTAACATTTTATTTTAGAAAAGAAAACACCATTAGTCACGTCTTAGATTGCACTCATCAGCGTTGGCAACTTTGAAATTTCAAAGCGCACCGAAAGGGAGAAAAAAACGCGCCATTTAATATAAAATGCACCAAGTTTAGAATTTCTTTTTTATTCAAAATGTTTATTGAATTAATTTTACATAAAAAGTATAATATTTTTGTATTACAAATATAACAATAAAACTGTGAAACTCACCAAGTGTGTGTAGTTTCACAACAACTTGGTTTGCTTTAATAAAAAAAGGGATTGTTTTTAGTCACTGCAAATTCTGCTTTTATTGAAGATGAAAAACACTTTCATTTAACTTTGTGCCAATATTGTTGTTGCACAATATTTGATATTTTATTTATAAATTCAAAAATGAAGGGCTCGATACAAAATCAAAAATTACTAAAAAATTAACTTAATTCCTTAAAGTCCAAGCAACAAATAAAAAGCATAATGGCTCGAAAAAACTAACATAATGTTAAAATAAAATTTAACGAAAACTAACTTAAGGCTAAATATATATAATAGCAGCGCTCTATATTTTGCAGTTCCTTCATATTGTTGATGGTAACATCATCTACCAACAAGACACAGATGGGAAAACCAATACCATCCATTCAGACATGAACAACTGTCTTGTACAGTTCAGTGTTTTTAGAAGAAACAATAAAACTTAACAAAAATAAAAAAATAAATTATTTTATTATTAAAAAATACTCGCAAGAGGAAAATTCTCATTCAGTAAATTATTTTATGTAATATTTTTTTTTTAATTTCATAAATTCTATATAAAACTTTTTAAAATATATCAAGGATTAATAGTAAAAGCGTTTTTTATATAAACGAGCTAATAAAGATATAATACGCATTTAACCAGTCAAAATTTAAGTAACAATATGCTATTCGAAACTGAAGTACTAATTGGTAAAAAAGAGCCAATTTCAGTACATATTTGGTACTTTTGTTTTTTAAGTACTTCTATTTGAATTGTTTCAATAAAATTCGTTACGACTCTAACTCTAACCCTGGTTGTTCGTCTACAGTTCAGTATACCAAATTATCAGGCTAGGATAGGATAGGATAGAAGGGTAGTGCATAAAGTGCACTTCCACTCGGAGACCTAGTGGTCCATTGTGGTTCCCCTCAGTAGAGAAAATAAAAGAAAAAGAGAAAATAAAGATAGGATAGATATAGAAATAAGGACAACCAAAACCGCTTGATAAGGGGGAGAAAGAATAAAGAAAGAGAGAGTGAAAAATCCCCTTACGGATTTGGAGTCGCCGTAGAATATCCCTTAAATAGCCACCATATTCCCCTAATGAAACCCAAGATGTTACTCGGTTTGCAGCCAGCAACATCATTGAGTTCGTCCAGGAATCTATTTCCTAGCCACTTAAGTCTACGACTCTGCAACCTAGGACAATGGCACATGATGTGCTCTATTATCTCTGGCTCCTCTGCATCCCCACACACTCTACAGAAATCCTGTGTGTCATTATCCCATTTGCCTCTGAAGGTCCCAATCAAACAAAGCACGGTTATCACTCCTACTAGAATCCTTAGACTATGCCTGTCCAATTCCATCATTGTTTCGGTCGCGCTTGCATTTAGTTTTGGCCATAAGGACCTCGACACTATACAATCCGACCTACTGCCCCAGGATTGGTCAGCACAGTCACGGAATCTTTCCTGAATCAGCCTGTAGAAGTGACAAATAGGTGGCTTGACCTCACTTTCTCTAGTATTATGGTCCAAACCAGAACCATGTCTAGCCAGCTCATATGCCACCTCATTTCCCTGTATGTCACAGTGCCCTGGTACCCAACACAATCTAACTTGGTAGAGTACCAATAGCTCCTCTAGAGCTCTCCTACATCGTCCTACATCAGGCTACACAAGAATTTTTATTTCCATGTTTAAAATCTTAATATTTTTTTCAAACAAAGATTTTCATCCTATTCATTTTTAGCAATAAACTTCATGAGAGGAATTTCATGTATCATACATTCGTATTTGGTCCTTTTTCATCGTATAGATTTCATGATAATGAATTTTTAAAAAACTGCAATTAAAATTAGCAAAAAGAAAGATTTCATCACATTTTCGGAAAAATTAAAAAACGCCCCGAAATTAAAAAAACAAAAAAATTTTAAAAGCACCAAAAATAGTGAGCAATGCACCAAATTGGCAAGGTTGGCACTCATACATAGCTACATAATGTTGTTCACCTAATCTCGTCGGATTGTATTCCTTAGTTAGTTGTAACCCCGTCATAGTTATTATTAACAGACCACAATAAAGAATATGGTAATTTAGTCATAGATTAATATCGTTAACGACCTCATCGTATACTGAAGATAAAAGTCAGCTCTGTGGTAATATTTCAGAGGAAGCAGACCTCTTACGAACCTGGACAGACTGGGCATACCTGGTTGACAAGAAAAACTGCCTCACAAATCTGTTGTATAGTCACAGGCATTTTTATTTGAACTGTCTATAGTTGATAAAAAGTATATTTTTTTTATCCAGCAGTAGTGTCCAAAAGTGTCATTTATTAATTCGAAATTTAGTTGTTTAAAACTTACACCTGTGATAAAAACATGTAACATAGCTAATTCTGTAACCAGTGACGACCATAAATTACAGGAAAAATACTTAATTTTTTGACAACCTTATACTAAGGAATCTGTGAATCTTCGTATGTCTTTGTTGTGAAGTTTCATGTGTAGAACACTTGACACAGCTGAATATAGCATTCTTACTCGTTTCTGTTGCATATTTTTTTAAATTCCTTTGAAGTATGTTTTCTTAACCTTTAATGCTCTTATTGAAATATTCTCTATGTATAGGTTGTTTTACTACAAATGCAACACAATCTACTTAAAGAAGCTATTTTCATGGGTTTCTAACCATTGAAAACAAACTATTGCATTCACAATTTCTTTTCTTGCTCGTTTTTTTCTGAGACTTTAGTCTAAGACTTCACTTTTTTTTTAAAAAATATTTTTTTTTTATATTTTTACTTCTTTGAAAAACATTCAGTGGAATATTTTTATTTCATTTTATTTAAATTGTTTTTTTTCCTTTTAGTTTCACAGAATTCTTTTCTTGTTAAGTTGGTATACAGTTGCTTTAAATATGTTTTCGGTGTAATTTCTTTATTGCCGTAAATACACTAATATTGCATCTGTTGCTGGGTGTTTAACATATGCTCGATATTTTACCAGAAGTATTTCCGTTCTTATTGAATGTAAAAAAAATGTTTTCATAAAGAAAATGTTTGGTTTTTTTTACTTGCTTTAAAAGTAGAATTAAAATCATTTTAAATAGATATTCACTCAAAGACGGCTAATCGTAAAGGTGTTCTTAGCATCAATTGTGCACATGAGCACACTTGAATACATAAGAGTGCAGTCACTAGATAAAAACATGTTAAAGATTTAAGTTTAAAATTGTATTTTGATACGAAGTTAAATTCATTAAAATATTTAACATAAGTATAAGCTTAAATTATGCACTAAAATAGTACATGGACATACTGAAGAAATTAATAAAATCCTTTCCTGATATTAAGTATATCTAGGTACCCAACGTTTTTATAAAGAACATAGTGCTGTAACATATTTGTTCTATACAATTCTGTCATCGTTACTGATTTAATCTTGTCCCAGTTCTGGTTTTCCCTGGCAGCTTTTGTTTCATTGGGGATTCAATTCTATAGCATGTCTAATTGTATCGTTAAAGGTGTCTACTGACTATCCTATTTAGTCGTACGATATGTCAAAAAAATCGTGCGTGTTCACAAAGTACAAGGTGGCGCAAAAGTAATCCTCCTATCAGAAAATGCTATAAATTTTGCGAGGCCCCTAATGTCAGTTCTTATACTATTATATAGAGAATGCAGCAAATAAAATCAAAACAAAAGAGAAAGAGATTAAACCAATTTATAATTATATATATTGTGTTTTGTATAAAAATCAGAATTAATATGCTTTTATGTTTCAGGAATTAATTTTTTATTGTTGTGTTGGCAGTTAACAGGTGTATAGTGTTACAATGAGCACTGAAGTAGACGAAATCTTTGAAACAGTTTGAAAATTTGACCCTAACTATTATGATGAATTGGCAGTGGCAATTGCCAATGATATGGAAAACAAAATTCAGAATGGGATTGATGGAAATGAAGACGATGCTTCTGATATTGGGAATAAGTTAGAAGTTAATAATGAAATTGAAGAATTTTAATTTAAATCCATACAAAGCTGGTGTTCGCTTATGTGAAAACATATTGGTGTTAGCTTAAGGATTAATATTATTTCATCGATTTATAAAAACTTGCTGCCAGTTTACACTGTCGGACAAAATGCAGTTTTGTAACCTTCTTTATTCCTTTTTGATATCTTTCTGCTAAATGTTTTATTTATTATTTATTCACAATCCTGTTATTTGTTGGAGTATCTGAATTACGACTATTTACATAAGCATTGCAATTTTATAAAGTCGCTCATTTATATTTCAGATATAAATATGTTGAAGTGAAAATGGGACCTCCAATTGTTATTAGTAATAATTTTTTCTTTATTTCATTCGGCTGTGAAGATCTTTGTGTTAAATATAAATAAAACATGTCCGGGAAAAGAAGTATATAATAGTTGAACTTTCTCTATGGGGCTCAGGTCCGAGCATTTTGGATGTGGTTGCAAGTGTTTGGTACTATACAGAAGCTTAAATCATCTAAAACTGACTATTTCGGGTCATTATAATGCTAAAAATCACAATATTGTTTGTAGATTCATGTTTCTGTTTTGGAGTTACGATTTGCTTTCGGCATGTGCCAAAATTCATGGTGGTCAATATTATCATCAGTATATACAAGATTACCAACTCATGTCACCATTGAAGCACCATCATAATTAACCGTGGATTTTGTATTGTTAAACTAAAGGCTTTGTTTGGCTTCAACTAGACATCTGAACTAAAAATGTTGCATTTGCTTTTGTTATTTATATTAATCTCAGCAATTAATAATCTCAATAATAAATAGTTTTTACCTTGCCTTGGCTCTCAGCATCCTGTTGATTTTTTCGTTGTTTTCATTGGCATATAATGTTCTTCTTAGATGGTCGTTAAAATCTAGACGCAATAAATGCGATTTTCCATGGGTGTTTCCTCCCCTGCCTTCAACGATTGCTAAATTTTAAATGCTTTCGTGACTATAGACCAATTTATTAAATTGTTGGCCACTTGACAACATCTTCCAGACAAATGTTTTTAAATTATGTGACCTAGTTTTAAAGCAGTTAAAAGATAAATTATTTTCCCTCCTGCCTTTTTACCGCCCTAAAATAAGGACAAAATTATTACTGATGACAATTGCAAAATACATGGCACGCATTCTTTTAACATAAAACACCAAAAAAAAGGTATGGTCATACTTGGCAAATATTTAACGAAAAAAACGTAACCTTAGTAGTATATTTGAACTTGTTTATTTATTAAAAAATACTTCGTTTATTTAGGACAAAGATTGATACAATTTTTTCCTTGAAATTTCTTCTGTGTTTACACAGCACAATTCTTATTGCTTAAGTCGCTGGTTTTTATTTGATAGTATATACACAATTGTATACAAATATGTAATACGAATAAGACAGTAACATGAATTGCTAGTACAATCAAGTGTGTACACGTCTTATCTTTCCCGCACCCCGATAAAAGATAATCAGCTTACCTTAGAATTGCTTCGTGTAAATTGCGACTTAATAAAATGCAACAACAACTAAACAAAAACGGCAATTTAAATTCTTTTTTTCCCAATTTACACAATGTCTACTATCAACTGCGAAAAAGACAAAATATTTCTACCTGTATATTACAATTTTATGTTCGAATGAAAAATAAATTTCTCTTGAAAATGTGTAGGCAATTTAGTTGTGTTTAAAATTTTAGTTTAAAATGATTTTATCCGATGAGAAAAAAATTAAGTTTGATGATCCAGATGGTTTCAACATCTATTGGAGAGACCTACGATAGGAACAACAATAATTCTCAAAAATCAATTTCGCAGGCGATTCATTGATCGTTTGGGGAGCTTTTTGTGAAGACAGTGTGCATAATTTGGCGTTTCCAAGCGCCAAACTGAATTCTTTTAATTACACAATTTTACTAGATAAGAAATTAGTGCCATTTTTAGAAAATTGTAATGAAAAACAATATATTTTTCAACAATACAACGAACGCTCTTATAAATGTAATTCGCTAAACAATGATGATTGTATACGAAAAAGATTAATGCACTTGAATAGCCTGTATGTTCTTCAGACCAGAACCCCATTAGGAATATTAAGCCGTCGAATTTGTGCTGTAAACCGATAGTATGCAAGAATATATGACATAAAAGAAGCTGTAATAGATACTTGGAGATCTTTATTTAAAGATATAAGAATAAATCTGTAGATCGTTGCTGTATTTCTCGCATTGTAAAATTTGTCGCATGGAATTAGTGAATTGCAACAAAAACGGTGTAAAATGAAAGAAAAATTTTTTTTCTCACACAAGTGTTTTTGTAACTTTATTTGCGAGAAATATCTGTCATTTAAATAGTTTTCCAACAGTTATTGGAAGAATGTGAGAAAAAGTGTTTCTGTAACAATATTTTGCGAAAAGATTCTCACAAGAACTCTCAAAAAAATTCACAATTCTAATTCGTGTAATAAACACACAATTCAAAATATATATGTACATAGATATTTTTAAATACATATATGGTGAATTTCACGTCAAGTGATCCAATTTTAAAAATCGATGTCTTCCGATTTGCACCAAGGTTAGTACTATTGGATAGTAGGCCAGACACAAATTTTCAGCTCTATCAGTCCAGAAGTGCCGGAGTTAGAGGGGGTCAAAGTTGGACATTTTGGTAAATTTTGGGCATACAGGGTTTCTTTAAAAATGAGTGTAACTTTTCACCTATTGGTCTTAGCAAAAATTGTCCAAAGGACTTTAGATAGCTATTTCTTCAATCATTCCAAAAATATTTTTTTTTTAATTTTAAAAAATTTTTTTTTTTTAAATAATTTTTTTTTAATTTATTTTCAATTTGGGCCCTTTTTTTCTCAAAAGAAAGCTTATACAATTAACTTTTCTGAATATTTGTATTATAAAGTATATTAATTTCAGTGTATTTATAGTTATGAAACACCAAGTATTTTTTTTATAAATTTTCAAGAAATAAAATTAAAAATTTCTTTTTCTTAAACTTACAAAATTGAGAACAGTTGTATGTATTTATAGTCATGCAACTCAGTATAAGTAGTATTTTTTCCCTATAATTTTGTTCACAGCAACAAGTCCTTAGTTTATTTCATCCGTTGTTCATTTAATAGCATTGTGCTGTATCATCAACAACATTTAAACAAAAAATAATTAAAAAACTTTTGGCCATGAAATGAGAAGAAAATCACACAGAAAATTATGCTGAAGCAACAATGAAAGCAAAAAATTAAAAAAAAAGAACAAATCATGGAACACTTTTGCCTTAATAATCCCAAGAATGTGTTAGAAATCGAAGTTAAGCAACCGCAAGTGGCTAACTCTACTTCAGACATTTTAAACAAAACACAGACAGACAGACAGAATGCCAAGCAGAAGCATAGTGTAATAAACGAATGTAATGATGGTAGCAGTAATAAATTGGATTAAGTGGGTAAATAACCGTATCTGTGTAAATGAGGCGGTGGTTGTCTGAATGGGCTGGAGTGGTTGGAAGTTAAAGTTGGACTGTTTGACTGTTGGATTTATTGTCTAGAAAGTCTAGAAAGGAATTTATTTCCTACATTTTTGTGTGTGCGCTTGTGTTTTGGTTGATGTAAATTTAACAAGGACTTTAGAAAAATAATTAAATAATGCTAATGAATATGGGTAAATGAGAGCTTTAAGAGATTTTGTGTTGGACAATTAAACAAGATTAAAGTCAATAGTTTTTTCAGTGCAATCTATATGGAACACATTTTTTGTTAAGAAGAAATAGTTTTTATTCTAAGGCTAATAAAGCAGTTTTTTATTTGTATAATATTTCTTAAACAACAACAGTAACAGAAGATGCATTTTAGTGTATTTTGAAATCACATGTTGAACAGTGTGTATATGAAGAGAAAAACTGTTGAGAACAATTTAAATAGTATCAATTCAAGAACTAAAATGGAGATGAATTATGTCTCAGTTTTGAGTTTTTTTTTAAAGTTGAGCAAATCTTCTGAATATGTTGGAAAAAGCATAATAAAAAAAATATTTTATCCATCAAACATAAATATGCCCACTGTTTTATCCAGCATTCAAATTATCAAAACTAACATGACGAAATCTACAAGACTAAAATCTTTTAAACAAGAATTCTTCTGTACTTTTCTCAATGTTGTTTTTCTTCTTTAGCACACAACATTAGATTATTGCCAAAGATGCCAACAATAAGGAACAACAATAAAAAGGATACATTTGTTTGTTTTACTTATTTTCTTAGTTTTTTTATTATTTAATTTTTTACTTACATGCTGGAAAAATAAAAACGAATAATGCTCGTAAAGAAACAAAAATACAGCAATAAAAAATAAACAAATAATTGCATGTAGCATCTCGAAAAATCTGTGGAAGATTTTTCAACGACAACGGAGGAGTAAAAGTGGAAGATGTGAGTGAAGTGCATCATGATGTGCATTACATAAGCAGTAACATTCTACTTGCAGCTGCAAAATGTAAAGTCTCACAATTTAAGCAAAACGAACATGATTGAGAGTTTGTTTTTTTTTGGGCAAATAAATTGTGCTTTTTTCTTTTTATATATCAAACATCATGATAAATAAGAAAATCCTCCTTCAAAAAAAAAAAAAAAAAACAAGTAAACGAGGGTCGTGAGTTATTTGACGACAGATAAATATCTTTGTAAGATGCAGATTTTGTTTATAATTTTTACAATTCATATTTTTTTTGATTAATTCTTTCGTTTTGCAGAAAGGGAAGTGAGGGTGCTGTAACTTAATGACCATGAGTTGGTATTTGTAGCCTGGGTTCGATTCCCAGCCGCTGCCATTCAAACAACATAAGTTTCTGATAATTATTAGTTTTCGGCTATCTATCATAACTAAGAATTATCACATTGCCCTCCTTCGGCTATAAAGGCTATAAAATCAAGCTTTAAAATTAATGCACCTACTCACCACCAGAGGCGCAATTCTGCACTAAAAACAAACATAATGCGCAATTAGGTTAGGTTAGGTTATATGGGTAGCCGTTTTCTGAAACAGCTCACTTGGGTCCATTATATTGGTCCCATTGTGATACCCATTGGTGGGCAACCTCTCAATTTGAAACCGCATCGGTTGCTTCCCTGTCAAACCATCCAGACTTCTTAGCAAAGGTGCCGATGCATTTTGGACTAATCCTGGATAGTGCACCCAAACATGAAAGAAAGGGTGCCCCGAGTATTCGTTCCCTCTTCATCGATAGGGCCGGGCATTCGCAGAGGAAGTGGATGACTGTCTCTTCCTCCTCCTCGTTATGACAGCTTCTACAAAAGTCGTTATATTGTAGACCAAGTCTTTTGGCGTGTGTCTTAAAAGTACAGTGACCTGTAAGTAGAGAGACAATAAGCCTAATTAGGTCGCGACGAAAACTAAGTAAGGGCCAAGTGGACCTAGAAATAGAGCAGGTGATTTCGTTCGTCCACCTTACCTGAGCAAGTCTGAACATCTCATCTTGAATCAGTGATTTCAGACTTTTCATGTTAATGCTAGTGAAGGAGTCAATCTCCTCATCAGCCAGCATTGTACCTTCCTTGGCTAAATCGTCAGCAATATAGTTACCCTGTATCGAACTGTGTCCAGGGACCCATATCAGCGCTATCCTAGAATGTTCCGCTATCTCGTTCAGAGATATCCGGCATTCTGCGGAATTGCAGAGTTGTGATATAAAAACAGTTTTCTTCTTTCACCAACTTTACTTCTTCAACTATCTCCTTTCCAAAGAAAGTAACGCAAGTAAACATAGGCATATTAATTGCCTGAGTGTTACTTCTCTTAAAAAAAGGGAAGTTGATTAAACGTTGTGCATATATTGATTGAAATCAGCTTTTCTATTACCCCAGATATCTTATGACCGCACCCGGTCAAATATACATACGGAAGTTATGCTCTTGTAAATAAATACCATCGATAAATGGCTGAGATAAAGGCACAAAACCTCAAATACCTCGATTTTATAACCTACACCACCATAGTAGAGAGGTTATATCCCTTTCACCTCGCGATGCTTCGATTGTGCGGATGGGTTTCGGTTTCAATATTTTTGCTTTGGTCAACCCAATTTGAAATAGACTGGCATGTATCGATTGTGCTGATTGTTTTTTATATTTGCTTTTCACATTCCTCTTCTGTTTGATTAACCTTAACTTGAATTATTGCGAAATTCTTCAGTGACATTTAAGTTTCAGCAAAATGAGCCATGGAAGTAAGTAAGTGCCTTTAATTACAAAAGTATTAATCGTTTACAAATTAGAATGTGCACATATATTAAGTAAAAAAAAATATATAAATTTTAATATTTCAAACTAATTTAAATCGTTTAATACAATACAAATCTGTTTTAGTTAAAAATATTAATGCAAATCGACCAAGATGCACACTTTTTTTTTTTTTTTTTTTCCTATAGAAAAAACTTTTCTACAGAAAAAATTTTATTTGTACAAAATATTTTAAATACATTTTAATTTCGGCCTCAGCACATAACATATTCCAAAAATTATAAATAAATTCCTGGTAGTTTTACGTCAGGTCTGAAAGTGTTATTGGATTTGTTGTTGATGTTTGTAACGGTCAAAAATATTAGTCAGATACTCATCTCGAAGTCGATGTAACGATGTCCGTCCGTCCGTCTGTCCATATAAACTTTGAAATTTTGAAGTTATTTCGATAAATTTTAGTAGGGGAATTTTGTTCGTCCCAATGACGGATGGAATCGTGTTGGGTTTAATTCGGTCCATAGCCCCCAAATAAATGTTCTCCCGAATAGGTTTTAAATATTTAATTTCGACAGCTCAATTCTAAAACACACAAAGTCGAAAAAGTGAGTTTTGCAGGAAAAGTTTCTAAAGTTTACAGGCGATATCTAAAAAATCATATGAGGTAGAACTTTGTTGTTTATAACTAGAGCAAGGAATCTCATGGAAATGCATGTTTTTACTGGGTGCCCCGATAGACTAGGCGATAGTGTGCCGGACTATCAGTCAGAGGGTTGCGGGTTCGATTTCAGCCAAAGACTCTGGTTGTTTTCTGCAGACAAGCCAAAAGATTCGCAGTTTGTGCTTGTTTTATATATAAAAAAAAACGGTTAAGTTATCTTTGCGATTCGTAAAATTTATTTTAAAATGGCATTTAATCGTTTTTGCATATTTTGCTAAAAATATCCATTTTTGCATATTTTTGCCCATATTTTAGCACATTTTACAATAAATGCATGTTTTTTTTTGCATAGTTTTACTATTTTGGTTAGCATCCATTTAAAAGAGAAAAACACCATAATACTTAGTGCGACATCTTCTGGTAAAAGTTGACACATAACACGGTGCGACAGTCCAAAAAACCTGGGACCGGATATTATTTTTCTTGTAGGGCTTGTCGAGTAAAACAAGATTCCAATAGTGAAATATGCCGGACACCTCCAAAATCCGGACTTACGGTTAAAAAACCGATTTTTGTACCTTTGCGCACTTATAAGCCTGTAATTTTGTTGATAATGATTCGATTTTCAATCATACATGAAAATATAATATCCGGTCCAGGTTTTTTGGATTGTCGCACCGTGTTATACAATAAAAGAAGTGTGTGCTTATGTGTGTTAATGTTGAGCGCTCATTTTCTATGTACAAGAACTTTTTAAGACGTAATCGGGAAAGCTTTGTGTTTAAAAACCTTAAAAATAACTTTTTTGTTTACGCCAATACATATAACGCAATAAATTAAAATGTATGTATGTATGTATTAAATTAATTGTTTTCAGCCTTTTTTGCTAAATTACTTGCAATATTTTTTTTTAATAAAGTATTGAAAAAATATTTTTAATTGCATATTTTATGTGTTTTTAGTGCATATTTTCTAATTTTAAGCGCATATTTTCGATTTTTATATAAATAAAATTCAACACAAATAAGTTTTATACATACAGAAATCATGAAATTTAATTTTAGAACGACTAGTCCATAATTAGTCATAGCTTCTTACTTGTTCTAAATATTTTCAAATATATCTTAAATACTTTACATATCAAATGAAATGTATTACAAAGATCGCTCCATTTAACAGAATTTTTGAATTTTTTCTCACCTTTTACAATTATTTTTAACGCAGTTTTTTAAGACCAATATCTCTAATATAGTTTTACTCTTTACTGTGAAACTGTGAAATGTATTAGAAAAATTTATTTGAAATCATAGGCGGAACACTTATTCAACACTCCTCGTTCATAATATTTTCTGATGAATACTTTTAAGCATGACAGACGTCTTTATTAACAATTATCAAAGATTAAAGAAAGCAAATAACTTTAAAAGAAACGAATTTTGTTAGAACAAAAGAATATCATATAAACAAGAATATTAAGATTTTGTTGGTTGGAAAATGCTAGAAAATATATTCATTTGTTCCATTTAAGTAATATTTAATTTGCTGGTTTAAAAATTGTGCAATAAATTTAAATGTTTTTAGAGTTTAAATTGGACAGCGTTTCGTTTACAAATTAATTAAACTAATTATAAATAGTATATTAGGACAACTTTTACATTAATTTCTGTAGAAGAAACCAAATAATTAGAATCTCTTTACAGTTGTTAATGTAACATTTCATGTAGAGCATGTGAAGATATAAAGTGGGGAGCACAAATAAGAACATGTTTGTACTTTTTGCACTTTTGCACAAGAAAATTAACCCATTAACGCCCAAAAGGCAACTGTAGGTGAAAAAATGTTTTTGTTGTTATTTATTAATTCAATGTTAACTAAATAAATGGAATAATAAAAAAAAACTTAAAAATTTGTATTCACTTTTTAGAAAACTGGGTGTCCTCATATGGGGACATTGGGCGTACTAAGTATGAAAATGCCCAAAACAGTTTTTTCAACGCAAAGCGTTTTTGTACATAATACACATCTCCAGCGACATTTACTTTGACAAACAACACATCGCAATTGGTTTACAATCCGTTACGGATTACGAACGTTGTTTTTGAGATTAGGACCAACTATAGTGGATGATATTTGACGCCACTTTAATGCTTTGGGCTGCAAATAGGACCGCGCAATACTCCGTCTGAATGATAGTTGGTCCATCAGAGTGGTATTTTCAGCTTTACATAGTATTACGTGCAATCGCCAAGCGTTACTTACTGCCAAATCTAAAATATATTCAAATATTAGCCACCACTAGTTTTGCCTCTCATGATTTTCGACTATGTTTTCGACTTGGTTTTCGACTACCAAATCAAGAACACTGGTCAAATATGTTTTCAAACAAAACTCAAGGGCTGTGGCCGTTCACATTTTTAACGAAATCATCAACTCTACTACTTATTGCATCATTCCTATTATATGTTGTGCTATAAGTTGGTTCTTCACGTCGCCATCTAGGATTTTGTTGGTTATTTTGATTCTCTTTTCTTAGAAAACTTAAGAATGGCTCATCATCACTATCACTCCAATCTGACGTATAATTATCATTTTGTTGTTTCAAAGCAATTTCTATTTCTCCCGGTACATCATTTGTCATATTTGTACAAAGTAAATCTTGTGCATCACCTTTATCGACATCACTTACAGCAGCAGCATCTGGTGGCATGACTAAAATATCATATGTATCATCATCATAATTTTCCATTATGTAATTAACAGCATCTTCAAGTCGTAAAAAGCTGTTCCGACCTCTAAAAAGATTTCTGTGCGTCATATTGAAGAAGATCAAAAAGCCTGTGAAATTGTAGAATTTATTAATACTTTCGCCCGTTGTCCCCAATTGGGGACAGTCAAATAAAACTATCCCTTCTAAATCACTTTTTTACTTTTTTGTCAAACAAATGGAATATCGGTTTAAGTTAGAGTTTCAAGCTTTTGAACATGTGTACTCACATGGGGACAGTGGGCGGTAATGGGTTAAAAAAAATTTTTTTTTTTGTCAATGAAAAAAAAAAGTTTTTTTTTGTCATTTACTTTAAATTTGATATTTAAGGAATTAATTTATAAATCAAAACTAACCCCTTGGCCCACGATGTCGATAAGACTTAATACACAAACTTGATTGTGGAATAAACAAACTTGATTGAGTAAAAAATAGATACGATAAAAAGTTTGTGTCTTAAGTCTTATCTAAGCGAACGTTATCGTTCGACATCGTGGGCCAGGGTGTAAAAGTATCAAGTTCTAAAAAAAACAAACTAAACTAAAATACATGTACTCAATTTCGCCCCTTACAAAAAATTCAGGGAATGTTAGTAATTGTAATATTTACAGCCAAGTACGTTATTTCGTAATTCTGTGTTCAGACATGCACCTTTATTGAGTCAATATTTGGTTAATTGACAATATTATTTTAAGTTTTCAGGCATACGCAATTTTCAGCTTTTTCAATAATTATATGACAGCTGGAAAACAATATTGTTTTTATTTTGGTTGTGAAAATTTGTGTCGAAGCGTACAAAAATACAAATACAAATTAAAAGACAATTTTTAATAAGAAGTAAAAGCATGAAATAAATGTGTTCTTTTAATAGCCCAAAAAAAACATGCACACAAAAAATACTCTAAATGGTTGTTGTGTTAATATGTAAACAAACTCACTGAACACAGTTGTGAACTGTGTTGCATTCGAAATCTTACTCAATATTATAACAATTTCGTACTTATTGAGCAATAATTAATTGAGATTTTATATGGAATATTGAGCTCAATAATGGCGTTTATTGCGATTATCGCCCATTTTGAAAAAAAAAATTAAAAAAAAAATAATTAAAAAAAAAAAATTAAATTTTTTTTTTTTAAAAAATTAAAAAAACATATTTTTGGAATGATTGAAGAAATATATATATAAAGTCCTTTAGAGAATTTTCTCTAGAACCAATAGGTGAAAAGTCTAGTATCCATTAGCACTAACCTTGGTGCAAATTTCATCCAAATCGGAAGACATCGATTTTATTTATAGGTAGTCTCACACACGTTTTGTCAAAGTCTTGTCCACTAACCAAACCAAATAGAATTGCTAACTCAAGCATTCATATTCTCTATATAATTCAGTAAACATAATGTAAACTTTTTAAATTTTTTAAAAGTAAAACAACATATGTACATTTATATCGAGTCGTTCGATTTATTTCAATGTTCTTTGGCGTATTTAAGTCGTTTGATGTTGTTTACTGGACTGATATACATTGAGTTTCTTACGAGAAACATGACTCTTGTACCCAGACTCATGAAGCACTTTTCGTGTTGTACTTGGACAAATACTTTTGTTGACGTTAACATTAATAGTTGTTGTTATATTTGTTGCCGGTACTTTGAGATTTTTCTTTATTTCTCGCACAATTATATCTTTTTTCACCATTAGAAACTGCCTGAAGGCGTCCGCATCTTGGCTTATTTGCAATACATTTTGTTTTGTTATTTTTTCTAAAAATTTGTTTAATTGTAGGATAAGGTCTTTTGACTATTTCATCAATTTTATGCAACGAGTTGTTAGATTTTTGCAAATTTACTATTACTTTACGTTCTGCGCTTTAGTGCTATTTTTCAACTTTTTTAATTTATTTAATATTTTGGCAACAACTGTTAATAAAATGATTTTCCTTTTTCAAGTAAAAATTAAGGACTATGTATTCTGAAATAAAATTACAAAGGATTTTTATTAGCAGGAAGAAGATTTTAAAAAAATGTAAGGTGAGCACTCACTTTCTAAATCAACTGTAGATTTCCTTGAAGTCCATAGGGATGCTTTCAGTAATGCTAATACTATGTTTCCACGACGACTTGAATCACCTGATTCGCCTTTTGAATCATGTTTATGAATCATGCTGTTTACATGACTAATAAACTTGATTCGATTTGACAGTTGTCTTTAATAAACAAACAGAATAAAAAAAACAGAATTTGCAATTTGTGGAAAATAATTTTTTTAATGGACAAAAAAAGTGAGTGGAAATTAGTTAGCTTATATGAAAAAAAGCATACATTCGTACGTATTTACTTTCTTTACTTCCAACAACAAGAAAATAATTTGCTTTGTTTACAATAATATTGAATTTTTACAGCTAGTGCAGATAAACTTGCGATAAAAATTAGAGAAGAGTGCAATTTTTCGTGCTTCGCAAGTTGATTCAATATGAATCTACTTGATTCGCTCTTAAAATTTTGTATGGTGAAGCAAGTTGTTTCGAACATGATTGGGGTGTGAAACATGAATAGAGAGCGAAGCATGTACCGTGGAAACGTAGTATAACTCAATTATCTTAACGACCAATGTTTCAAACCACATAATCCCATGAACTTATGATTAGATCAAAAATCTAAATTTTCCCAACTTTAGAAGAATAAAAATTAATTCGAATGCGAGATATAAACTGTTTTACTTAATTGTGGCAGATAAGAGAATTTTAAAAAAATGTAAAGTGAGCACTCACTTTCTGAATCGACTGTGATTATTTTATTTCCACATTATGCGGACATCTTAAGAAAACAAATATCAAAATTATTCTTTTAACAATGTCATCTTCTCACTATCAATTTGAATGCAAAGGAAAATAATAAACGAAAAATAAAAAACAGGGACAGGATGCATGTACAGAAATGTATCAATAAATGTAAATAACGAAAACGAAACAGAAATAATTATACACTGGTAGTATTCATTAACATTTGTCCACTATTTAATACATACTTAATATTGGCAATGATAATGCGAATAAAGAAAGCAGTGTTCTCATAAAATCCGGTCACACAACAAAGTGCTTTATTATTGATGTTGTATAAATGTGCCTCAAACAGATATTAGGGCCAACATTTACAAAACTCGTCCTGCTCCATGCTCTTTTATCAATGATTTTCCGGCCACTAGATGGCAATAGTGAGCGGGGAAATGCAACCAATCGCTTTTTTATGAGCTATCAGAGCGTGGGTAAATATTTTCTTGTACATACCGGCACCGTTATATAAGTCTTGACTGGGCGTAATCGATTACAAGAAAAATGCCAAAAGTACAAACATATGGAAAAGCAATCTTATCCCTCCCTGTCTTTTGGTCTACGAAGGAATTTTCAGTGGAAATTTGTGGTTGCTGACGTTTCTCATCCGTTAATTGGAGCTGATTTTTTAAGGAATTTTGATCTTATTGTTGCTATTAAGAATGTGCAACTTATCGATTCACATACTGGTTTATCTGCAAAAGGAAACATCGAAAACATTTCTAATTACTATGAAGTTAAAATAGTCCTTAACACGAATTCATTTCACGTTCTTCTTTTAAAATAGCCAGCATTACATTGGTATCGAAAAAATCTGCTCGTTGTAATAGAAAAATATATTAACAAGCACAATTGTTTTCAGCTTCTTCCAACTAATCAATATTGGCCTATTGTCAATGAAATGTTGAAGCGGAATGATACTGTAGCTCTTGACAATATACAGATGGATCGTTTGTACAATCCTACAAAAATAAGGATTTAAAAAACAGAAAATTAATTTAAATTTCTTAATTTAGCATTGTTTTTTATTTGTGGAGCAAAAGTATTCAATAACTTTTTTTTTTGTTGCAAAGACATTAAAATATTTTTAAGACCGCATTTCCAGTGCACAATACGTGCGTATACGTTGAATCTTACTAGCTAGCATAACGTACACTTGAAAACTCTTTTGTTTAACATTTTTTTAAGAAATTATACTTCTTGGTTTAATTATTTCCTTTATTTTAAGAACAAATGGTCACACAACATTAAGCTATCGGATATTAAACAGAAAACGTTGGCAAGAGCATGAATAAAAGAATAAAAGATACGATAAAGTTTGAGACAAAAGTGTAAATGAATATAATTTCATTAAGTTAATTTTATGCAATTTATATTATATTGGAGTGCATATACATTTCAAAAGTATGTATATACTTGAGAGGTTTTTAAATTAAACTGATAATATTAATTATTTTGCAAATGATGTTTAAATGAGGGTTTTTAAGTAACTTGTATATATTGCAAAATTTACTAATTGGAATCTTGTTACATAAATACAATATGTACTTATGTAACTAAATTTAAAATGAATGCCATGATTTAATATATTTGTCAATTTAATAGCACATAGATTTTGTTTATGCTATTATATTAAAATTTTAAATTACATTAATTTAAAATTACCTCTTTGAACGAAGAAATGGAAAATTTACATATATTTGCATATATGAAACATATTTGTGTTGAATATGGAATATGGAATTTGGATACGAACATTTTTAAGACAGTTGTGCTCTTTAAAGTGATTTTCGAAAGTGGGCCTTATATGGGAACTATAGGCAATTATAGATCGATCTGCACAAAATGTTTAGGTGTGAATAGGCTTCATATACAACTTTCTTTTTTTTGCGAAATTTGTTTGAATACTCGCATGTGCATAAACCAAACATTAATGACCGATAAACTCCTATTACGGGAGGACATTTGTATAGGATGTCATCAGTATTGCGAGCTGTATTTTCGCACAACCTTTACATGGACAGCCAGTCAGCTAGACGGACTATGGTGGTGTAGGACATAAAAACAGAAATTGCAATCTCTCCCAGTGGGGGGAAAAATGGTGTAAGGAGGCCTACCAGAACGCCTTCTTTGGCAGTCACAATCACTTCCAGCCGCATTGCCAAATCGTTTCAATTTTACATGGCGTGCCATTGTTTGTCAAGGCCTTGTCACTCGCTGCTGTTTACATGCCTGCGAGAAGGCCTACTTGAGAAGGGCAATTGGAAGCTCTACCAACTAATGCCTCATACAAGACATAAATAAAGGTCTACTAAATTAATAATAATATTGAGAAAAGCAAAAGAAGGGATTTTAAATAAAACAAGGGTTTAAAATTAATTTTAAAATAATTTAAAAAATTACATGTACGAGGTTGGTTTGGAAACTTCTTCGGAAACTTAGCCCAGAAAAAGAATAGTTAGTTTTTTAAAACCATTTTTATTTTGCAATATAATCTCCTGAAACTTTCAATACACTTAGTCCAACGCTTATCTAGCAATTATATTCCTTGATTAAAATAGTTTTCCTCACGGCCTTCAAAATAGTGGTTTACAACTGTAATTGCATTTTCATTTGAGGTAAAACGCTTGCTAGCTAGGATTTTTTTTAGATTTGGGAACAGGTAAAAGTCACTGGGAGCTAAATCAATTCGTACTTTAATTCGTTGATTTAAGCCATTGTTAAAACACTCTTGTGCGCTGGTGCGTTGTCTTGATGAGAAATTATTTTTTGTGTTGTAAGTCAGGACGTTTTTCTCGAATTTTTACATTTAATTGATGCAAAATGTTGCAATATTACGCTGAATATTGATTCCTTTAGAAAATGTAAACAGGTCTTTTATAAGGCCTGCAAATGGAAGCACTAGCAATTTTTCCCGCTGGGCTGGAAACACACAAATGCATACACATACGCTGCTGTAAAACCAATAATATAAGTATATCGTTCATGTGTGTATGACGAAGACAATGTTGTCATTGAAATTCTTTTGCATAAACCACAAGGGTCAATTATAATTCATACCTGCTAAAAATGTTTTGCACCTGAAGGTATTTCCTTTATATGCCAACAATGTGCCAATGAGTATTCAAAAGGCAAGTAAATAATTTACAATTTATTTTAAAGAAATTTAACTTTGTATATAATCTGATAAAAAATATTTAAAGTAATAAGTGGTTGGTAGGTTTTGTTGTCAGCAATGTGAGTCGTTACAGATCTAGCTGTGTTTCTCATTTAAACGCTTATTAAAGTTTTAAATAAAAAAATATATTATTGGTCAGAAAAATGAGAGATTTTCAGGGTGTTGTCTTGAGCATTTTTGAAAATCTGAAAATTAATTTTTTGTCATAAATCTCCAGAAACTTTACAAAAACCCGTTTATAATTCTCCTATGCAGTTTGGTATTCAAAGTCAGCAAAATCGGTTTAGTAGAACCAGAGTTATGGACCAAAATATGAGACAACCTCCATAAAAATTTGATATTTTTAAACATTTTTCTTCCAATTTTTTTTTAAATATGTTGCAAATATAACCTTGAAATTTTGTCCACGTTATTTTTATGATAAAAGAATAAAGTGTGAGGAAAATAGTAAAAATCGGTCCATGATTTCTCATAGCTCCCATACAAATATCTTTCCGAAATATGGTTTAATGATAAATAAATGCCTAATATCTGTAAATTTGGAATATTAAAATAAAATTCGGCAAAAATAAGTGTCATGTAAAAAGAAATCGCAAAAAAAAAATTTTGTTTTGTTCGGTCCATGTTTGACCATAGACCCCATATAAAGTCCACATTTAAAATTCACTTAAATACATGTAAATCTGGTACAAATATAGTTACCTGGTTAAAATTCGACATATAAACTATTGTAATACATTTTATAATGGTCGGTCCATAATTGGTTATAGCTGCCATAGAAGGACCGCATCCGAAAAAGTCATTAATCCTTATATATATCTTATAAATATCGGCACCGACTCAACATTTTATATACGTAATTTAAATACAGACAAAAATCATTCCACAAAATTTTGTGAATTTCTGTTGATACTTGGCCGCATCCCCCATATAAAGCCCCCTTCTGAAAACCACTTCAATACTAATCAATATTAATTCAATATTAATCTATTATAAATAATGATACCGCTCCAACATCTTGCACAGATCATTTATATACATGCTAAAATCAAACTTCTGGATTTTGAGAATATCGGTCCATATTTGACTTTATTTCTCATATAAGGTCCACTTCCGAAATTCACTTTAATACTAATATGTGTCTTAAATATACTGTTATTATGTTAAAATTCGACGTGCGATATACTCATATGCATAAACTTCACTGCTTCAATATTTAAGATGCTCGGCCTATGATTTGTCATAGCTGCCATAAAGGACCATTTCCGAAAAAGAATTTAAAAAATGGCTCATAAAAGTCGATATCGAACAAACTTTTATATTAATATCGGTTATACGGCAATTATGCTACTGGATTTTTTAGCTGTCTGTCAATAATAGCTCCTGAAGTCCACTTTCAAGCATAACAAGCAACCATACAATTCAAAGAAAAAAACGTTACTGAGATGAAATTCAACCAAGATAAGCCTAAAATACGTAGATATCACATTAGTGGATACTGGATTTGAAAGCTATCAGTCCATAATTGGCCCACTTCCACTATGCCACCCATAAATTCCTTGTAAATAATGGTATTGATTATAATCTTACCCTTTTTATACCCTTCACCTTCATGAGCAGGTTTGGCATTCCACAAAATTCCGTTTGTAGATTTGTAATTTCCACAATATAATTGCCGACCCTATAAAGTACATATTATCTGGATCCTTATAGATATCGCAGTCTATTAAGCCATTTCCGTCTGTCTGTCTGTTGAAATCAATTTTGTGAAGTCTACAGATATCTTCGGGATCCAAATCTTCAATAATTCCGGCAGACATGCTTTCGAGAAGTTTGCTTTTTAAAATCAGCAAAATCCGTCCATAAATAACGGAGATATAAGCAAAAATCCGAGACAACCTCTGAAAAAAAAAAAAAAACTTAGTGTATTAATATTGTTCATCAACAGATGGCGGTGATCAAACAAAGTGTTCGAAAACTTTAAGTGTGTTTTTAAACCGTAATATAACTGTGTAAAAAGACAATGGCCCATAATCATATTCATAGAAAAAGCATACTTTAGTAAAAGTAGATTTTTAAACAACAAAAACATATTATGTTCTGAATTTAAAACAAAAGCATGCTTTTGCTTAAAATATGCTTTTTCTATGACTATGATTATGGGTCATAGTGTGCATTATACCCTTTTTTAATTGTGTTTATGTACATTTATTTTCTTCAAACTACTTGAAGCTTTTATTTTGCAATTAAAAAGAATCCGGTTTATTTAAAGGAAATAAACCACCGTTTTTAAAAGGTCCAACCGTAACAATATTTAAAAGGTATAAACGTTCCAATATAATATATATATGCATGTATATAATTATGCATCCACAATAAAGGTGAAGGGTATATAATATTCGGCATAGCCGAATATAGCACTTTTACTTCTTTTTATATTAATGAGATATACGGTTTTGTCTACTACTATTAAAGCATCATTTGGTGTTATATATTTGTCTCTTTTCATTTGCTGGAATCTATTTAGTAGCTTCTTGCGAATTGGTGACTTGATTTGTGACTATAAAACCCCTTTTTTTAGCTCTTATGACCAATGATTGACTTACTTTAAGCTGTTTAGCTATTATTTTATAGGTAATTTAATTTGTGTTGGATAATTTGCAAAATGTGTTTAGCATATGCAATTAAATTAATATCAAACTAATTTTTGTTGTAAGTGGTAAACAAGACAAACACATACAAATCTAATGGTAAACTTTAATATTATTGTGCAAATAATTTAAAAGACAAACTTGTGGAAAACTTTTTTTTGGACTAATTGTTTATTTGCCAAATAGTATTATTTTTCATTTTGTATTGTAAATTATAAATCTAAACTAAATGGCAACAAACATTTTTCGATTTTTTTAGTAGTTTTATTTGTGTGCAATAAAAAGTATACAAGGCATAAACATGTGGTCGTTTGTGCTTCTACATGAATAAAATTATTAAAATTATTCTTTATTCGCAAATGGAAATGTTTAAATTCTTCTAATTTTCACTGATCATTATAAAATATTGCAAAATTTTTCAAACGTATTATTCTAAAGCAGTGAAGATCACGCGTGTATAGGAACAAAATTCTGTCTGCGCGACGTGGACATACGTATACTATAACCTGTTTCGCTGTCTGATCTCGCTGCACATTTTTTTGTGTACACTCAAAGCAAAATGTTAATGAAGATTTCTTTTTATAGAAAACATTGATGGCGATGCACAAAAAATATTTAATTATACATTATGTATATGTACATACATATATTATTTTATTTTTAATATTATTTGTATATATTTGTATATATAAAAATACTAAAATCCAAAAAATGTCTTTAATTTTGGCAACTGAAAAATTATTTGAGTCGTTTGTTTTTTACTGCTTCCCACACTAGCACATATGAGTGAGTATGTGTGTGCACATCACTGTTCTAAAGCCAACTAAGATGCGTATACTTAATATTTAATTAATTAAAATAAATCATACGCAATCATTCTAATACTAGCGAATCAAAAAAATTATTAATATTAAAGAAAAGCTAAAACAAGAAACTAAACTTCATTTAATCTTATAAATAAATCTTAATTGTTATGGATTGCATTCAAAATCAATAAATTATATCAAATAACACAATTTTTTTATTGTCAAGTACTACAGAATTATAGCCAAATAAAGGCCGGTGTTTCTTATATTTTATTTTACGTCAAACTGATCTTTTTTAGTACCAATCAAATGTAGCTTTTGAGCAAAGGACACAGCAAGGAACTTTTGCTTGTAGTTATTGTGTTGTTTGAATATCCGAAGCTACAGTTGAAGATGTCAAAATCAGAAATTTTGAGTTGACATCAACACATTTTGCAGCAACATAAATCGGAAGTAGCTATTTGAGGTTAATTTTTACATCTGTTTCATTTAGCATAATAAAAACAGTTGCTGAATTTTGTAAAAACTTTGTCGTTAAGAATGCATGCAAGACAATTCTTCATTTCACTAGGGCTTAGGTATTTGAATACACGATAGGTTTTAAAACCTGCATTCACATGTATTATGGTTGGTGGTACTTAAGCTGATTTTTTCGTGACCATTGAGGGATATTTTGCTTATTTAATGCAGGATTTTCTTTGTAGATTTCAGGTTTGTTTTAATGACAGTTTGCTTTTTTTTTTGTTTCTGAAACTTTAGCTTTTTTGCAAGCATTTGATTCAAAAATGTCAGATTTTTAAGTAAATTTTAAATTATGCTTTTTCAATTTTGATTTTCCTTAATTTAGAACTCGTACAAATATATTCCAACAGATTAAATTTCTTGACGGAATGGTACCGCTTAGGAATGGCGGTAGAATTGGTTAGAAAACGACAGAATATTGGATGAATTTTTACCTACTTTTTTCAGTTTATTTATTGTATCTTTATTAAAATAATTATTTTATGAAATTAACATATTGATTTTAATTTAAATTTTACATCTAATGAATTTTAAATACATATATAGTCCAGCCAGTTAATGTATGTATGTATGTGTTAGTTCTCATATTAAACCCTGCAGTCAGCCTGGGACCAAGTGTCTCCATGTCAACACTCGACTCTCCAGCGACAACTGAACTAGTTAAAATCTCGCCAGCTTTCCTTTGAAGCGCGAGTAGAGATACGTTAGAGACAACTGTACTATTGTGTTTCTGGTGGCATTGTCAACGAACGCGTCAACAACAGCGCTGTTACAGTTGATTATGAAGTTATGATTTAACTATAAAAAAAGCGGGAATACCCGCTTTTAATTTTTGTATGAATAAAATATGTATGTATGTGTGCACATGGTACGCTGTTTACTCAATATTGAGATTTTTGTTTTAGAAACTGTTGTTTTTCATTGTATCATTTTTTTCGTAAGGGAAATACGTGTTTTGTCTTGTGTTAAATTAAATTGTTTTGTGTTTAATTTACTAAAATTTGTGGTAATTAAAAAAAACGTGATTAAAATTATTTTATATAAAACATGAGTAAAACAACTTTTTCTGTTCCAAAATTGACGTTGCGAGATATATTAAAAAAGTGGTGCATCGAAACAGCTCCTTCCAGAAAATGGTTGGAGAAGCTGGTATTGACTTTAGAAAAAGAAGGTCTCGATGTTCCACTCACCAGAGAAACGTTGTTGGGCAAAAGAACACAGATCTTAGTAAGAAGTGTCTCCCCTGGAAGCTACTGCCACATTGGTATTTAAGCGCAGTTAAAAATGAGCCCTTAAAGACTGTTGAGTATATATATTTTATATAGTTTTATTTATACGTAATTTTTTGCTAATTAAAAATAATTAAAGCTTTAGGCAGCCTTAAGAAAATGACGCCTCAATTTATCATAATACAGTTTTTAGCTCTATTGTACTGTAAGTAATTTTGTTAATTTATATACATACATATATAATTTTTGTTAATTAATGAAGGGCTTCGCAACCTTAAAAATATGAATTTTTCAATATTAATAAAAAAAAACACTGTCAAATCACTAGCATTTTATATTATTAATTTTTTTTTCATAAACTCTAAGAACTATCTAGTCAATATTGAATTTCTGGTTGCAAAGTCTAGATATGGTCAATAGTACTAACGTCTACTGGTAGATTTTCAATGACACGCACATCTTAAATGTCTATAGAAAATTACATTGCTTGGGGTATAATTGGTCAGTAGTACCGGTGACAAAGTCAATAGTGATTCAGTACTGTTTCACTATTGGAATTTCCTGCAGGGAATGTAAGTATTTTTTGGTAGCTATTGTGTGAAATACCTAGTAACTTAACATTAATTTAAAATTAAAAGTACAAAAAATATTTTTACTATTTGCTAAAATAACGGATAATAATTTCGCATAAATTTTGATCAAATGAATTAACTAATATCAAACAATAACTTTATTAATCATAAAAACTATATAGGAATCTACTATACAATTACGTAACAATCTGAATGTATATTATGGCCATAACAAGCGTTATAGTGAGTGCTTTGCAACAGCAATCAACTCATAATAAAATCCTGTAAACACGACAGTTAACGAGGAACCTACTAACAACAACATCGGTGTCAACACACACATACACCCACACAAAAGCTAGCACACTTACACATATACGGGTTGTGGATGCCTAAAAATAGGGGCAAGTAAGTAAATGTGTACATGTTAATGTACATGTGTACACGACGGATAGGTACGATGATAGAATGAATGAACCAATAACCAGTTGCCAAAAGTAGACAACAACGTTACAAATTGCTTGTTGTTGTTGTTACTGTTTAACAGCACGTAAGTAAAAAAGAAACAACACAAAAACAAGTAAATCGTACAACTACAACAAAAAAAAAAAAAAACAAGAAAAAAAACACAGTTGTGAGAGACGTTAGTTGGTTGGTGGTTGTGGAAGAGGAAGGAACCTATTTTGTTAAGTGAGAAAAAAGAAAAATAAAAACTGTAAAGGAAAATAAAAAGATGAAAGCAACAAAAAAAAAAAAAAAAAAAAAGATGGTGTGCCTAATAAGGGGAAATTACAAGAGCTGAGTCTGAGAACTAAATGAAAACTGTTGCAAGCGAACATGTTGTAATAGGAGGAGCAATAGCGCAGATAAAAGAAAATTAAAGTAAATTACAAAAATCAGAATAAATTTTTAAATAACGTTAAATAAATTTGTAAATATTTTTTTTTTCTATTTTTCATTAAATTAACCAATAAACAATTTAGTGTTATAAAAGTTGGTTTTTAAAATAAAGATTTTTTTTTAGTTTTTTTTTTGTGTTTTTTGTAAAAAATTTAGTCTCTCTTTTTTTAATACGCACTAGAATTTTTTTTATCAGATGTTTGTCAGAACACATAAAAACTAGAGCATTGTAAAAAACCTTGTGAAATTTGGAATAAAAAAACAAGACATTCTAGTGGTATGTGCAGTATAATTTCTTTTTGACATTGTTTGTCATAAAGCTTCACGCAAACGAACAACAAAAAAAACTTGAAACAAAACATTGTAAATAAAATAGTTTAATGCCAACCCTTAATTTTTATACAAATCATGAGTAATATTTAAGGGGAGGAGCAAATGCAGGCCCCACATGTCAAAAACAAAACAAAAAATAAAACAAAATCCTTAACACAAATATGTAAATATTGTTGTTGTTGTTGTTCTGGCTCTTTCTTTTGGCGGTAAAAACCTATATACAGACATAAACAAAACATGTAGTTCAACTTTAACATTTAAAACAAATCTTTGTTGTTGTCACACATTCACAACATGTTGCCTTCAAACCTTAACAATATTTTCTGTTGAAAACACAGACACAAATGTTAACTGTATTATCTAGACACTCTCTTTCTCTCTTGTAGTGTTACTTTGGTTTATAATTATTTTACGCTCATTTGTTGTTAGAACTAATATTACAAACAAATTTGTAACTGTAAACTACTCTTTTTTTTAAGAATTTATATAATCATATTTTAACTCTTCAGGTTTTACTCTTTCAAGTCAACAGAACAGGAGCAACATCTCTTTTGATATTAACAGAACACGTGACATTGTTGCATTTTTATTGTGTTGCCTATATACAGGCGGTTTGTATATACATACTTACTGTTTCCTTTTCCTTCCTTTTAATGTGCGGTTTTGTTTTTATTTTTCTTATGCTCACGAGAGTGTCTGTGTGCCAGCTCGCATACATGAATTAATGTTTATTTACATTTTCAGCTGACTGCAACAACGAAGTTGTAAATCAAAACAAAAACTAAAATTTGTCTGCGTTCGTTCGTCAACAGTCTGTCTGCCTGACCGCCTGCCTGCATGTCTGTCCGTCTGTCACCAAGTAGCCAAGTGCTTGGGTGTCAGTGTGTATTCTCGTACGCGTGTTTGTTATTGGTATTTTGTGTGTTTTTCTGGTGTGTGAGAGAAACACGTGCCATTATTTTAACAGCGTTTTTTTAACAGAGTGGCTGGCATGTTTATAGTGTTTGTTGTTGGTGTAGGTTCTTTTACAGCTCAATACAGCAAAAGAAAGCCAACGAAAAAAAAACAGTGCTATTTTCAGTATATTCTTTTTGTACATACTCGTATATACATATATTTTTGCATTTTTATACTTCTTCGTGTATAAAAAATTTAAAAGCAAATAATGATTATATGTATGTAGTACATATAGTTTTGTTTCTTTGATGTTGTGTGTGTTTTTTTTTGCCATCTTTTTTATACATTATTTACCTTACTTTAATGACTGAAGGATAAAAGACTCAATGATGATGATGTTGGCTATAGAAAAAAAAATACTCTAGTGTTTTTCTCTGTAAGTGTAAGTTTTTATGTAAGTGTGTTTCTCTCTGTGTATGTATGAATGTTCTTTGTATAATAATGTCTGTAATATTTTAGACGAATGCATGTTAAAGCTGTGTGTGTGCTTTTAGGGGGTGGTTAGGCTTCTCTATAGATGTACAATATTAAGGCCTATTTAACAACTACTCTGCCTCTGTCTCTGCCTCAGCTTTTCCTCTTTAGGCTAAAAAGCCTTTGCTTTGCCTTTGCTTTGTGTGTTTGTTTGTTATCATTATAGGTAGCGCTTTTTTCTATTCTATTCTGTTGTATTCGTTTTTTTTTTTTTTTTGTTTATTTGTGTGTTGCATTACTTTTTGAATTGGTTCACTTTTTTGCTGTCGTTGTTATCGTTTGTTGTCGCTGCTTTATTACAGATTCAGTGTGTTTGGTTTCTTGTCTGAGTAGCAATTATTCCATTTTGTTTTCACACTAAATTTCTGTCTACTTTTTCTATCTCCTCTAGATATTCGTATTTGTTCCAACATCATCATCATTATTATTATTATTATCTTTGTAGTCGTTTTCAATTTGTTCAGTTTTTATTTGTATTTGGTGACTGTGTAACAATTAAATATCAATCTGTGCACCAGTTTCTATTGATTGAAATATTTATTACTTTGTAGGCAATATTAAAACTAAAGTGTTGCAAATAGGAGTATAAAAATAGCACTGAAAGAGTTCAATACCATATGTATAAGTTTAAAATTTAAAATTTTTTAAAATTTCTTTTTTAAATCTGCTTTTAAAGCAAGTAAGTCGGTAATGTCCGACCATATAATACGCTACGCCGATTATATGAGCATTGATTTATTGTCTTTCCTGACGTGTGCCTTATATGACAGCTATTACTAATTATGAACCGATCATCACAAGATTAGGGTGCATAATTTGCGAATACATATATAGAATTACATTGTAACAGAAATACAAGGTGGCGCAAAAATAATCCTCCTATCAGAAAATAATAAATTTTGCGATTGGCCCCTAATGTCAGTTCTATTTATTTGACCAATTTTTTTTTTAATTACAGCCAAAAAACATCGGAAGTTTACTTTTGCGCCACCTTGTATTTATATGTCATTTACGCCAGTTAAAGTGAGCAATAACTTCTGTATACACCTAATTCTGTTTTTACACGATTTTGATATCACACATTTTGAAAATAAAAAAAAATTAAAATTTTTTACACGATATTACTCCATTTAGCACGTTTCAAAATCCTTTGGGCTTAAATTTTTTTGTTAAATTTAGTTTTTACGAAATACGTTCATATCACAAAAAATTTAGGGGAATTCCCTTTTTGTAAATACAAGCAAATTTACTGTTCAGCTTTTTTTTTCTTTAATGAATAACTATGCTGGTGTAAAAAAAACAATGTATATGTGATTTAATATTATAAACCTGAATATTTGTTCTTAAAAAAATCCTTGTTTTTCACTAATTTCAATAGGTTTTAGAGATAACGAACCAATCACCTATTTTGCATACGACCAATGGGCGATTGTATTCTGACAGCTGCAACATTTAGATGCTTTAAACGTCTTTTACCAATAGAAAGAAACACATTTTCAATTAATTTATTTCTAGAAGGGGTAATATTTTTCTATCTACTATTGTTATCTATTTACAAGCATTTATATGAAACGAGCAAATAGCCACGAGAAAGCTTTAAAGTGCATGACGGGTGCAACCAAATTGGCCAGCTTTCATAAGATCATACCACAAAAACACAAAACTTTGTTAATTTTTAAACTTTTATTGCATTATTCTTTTTTATTGTGAAAGATGAGATGATTTTCAAATAAAATATCGTAGAAAAAAAAAAAAAAAATTTTTCAAGTTGTTAAACAATTCCTTCTTCAGTAAAAATAATTTAATGAAAATTAAATTTAATGAACTTAAGCCTAACTAAAAAAGAAAATTTCAAAATTAAAATATTAACAGTTCAACTAAATACTAATAATTATTCTATCGTAGAGAAATATAATTCAATAATAAGAAATTTGCTCTTTAAGCCAACTCTAAGAATTTTAATGCTTCGAAGTGCACACCAAATTTATATTTAAGCTTACGCCAAAAAAAAAAAATATATTATTATAAAATATAGATATTTTACTTTAAATTTGCATCAAAAAAAGTATTTTGATTTTTTGTGATTTGAAAGTTGATGTTAAAAGTTGTCTAGAATAGTATTGCCCCAATGTCTTTTTTACAGGATGCTTTTACACGGAGTTTTCCGCAACCAATTACCGTGTAAAAACAGAAATAGATGTATTTTAGACTTATGTACAAGGTGGCGCAAAATTAATCCTCCTATCAGAAAATGCTATACATTTTTCGAGGCTCCTAATGTCAGTTCTGTTTTGACATTTGTGTAGTAAACACATGCGAAATACACGTTAATAAACAATGTTACGCTACACTGCTCCAGAACGCGGAATATTGCTGACATAACTGACATTAAGGGCCTCGCAAAATTTATAGCATTTTCTGATAGGAGGATTACTTTTGCGCCACCTTGTATTTGTATTGAATTTAATTGGGCTATCAGACAGTTTTATACCCTACACGTACACACATAGGGGGGGGGGAGGGTATATTGGATTTTTGCTGATGTTTATAACGCCTATAAATATTAGGTCAACGCCCAACTTAAAGTATAACGATCGACTCTAAATCAATTTCTGAGTCGATTTAACTATGACCGTGCGTTCGTGTGAATGTAAAAGTTCGCGCGCAAAGTACAGGGTGGGCCAAGTTTGACTGAATGATTTGAACTGCTTATAACTTTTGTGTTTTTATTGATCGTCCGGAAGCATAATAAAATTCAACAATTTTTACACGTTCTTCCATGACATTATGAAATTTTATAAAATTCTGTATTATCTGCAAAAAAAAAATTAAAAAAAATTAAAAATGCAAAAGTTATAAGCATTTCAAATCAGTCAGTCCAAGTTATAAGCATTTCAAATCAGTCAGTCCAAGTTGGCCCACCCTGTACAAGTCACAAATTTTAAGATATTTCGATAATATTTGTTCCATGATATTTTTTTTGGCACAAGGACTTTTGGGATATGGTACACTATTTCACCTACTCCCTATACAAATGTCCTCACGAAATGTGAGTTTATCACTCATAAATGTTTGATTTTTTCACATCCACAAATTTTATGCAGATCGGTCCATAATTGACAATAGCTCCCATATAATCGGTCCATAAGAGGTCATAGCTGGGTGTTGGGTTCGGTTGAGCTTGACCAACTATATTTACTTACCTATTAAGAATTGCAGCCGGCAGAACTGCTCGACACATTGGAAGATTGCAGACTTGAATTCTACATATGCAGACTTTGAATTTTAGAGAAAGAAAATTATTTGCAATTTTTTTTTTGATTATTATTTCCAAAAAAAACCTTGTCATCTAATTGTTCGGCAATTGCTTTGTGTACTTTTCATTATCACTTTCCTGTTTCTAGCAACATGTTTTTGCAACATTTCTGTTCTCTTTCCTCCTCTGGCTAATGTTTTGTGACAGCTACAAGATGTATTTCCTGTAGTTTGTTTTCATTTTGAATTTCTCATAGAGTTGGCAACGTTTCAATTTACTTGTTTTATACAAAAAAAAAAAAAAATAATTTGTTCAACATCACTGCGTAATAAATGTGATTTTGTTTTGTTTTTTTTTATATTTTGTGCTGAGGTATGCAAACAGGAAAACCAAAGGTTTTGTAAATTTATATTAAGAAAAACATTATCAATAATGATTGGCATAGTAGTAATAGTTTTGATATTAAATCTTTAAGCTAAGTTCAAGTAAATTGGTAAGACTAAATTAAATACATAGAGAGAGTGAGATTTTTGAAATTTATTTCAGCGTACTTATATGTAGGTAGAGTTAATGGGTTGTTCTTCTTAAATAAATTTTTAAATAATATCAGACATTCCCTGATATTGCTTATTTATTAAATTATTTATCTAAAACTATAAGTGAAAATCGAAATTGTCTTTTGCAATGTTAGTTTGTAAAAAATTCTTAAAATAAAATAAATAATTAAGTTAATTTTTATTCATTTAAGAAAGAGATAAATAAATCACATAAAATCCAACGCCATAATACACATACGAGATCTGATTAAAAAATAACCGTTATTTTTAATTTTTTTTAAAAATGATTTATTTATTCATCAATAACTATCTTGTCCCCCTCAGATATAATACACTTATGCCAGCGTTTTTTTCCACTCCTCGAAACACTTCTGAAACGACAGCTCCTGTTTCGATTTTTCTTTTATCTCCTCAATCGTAGCAAAACGGAAAATACAGTGAATACGGTGGTTGAGGCATGATAACGGTTTTGTTTTTGGCCAAAAACTCACGAACAAGTATCGATGTGTGAGCTGGTGCGTTATCATGGTGCAAAATCCATGATTGGGTTTTTCACAATTCTGTGCGTTTCTGACGAATTGCTTTGAGCATAACAACAAGATTGTATTCCTTATTGCCCGTACGCCCTTGTGGCAAGAATTCATGATGCACCACGCCATTGCAATCGAAAAAAATAATGAGAAAAACCTTCACATTTGACCGAACTTGACGTGCTTTTTTCGGTCTTGGCTGTTCTGAACGTTTCCATTGGGATGATTTCAATGTCATAGGCTTTGGTTTCAATGTCATAGGTATACACCCACGATTCGTCACCAGTTATGACCTTTTTGAGGAAATCTGGATCGTCGTTGGCGATATTCAACAGCTCCTGTGCGACGTTGGTTTTGCTCAAAATGATCCTAGGGATAAAGTATGGTTGCTCATTCATTGTCCAATTACTTTAGATTATCTTCCGCAGTCCCCACATCTCAATACAATTGAGCACCTGTAGGAATATCTGGACAAAAAAATTAGGCAAAGAAATACTTCTTGTAAAAGCAGTAATACAGGATGAATGAAGGAGAATAATAAATTTAATAAATTGTATGTCTAAAAAATTCTCAGCTATGATAATGGCAAAAGGACTTCAAACCAAATATGATATACCAGAGAACGGATTAATTTTAGATTTTGAATACAATCACAAAAAACATAATCAACATAAATCAATTCCGTAAAGCAACAAAAAATATCAAACTTTACTAGTTTACTGTCAACAAATCGCACATAAAGCAACAACCAAAAAATATTTATTTTCTCATTAGGTTTTGTATTGTTTTTGCTCTTTCTTTATGTTTTCATTCACTGAAAGCAACGAATACTGGTCGAATGGTGTAAATGTTTTTAGTTTTTTCATGTGGAATTGAATTATTTCGTTGCTTGATGTATAACGACACAACAAAAAGAGAATGTAAAATAGCAAACAGTAATAAGGAATGAGTAAACAAGCAGCAATGCACATTTTTATTATTGTCGAGTAAAAGCAATGCAAAAACAATGAATTTGCGAATGGTTAGCAAATGTGAATGGCCTCTTTCTGTTCTCTGTGATATACAATATTTAACATATTTTTAATACACCTTTTTAATTTATTTTGATGCGAAAACTTTGGTACTTTTCCGTTAAAGTTGAGTTATTTCTGTTGCTTTTTTCCAATTTTTGTTAATGAGTAGTATTTTGCTTAAGTTGCATCTGAATTATGCAATATATTTTGCTTTAAATTTGTACTTAATAAATAAAACATAATAAACATTTTTTTAAACAATATTATGTGTTTACTTTATATTAACGCTTACTGTAGATTTCCAAACTAAATTTTACACTGACGAAATATATTTATGCACACATCAGACGGATGTCGGTTCATATTTGATCATATCACTCACATAAAGCCCAATTCCAAAAATTACTCAAATATCAAATTGTAATTGAATTGTTGTTCGTGTTTTCTCCTCTAGGGACTTTACCTAAGTGTGATTTAATACTTCTACTTAGCGAGCACAAGACAGTTATTTGTTTTACTTTACTGCCTTTTTTCACCATTGTAATAATCTGTATTGATATTTTATGTGATATCTAATTAAGCATTGGTTATTTCAACATTAATATTTATTAATTACAACACTGTGCTAGTTGAAAAAAACTGACAAGCGGGCAGCTAGTGGGTAAAGATAAATGGAGTACGCTGAATCCAGTGGTGCTAACCGTTTTTTAGGTCAGCTCTAGTTTTCGAGATATAGTGTTATTTAGAAAATGGAGGAGGTTGCGATATAAATATTCGTAACCCGAAAACTGTTATTAAATTATTGAATTAAATAAAAAAACCGAAATTCGGTAACAAAATTATCTTTAAACTAGACAAAAGCCGTTTAAAATTTTTTTTTCTGCGCTGATTTCTGGTAAACTATCAAAGACACATACCAAACATAAATAGAAATTGTAATTTTGCAAAAAAAAAAATATTTGTTTTTCCAAAAAAAATTATTTCCAAAACAATTGCTCCGATTATAAAAAATAGACCAGTCCTACTTAAAGATAATTTTATTGCCGAATTTAATTTTTTTATTTAATTCAATAAACTAAACTGTTGTCGAGTTACGCAAATATTTACTGCGCAACCTCCTTAATTTTTTAAAACCGCTATATCTCGAAAACTAGAGCTAACCGAAAAAATGATATCTTTTCACATATTCTAAAATTACGACTAATATTTGGACTGGAATTTGAAAAATTGCAATAAATCTAACAAAAAAGTAACTGAAATATATAAATGCAATTTAATTTATGGAAATATATCAGAAAATTAAAGAAAAAAAAACAGCATTAGCATTAAATACTGCATGTAAAACTTTTAACTGTTTGAGAAAAAAACTCAACAACATGATCTTAACTTTACAGCAAGGAGAATACAAAGACATAAGTTTTTCTATTTGCTGAGTGTGTTTTTTTTATCTTCATCTCGCTTCAACTTTTCATTAAATTTAAACCAATTTTAATTAAAATACAACACCATTAAGTTAAATGTAAACTAACACCCAGTAAGAGAATTTAACCAGCATTGATGTGCACACACACACACACGCACACAAACTCCCACACACCCATAATTACGCACACACTAACCCACTCGTACAAAAACAATTTGTGCCTTGTGTCACATCCTGCTGCTCTTCCTCTCAATCGTTTTAGGTGTTGTTATCAAATACCGTAAGATAACACAGCAACAAACAAAAATATTGTACAAACAACACTTGTGTTCAAGTATGAATGACGTCTACGACTACGACGACGACGGTGATAATTATGGCGATGGTGGTGACGATAGCTATGCTGTTGATGTTGGTCCATAATAATGAGTACAATAATACTGATAATGATGTTTGTATGCTGATAACAGTGTCAGCAAATGTTAGACAGAATATGGTAACAAAAAGCAACAAATACAATAAAAGAAACATAAAACAAAACATTTACAATCATCAGCAGTTGTAATACATGCATGCAACTATTGTAAATATAAACAAACAACATACGAGGGCAGGATGAATACTTAATTCTAAATTGTAGATATGTTAATATACATAAACTGTTGCTGGCACCTTTAGCTTAATAAGTATTCATGCTAATTCCTGTTAAATGAAATTTTATTTGTTGAAGATCTGTCAAATCTTTTTTTACCGGACATGCCTTTCTTTGACACCAGAGACTTTGAAATCTCCCGTATTTAAGTAATTTACCCTATTACGACTCCTAATATTCCGATTGAACTACCGGTTGTATAACAATAATAGTCTTTGCTGAAGTCAAGCGTATGCCAGAGAGAGAGCGACCTGCATCGATCGAAACATGCAGTAGTCGGACGGCATGAATCAAATAATAAATATTACGCAAAGAATGTAAACAAAGTTTCCTCTGTCTGCGCATGACGTCACAGGCTTTTTTTTCCGCTCAACATGTAAAAAATAACTTTTGTTAACAGCAGATATTTAAAAAAAAAAATCATTTTTCGTAAATTTTTTGATTCAAAAGAAATTATTTACTATTTTATACATATTAAAATGTATCAAAAAAGTGAACTAAAATATACTCGTATGTATATATTATTGTATTAACAATTTATTATTTTTGTTCGTTTCCGTTTGTACTTTTTTTTTTGTCTCATCCGCTAGAAGATGTTTTAGTTTTTCTTTTTTCGATCGAACAAAAAGTGTTTAGCATTAATAGTACTTGACTCATTTTTATGTTTTTTTTTTTTAAATACTCGTTGAAAATCAAGAGATTTTCAAAGATTTGAATAGAGTTTCTAGATTTTTAAATTGACACACAAATTCTTCAGTCGGCTTTGATAACCTTACAGAAGGTAGCTCTCTTAAAAGCAAAACATTTTACTTATCAATTTTAAATATTATATCATATCTCCTTTTATATCATCTGCCTTAAAGTGTTCAATACAAACTCTATTAGACACTTTTAATTTTTTTTATCAAGGTGGCAAAATTGTGTTCATGGTTTTTTAATTTATTTTCTTTTGGAAATCTTTTGGAAATTAAATTTATATTACATATTTTTTTAATATTTCCACAATTAAAAACGGTACACTTTTGTTTTAAAACTTTTATTTCCATTAAAATTTATATAGAAGTTAAGCAAACAAAAAAAAAATATTTTTGTCTTGTGACGTCACGAGAAGAAATTTTCCTCTCAATTTTACTCTCACAGTTTAATAACAGTAATAATAATAACAGTAATATTTATTATTTGATTCATGGTCAGACGGGACAACTATCTTTTGCTATCTAGTTTTCAACAGTCACACCAACAAGGGTCCAAAAGTTGTCATGATTGAATATTATGCTATCCTGATTTGTTGCATATTCTTGGCAATACAGGTTGCCTGCGAGGGTCTGTCCAGATTTCAGATTGACACCTTTTGGTCCCACTAAATACAAAGCATTACCTAAGTGCCATGGATATTTGGCTTTGGTGTCGATTTAGACGGTTGGCTTTAGATACAATCTCTTACATTTCAGGTTATTAGTAATGGATCTAGTTTTCATTGCCAGCTATGATTAAATGCAAAGATGTTTTTCTCTTGCTTTTAAGCAGCATTTCGTACAAGCAAAATCGTTTTTTTCAAAGACACTCGGTTTCGGGCTAACGCAATGGATCTATTTTGCATCGCAGTTAATATTTAGATGCAAAGATGTTTTCCTTTTATAGCTTTTAAGCACTATTGTTTTTTAAAGAGAAGTAACACTCAGGCAATTAATATGCCTATATAGGTGGTGAAAGGAGAGAAAAGCTTTTCCATATGACAACACTGTAATTGCGCGTTATTTTTATTAGTTTGTTTCTCAAGAGATCAGGTTGTTCACTACCCTTAATTGTGAAACTTCGAAATGCGAAAACAAAATGCGAAAACGAAATGCAAAAACTAAATGCCGAAATGTCTACTAAATTGAAAATTAAAAGTTGAAAAAGGAAAATTTAATAATTAGAGTTGAATAATAATTAGTAGTACAGTATTGCAGCGCCTCTGGTGGTGAGTAGGCGCATTGATCAAAGCTTGATTTGTAGGTTTTATTTAAATATTTTACTTCGGTGGCGTTTTAAAAGCTATACCACCGAAGGACGAAGTTTTGATAAATACAAGTTATGTCAGAAAATGAATTATCAGCAACTGATGTTGATTGAGTGGCAAATACAAACTCATGCAAACGTGCTAATCATTTAAGCTACAGCATTGTCTTCGGACATGCAAAATCGTCTTTTAAGGTCTCTCGACTTCAATTCATACTGCTTTTTGATGAATCGTGTTATTTGAAATTGCTGCTTGAGTAGCTTTCAATGATTTTACAAGTTCTTTGACAACAATCTTCATGGTGTAATGCCTGCAATTCTTGGTGTTCAAACTTTTTTTGGCCTGCCTTGGCCACTGCCACTTCTAAATTGTACAAGCCATATCTCGCACTGTGAAGCCAATGGAACATATTCACCATAAGCTTCGGTGAGCAATCGGTGCATTTTAGCAGTCCTTTTTTTCAAATTAAAGAAGTAAACCAAAACTTACCGAAAACTTTGATGCAACCAATTAAGTGCGAAAAGCCCTAAAATTATAGAAATTTGATTTTGCCAAGTGACCAAATAGTACTGGCTATAAGATAAAAAAAAATTGACTTACTTGTTAAACTGCTGGGTTACTTTCGGATTGCCCTCGCTCATATGCACTCACATACATACATATATAGAAATATGTAAATACATATTAACGTACGCACAACTACAAATAAACAGATGAAAGAAAACACAAACAAACAAATAAACAAAGCAACGCATACAAAACGAAAAACGCATAAAACAAACACACACATCAAAGTAAAGCAAATGCAACTGCAACAACAACAAACTACTAAACACAAAAGCAACTGCAACAACAACAAAAATAAAAACAAGCAAAGATTATAATGTTTGGCCTTGTGCAAGCAAACCTACTACTTCTGCTACTACTACTGTGTACTTTATTCAAAATCCTTCTTGTTATTTTTCCCTTTGTGCAATAACAAATGACCCGGCAACTGAAGATGAGTAGAGAACTGTTATGAAAAAGGTTAAGTACTAGAACACACACACACACACATGAACACACCTACACATACAAACATAATATTGTTGCTGTTGATTTTATTTATAGAAAAAGAACACACACACATATATACAATTTTATACTTATAGGTATTGTAAGTATATTTGAGACGAGTATAATCTAGAAAAAATCACACTCACACAGCTTAAGAGAAAGAGCGGCATTTACAAATACTGACATTTTGTATGCAAAAACTTTAAGCTGCAGAGAAAATATATTCAAATGCCAGACACATACTTAGATATGACTTTAGAGTAACTACAATTTTTATTGAGAATGAGGATGAGCAATACATGCGCTTTCTTTTTGGTTTTTTTTTACATTTTGTGTTTTATTTTAATTTTTTTTTTTTTTTGTATTTTTACAATAAAATGCAATGCAACAGTGACAATTTCCGGTATGTTAAAATTTAGTGACAATATAATCGTAACGTTGAAATAATACAGATTAGTGTGACCAGATTGGGTAAGGACATTTTTGTGAAATTGCTTTACTTGTTTCTTAATTTTTTTTTTTTTTTTTTTTTTTTTTTTTGCATATTCTTTTTTATTGTATCTTCATTTTAAATGAACTAACAGTAGGTATTCAAATCCTAAAACTAAAGTTAATTAAGATAAGTCCAGCCAATGCTAGACAAAATCTAGTTTTCAAATTCGATAGGATATAATGAGCAACTTGAATTTATTCATCTGAGAGCGGTGGTGTCCCTCCTTCTCAAACGGCTATGACCGGGATGTTGTAAGATGTCTCGAGCGAGGGGATTTGGATGAGTTTCCAGCTTACCCAAATAAAGGGCCACGTGTTTAGTTATTTCCCATTTGACAAGTGGAACATCAAGATCGTTGTGTATGTTGTTGTTTTTAATATACCAAGGAGCGGTAGTTATCATTCGTAGAATTTTGTTTTGACGGCGTTGAATTTTCTCAATATTGGATTTGGAGGCAGTGCCCCATAACTGGATACCATAGCACCAAATTGTTTCTTTATTTATTTATTTTTATTTATTTGTTTAATAATAAAACTTTTACCGACCCTTTTCAAAATTACACACATACTTTCATATACATTTAGTATATATTTTATTTTTTTACAACATGAGATTTTTGTACAATTAATTATTTAAATTTAAGATAATGTTACGTTTTATGGTATTTACATTTAAAGAAAAGTCTATCAAATTAAACATTTCGTTAAAGCAACAACATAATTTTCTAAACGAAAATTTCTTCGGAAAGTTTTAACATAAAGTGGATTGTTTTGAAGGACTAGTTAACACTAGGGAACACTAAATAATAATTTGTGCAATAGAATTTCCATTTATAAGATTTGCTACGGCTTTTTAATGTTGGCAATTTTATCAAACGTAATCTTGATGAGTATGATGGAAGTGATGCACATCCTCGGTATGTATCCTTCAAACAAAAAATAAGGAATTGTTTTTGAACCGAGTCAATATGATCAGTATGGACAATATAATGCGGGTCCCATACAACGTAACCAAACTCTAAAATCGGTCTTACTAGAGAAGTATATAAATATTTAGTGATGTGGGAATCAGAGAACGGATTGATTGGTTAATTTTAGATTTTGAATACAATCACAAAAAACGAACCTCATGTTGACAACATAAATCAATTCCGTAAAGCAATACATGTCATTATTTACAAAACGGAGTGTAACCAAAAATGATGCTTGCATTGCATGTATTGTACAAATGTAAACGTATACTCCCAAAAGCAACGAATACTTAACGATTGGTACGAATGGTGAACGATTGGTATAAGTTGTACATACTAACAAAAAATATCAAAGTTTACTAGTTTACTGTCAACAAATCGCACATAAAGCAACAACCAAAAAATATTTATTTTCTCATTAGGTTTTGTATTGTTTTTGCTCTTTCTTTATGTTTTCATTCACTGAAAGCAACGAATACTGGACGAATGGTGTGAATGTTTTTAGTTTTTTCATGTGGCATTGAATTATTTCGTTGCTTGATGTATAACGACACAACAAAAAGAGAATGTAAAATAGCAAACAGTAATAAGGAATGAGTAAACAAACAGCAATGCACATTTTTATTATTGTCGAGTAAAAGCAATGCAAAAGCAATGAATTTGCGAATGGTTAGCAAATGTGAATGGTCTCTTTCTGTTCTCTGGTGGGAATCATTTAATTATTTTGCCCATCGTTTTAATACCACGAGCTTTATTAACAGTCAACGTTGTGCAAAATTTAACTTTGCATATAACAAAATCCCAAGATCCACAACTGAGTTTAACAACTCTACTTTACGATCACTTAACATGTAAAAATTGACAGCATCATAATTTCTAGAAAAGTGCATATGTTTGCAATTCTTCAGGTTAATGTCATACCAGTATTGAATTTATCCAAATCATACTGCAGATAAATATGTTCTGCTGAATTATTTGAAAATATGTTCACATCATCCTCAAACATCAATATATTTGAGTATCTCATTGGTTCAGGCATGGCATTTATAAATAGTACAAAAAATATGGCCGAGATGACTTCCTTGAGGGACTCCGGACTCTTTTTGAAATTGCAGCATTGTTCCTGGGATTATTCTAAAAACAATTGTGACGTTTCAAAGTGAGGTTGATACATATTTAATATGTATTATATGTGGGAGGTATACCTTAAAAATGCGGATTTTGAACGCTGTGTTTGTCTTTAGTAACTTATATTTGCATTTAGAAGGGTACATGTCTGTCATTTATGCTCACTTAGTTATTAAAAATAATAGTGTAATGAACAAAGTTTTTTTGCTTCAAAAAATGTGGAATTTTTTGCCAACAAAGCATCATATGAGGGAAGTTTTGCTTTACTTCTTTAACTTTTAAAATCTATTCTATTCTTCTAATCAAGGCCAAATGTCAATGACGCTAAGGTAGTGCTCTGTATTTGGTCCATTATGAACAGCTAAAATGTGGCTAAACCATTGCTGTAACCAGGGTTGTCCGAAGTTTTCAGCAAAAAATCTTATTTTTCAGGAAAAAATCTTATTTTTATAAATAATAAAAACAATTTATATTTTATTTAACACTAACCAAAAAATTGCAACAAAAATTAATTTTCTTATACTAAATTGTACATTTTTTGACATCAATTAGTTTAAAATTTTTCAAATGGGAACAAAAAAGATTTTTTAATTGAACCTAACCTTCGTCTAGACAAAACAAAAAAATCTTTTTTTCGGTTAAAAAATCTAAAAGAATAAGGTAAAATCTTACTTCTGACAGCGCTGGCTGCAACTGATGAACTTAATTCGTTTGAAGCGAACATTGGCAGAAAAAACGCCCAGAATATGTGAACAGACATGAAAGTGTAATATTCCATTATGATCTTATAATCCAGACCTTGCCCCTTCCCACTAATATTTCGATTGATGCAGAACGCTCTCTCTGGGATACACTTCACTGTAGAACAGGGTAACTGGCTTGATTTGTTCTTGGCCTCAAAAACAAAGAGCATTTATTTGCCAGAGAGATGGGAATAGATCATAGCTAACAACGATCAATATTTTTTGAATAAATAGATATTATAAAAATTTGTCGAAATGAAAACTAAAAATTTAAAAAAATCTCTCATTTTTAAATTATACTTCCAATAATTTGCACAATTTTATTCACTTTGGATTTGATGGGAATGCTGTAACGTTTTTGGAAGAAGCGTTTCTAAGTGTTTAACTAATTTGTGCATAATTTTAAAATTGTATTTGTTCAAATTGAAAATCATTTTATATGAAAAAATATAAAACCAGCAGATCGATGTACAAGCTTCAAATTTATTTAGAAATATAATTGTAAAGGCTTTCTGTTTTCAAGTTTTATAAATTGTTTAACTGTTGATATTTATTATTAGATAAAATTTTATTTGACTTGAGTTCATTTTAATTAAAAATTCAAAGAATACCATTGTAAGGTAATATTTTTAGACAATTTTTACATTGGAATGCATTTTGTACCCTGCCAAGGGCGTCATCAGCAACATTTATTGTCCAAGATCTACTTGTAAATATCATATATTTAACTCAACATTATTGAGATATAGATTTCGGGAATTAATCATATTTATTTTTAATTGTTCTGAGTTACAAATTTGTATTGTTAAAAATAAACTTTACAAATCTTGGATAATAAACTTTCTGATGATTACCTTGGCAAGGCAGAAAATGTATGCCAATGTGCCAATTGTCTAAAAAGATTAGCATTATAAAGGTATTGTCTAATAATAATTTAGAAATATATTCAAGAAGAAATTTATTTTCTATTTTGAAATTTAACTGTGTTTTCATGATAAATAACAAACCGATTTCAATAAATTTTTATAGGGTTTGTTCTGGTCTGAAATATATTACACCTATCCTCGCTTTGCATTGTTTCGTTTTGCGTTTTTCCAAAGTGGTGTCACTGCTTAATTAATACTAACTTTTACTGTGTGTCGTTAGATTTTCGAGGTTGCGTTATTTTGGGTATTCGAGTATTTATTTTTTTTTTGAAATTTTTGCAAAATCTGAAACATCAATAGCTGCCAAAAACGACGATCCGTATAAGGAGAACTTTGCTAATCAAAATGAAGTTCTTGCTGTCTATTTGGATTGAAAATCAAGATGCGTTGGAAATAGCATTAAGTAAAATGGTAATACAGTCAAAAGCAAAAAGCTTATTTGTTGAAATTAAAAGAACGTTAATGCTAGTGGTAGTAATACTGACAAATGTTGCAAAGAAATTTATTTTACGTTGAAAAAAAGCTGTTCAACAAACAAATTTCGACAGATATCTGTGTTTTTTTTATTAAACCTTAGTTTTTTTTTTTTGTCAACTATAAAACCTAATAACCAAAAGCAAGTGTTTGTGTACAAGTTAAAATATGAAATACTATAGATACGGTCGTACTTGGCAAATATTTTCCGAAAAAGACGTAACCACTAAATCAAATATATTTAAAATCATTTATTTATTTAAAAAAAAACTTCGTTTATTTATAAAAAGACACAACAAATATTTAGTTTTAATTTATTTGATTCTGTTTGATCTTGCAAAACTCGTAAAAGTAAACAAATTCGTTCTAAAACAAGTGGTTAAGCTTTTTTAAGGAAATATTTGCCAAGTGTGACCATACCTTAAAAAAGACTTACAGAATGTTATTGTAGCATATAAAGCTAACTTTGCAACTTCCTGTAGTGGCATAACCTTTAAAATTTAAACAAAATTCTCAATATTTCTCTAAGCTCCTCAACTTCTACATGGCCACCTCAAACAGTTACTATGAAAGAATTGGCAGCAAATTCAAATAGATACTGCAAAAGCAAACAACAAAAGTAAAAAAAGAAAATAATATGAAACTAAACCAAAAAGAGACTATGAAGTAAATTTATTTGGCAGTTTACCAAAATAACAAACAAACAAAATACATACACGTTGTAATGATTTCTAAGGATTATTGAAAAGAAATCACAAAAAAACAAAAATAAGTAATAAAATTAACAGACTTACTGGCTCTCTTCTATTCTTTAATATTTTAAAATATACATATGCATATTTAACAGTTGATAACAGTGATTTTTTTTCTGTAATTCAACAGAAAAAGAGTAAATTTTATAACACTTGATAACAGCTGTACAGTGCATTATTTAGACTAGGGGTTTTGCTAAGTTATTGTTTACTTAAGAATGCACTTTTGAGAGTTTTAACGAAATTTCATATTTTCTTTTCAAAATAATTAAAGAGAATGCATATAAATTAGTTATTTTTTAAGAGCTCTTGTAAAGGCTGAACAGTAATTATGTGGTGACAATAATTATGGGGATATTAACTGCAGAACTATAGTAAAATTTATTGGCACACTACCAAGAAATCCAACTAATTGGGGTTGTATAGCAAAGCAACACACACAACTTTCGTATTATTTTTTTTTGTAGAGTGGTAAGAAGAATTTTATATATAGAACATGAAAACAGCAGCTCTCTTTAACAACAATAAATAAACAGAATGCCGAATGTAATAAATGAACGTTCGTTCACGAACGAGCGTAACAACGCACGAACAAGCAAGTAAACGAATGTTTAAAAACAAGTTTGTTCCAGAAGCTCTGGTTCGTTATAAGGAATAACAACAACAACAACAACAACAAACAAACACACATGCAATGAAATGTTATTGTTTTTTTTTTGTTTGAATTTAAGAGCAAGCTTAGTTGAATGTTAAATGTTGAATGTTTGAGGGGGGTGTAATGTTGGTCTTTACACACAACTGCAGTTTTACACAGACAGTTTAGCAGAGTATGCAAGTGATTGCTGAAAAAGCCCATAGAACTCGTGTGCAGTAGCTGAGGCCTCTGCCAACGTTATTGCTGAGTGGCTGACTGCATTTATCCAGCAACAACAAAAAAGTTGGCCCCAACTAAAATGTCTGTGCGTGTGTGTGTTGATTGCTTGTTTTAAGGCAAAAGAGTACAAACTGCAAACTGTTTGCAAGTGTAAGTGGAAGTGTGCAAGTCTGTGCCTGCTTGCCTGCCAGCCTGCCTAACTGACTGAGTGACTGAGTGTGTAAAAGTATTCTCTACTGTTTACTACAGCGGCAGAGCCTCATAAAAACCTACCAAAACTACAAAAACAACAGCAAATATGGCTAAAAAAAAAGCAAGAAAAGAAATGTGCATATAACAACTAGACGAGTCCTTTGGCTGGCTGTGTAGTGTATATTTAGTTTCTATGTGTGTGTGTGTGTGTGTGTTTATTTTGTTGCTGTTTGTCGGTCGTTTTGCCCATTTCGGCTATAACAAATGCAATTTTTCAATTTCAGTTGTTTACGAAGCTTCCGTGTGAAAGGACGTTTTTTGTGCAGTTTTTTCTACAACTGCTTTTCTGTTTTACCACCAAGAAAACTTTTAGTTTTTTTTCCTTTTACTAGAAGAACAAAACCCGAACAAAAAAACATTATAGTGGAACTATATTTAAAACTAACTAACTAACACATTTCGAAGCAGCAAGAAAAAAAATCATTTAAGTGCAACATATAACTATGTACGAATAACTAACGGCTGCAACAATAACAGCAGGCTGATAAAATTGCAATGCAACCAAAGTAACAGATATAAAGAATAGAAATATTGTGAAACAAAATGAAAAGCCGAATGAATATATAAATAGAGAAATCAGTGATTTGCTTGCTGGATTGATTTAAAATTAAAATTGTTTTCAAACAAAAAATAAAATAGGAAACGGAAAATAGTATTACACTTAAACATTATTAATAAAAATCATGTAATTCCTTAAACAATAACAGCCGGAATTTTATTTAAAGAGAAAAAGTGTTGAATCTAAGTGTTAAATTTATATAAGATATTTAAGTAAACACATAAAACAGGTGATTAAAGGTTTTTATTATTGTTTAAAGTTTAAAAGAAAACGCTTCAAGTAACTTTTTAAAACTAAGGCTTAAAATTATTTAAAAAAAAAAAATTGTAATAATAAAAGTATATAAAACAAATTCTTTATATTGTTCTATACACACTTCTTATATTATACGACTAACTACAAAAACAAAAATTAAATGGAAAAAATTGCACTGTGTGCGTTTGGGGTTTTTTTTTGCTATCTAGCTCTAGCATTTATTGTTTATTTTATGGCTTTGGCTCATGTTTTTATGCCATTATTATTATTATTGTTGTAGTTGTTGGTGCTGTTATTTTCCTTTGAAATAATTCCTTTGATAAAGTCCTATAAACATTGTACAGCAGTATGTATGTGTGTTAGATGTCTGTATGCACTTTCATGTGCATCGGTTTGTGTCTCAAAGGACATAAACGTACACACACAACTACTTTACATTCAGCTGTTAAGTTTTAACAGTAATACTGTTAATGATATTTTACATAAATGCACTGACAATTGCTGATAACAGTTACATTCGTATACTGTACGTGTAACAGTAATCACACACAAACGACATAATGTGTTGGTGCAACGTCGTAATAATAAATTCCAAATAAACTACAAAATAGTTTTTAATTTTAAATACATAAATAAATAAATGTTATAATAACTTAACAAAATTTCTTAATAATAATTAATATCAATCATACGCCTTAGTGCAGTTTGAAAATAAATTCTCGTATTTGACGTTTAATTCTTACGTTTCATGGCAACAATGTGTTTAGTTTTTGGTTTTCTCTCTTATTCTGCAGCTGTAAGCTAATTGTTAACTTCTTAAATGTACGTGTTGCTTAAAGTTAGATGAGACGTTTCCTTCAAAGTTTCAACAAAACGAAAAAAAAAACATTTTTAAATAAAGTTTTAATAATAACAAGTGCTTTTATTTTTCCAAATAATACGAATAGAATCAATTTAAATAAATAAAAGTAAAACAACATATGTATGTAGGTATTAACAAGTTTGAATTATTATAACTCTTGTGCCTGCATTTCTAATTTAAATTTTTTTAAACAGTTTAAAATGTTGAAAATCTGCCTTATTGTTTAAAAATATTTTCGAAACTGTTGGCTAAAATTAATGCAATTAACTTTGAATAATATCTGAATTTAATATGTGAGTTTTCAAATAGTTTTTGGTTAATAAAAAAAATCGGAATTAAAATGTTGGTCAGCTTTACAAAACCTTTTAAAACTTATTTTTATAATTTGATTATAAATCTCTTTGAAAGTTGAAGAAAAATATATTTCAATTATCAGTAAAAGTAAACAAAAAACTAACCCCCTTATTCAAAAACGATTACTAAATTTAACAAACGTTTATTATGACAGATTTACATATAAAAATTTGCTTTATAAACGTTTGTAAAATTTAATAGTCGTTTTTGAATAAGGAGGTTAGTTTTTAGCAAGAATTGACACACAATAAATTAATAATAGAAAAAAAACGTCAGAAGATTTCATTGGCGACCTTTGTAAGTAAAATTCTATAAGCTGTGTAAACACTTAAAAATTTTGAAATTATTTTTTTTATAAAAAATTTAAAATTCCCCAGTAGTTTAAAATTCATTTTTCCACAACTTCAAAGTTCAAAAGGCTGTAAAATATTCTTAAAAATAAAAATATACTTTTAAAATTTCGAGGAATGCCTTGATAGACTAGGCGATAGAGTGTCGGAGTATCAGTTAAAGGGTTGCGGGTTCGAGTCCCGCCAAAGAGTCTGGATGTTTTCTGCAGATAGCCCAAAAGCTTTGCAAAAAAAAAACTGTGAATAATAAAATGTAATATGTTTTTGTTTAAAATTCAAAATATTAATAAAAAGTAAACAAAACGTTGTGCCTTATAAATTAAAGTTGAGATTTAGTGTGACATAATTCATGTCATGTTTTCTTGGTTTTATAAATTTTCCCAAAAATTGAAAATTAAAAAATTTTAAAATACTGATATTTCTTTTATTTCGACTCGAGTTCATTAAATATAATTTTTCATTAAATTATTTTTACTGAAGGTAGGAATTGTTACATGAAAATTATTATTAAAATTTTATTGATAATTTTTCTTGGCTTAGGATTCGAACCAGGGTTGTTGGTTGAATTTACATATGTTTCGAGAAACACCACTTTCTCTCATCAGAATTCTTTACGTTCTCACCCTCTGCACCACTGCGGCGCCCGCTAGCCTACAGTCAAACATCAATCCTTTAACTTCAGTTGTTTCGTATTTATGCCAAGACTAAAAAGTCGACGAAAGTAGACAACAAACATAATAAAAATGTATTCAGGTTTTCGAGACGAAATTTTGGCATGAATACGAAAAAACTGAATAACGTAAAAATGAACGCTCTATGGGAATTATGAACCATCGATCATCCAAAAATTTTATGCCATGACTTTTGTGCCTGTAAGTAGTTGTTTGTGTAAAATCACGATATAAACACTTTCAGAAGATTTGTGCAGGTTAAAGTACTTTTCAAAGTGGCAATTGTGATTAATTAGGGACCAACCGTCATAATATATACATCAAATTTGTGTATGTATTATTTTTTTTTGTTGAATTTTATTTGGATACCAACATTTTTCTTAAAAACATTTTCTTAGAAACATAGTGTAAATACAATTCTCAAGAAAAATTGACAAGGCGATGACAAGTTTCTTAAAAACTGTAAATTTGCATTGATTAAAATTGTATTTAAACTGCAAACTTGCATAGCAATAAATACATAAAAATTTTCTCAATTTTGTAAGTTAAAGAAAAAGTACAACTGTTTATTCAAAATGTACATATGTGAAAAGAACAAAATAATAAACAGATATACATAGATCTCCAATAACAGCTTCGTTTAGGTGATATATATTGGTATGTACTTTCATAAAGTTGACTTTGAACATAAATTCGATAACTTAATATTCTCCCAATAAAATCGTATTGTGATCTGAAAAACATTCAGGACATTCAAGTACATTAATTTTTTTTCGAAAACAACCATCCCTTTATTGGACGACTTACAAAAAAAATAAATTGCTTTTTATTACCATTTTCTAAAAGTGGCACACATTTCTCATCTAGTACTTTTGTGTAATCAGAAGAATTCATTTTCATTAATTTCATTGCTTGGAAACGCCAAATCAAGTAATACTGGCCTCACAAAAATCTTATCAAACCATCAAAGAACCGCCTACGAAATTTCTTTTTTTTTTGTAGGAATTTTCTGGTTCCTTCATTAGGGGTCTTTAATTGATTGAAAAGAATGAACGATTTTTCTTTACAATTTTCTAAAAATTGTCCTAATTTCTCATCTAGTAATATTGCATAATCAGAAGAATTCATTTTGGTGCTTGGAAACGCCAAATCAAGCATAGTGTCTTCAGAAAAAGCTTAACAAACCATCAAAGAAGCGCCTACGAAATTTCTTTTTTTTTTTTAAGAAATATCGTGGTTCCTTCAAAAGGTCTCTCCAATTGATTGAAAAGAAAAGAAAGATGGAATTTTTTCTTATCGGTAAAAATCTTCTTAAACAAATATATTTTTAAATAGTGCAACCATTAACGAAGATTATCGGCTGACCTGTTTCCAGTTAGTTTGTAAGTTTCTTTTAGCAAATTCAAGTCTATCATTTTTATGGCGGAGTAATAGCCAATAGGTTTTGTCAAGTAATAGTCTGGGATTTTCTTTTTAAAGTCAATCATTAATAATATAACTAAGACTTTTTATAGTGTTGCTGGCACAGTTTATTTTTTACTATTTGTTTTTATTTGTTACTACGACATGTGACCGGTTTATTCATTTTGGCACTTAAGGTACGGTCACATTTGGCAAATATTTACTCAAAAACGCATAACCACTTGTTTTAGCACAAATTTGTTTGACTTTGTTTACTAGTACAAGTGTTTTGCAAGTTCAAACAGCATCAAATAAATTAAAATAAATATTTGCTGTGCTTTGGCCTAAATAAGAGAATTTTTTTTTAAATAAATAAACGAGTTCAAATATATGTTATTTAGTGGTTACATCGTTTTCGGCAAATATTTGCCAAGTGTGACCGTACCTTTACTCGAAAGCTTAAGACACTTTTTATATAAACTAAAATTTGACATATTTCAAAATCCCTAAAGTACACGAACCAGGCAGCGTTTATATCAAATTGTTGAAAATTTCATTATAATAATAAATAACAGTTATACTTTTGTTTTTCCGGTATAATTCTGTGGTTTTCATAGAGTGTAATTATATTTATGAAACACTAACAAAATATTATTGCGCAATTTCTCCGTTAACCATAATCTTAAAAAATTTTACATTTTTTAAAAAACGGTGGAACAAACAAACATTTTGTTCGGAGAAAAATTTTTTTTATTGAGAGTTTTTTGTAGCAAAAAAAAAAAAATCAATATGTAAACAAAATTTACTAGTTTTACAAGTGGTAATACTGCGGCCATTGATTTATTTTACTTTGGTTTTTAAGTGTCAAAACACACATATTAAATTATTTTAAAATGTTGTGTAAATTTTTCAAAAATATTTTACAAAATTTTTAATGATTAATTTAATTTCGCAAACACCAAATATAGATATGTAACCTGTTGGCAAATCAGTTAATTTTTTGTCCAGACAAAATATAAAATTAAACAAATTCAAGCTGAGAGTTGTTCCTAGAAAATATTTTCGTCAAACTTGATATGAAGAAAACTTTGTTGGAATAAATATTTTGTTCAAAACGAATGGGTGAATCCACCTTAACTTTACAACAAATAGCAAACATTAAGTGTAATTATAGTAATGAAACGCTGTGTATATTATTTAAAGACTTATAGTTGAGAAAAATCACAAGAAACTGTAAACTAAAATATATACATATATTTGATGCAACAATATTTTGCGTATAATTATTAAGAAAATTTCCTTTCTAAATCATTTACTTTATTTAATATGGCAATTTGTGCTAAACGTTGGTCAAAAGTTAAGAAACTATTAGCACGTTTAACATTAATTTTCATACTAAAAAATATGTGACTTTGATGATTTCAAAAATTACACTGAAAAACTCAGGAGAAATTTGGAGACAATTTTTATGAATATGTTATACATACATGTGTATATTCCAAAGAAATAAATATCAGCAGAAATTAAATCTATTTTATCGAACAAAATTTTTTACTTTGTCCCAAAATAATATATTGCTAAAGTATATGAGACATCCATAAAATAATTTAGTTAAACATTTCATTACTTTGAGCGATTATAAGAAATACAAGTGAGAGTGTTTCATGTATGTATGTATAATATTTAATACTATTATTATTCTACTAATTATTATACTTCTCACAAGGTATACAAATAAATTGGCCTCAATAATGAAATTTAACTCACTTTTGGTCAAGTTGCACACAAACAGAGACTACACTTTGCCTTATTAATTCACAAGAATCTCTAATACATAATACGTTTATGTTGTGTATATTTACAGATCTTTGTATGATACGTACACTATATAATTAAAGGTTAAATACAAAAATTTAGCTTTGAGAAAAAAGTATTGAGAGAAAAGGCAAAAAGGCAAAAAAAAAAAGCAAAAAGTCAAATATGTTGTGAAAATCGAATAATTATGGACAAATAGGCACTAATAAATACATATATGCTAAAATCCTGTTTGGTTGCCCTGGTAACAACGTATAAGCATTATTTATTATTTCAAAAATTAAATATTACTCATACGTTTTTTTTTTAATTTAAAAAAATCTTTGCTGATGTCAGATTCAGTTCCATAATACTCAACATTTTGGGTGATTTTCCCAAAATAAATTTTCCAAAACTTTTATTTTATATTTAAAGTACTTAAATTTTGATAAATAATAAAATTGGAAATATTTTTGTAAGGTTGAGAAGCTAAATTTCCTCATACGTATATAAAGAGACATGATTTTTATATACATGTGTATAAAATTTCCACTTGAAAACATTTCTCGGTAATACAACCTTCGCAATTTTTTTTTATATTTTCACCTACAACCTGCTTCTCTGTATGGGATTATGTTGGAAATAATTGCAATGGCGTTCGCTTACTTACTGTTTCCTAGTAAAGCCTCACAGTAATATAATACAGGAGCAGGTATGTGCCTTTTAAGTTTCTTAAAATCAATATTTTTTTTTATTAATTTTACCCCCGAAATTAGTGAAATTTTCTTAGAAATATTTGTAATTCGTCTCAGCTGTTTGATACTTAAAATTAAGTTTTAAGTAGGTTAGTTGGAAAAAAGTTAGCTATGTATCAAAATGTGAGACAACCTAAAAAACTCACTATGGTTTTGAGGGAAGGACACTTAGGGGAATGCAATTTTTCCACAAAATTTTACTTTTTTAATGAGAAAACCAATCCAAAATCTATGCAGCAGTAAAAGGTAATTAACCAAAATATGAGAAAAATCTGAAAAACATTTAATGCTATTTTTCTATATTGTTACTAAAGTTAAATTTGTTGTTTGTTTTTTAACAATTAATAATAATATGCAGTGAATATGTATGTATCTTCTTACAGTAGCTGTAAGTAGGTTAAGCATGCATGCCGTAAAATTCTTGCAAAGCTCAGTGTAGTTTGTCAAGGAAACAAAAATATTATTTAATTATATTGAAATACAAATATATCTCGAATTTGGTTTCTCCTTTTAGCCAGATTACTTACTAAGCTATTGCTATGTAGCTTAGTGTACAATTTTTATGAAATTAAAGTTCAAAGTTAAATGTTGGTTATGTTTAAAAAAATTTTTTTCCAATTATTTAGTTTTTTCCTGTGTTAGTTAGTTTTTTTTTATCAAAGTGATTAATTTATTACCTCAATCAAATGGAATTAACTCTAACTAAAGCATTGTGCACATACAATCCAGTCATACTGCAAAATTGCTTTTAGTGTTAGAATGTACAAAATTATCACAATATATTTGTTAAATGTTTATTATGTGTTCAACTTTGGATAAATAGTGTTGGTCCAAAAAAAGGGGAAAACAAAGATGGGAGGGCTTTCCTTTTTTTTTTTTTTGGAGTGCTTTACCTTAAGGGTGATGCCAAAGGACAGAGTTAAATTTCTTCGTCAATTTGCATAAAATATAAATTTTGTTTTTGTATTTTGGCGAATCGTTATTTTGATAATTAAATTGTAAAGTGAATTTTTTTTTAAATTTGTTAATAGCTATTTTGACATTGAATTGTGTTTTTTTTAGATATAACTTTTAAATAATAAATTTTGTAAACCAAGAATTTGTTCTTAACAAAAATTTTTTCCAGAGAAAAATTTTTTCACTGAGAGTTTTTTGCAACACGATTCACCCATTTCGAACGATTTTTCTGACAAATCAAAGCTGCCATATGTAAATAAAATCTATTCGTTTTACAAGTGCGGCCATTAATTTTATTTGCCTTGGTTTTTAAGTGTCAAAAAACAAATACTAAATTATTTTAAAGTATTGTGTATTCAAAATCACAGACATATATTCAAAATGAATGAAAAAAGAAAGTTCCTTTTGCTGATGGCCATGGAAATACATTTGTATGAAAAAAATCCAACCAACTAAACAGTTTTCATTTTATAACGTTTTTTATGATAATGAGGGTTACGTCTTTTGGGCATTTTAGGTGACGGTATACACATATGTATATATCTAGAAGTAAATTCTTTAAATTTATAAAATTTAAACAAAATTTTTTTAATAGTTCCAATAATAATATTACAAAAATTTTCCCTTTCTTTATAATTTAAGACAAAATAGAACAACAAATAAAAAAATCTCTAGTACTGTGTAAAATCTAAAACAAAAATTAAAGAAAATAAAAATTTAAATACAATACAAATGCATCTAAATACACATTCAATTTAACATAAATGTATGTATGTATATATATGTATATGAAAGTAGTAAAATATAAAATAAATAAAATATAAAACTGAAATAAAAGCAATTTACATTTTAAAGAAACAATAAGCAAAAAAAGTGAAATACAACTACTATAATAAAAATAAAAGCAGAAGACAAGTAAAATAACACAATTCAACAAAAGTAAAAGTTCGTCAACTAAAAACAGGTGAGTTTTGTCTTAAATAATAATTAAAATGTTTTGCTTCTTTTACTTTTATTGTTTGTTGGTTATGTGTACATACATATGTAAATCTAACTAAAAAGTTGTTAATGTTCTGGTAAAATTTAATTTAAATGAGTTCAACGGAAATTGAATTTTACAACTTTACTAACAAAATTACACTTACAATTATTTGCAAATATTTTTATTTATAAACTAAGGCTAAGAATGTTATCATTTAACAATGATCTGGTAGATTGATTTTAATATGGGTTTTTTTTAATCCTCCGTCTTACACATGTTTTGATTTTCACATTCGTAACGCATGAGTCTAGCCAGACCCACTCAGTTTTTCAAGTATGTGAATAGTATATACATATCTACACATGTATGTATATACTCGTATGTATTATAATTTTTAAATAAATTTTAATTAAATATTCATATATTAAATAGGGAACCACAACTTTCATTATCATCAACACAAACATAAAGCAGAGCTGGTGAAAAGTGTAACGACAGTTTCAATAAAACTTTTACCTTTTAAAATAACTAAATGGAGTTTCTTGTTAGTATGTTTATTGGGTTTTCCCCGAATTAATCTAACCTAACCTTGTTTAATATATATATGTAAATAAATAGTTATAGATAAATGGACAAAAAATAATTAAAAACAGCAAGAAAAATATAAAAAACAGTATTTACAATAAAAAACGAGTAAGAGTGCTATATTCGGCTATGCCGAATCTTATATACCCTTCACCTTTGTTGTGGATGCATAATTATATTATGCATAATTATGTCGATAAACATCTGTTGATTAATTTGTTGGTAACAATATTACTACATCAACGCCATCTGTTAAAGAGTTTGTTTGTAACAATATTAATGCACTTTGTGTGATCAACGCCATCTGTTGATGAAATTATTCGTAACAATATTAATTCGTAATTAATATTAATAGTTTTTTTGATGAAATTTTCAAAGGTTATCTCCATTATTTATGGACGGATTTTGCTGATTTTATATATAAAACTTCTCGGAAGCATGTCTGACAGAATTATAGATAAGATTTTTATCCCGAAGATATCTGGGGACCGAAGATTGATTGTTGTTAAGGAGACCAACAAAAAATATACGTGTGTCGGCGTTTTGATAGATCACATCAGAATTTCATTTAAGAAGCGGTTAAAAATTCCCAGCTCTGGCCTGTTCTTGCAGCATATCGGTTTATAAAACTATGTTTTCTTTACGTCTGAGGTGTAGGGTATGTTCAGCATTTTTGTAGATAATGGTATGGCAAATATTTTTTTTAGAACATATTAACCCTGTAACTCCCCCCTCATAACGGCATTTTTGGCTTTATTCTAAGAAATTGTAAAAAACACCCGAAAAAGGGGAAGGGCGGGGATGAAATGTCAGAACACACCAAAACCCAAAATGTAACATAAACACTGTGAAAGCTGGGAATTTTTAACCGCTTCTTAAATGAAATTCTGATGTGATCTATCAAAACGCCGACACACGTATATTTTTTTTTTGTCTCCTTAACAACAATCAATCGTCGGAACTCCGTAATTTTGGAAAAAGTTTGAAATTGTTCTCCAGTGCTATTATAGAATTAGGTGTCACTAATTCTGTATATAAAAAACTTATTTGTGTTCAATATTATTTGGATACCAAAATTTGAATGAGACTTGTGCTCTTTAAAGTAATTTTCGGTGGTGGGCCTTATATGGGAGATGTGATAAATTATGGACCAATCTCCACAAAATTTTTGGATGTGATTTAGCTCCATTTACTACTCATTTGTGGTGAAATTTGTTTAGATACTTGCATAATTCAAACATTTATGATAGGTAAACCCCAATTTTGGGAGTACATTTGTATTGGGGCCAGGTGAAATAATGGACCTATTTCTACTAGTTTCAATCCCATCCGTCCTTGGGCCGAAAAAATAGCACGTACCAAATTTTATCGAAATATCTTTAAAATTGCGAACTGTACTCTGCGCACAAGCTTTACAAGGACAGCAAGACGGACGGTCTGACAGACATTTAAAGCGACTCAGATGTGTTGGACCAATATTTCTGGGCGTTACAAACAACAGCATAAATCCATTATGCTGGTGTAGGGTATAAATATACATATGTATATGGGTCTGACCAGACCCGTGTGTTACAAATGTGATGTGTGTAGTAAAATATTTTTCTATATCCTCTCCAGAATTTATTTTTTAAATATTTACAACGAATTAAATTGTAAAAGGGTACCTGAAATTTCAAGTCTCTAAATAAGTGCTAAATATAGTATAATAACATTTCAAACTGAAAAAGGTCTGTCCAGACTCATGTGTAAGACGAAGGATTAAACAAAAATTCAAATTTATTAGTGTTTACCTCTAATTTCATTCAACTTACCTATTTAAATCTAAAATGATTTACTTAAGACTTTTCTAATGCAAAAGAAAATTATGCCTTTGTTGAGCTAGATTAAAAAACAGAAAGTTTTTTGTGAAGGTTTTCGAATTATACTCTTATTTCTGTCAAAGCTGCCTCATGCGTATAGATCGATATTCTTTTATATTTATTTTAAAACGATTTGATTTATTTTTGATAAATTCTTGATTTTTTAAACATTTCAAGATTGCCAAATTTCTGGGAATAAAAAGTGTTTATTTCTAATTTTTTTCCTGGCTTTACTTTTTTTCTTTTGTATGAAACTTCATTTTAAACAATTATTGTATGTACTCGCAGAGTTAAACAGAAATTAGTATAACCATAGAATTTATTGTTAAGTTATAAGAAAATTAGTACAATTCCATTATCTAATCAAAAAACTCTAATAATTAGTAAAACAACTCAAGCTAGAAAACTGACACATTAAACAAAATTAAACTTTTGTTAAAACAAAAGCAATTGTTAGCAATTTGTTCGCACTACATATGTATGCAATGAATTCATCCACATAATGTGCTTTCAAATTAATACAACAGACGCTAAATGTCTTTTTTTTCCAGCAAAACCCATATGTTTATTTGTCTATGAGCAAATAAATAAAAAATAAAAAAAGAATCTCCTAAATACACACAAAGGAATATTTCGTTTGAATAAAGAAGAAATAATAATTAAAGTGAAAAAATCTATATTTTCCTTTCCATTTCCTCTACAATAAATAGAAGAACAAAAAAAAAAAATAATAATAACAAACAAACACACACTAAATCTGTAAATATTTCTAACATTTGAGCGCTTAATGTTAGACTTTGAAAAAGAATTTCTGTATTTAGTTGAGTGTTAGTAGAGGTTGTTAGAGAGTTAGAGTTGTTTGCGTCCTAGTGTGATTGTTCAGATACTTCTATGTTGGAGTGTGTATTTTTTCTTTTGATTTTTTTTATATGTTTGGTATATGTATATTTCTTCGATTTGATTATTCTCTTTTGTTTATAAACAGTTAGCTTCCACAAGTGTTTACCATTTGGCAGCATCATACTACATATTTCCAACTTGTTTGTTTATACATTTTCACTTTGCTTGGTTAGATTGGGTGGTTAGATCGTCGTAGTTTGTTGTTGATTTGTTACAGTTCAAGCACTTTTGGTTCTAAAATATTAAAATGTCAAAAATTTTCTGTCAGTTGTTGTTTTTTTTTTTACTTATTTCATTTTTTTTCTGCTGTGTCTTTTAGTTGCCATATTTTAAGTTGTGTCTGTCTGTGTGTGTGTGTGTTAAATGTTGTAAAAATAGGCCCAAGATTTTTAGTTACTTTAGGTCGCATTGCAGTATATTTCGGTTGTGATCTTTAAACAATTATTTTCTTATACATATGTGTAAGTGTGTTCAATAGTAATACTCAACTCATTTGTATGATGCTGCTAAAGTTTGTAGAGCATAAAGTTGCAGTATGCACTATGTGATAATGTAAAGGGTGTTAAATTAGATAACATATTGAATTTGCTTTGCTAAACTGTAAAGTATTCAAATTAAGATTACAATTCCTAGATAAATTATTAAAACATGCAAGTACCCTGCAAAAAACGCAAGTACTCCATACACGCATGTATGCACTACTCCACAATGGACCAGGAGTACTCCAAACATAATCCATTTGTTTGAAAAAAAAAACTAGTTCATTTAACATTACGATGTCTTAGGGCTGGACCATATAATCCAGCTTTGCATAACACGCGACTAGTCCCAAAACTCCTCCTTGTAACTACATCAAATGTTTTTAAACAACGATTATGACCGTTAAAGCACGAATAATTGTCGTGTAACAAGAAGATCTGATTTGAAAATGAAATGGTCCACAAGTACATAACATAGGACCATGATGTAGTTACAGCATTTTAGCTACCATGGACCACGTACTCCACAGATTTTTGCAGGGTAGTGATAGTAGAATTATCAAGACATATACAAAACATTAATTTATTGATGAATTAAAACTGTTGGGTGTATATCTGTCAGTTATGTTCACTTAGTTCTTGAACATTAATTATAGTGTAAACAACAAAGTTTTTGTTTTAGTTTGAAAATTTTGGTTTTTGTGCCAACAAATCTTCGTATGCGGGAAGTTTTACTTTACTTCTTTAATATGAATAATAAGCAAACCGATTGCTAAGTCCCAATTTACATCAAGCAATTCTTTCAGCTAAGCTATACATTTTTAGGCATCAGGGTGGAGGGAAGATAAGACGATTGCATACTTGATTGTAAAGCGTGTTCCATTTCGAGGTTCCCTAATTTTTTAAAGAAAAAAAAAAACGCAGAAAGTTGAAATTATGTCTATCAAATGTTGGCCGTTGCTATATCGCAGATGGCCTATCGTTGAGTCCAATTTTCGTACGAGCATTTCGAGTGGTAACTGGCGAATGACAGGAAAAAGTCTAATGGTGTGATATCAAACGATCCATTACTCCATGAATGACTTGGTGCCCTAAAGTAAACACCCTTTAGTATTTCATATACAAAATTGTTTCATGAAAGTTCCTAATCTATATACAGCTACGTGCAACTAATTAAGAACAGAATACTAACACGTGAGCTTGAAGCAAATAATACGATAGGTTTTATGATATTCTCAAAATTTGTCGTAGTTTAGTTAATTTAACTCTTAAAGAATGGCTAGACATGGCAAATATTTATTCAAAAAAGCGTAACCACTTGTTTAACCACAAAGTTTTTTGACGTTGTTTACTTTTACAAGATATTTGCAAGATCAAACAGCAGCACATAAAATTAGACTAAATCTTTCTTTCAACTTTCATTATTAAATTTTCCTTTTTCAACTTTCAATTTTCAATTTAGTAGACATCATGACATTTCCTTTTCGCATTTCGAAGACTAAATATTTGTTGTGTCTTGTCCTAAATAAACGTAATAAGTTTTTTTTAGTAAATAAACGAGTTACGTCTTTTTCGGCAAATATTTGCCAAGTGTGATCTTAAATTTACTCCTAGAAAATAACTGCATATTGTGTCAAATTAATTATTATTTATCAATCTGATAACAATTCAAAGCCTACGGCTCATCATGTCAAGCAATGCTTTTTTTTACAATTCGGTGACTGTTGTTGACTTGACTACTGCATGAAGTCTGATCTCAACCCCATTGAAAACTAATGGCAAGTTGTAAAAAAACAAAGTAAGCTCAATAAAAATAAACAATTTTAATGATCTCTTTGCCAAAACAAAGAAAGCTTTTGAAGCCATTCCAAGTAGTGTATGTAAAAATTTGGTGATCCCAATGCCTAGCAAAAAAATATTGATTTATTTTTAAATAAGTACTTTTTGTGTAAAATGTTTGTGGTATGTCCTTAATTATATGCACGACTGATATCAAAGTTATTTGAATATTTGACTCACAGATTCATAAATAATAAGTAATTTGAGGAGTAAGAGTCAGATTGCCTAACCTACAAGTAGCGTGTCCTTAATTAGTTGCACCTAATGTAAGTTATTAATGATAATCATGGTATTCAGTTACTCCATCTATTACGAATGCCGCATTTTCAAGTTATACACACATTTTGAAGTTATTTTAGTATCGTGGCCTTAATTAGTTGCACATAGCTGTATATGTACAATAGTACATTTCGTTTTTTTTTCAACATATAAAATCAATTGCAACGCATTAGTTGCTAAAAACTTCATCTTTTGATAATTGAGAATACACACACACACACACAAACACAAAGTCTGACATATGTATGAAATATTTTCTAGTCATATAAAACATTTGTTGGCTCAATCGTGTAACTAAGTAAAGCAACCTAAAGGAAGAGAGCAAAATCAAGCATTTGTAATAGTAGTGGTGATAATGTTGGCGTTGCTAGTATATGTATTGGTCGTCATAGTACGACTGATTTTTAGGGATGCTATTAAAAGCAACAGAGAAAAAAAACTAGACAAAATAGGAAATTTTTAAAGTCACATTTTTTGGCTTATTGCCAGTAAACAGTACACATGAATTAAAATATTTATACCAAGCATGTGCTAGTAAGGATACACAACATATACATATGCCTATGTGCTTGTAACTGACATTCAGCACTAGACTTTTATCTCTCAACTCAGCGTTACAAACACTATCACTAATATTTTTTACTACTTACTATCACTACTAAATATGTACAATATATACGTAAAATTATATACTACATACTGTGACTCCATACAACTTAGAATCACTTACTGATTTGATGAAACGATGTACATTTTGTTCATGCTCTTTATCTGTCTGTCTATCTGTCTGTTTGTCGCCCGTTGTAATCGAAATACTACTACTATTACTGCTTTACTGCAGCCTTCTATCCTTTTGCTGCAGCTGCTGTTGGTAAATGTAGGAATATTCAATGTTTATGTTGAAATAAGGCCTTCTGTTATCGATTAAATATTTGACTTATTATTTGTTTAAGTTATGCCCACATAAAATATAATCTTGTGATAAGTGCTTAAGATTTTTCAGAGTGCAAAACCTAGCAAGTAAATTGGCACAGTTTTGTAAAACAACGCAGTCTGGTTGTTATATATCTATTTTGGGCACTGTGAACAATGGCCCAAAACCAAAAAGAAAAATAATCCCAAAAAATTACTCTAACAAACAAAAACAGGTAACTTTTGGTATTTTTTTTTAATTTTTATTGGGGTTATAATGCACTTTTTCTTTGAAGTAATTTTGCATTTTAATAGGAATGAAATGTGGCCACAAAGTCGTAGAATGTATTCATTCGTTAATATTATAAAATATACTAAAAATATAAAAATTAAAAAAAAACCCAAAAATCTCATTTTATTCGATTCGACTATTATCACTTATGTTTTCGCTCACATTTTTATATTTTTTTTTACCGATCACTCTCAACTCTCTTGTATACTCAGTAGTCGGTGTTTTCAATAAAATTGTATGGTATTGTTTGTATACATATGAAAGTGCTCTTTAAAGTGATTTTCGGAAGTGGGCCTTATATGGGAGCTACGACTAATTATGGACCGATCATAATAAAATTTGTAGATGTTATTTGGCTTCATTTACCACTCATTTGTGATGAAATTTGTTTGGTTCCTTGCATAATTCAAACATTTATGATCGGTAAACCCCAATTTCGGGAGGACTTTTGTATGGGGGCCAGGTGAAATAATGTACCGATTTCCACCAGTTTCAATTCCATCTATCCTTGGGCCAGAAAAATAATACGTAACAAATTTTATCGAAATATCTTCAAAATTGCGACCTGTACTCTGCGCACAAGCTTTACATGGACAGCCAGCCAGCCGGACGGACAGACAGACGGACATCGTTAAATCGACTCAGAAGGTGATTCTGAGCAGATCGGTATACTTTAAGGTGGGTGTTGGACCAATATTTCTGGGCGTTACAAACATATGCACAAATCCAATATACCTTCCCCACTATGGTGATGTAGGGTATAAAAATGTCGATTCAGCCCACTGTGTTTCCCTTTTTCTTCTTTTTTAATGGGTGAAATATCTTCAAAAATTGTAATATGTTACCCAGATTTCTGTGTTCCATAACGTAAAGCTGACTTAGGCATAGAGTATTACCCGAATAAAGAAGTTGTATAGAGTAAACATCTTACCCTCTAGTGAAATTAAATTACTCTACAAAGCTATACCTTATTAAGAAATAAATTTTAATTGTTGTTGTTCTTCTGCAGAAAAACAAAAACTTCATGATTGCACTCTTCGATTGGCCACAAATGTGATTGCCATAATGTCTTTCTCTATCACATTGATCTTATAAGTTCTTTTAACCCTGTTTGCATTAACATTTTTTTTGCAAACATTTTAAACTACTCAACACTTAATAAACTTTTTTACAAAACCATGCCCATGTATTTTGGCCAAAACAGAAAAAAAAACAAAAAAAAACACATTAAGATATCTAACAAATTGCAAAATGTTTTAAAATCCACAAATCAAATCCAATATAATTGACCCTAAATCTTGCACAAGCGTGTTATGTCAACGTTAAGCCTTCAAATGTGAAAACCCGTATCAGTTGATGTGAGTGATAAGTTTGCAACTCGAAATCTCGTAAATGAATTGTGAAACTAAAGAGGAAAAGAAAAGGAAATTTATTTACTTGTATACAAAATGTCACATATGTACAAGTCTATTTCTATAGTCTGGGAGTTGTTGGTGCTGCAAATAAAAAGTAAATGTTTACCCATTGCCGGTTTCTTCTTCATCTTGGGCTTTGGCGAAATTTCTAAGTGGGAAAGCTGCCAAATTTGAAATATTGAACTTGTTACTAGCGATTGTAATGGTGGAAGGAAAACACATAAATATACACTTGCAATTATACAAGTATAAATATGTATATTTATATACATTTAAATTGTTATTATGTACATATTTATAAATATGTATGTATGTTAGTTTCTTAAGTTTAGTATATGAGTGTTTATAAAGGGTGTCCCAACTAGAACGCAATGGTGTCAATGGTGTTCGTTATCGTGAAATGATAACCAGTTTTTTCTTGCCTAGAATTGAAGAAAGGAATGTGGAGGGCATGTGGTTTCAACAAGACGGCGCCACATGTCATACAGCCAGAGAAAATGCATCAGTCATTTCCCGGTCGTGTTATTTCGCGTTTTAAAGACCAGAATTGGCCACCTTCAGATTTTTTTCTTTCGGGTTATTTTAAGTCCATGCTTTACGCGAATAAGCCGACGACGACTCAAGCTTTAAAAGAGGAAATTGAATGCTGCATTATTGAAATACCGCAGCATTTATGCAAAAAGGTCATTGAAAATTTCATTAAAAGATCGCGTGTGTGCCAGCAAAGCCGCGGCGGCCATCTGCACGATATCTTATTCCATACATAACCTCATTCTGTCTACTTTACGATACAATAAAGTTTCACGATTTTCTTTTTAAACATCTGTGTTTTATTTAAAAATTGCGTTCTAGTTGGGACACCCTTTATTTATATTAAGGAGAACCCTAAAAAGGTGGTATTCAAATTTTGTTTTATTACTATATTTCCTTTGAACTGTGTTTTCCACGTTGCAAATACAAAGCATGTGTAAAATATAAATACTGAAACAGAAAAGTGCGACCATATAGTACACCCTACACTCAGTATATGTAAACAAATTTTTTTTCAAAAATGGGCGCTATGTGGGATCTATGACCTATTATGGACTGAAAATTTAATGGCATGACCTCTATGCATATAAATATTATATGGATCAAATATTATCTCGTTATAAAAGTTTTAAAAATATTTATAAATGTTAAGTGAATTTCGAAACTTTGTATAATTGAGTCATGATTTCTGTATATATGAAACTTAGTTTTGTTGAATTTGTATACGAATTTTTTTAAGAGATTTAGGATTAGAGATGTAGTGATTTTCGAAAGTGGCATTGAAATAATCTGTAATAAATGTTAATTGAGGCAGTCATTTATGATTGCATAGAAGATTGTATTGTTGCCGTAACCATGTTGTAAACATGTCTCTTCTCTGCGTGGCAGATCTGCTGGTTCGTTACGCACTTCATAAATTTGAGTATTTCAATTATGAATGACACATGAGAAAAGTTTTTTCTTTACATGCAGCAAATGACTTGGTGGTGAATTTTGAGTTTAGGATGTCCTTTTAACAAAAGAATGGCTGTAGTATTCTCCAGATTTATCGGTCTATGGCTGGCTGCCATATTGTAAGTTTTCTTTGGTGCTATTTTGTTAATTTTTGAAGTGACACTACATCATTTGACACAACAATTTCCAATTTTTATGTCAGTTTAAGATATCAGCAACATATTTTTGGAGCCACTCTAATGCATATGTATGTTCAAACATATATGTTAATGTGTATATTTACTGCATGTACATCTTTCTATTTTTATATTATTGTCATTTAATTGTGCAGTGCATTTCTTTCTTTTAAAATTTTGTTTCTTTCATTTTCTCTACATTTTTTCTATTTTACTTGGAAATTCAGAAAGTATATGTTTTTAGCAAACACTGGCAGTACAAGGACATGTTTGTTCTGATGCTTATAACAATAGAAAAACTAGTAACAGCAACAACAACAACAAGTATGGCATAAGAACCAATCGATTTGAAATGTTTTGTATGCATGTTTCTCCGTCAGTCTGTCCAAGTAAACATGACACTTTTAACTATTAGTTGCCAATAAATAATAAACAACAAACAAACATTTTAAAGGAGCAACAAAATGTAATTTAGTTGGCTAAATGATTTGATTTTCAGCAAGACGGATGTATGATTTCAATAAGTCAGAATTCGGAAGAAATGTTTTAAAGTTCTTAAAGATAGAATGCAGCAATTTCTGCATATATTAGAAAGTTGAGTTTAAAATCTCAAACTCATATTTAAATTAAATTACTAAACAGATGATATTTCTTTAAACTCTGTTGGATTATTCTTTCTTTTATGGCAGCAACATCCATCAAATAGTAGTATGTACATATTTATTTAGATATAAGTAGCAAACAATATTCTTTATGTCTACAATTCCCGCATTTTTTCCTAAGAGCCAGTAAATTCATTTCAATTTTGTTTGTAAAACAATTTTTTCTAAATCTTGTTCAATCATTGATTTCTTCTTTCTTTTTTTTTTTGTTTTTTTTTTTTGTTATTTTGGTTGGTTTTATTCTTCTTAACCAACAGCGTCGCCTTCTACGTCTTCTGGGCATATTTGTTTTTTCCTGTTATTATAAAGGTTGTGTTATGCAATAGAGGCAGCAGGCAATTTCATACAATAAAAATACTGACAACAACCTTTCGAACGTGGCTTAATGAAATCTTTGTATGCACAAATCTATATGAATGTACTCAGCAACAGCAGCCTCGTTTACAAACAAACTAAAAACGGATCTTCAAAGTTGACCATTGTACTGTAAAATTGAACATCTGCATTACAAGTTTTATTGTATTCGTTCTAGAAATAAAAAGAACAAAATAATAAAAAAAAGAATTAAAAATAGCACGGGAATATTCCAAGGAAACGGTGGGAAGGTAGGTTTGCAAAATAAAAAAAAGAAGAAATTAACTTAAACAGAATGATTCCATTGATTTTAGTTCGATTGATGTTGAATTAAATGCTTGTAACAAACAAAATAATGCAGCAGAAGCAGCATCAGTGGTTAAAAAAAAAGTTATAATCGTCTGTTACAGAGAGGCTTAAAAAAAACTTGAAATGTATTAAAAAAAATTATACAAAATGCCGACAATAGTTTAAAGTCAAATACCGGAAACCCACAAACATAAACACAAATACGAGTACAAACACAAACACAAATATGAACTCAAACACAAACACAAACAACAAAACAAACGGAACAATGAACAATTATGAAAACAAGTACACATGTCTGCTGTATTTATGTGAAAGTTCTGGTGAGTTTAACTCGTTTTATTTTTCATTATTATTTATTTGTTGTTATTGTAAATACGCCTACCCACATACATAAATACAGAGGCAGTCTGAACAGTGCTGTCATTTAGTTACAATTTGTCGTAAAAGTTGGTTTTCAAATGCCTGTTGCCTGGAAACCTATGCAATATTAACGTATATAATAAAGTTTGCGTACCTCTTTCCTATTGAACTTCCAGTTGAACTTATGTTCTGCTCATAGTAGACTCGCCAAACACCACAGTCAACATTTCAAATGTCCTTGCGCATTTAATTAAATATTTTACACAAAACTTAATACAGTTTCTTTCATCAAGTTTTTCGATTAGTAAAAAATCGAAGATCACACCAAAACACGACTAACCTTTTTATCTGTCAAAAACAAACTGACAATCCAAAATGGCTGATACTACCAACATGTATAACAGAGAACGGATTAATTGGTTAATTTTAGATTTTGAATACAATCACAAAAAAAGAACCTCATGTTGACAACATAAATCAATTCCGTAAAGCAATACATATCATTATTCACAAAACGGAGTGTAACGAATAATGATGCTTGCATTGCATGTCTTGTACAAATGTAAACGTATACTCCCAAAAGCAACGAATACTTAACGATTGGTACGAATGGTTAACGATTGATATGAATGGTTTCAATACTGATTGTATAAGTTGTACATACTAACAAAAAATATTAAACTTTACTAGTTTACTGTCAACATATCGCATATAAAGCAGCAACCAAAAAATATTTATTTTCTCATTAAGTTTTGTATTGTTTTTGCTCTTTCTTTATGTTTTCATTCACTGAAAGCAACGAATACTGGACGAATGGTGTGAATGTTTTTAGTTTTTTCATGTGGCATTGAATTATTTCGTTGCTTGATGTATAACGACACAACAAAAAGAGAATGTAAAATAGCAAACAGTAATAAGGAATGAGTAAACAAACAGCAATGCACATTTTTATTATTGTCGAGTAAAAGCAATGCAAAAGCAATGAATTTGCGAATGGTTCGCAAATATGAATGGTCTCTTTCAGAAAAAAATGCGAAAATCGAACATACGTAGCACACGAAATGTAAAAATAACGTTTATTTTTTTTATCAGACCTCGTATATTAATGAACGTCTGATGCTAAAGCTTTCAGTGTTCTCCCTTCTCACTCGAACAAAGAGATTGCAATTCTAGACAATTATTGGGAAATTATTTTTAAAATTTTATAAACACAACAGGGGCCAAATTACCGCATTCGTGATCGAATGAGTTATTGTATCGAAAAATGATTTCGATATCGGAATTATGATGAAATGTACTAAATTTCTTGCTCGATATCGTATGCCATAATCTTAAATAAGAAAATTACGATCAATTTTAATCGATATCGAATGCGGTAATTTGGCCCCAGTAGTTGTCATTATTTTTAAAATTATTGGATTTGTCTATTGTACGAATGAAATGTTTAATTCACGATCACGTAAAATTAAAGGCCTGATTCAGTAAAACTTAGAAAACGTTTGTCTTGAAAATTTCCATTTGAATTTAAAATTTTAATAGTTGCAAAATTTTTAAATAAGGTAAGAGATATCAACACAGTCAGCAATGTAATTATCAATATACTCGTAACTTGATGATATAGTCAACAGCACACTTATCACAGAAGTGATGCCAAATATCTATGATCAAAATGTGGCGGGCATTACTTGCACAAAGAAATCACTAAAAATGCTAGAAAGTAACAACAATTTATTTTACTTAACTAAATATAAAAATCAAAATAATTAGACCAACTTACCTACATACATATAACCGGCCCTAATTTCTTAAACACTTTTCAGATTTTCATCATATACCTACATTGGCATATAAATATCTGTCTATATACTAATGCAAAGGCAAAGTATGTGTGTTTGCAATTTTTTTTAAATGTTTTTTTTTTGGTTTTAATATTTAAATGCTTTTTTAAATCCGTTAGTAGCGCGTGACATAGTAATTAAATTTAATCAAATTAACAAAATCTCTCACACACTAAAAGTCCAGCTAACACCCATAAATTGGTCGATGGTCTAAGAAGAGTGTAGGACGATGTACTAGCATAAAAACATTTACATGACCAAGCAAATACTATTCTATGAAACAATCAGACATGTTGTCATAGAGAGAAATGTGGAGAGGAGTGGAGCATGCTTATTAACATTATACTCGTATTGCGTGTTGACACCAACCAACATAAATTTTGAAACATGTGCATGAACAAATGATTAGCAACAGAGATTCTCAAACTGTTAGCATATGTAATTCAAATAGTGTAAATATTATTACAATATCATTTATAAGCCCCTGTATACTGGACAATAGTGGGGCGGACTATCAGTCTGAAGGTTGTGGGTTTGATTTATATTTAATATATTTTTTTAAACAAAATGGTGGCTATAGGGTGTCAATAACATTCACTTTTAGGTCAGCGTAATTTTCGAGTGCCCCGATAAACTAGGCGATAGAGTGTCGGACTATTAGTCAAAGGGTTGCGGGTTCGATTCTCGCCAAAGACTCTGGGTGTTTTCTGCAGATAAGCCAAAAGCTTCGCAGTTTGTGTTTGTTAATTATTATAAAAAAAAAGTGACACATGCATACATATAAAGTACTAGAACTGATCAACAACTCTCGGAGAAGTAGTAGTTGTGAATTTATTCCTTTGTACGTCAAGTTAAAGTTATATGTCCCTTTAGAATCAAACCCAGTCATATATATTCATATCGCAATCATGTGTTTTCTCTAATGCATAATTGGCAGTGAGTATACAAAATATACATTATTGGAATCAAAAACCTATTTAGGAAACCCTAAACAAAAGACAAGTTCTGGATCTAATATTTTTAAAACTTTTAGTTTTTAAAGTAAAAACTATCAGAGAAAATACAAAATTATCGAATTACAAATAATGGGTGCATAAATCCCTCATTTTGAATGGCATATCTTTTAAAAGCGATTTTTGTCTTTAGTAACTTATATGTTATTTTGAAGGATAAATATCTATCATGTATTCCTTTTTTTGTTATTGAACATTATAGTGCAATCAACAATGTTATTCTGGCTTTGATTAAATGCCAAATTTTATGCTGGAAGTTTTGCTTTACTTGTTAGATTTGGAAAAATATGCCGCTGAAGCACACCCATTGCTAATCAAAGCATGAACTGAGTGTGTGATAACGTGCAAGAGATGGTTTGTGGGATGGAGAAGTGGTGACTTTGACAGGGAAGCCCAGTCTAGCTAAAAAAGTTTGAAGATCAAAAATTAGAGACCTGTAACTAAATGTCAACTAACAAATCCATTTAAAGAACAGCTGATTGATTTTATTTCTTGGTGTCGATGATGTTAACATATTTGGCCATCAATTCTTTAAAAGTAGTTTTTTCATCTGGCGATCTTTTTGAGTCTCTAAAATACACAAAGCAATAAATACATTTTTTTCTAACAATAATAATAAAATTACCTTATTTTCTTTGTTAATTGTGTCCATTTTGACCAAAAAAAATCACAAAAAAAGAAAACAAACTAGAGATGTGTTTTCGTCAAAAAAAATCTACTAAATGCAGTGTTGCATTTCTTTTAACAGCTGAAAGCAGTTGCTAAGTTAGTTATGATTTGTGAATAAGATCTTTAACTATTTGTGAACTTTTTTTTTGTTTCTGTTTAATAAGTTTCGACTTTAGTTACGATTTCTGAATATGAGCCAATGAAGATAATTGTCAAATCATTTGACCATCACAGGGCACCTGTAGCGCAAATGCGGCATGTGATAAAAAACGCCCAGAATATACGACCAGATAGGAAAACGTAATATTCCATTATGACAACGCTTGGCCACATATTGCAATAGATGTTAAAAGATATTAAACCATAAACCTAGAAAGGAGTCGTTGGGAAGCTTTGCCTCATTCGTTTAATAATAAAGACCTTGCTCCGTCTAAGTTATTATTTTTTTTTGCATGATACAGAAGAACTCGCTGCGAAATGCTTTACTTTAGAACAGAGTATCCGAGATTGGCTTGATTCGATCTTGTGTTTAAAAAAGATGAGCAGTTCTTTTGGCCAGTACTTTGAATGAGTTTTTTTTATTGTGGAAATGTTTCAAAATAAATGCTAAAAATTTAAAAAAATCCCGCATTTATAAGTTACACACCCAATATTAAGCAGTTGAGATTTATATAGAAATTATATAAGTTTTTGGAAAACACTATATATCACCTAAACCAAGTGACATGAAATAAAGTTGAAAATTATTGAGTGTGGAGACATCAAATAATAATATTATAGGTAGTATAAAGCTTTTAATATGTGCGAACGCAAAATTTAACGAAATTCAGCTGTTAATTTGCCGATGCGAGTATGTGAATACAGAGTCTATACAGAGCCAATCGATTCGAATGCAGCCTTAAAAATATCCGTGATGTGAATTAGAAATAGAAAAGACATTTTGCCAAAATTGGATGGACAATTTTAATGAAAGAAATGTCTTGGTGGACATCTGACCGATATCAAGTTTCCTTTATAATTGCCCAACCTTACTCCTTGTAACACAATAAACATTTCAATGATTTTCGTATAAATTCTTAGTTTTACTATGTTTTGAAAAGCAAAGTTTATGTTGAAAATCCTTTATTTAAACTGGGTTGCAGTAAAATTAATTATACGGATGCGTAGCATTATGCTAGATCGTGTGACATAAAACATTACAACTTTTTGGAAGATATTAGAAGTCAACATGACCACAATCACCGGTGCATTGAAAGTTGAAACACTATATATTATTAACGACCTTCATCGTAAAGGAAACCATCGTAGCTGAAATCTTACTTTATGATAGTTGCAAAAAATTCATATTAACATCTTATATTCTTTAGTCGCTTTATATTATGACGGTTAAATGTGTGAAAAATGATTTTTATATAGAAAGAAAGAATTTTTCGATTTAATTAAAATTATCCCATTTTTGGATTTTTTATAGTTTATTCTCTTCTTTCTTGGCATTCTTAATAATAGTGGAAGGCCAATAAAAAAATTTTGAAGTATCGCAATTTATTTAATCTGGCAATGTTGTGAGAAGCGGCAAAGTAGAATTTTGTTTAACTTTTGTTCAAAAAGAACAGCTGATTGCCGCCCGCGGCCGCATGCCGCTTACATTGGCCTTCCACTATTAGATGGGAAAACTACAGGTTTTGCACGTATAATATAAAAGCAACATGACCACTCTAAGTAAGAGAGAGAGAGTGAAAAGATGAGAGCATTGAAAGTAAGTTCCAACTTATACGAAGCATTTTTTTTATTGAAAGCTTGATACAATATTTTCCTTTAAATTTCTTCGGTGTTCACACAGCGCAATTCTTATTGCTTAAATTGCTTATATTTTGATTTGAGAGTATATACACGAATTGAAGGTACAATTAAATTTGTACTCGTCTTATCTGCCCCTCACCGCGATATCTAAAATTGTCTTATCATAAAGAATTGCTTCCAGTAAATTGGGACTTATAATACAAAATTATAGGTATCTTGACATATTTTACAAGAAATTGGGAACTACTATTTAATAGTGAAGTAAATTATAATTGGAAAAGGGTGTTGAATAAATACTATTATTTTACTTTTACAGCGACATAGAAATCTAAGCTACTAAATTTTAGCACCATTTTAATTCTGCTGATTTCATCAAGTCTGGCAGTAAGTTTAATTCTTCTTATGAGCTACTATAAAAAATTAACAATAAAATGTTATTGTTTGATTGATTGTGATAAAAATATTTTTTTATTTTTAAACTAAACACTTTTTACGGCACCTTCTAGTATAAATATAAGTATCACAGTAAATACTGTGAGCGTCAAAATAAAGTCAACACCACATATTATTAAAACAAAGGCTTTATTATATTAATATAAATAATATTATATTAAAAAAAATTAGATTGTATATTTTTACAGTCATTGGAGTAGAAGTGAATTGATAAAAAAAAGGAACAAAAACAAAAGCATTTACAAATTTAATTAATTTATTTTTAAAATAGATTAATTTTTACACCTCAAAGTAGAGTAAACGGGGCAACAAAACCCCTGCCATTCCAAAAGGAGTGACAATTCTTGTAATTTTTTCTTTGTTTAAAAGTATAACAGTAGAGTGTCATTCAAAATAATTGTAAGTTTTATAATTTAGCATTTAAATAAATCCAGTTGTGACGTTAACTAGTAAAAAAATTACAATGGAAATAAACATCACTTGAGATTCACAAAATTCTAATAGAATTATATAGAAAAGGTAAATCCAGGCGTAAATTAGGTAAAATCGTTGGAAGGCATCACTGTGCAACAAAAAATTATATACACAAGTACATTATAGACAAGTGTACCAAACACAATAACGTAGAAGCTACAGTAAGAGAAGTAAAACCTGTAAAAATAGCTGACAAAGTTACAAAAACTTCTGGAAAACTTGCAAACGCGTGTACGATTATAAGTTGTTTGCACCAAAATGGTCTATATGGTAGAGTGCCACGTAAGAAGTCCTTTATATTAAAGAATAACCAAACCAAATCACAAATTTTTTGGAATAATATTCTTTTCACCGACTAAAAGTAATTTTGATAATTTAAAGTCAAAAAAAACCCAAAAAAAGTGGCGAACCAAGAACAAAACCTTTAGCAATCAATATGATACCAAAACGCTAAAACATGGAGATGATCTCGACATTTATTTTCTTACAGCAAAATGATCCCAATCTTTGAGTGAGTTTTTGATGTCCATTTTAAAGTATTTATAATTAAATTTTTAAAATTTTTGTTTTAAGATTCTCTTTAATAGCAAATTATCTTTATATTTTGTGGAATAAAACTGTTTTAACACAGAAATATTACGAACAAATTAACTTCTAAAACTCACTCGTTATCGTTATCGTTTTCCATCACATACCTGATTTTTATATTCTATAATTGTCCAAAAACTTAAGATCATCCTCCGCAGTCTGCAGACCTCCATCCAATTAAACATCTGCAGGATTATATGTGCACAAAAATTAGGCAAAGAAATATTTCTTCCTAGGATAACCTGAAGGCAGTAATCTATATATATAAAATTGATTGTGTGTCTGTATGTATATTTATTATTATTAGTTTGGGATCTATAGACGGCTAAATGGCTGAACCGATTTGCTTGAAATTTTCACAGTATATTTCTGTATGTCTGGAAGGAGCTATAGGCTAGAGTGCCCGATAGACTAGGCGATAGTGTGGCGGACTATCAGTCAGAGGGTTGCGGGTTCGATTCCCGCCAAAGACTCTGGGTGTTTTCTGCAGACAAGCCAAAAAGCTTTGCAGTTTGTGTTTGTTTAAAAAAAAAAACATTTTTTTCTGAAATTTTAAGTGGGCGTGGTACCTCCCATATAAAGTTAATTTTAAAAATCAAATACTTAGGAAACTATAATAGCTATAGTACTCAAATTTTGCATGAGCAATTCCATTGTTTGTTTAAATATTTGCGGAAAAAATGGGAGTGCTAGCGATAGGGGGCGTGGCACCTTTCATATGATGATAATTAAAAAATATCAAATATATGGTATACAATAAGATATAGGGTACGGTTATTCTACCATCAATATTAATATTTAGGACAAGAATGGGCGGACTATCAATAGTGAGCGTGTCACCTTACATAGATATGATGACAAATTATATATAGGGAAAGCTATATCAGCTATCAATATTAATATTTAGGACACCAATGCGTTGACTACAATATTAAGTAAATGTTAAAATTTGTATACATTTGAAACCGTAGTACTGTATAAATGGAAACAAATTTCACTTAAACAACTAGTTGATTCTTTGTTTAGAAGATTGCCGGCTGTGATAAACGCAAAAGGAATAAAAACAAAATATTGAATACTTTATTTTACATAATTTGAATATATGTACCTGGTGACTTTATTTTGACGCGGAAAATCTAGTACTTTTCCATTAAAATTTAATTACTTTTTTATGTTCCTTATTTTTGTAATTTTGTTTTAAAGAATTATTTATATATTTCTGGCGTTACTTACGATTTATATTTTGTTTTAAATTTGTACTTGTAGTATAATGTTTACTTTACATTGTCGCTCACTGTATGTTAGATACTACTAATAATACTTATTTATATATGTTTAATATACTTACATACTTACACAAGAGTACATATGTACATACACGAGTATGTAGATATTAACTGAAAGTGTAAGCTAAATTATGGTATTTTTCGAATACATATCAAATTATAAAATGTTGAGGCTAAAATTGCATTTATTTAAGTGCGAGCATGTACTCGTCTGCATGTAAAATAATTGTGTTAAGTACATGTTAAATATAAAAACAAAATAAAAAACATTGTTTAAATTTTAAAATAATATCAATGTTTAACTACATGTTATTTCACAGCTATTAGACAAATTTTTCATATTTCTGTCAGGCAACATATTCCAGTAAACCACACAATTATTTGGTGACCAGGCAATGTGTTTTTTTTTTGTAGTAGATGTGGGGGATTTAGTAATGAATGATTAGTGTGTAATACAGCTTTAACTGTTACTATTATAGTACAATTTACTTAAATAAATGTAATTTCATAAAATTTAATTCTAGTTTTTGTAGTTTTTGTTTAACTGAAACTCTTTATGGAAAGCCCCCTATAGTTTAGGTCATTACTTACTTTAAGTTTAATTAATAATATTTATATTTGTAAGCAATTTAAATTAATATTTAATATGTTTTATAAGTTTTTTAAGTAAGTGGTAATTTACCGACACTATAAATCTATTAGGAACAGCTTTTTAGTTATAATTAAAAAAAGAAAATATTTTTGTTTTAATTCAAATTGTTGTCATGTGAACTGGTTATTATAAAACGGAATATATTTAGTTTGAAGTTAGGAAATATTGGTAGCCATTGTAGCATGTACAACTCTTATGAAACTCTTTGAATAACTCATAATGCACTTGATACCAATAAAGTATAGGGTGTTTTTTGCACAGATGTACACAACTTTAAGTTGGTAAAACTTTTTTAAGTAGCGGCCATTTTGCCAGCTGTTTAAAATCAATTATTTTAAACAATAATTTTATATTTGTATTTTTGCATTATATATTTTGAATTCCAATATCTAAAAATTTGTATAACCGTAGACATAAATGTTATAACAGCAAGTGTAACGATTAATCCTATTGTGAATTATTTATTAACGTTAACGCCTAACAAGTTGTTTCAATATCTACCGCTTTTATAATTTTTCATCCTGGTGAGAAATTATAAAAACTTTGAGACAAAGTAACACAACCAAATTTCACAAACCAGCGGCCCTTAACAACAAGCTACGGGCTTATCTACTCTTCTTACGTATTTAGGTGAAACCTACAGTGTCTACCTACAGTCCACTCTTCATCATCTAACACCTAAATATCCCATCCCTCTAAATAAGCCCTGGCTAACTTACAACTATTTTGTTCACCAGCTGTTACGTGATTTATGTTTAGTTTGATTTGACATTTAAACACGAATAAACTGATACCTGAACAAGGCTTCCGAATTGTACAAATTTATTTTGAAAATCATGGTTCTGTTCGAGATACGTATAAAGGGTGTTTTTTTTAGTTGTATAGAACTTTGAAATGGAATAAAAAAAAATGATTTCTTTTTAAATTGTCATGAAATTTACTTCATTAGAAAGATAATCTTCTGTCATTATAATTTAAATATGACTTGTGGCATATAACTGGCTCGGAAGCAGTCTAATCTGGAGCTCCAATTTTCGATGACTTTTTCCAGCATTTGTGCCCATATATCGGCAATAATGCGGCGAATGTTGTCCTTCAAGTGGTCAATCGTTTCGGGCCTATTAGACTAGACTAGCGACTTCAAACATACATAAACCAGTTACAAGCTGACAAAATGGCCGCCAGTTAAAAAAGTGCTGCTTAATTAAAGTTCTATACATCTAAAAAAAACAACCTATGTATATAATTCTATATACCAGAGAACAGAATGTAAGCATTCGCTTTCTTTGCATACTCACACCATTCGTTGTACATTGTTTTTATTGATTGTATTTTTCTTATTCATTTTTTTTATAATGCCTATCAAGCAACGAAATGAAATGATGATACATTAAAAAATTAAAAACATTCGCACCATTCGTTCAGTATTCGTTGACTTATTGGAGTAATTAATGTATTTGTGTATATTTTTGGCTTACTAATATGTTTTTTAGTACTTCAAATAATGCAGCATCCAGAAATTTTGTAAAAAGTAAATAACGGTGTTTTTCATACCATTAAAAAAACTCAAAAAGTAAAATTTGAATTTAACTTTTATTTCAATAATCATTACAAACATTCGTACCATTCGTTGTGTATTCGTTGCTTTTGTGAGTATTAGGTGACATTAATAGAAGACATGCAATGCAATGCATAGTATTCGTCATACTTTATTTTTTTGAATGGTGTCATGTATTGCTTTTCTCAAATGATGTGAATTGACAAAAACATGCTCACATTTCGTGATTACATTCTAAAACATAAAATTCCACATTCAAACCGTTCTCTGCTATATACTCACCACCAATATTTAGTGTAAATAAAAACTTTAGTGGTTTTCAGGAGTGCTAACGATTCTTACTATTTTCAACACGACTCATAGTGGCCCGAGTGACTTGTAGTGAAGTAGAATTTGATGTGATAATAGACAGTGTTGTACAATACAGTCTCGACTGTGCTTATAGATTTTATTATTGTTAATATTAATGCAGAACATTATCATTATCGTAAGTAAGTTTTATCTGCCTTCTGTGCATGGATGACACGATACAGACTAGATTTAAAGAGCTAGAATTATGAAATTCAACACAAATATGTGTTCTAATTATAGGCTGCATGAAGAGAAACAGTTCCTCTTAGAATAACAAAAGCTACCTCTAAAAAAATTTTATCTTTTAAAAATGTTTTATACTTTAATAAGGTAATGAAAAATATTTGTGTCAAGAAAATTCAAAGTCATTCACTGGGAGCTAGAAAATAACAAATTGTCAATTTTGATCTTCGCTCCCTATTTCTGGATGCATTAATGGAAACAAAGTTTATATATGTTTTATATTGCCTTGCGTTTTTATATGAATGAGCTATTACTCCTTTAATTTGAAACTATGTTAAAATATGTATGTTGTTTTATAATATTTGATATATTTTTAACCATTATGTGTGCACCAAAGTACCCGGTTACCTTTGGCGTTTTCAGTCATAGTTTTTTCATTGAAATTTATAAATTGTATATCTGAAACTTTTTAAGAACTACTAACTTTCAAATAATTTAGTTCATCCCTTTCTGTTTCTACGACCAACACTACAATGTATTACAAACAGATTGACAAACTCAATATACCCTACATCTTTTTAATAATGGGTATATAAATACTATTCTCAGTTCACTAAAGAACAGTATATGAAATTCGCATGAATCGGCCATTCAAAACCAACAAATCAAATAACACAAACATACATAGACTAAGTAACTATGTTTATATTATTTCCCTCCTGGAAGTACAAACAAAAAACCAAACTTTTAAATGACTTGTGAAATATTACAGCGGAGAATAAAAGTCCTTGCAATACCAAAAAAAAAATTAAAAAAAAATATCGTTACACAAACAACACAAAACTTACCGACATTCAGTGATGAAATGCCAAAAATGTTGCCAAAAACATGAAATAAATGCAAGACTGAATGGAACTACTTTTGTTCACACATGCTCTCATATCGACAGAAATATGCATGCACATATATGCACACAGAAACACAGATATACTATACACCAACACTTCAGCAAAAGAGAAGAAATAACAACGAAACAAATACAAAAATTGAAACAAAAACAAACCAAGTTAAAAAAAAAATATAGACAAACAGCCAGCGACTTCATTAAATCAACGCGTTGCCAACAGAAAATATAAATCTTTCTAAGCAATAAACAAGTGATGATGAACAAGAAGTAACATACAAAAAGGACCATGAAGACGACATACATAAATGTATGAGAAAAGAAAACAAAACTAAATCAAGTTAACATTCTAAAGGCAATGCCATCCAGTTTAAAGCATGACAATGCAATACAATGCATTCAAGTAACACCTACCTATCCATCTCCCTCCCTCTCTCACTTAATCACTAACTCTCTTACCACATACTTCACTTTGCTCGCATTACTACTGCTGCAACAAATAGAACTAAAATGGTTGTTGCGAATGTTGCAAAAAGCAAGAAAAGAAGAAAATCAATGTAAACGAAAATAATAGGAAACATCCGACATACAATGCAACTTGCTCGTATCAGACAAACAATGTTTTGTCAGCAACATATTTTAAGTAGCAACGTTTCTCTTTGCTCCTTCTACAGCAAAACATTTTTTTATTGTTACAAAAAGAGAACTACAAAGCTTTGTTTACAATCATTATTGCTTTCTATTGTTTTGGTGTATATGTTTTTTTTTCTGTTCTTGTTATATTCACTCGCACAAGTAGGAAAAGCGTCTGGCAAAGTTGCCAGCTTTAGGTTTTGTGAAATACCAAAAATGAAACTATACATGAATATGGCAACATCAGCAATTTGTAACGGCCAAAGCAAGATCACACAGTTTTGTTGAGAATAAGCATTTTTGCTTTTGGAACAAGTGTAATTGCAGGCTGGAGTTCAGTGTCAAACAATTGAATAATTGTGGTATAACACTTTTTATTAACAGCATTCTGCAGTAAAAAGGAAACATTAATTCAAGCCATTAATTCAATATACGTAGAGCAGTCATTAATGCAGTATACGTAGAACTGATCTATTAGAAATTGTCAACTTGATAAGATGATACATATTATAACTAGGCAACTAAGGATTCATAATGACACTAGTATAGTACATCACTACTTAACTTATTTTTAAATTGGTGTTTGCTAAAAGTACACTGTAATTATTTATATAATTGTGGCAACCATAATATGGTAAAGTTCTGATTTACATGATTGTAGCAGTCATATATATAATTATAATAATTATGTAATGTTTGTGGTGATCAGTTTCATGATGCAAGATTATACCGGTATATATTGTTCTCAATCATAATCAACGAGAACATGATAGCCACAAATACATACATAGTTACTAGAATCGTATATATGATTGTAGTAATCATTTGAATTGTGACTTGACCATATTGTGGTTACCGCAATCATATAAATAATTACAACGACCATAACTTTGTTAAAAAGAACTTGTAAAAATATTGAAATTTTTGTGGTTAAAATGTACAACTATATTTTTTCTCTGTGTGTAGATTCTGCTGTATTCGATCAACAGTCTGACTTAGCTGTTATTGAGTTGCATGAAGTGCATATAGTTTTTACGAAAAACGCACTGGTTATTTCACTGGGTAGTGCATTTAATATCGATTATCCGGGGCATAGGGGCATTAGAGAGGGACATAGACCAATAGTTCAACAATGGACCAGCTCTAACGTGTAGTTACAAAATTAAATTCATCAACATAGCATATGTATATACCAATACTTACCATAATACTCATTATCTTATGTTATAATTCCCAAACAGTTTCTGTTAAATTTAATATAAGAAATATAAGAAAATATCAATAGAGGAGCAGAAATCAAGATACCGATATGGTTATGCTTTGCTCCCAAGAAACAAAGCATAACCATACAAGGCCTATGTTCTTACTGCTTTCTACTACCGTAGCCGAAACCAGTAGTTAGCCAAACTAAGATTGTTAGGCACAGTTAGCTGAGAAAAGCTGAAAAATTAATCTCAGCGGATTACATTCGTAAGGGCGCGTTTTCACTATGTCATTTTTGTTGTCAAATTGTCCAAATTGTTGGCAATTTTATGAAAACGGGTTGTCATATGGCGTCATCTATGTTTGCAATCATGATAGATGACATAGATGACGCCATATGACAACCCGTTTTCATAAAATTGCTAACAATTTGGACAATTTGACAACAATTTGACAAGAAAAACGACATAGTGAAAACGCGCCCTAGCAATTATTTCCCATCTACATAGTCATTAGCCGACATAGAGCCTAAGCATTTATCTCGTCGAATTGTGTTCCTTATGGTGTTTTCTTTTCTGAAATAAAATGTTACACCTTTGTTATGTACATTTTTATAATGTTTACCCCACATTTTAAATATGTCGCATTTTTAATGGTCAGAATAGAACATAATTTTACAACAGTGTAACACTTTATTTTCATGTACAGCTGTTTTTGTTTTTTTTTTGTTAAAAAAGAAGAAGCAGATAGCTCCCTGGTAAGATCGCTTGAAATAAGACAATGAATATTTATCAAAAATACCCATGGCACCTTCCCGACTAATACGCAAATTCTTCTCAAACTATAAAAATTATATATATAAACATACATTCCATATATAAGAAGTAGGAGATATTGACATACATCAACTTCAGAGTATTCATTAATTACGTTCTTTACAAAGCCTTTCACTCACGGTTGTGGATTTCTTTCCATAATCATATAAAATATTTTATCATCATCAGATGATAAAGATTAATCCAACAAGTCGTCCAAAATTTTTTCAGCACATAAAAAAGTAGTAATATTTTCCATTTTGTATATTTTTTTTTTGTTTCTTAACACAAATACACATTCATACACAAAACAAATGTCAGCTGTTTTATCGTGCGATTCTCCCCCTCTAAAAATACAAAGTGTGAAAGGTGCACCATTTTTTAAATTTATAGTGTAACATTTATAGAAAAGAACACATAACACTTTAGCAGTGTTGACATTTTTTCAGAAAAGAACACAAAAAAATTAAAAAAGGTGCGAAATGGGAAAAACGTGTGACATTTTTGTTAGAAAAGAAAACGCCATTAGTTTACCCTTGCCAATATAATAAGTCATTAGGATTAGTTGACCGAGAGCCGAAGTATTTATCTCGTCGGATAGTAGTTTTATTCACGTCTTACTTAGAGCCATCCTTAAATACCGGCGGTAAGCGCAACGTTTTTTGACGCTGAGCATTAATGCTGATACCCGATCCCTAAACAAAAGCGGCAACGTTATGTCAAAAAAATTAAAAACAGGGTTATGAAACAAATAAATAAAACGACCCTGTTTATTGTAACAGCTAGACATTGTTGTTTTATTTATCGTTTTTTTTTTTGTTTTGTTTTCTTTTGCAACTAACTTCACTGTAAAACGCCTTGTCAAAATCGGATTTTCCAATAGCAAAGTGTTGCCGCCCCGTTTGTTTCGGTGTGCTCCATACAAAATATATGAGCATGGATTTTGATAGTTAAAAAACGCTTGCCGCCGATATTTAGGGATGGCTGTTAGTCGACCTAGAGCCGCAGCATTTATCTCATCGTATTCCTACGTCATAGTTTTTGTGAACAATCCACAATAATGAATAAGATAGAATCAGTCAAATATTGATTCCGTTAACGATCCAATCGAATACTGATCGTTTACTTTCCGGTTGGAAAGAAAAAATGCATCACACAATTCAGCGTATTTGATCGTTTTTGGATATCGATATTATCAAAAACTATTTGTGGCAAATTCTTTTAAAGTCTATTCATTTAGGCCCTCTGCTCTGCTCAGCTCTGTGGTAATATTTCAGAGGATGCATAAAAACTGCATCAAAAAAAAAACTTAATTTTTTTGACTAACTATTGATAAGAGTTGTTAGACTTACTGGCTATATTTAACTACATAGCATCACTACTTTCATTAACAAATGTGTGCCTGGTGTATGATATAAGTTTATATTGTCATATTGGATGATATGTTCTACAACGAAGCAATTGCATACTTGACTTGACTGATATTGTCTGGCACTGGTGTGATATCAATTGAGCTTTATTGGAGATAAATAAGATGTGAATACTAGGCAATAAACACTGAAACCCATATGAAATTATTAGCAGCCCAGTTAGTCATAACAGTTATAGTTGACGATCCGCTTTTGCAGTATAAGGTCACCCTGATTGAGTGATAATAATTATTTGAATTTTGCTTTATTATAATAATTATTCGCCACTATAGCTTCGGATAATTGAATAAAGCCCAACCAAACGAAAGGTACGTTTACACTTGGCAAGTATTTACTAAAAAAAAAGCGTAACCACTTATTTTAGCACAAGTTTGTTTGACATTGTTTACTCTTACAAGAGTTTTGCAAGATCAATCAGCATCAAATAAAATAAAACTAAAAATTGGTTGTGTCTTGTCCTAAATAGACGAAGTTTTTTTTAATAAATAAACGAGTTCAAATATATTTTATTTAGTGGTTACGTCTTTTTCGGCAAATGTTTGCCAAGTGTGGCCGTACCTTAAGAAACCGATTTTTTCACTATAATACCCATAAGAGATGACTGCTAGCAGCTTCCAACCTTATTTCATTCGATATTAAGTCCCCAAGCCTTATCGATAATCGATGAAAGATACAATAAGTCCAGTCGTATCGGACAAGTGCAAAAAGTGTGTTTAAAAACGAAGATAATAATTACATTTCCGTCTGAAAGATCGATCCCCACTGGAGTATATTGAGTGTGTTGTTTGAAATACCTTTTGTGGAATTGCAATGACCGAACAAGTCCAGTGATTCAAAATCCACTTTCTAGTATGTCGTTTCAGCATATTTAAAATAATAAAGATTTAAATATTTTAGTACAATAAACTATTTCAGGATTTTTGTCAGGATTATTGATTAAATATTCTAATAGGGTATTCAGTTACTTTTCTAATGATCGCAATTTTTGTAACTTTATATTGTCATTATGTTTAGTTATGTGTGTTATTATTTTCAGGACATTTAAGTTTGTGTTTGTGTTCAGTTATTTCTCTTTGAAGGATAAAACCAAACTATTTAAGGTTTCAGTCAGAGAACAATAGTACAAATATTCATATATTCATATACATTTGTGCATGCAGACAGACAGCAGGACAGACCGTCAGACATACAGACAAATTAAACACACACACACACATACATTTAAAAATTTACATGTTTATGTCTGAATGTGTATTTGCCTAAAACATCTAAGCAATGCAATGTTACAAAATGAAAAAAAAAAATGCTCTTCTCTGTACTTTGTAGTGTAAAATAACAATAGATATTGTCTCGCCTTTTTTAAGCATCATAACGTACGAGGCGTTATATACATGTATATATGTATGTAGATATTCTTTTTTCGTTGTTTTTTTTTGTGCTGTTGTGTTCACACAAAGTTTTATTTTTTCATTTGTTTCATAGTTATTAAGGATAGAGATGGATAATGTGTACAATGGTACCTTGTACAAATGGTACCAAATTAAAACGAAAATTTTGAAGGTTCTTATTGAAGGTGTTCTCTTTGAGCAGAAGTTGCTTTGCCCTAAAAAAATTTGATTTACCATTTTATCATGTCTAAACTATTGTGAATATAGGAATAATTTATGAAAAAAACACAACAGACTTTGTTAAAAACAAGTAAGCTTTCACAGGAAGATCAAAGAGATAAATGGAACTACCAAAAAATTTGGACTTAACTTAAGTAACTATAAAGATTGAAATTTAATATTCAGGTATATTTAATAGGTCAGCAATTTCATGGCAGTAAACTTTGCGAACATTAATTTGTATTATAAACAAAAGAGAAAAAATAAGATCTAAAAAATTGCAATTAAAGACGAAAGACAATTTCTTATTTTGCTGGTACATTTTGTAATAACTCTGGCGCATTCCTAACTAATGCTAAGTTCAAAAAGTATAAGACAGAAAATAGGCAAAAGCACCAGGGAAAGGGTAAGAGTGTGTTAGAGGGTGCGTATTAAAACAAGTAGCAGACAGAGAATGGGCAGAAGGACAAATGTGATGTTGGGGATGGAGGTTGAGAAGAGAACTCATATAATATAGAACGCATTTTTCTTTTGTACTAAAATACTTATGAGTTTCTTTTTTACTTTCCTACACATCTTAAATGTAACACATATTACATATTTACACGCACTTGCTTTTATTTACATGTTTTTCTTAGAGTAGGCCGCCAAAGATGACAAGCAAACAAAAATGTACAGAAAACAAAAGGAAATAAAAAGTAAAGGAAAAACAAAGTAAAGACTGCCTTAAATATAAATTACATGGCTGGTGTTATAAGTTTTAGGTGGTTGTAAAATAATATTTAAACTTACTTTTCACCCAATTGGAGACTGGAGTGACAATTTTTTGGATTTTATTTACATATATAGTGATGTTTATAAGAGAAGTAAACTTTATATAGGGGATATAATTAAATATCCAATTATAGTTTTGTGATTTGTCTTTATATAAAACTTATTTTTGCTGAATTTTATGTGGCTACTGCTTTTCTATAGGCATTTATGTACCATGGAGAAATATACCAGGAAAAAATTTGTAGCACTTAATTTTATAATATTTCTATGTAATCCACAGCGTATATTTGTCAATGTTTCTAATAAATTAGAATGACGCCAGATAAAAAATGTTTATTTTATAATTACATCATATCATTGACGAACCTGTGGTCAAATTGTTTAGTTTGTAGACTTCGAACGAAGGTTTTGCCATCAAAACTAACCAAATTTATCTTCGTTTCATCTGATAAAAACACAATTCTTAAATTTTCTAATGCAGATGTTTCTGAGCAAAATACCACTTGTGTTTTAACATTCTGTTTGCTCAATATTATTTCTCATTATGCGACTTGTAACAGATAAATCAATTTTACGATCTTCAGGTTATCAAAATGGGTTTCTTCTGCTTTTACGTACTAAATACTATTTCAACAGTGTCGGTGGTTTTCGCTTCCTACCTCTTGTCTCTGGTTTTTTTTTATGTAAAATGCTTGGAAAAACTTTACTATTTCACTTGCTTTCGAAGCTTTAAAATAATTTACTTTTTACATAAAGCCCTACAAAATGAAATTTTTTTTGGTGCCTTAGATTTCTTAGTCAGTTTGTATGCACCTAATTTTTTGAGAAAACTACATAGCTAGTTACGCGATTTATAGTAACGTAACTAATAAACGATTAATTTTATACAGTAAAACTAAAAAAAGAAATTCGACTATAAGAAGATGTTGTAGCTTAATTGATAAGCGCTTTTGATCATTCAGCAAGATCATTCAGCGACATCAGTTTCTAATAATTATTAGTTTTTCTATCCTTTCATAACTAATATTTATCACAGCGCCCTCCTTCGGTGGAATAGCATTTAAACGCCACCGAAGTAAAATAATTGAAATAAAGGCTATAAATCAAGCTTTGAGCAATGCACCTACTCACCACCAGAGGCGCTGCAATACTGTACTACTAATAAACATAACGCGCAATTACAGTGTTGTCATATGAAAAGCTTTTCTCTACTTTAACCACCTATTCTTCTCCTTCCTATCCCCTTCCAAAGAAAGTAACACAATTAATTAATTAACAAATTAATTGGCATATTAATGTTAATGAGTGTTACTTCTTTTTTTTTTTAAACTTTGAATGGACAATTTTTTTTTATATATTTTTTATTTTTCAAAAATTCATAAAAAAAATAGAGAAGACGACAAATTTTCCATTATTTTCCTTCAGTCCTATAGGAAAATGTGCTACGCATATAGCAAGATATATCTTGTTAATATCCATTCGCAATAAAGTAACTCTATATGATTAAAAGAAATTACGTTATACATACAATCCCAGCATACCATTCGAGGAGCGTTCCGAAAAAGGAGTCAGAAAAGAGTTGAACTAAATAGCATTTTCGGAACGAAAGTAAAATTTGCTTAAAAAATTATTTTTTTTCCATTTTTATATATTTTATTTAAATGAATTCCATTTTATTTGTTTTTACTGTAAATACAATTAATTTAATTTTTTCCCATTTTTAATTTAGTTTATTTGTAAATGAATTCCCTTTTTAAATGTTCCTTTTTTAAGCTAATTAAACTTTTCCAATGTAATTAGAAACTTTTATTTACAATTTTTTCCCGAAGTTTCGTTTAAGTAAAGAAAGTTTAGAAAAATGTGAACTTTTAATTTTTTGTATTTAAAATTGCAATGACCCTTTGCTGACATGATGTCTGAGCCGAAAAACCCCTCATAAAAGACTCTTTTCTGACATTATCTAAGAACACTTTTAGAGCCCAAAGAAACCCTCATAAAAGACTCTTTTCTGACATTATCTAAGAGCTCTTTCTGACGGACCATTTTCGAATGTAATGACCCTTTTTTCTGAATATTTTCGGAGCAATAATGATTGTTTTTTGGGCTCATAAAGAGCATGAACGCTCCGGAAAGGGTGTCAGAAAAGACTCTTTTTGGACTGATATGGGTTGCTGGGACAATACACAGAGGTATATGTATGTGGTAATTGTTTTTACATTTTTGTAAAACAACAAGAAAAACCACGATGTAGTTTCACAAAGTTAATAATGAAATCAAAACTAATGCGTTAATATTATCAAAAAATATTGCATTTTATGCAGGACATATCTGCCCATATGGCTATAGAAAAATATTGGAACTGTTGTTATTATCTCTATTTTTTATGAATTTTTAAAAAACAAAACTACTGAGTGGAGTCAATAGTATGTTAGAGCAGCATGAAGGTAATATTGTAGTTAGATTTTGAATTTTTCTTTTCACTAAGTAGCTTAAACTGTTCTTCAATTATGTTACTGAAAAACGTGTAACTACGTAATTTTAAAAAAATGTATATCTCGAAAACTACAGGTGATCCAAAAACAGTGAGTTAGAGGAATTGGAGCCTATATAAGATGTATACAAATTGAATAAAAAATCAGAGACAGCATTTTTCTTGTTGGGCTATGTAATATAAGCAAACATAGAATAATCGTTCTTATTATATTTGCCGAACAAACTAATGACCATTAAAGAGATTCATAGATTTTCCATAAGATCGTTAGTAGTTTGAAAGGAAGAACTAACAAAGTTATTTGTTTTTAAGTTTCTCTGCTAGCTAGATCGTCTTAGAATTTATATTCCTGACCTTCCTATAATAGCTCTTTCTTTAAAGTTTATAACAAGCCAGAATTTAAAAACAATATTCCTTAAATTAAATAGATGTGAGCACATTTAAACGATTTAGTTAAATTCTATTTGCCAGCTCCTTTTGCTGGATAGGCCACAATAAAAGAGATTCCATAAATATGTAAAATATTGCGTTATGATTTTGTAATAATCGACTAAATAGACGATATTTAAACCCAGCTGTCATTTCAATGTTATTCATAGATTTGAAATTCCCTGAAACACAATAACTATATTTATGTGTGGAAGTGTAAGTGTGTTTTTCCGGGTTTGATTAGTATACTGATATACATGTATGTATGTATGTATATATTGTTATTGTTACTATTTCTATTTCTATTGCTTTATTTGAAATTTTAGCTGTAGTTGTAGCTGTTGTTTCCAAACAGCACGTGTACATCACAAAACAAACAATCAAGTTCACACATTGAATATAACTTGTTCATCAGGCTCATGACGTTGTTGTTGCTGGTGATGATGTTGACGATGATGATGATAATGATGATGGTAACACACATTTTCTAATGCCAAAACATCCGCCAAGATATTTTATTATTTTATTTCTTCTTCACATGAGTAAACCATCGTATATACATATTTTTATATATGTACATTAGGGTGGCCACGTTTGTATGGAGAAAAAATAAGGTATCGATGTTCCCGACTAATATGAAAATCTGATTCATTTTAAGACTAAGTTTCTCAATTTTTTTGTCCTGGGGTCAATATTTGGTGAGCTGGATCAAAGGATAACATGTCCTTTTTAGAGGTTTTTTTATTTTTTTTCACATTTCTTCCAAAGGACCTATATGTAAATTTGGTATCATATGAAAGGTATTTGAGGGGCGCATTCAATGAGTTATCAAAAATTAAAAAAAAATTTTTAAATTCAAAAATGTTGAAAATTTCCGACAAAATTTTAGTGTTTTTTTTATTTTTCATAGAAATAACTTAAATAAATAGTTGAAATTTCTTGATTATAAACATCATGCAATTTAACCCAAATGGTTTTTCCCGTTTTTTAAAATTCTACCTATTTCAATTTTTATTAATTTTTTTTTTTTAAACCTTATTTCTTCCCCAACTGACAATCTCTGTTAACTCAATTCGTTAATGTAATGGGTATTAAAATAACGTAAATTTTATAAGCTAAAAAACGGGAAAACCCATTTGGGTTAAATTGAATGATGTTTATAATCAAGAAATTTCAACTATTTATTTAAATAAATTCTATGAAAATATAAAAAAAAGACTAAAATTTTGTCGGAAATTTTCAAAATTTTTGAATTAAAAAAAATTGGACAAAAAAATTGAGAAACGTAGTCTTAAAATGAGTCAAATTTTCATATTAGTCGGGAACATCCGCAACTTTATTTTGGGGCCACCCTAATGTACATACATGTATATATGTAGCTGCATAAAATGTAAATGTAAATAACCACACTAACTTACTTTAGTATGCATGTACAATTTCCTATTTCTTATACCTTACACCACTATAGTGGGATCAACTTAGAATCAGGTTTTCGGCCTTCTGGCTGGCTGGCTGGCTGTCTATGTAAACCTTGTACCCAAATTACAGTTTGCAATTTTGAAGATATTTTCATAAAATCTTACACATTTTCAGCCCAAGTACAATTGGTTGAATTCGCTTCAATATTTCATCTAGCTTCCATACAAATGTCCTACCAAAATATTACTTTAACGGTCATATAAGGCATGACTGTCATAAAAGCTGCCCTCTTCTCAAAAACAATTTTGCATGCTTAAATCTTTTACATAAATCAGGCTACTAAATTTAATGACTATCGGTCCATTATATGTCATAGCTCCGCTTGCTAAGAAACTGTGTTTGCTGGTATACTAGTTTTAGGGTATTATATGGTCGGCCTTGACCGGCTATATTTCCTTATTAATTTTTTTGTTTGTTTTGTTGTTCTGTGGCGGTTATGAAATTCAAATTTCTACACTTTAAGTTACATGACATACATATGAATAAAATTGTTTTTCTATGATGGAGTACTTTACTGATACGTAGTGCAGGAATAGTGCAATTTAATTTAAATTATTTCTAGTATGCCTACAACTAGTATTATTTCTTCCTTGGTTGCACACATCGAATACGTCTTTTCTGGAATTCCCTCTTTCTCAGTTTTTTTTTTAACTGCAGACTTCAGTATTTTACTCATCTGTCTACACAGTCTTTATGTAAAAAGAGTTAGTACGATGCAAGTTTGAAAAGTAATTAAACTGTTGATTTTCTGACAACTATTAAAAAACAGCTTGAGCTTTTCTATTGAAAGTTAGGTTTTTAGCGCTGGTTTTGTATTGGACATAATAAGATAAGAAGACAGTAAATTAATGACATATTAAACACAAAGACATCGCTGAAACTAAGTTCCAATTACACGAAAAAATTTTTATTGTAAAGATTGATACAATTTTTTTCTGGAAATTTCTTCGGTGTTCACACAGCACAATTGTTATTGCTTAAATCACTCGTATTTTTGTTTGATAGCATACATACATTTGTATACACAAATGTAATACGAATAAGGGAGTAACACTAAATGCAAGTACAATCAGGTGTGTACTCCTCTTATCTTCCCCATACCCCGATGTGTAAATAGTATTTTTTTTTTTTATTTGTATTTATTAATTTGATTTTCTAATACAACAAGTATCTTATAAATTACAGCATTAGAATCATACAAGTTAAAGTTTTCAAAAAGAGTTTACATTTAAACATTAACAAAAAATTTATGAAAAATATCCCCTCAGTAATTTTCTAAATCTTATAGCGTTGCTAGTGATTTGCAAATCATTTGGAAGTTGATTCCAGAGACGTATGCTTAATATAAAGTATTGGCATTCGGAAGCATGGTTACGATGACGAAATTGAATTACATTTTTCCCTCTACACGATCTAGAAAACTGCAAACGTTCATAAAGATATTTTCACTCCCTAGTCATTATTATTTTGTGAAGTAATATTAAGGTTTTAAATTGAAGATAGTTTGAAAATGACATATTGAATAAACGACAAGAGTGCTGCGATATATGATCAAATATTTTTAAAGAGAAAATGTAACGAAGATATTGTTGTATGTTACAGTCAGCTTTCTCATATCATTTGTTTTACAACCAGTAAAAATTTTAGATGAGTATAAAATATCCTTACTTGCAGAGGTGTAAAGTGCTGTGTAGACCATAAACTTCGCAACATGCCATATACTTTACCACAAACTTGTGTAATGTGATTCGACCAGGTTAAAGTTTTCTTAAATATTACTCCTAAGTTTTTTGCTGAATCTACAATATCGTTTCTAGAATCACCAAGAAATTTATTTACCTCAAAATCTATATGAAAGGCTCTTTTACATATTAATATGCATTTCGATTTGTTAGGATTAAGTTGCAAACCGTTAGCCGCTGCCTATATAAATATTTTCCCAAGATCATGATTTAATTCCAGTATTTTCATATTAACTGACTCTTTAGGACTACTGAGATACAGCTGAACGTCATCAGCATACATTTGTATACTAGAGTACGATAGTTGGTTAGGGAGATCGTTCGCATATAAAGAGTATAGTAGGGGTCCAAGGATGGACCACTGTGGTACTCATCTAGTTACTTTTAAAGAACGCGATATAGATTCTGCATTTGCAACTGATTGGCATCTGTTTGAAAGGTATGATGACAACAGTTTCACAGTAAATCAGCTTAGCTTAAAGAATGGCTTCATGTAAATTGGGGCTAAACAAATTACAGAAGGCTAATAAAAAACATATTTATTTTAAGAGATATACAACATAAAGAAATCAAGCAAAATTCAACTATGTTTTCAGTCTGTGCTCGTATTTCAAAAATACACATGTGTTTTCGCCAACACTTCATGGCCACAAAATAAACCAGGGAATGTAAATAGTTGCATGTAACTATATATGTAAATGTATAGCAGCATATACTTACATATATGTACGTATATCTATACACACAAACACACATATGTATATATAAAATATATTTACATATACATACATAAACATTTATGCTTGTACAATGTTCATACATATAAATGATTTTTTTTGTGTTATTGCTGCTGTTTGTTGTACATAGTTTTTTTTTTTTTGGTTGTGTCGTGTTTTCTAGTCTAGTAGCTAATAGAACTCTCTCAAAGAATTACCATTACATTAACTATACTCTTTGATATACATATACATACATACTTATACGTATGTAAATATATGTACCTAAAAGGGTAATGCTGTCCCAGCGCACTTAGTTTTACACAATCGATTAAAAGTTCAGATTGAAACAGATTAATTGCGCTAGCCGTGTAAAAAATATTGCGATAATATTAAAATCAAAAATGCCATATTTTAAATCATAATTATGTCTTTTGATGGCAAATGCTTTTCTCTATAAAACATTATCATTTTTTTTTTTTTTTTTTTTTTTTTTTTTTTTTAATACATTTAATTTATTTATTGGATCTTCAGAAATGAAATGACAATAAGTTTTCGAATCTTAATACTAAAAGAAAATAATAAGTCCAGCCAGTGCTAGACAAAATATTATGATACTACAAAAAATTTATATCCACTGATCCAGTCATCTGTTTTGCGCTTGAGTTAAAGCAAGGGTATCCCTCCTTCTCAACCGAACATGGCCAGTAAAGTTAAGGATGTCTCGTGCAAGTGGGTTTGGATGGTGTTCAAGTTTGCTGACATATTTTGAGGCGTGTTTTGTAAATTCGACTTTCACCAAAGGAATGCCTAGATCTTTGTGGATTCGAGAATTTTTAACATACCATGGAGCTGCAGTAATTGTACGTAGAATCTTATTTTGACCCCTTTGAATTTTTTCAATGTTGGATGCTGAGGCAGTACCCCATAATTGAATTCCATAACACCAGATTGGCTTTAGAATTGCATTGTACAACAAAAGTTTGCAATCCAACTTTAATGTAGAATTTCTGCCGATTAGCCAATTAATTTGCACTGCTTTTAATCTCATCTGGGTAAGTTTTGCGTCGATATGAGACTTCCAAGTTAAACGACGATCGAGGTGGATTCCGAGGTATTTGACTTCATTGTGTTGCGGGATAATTTGATTATTTATTCTGATGAACGAGCAGGTATCTTTTCGCAATGTGAAAGTTATATGAATACACTTCTGTTCGTTAACCCTGATTTTCCAAAGCTCAAGCCAATTCTCTAGTTTATAAACATATTTCTGCAAGTTCTGTGATGCTATTTGATGGTCCTTATGAACGCTAATAAAGGCTGTATCGTCTGCAAAAGTTGAAGTATGTATTATGGGGTCTAACGGCATATCGGATGCATAAATCAAATATAAAGTTGGACCCAGTATGCTACCCTGGGGTACTCCTGCTTCAATTGGCTGAGCGGGGCTTAAAAAATCGCCTTCTTTGATTGTAAATTTGCGACCATATAAATAACTTTTCATAAGTTTGTGGGTGTTAGCAGGCAGAGTTAATTTAATTTTATGCATTAAACCTTCATGCCAGACTTTGTCGAACGCTTGCGACACATCAATGAAAAGGGCGGAGCAGTATTTTTTCTCTTCAAACGACTGTCTTATCACATTTACCAATCTGTGTGTTTGTTCGATGGTACTGTGTTTAGCTCTGAACCCGAATTGGTGATTTGGGATACATTGAGTGTCGTTCAGAATTGGAATCAACTTAGCCAATAACAATTTTTCAAACAGTTTTGAAATTGTCGGCAGTAGACTAATTGGCCTATATGACTCTGCTTTAGTGGGGTCCTTCCCTGGCTTAGGAATCATGGTAATCATAGATACCTTCCAATCTGCAGGATAGTATTCTAGGCGTAAAATAGCATTAAAAATAAATAGGATAATTCTTTTAGCTACACGAGGTAACTCCACAAGCATTTTGTTGCTGATTTTATCCATACCTGGAGCTTTTTTAAGATTCAGAGTACCAATAGCGCTTTGAACATCATTAAGGCTAAGTCTTAGAGGTACAGGAGGTCTAATAACGAGTGGAGGCAAATCAGATGCATTATTTGAGTTGTTTATAGTAAACACTTTTCTCAAATGATTAACAAATAAAGTCCCCTTCTCGGAATCATTTCTAGCCCAGTCACCAGTCGGATTTCGCAGAGGAGGTTTTCCTCTAACTGGTCTTTTTAAACCTCTGAATAGTCAGATTGTGGGGTACTATCAAGACCCTCCAAGTAAGATTTAAGTGAAGCCATTCTTTGGGTTTCTAAGAAATTTCTTAGTATATCTCTGCATACCCGTAGCCTAGCTTTCAGTTCAGGAGACCTGTGGATTTGCCAATCTCTTCTAACTCTTCTTTTTTCTGACAGGAGATGATCGAGTTCAGCGAAATAAGTTCTATTTGTCCCACTTCTGCACTCAACGTCGTATGTGGAGGCGTGATGTACATTATCGTATGAACATTATCATGAGTTTATTTTTCTACACTAGTTGCTTGTATCTGTTAAAGGCAGTTTTTTTTAATTCATATAATTTAGTTTTTGAATAGCAATTAGCAGTAACTATAGTCGGCCAAGCCTGATCATATAATACCTACAACGAGTATATGAGCAAATACGGTTTTTTTTTTAATGTGGATCGATCATAATAATATAGGGTGTTTTTTTAAATGTATAGAACTTTAAATTGTCAACACTTTTTTAACTGGTGACCATTTTGTAAGCTGTCAAGTAATTTATATTTGAAGGCTCTAGTTAACGCCGATAAGTCTGATAGGTTGCAGTAGCTTAATTGGTTAGCGCACTTGATCATTAAGCATGAGTTGGTATCTTTAGCCCAGGATCGATACCCATCTGCTGCCACTCAAACAACATCAGTTTCTGATAATTATTAGTTTTCTTGCTATCCATCATAACTAATATTTATCACAGCGCTCTCCTTCGGTGGTATAGCATTTAAAAACGCCACCGAAGTAAAATAGTTAAATAAAGGCTATAAAATCAAGTTTTAACATTAATGCGCCTACTCACCACCAGAGGCGCTGCAATTCTGCACTAAATACAAACATAATGCGCAATTGCAGAGTTGTGATATAAAAAGCTTTCTTCTTTCACCACCTTTACTTCTTCAACTATCCCTTTTCAAAGAAAGTAACGCAAGTATATATAAGCATATTAATTGCCTGATTGTTACTTCCCTTTAAAAAAAAAAAAAAAAGTCCGAAACGATTGACCACTTCAAGCACAACATTCGCCGCATGCTTGCCGATATAAGGCCACAAATGTTAAAAAAATTGGATCTCAAAGTTAGGGCCATTTAAATAAATTAATAATAATTAATCTTTGACTTGTCTTGTTAATTTTCATTACAATTTTCTAAAAATTCCACTAATTTCTCATCTAGTAAAATAATTAATTTTTGTATTTGGAAACGCCAAAACTAGCAAATTAGCTTCACAAAAATTTTCTCAAAAATAAATTTCGGAGCTCTTGAAAGCATTTGTACCATCAAGATTGAATGTTTTTTTCTTCATTAGAAAAAATCACCTTAAACAAACATGTATGTATGTATTTATGTGTAAATAGTATAGCTATTACCAGTTTACTACTTACCAGTGTCCAGCAAGTTTGAAAGTTAGGTTAGGTTAGGTAGGAAGGCGGGTGTGAGTCACCTCACACCCTCACCCAGAGACCGGTATGGTCCATTGCGATGCCTTAGATTCTCTACCAAATGTCTGACTGGTCTACAAATGTGTGACTTATCTCCATATGTCTGACTGGTCTACCCAGAGTCTTTGGCGGGAATCGAACCCGCAACCCTTTGACTGATAGTCCGGCACTCTATCGCCTAGTATATCGGGGCACCCCAAGTTTTAAAGTTTCTTTTAGCGCATTCACGGCTTGAAGTTTTGTGGGGGAATAACAGGCTTGTAATAGACAGACAGCAGCTTTTGTCGAGTAATGGTTTGGAATTGTTTTAGTATTCATTCATTAATAATCTAACCAAGGCTCTTTTTTGTATTGCTGGCACGGTTCATAGTTCTGCGTTTGTTCCGTTTAGAAAGCAGTTTTTTTTGCCTTTATTTTTATTTTTATTTTTATCATAATAATCTGACTTATTTGCAAAATTTGTTACTACAACATGTGACCGGTTTGGTTGTTTTTAGCAATTGATCGAAAATTGAAGACACTTTTTATATAAACTGAAATTTTACATTTTTTAATAATCACTAAGGTACGTATCAGGCGGCATTTTAAAGCTACTTTTGTTTTTCCAGCATTCTTCTGTGTTTTTCATTAAATGTAATTATAGTTATGAAACACTAACGAAATATTTAATTTATAAAGTGGTCTTATAAAAAACTGTATCCACGTTTAAAAAAAACATTTTGTAACTTTACAACAAATAGCAAACATCAAGTGTAATTATAGTAATGCAATACAGCTTTACATGTTCAGTCAGCCAGCCAGCGAGACTAACGGACATTGGTAAATCGTCTCATAAAGTGATTTTTAGCCAATCGGTACACTCAACGGTGGGTGTTAAACTAATATTTTTGGTAGTTAAAAAGATCATCACCCCTATCGTGAATAAAAATTCCACATGAAATTTGTTCCCTTTTCACATTTTTCTTATTAAAAAATAAAATGGAACAAAGTCACATTTTTCTTATTAAAAAATAAAAGGGAACAAATTTCATGTGGAATTTTTATTCACGATAGGGGTGATATAATTCTATGCTGGGCTATATCCATAAACTATCTTATTTTCATCGTCGTTTATTTTTTGGTTTTTAGTTTATTGGTCTAATCGTTACATCAACATACATATACACTTCTGCATGGTTGTATTCGTATTTAGAAAAAACAAACTTTAAAGCAAAAACACTAACAACACCATCCTGTGCAGTAAAATTAAAACCATAATCTATCAATGTTTTGTCATGTAGACTTTAATAATTTGTAAGTTGTATCTTTGTTGTTGTTGTTGTTGCTGAAGCTGTTGTAGTTGTAAATTGTTGTTTTGTCCTTTATGATGTCCTGATATTTAAATATTCATCAAGTACTTAAGTGGTCAATTAAAAAACATTGAGTAAGAGATAAATGCTTTTTAAACAGTAAGAACTTTTTTTTTATTGGCAATTCAATTTATATGTGTAAAAAAGTTAAATACTGCTTTTAAAATGGCGAAAGTTAAAGGAAATTGTTTATAATTAAATTAAAGCATTAATGCCGAGCAAAACAACATTGAATCATTGAATTTACAAAAATTAAATTTAATTAATTTTTTAAAAACAAAATCTTTATGAAAATGATTTTTAATTGAAATGGTAATATCAATAATTTGGCAAAAGCTAAATTGTTATGGTCAGCTTTACTTGTGTTTTAAGCCATTTAAAATGTTTAGCTAAAGCTATTTGATAAAACTTTAAGTATTTCAAAGACTTTATTTTCTAGCTATGTATTTTAACTTACTTTAGGGCAACTGCTTTTTGTTGCACTGCTAACTACTGCTACTGCTGCCAATGGCTTAAAAAATGGGGTTTTGTAAATGAAGTGTTGTCCCGTAGGTTCTTTATCGAACGTAATTACAAAATTTCAAAGTAGTTGCCAGAGGTTAATCTAACTTGGTACTTATGTATGCATTTTCAATGACCTATTACACAAACATGAACACACGCAAACATATACAAACACAAGCTACCATTTACATACACTCACTTTTAAGCAAATACCCAAACAGCCATTGCATAAGTTCATGAGACCCTGTAGCGTATGAGTGTTGTTCAGTTGCTATAAAATATTAATCATACGCACCGTAAACCGTAATGTACTACATATATAAATAGGTTTACAGTAACAAGAAGTAAAACACTGGCAACAAAAAACCACATCTTAGGAAACTTAATTTTAATATTCTGTAATTGCAGGCATTTATAAGAATTTTGTTGGAAATTTTTAAGGAATTGTAAATAACTGACTGTTTGAATGTAGAATGATGATTCGATTTTGTGTCGTGTAAATGTGTTACAATTGATTTTGATGCTGAAGAGAAATTTTTAAAGCATTCGTATGAATTTAAGGTTTTAAAACAATTATTAAATTAATCGCATAAAGAAACATGTAATATTGTTTTTTTATATTTTCCTAAGTAGGACAGCGTTTGTATATTATTATTTGCAGCAAAAAAAAAACTTAAACGTTGCAAAAGAATTTCCTATAATATTTTTAAATTTGCAAAAACCAGGTTACAAACGACAAATACAAGGTGGCGCAAAAGTAATCCTCCTATCAGATTATGCTATAAATTTTGCGAGGCCCCTAATGTCACTTCTGTTTTGACATTTGTATAGTAAACACATGCGAAATACACGTTAATAAACAATATTACGCTACACTGCTTCAGAACGCGGAACTGATATTAGATGCCTCGCAAAATTTATAGCATTTTCTGATAGGAGGATTACTTTTGCGCCACCTTGTAGTTGTATGCCTTTTAAATCGATGTTACCATATTATACTAGTGGAGTACAACTTGGCTTATTCAGACTTATTCAGACTTATATGGCTTGATCTTTAACTTAAGGTCATCTATAGTATAGAGATTGGTCTAGAGTAAACTTGGAAAGACGAATAATATATGTGACCCGGCCTATGAAAAGCTGGCTTATGACTCCAAAAAAAATTTTTCTACTTTTTTTTTTTGGTTTCGATAGTTTTTGAGGCGCTGTTTCATGTGGTAAAAACTATAAAGTCCTAACTTGCTTAGAAGTGTACTAACAATTTAGAGAAAAAAGAGCACAAATGAAAGAAAAACAGAATTTTATTGAAAATCCAGAATCAAGAGCTGTGTCTCGCAATTTCTTTTTTGAGTCATAAGCCACCTTTTCTTAGGCCGGATCACATATATTTGTGACTAGACGATTGTCTACTTCAAGGTCAACATTCACCTAATTAGTGCCGATATACGGCCACAAATGTTGGAATAATTCATCAAAAATTGGACCTCCAGAAAATTGATAGTCGTGCCAGTCATATGCCAGAAATCATATTTAAATTATAATGCCTGAAGATTATCTTTCGAATTAATTAAATTTCATGTCAATTTAATAAAAATATCTCGTATGTAATTGTCGACTTTTATAAACATTACACGGGCTCGACTGATGACACTTGTAGATATTGGTGGTTACTGATCACTTTTTTAGAGGCAAGCTAGCAACTATTTTTACAAAATTTTTAACATATTCATTGATTTTGAATTAAATTATATAAACAATGAGATCATTCTAACTTAATAGCATTAATAGCAGAAGCATTTACAATTATGGTTAATAATAATATTAACCCTTAGATGTCCTACATGGTCTGGCCAGACCATATTTGACTTTTATATGCAATATCTTTTTTTGTAGCAAAATTTTTAAAAAACGAAGGGTATAAATTCTACAAGTAAGTTGTTCTGAATCGAATAAAACAAATTTGGAATCATTTGGATCACATTTAGGGCACTAAAAACCTCCCACAAGAAAAAGTTCGCTAAGTGCACCTCATGGTCTGGCTGGACCACAGGTTACTTTTTGCTTTTGCACTGACAAAGTTGACTTTGGCAATTTTTTTAAATCGTGTTTTGCTTGAAAGAGCTGTTTCTGCGGTTCGATTGTTGTTGTTTCAAACATGTAAATGAACATCTAACACCCGTCTAATTCGACAAAAATTAATTAAATCAGCTGCCATAGATGATATTTGGCTAATGCTGGTAACTAATTTGGAATCGTCCTTATCGTGGACGTACGCGATTTACGCAGTATATTCCATCGAAACCAGCTAAATATGGCATATAAGTTTGGTGGATATATGATTCCAGATCAAATTATCCTTTAAGAGGCCAAATTTATACAGGCAAAAGTTCTGATGACTTTCGTGAAGTTAACCAGGGCGAAAGAGTTGTATTGGATTATCTCCTTGCACAAAATTTATTGGAAGCACGCCTCGCTCTTGACGGTACCGTTCGATCCAATAAACCTTTTGTACCTTCATCCTTCAAAAAATCTAATAGGCGTCAACTGCATAAAATATTATTTGGTTTTTATAAAGAAAAGTATGCTCTTTGCTCGTACGTTCCAAAAAAAAAAAAAATAAAGCTGTAATATTGCTATCAACGGAGCATTATACAAATAGTATTGTACCACGTATAACTGCAGAAGAAGGTAGGGCAGAAAGGCCCAACATATTAAAAAACCAAATCAAATTATAGACTACAACCATAACAAAGCGGGGGTGGACACAATGTATCAGATGGTGTCATACTATAGCTACAAGCGAGGAACAAATGTTTTTTAATATGTTGGAAATTTTCGGACTTGCTGCATATATAATACATACAGAAATGACGAATGTAAAGCAGTCAGACCTTCGTCGCCGATTCCCGATGGAACTATCAAATCAGTTGGTTCTCCCACTTGTGGAATCAAGAGCATCAAATTCACGTGTGTTACGTTATCCGCATATAAGAAATACTATGGCAAAGTTTAATAATTTATATTTATAGTTTAGATACAATGATTATTTCATACATTTATTTGCATATATATTTTATGACATTATAGGGCCAAAATCCAAACTCGCAATCTAAGCATGTGCAAGCGGTACCGTACCCATCAATTTCAGCTAATTACCGTCCGTTGTGCGTTATTTGTAAAACCAAAACCAAAACTCAGAGAAAAACTCGTTTTTGCTGCGGTAACTGCAACAAATCTATGTGATTTCAACATGGTAGGGAGAAAAAGCGTATATTTGCAACGACTGTTTAACTGAGTAATTTAAATATTTTATAATTATATTGAAATAATTACATAACAAGACTGTTTTATTTTAAATAAACACAATATGAGTACAAAATTTTGTTTGGTTTACTTATTTCCTTGGGTTTTTCAATCGTGGTCTGGCCAGACCATGTGGTGCACTTAGTGGGACTAACTTTATAGAACATCGAAGGGTTAATAAGTTTACTACACAATCTGCTTTATTATCGATTTTGGTTTTATATAAAATTCACCTTTCACTATTTTTATACGTATAACTTTTAAGGCTTCGTTTTAATCAGTTTATTTTATTGCCAAATTTTATAAAATTAAAACAAACTCATTTGAATTTATTTTTTCAGTAAGTCATTTTTTTGTATATTATTTTTGTTATTTAAAGTAAATGTCTTGGTTAAAGAAAATGAAAGCCTGGGAAACCAGTAACAGCATTATCCCTTACAAATAAGAAATCTAATCACTCAGTTTTAATATCCTTAAATGTTCTGCGTTTAAGGTTTTTCATAATTAAATTATCAACTCCACAAAAATAAAGGATAAAACGAAATCAAATAAAAGCAGCGTCAATTTTATGAATATAATAACTCAAAAGTTACTGTCTTTTATTTTTCAGTAAAACACAGCTATAAACACAGCAATACAGACAGACAGTCTACCAGACAGACCTGATAGATCAAAAAATAAATAAAGTAAATGTAGGTCTGTCTGTCTGTCTTTCTGTCTGTTTGTTTTTCTTTTTTTTTTTTTTTTTTTTTGGAAAATCTACAACATTTACATACAACTGTTTCATATTTATGCATTACAGCACTAAATTACAGCTGAACTCATAATCAGCAGCACAATCAGCTTGAAATTTTTTCAACAACAACTTCAGCAAAAGATGTCTGTTGGATTTTGTGTGTTTTTTTTTTTTGTTTCTAGAGAACAACAGAGCAAAAGTAAGTTGTATCAACTTTAATAATCCGACTTAGCTGTAATAAAAGTTGCCAGATTTTTTCTTTCTTTTGGGGATATAAAAAATCAGCCAAGTGTTGGGCAGTTGAAAACTGTCCCTAAAATAAAAAAAAAAGTTTTCGATTTGTAAAAGATAACTTGAATGTATATCAAATATGGGAGGTTAATTATGAGAATTTAATATATATAAATAGCCTTTTAATATTCTGTAAAATCTTGTCTTTTCTTTATATTTTCTCTTTCAAATGTATTTCTAAATATCTATTAATTAATTTCTCATTAGAAATAAGTCATCTGCTATCTCAATTATTTGGCAATAATATTCATGCAAACACAGACACATTAACACTAATACCCAAACATTTCAACAGCCATACCCAGCGTGAAAAATTCCAAGTGCTTTCATTTGTAGGTCTTATAGAAGACCTGTCTACACATTCTAAAAGATTGCCCTGTTTCAATCGCTTTAGTTTTAGCTGACCAGATTTTGTTCAATTCTCTTTTAAACTTGCCACTATTTACCATCAAGTTTTTTCTCAGACAATTAATATGCCTAATATAAAATTGCGTTTCCTTCTTTTGAAAGGGAATAATTGAAGAAGTAAAGGTGGTGAAAGAAGAAAGTTTTTTTCTACAACAATTCTGCAATTGCGCATTATGTTTGTTTTTAGTGCAAAATTGCAGCGCCTCTCGTGGTGAGTAGGAGCATTAATGCTAATGCTTGATTTTATAGCCTTTATTTAATTAGTTTACTTCGCTGGCGTTTGAATGCTATACCACCGAAGGAGGGCGCTGTGATAAATATTAGTCATGATAGATAGAAGAAAACTAATAATTATCAGAAACTGATGTTGTTTGAGTGGCAGCGGATGGGTATCGAACGCGGGTTACAAATACAAACTCATGCCTAATGATCAAATGCCCTAACCAATTAAGCTATATCACCCTCAAATCAACATGTAGAATAAGACAGAGAAAATAAAATAATAAACTAAAAGGACACCTTTTATTTGACAGCTTTTATTCTCGTAAACAAAAATACTTACCTTGAAGAGTCAGAATTTAACGTGTGAAAGCGGATATTCAATACTCTTTGCACTATGCCTTGTCTCAGAAAGTGTTCTAAAAGGCGTTTCATACACATTGAAAATTGCATTTCAAAAAAATGTCAACAGGTCATGATTTCAATAGCTAACAATAGCTTTTGCAATTATTCCTGTATATCGTCACTAACACTTCACAGAAAGAAAAATGGCATTCTAAAATTAAGTTTATTTTTCTCAGTTTTAGCCTGAAATTTTCAAGTACGTTTTTACTAGTTCATACTTAAAATAAGTAAAAATCGAGATTAATTTGACAAATCAAGCGCAGATTTCCTTAAAACAAGAATAGTGTTCTTGATTTAAGTAAAAGAACTCTTAAATTAAGTCCAATTTGTTCTTAAATCAAGAAGATAAATCTTAAAACGAAAACTAAAACTAAAACTTATTTTACTTAAATTAAGAAAAACAAATCCTAAATCAATCCCAGAGAAGAAATGAGCGAAGTTAAACTTACTCTCTCAGAAGCTCTCAAAATCATTTTTTATAATTTATTGAGTAAGAAATTCTTACTTTAAGACCAATTTGCTCTTAAATCAAAGAAGATAACTCTTAAAGCGAAAATTAAGACTTATTAAAAATTAAATTTGTTATCTCCACTTTCAAGATAATAAAAGGGGTACATACTTGACTGTACTAGTCAATTTTCATAGATATTTCCTTTAGTTTTTATCTTTCATACATGTTGATTTGCATAAAAAAGAATGAAAATTGAATTGACGTGTGTGAATTAAAGGGCAAGTTCAAAAAAGAATTGAACAAAAACTGGCCAGCTAAAACTGAAAAGTGTGAAACAAAGACTACACGAGTAATAAAAAATTAAGAAAGCGTTAATAAATTTTGTCTTCTATGAAAGTTGGTGGTGTAAAGTACGCGTGAAGCAGTACATGCGATTTTTTAAATTAATTCAAAATTCAAATCCCTTCTTTTATTTTCCTCTATGAAATTATTAATTTAGCTGACCTTTAATTACGCCTTATATGGGGTAATATTTGGTAGACCTTTCAATTAATCTTCTCAAGTAGGCCTTCTAGCAGGCATCTAACCAGTAGAGATTAGGTAAGGCCTTGATGAAACAAGTTTTTAATAATGCTTGTGACTGCACAATAAGGCCTTCTGAAAGGCCTCTTTACAGCATCTCTTTCCCGTTGGGTAGTAACAAATACAGACAGTCATGAATGAATAGAGAAGTGAATAAATGATAATGTAAACATCAGACAACCTAGTATTCCTAGACTTGGTTATTGCTATTGTTGGAGTAAATAGTAACCGCTAACCATACAGTTGCACATCATTATACATAATCCCGATGAAGCACAACACTATGAAGTGTACTACAGCAGCAAGATTTGAGAATGAAAAAAGTTAAAAAATTAAAGAAAACTGAGAAAATCATTTAGTATAGATAAGAACAGGGTAACTTTTTCAAGTGATTTTGAAAAGTTTTTGTGTGGCAAATGTTGGTTCTGCGCTTGCTTTCTGACTGAGAGCCACGGAAAACGAAGGCTTAATAAAATCAGAGCAAATATTGAAATTGAAAATTATATTTTGAAATGTTTGCTAATTGAGGGCTTAGATATTCTTTCTGACTAATAAGGAATTCTGGAGCCTTAATTGATTTAAAAACAATTTTTATATTTGTTATTTGAAATACGTTTTTCCAAAGACCCAGTTATTCCTGGATTTAAAAATTATTTATAATTTTTTATGGTGGAAGCTTTGCACACTACCTTTTCTGAAAAAGAGTTTTGTTAGAAATAAAAAGCTTTTCTCGCCAAAATGTATTTTTATTTTTTTATAAAAAATGTCATTTAGGAAAAGTTTTTTTTTTCATAAAATAGAATCATTAAAATTAGTTTTTACTAAATACTTTATTGCCAATAACAAATGTATGAAAATAAACTTTTTGCTTATTAATTTTTAGAGTTTTCTGTTTTCTATTTTTTTCTTAATGAAAAATTGTTGAACTATTGATATTTATTATTAGAGAAATTTTATTTGGCTTGACTTCATTTAAGTTATTAATTCTAAGAATACCATGTGTTTTTCCTTAATAATTTTTAAGGAACGTTTGCACTATTGCAAGCACTGTTGTAAACTTTTTAGTCTTAAAAAGTAAATTTAAACTTTTTCGAATTAAAAAATACAGAACCGGTGTTTTTGATATTTAACACAAAAGTAATTTTATATTCTAAAATGCTTCTTAAAATTATTCTTATTATTTTTTGACAAGCTTAGTGACAATTTCAATAATATATGACAATTCAAAATTTACTAATCATTGTAAAACTCTAATAATTTTTTAAGAACTCTAAAGGTATTAGTTCATTTTTTAAATAATTCAAAATTTAATAAATTAGTTTTTAATAATAACCAAACACCATTGTATAGTAATATTTTTAGACAATTGACACATTTTCTACGCTGCCAAGGGTGTCCTCAGCAATATTTGTAAACATCATCTATTTAACTCACCATTATTAAGAAATACTTTTCGGGAATTATTCATATTTTTTTACATATGCACGTTTACAATGTGTGTGTATTTTTCTTACTATTATTATAAATTTGCATTATTACAAATTTGTTGTTTTTTTTTATTGCTGCATCTAGCGTTGGTTGACAATATCAATATTGTACTTATTAAAAAAAATCGTTTTTTTTTTTTTGGAAAATTAGCTCAAACATTTTTGAAGACTCCAAAAAAGTTTATTTCTATAAATATTTTCTTAAAAAAAGCTTTGAAAATATAAAATTTATTAAGCAAAGCTTTAATATTTTACTAAAAGCTTTTTCTTGTAAAGGTATGCTGTCACAAAAAGCTTTCAAAAACTTATTTTTGTAACTGTTGCAAAAAAGTATTTTTTATTTTTTATTTCCCGAATATTTATCTTGCAAATTTTCTTCACCAAAAAGCCTTTTTAACACTTCAATTTATCACAGAAATCGTTTACAGAGAATTTGTTTTTACAACAAATCTGAGGTACCTCAAAAAGCACCCGTTTACAACAAAGAACATTTTACTTTTTATAATGAAGAATTTTATATTTTCAGTTGAAGTTATATAGTTTTTTTTCTGATTATTCTCATCTAAGTATTTAGCTTATATGTTTTTGCAGTATTTTATTATGTCTGAAAGCAAACAAAACAAAAAAAAAATTAAAAACACAAAAATAACAGAAGCTGCTAAACTGCATCTCCTTAGAAACCTTGACAATAAAAATGTTACAGACACGAACAAAACAAAACAAACTGAAATAAAATAAAAATCCTGCTTCTAATGACCCACTTCTGGATGTGTACATTTGTTTTGTGTGTGTTTTGCAGTTTATTTTTTGCTATTTTCGTTGTTGTGGTAACAGAGGCAGGCAGCTGGAAGAATCTAAAAGTTTTTCCTTTTTTCCCCTGAATTGTTGTTGTTTTATATTACTGAGGTGATACATGTATGCTCTATGCTATGGTTGTAAGCATTCATCATCATCATCTGCATTACTATCACCCATAATATTACACCTCATATTTAGTTACATTTCTAATATTCAAAGTTTTTTCGTTTTATTGGTCTTATTTTTTTAAACATTTCCATGTGAATATTTTAAACTTTGTGTTAAATTTCAGTTTATTTTTACATATGGGGAATTTCACGTCAAGTGACCCAATGTTAAAAATCGATTTGGATGAAATTTGAACCAAGGTTAGTACTATTGGATAGTAGGCCACACACAAATTTCCAGCTCTATCAGCCCAGAAGTGCCGGAGTTAGGTACATTAGGGTGGCCCCGTTTGTATGGAGAAAAAATAAGGTAGCGATGTTCCCGCCTAATATGAAAATTTGATTCATTTTAAGACGACGCGTCTCAATTTTTTTGTCCTGGGGTCAATATTTGGTGATAAAAATATATATAAAATATTTTAGGATAAAAATGTCCTCTTTAGAGGTTTTTTGATTTTTTTCACATTTCTTCCAAAGGACCTATATGTAAATTTGGTATCATATGAAAGGTATTTGAGAGGCGCATTCAATGGCTTATCAAAAATTAAAAAAAAAAATTTTTAAATTCAAAAATTATGAAAATTTCACACAAAATTTTAGTTTTTTTTTTAAATAGAATTTACTTAAATAAAAAGTTGAAATTTCTTGATTATAAACATAATGCAATTTAACCCAAATGAAGTTTCCCGTTTTTTTTAAATTCTATCTAGTTCAATTTTTATTAATTTTTTTTTTTAACCTAAATTCTTCCCTATCTGACAATCTCTATTAACTCAATTCGTTAATGACCTAATTACTTGCAAAAAAGAAATTATAGAATATTGAAAAAAGGTCGAAATAAAGAACTAAATCATTTTTGATAATCCATTGAATGCGCCTCTCAAAGGCATTTCATATAATGCCAAATTTGCATAAAGTTCCTTTCGAAGAAATGTGAAAAAAATCAAAAAACCTCTAAAAAGGACATTTTTATCCTTTGATCCATTGATGAGAAACGTAGTCTTAAAATGACTCAAATTTTCATATTAGTCGGGAACATCCGCAACTTTATTTTGGGGCCACCCTAATGTACATGTGCAAATACAAAATAATTGACTATTTTCACTTTAGGGCTCATTTGTTTTCCTTGTACTACTTCATAGCATCACCACCTAAGTTATTTTTAAAAATTAATTTAAATATTTCATTTGAATTAATTTTTATACAGTTTGATATTATTGTGTATATATATTATATAATGATTTAATTTAAAAGAATACGAAAGAAATAACTGAAGAAAAAGGAAAAAACAACAACTTAAATAGAAATTAATAAAAAATGATAATTTACAGAAAACTTCGAACCACCAGTCACTGGTTAAAGGATTGATGTTGTCTGTTGACTAGCAGGCACCGTAGTGGTGCAATGGTCAGAACGTAAAGAATTCTGATGAGAGAAAGTGGTGTTTCTCGAAACATATGTATGTCAATTCAACCAACAACCCAGGTTCGAATCCTAGTCAGAAAAATTATCAAAAATAAAATTTTTTCAAGTTGTTAAATAATTCTTTATTCAGTAAAAACAATTTAATGAAAATTAAATTCAAATGAACTTAAGCCTAACTAAAAGAAAATATCAAAATTTAAAAGAATTTTAATTTTTTTTAGCTATAAACAATTTGGCTATTAATGGTGTTGAAATTATTATTATTATTATTTTCATATGTGTTTCTTTTTTTTTCATATTTGCTGGCCCTTTAAGTCTGCTGACTCTTTTGTCATTCTTTAGGGCTGTTTTGGGCCATAACTGCCTTTTTCCGAAAACAAAATGCAGACATTCGCATTTTATCTTTATAAGTTTTTATATATTTGTAGTTTGTTCATTTTTTGTTTTCAAACATAAACGCAGACATGTTTATAGAAATATGCATGTCAAAGCATGTCGGTTCAGGCTTTTATTCTTTTTTTGGGATTTTTTGTTTTGTTTGTTTATTTAGTGGCGCCAAATATTAAGTGCAGTAACCTACACAGTGAGTATCTAAAGCAACACTGTGCAACCGCAAAAGCACAAGGCAAAACTTTTTGCAATTATGTTTAAATTATAGAGAGATATTTGTGGTTATGTTTAGAAGCAACTTTAAGGTCGAATATCAAAATAATTAATAGTAATTTAATGCAAGTAAAATGTAATAATAAGAATTATATTGAATAAGAGCATGACTGGTGCTGCAGCTTAATTGATTAGCGCCTTTGATCATTAAGCATAAGTTGGTATTTATAGTCCGCCATTCAAACAACATCAGTTACTGATAATTATTAGTATTCTATTCTATCATAACTTTTATTTATCACAGCGCCCTCCTTCGGTGGTATAGCATTCAAACGCCAGCGAAGTAAAATAGTTAAATAAAGGCTATAAAACAAGCTTTGATCAATGCGCCTACTCACCACCAGAGGCGCTGCAATATGGTGTCAAAACCTATTCATCTCCTATCTGAAAATTTGGATTGTAAGAAAATATCACTATTCATTATAGATTTTAAAAAATTAAACTATATTTCAAATAAAATGAAGCGGATGAAACAAATAACTTATTCATATTTTTTTGCTTGGCCTTTGTTGGCAATAATGGCAGCGCAACGCTTCGGCATGGAGTTAATTACGTATTTTTCCCCACGATTCCTTAACTATAGCCCAAAGATGTTCATTGTTAGTCGGATTTATTTGAGATACACTTTTCTTGACGTCATTCCAAAGATTCTCTATTGGGTTCAAGTCAGATTATTGCGCTGGCCACTCCATGACCTCAATATTGTTGTCAATGAACCACTGACTTGCTTTTCTGTTTATAGATTTTGGGTCGTTGTCTTGTTGGAAGACTCAAATCAATCAAAGCATAACATTATTTAGTATATCAATGTAAACATGTTGATCCATTGTTGATTTTATGCAATGCATTGCCCCACTCTCCCCATACCATAATGCTAGCTAGAACCTTCAAGCCTTACTGTCTAAGATATGAATTGTGGATTGTATTCTTCATTTGGGGGACGTCTAACATGTGCACGAGAACCTTTTCCGTCCATAAAATATTTCGCCATTTACAGATATCAAATAAATAATCAAAGTGCTATTATTTTTGCCGGCACTGTATAACAAATTAATATATTGCTAAAAGGTATATTTACAGAAATCTTTTTAATATAAAAGACATGTCTAATTTTATGCATGCTGCGTCTAAGCTATTGCAAATTTGATCTATTTTTATACCTACCACCAAAAATATGGGGAGTATGTTGCGTTTTTCATTCCGTTTGTAACACATCGATGGTCGTAGAACCAAAAAGTCTATATATTCTGGGTCCTTATGAGATTCTAAGACGATTTAGCCATATCCGTCCGTCTGTTCGTCTGTTGTTGGCACAATAGAGCTTCTAAAATAGACATACAGGCATGTGATGGAAATCGAAATCGTAAACGAATCAGTTTTCGAAATATATTTTAATGCATTTATAAACAATTTTCGTTTTAAGATTCTCTTTAGTAGCCCAATATCTTTATATTTTATGTGATAAAAGTTTTTCAATACAGAAATATTACGAAAAAATTTGACTTCTAAAACTCATTCGTTTTCGTTTTAGATTTTCATCACATGCCTGATAGAACAATGAAAATGTTACCAAACATTCTTTGATCCTCCTAAATGTTTGGTATTGCAAATGGGCAAAACCGGCTCAGTAGGATCTGAGTTACAGATCAAAGTTTCAGACTACCTCGATATTTTTCAGATATATTTTGCTGTTTTCTCCAAATGTAATATCAGATAATATCATGACATTTTGCACAATTTATTTTTATTATAACAAGTCCTGTTGAAAATAGTAGCAAATGGATTTCTCATGGCCCCCATACAAATGTCTTCCCGGAATGTGGCTTTATGGAACATACATAAATGTCTATAGAAAAGCCGTATCTAAACAAAATTCTGCAATAATAATAAGTTGCATGCAAAGTGAAATCTCAAAACAATATTTTATTTGCATCGGTCCATAATTTTGCCCATAGCCCCATACAAAGGCCACCTCCCGAAATTGACTTAAAAGAACATAAATCTTTTGTAAAAATGACTATCAAGTAGAAATTTGGCATGCATAATAAAAATATATATTTAAATCGTCGTACCATTAATTTCATGATGATCAGTCCATATTTGACCGTAGTCTCCATATAAAATCTACATCCGAAAATCACATAAATGTGCATAAATCTCTAATAAATCTCTATAATGGGTGATTTGGTGGTGGGTATATAAGATTCGGTACAGCCAAGTTTAAACTCTTAATTGTTTTTATTAAAATTTGAAAAATTTCAGCTCCAAAAGAAATATGGATTTTATGGGATTTTTGTCATATTTTCGGGTATTGCAGAACCACTGCCTATATTTACCGGGAATAATAGATTTTTTATATTTTCTCAAAATATGAGAATTTGGGGAAACAAATGATAATTACAGCAAATTTCGAACCACCAGTGATACTGGTTAAAGAATTGATGTTTGACTGTAGGGTAGCGGACGCCAAAGTGGTGCAGAGGGTGAGAACGGAAAGAATTCTGAGGAGAGAAAGTGGTGTTTCTCGAAACATATGTAAATTCAACCAACAACCCAGGTTCGAATCCTAAGCCAAGAAAAATTATCAATAAATTTTTAATAATAATTTTCATGTAACAATTCCTACCTTCAGTAAAAATAATTTAATTAAAAATTAAATTTAATGAATTCGGGCCGAAATAAAAGAAATATCAATTTGGGAAAATAAAATTAATCACCGGTTTTTGCCCTTTAGTCTCTAGGGCCTCTATTTACCTAGAGAACAAAATTTTTTATATTCACTTGAAATTCAAAATAGAAGAATTTTTGTAAATAAATGTGATTACCGATTTTTGTCCATTTTTCCCTAGGGCATCTGCTTGCTTAGAAAAGTAGATTTTTTATATTTTCATTTAAAATTAAAGAATTTTGGAGACTAAAAATGATCACTGATTTTTGAACGTTTGTGGAGTGGACGTACCTAGGTGTTAAGTTTACCGCAGAGGCAGAACAAAGGTTGATCTGAAGGATAATCTTAAAGAGAAGTTATATCTGCTCACAAGAGCACTTCTTAAGCCACAACAGAGATTGTTTGCATTGACCCATAGACCCATATATATTCACACAAAATAGAAGAATTTTTAGAAACAAATGTAAACACAGTTTTTCGTTTTTTTTTCCTGGGGCCTCTATTTACTTAGAATAATCGACTTTAATATATTTACACAAAATTAACAAATTTGGAAAATAATAGTGATTAACTTTCTGAAATTTTACATGGGAGTAGGCAAGATTCTAGGCAATATCTTGATTAAATTTTAAAATATCACACTTTAAAGTTTCAAAGCTATTGTAAATTCCCGATCTTTCCAGCAGTTTAGTAATGCCAGATATATTTCAATTCTGTGCAATTGTGTTTTGCCATAAATATAAAAATAATGTTTAACGTAATTCATAACCAATTGTCGCTACATAAGTAAAACAATTTGGTTAGCGCATATTGCAACAACTGTATTTTCATAGTGTTTACTGTAAGGCAACAGTTGTGTCCCACAGTTGTTTTGTTGCATGCTTTTTTTTTTATTTTTTTTATTTGGTGGCATGTGGTAATGAGATTGTGTTATTTTCATTTCTCTTTTGCGCTTTATGCATAAAGACATCATCAGTTTATGTTTGTAAATTATGTAACACAACGCTAACGTTTAAATCCCCCCACATACACTTGCAGACTGTCGTACATACACAGACATATGAGTATGTAAAGATATGTGCCACAAAATAGTGTCCCTTTGTATCTTCTTATGTGCTTGTTTATTTTACAAGTATTTCGGTCTACCATGGGCGTTTTAAGTAGTCAAGTAATTTTGCCAGTTTTTTTTTTCTTTGGTTCTGAAGTTGCTGGCGTTTTTTCATTGTTATTGTTGCTTGGCCTGGTTAAAGTCATATTGCCTGTTCTAGCTGTTGTTTTTATTCAAGCTTAACCGTGCGTTACTAAAAGTTCGTCTGTTAGTTTTGTTTGCTTTTTTTTTTTTTTTTTTTTTTTGTGGAGTTTTATGGTTTATTTCCTTTCGTGCCATCTTTACTCGTGCTTCTAATTTTGCTGTTTTGTTGTATTTTGGTTGTATTATTGGTTTGTTTATAAGCGTCTAAAATCCAACACAATAAATAAATAAACAAGAACCAACCAAACTGCAGGCAGTTTTTCTTGCCAGTTTAAAAGAGAAATATTGCACATTTTAAGAATTGACAAAAAAAAAAAAAAAAATAAAGCAAAGGAAAGAACCTTTTAATTTTTCAAATGAACAGAGTCTATCTGAGAAAACCACCAAGTTTTCGCTTGGGTAGCATATAAATGCAACCCGATTTTTTGTTTTGCCTTTTGGTATGAATTTCAATATCACAATTTTTTTTTTGGCAAAAAGAGACCAACAATTTATTAGTGTAAAACTAAAGGATTTTTGTAGTTAAAACGGAAATTAAATGTCATCAATATTTATTAAACAAATAGTTGGGATTTTTAGTTTTCGTTAGCAAAGTTGATCTGTTATTACAAATATTGGGTTGGTGTAAAAATGTTCTTTCGAGATTGATAATTTTGTTTGAAAGTGCAGTTGTCTAGGATCAAAAATAAGGACCTGTAAGTAACTATTGTAGTGTTTATTTAGTTGTATTGTTAGTCTTGAGTACGGGTTGTGTTTAGCAAAGCTCATCAGGCGATATAAACGAGCGATGAAACGTCCTTTTGAGAACTAAATCAATGACAACTGTTTAGTTTGAAACTTATTAACAATTTGCTTGATATACTAATTTAATTTTAATTTTTAAAGTTAATTTTTCATAGCCAGGTACCCTTCATTTAAAGCACCAGCACTAGAACCGGTTACTAGACCAGTTATGTGCCAGTTATACTCCCTGTAGTCTATTATCTGGACACTTTTGTTAGCAGACTAATTGTGAGTGTTAATTATCTGCACTCTAGGAAATTTCAAAAACTGATGCAATTGTTTGGCAGCGTCTTTACATATTAACTTATTCCTCTTAGCCAATATATTATGTTTATATATTTGTTCAAACTAATAAAATCTTACTGCAAGTTTTGTGAAGTTAGATTTTCAATTTAGCAAAAAAAAAAAATCAAATGAGTGCTTCGTTTCATTTAATCTTTGGTGATTGTCATACAAAAAACTGAAAAGGAAACAAGAAATATTAAACGAATGTCTGCAATTTCTCGTTTAATCTTCATTTACTTTGTTTTTGGATTTTTGTTTTTTTTTTTGTTTTCAAAAAGAAAACTAAAACAGAAGGAAACTCTTGTGGTCAAATTGTGTCAAATGTTTGTCTAATTTGAATAAAACGTAATGAATAGAACTTTGAATTTGAGCAGGAAATTAAACATATAAATGTTTGTCAAATGCTAAATAAAATAGATTTTGAAAGTAAGCGATTTTTCTAATTTTTTTTTAACAAATCTTAAATAATTGGTTTTTTAGTTATAATCAAAATCTAATAATTCTTAAAAACCAAGCATAACTATTAATAAAAAAAACGTTTTATTGTGACAAATAGAATGTTCGAAAAGTAAACATGTCTGCAATCTAATTGAGTAACGTACACAAAGAGAAGAAATATAGTTGAACATGCTAACATTTTTACAAGTTTTTTAACAATGTCATGGTCACTGTAATTATTTATATGATTATGGTAACGATTCAGATGATTACTACAATCATATATACGTTTGTAGTAACTATGTATATAGTTGTTGCAATCATGTTTATGATAAATCCATTTATCATAATTTGTTGTTCTTTGATTATGATACAGAACAACATAATATGGAATAATCTTTCATAGTAAAACTGGACACCATAAACATTACATAATTGCTATAATCATATATATGATTGCTATAATCATATATATATGATTGCTATAATCACATATGTGATTGCTATAATCATATATTTGATTACTATAATCATGTGAATGGTAACTTCACCATATCATGGCTGCAGAAATCATATAAATAATTACAGTGATCATAATATTAAATATAAACATTTTAAAAATGTTGAAATAGTTGTGTTAAACATACACAACTATACTTTTTTTCTTCGTGTACATATGTATGTATATTGGTCTACGAAAATACTTAAGCTGGAATTTAACTTGCAATTCCCACACCACCTTGTAAATATAATCTGTTTTAAAGTAAAGTTTTTTTATTAACAATTACTTTACTTATTTTTCAGAGAATGTTTTTAAAATTTTACAAAACTAAATATCTTTTAACTTACTAGCTATAAATCTAAACTGAAAATGACTACATATCTCTCTCTCTCTCTGTTTTCTCTTTGCAGGTAATTTTATGTGAAAGAAAGTTCTTAATGGCAATCAATCTTTTTAGTATTTAATTGAAATACTCCTATAATAATTTCTAACATTCTGTAAGTATTATCATAATATGATTTTGTTACAAATTACACAGCAATATAGAGAGCTAGAGAAATAATAGTATTAACTACCTGCAAGTTTTATAGTTATATGCCACATTTAACAAATATAATTAAATAAACTTTTTAAGAAGGAAATAACAGAAACAGCAACAGAAATAAATATAAACTTTAGAATGTCATCACACAACATGCTAATAATAAATACTGCAGAGAATGTGAATTGTTATACATTCTTTACGAACGTTTACAGTGTGTGACAATACAAAGGCAATAACATTTTAATAAAACAAAGAGTAATATACAGGGAAACATTTTTATAAATCTCTTCAATAAAAATTGCTTCGTGTAAATTGGGACTACGATTAATAGCTGAGATTTTTAGACAGCTTATCAGTATAGTTTCACCATAAGAAATACTTCGAAATACAAAAACGAAATGCCGAAATGTTGTCACTAAATTAAAAATTAAAAGTTGAAATAGAAAAATTTAATATTAGAGTATAATATAAGAATATAAGAGTTGAAAAAACACATCCACTGAGTTTGAAGCTTTGGTAAGTGATTATATAAGATCATCGCTAGTTTATAACTGTGAGAATTAACACAGTTAATCTTTTAGTTTTTACTTGTTGGTCTCATTGAAATTAAAGAATCCGTTCCGAATTAATTCTTCCATCAGTATACCTGAAAGTAAAGATATTTTACACTTATAAACAGTGTAGGAAATACTTTACTCCATCTGATCTCCTTACTATTTACACCACCTGTATTCGATTTAAAATGGAACACAACTCTCATGTATGGACCGGTGCTTATCGGTGATAGTAAGGTATCCAACTGTATTGATTCACTGGAGCATCGCCTCAATGGGTTGTGTGTCACTGTTCTATCGATACTATAATGGAATGTGTTCTGCTAGAATTAAGGAATTTATTCCCGAAACCCGCAGTGTTTTGCGTAATATACGTTCTTCAGTCAGGTCTCAGCCATCCATGGTCGACTGGATAGTGGATGGCACAACACACTACAGGGAAAATTTATTCTTTAGCCGTACTTTCCACATGTGGAATAACATTTCTGCAAAAGTATTACCTGCCACTTTTAATAGAGAAAAATTCAAATCAAATGTTCACAAATATTTATCCTCCCTACCATAAACTATTTTCTAAGTTGAAATACAATGTATTGCGTGAGTAGGGGTTGTCCTCTGTGTGCTGGTTTAAGCAAAAAAAAAAGCAATCAGTTAATGGGTTAATAGCACTCCAGATTTTTTAGGATATGCGAGGACTAGAAACAATGGAGCATATATTCTGTCATTGTCCTTTGCTGCAAAGGCATAGGATGTGTACGTGTCTGGGCAATAGTTTCTTTGCTAGACTTGATGTCTTTACCCATTATAAAATAGGCAATATCATAAAATTCACAAGGTGATCAGATGGTTAAATGACTGGATAGAATGTTGCGCCTAGAGCTCGTTTTTAGTTGTCTTTTTTCTGTATTTTGGATTCTAAATTTTATCTTGTTTTTAAAGTATCTCTCTTACTCGCTCTCTATCTCTCTCTCTTGGGCATCTCATTTTTTCACTCATACTGTATACTCAAAGGGAATCACAATGTACCAAAAGAGGTCTACGAATGGATGCGTGCACGCGGCTCCACAACACCCTTCTCAACCTAACCTAAACTATAATAAGTTCAAACAAAAACCCAAAAAATATGAAAGAAAACAAGCTCAAATTCAATACTTAACTCTTTAAATATTTGCTTTAGTTGTTTTTCTAAAATTCTTACTACCTTCGAATCCTTCGTGTAGAATCTTGGGGCATGATGGCATGCCGCCAATTTAGTAAAACTATAGATTAAAGTGTTTCTTAGTGAGCTTTGTCGGTTTGATTTGGTTAGTTAAATTTGCGTTCAATATAAAATAATATTCTTTGAATGTTGTAATTGCTAGCTCTTTTGGAAGAATGCTTATTTATGTCTGATTTGAAAATAATTCATATTTCAAGCAAACTTACCGAATATGTTTGAAAACAAACATTTTCTGTTATAGCTATCAAGAATGATAGAATAGATTACACTTCCTTTACAAAATTGTAAACCTATTAAAAATTCGAAAACATCATTGACTTATGTTAAGTGTCATTGTTTTGTATTTGTGTTAGTCGAAAAGGCAAACCAAAAAAATTATACTTCACTGGATCTTATAGACAATTAGATATGATGTTGTGTGTGATTTAAGAATCACACAAAATTGATTGTGTGTAAGAAATAACATGTTGTGCAAAGCGTTCAATTCATTATGTGAGTGTTGTGAGAGAAATATTTGATTCAACTGTAAATAACAAAAATGCTGTTTTACACCAGTAAATAGAATTGTATTTATGCAAATCCAAACTAAAGAAAAAACAAGACTGCTGGGCAACCGAAACACAACAACTTAGTAAACGCCCGTATCAAAACAAAGAAAGTTAGGGAAATTTATTAAATAGGGGAAAATCCAATTTTAACAAAATAAAAAACACAACAAACACACGAAAGAATTGTGTGATTTTTAACTTCACACAGGTTTTTTTTTATTGTGAGATGTATGAATTTGAGTTTATCAAGCAATACAATATAATTGAGACGCACACACAATTAGTGTTAGTGTATGTGTTTCAGTTTTTCATGAACGGTGTTGTGTTGATCTTTCATTTAAAATGATTGAACGTGAATGACTAGCTCTCATTTGTTTTACACATTTGAATTGAAAATCAAATACACACACAACACTCATTTGGCTGCCAAATACATTTGTGCAGACATCTAGTTTCTACCTAACAATAGTTGATCATATCGAGCCATAACCGCCAAAATAATGTATCCCACACCATAATCGATTGTTGTTTTTTTATGGAAATCGATAGTTCAACATCATTTAAAATTATTAAAATGAAATGTATTACACAAAACAATATTTACATTATAAATTTTAAAATAATGGCTTTATTCAAACTGATTTTATTTAAAAAAAACCTTCCCCTGTAAAATTTTGAGTTTGTGGGATACATTTTTTCGGCGGTTATGGCTCGATATACTCGTACCTTTGATTGCTGAAATTATAAACAGCTTTGCAAGAAAACTCTGGACTCTGTGCGAATTCCGAATGTGTAAAACTTTGAACATCATATAAAGCTTGTTGACGAATTTTTTTCGGCATTTATGGTCGACTTTATAATGTCGTTGTATTATATACTAATTGATCGCTAGTATGACTTATGTGAGCAGTATGTGAGGTCTAAATTTAAATCGTAACTGGTTGAATACTTTAAGTTTAAATAAGGAATATATAAAAATTTCGAAACTGCTTCTTTTTTTGTTATCACAACTTTAGAACTTTAAAATATATTGTCTAAAGTGGCTAATTTTAAATGTTGATTAAAAAATAGACCAAATTTGGGACGGTGCAGGCCCAACATATTTAGGAAATTGCAAAGATGTGTGGCAGAAAAAATGCAAAAATCAATTATTTCTGCAACTTGAAAATTGTAAATTGTTTTGTGTTTAATGTGAAATTTTATTGTTTAACAAAAAAAAATTATTTGAGAAAAAGCGGCTAAAAATACTGGCCGATATTTGAAGAAAACCAGTAAACTGAAATATTAACATATAACTTACAGAGATAAATAGCACACTTAGCACACTTAGGAAAATAGAGCTTCCCAAATAATATAACAGATTGCAGGCGTTTCAAGATATTAAATTTCAAATGTGTCCTATTGTAAGCCTCTACAGATCCATGCCTGCAGGATTTGTGCTCTCCATGTAAAATTTTATCTCTAAAAAAGTCTTTTTACTTAAATATACAGTAATAGAAACTGACATAAAATGATGATGAAATCGAATCATAACAAACAGTTTTCACTTAAAATTTCAAAATTTTACTGTTTGTTCGCTGGTTGTAAAAACCAGCCATCTGCATTGCTATTCACTGTATATTTATAAATGAACTTGTCTGTTTTTTTTATTTTCACAAAATCATCTTCATTACCAGCAACAACAGCAGACACAACTAACTGCTTTTACAACATGACAATCTTTAACATTTTTGATCAAGATTTACCAACATAAGTAAATTTTCCTGATACACATGTATCATTACTACTGTTTAAAAATTCTGTTTGATTTTGTATAAAAATTCTTTGTGTGACATAACACGAAATTAACATTTACTATGTGTTTTTTTTTTACTGTTTGCTTTTTTATTTTATGGTTTTGTAAAGGTATTTTCATTCACAACTTTGTTTACATCATTTCCTGTTACTAAGTGTTTATCGTCGTAATATGGACACATGCAGCAGCAGAAGCAGCCACAGACAAACAGACAAAAATGTAGAAAAAAAACAACGTTACATTGCACATACGAAAAAGGGACAATGACAAAAAGTATATACTGCTTGCTGACTGCCAGTGCCTACTTGTAAAAGGACATATACATATTATATCTATAAATATGTACGAGTATAGTTTTTGTGTGCGAGTGTGTGTACCTATCCAATTACTTGGATATATTCCAATACATGCATACACGTAGTCAATTCAAAATAAATGTTAAGGATTTTACGGGGATCCGATAACATCAAGTTAAAATATTCAACATAACTTGCAATACAACATGTTTAACTATCGCACACACAAGCACTCATATGTGTGTGTCTACCCACATGGGCAGATACACATTCTCTTTCGCACTCATACGCCAACAACCAACTAAAATTTATAGAAAGCTTAAAGCTAAGTTAACAAGCCAATGAAAGAATAAAATGTGTATCAACAAAAAAAAATGAATGAATTGTAGAAAAAAATTATAAAAACGATACGAAACGAAATATTTATACACTCATACAAACCTGTCTCTATGTTATATGTATGTATGTACATATGTATATTTGTATAATTTTGTGAGTATATGAAACTGAGATGACAGGAGACTTTATTTTGGTTGGTAACGTGTACATTTGTTTGGGTAACATTTTAAGTGGGTCTGTACTCGTGTCTGAATGTACAAGAGAGTCCGTAGAAAGGCAAAGAGTGAAAGCATAGGAATTAGTTGGTGGTGGCATATTAAATGGTCAAACATAGGCAGACATTTTAAACGATTTACTTACTGGCTTAATATACATTAAGGACATTTACACTGAAAAAAATCTTAAAAGGGGAAGCAAATATAAAAAGAAAAAAATTTAATAAGATTAATTTCAATAATTGTTTCAAAGCCGGTTGGTTTTCTAGTATGATTAATGTGTGAATGAAAATTGTATTGTAGGTAAAAAAAAGATCTACAATTATATATAGCGTAGTGGGACAGAATCAATATACGAGGTCTGATCAAAAAAACCGTTATTTTAAATTTTTTCAAAAAGTATTTATTTATTCATCAATAACTATCTTGTCCCCTTCAAAGTAATCTGCCTCAGATATAATAAACTTATGCCAGCGTTTTTTCAATCTTCGAAACACTTCTGAAACACGCTTTTTGGTATCGCCAACAGCTCCTGTTTCGATTTTTCTTCTCCTCAATCGTGTCTTCAGTTTTGGGAAGAAGAAAAAGTCAGCGTGGGTCAAGTCCGGTGAATATGGTGGTTAAGGCTTGATAATGTTTTTTTTTACCTAAAAACTTACGCACAATCATTGATGTGTGAGCTGGTGCATTATCATTGTGCAAAATCCATGATTGGTTTTTCCACAATTCTGTGCATTTCTGACGAATTGCTTCGCGCAAACGGAGCATAACTTCAATGTAGTATTATTGATCGTACGACCTTTTGGCAAGAATTCATGATGCACTACGCCATTGCAGCCGAAGAAAGCAGTAAACAAAACCTTCTCATTTGACCGAACTTGACGTGCTTTTTTCGGTCTTGGCTTTTCTGGACGCTTCCATGGGGATGATTGCGGTTTGGTTTCAATGTCATAGCTACACATATATAATTCGTCACCAGTTATGACCTTTCTGAGGAAATCTAGATCGTCGTTGACGATGTTCAATAGCTCTTGAGCAAAGTCCATGCGACGTTGTTTTTGCTCAAAATTTAACAATTTTGGAACAATCTTCGCTGACGCACGTTTCATGCCTAAACATCCGTAAAAATTGCTTGGCATGAGCCGAACAATATGCCAACATATCAGCAACCTCTCTGGTAGTGATTCGATGATTATCCAAAATCATTTTCTTCACTGCTTCAATGTTTTCATCGGTTGTTGACGTCCTCGGATGACCAGGACGAGCAACGTCATTAACATCTTCTCGGCCTTCCTTAAACCGGTTATACCACAACTGAACTTGTGTTCTGCTCATAGCAGTCTCGCTAAACGACACAGTCAACATTTCAAATGTCCTTGCGCATTTAATTTAATTTTTTTATACAAAACTTAATACAGTTTTTTGGAAATTCGAAGAGCACACCACAACACGACCAACCTTTTTATCTGTCAAAAACAAACTGACAATCCAAAATGGCTGATATTACCAACATATATAACAAACATGTGTACCAACATAACAGGAAAAAAAATGCTAAAATCGAACATACGTAACTCACGAAATTTAAATATAACGTTTATTTTTTGATCAGGCCTCGTATTTATAACCTATACCAACACATTAGGATACCCATTGCGTTTGTGATGATGTTCGAAACACCAAAAAATACTAGTTTCACATCCACCTTAACCCGCCGTCTTACACATGTTTTGATTTTCACAATTGTAACGCATGAGGTTTAGCCACCCCACTCAGTTTTTCAAGTACTTAATTGGAAAAAAACTCTATTTGTTAATTAAGTGTAAATAATATATATTTGTCTTATAATTTTTATATTAATTATGAATTTGTATTTTTATTATCATCAACACAAACATAAAGCAGAACTGGTGAAAAGTGTAACGACAGTTTCAATAAAACTTTTACCTTTTGAAATAACTAGATCGAGTTTCTTGTTAGTATGTTTACTGGTTTTCCCCCGAATTAACCTAACCTAACCTTGTTTAATAAATAATAGAAATATAAAAAACAAAATTTACAATAAAAAATATTGTATATAAGTCTGACTAGATGTGATGTTAGCAGTAAAATATTCGCACAAGTGGCCTTCTACAGGGTGGGCCAAGTTTGACTGAATGATTTGAACTCTATTGGCATATTGTAGCCGTTGTGGTGCATCCCTCGGTAATAATTCTTGGGCCAATTGAATTTTATATGGAAACATCTTCAGATCAACTTTTAGAATACGTCGTAGCGATGTTCTGGAGATGTTCAATTGAGTATTAAATTAAAAAGCATTTCAAATCAGTCAGTCCAAGTTGGCCCACCCTGTATATTCTTTCCAGGATTTGTTTTTTAAATATTTGTAGTAAACTAAATTGTAAAAGGGGCCTGAAATTTCAAGTCTCTAGCTAAGTGTTAAATATATTATAATAATATTTCATATTGAAAAAGGTCTGGCCAGACTCATGTGTAAGACAAGGGGTTAAAGTATACCGATTGAATCACTTTCTAATTCGATTTAAATTGTTCCAAAACAGCACAAAGACTACTTGCATTGAAATTGGTGGCAATTGAGACATTATTAATATGCATAAAACCTTTACAAGTGCTGATATCGAGATTTAATTTAACATATAAATCATGTTATAAAATTTTATGCTGATAGCGGCCAATTTTGGATAACTTTTTTTAACTCATATACCCGATAAAGGGTATTATATGGTCGGCATTGAGCGATTATGCTTTCTTACAGAGAACTCGTTTGTTTATTTCGGAATGAATCGCATTTTGCATTTAATACCTATTGCCAGTTAGTAGAAACTGCTGTCTGTCCATGCAGTCATGGCAGACCATCAAGCCGCTTAAAATGGGTTTGACGAACGTTGGTGGTGGAAGGGGATCCGTAAACGATCCAACGGATTGTTCTGCAAGAATGCCCAATCTCATTTAAAGGGAAAACATTTTGACAGAAACCAAACTGGTAGCTGAGTCATAGAGGATATACAGATGCTACCAGATAGTGTGGCGTAATTCTTAGTATCGTGCTCGCCATGAGCACCTTTGGTATGAAGATGACGATGACTATCCTTCACAGAGGGGTAAATTTCATTTGAAAATTGCTGAATTCAACTAGCTGGGTTGAATTGAGCAGGTTAAGAACAACCCGCTGTTTATTCTGGATAAATATTTATTTTAGCCAAAGTCCACTTTTATTTAATACATCCATAAGCAGTATTGATGTATTTGGGCTTCTCAGAATCCAAGAGCTATTGTTGAGAGCTTTTGCATGCTGAACGTGTCACTGTATGGTGCTCTATGTCGAGTGGAGGCGTGATATCAAACAATGTTAACAACTCAATGTTGACCTCTTATTAATGATATGGGTATCACTGACTTGTGGTTTTAACAGGTTAATGCCACATGTCACACAGCCACCGTAACAATGAAGATGCAAACTTTGGCAACTTTGTCCATAACGTACTTAAAAAGTAGTCATCAAAAGGTCAATATTCCTAATTTGTTCATATGTAAGAGTCCATCTGAAAGCTGACAGCAGAACATTTTGCATTTCGCCTACAGATTATTTTTGAATCAAAAATATTAATAATTTCTTTATCTACTCGTATGTCTTTTATTAATTCGGCTTTATTAAAAATATAAAAATATAAAAATATAAAAATATAAAAATATAAAAATATAAAAATATAAAAATATAAAAATATAAAAATATAAAAATATAAAAATATAAAAATATAAAAATATAAAAATATAAAAATATAAAAATATAAAAATATAAAAATATAAAAATATAAAAATATAAAAATATAAAAATATAAAAATATAAAAATATAAAAATATAAAAATATAAAAATATAAAAATATAAAAATATAAAAATATAAAAATATAAAAATATAAAAATATAAAAATATAAAAATATAAAAATATAAAAATATAAAAATATAAAAATATAAAAATATAAAAATATAAAAATATAAAAATATAAAAATATAAAAATATAAAAATATAAAAATATAAAAATATAAAAATATAAAAATATAAAAATATAAAAATATAAAAATATAAAAATATAAAAATATAAAAATATAAAAATATAAAAATATAAAAATATAAAAATATAAAAATATAAAAATATAAAAATATAAAAATATAAAAATATAAAAATATAAAAATATAAAAATATAAAAATATAAAAATATAAAAATATAAAAATATAAAAATATAAAAATATAAAAATATAAAAATATAAAAATATAAAAATATAAAAATATAAAAATATAAAAATATAAAAATATAAAAATATAAAAATATAAAAATATAAAAATATAAAAATATAAAAATATAAAAATATAAAAATATAAAAATATAAAAATATAAAAATATAAAAATATAAAAATATAAAAATATAAAAATATAAAAATATAAAAATATAAAAATATAAAAATATAAAAATTTAAAAACTATAAAAATATAAAAACTCTTGTTCGTTTTCAATTTTATTGTTTATTTCCAATATTTCGACAAACTTTGTTGGTCGACTTCAGGGAAAATATAATCTAAAAAAACATATATTATAATTTTAACAATTTTTCTAAAATAATATTAACAAACAATTTACTTTAAGTTTAATGCAGTGTTGTAGATTTTTAACAATACAAAATGTCTATAACACATAAAAACAATTATTTCATCTTAAAATTTGCCGAGTCTGATTTACAAGTTTACATATGTAGATAAAAGGCCAATGGACAGCGCTTAATCGCTTGAGAAATATATATGTAGGTACTAAATGTGTTTTGATTTATATTTTGCACTTTTAGTGTCTTTCGCCGTGTAGTTCTTGTTTTCCAGTAACAAATTGTAACGTCATTGTTACTGTATCTTGTAACATTTAATCCAATAAATCTTTTGCACAAACAATAAAATCAAGCACAATATTTGAAAAAAAGAACAGTTTAGACAGACTTCATATAATATCGTTAAAGCTTACAATGTATTTAAAATGTTAAACGCGAATAAAATTCGTTATTTTTACATTTACTAAACACATGCAAACGCAATCCTTTACTCCGTGTTACAGAAAAGCAACATAAAACGACATGTATAGAGGGCACCATCAGCTGGTTTATTTTTAAATTGGTGATTGTGCTGGCAGGTTTTAGAGAACAAAATATCAAATATTGAAAAATATTGCAAATAAATAGCCAAACAAAATTACAAAAATTTTCAATTCTATACTGTGAGCGTCAAAATAAAGACAACACCACATATTATTACAACAACGTCTTGATTATAATAATAGAAATAATATAATATTATAAAATTATCTTGCATTTGTATATGGTTATTTAAGTAGAATTGCATTTAAAAAAAGGAACAAAAACAAAAGCGTATTCAAATTTAATTGATTTATTGTTAATAAACTAATTTTTACGCATCAAAATTATGCAAAACAAACCCCAGTCGTTTCCTAAGTAGTGACAATTTTTTTTAAATTTTTCTTTGTTTAAAAGTATAACGATAAACTGCCGTTCAAAATAATTGCAAGTTTTATTATTTATCATGAAGAGAGATTAAGTTTTCACATAAAGTAAAGAAAAATTTACAATGGAAAGACAAAAATCAATTGAGAAAGAGTTACATGGAAAAGTAAATCCCTACGTGAAATAGGTAAAATGATTTGAAGGCATCACTGTACAGTTAACAAAATTATAAACAATCTGCCTGGTGCAAAACGGCAAATGCGTCTTACAAAAACTGAAGTAAGACCTATAGTATGCTGTAAAAATATGTAAAAATGTTAAAAAAAAAACTTCTGAAAAACCTGTAAGCGTGAGTACGATTAGAAGATCTATACATAAAATTTACCTACAAGGTAAGCCCAAACCAAACGTTTGAAATTCTAATAAAAAAGTATTTAAACGAGTTTTTGAAATAATTTTCGATTAAAGTAATTTTGAGATATTTGGAGTCAAAAACAAATGAATGAAACAAAATTTCGCCTGATTTGACTGAAACAAACTCGAAGATTGTCAGCCGTGATAAATGCAAAAGAACAACAAACCAAATATTAAATACAATGTTTTATATTATTTTAATATACCTGTTTACTTTATTTTGATGCAAAAAATCTGATACTTTTTCGTTAAAATTGAATTAGCTATTTGCGTTCCTTATTTTTCTAGTTATTGTTAATGAGTTAAATTTTGAACAATTATTATTTTTATTTGAACAGTTAATTTTAAATCATTGATATTTCTTTTATTTCGGTTCGAGTTCATTAAATTTAATTTTTCATTAAATTATTTTTACTGAAGGTAGGAATTGTTACATGAAAATTATTATTAACATTTACTGATAATTTTTCTTGGCTTAGGATTCGAACCTGGGTTGTTGTTTGAATTTACATCTGTTTCGAGAAACACTCAATAGAAATTAAATTTTAAGACAATTGATAGCTAATGTGCGAGAAAATTGGGCACTTTGGCTGTCAAAAAATTTAATAATGTACATCTGTTTTGTAGATGCACCTTTGGAAATTGGCTAAAGCTAATTTAATAGCCCGTGGTCCAAGGAAGATGCCTTTACTGAGCAGGCACTGGGAAAATTGGTCAGCTAAAACGAAGATGAAGTTGTTTAGATCTGATGGCAAAACTTTCTTTAGAAAGCCATAAAATAAAAAACTTGGTATATCCAAAAATATAAATTCAATATGCTGCTGATGTGTGACAAAATTTAACACTTTGGCTGTCACTATGATCAATCCAGTAGTATAAATATTGTGTTCTCTTTTAGTGTTCAATCGTATGTATTTAAAATTTTGCATATAACTATTAGGCCACCCGTTTTTTATAAAAATGTTTGGTGAGAATTTTCGAGGTTTACGCTATTCAATGGATTTTTATTTCACAAATACTAATTGAGCATTTTTGGCCAAAGGATGTGTTAGTATTAGAAAACCAATATTAGTTTATGAAAAGTTTAGTTTACTAATACATGCCTGCATTTTATATGAGTATTAGGAGGCACCATTTTCTATGGAGACAAACAGAAGTTGTTGGTAATCCTAATTAATTTAGGCCAGACATTATTCGTCAGGTTGTGTTTTTAGATATTAATTATATTTGTTGCAAAGGAATCACATGATAAGGTGCAGCGCAGAAAGTTTTTTTTATATCAAATATAAAGATAAATAAATAAAGCAGGTCCGCTCTTCCAGTCCAGTGATACAAATTAACAGCATTAATACGTGCGAACACTTAAGTAGCGTCGAAGGGACCCCGTTTTAATATCCAGCATTAATTTCTGAAACAAAAATTTTGAGAAATTGTGTTATAAAATTATAGTTACTTCGAAATATTTATCTAATAACTAATACAACTGTGCAATCGGAACTGGACAAAAGTCTAGAAGACCTCAGGGAACAGTTGAGATTGCGCAAAGAGCAAATCTGTGAGCTTTTGTTGGAACAAGAGGCTTTATGTGAGGAACTGGGTGAGCCGCCACGAGCTTTACTGGCCGATCCTTTGCCTACAGCAGAAGAAATTGAATATTTCAATACAACTGTTCTGAGGATCTACAAAGATGTTTGACAATATATTACTATATGCTTCTCTTTTTAAACTTTGAAAATTATTTGCAATGTCCTTTCAAAATCGAAATATGCAGATAAGTCCTTGGAAGAGCCCTGCCCTAATGTGCACACACACATAATAAAACGTGTGTATTAAAAGAGCCTGTTGTAAATATTACAATATGCAACGTAATACCCCGGTCAGGCAGATATTACATCAGCATCATTATAACGATAACAATGCTGCTGATAATAAAGTGACAAACAAAACAAAAAAAAAGAAAAAAACACAGCATTGTTATTTGATACTGTTTAGTGCAGTGGTCGGCACAAAGAGACCATGACACATTAGGATATATACATATATTGTATAATAGAGTAAATCGAACCGCATGATCTATATTTTGTTTCTTATTTAATAATTTTAACAAGTTACATACGCCTGATTGTCAATATTGTGCGGCCCCTGCTAGTATGACTGTTGACCACTGTTCAAGTGTGATGCTTTTTATATTCTCGATGTTGAATAAGAAAATTTACATAAATTTTCCAAAATGTCTACAGTGTCAATCATGTAAACATTTATAGTGAAAGCATTTCATATACAATGTATTTATGCGTGTATTAAATTAAAATTGCAAATTCCAAGCTGATGAAAATCTATAAATATTAGATAAAAATAGCAGCTAAATTAAGGCCTTTGTTAAAGAAACACTTTAGTGTTTTAAAATCTGGGTATTAGGTTTAAGTGTTAAATAAACGAATCAACAAATATTAAATATTATATTTACAAGAAATTAATAGTAATAACTGTCGCTTTATAAATACTGAACAATATTTTAATGAAATAGAAAATACAATACTTTTACCTTAGATAAAGATAGTGGGCAGGGTATCTACATATTTAGTTATGATATTGTTAGTCCAAGGAAGATAAATTTATTCATCCACTCTAATGCAAATGCATGGATGTAAGATGGGATTACTTTTTTATATTCAACTATTGTATGTAATTAATACAATTAGTTACAGTAACTATTGAAAATCACTTACGTGCATTTGTTTAATCATAGTTACATAAATTGTTTTACTAAAACAAATTTGTCGTTTGTAATTGTAAAAGCGAGAGAAACCTCCATCTGCAATTTCCACTGGCATGAGTTTCCAGTGCATTTTGGGAATTGAGTTGATTTTAGTGTTGTCTTCGTTTACTTACAACTACTTAAACATTCATACATATACTATACATATATGTCTGTGTATAAAAAAAGAAGATTTTTCAAGCTTATTAGCTAAAAAAGAGAGAAAGAGGAAACAGCCAAGTTCCCGCGTAATTTAGCATATATTTTAGATAATGTATTTCCATTTCTTGAAATACTTTGGTAGTAGTATCTCTACATGTATGAGTGTTTTCCTCTTTATAGATATACATAAATACATAGTTGCTCAAACATGTTATTTTTTTTATTGTTTTGCTACGTTTAGTATTCAGTACTTTTGCGATATTTCTGTTGTATTCGTTTGTGTTTTGTGCTTCTTTTTTTTTTTGCTCATTTTAAGGCAATTTTTGAATGTTAATATACTCCTCGTTCCATGTGGCATAAAGACATTAATGTATGCAGTTGCACACATCCAAACATATGTACATTAGGTTGGCCCCAAAATAAAATTGCGGATGTTCCCGACTAATATGAAAAATTAATGCATTTTAAGACTACGTTTCTTAATTTTTTTTGTCCTGGGGTCAATATTTGGTGAGCTGGATCAAAGGATAAAAAGGTCCTTTTTAAAGGTTTTTTGATTTTTTTTCACATTTCCCCCAAGGGAACTATATGTAAATTTGGTATCATATGAAAGGTAACAAATATTTGGAAAAAAAAATTTAAATTCAAAAATTTTGAAAATTTCAGACAAAATTTTAGTTTTTTTTAATAGAATTTACTTAAATAAAAAGTTGAAATTTCTCGATTATCCCGTTTTCTAGCTTATAAAATTTACGTTATTTTAATACCCATTACATTAACGAATTGAGTTAACAGAGATTGTCAGATAGGGAAGAATTAAGGTTTTAAAAAAAATTAATTAAAATTGAACTAGGTTGAATTTTAAAAAACGGGAAAAACCATTTGGGTTAAATTGCATGATGTTTATAATCAAGAAATTTCAACAATTTCTTTAAGTAAATTCTATGAAAAAATAAAAAAAACACTAAAATTTTGTCTGAAATTTTCAAAATTTTTGAATTAAAAAAAATTGTTTTTTAATTTTTGATAAACCATTGAATGCGCCTCTCAAAGGCCTTTCATATAAAGCCAAATTTGCATATAGTTTCTTTGGAAGAAATGTAAAAAAAATAAAAAAAACCTCTAAAAAGACCATTTTTATCCTTTTATTCAGCTCACCAAATATTGAACCCAGGACAAAAAAATTGAGAAACGTAGTTTTAAAATGAATCAGATTTTCATATTAGTCGGGAACATCGATACCTTAGTTTTTCTCCATACAAACGGGGCCACCTAATGTACATACACAGTATTTGTGTGCTTTTGCTTTTAGACAAATTTTCCTTTGCCTAATTTTTTGTTGTACTCGTATGAGCTACGTTTAGGTTGACCAGATTTTTTTATTTAAAGTAGAAACAATTAAATCCAGTAAAACTTTTTAAATAAGTGCAGTTAGTATGTTTGTAACAAATTACTACTAAAGTTCAACCTTGGTATAACGAATCTTAAGGGGATTAGAAAAAAAACGTTATATCGCATAATTTGTTACAATAAGATTCGTTATATCGAGGTGAAGTTGCACTTCTATTCGTTATAACGAAGTAATAAAACGTTTTGTATGTATATTAATCACCATCTGCTTACCATGTTATAGAGAAAGATTTCCGCTAATAAATCAAAACACATTTGAAGGAAAACACTGTATTTTGTAGTTTTAAAATTCAAAAATAGTATTGTATTTAATAATTAAATTTTAATTCAATGCTGGAAACGTTGTAGTTGCAAACACAATAATTTTGTGTGTATCTGTTTCATATAATTTAGATTAATTGATGGAAATCGTTATGAAAAGGTTGTAAGTTGACAAAATTCGTTAAATATAGGTAAATAATTCTTCCTATTTCGTTAGTTTGCAGTGAATAAAAATTCGTTATAACGAGGCTAATGACAAATGTATTCCTAATAGAGAGGTTTATTTTGTATTAAATCATATGGAGCGTTGTAGGGGATTTCAAAAAATTCGTTAAATTGAGGAATTCGTCATAGTAAAGGTCGTTATATCGAGGTTTGACTGTATTTCAGCAACAAATTTGCACCTACGATTCACAGTTAAGAACAAATTTCGGAAATATGGAATTCCATTCCCTCGAGCTTTTTTCCCACATATCGTTTTTGCTTTTAGGTTTATATCTCGCTATTTTAGTTTTTAGGACTCTCCAAAGGTTTAAGTAGCATTGAGATCCAGGGAATGCAACGACCACTTCATTAAATTTGTTTTGCTTTAACAATGACTAGTTTTAATGTAATCTTGGGATCATGCCCTGCATGCTTTTGATTTTACAATATTTCTTTGTAATTTACATCAACATTTTTTCCATCTATCTAATAAATCGAAACGATACCAGTTGATGGAAAACAAATTCATAAAATTGCCCTGGTTCTTGCTGGATATTAGGTCAGAGGCGTCATTGGTCAGTACTTCTTTGAAAACGACCTTCATAAGACTTTCATAACAGCGAGCAATCCAGATCGATGATAACTATTTAATTTTGGCGCAATTTAACGACAGTGACATGAACGAAATGTGGTTTCAGGAAGATGACGATACGTGCCATACTACGATCGCCAGAATGGTTACTCTGCATAAAAAAAAACTGAATATGGTTATCTCTTCTAAATGGGTACTAAATTTGCCATTATCGTGTGGTTTGAATTCACTATGCTTTTTTTTAGAGAGATATTATGCAATAGACCGATGCTCAAATTTAGTCGGATCTATTGTTTGACTCATGTCATTTTCAAGCAATAAAGGAAGCAATGACATGGTTTAATCAGTATAAGAGCAAAAGATACATCTTTTTGGTTACCGAAGAGCTCAAATTGATATACATACATGCAGTTGCACAGTAAAGTCCACTACATCCTTGACCAAAATTTTTGGCAAAAATTTTTTTCACAAACATTTATTAACAAAAATATATAAAATTTATTTTTTCAAACACAGAAAAGTTTACATACATACATACTTTAAATAAAAAAAATATTTTCTCTAAATGTAATTAAAAAACAACAAAATTAATACTTCGTGGTTGGATTTGTAGAACAACATTTAATCTATTTTTCATAAAATTTATTAATACGTGTCTGTATTTATTTGGAATTAAATTTATTCTTTAAGTAGAGCGTTTTTAAAATCCTGTTTATTTTATGTGCGTAAAGATAAATTTTAAAATTTATAACCCCAGACACAAACCTTAAAAGTTAACAGAGTTCTGTCATAGTGTTAACATTGCACTGTTAGACGCATCAAGAATTGGTAAACGTTGCAACTCGCTCTGTTAGAAATTCTGACTATGGACTATAATAGCCACTCATTTTGTTTACAAATCCTATATGCATTTGTGCACCCACGTTGCCTATATTCCAGGAAAACTTGACTAATCCCTCAGTGAAGTCAAAACTTTAAAATTTGGAAAAACATCTTATTTAAATCTATTTATTTGAAATTTTTGTAAAGTTTCAACATTTTAAGAAAAAGCGGGACATCATATGCTATCGTTCCATTTATCCTGGTTGATTTTGTCCACAAATATGGACAACTTATCGTTTTTAATGCAATGTTAACACTATAACAGAACTCTGTTAACTTTTGTGTCAGGGGCAGGGCTGCCAGAGGGATTTCGAAAAAATCGTCAAAATCCCGATAAAAAAAAATCTTAATTTTGAATTTTAAAAATCGTCAAAAAAAGCGGAAAAATAAAAATCGCTATTTCTAATAGTGTTTTGAAATTTCTATTTAAACGAAAACATAAAATGCAAGTTTATATAGTCTCTTGTAAAATACATATCAAAATACATAAATTTTAAATTTTTAAATAAAAAATTACAAAAATATATTGTTAAACACAACTCGTCAAATCTGGCAGCTATAATCAGGGGTTATAAATTTTAAAATTTAACTTCACACACATGTTTATTTTCAATTATCCGCTTTCTAACAATTATAAACATAAAGCAACGAAACATTAGAGATATGTCATTCACGTTAAAATCGCTTGCATATCAATATCATTATTTGAAAACCTCTAAATTAACAGATAACCTAAATATCTGGCCACCTTGGCTTTAATTTTTTACATATGACTTTCTAAGTGCTGTGTTCACCAAAGCGTCTAGTATGTTGTGTTTTTCCCCTTTTTGATTTCTTCTGTTTTTTTTTTTTTTTTTTTTGGAGGTCTAAAAGGATTTATTCCTTTTTGTGTATTTAGTGCATGTGTTTGTAAGAAAAAAAAAAACGCGTTTATTTCTCTATATTTATTATATTGCATTTTATTTGGTTTTGTTACAATTTTGTGGCTCTTTTGTTGTTGTTAGTTTCTAATACAAACAACGGCATTAACAAAAACAACAACTAACAACAAACGACACCAAGAAACAACAAAAACAACTACAGAAGAATAAAAAGAATGAATGAAAAACAAAAAACAAAAACCTCATTTCACTTTATTACAAAACGTAAATTATGCTTGGGTAAATTGTGCCTAAAGCATTGAGCATTGTTGTGTAAATTATCCTGATTACAAGTACAATAAGGAAAATGATTAACACTAACACATGTACTAGTGCATAAATAGCATACAAACGTATGCTGAGAATTAATAGAAACTAAACATGGGCCTGAACATTAGGGTGGCCCCTAACAACTAGTTCAACTAAAATGGAAATTTAATTTATTTGAAAATAATTATTTTTAAACAGATTTGTTTTTGCATAAATTGCTAGTGAGTTAATTTAATATCAATATATTTTATTGCAGCTTGTCAGAAAGTCATTGAAAAAGAACTTTTGCAAACCTAAGAGTTCAGCAATGGGTACAGGGTAGACATTTGTAGCATAAAACTAGCAATGCCATCCTAATATACGAGTATATGAGTATATGTTGGCTTAAGTGCACGTATTTGCATTCAAATACCTTTCGCTGTAGTTGTTGCCGTGTTGGTAGTAAGTAGTTATGTATGTGGATATTGTCACTGCCGTGCCGAGCATTAGCTACATTGATAGTTTATCACTTAATCGTATATTGTAATCGCATACCACTTAATAGCCTTTAGGGCCATTAGAAGTTAAGCAGCTGTAAAATACCGAGAACTTAATTTCAAAAATTAACTCAACAAAGATGTTGTAAGATGTAAAGCAACAGTGAGAGTGTTTGGTATTCCATAATGGTCAACCATTACAGACAGACAGTTGGAGTTAATTTTGAGCACTCTTTGTCATATAAGAATTGATTTATACCTACTCAATTACCAACCAATTGAAATTATTGACAATTTATTTAAATTTCTCTACCAAACTGTAACTATAACGAAATGCTCGCTTGTGCTATTTACTCTAATGAAGCAAAGAAGAAAAACTTATAATGAATCTTTATTGATAAGTTTTCTATTAATCCCTTAAATGGTCACAATTTAATTGCTTAAATTTTATGGAATTGTTAATTTGCTTAAAAAAAAAACAAGAACGATATTTATACCCTACACAAACGTAATTGATGTGCTGATGTTTTTAACGACAATAAATATTAGACCAACACCCACTTTAATATATATATACAGGCCGACTGAGAATCACTGCCTGATTCGATTTAACGATGTCCGTCCGTCTGTTCTCCTGGCTGGCTGGCTGTCAGTCTATCTAAAACAGATGCGTAAAGTGCAGGTCGCAATTTTAAAGATAGTTCGATAAACTTTGGTACATGATAATTTTTCAGTCCAAGGACGGTTGGACTGAAGTTGGTTAAAATCGGTCTTATTATTCACTTAGCCCCCATACAAATGTCCTCGCGAAATAGAGGTTTATCGGTCATAAAAGTTTAATTTATGAACGTATCCAAACAGATTTCACAACAAATAAGTTGTATATGAAGTCTAATCACATCTACACTATATCTGCAGATCGGTCCATAATTGACTATAACTTCCATATAAGGCCTGCTGCCAGAAATTTTCAGCAAAAAATCTTAATTTCGCCAAAAAAAAAGTCTTATTTTTGAGGAAAAAATCTTATTTTTGGCAATAAGTAGTTTTTTTATTATAAATAATAGAAACAGCTCATATTTTTTTTAACACTAACCAAAAAAATAACAACAAAAAAATTGTACATTTTTTGAGATCGATTAGTTTAAAATTTTTCAAATGGGAACAAAGACGATTTTTTTAATTGAACCTAACCTTCGTCTAGACAAAACAAAAAATCTTTTTTTTTTGGGGAAAAAATCTTAAAATCTTATTTCGGTTAAAAAATCTTAAAAAATAAAGTAAAATCTTACTTCTGGCACCGCTGCCTGCTGCCGAAAAGAGCATAACTCTCTTAAAAATGTTGGTATCAAAATAATATTTATATATACACAAATCATTTGGCACAATTTTATGATGATCGGTGCATAAATCACTTTAACGACCATACGAGTACATCTCTTAAAAATGTTGGTATCCAAATGAAGTGAAACACAAATAACTTTCACATATGTTATACTCCATAAATATACACATACACTGGGTGGAGGGTATTATATGGTTGGGCTTTTAATTTTGTTTATATATAATATCTGTCTAAAACTTTGGTCTATAACTCGGATCCTTCTAGACCGATTTTGCTTATTTTCAATACCAAACGGTAAAATAAAGAATGTTTGGGAAACATTTCAGATGTCTAAGTCTTTTATTCGAAACCCTATAGTGCCTTCAACGGATCGATAAACGAAAGGACATGGCTTGATCGTTTTAAAATCTTTCACTTTTTGGTTCTACGACCAAATGGAATGGCAAACTCATATTTTTGGTGGTGGTTATAAAAATAGCTTGTGTTTAGCTAAGAAACATGGGATAAAAAATACTATTCCGAAATTGACCTATAAGTGGTCCATATAAATAGGTCATGTTATATATCGTTGAAAAGGTATTTGAAATACTCTAAAAAAGAAATGTAGTAGCTAAACATATTACAAACTTTACAGACGTTCCCACTCGAAAATAGGTGTGGCCAGCAAACATTTTTATTATTTTATTTTACTCCTTTAGTGATAAAATTTTGGAAGTGATTTTAAAAAGTCACTAAAACGGACTTAAGCCTTGGTGATCTGCGAGACTTTTGTAAAGTTTCTCCACAAGAGCTTTGCATTCCAGCTGGGACATAAAACATAAAAGTTTTGGCATTTTACTTGTTGACATTGTTACAGTGAATTCAATTTGGGGTAATCTGCTTTGGTCCGATGAAAGAAATATACAGTTTTTTGGTTATGAAAGCAAAACCTTAACTCGACGGCTATAGAATAAGGAATTTGACACCAGGTAAACCCAAAAAGTAGCAGGGGGGGGGGGGTTCGTTAATGATATGGTGTTGTATTTCTTCATCTAGTGTTCGTGTAATTTGTTGAATAGGTTGCAAATAGTGCACATTACTTAGAAATATTGCACAATTAAATGCTACCATGTATTCATGCAGGCCAATGTTCCTAAGCTCACATCGAAACTAGTTAAGTTTTGGTTTAAGCTAAACAAAGTCAATGTTATAGAATGCCCGTCACATTGCATTGGTAACACTTGTTGATGGTGGAAAGAGAAAGAAGATACATTCATACACTTTAGAGATAGTGATATACATAGATAATTAAAAATGCTAGTTGTTGGTACTCCCATCTTTGGTTTTCAAATTTTCTGGACTGTTTTGCGTTACGGATGATGCCAGGCGTATATATCATCATATATTAATTGTTAAGTAATTTGCTTCCATAATTTGTATTAAAATATAAAATATTTTGTTGTAATTGGGCGTATCCTTGTATATTTATAGTCTTCTAATAATCTTTGCTTTATATAGTTTATTCTTTTGGAGAACTTAAATTGTAAACTACATTTTTGTAATTGTAGTAAACTTAAAGTATAAATAGTGGAACTAATTTGCAAACCTAAAAAGTAAAACGAAATAAATAAAATGAAACGAAAGTGATATCGTTCACTTATATTTAGAATCTTAAAATAAAACAAAACTAATTTCTTTTACTGTTTTGTGATCTCGCCACTTTGATTTAGTGATCTGTTTTTTCCTACCCTTAGAGTTGTGGAAAATGTTTGCTGATTCATTGAAAGGTTTTTTTATTTTTTAATAAAACACTTGAATTAGAATTGAATGTCGGAATCTCTATTATGACAACAAGCAATAATCTTTACGTTTAAGGCTATTTTCATTGAAATGTAGGTGGTCCATTTGGAAGGTACAATTTTCGATCACTCTTTCCAGCATTGCTTATCATGCGTATTGGTGTCTAATGTTGACTTAGCTGGCTTATCGACGAAGATTTTTGATCTCACATAACGCCAAAGAACAAAATCCTGAGATGTGATAGCACACGATCTAGGTTGGCAGTTGACAGGTGCGGACAGCGAATTTAGGGAAAGTTAATCAGGCAAAACATACATTTATAAAATAAAACTGATGATCATCAAACAGCTGAATAATTTGCAGACATTGTTGCGCTGTGAGTTCTTCCATGATGAATTATCAAATAATAGTCAAGAACTCTAAATGAATCACCACACTGAAACTGAAAATGATTGCGTGACGCTGCTTCGAAATCAGTTACCTTGGATTGCAATTGTCTTGCAAGTTTCAATTGTTGGCTCTTTAGAAATAAACAATGCAAACAATTACATTTTACCCTCACAAAAAAAAATCTCAAGATAATGAATAAAACACAATATAAATCACAAACAATATCCGATGAGAAACCAAACAAATTGCTTTTATTGCAATTTTTCACAATTATTTGATTAAAAAATAACATAAGCTTTTATTTTTTGGAAGCTGAATGTAAATAACAAATATTTGTTTCTTAGTTAGTTAAGAAGTAGGTCTTCTTTTACTTGTACTGCCATTGCTGCCGCTACAAAATTAAGTAAAATACTGTTTGTATACAAGAAGATAAATATACAGATATTCACTTATTTAATATAAAACAAAACGAAGGCTTTACAGAAATTTATTTGAAAATCTAAGAGAAACTGGGAGTTTTAAACAATTTAGTATTTCAATATGCTGCAATTGTTTTTATTTGGTTTGCTTTATAATACTACTAAAAGCTAAAACCCGGTTTGCTTCGCTACCCGTATCGTAGTGAAATAAAAAGTTTAGAGTTAAATAAATATAATTATTAAGTTATTAAAATCTACAGTTTTCCTTTTAAATTAATTCTTATTACATTATCCTATTATGATTTACAATATAGAAACAAACAAACACACATACACTTTTATATATACAAGATAAGGGTTTCAAATGTATACAAATTTTAACATTTACTTAATATTGTTGCTAGCCAGCGCATTGGTGTCCTTAATATTAATATTGATAGCTGATATAGCTTTCCCTATATAATTCGTCATCATATCTATGGGAGGTGCCACGCCCACTATTGATAGTCCGCCCATTCTTGTCCTAAATATTAATATGGATGGTAGAACAACCGTACCATATATCTTATTGTATACCATATATTTGATATTTTTTTAATTATCATCATATGGAAGGTGCCACGCCCCCTGTTGCTACTACTCCAATTTTTTCCGCAAATATTTAAACAAACAATGGAATTGCTCATGCAAAATTTGACTACTATAGCTTTTATAGTTTCCCAAGTATTTGATTTTTAAAATTAACTTTGTATGGGAGGTACCACGCCCACTTAAAATTTCAGAAAAAAAGTAGCCTATAGCTCCTTGCAAGCAAATCGGTTCAGCCGTTTAGCCGTCTATAGATCCCAAACTAATAATAATAAACATACATAGAAACACACAATCACTTTTATAGATATAGATTTCCAAAATATATTTAAAAAATTTTAATCGAAGTTGCCTTCAAGTTAAATATACAATTTATTTGAAAATAAATTGTTACACTACATTTATTTTTGAATATTTATGTTATATGTCTTACATAGCTTTCCGTTGGAAAGCATAATGCAACGGAAAGATATGTAAGACATATAACATAAATATTCAAAAATAAATGTAGTGTAACAATTTATTTTCAAATAAATTGTATATTTAACTTGAAGGCAACTTCGATTAAAATTTTTGAAAAATTTGTTTATTAATACTCGCAAGAGGAATAATTCTCATTTAATTCAAAATATATTTGGCAAATTTGAAATATTTATCAAAAGCCTTTCCAGCCTGCCGCCGCATAACTTGTGCAGGCATGTTATGTATGTATGAATGTATGCATGTGTTTATATTTGCACAAGTTATACCTTTTTGTTAATACACAGAAATGTTTAAACAGCTACAAAAAGAAATAACACATGTTCTATTTTTAAGTATATTACAAAGTACACATACATTTACAGGCAGACATAGATACATACACCAACAAACACATGCTGCACTAGAGAATGAGACAAAGAGGCATTTTAACAAACATACACTGATTATAGTTGTTGTGTAAATAACCCGTATAAATACTGACTGAATACAAACGGATAAACGTAACAACCAGCAAAAACAACAACAACTACTACTACTACTAGTTTTTTAAAACCCCCATTCTACGCTCTCCCTTCTTCGCTTTGTTGTGTACGTTTGCGTGTGTTAAACTGAAAAAAAAAACGTTTCACGTAATGAATTCATTTTATATTTTATTGTATTGCTGTAGTTGTTGCTGCTTTAGCTGTGTATGTGTATTTGTTTTTATCCTTTGTACACTACATTAAGCTGCGTTAAAGGATGTTTTTGATTTGTGCCTTCACTTTTGTGCGGTCTTTTTCCAACTGTCTGATTTCTTTTGCTTGCAAAGTGTAACCTAGACCTGGATTTGTGTGGTCAGCGCTAAATTTTTTCACTCTAAAAACTTGTGAAATAGATTAAGAACAGGATACGTGTCCTTTAAGTACACTATGGGAAAACTGTCGGTCAATAATTGTAATTAAATAATAAAGTCTACACTTTTGATGTCATATGATTAGTGAGTTATTTTTGAAATAATCACTTGTGTTAACGCCAAAAAACCCTAATTCTGCTTTGGCCTTAATATTAGTGATGAGTAAAATTTTCCCCCTTTGTATCATCATATATAAAGGCTGAATATTGCAGAAATCTCTTTATCTCTTTCCCTCATAATGCCTAAACGGTCCGTCAAACAGGTCAAAATGTCCAAAATGTGGTTTCCGGTATGTACAGATACTAATTTGATCTTCTTGTTAATCCAGTTCCCACACAGAAAGGTAATCCTGATCCAATAAATTCCATATTACAAATCCGGTTCGAAGGACCAAATGTTTAGCTGAAAAGCTCTTGAAAGCGGATGGACAATTGGAAGAGATATAAATATCATACATATACTAAGCATATTTCTTCCACAAAACAACTTCAAAAAACTAACAAAACGAAACCTAAGTATATACATGCATAATAAAATCAAGAAAATGTGCATCAATTAATGCGATACATAAATTTAATACGTTCGATTCTTGCAGCATTTAAGATACAAACTAACCGTTCAATTATTCACTTCATTCTCCTCTACTGGTAAGAAATCCTTTGTTCAAATAATTTAATAAATAAAAAGAAAAAATTCCTAATTTCCTTGTTTTCTTTCATTTCTTTTCATATTGATGGCAAACTTCTGTAAAACTCACTTCTATTAGGACAACTGAGACGCTCGCACAAAAATTTCAAAAACAAGAAGCAAATATTGTTTTTAAATAACTACACTTTGAATTTCAGAAGAAAACAACATAGAAAGAATGATAGATAAGACAAACATTTGCAAAAGTACCGTTACCGTAAAGAGAAATCACAATAAAAGTAAAAAGCCATATTTGGCGTTGTATGCGGTATAGGGTTAAAAATGCGAGATTCGTAATATATCATGTATGCATGTATCTTTAGAACGCGGGTTTTGTATTAAGTAACTTATGTGTCATTTTGAAGGGCACACTCAGAGAAAAAATATAGTTGTACAAGTTTACCACAACAATGTCAACATTTTTACAAGTGTATCAACAATGTTATGGTCACTGTAATTATTTTCATGATTGCGGTAACCATAATATTTGTTGCAATCATGTTTATGATGAATCCATTTATCATAATTTATTGTTGCTATAATCATATATATGATTGCAATAATCATGTGAATGGTAACTTAAACATATTATGGTTGCAGAAATCATATAAATAATTATAGTGACCATAATATTTTAAAAACTTTTTTAAAAATTTTGAAACAGTTGTGGTAAACATGCACAACTATATTTTTTTCTTTGCGTGTACATATCGGTGGATCATTTTCACTTAGTCCAAAGAAAAAAATTTTTTTCTGCTTCAAAAATGTCGAATTTTGCGTCAGTTGCGGGAAGTTTGTATCATACAATGCACAACATTCAACATTAGTAGTGAATTGAACAATTATAACAATGCAATATTGCTCCAATGGTTTTATTTGAATTTAATTATTTAAATCATTGAAGATATATTGCACTAATCCAGAAAAGAAGTTGACTGAAAAAACGTTGCTTTTGGGTTATTTAAAACTGCTATGTTTAGCGTAAAAAGCGCTAAATGAACAACACACACACCAATATAAAAGCGTTTTACAACTTAAAGTTATGATAGGTTTTTCAAATCTCGGGATTCGAGATTTTGGTTTTATATTAAATCAAATTGGTTTATTTATAATAAAAACTATTTATTTCAAAAAAGTAACTTAGAACTCTTAGTTTTAATTTATGAATTGTCTAAAACTTTGTATAATAAAAAAAAACATAATAACATTATATTGAAATGTTAGATTGACAAAAATAATATTTAATTTCGCCTTTAATTGCTATATTAATTTAAAAGCACCAGAATATTATCAATCGATAAAGCTTTTTAAGGTATCTACTGTAAAGAGAATCTTGATTTAATTTTGTTACCAATATATGAAGCTGACGAAAAACAGCATTTACATGGTTTGTAGACAAAATTGTTAGCAAATTCTTGTATTCTGATTGCATTTATTTCATCCTTCGAAACAAATAATTCTTATTAAATATTTTACTCCATATTATTAATGACATTATTGTGGGGCCATGGTGTAATTATACAAGGTGAGTGCAAATCGGCAACAAATAAAACACAATAAAGTAACAGCAGGCATTTTGTTTGTGTAAAATAATGCACTACTGTCAAAAACAAATTGAAAAAGTTTAACTTTTGACATAAGTAAATTACAAACAAAGTCAGTCAGCTGTGGTACTGCACTCATCTTGTATAGTTACAATTTACGTATTAAAACAAGTAAGAAAGTATAGTCGGTCAAGCCCGACCATATAATACCCTACACCCACTATATATATAAAACAGTTAATCAGAAATGTGGACTATATGGGAGATATGACCTATTATGGACCGATCATCCAAAAATTTATTGTCCTGATTTCTGTGAATATAAATATTGTGTATGTTAAACTTTATCTCTATATAAATACTTTTAAAAGATTTATGGAGGTTAAAGTTGATTACGGGAAGGGTCTTATATGGGAGTTTCGACTAATTACGGACCGATCATTATAAAATTAGGTGTCATCATTTCTGTATATTATTTGTGTCGAATTTTATTTGATTACCAACATTCTTAAGAAATTTATGATCGTTAAAGTTATTTTCGGAAGTGGGCCTTATATGGGAGCTGTGACTAATTATGAACCGATCAGAATAAAATTATACCGTATTATTTGCATGCATATGAAATATATTCGGGTTCAATGTTATTTGGATACTGACATTTTTGAGAGAGTTATGCTATTTGAGGTGATTTTCGGAAGTGTGCCTTATATGGGAGCTACAACTAATTATGGACCGATCACAATAAAATTATACGGTATTATTCGTATACATATAATATATATTTGTGTTAAATATTATTGGGATACCTTCATTTTTGAGTGAGTTATGCTCTTTAAAGTGATTTTCGGAAGTGGGCCTTATATGGGAGCTACGACTAATTATGGACCTATCATAATAAAACTGTACCGTAATATTTGCATGCATATGAAATATATTCGGGTTCAATGTTATTTGGATACCGACATTTTTGAGAGAGTTATGCTATTTGAGGTGATTTTCGGAAGTGTGCCTTATATGGGAGCTACAACTAATTATGGACCGATCACAATAAAATTATACGGTATTATTCGTATACATATAATATATATTTGTGTTAAATATTATTGGGATACCTTCATTTTTGAGGGAGTTATGCTCTTTAAAGTGATTATAGGAAGTGGGCCTTATATGGGAGCTACGACAAATTATAGACCGATCTTCACGAAATTTGTAGATGTGATTTAGCTTCATTTATTACTCATATTTGGTGAATTTTGTGTGCATACTTGCATAATTCAAAGATTTATGACCGGTAAACCCCAATTTCGAGAGGACATTTGTATGGGGGCCAGGTGAAATAATGGACCGATTTCCACCAGTTTCAATCCCATCCATCCTTCGGACAGAAAAATATTACGTACCAAATTTTATCAAACATTTGTATGGGGGCCAGGTGAAATAATGGACCGATTTCCACCAGTTTCAATCCCATCCATCCTTCGGACAGAAAAATATTACGTACCAAATTTTATCAAAACATCTTCAAAATTGCGACCTGTACTCTGCGCACAAGCTTTACATGGACAGCCAGCCAGCCGGACGGACGGATGGACATCGTTAAATCGACTCAGAAAGTGATTCTGAGCAGATCGGTATACTTTAAGGTGGGTGTTGGACCAATATTTCTGGGCGTTATAAATACGTATTTCAATTACATTCATTATTTCAGTCGTTTGGCAATCAACGTTTTTAATTCATTTCTAATATTAAACATTTCTTTCTAATTATTAAATTTACTCTTCAATTTTGGGTTTTTCAAACACATTTAAGTGTTGAGGAAATTATCCTTCTTTCTTGGTTTTTTTTAATGACAAATTTCACCAGATCACTTTTTGATATCTCTTTGAAAATAAATGAAAGAGCAACATCGGCAGGGATTCATATCACTGCTCTAAAGGGCTATTTGTTTAGGTAAAACAAATTCTTTATCTGTTAAGCTTTTAAATCAATTAAAGCTTTTTATACAGAAATTTCCTAATTCCAAAAACTGCAGACACATCAAATAGTGCGTAAAATAAATTTTAATTCTTTCACTTTTATTTCTGCAAAGTACTTTTTAAAATTCAAATTTTTGTTGATTACTTTGTAAACAAATACTAGTTGTCGGTTTCCCCGAAAAATCCTGGGTTTTTTAAAACAAATCCCGAAAATTCCCATTGGCATCGCTAGTATATACTTAGGTAGTAACATTTATTGAACGGGAATATTACCTTTATTCTCCAAAGACACAAAATATATATGGAAAAATCTAAGCTTTAGTCTAAAGTCGCTAATGATGTAGGGTATAGACGGAGTTGTGAGTTATTTAGCATTTAATATTTATTTTATTGTTTTCTTTTTCGCCATTTTTATTATAACTAAAAGTGCTTTGTTCAGTTAAAGTATAAAATCTTCCAGTTTTTTATGTTCAATACTTTGGCACTTGTATAACTTTCCGTGCCGTATATACATACATACGAGTACATATAAAAGTGTGTGTGTATTTAAGTGTAAATAAAGTTCCAGTATGAGCACGAAAAGCCAATGTTTATTTAGAAATTGCAATTAAGACCAATTGAGAGGAGTGTTAAAATTGTTTAGAAATTATTGCTGTACTTATTTATGTGTATGTGAGAACAAGTCTGCATTTTGTATTTGTTTTGCGTTGAAAAGGAGTAGGTCATTATAAATTAGTGCGCGCTGGATTTTTTTTGGTTTTCACTGATTCTGTTATGCAGCCATAAACATCTTGTTTGCTGCTGTAAACGTTGAGTCAATACAGCCACAAAGGAGTTGGTTTTTCATTGGCGTACATTATTAATTACACGCAATAGATCGCTAAGCAGTAGTACAGACCGCCTCAGACAGTTTATGTTGTGTGCTATATTGTCGTAGTATACTGTGGATTGCAAGAAATTACAAAGATGATTAGTTAGGTGTTTTTATGTTTTCTTAAAATGCTGTTTTTTATAGAATTGTATTTGTGTTAAAAAAGAATAACATGACTCATTACAGAGAGAGTGGCTAGTTTTTTATAATTTTTGGATAACTAAATGTTCATGTAAAGAATTTAGTGTACATTAGGGTGACTCCCAAATGTGTTGCCAATGTGCCTGTAGCTGAAGCTAAGTCCTAAATGAAAGTTTAACAATTAGTTTGCTTACCCACATACTATTGGATTTTCCAAACGTAACAAGTTTCAAAGTAAACTTATAGCAAACATTTAAGTCTATATCATTTACGCTTAGCAGACATATATTGTCAAAACTTGTATTATTCACAATAATCAGTATGGACCAGGCATTGTCAATAGTATCACATTCAAATGTGCTCTATATGGAAATTTTGATAAAATCTTTTATGCAAAGTTTTTCGGCACAGGGATGATTTGTATTGAAAATGGTTGAAACTGGCTCCCGTACAAATGTAGCAGTTTATTTGTCATAAATGTTTGATTTATAAATAACACCAAATAACAACCAAAAATTTTGTTAAAATGGGTCAATAATTGAGCATAACTCCCACTACCGAAAATCACTTCATAGAGCATAAATGTCTCTTTAAAATCATTTGGTCTCTTTGTACTTATATACAGAAAACATTCGATGATTTATTTTGTGTGGATGTGGCATGGATAGTGTAACCACCTCAATTTTGAGCGAAACCGGGACATTTTTCGAAAAAAGTACTAAAATCCGGAACATTCAAACTTAAAACCGGGCCATTTTTTATGGAAAAAAAACTTTATTATTCAAGTTAAATTTAGACAATTTTAATGTTATAAGTAATTTGAATTTAATTTTCTGTCGCTTTTTGTTTAAAATCGTATTTATCCTGTGATGAAATTTGCTTCAGCAATGTTGGGGATTCTTTGAAAAAATTGTTAAATTCAACGCATTCGTACTTTAAATTATATTTGAGAAATATCATATGTTTCAAAGTATCTAGCTTGAGTTGCCATAATTTTGCGATCAACGAAAATATACGCTCTACACTTGCAGATGTTGCTGGCAAACAAAATATAAATTTAATGATTCGCGCCAAGTGAGTGTGCGGTACATTCTTACTTTGAAAATGTTTGAAACATTTCACCCAACGTTGATGTGGTTTAGTAGACCATGATTTAGTAAGAGGATTATTTTTATTCCATTCGCTAATTTTTACTGGGGTAATAAATTTCAATATGTAACCAAACTCGTCCAACAATTCTACATTGTTGTCTTCAGGTTTTAATCAGTTCTTTTAAACCATAAATTTGATCGTTGTTTCTACATCTTTCCAATTCGGTGCAGCAGCGAGTCGCTCTTTGTTTAAGTAAAAACAATTAAAAAAAATAATAAATGCGACCTTTAAATTTGTAGTATTTAAAATTGCAATGACTTTTTTTTTGACATGATGTAAGAGCTCTTTCTGAGCCCAAAAAACCCCTCATAAAATACTATTTCTGACGTTATCTAAGAGCTCCTTTTGATGGACCATTTTCGAATGTAATGACCCTCTTTTCTGAAAGTTTTCGGAGCAATAGTGATTGTTTTTTGGGCTCATAAAGAGCATAAAGGCTTCGGAAAAGATGTCAGAAAAGACACATGTGATTTTAAAATTAATCATTCAAAAGAAATAATTTCCATTAAAATATGATGCGATTGTGCCAAATTTCAATTAAATAGACTGTTTTGTTACTGAAGTCCACATATTTTTTTATTTAATTAAATTCAAAATAAAAATCCGGGCCATCCGGGGGATGTTACCGGGACACCGGGCCAATGGTTCCAAAACCGGGCCATGTCCTGGATTTTCCGGGCCAGTTGGTCACACTAGGTATGGATGATATGTAATAGTTTAGGTAGCTATACTGTAAGTTATACAAATTGTTTTGAGCAAATTATGAAAAAGTGTAAATTTTCAAAATCTATAAAAACTTTTAGTTTTATAAAATAAGGATTTACTGTTAAAACCCACCAGTTTCATGTTTGATACAATATACAAAACAAACTGCTGAGTAATAACAAGTAATGAATTAGCATTGACGAAAGCCATCTCATTTTCCTAGACACTTACCTAAGACACAATAAGGCAGTAAGCGTAGACACAATACAGAGTTGCATTAACAATTTTCAATATGATTTACTTGGCTAAATTTAATTATATAGCATAAATATCGGCCTTAATCATGAATATAGTCCACAAGTCCCATTTTTATTCACAGATCTAAGCTTGATACCAAATCTAACCATTACTATCTATCAGCAATTAGAATGTCGAAAGTTCTGTACGTCTCAAGTAACAACAACAAAAAATCGGATACTATACAAGATACAAAATTCGTTCTTAAATAATCTACATATTCCATCACGTCACCAGTCCTCATGACGGCCAATTATAATTGTCAATTCATAATCCTGCAGGTCTTTTTATTAAAATATGCAACGGCAGTAGTAGCACGAATAGTACAAGTTGTACAGGAGTTTAATACCTAAAATGGTCATCTTCATATCGTCCTCCCCCTGCAGAACTTGGTGTAACACGTGAAGCGCTTTCTTTTGAATTAACTTACAAAGAAATCCCATATATTCAGGACACCAATAACACCAGCCCCATTTTTCATATTTACAAACTAGCAATACTACCTACAGCAATTAGAATTTCGTATAGCTTAATTGTTCCAATTTCGCTATTGAGCATACATATACGAGTATTTATATCCACACACACCATATTTCATATTCTGAGAGTTTTACATTATTAATTCAGATTATGGCTTAAATTTATTTTTTAAAAAGTAAAAAAAAAAGAAAACAACGTAACACGAAATAAAAACAATGATTAATTTTTATTATATTGTGGTCACAAACGTATTAAAGGAATTGAGTTGTGTATTATTATTTTTTCTTTTTTGTTTTAATACTACTCTACTTGAGAAATTCAATTGTTAATAAAAATTGTGCATATTTTACACTGAAACAAAGGCACAAAAGAAAAGAAGAATTCCACAAAATGCCTATAATTTTTAAATGTATGTATGCATGTGTGTGAATGAATGATTTGCTACTGCTGTTACTCTGCTGATGCTGAACGTAGGGAGTGAGTGGAGGTTGTGCTCATTGCTGCATCTGTTTGTTGTTGGCTTGTTGCAAATGTTGCATGGTTGGCTTTAACTCTTTCTGTATTTATGTTTCTTTAAATTTTTTTTCTTCATGCGTACGTATATATTTTTTCTTATATTTTTTTTCTTTGCTCCATCATCACTTACAGAAATTAATATAGAATGTTAAATGCCTCCTTGTAGGGTAATCAATGTTCCTTTTTATTGCATTTAATGTTTTTGTTGTTTTTTATGTTGCTGCTGCTGTTGTTGTGGTGTTTTTAAAACCATAAAAATAAGTGAAGGAATACAAAACCCACAGCCCATACAAAAACCCACATCTTCAGCAGAAAAGGAGTCAAAAAAAAAAAACACAAACAACAATAGCACAGTAAAGCTTTATGTTTATGTGTGCAAAAAAAAAACAACAACAACAGAAACCAGAATAATAATAACAACTTTATAACGATTATACTCAGTAGCACCTTAACCCTCCAATTACTTAAAAGTGTGCGTGTATGTTGGGAGTTTAAAATGCACGGTGCACGGTGGCTCAGAATTTAATTTCATCGGCCAAAATACAATTTTTTTCTTGTCACTGAGTTCACAAGATTCTTTTTCATATAGAGGATGCAATTAAGCACTTCGTGATCAGATTACAGATTTTATAGAGAGCACAATACCAGAAAAACATCACGAAATTTAATAAATGAAGATCTATATATATTATTGGCAACATCAGATCCACTCATCTCTACACAGAAAGAAAAATGGCATTCTAAAATTAAGTTTATTTTTCTCAGTTTTAGCCTGAAATTTTCAAGTACGTTTTTACTAGTACATACTTAAAATAAGTAAAAATCGAGATTGATTTGACAAATCAAGCACAGAATTTCTTAAAACAAGAATAGTGTTCTTGATTTAAGTAAAAAACTCTTAAATTAAGTCCAATTTGTTCTTAAATCAAGAAGACAAATCTTAAAACGAAAACTAAGACTTATTTTACTTAAATTAAGAACAAAAATCTTAAATCAATCCCAGAGAAGAAATGAGCAAAGTTAAACTTACTGTCTCAGAAGCTCTCAAAATCATTTTTTATAATTTATTGAGTAAGAAATTCTTACTTTAAGTCCAATTTGCTCTTAAATCAAGAAGATAACTCTTAAAGCGAAAATTAAGACTTATTTTTACTTGAATTAAGACAAAGATTGTAACGTGTAGTTACAAAAACAACCCTCATGCTAATATAACGTGTTGTTACAAAACACACACTTCTTAAATCAAACCGATTTTAGGATTACATCAAATATGAATTACAGCTTAAATCTAGTTCAAAACTCTTGAACCAAGCTCATTTTGGGATTAATTCAAACTCAGCTAAGAATAGCTAAGGAGAGCTAAAATTAAGATTTTTTGTCTTGATGAATCCGTACTTGAATCAATAATTTTGTACTCGGTATAAGAAAATCCTTACTTACCCTAGTATTGACACCGCTACGGATTGACTTAAGTACGGATTACTCAATTTTTTTTTTGAGTGTAGCATTCGAAATCAGTGGAAAATAGAACATCGGGACTTACACGTAGGTAGAAGACAGGAACACTATAGAACTCAATATGGAATATTTACAGGCACTTTTCCAACCGAATGAATAATAATTACAATTTTCTTTTATTGTTATTTAAGTAAAAATACAATTTTTCTGTCCTTATTGTTATTTAAATAAAAAAGAAAAACAATAAAAATCCGGTCCTAAAGAAACCTATTGCGGAATTCATAAAATGGATAACTGTTCACAAAATTATCCTAAGTATCATTAAATTGTTTTTTTTATCTGCTTGTGCCTTTTTTATAATAAAATCAGTTTCAACAAAAATCGCGCATTTTCATACTAAATGCTACAAACAATCAAAAGTTCAACTTTGACCTTAAGTTTCTCATCAACTACTAAACCGATTTTAATGAAATTGAAACTGGGGGAAAACTCAAGATGTTTTCTCTTTACAAACAAATTACAAAAATATCGCCATCGTTTCAAAAGTTACAGATTTTTGGCCGATGTAAAACGATTCTGAGTCACTGTGTAAAGAATTACAAGCTAGTTTGTGGAAAAGTTTGCATTTACTCATAAAATTACAGGGTGAATGAGTTGATAGAAATATTAGTATAGGTTTACTATCCATATTGCTACAAATCGTACCAAATCGTATTTCTTAGAGTCCTGAAGAGATGACAATTAAAAATCAATAAAATCACTGTATTGATGCTTCAGGTTTAAGCGTATAAAAGCGTCATAATATAAAAAACTTTTCTATATCTTTAAAACGATTTTCACATAATTCGATAGAGTATTTTTCGTTTAGACAATATAAATATAAGTTTATATGGAACCTTTGAAAATGCCGTCATCAAATTTAGAATTATGCAATATTTAAATTTATAATTCTTTTTAAAATTTATTAGTCTTATTCGATTATTCTACATTTTTAAATTATTCATAAGAAATTGTTTGATTATTCGAACAAGCATTATTTGTATGGCACTTAAACTTTTAAAGATTTATTAATGAAACTGGCCACAGTCTGAGCTAAGATGTGTTCATTCCTACGGCTTCTTAGTTCACAAATATAATTACTATTTATTTATATATATTTTGGAAAATGAAAATAGACTTAAAAATTTACTAAGTTAAAGCAACATACTTATTCAAACTGTTCCAATATTGAAAAGGATCAGACAAACCTTGTTATATGCACTCTTCCAGATCATTTCCCCAAATTGTTTTGTTTGATTATATATATGTATAATACGTTTGTTAATGCGAATGTCCCAAATATTTGAATAAAAAGACGTAACCACTTAATACAATTTCTTTTAATTCTTGAAAATTGTCTTTTAAAACTTCATTTATTGAGAACAAATCACAATAGCGCAATTCACAATCTTGTGCAAATGGTATTGCATCATTGCATTTGCAAAAAGGTTTAGCAAATTTTTATTTTACACTAACAAAATACACAATACAATATGCACACATTAATTTATGAGATTCATATAACAATTATTTTTATAAAATACCCGAAAAAAACATACGAAAAGCAGTATTAACATTCATAAACGTTTCAAAATGTAATTGCATTATTTGACAACGCAGTATTGCCATGAAGTATTGCTTTGCATTGTAAACGCATATGTTTGCAGTATTGCATTGCATACTGCGTTTATGAAAACAGTTTTTGTTTCGATGGGTGCAAAACGCTGTCTCTCAGAATAGAGTATGTGAAATTGGTTTGATTCATTCTTGTCCTAAAAAAAGAGCATTTCTTTTGGCGCTAAATGCTAAACATTAAAATAAAGTCTAAAAATATTGTGCATAAATGGTTCACTGAGCATAAATATCTTAAAAATATTGGTATTGGTATCCAAATAAAATTCACCCCCTGGCCCACGATGTCGAACGATAACGTTCGCTTAGATAAGACTTAAGACACACACTTTATTGTGGAATAAACAAACTTGATTGAATAAAAAATAGATACAATAAAAAGTTTGTGTCTTAAGTCTTATCTAAGCGAACGTTATCGTTCGACATCGTGGGCCAGGGGGTCAATGTTTCATATATACGAAAATGATGCGGTCCAATTTTATAATGATCGGATCGTAATTAGGCATAGCTTTCATATAAGACCCTCTTCTGAAAATCACTTTAAGATGAATAAATGTTGGGTTTGACTAAATTTTATGATGATCGGTCTACAATACGTCAAATATCCCATATAGCTGACATTTCTGAAATACTGTTTTTGCTCATATATTCCATGTAGGATATTATATGATTGGACTTGAAAAATGTACTTTCTTATTTGTGTTATACCGATTGGACTTAAGCTGTTGTATATTTATTACTGTTTATTATGTACCTACCAAATTGTTAGGTAGTACCTACTATCATGCTACAGACTTTTACATCCCTGGTATGGTGGCAAAGGATATCAACAAATGGGATTATTTAAAACTTTCATCATTACAATGGGATTTTATTTTTCTGCTCCGACGATTGAATACAGTTCATGTGTATGTGCATATTAAAGCGCATGTTATATACATAGGAAGTATTGGGAACAATTATAAGAACGGTTTCTTCATTCTTAATGATGCGAAGCGGAAAAACATAATTCCTACTGTCAAACTACTGATGATCTTATGATGAATCTATAACAATAAGTTTTCAAGGAAACTCTTTAATGGCCATAAGTTAAATGACAAAATTTTGTGGAAAATAATTATTTGCTGGGAAATAATAATAAGAACGTAATTTTTATTGATTTTTGTTACAGAGGAAACATAATAGAAGCAAAAAATTCACTCGTGTCTAAATACAAAATAGAAAATATCGTTTTGATAATGTTTTCCGAACAAATTAATTTATGATCAGTAAATATGTAATAAATCAACAATACTTGACTGTAAGACTTAACACAGTAATTCGCTTTTAAATTTTTCTTCTTTGCATCATTGAAAATTACGCAACCGTTCTTATTATATTTTCCAACACTGTATGTGTGTGTAAGTGCAAGAGTGCGTGCATTTCTTTTGATTTAATTTGTGTGTGTGTGCGTGTAATTTTATATATGTGCGTATGTATGTATGTATGTATGTATACGATGAAAAACAGTCTGAAACGCAGCAATGTTCAAGATATTTTATTTTCTCCTAGTTGTTGTTTCTTTACTTTAACCAAACCTAAAAACCCGTATAGATGTATGAGGATATACACACACAGGTGTATGTGTACATACATATATGTAAATATATGTATATAAAACAAATAAATAACGCTATATTACAAGAACTTCAAGCTAGATGCTTAAATAGTTGTGTGTGTATGTAAATATTTTAATATGTTACATGGTGAAAAATGCATTTCTAAATGTAGAAATGAAAAAACTGTTTAAACCTTAAATGCAATTTGAGAAGCACTTCTTTATATTTTTTTCTGAATTTTAAAACAATTTTTTAAAATTATAGAGAAAAACATTTGTAATTATTGCAAATTTTTCAACACCATCATATTAATTGGAAAGTTTCATAGGATTATGTTGAGTATGTATCATGTTTGAAACTTATGGAACGTTGCACAGTGGATCAGTATCGAATTTTTTTAAAATAAATCTGTCACTTCTAAACGACTGATCCGATAACATTTTACATATTTAGTGGCGGCGCTATGAATGCTCAAATTAGATCACTTTTGATATTTTTAATTGCTTTTCATTTGATTTCACAGATTTTTATATTTTCTGAAAGTCCCCATTCGATCTGAACAAAATATTTGTTAGGACAAGGTTTTTTCATATTAAGTTTGACGTCTCTCTTTTTAAAAGAGCGCAAATATTTTTTACAAACAACTCTCACCTGGAATTATTCCAGTTTTATATTTGGTCTGGACAAAAATGAACTGAGTTAAATTTTTTCATACAAATAATAATGCCATATGTATTTCTATGGCCACCAACAAAGCAACTTTCTTTTTTCCTTCATTTTGAATACACAATATTTTAAAATACTTTAATATATTTTTTGACACTAAAAAGTCAAAGCAAAATAAATCAATGAACGTACTATGGTGTAACTATACAAGGTGAGTGTAGTAGCACAGCTGACTGACTTTGTTTACAATTTACTTATGTCAAAAGTAATACTTTCTCAAGTGTTTTTGACAGTAGTACATTATTTTACAAACAAATGGGCTGTTGTTTCTGTATTGTGTTGTACATATTTGTTGCCCATTTGCACTCATGTGGCAGCTTTGATTTTCTAGAAAAATAAATAAATGAATTGTGCTGCAAAAAACTCTCAGGAAAAATTCTTTTTTTCTTCGGAACAAAAGGGTGAATCCACCTTAAGTCGTAATTTTTTCCATACTCTGTTTCGGTTTTTTCCTAAATATTGGACAGACTTTCATCAAATATTATTTGTTTGTTAAATAACAAAATTTTTAATCGTATACAAAAAGTTTTCAAGCAACAACTTGTCCAGGTTCAAATTTTAAACAGGTTCATATAATAATATACAGATATGTGCCCATCAAAATGACGTATAAATTACTAAACAAAAAAAAAAGCGTTCAAAAGATACGTCATCTGTTATGAAGCTGGCATTTTTAAGTTATACACCCAATACAAAACTTAAACTCGTATGCTTCTTGGCTACCCCCAGATATAATTATATTTCGATGGGACCAGCCGTTTAGATATGGCATAATTAGTTCCAAAAAAATGTTGATACTGCCCCACTGTGCGTTGCTGTGCTTTAAAGTATTTCTATAATTACACAAATTATTATTTAGTTATTTATTAATATAACTGTTAGTTGTTCTTTACATAGGGGAGAGGGGGGCACGTTTATACCCGGGCCACCTTTGAACTATGTTGATAAAATCTCAGTTTAACATTTTGGCGACCCTTAACCGAGTTTTTCACATTGCAACCCTGTTTTCTAGCAACGTTAACAACTTTTGCTAGTTTTTTCAGTCTTCGACCGAATGTAGTTGGATGAACAAGTTTTCGCAGTGCCATTGTATTTTTTATTTTTTTATTTTTTTTTTTGTAAGAGTGTAAGAAGTATTCAGTGATCGTTTTCTTTCGTGAAAGAAATTTATTGCAGTCCAAAATTAAATTTAAACAAAATTAAGTTAAATTATTTGATATTTATGTAAAAAAAAATATTTATTATAAATTTCCGTGAAATGGCATGCCAGTTCAGGTTTGAACAAAGAAAAAGGGGGCATCTTTGAACATGTTAATTTATCAACCGAAGTACCAAACATTATTGATTCTCTCTTATTTTCTGAAAATGACGAATCCAATGCTGATCATGATGCTTTAAAGGAAAATCTAATGTCACCTGAAATCGCAAGGCCTTTTTCGTCTTAATAACATAAAACTTATTTTTGATCTGAATTTCTTTTATTTTGTAATTGTTAATGTTTATGTTTTTCTTAATAAATAAATCGAATTTATTATATATATAAAACTGTTTATGCCGTTCAAAACTGCCCCAGCCTAGTTCAAAGCTGCCCCGTATGGGGGGCACATTTGAACACAATGACTTCATTCATTAAACAAATAATAAAATATAAATCGAACTAAAAATAAGTTACTTGTAGACTTAAGCTAAAGTTTATTTCCATATATATTAGTTAAATTATGTAAAAAGTCAATAATTCAAAAATATAAATTTGTATGTGGCTTGAAAGCAAAAAGTGTTCTAAGGTGCCCCCCTCTCCTCTACTATATATATAAACACTTTTAAAATCATATTCAAAATCTCCACTACCTAATAAGTTAGAAATTAAAGCAATTTTTCTGATATATATATATAATATTGCTAATATTTGCATATTGTAAATTGAAATTATTTCTACACCCAGCCAATAATTACTTACAACATTCCTTTAATATGTTCATATGTGCGTATACTCACACTAAATAGATTTTTTCTTCATTTTGTTAGCTTGCTGTAGTAGTAGTGTTAGCGGTATTAGTAGTAGCAGTTAACTAGTAGGTACCAGCAGCAGTAGGTATTAACGTAGTAGATTCATTGTGGTAGTATTTCGTGCATCCACGATTTGTTTTTGTTGCACTTTGGTTTAATTTAAGTAATACACATTCACCACTCCTCCAAACCGTTTCAGACATCTTCACTTACTACCATAAAACATTCACTCTATACTGACTCTTGTTGCTGCTCTTTAAGATGCATGTATTCTTTATTGCAAAAGGGTGTTTTTTTTTTGGAGTTTTTAAATATTGAAAACAATTTCAATAGTGCAAATTTTGGAATAGAAGACAAATACCTACCTAAGAATGCTTGAAAAGTTATAAGAATAGCTTTAATTTTTATGTTTTTTTTTTTCTCTAATAAATATTGCATTTGACAGAGCATAAACTTCATAATTTTTGTTTTAAAGAAAAGTAACACTCAGGCAGAATGGCAGCGCCTCTGGTGGTGAGTAGACGCATTAATGTTAAAGCTTGATTTTATAGCTTTTATTTTTAATTATTTTACTTCGGTGGCGTTTGAATGCTATACCACCGAAGGTGGGCGCTGTGATAAATATTAGTTATGATGGATAGCAAGAAAACTAAACTCATGTTGTTTGAGTGGCAGCGGCTGGGAATCGAACAAATACCAACTCATGCTTAATGATCAAATGCGCTAACCATCGGCGTAGATAGCCCGGTCTGGGGGAGGCTAAGCCCCCCCCAGAAAAAATTTAGCCACCCCCAGAATTTTTATTCTTTTATTGCATTTTTTTTTGAACAATTTTCCATAGCTTTTACTAAAAAGTGTTCCAAAAAGATCCCCCCAGGAAAAAGGCCTAGCTACGCCGATGGCGCTAACCAATTAAGCTACTGCACCCTCAATTTGAGTGCTTTGGACTTTGAATCCATTTAATTTTAATATTCTTTATAACCCATATCCCCTGCATATACTTCTAATCTGAACACTGCCTCTGAGTTTTGAAGAAATGGAGAAGCCAACATATTGTAAAGTGGCTGCTTGCAACTTCACAATCATTTTGAGGTTTTGGATAACGAAATTTTTATGTGAAATGAACAGCTAACTGCCGCTAATAACATTCTTAAATTACCGGAAAATCTTATAAGTTCCACTTGATCAGATATGTTTTTCTTTTTAGTCTCATTGAAAGGTTACCCACATGCTGATGATTTACATTTAGAGGGTATAGCTAAATCTGGGGATGAATTATTAAGAATTGGTAATGAAGATTCAAAGTTGAAAGTATCACTTTTAGTTTTATGCGAGATAATCTTTCAAATATTGTTCTTCAGGACATTCCCCTTCAATTTGTTTTCTATTTGAGGGTTGTGCAATATTATATAAACCCAGAATTGTTCTTTAGTCAATACATTAATTTTGTAATTCAACGAGTTTTAATAACATTACGCATACTATAAAGTATTCCTTGCAATGCATCAATTGATATTAGAAAAAGTATATTTTAAAATGGATTGTTAATGCCAATTATTTTATATGGATTAGAGGTTTATAGTGGAATGGTGAGTTTTTTGAAGATAAAAAGATGTTTCAATAGGATTTGAAGATATGTTTATAGTTTGCGGATTCGAGGCCACTTATCAGCATACTAGTATGCTTATGATTTGTTGGAATGTATCTTTGTCAATTCACCATCTTTTCTTCACCATCTTTTCTGCTGTGCAGGTTTGACTTTTCACACTCAACTCGGACGCACTGTTTAATATGCTCAAAATTTTCATACAATATTTATGTAGAGATCATTTATAGTATAATTAATTAGATTGAGGAATTCAATATTATAAGAAACGAAATTTTTAATATTCTGTGAATCGATTTAAAACACTCTATTTATTATTAGTGAGCCCAATTTTTAAAAGTTTGGTTACAACTTTTCGTTGATAAGCAATGCACGTGATAGCGATAAGTTAATTGAAATGTGTATAATGTAAGTTATGTTAGATTAATAAGATATGAGCTTTCAAATGTTGTACTTAAATCAATTGAACTTTATTGGCTTAGGATTTTTCGTGAATTAATAAATAAATAAATGAATAAAATGTAATATAAGTTAGCTGTTGTCGTTAAAATGTATGCTTTGCAGCACTGAAAGGTTGAGCAATCTTAGATAGGCTACCAGGGACCAAATTACCGCATTCGATATCGTGTAAAATTTTTCATTTTTTCATTTTTCGATACGATAGCTCATTCGATCACGAATGCGGTAGTTTGGCCCCATAAATAATTGAAGGATAAATCTATAATTCCATTCACAATTCGATATTAGGCGGCAATAGGACAATAGACTGTGGAACCTACAAAGCCATTGGTAATACCTAACCATCCATACACAGAAAATAATGCTTCATTTTGGTGTTGCATGAATAGGGATTCAGTATTGTCGGCAAAAAATCTGGTCTGCAGCAATCGAATATTTTATAAACAGTGGCCGATTTAGAGAGACAGTATGGAACAGGACGAGTAGGTATTGTCCTTAACCCGGCGACGGGGGTGGATTTTAGCGGACATGGGGGTTGGGTCATAATGACCCACTTATTTAACTCGGGTTTTTGCTGTATTGATAAAAAATATATACAATTTAGATTGAATCTAACCTTATTAAAGAAATGAAACATGACTTTGTTAAAAAATAACGTATTTATTTTTAATTTTAAACAAAAAACATTTCATATTAAAAAAGTTAACAAAGGAGGCTTCTTCTAGCTTAAATATAATAAACACTTATTGTTATATGGATGGGTGGGTCATATTTACCTTTTTTAACTTTAAGAACGTGTTACTCGAAGTACAATCGCTATGTGACTGATTTGAAATTTATAACATTCAGAGAGATTCAATATCTCCAGCTACTGAGAAGAGCGTAGAGAAGAGAAGTACAGTTTGAAAACTACAATCAATTCAAAAAGTGACGGGTAATTATGACCCATCCCCTCCGGCGCCGGATTAAATATGTGCTAATCTTTATTTGGGTTTCAATGTATAGTTATGATTTTTATTATCTACCTTAGATGATAAACTGGAATCCTATGTTTTGGGTATTAACAAATGACTTGCTGCCACCGGCAGATGATGTCAAATTTATATCAATTTAATAGGTTAAAAATGTTATACAAGTACGGATGAAGTTAACGGTTATGATAATTATCACATAATCAAATATGCTCCAAAGAATAAAGAACAAAACTAATTTCGACAAGCTGGACGAGCAAATACGAAGTCTTCTGGATGATCTTGATCTTGAACGGCAATAGCTAAAGCTGATTTCAAAAGTATAGAATGGAGGAAAAACCCCGATAGACTAGGCGATAGTTTGCCGGACTATCAGTCAGAGTGTTGCGGGTTCGATTCCTGCCAAAGACTCTGGGTGTTTTCTGCAGATAAGAAAAAAAAAAACAAAATTATGGAATATAAATAAATATAAAATTAGGTGTCATTATTTCCGCATATATGAAACTTATTTGTGTTGCATTTTATTTGGATACCAACATTTAAAAAAAAAAAAAAAAAAAAAAAAAAAAAGCTTTCAAGATTCACAAAATAGTTTATTCTGAAATACCATTATTGCGTATTGCGAGTCATGTCCGGATGAATCTTCGTATAAGATAGCAAGGTCATCAAATCAGCGAACGCAGAATAATGCATGAGTGTCACACTGTAACAGCACTCTAAAATAAGCGTAGTTTTTGCACTAATGAGGTCTGAATGATGCAGCAAATTGTATGCTCACTGATTATGCATAGGCCATACAGTTCCTAAATTATACCCAGATTTCAAAACTCCAGCCAACGCTATTCTATGACTACATCGTTTTATATATTTATGAACTAACATGGTGGAAGTAGCACATTTTCTTGGTCTTGATTAGTTAAGAAGTTTGATTTCTTTCTGTCAGAGTTGTAGAGATGAAGGTCAGTAAGGACGTTGAGCGCTTTCTATATTACTGAACACTACTGACGAGACTGGTTAATTTTTGGCTGACTTAGTATCTACAAAATAGATCAGAAGTTACAATTTTTTAATTACTTAATGCTTAATTTGCAATTTAAATGAATCCGGTTTATATGTAAATAAAATAAACTAACGTTTTTAAAAGCTAAAAATGTACATCTTAAAGGAGACACCGTGTACTTTATTTTTTGTGAAAACACAAAAACATACACATACACACAGCTAAGTTTAGTTTAGTCAGTCAGTTTAGTCGTTTGTGTAAATCGCAGCCGACTCTTTGACGCCATATTACAAAAGTAATGGGTACACCGTCATAGATAACTATGGGGTTTTTATTCCTTGTTATTTTATATCTACTGGGAAATTTTACTAACTATGTCTTTTTTGCCCAGCTCTCGCTCTATATCTCTCTCTCTCTTTTCTCTGTCTATCTTACCCATTATCCTTTGGCTTATGTTTATCTCTTTTTTTTATGTTTTTCTATATGAAATGGCATTTAGATTTTTTTTTTGCAGATTTCCTTTTTAAACGTCGTCTCCTTGTGCAGTTTTTATTTGATGTTGTTGTTATTGTTTTTTCTACATTTTCATTTTATATTTAATACAACAGCCAAACCACCAACTTAAAAATAATAAAAACTGTCCAATTTATTAAGCAGGGAAAATTTTCAAAAGAAAATCTTCAAATAAAGTTGGTAAGCGTTAAGGGCTGTGTAAGAACTTGGCAAGTTACAGGGAACAAGAGGAATTTCTTAGAAATTATGTATTTAATATTAAAGTAAACTTAACTCAGTAATGGACTTGTTGTATATGTGTGCTAGAACTAGGCTGTATAAATACATACATATATATATTTATGTGTGTATATGTATGTTTAAATCTAAGTTTTTGTTATTGCAACATTTACAAAAATTCAGTAGTTTGTGAAAATACAAAGTTTGTCTGCGGTGGTCGGATACTGCTGCGCTGGGCAAAATGTTGAAATTTTAGGTGCCCTTAGTAACATGACAACAAATTTTGTTCTTTTCCAAAACTAATGATTCAATTTACTTTAAGTTCTTGCTTCAAATATATTTTAAGAAGAACTCCTACTACATGGCTTATAATAGTGTTAATTTTTAGCTATAAATATTTGTTAAATTTTTATTATTTCATTAAATCTATAATTCTTTAGTAGCCTTAGTTTGGCTATTTCATAGTTTCATTCATAGATTTATTTCATTACAAAGAGTTTTTTTTCGCATACGCAGTGGAAAAAAGATGAAGCTAAATTTTCTTTAGCTGGATACAGTTTAATGGCATAAATCTCCAATAAATTCGTGCTTGCTATGAATTAAAGCTTTGTCACAAAGTCTGTGTGTGTAAAACATGCTCTCGTCTAAAATGCAAAAATGAAATTAATGAAATTCAACTAGAATGTTTATCATTGTCTTAAGTAGTTTGGTATTGAAAATCAATAATATTGGTTAAGATAGAAGACAGTTCAAAAAGCGTAGGCAACAGCAATAAAATATTTTGATCTTTTTTGTTTGGCATTGCTCAAGGGGTCTGCTTTAAAATCAATATTTTCCTCTTCCTGTATATAATTTTTGACTTGTGTTACATTCTACATGTTAATTCATTATGATCCTCGACAGACATTTACACTTTAAAGCCCTTATTCATAAAACTTACAACAGGTTTATAAGAGGTTTATAAAGCAAATTTTGTATGGACATTTGTTTTATAAAATTATTATAAACCTGTTGTAATTTTTATGAATAAGGGGGTAATAGTTGTTCATAAACTTTTCGATATACAAGTGGTTGAATTAATATTTTTAACTGCAATACTTTGCCTTATTTCAACTTTACTTTACTTTGCTCAGCGAAAGAAAATTTCTAAGAAAAACTGTTAACAAAGAAAAGTGTAAATAAAATAACACTTGTCTGCATATTAGAAGAGTAAGCTTAAGTTTATTATTAAATGCAATTTGAAAGGTTTCACTAAAGCGTAAACAGATTTGAATAATTGCTTGTAAAGCAGACAAATTATGTAAAACACAAAGCAACAATTAATATTTATTATAATAAGTTCAAATTGAGTCTTGTTAAATTATACAGTTTTATAAGAAGGCCAATGGAAATTAAATTTATCCAACTGTTCGTAGCACAAAAAAAGAATGACTCCTCGTGGTGTATCGCAACAAGACTAAAGCTACCTGTGGATTGACGAAGATAATCCAATGCTGCTTCAATACAGACAATTTTCTATAGAAAATATTGTTATCCACAAGATTTTCCATAGAAAATACTGTTATACACAAGATTTTCCAGATAAAATACTGTTATACACAAGATTTTGTATAGAAAATACTGTTATAAAGAAGATTTTCTATAGAAAATACTGTTATACACAAGATTTGATATAGATAAAATACTGTTATACACAATATTTTGTATAGAAAATACTGTTATAAAGAAGATTTTCTATAGAAAATACTATTATACACAAGATTTTCCATAGAAAATACTGTTATACAGAAGATTTTACATAGAAAATACTGTTACACAAGATTATTCATAAAAAATACTGTTATACAGAAGATTTCTCATAGAAAATACTGTTTTCCAGAAGATTTTCCATAGAAAATACTACTATACACAAGATTTTCTATTAAAAATTCTGTTATACACAAGACTTGTTAAGAAAATACTGTTATACACAATATTTTGCATAGAAAATACTGTTATACACAAGACTTAATATAAAAAATACTGTTATATACGAGATATTCCAGATAAAATACTGTTATACACAAGATTTTGTATAGAAAATATTGTTATACACCAGATTTGATATAGATAAAATACTGTTATACACAATATTTTGTATAGAAAATACTGTTATAAAGAAGATTTTCTATAGAAAATACTGTTATACACAAGATTTTCCATAGAAAATACTGTTATACAAAAGATTTTACATAGAAAATACTGTTACACAAGATCATTCATAAAAAATACTGTTATACAGAAGATTTCTCATAGAATACTACTATACACAAGATTTTCTATTAAAAATTCTGTTATACACAAGACTTGATAAGAAAATACTGTTATACACAATATTTTGCATAGCAAATACTGTTATACACAAGACTTGATATAAAAAATACTGTTATATACGAGATATTCCAGATAAAATACTGTTATACACAAGATTTTGTATAGAAAATATTGTTATACACCAGATTTTTTATAGAAAATACTGTTATTCAAGATATTCCAGATAAAATACTGTTATACACAAGATTTTGTATAGAAAATACTTTTATATACAAGATTTTCTATAGAATATACTGTTATACAGAAGATTTTACATATAACATACTGTGATACACCAGAGTTTCTATAGAAAATACTGTTATATACAAGATATTCTAGATAAAATACTGTTATACACAAGATTTTTTATAGAAAATACTGTTATAAAGAAGATTTTCTATAGAAAATACTGTTAGACACTAGATTTTTTTTACAATCTAATTGCATTTCCGAAATTACAAATGAAATTTTCTAAAAAATTCTGAAATATAACTGCAAATACCTGAAATTCAACTGGTAGCTTCTAAAACAGCTGACAAAAAGACGGCCAGTTAAAAAAATTATGCCAACTTAAAAATCTATACACCTAAAAAAAAAACACCCTACATAATTTGATAATTCTAAAAATATTATTAGAAAATCTAAATTATAATTGCAACATTTCGAAGTACAATACGAAACTTCTGATATACAATTGGTAATGGTGTAGTTATTCTCTCTATAAGATTTCACTAAGACTTTATTTCTAATAATAATTCCTAAAAACTCGTTACAGCTATCTTTAGATTTATTGACACTTAAAATAAATTGTTTTATCTTTTTAACCATAAACAAGAGCAGGTTATTATTTGTAGGTTTTTTATTCTTCAACAAAAATATCATTGTTAGTAGTTGCTGATAGAAACAAAAAGAGTGCCATAGTTTACACTTGTACTTGCATTTTACTTTTAAGAACACGAAACATAAACTTTATGTCTCAAAATGAAAGTTTTTCATTTCAATAACACAACGAGTTTTTTCTTGTTAATTTATTGACACTTTACTACACCTGTGACGATATTCTTTAGGGCTTTTCTTTATCAAAAAGGAAGATAGAATAAAAAACTATATTGGTTTACATTAATGGGGTCAAGTTGGCGGAGAAATTTATTTTAAAATGTAAAAAAAATAAAGACAAGACTGCGAAGACCTGGCAAAACTTGGTAATCACTAATGACTAATTACTGAACACCTTACTTTGCAATTGCTAGTAATGGCTGACATATTATCTGATGTATAACTACTTTTTAAGGACATTTTTTTTTGATAGATCAAATGTTTTCCAAATTGATTTAAAATGTTTTTAGTCATAAAATTTGTTTTCTTAATTTTGGATTTTGTAAGATTTTAAACCAAGATCCTTGCCTTGATGAAAGTCCACGCAACTAAATGATTGGTCACGGTCATCACCCAAACTCTCCGCTACAGCCCCAGCCACTAAGGGCTGGATGTGGTCTATTAGATCGCGTATCATCCATAAATTGCACTGAGACTTACATTTTACGGATGGTAGTGGCAATAGTGGTCTCGTTATGTCATTGACGTATGATCAAAGTGCACGAGAAACGTTTCTCAAATAACGCTTATATTTTCGTAATACAGCTAAATAATTTAGAGCCATTGTTACGGCGTGAATATCACTTATAGGGCATTAATGGCCAATATTGAATTTCTAGCTTTATAAGCTCAAATGAAGAACATCTAGAGTACATCCTAAAGATTACTTTGCAAACAAAAAATAATAAAAACATTATAACGAACAAATATGAGATTTTTACACATAAAAACTATTCCCAAAACAATTAGAAACTTTTTTGAAAGCCAATTAAAACTTAAATGATAACGAACACATAGAGTTTACTGGAGTAACAATCTCACACACACACGCACACACACACACACATATATATACATATAAACAGAATATTTGAGTAGAAAAGGTGCGTGTGTTTGAAAACATGTCTAGATGTGTATACTAAAGCGGAAGTGAGTGTGTGTGGTAACGTTTGTTAGTTGTTATTTCAGGAAATATGATGACATTTTACATTGATAGATTTTCGTAGTTAGGTGTGTGAGCATGTTTTAGGGAATAGTTTAATATTCTAAAGTACGTGGGTTCTCTGAGAATATAAGAGGAAGTCTTTTGTAATTTATAAAAAAACAAAGTTTATAAGCATTCAATATACGTTCCCCATTATGGTGGTAGAAGGTATAAATATGTTGAGGGAAGTTATCAGATTTTAAATGTTTACTGGAACCGATTGCAGTTATAGACCGATCCTCATTATATTTTGTTTAACTGAAACATATTATCACGTCACCACACTGGATAAGATTGCTATGTATCCATTCTTGTTCAAATGTATTTACCCTTATATTTATAAACTTTATAGCTATATATTTGCGCAAGACATCTTACAGATAATTACAAACAAATATACATGACATACATGGAGCAGTATATAACTACATGAGAGTTGTTACTTTAAAATAAAATTTTAAAGTTTTCTCTTTTGTGATCGCTTTTATTATGTAATGTTAGAAGAAACAAATAGTTGGATTAGAGTGATTTTTTAAAAGCTTGCGTATTTGATTAAAAAAAAGACACATACAATTTAAAGAAATTCTTGTAAATGTTGACGGCACACTGCGGCGCCTACACCTCAAATGTCCAATTTTAGCATACCCTCTCCAACATATCGGGCACAATCTTAAAAATACATTTTTCGAGTCCGTTGTGGACTTGTCACTATATGTTAAGGCTCATTAACCCTAGTAAGCTAACATACATAAATTGTACGTGCAGTTGTTTTTCTTATAGTGGAAGACCATGGGCCTCAGCCCCTTTAAATTTTAATTTGGTTTTTTTTTTAATTCTGAATTGGGTGGAAGGAATATTTTTTTTAATTTTTCGTAGCCCTTTAAGCTGCACTTCAGCCAAATCATATATTTCTATGAAAACTAAAAACGTCCATAACTCGAAAACTAAAGTTAGACTTACACGATTGAAATTTTGAAGAAGAAATCTAGCTTAAGCGTTTGCGCCAATATTTTTATTTAATTTTTGCTTCTTATTTTTCAATTTTCTATCCCCCTAGGTACTTTGTTATTTGGATCTGCGTCGGTAAACCAAAACAAAAATTGTATTGTTACATTAAAAAAATTTAGCACTTATTTTTTCTTTTGTAGAACATTTTATCTATCTATCTTTTGAAATTCATTTTCTGGCAACACTGCCGCGCTGACGCTTTCCACAGCATTGCCAGATTAAGTAAATTGTGATACTTTAAAATTTTTGTATGAAGAATTTTGTAAAGAACCTAAACTTTTATTTGCTGGTAATACAGTTGCCGCTCAGTCCCGGATCACACACTGCCACTTTTTCTGCGCAACTTTTGAGTTTGTGTATGAGAGGGGGAAAAAGAGAGGGAGGGGACCACTCTTTGTTAAATCTTGTTAGTCTTTTAGGGTTAACATAGCCGTACAAAAAATAATCTAGACACGTTAAAGCGCACGATCTAAGCGGCCAATTGAACGAAATAAATTGATTGAAATTAAGTGTTCACCGATCGCGCCTCTCAATCGGGCCATTGTTGCGCGTGCTGTGTGGAATCTGGCACCGTCTTGTTTAAACAACATATCAACCAAGTTCAGCTCTTCCATTTTGTGCAGTTTGGAAAGAGTACGGTAAAATGATGCCACCAGCTACACACCAAACCACAATCCACACCGAATTGTGCATTTTTCGGTATGCATTGACAGTTATTTCAATGCTTCTGGCTGCTCTTCATATCAAATGCGACAATTTTGCTTGTTTACGTATCTATTCCACCAGAAATGAGCTTCGGCTTTAAACACAATTTTCCGATAAAAAAATTTCACGATGCACTTTTTTAATCGAGCATGAATTTTGAGGCGCTGTGATAACAATTTTATACAATTGACAATTATTATAATTTTATACTTTCTATATGTATATATTAAAAAAAGTAAATTGGATTACTTCGAATATTTAAACAAAAAATTAGCCAAATCGGTGCAAGTATTTTCCGATAAATAGAAAGTAGTAAGCGTAAAAGTAGGTGTGACAAATTTTTCTTTCTATGAAAACTTTAAATAGATTAATACGAACATTTGAAAGAAAAATTAGCCAAATTGTTGGAGCCGTTTTCTGATTTTAGGTAAATCAAAAAAGTGGGCGTAAAAGTAGGCGGATCAAAATTCTCTTTCCGCAAAAACCTAAGTTGGACCTTGGCGATCATTGGAAAGAAAAAATCGTCCAAATCGGTCAAGCCGTTCTCCACTGATGCAATGACCAACGAACAACATTGATTTTTATTTATATAGAAGATAGATAGATATAAAAATGAAAAATTACTCAAAAAAATGCCAAATTTTGTGGTTTTCATTGTTATTATTCAGAAATATTTTGTAAAAATAACAAAATTTGGGGTAAAAATTCATTTACATATTTGGGCAATTTTTCGCTACGAAAAGTGGCCCCGATATATGAGGCCACCTTTCATTTTAACTTTGGGATGATTTTTCATAAAAAAAATTAGGGCTAATTTTCCTAATAAAATATGAACCCTAAATTTGGCCATATTTCGTTTTTTTTTCTTTGGGGCCATTTTTCCTGGGGTCATTTTTCGCAGCGCCTATTTTGCTAATAAAATCTGCAAGCGTTGTTTGTTTGTAAGTCGATTGATGGTAAAAATTATAGACCAAACTGAACTTGCTTAACAGTAACATGAAACACGAAAACAGCTGAGCTGGAAAAGAGAATGTTTCTAAAAAAAATCACCCTTTACAAATACAGCAAGAGCTAGACGTAACTAAGTAGTTATTTACCTCTATAGAGTGTTATTGAAAATGTTATTTCTATCTGTTGACTGTTGTGTAGTAGCTGTTTTGTTTTTGTTTCGTTTCGCTTTATTAGTACATTTTTGTTTTTTGTGGGTTTAGCATAGTTTTTATTGTGCCAAAAACACTCTATGCTAAATTCTCATTTGTATACTTGTAAACTTGTCTAACAGACTTTATTTATATATATATATATATACATATGTATGTATGTAAGCCAGCATATACATATATAAATGCATGCATGTGTTTGTGTATAAAAAGTACAAGTCGCATATAACTTTTATATGACTGCAATATAGCCATGTTAAAAGTGGGAGTAGACTGTGCACTCAATGTTCAGTTGTTAGAATAGAAAACAAAACATCATGAGTTGGAGGTGGAATTTGTAACACCCCTCATTTTCTTGTTTTTCATATTTCATTACACTCCATACACGTGTTAGTTAGTTTTGAACTTTGAGTCTCAACAACTGTTGGTTAAAAAGTTTTACTGACTGGTTGGTTTGTTCGCTGGTTGGTGGATGACTGTCTGTCTGCCTAACTGTCTGTCTAACGTACTGACGTTTGGTTGCTTGGCCCGTTTTTCTTTTATGTCTGCTGCATTTTATATTCTCTTCCGCTGCTGAAGCTGTAAAAAACAAGCTCGCGCGTGTATGTGTTTTAAGCTTCGTAACATTCGTTTAGTTCGCTTCTGCTGCGCCACATCATCCTGGTGGCATCGTAGGGAAACCATTACATTTCATTAGATTTTTTTTTGTTCTGGTTTTTTGTTTTATTTGCTCCATGTGCTTCTTGTTAGACTTCAAGATGGTGATATTGTTAGTCCCGCTTACCTCCAATCTCTCTCACACACACATTCGTTTTTATATTTGTCCCTCACTTTTGCATTTTATATAAATGTATATATGTATGTATGTACATGTATTTAACATTTATTTTTTATTATTACTTCTCTGCTCTGTTGCAATGCTCTATATTCATTTACTTTTTTCAGTTATTTTTTTTTTATTTTACTTTTGTATTATTCCGTTTTACAGCTTTTGTAAAATGGTATTGTAAAATTAGTGCAAATATGGGTGGCAAAGTAATGCGTTTAACTGGTATATAAGTTTGGTTAAGTTTATTCTGTGTGTGTTTCCCAGTGTTAACCGCACCATTTATATGTCACTCATAAAGTGTACATATATGCATTTGTGGGTTGTGATGTGTGTTTGTGTGTGTGCGCTTGGGTGTGTATTAGTATTAAAATACTAACAAAAATATTGTTCAAACAAACATACTTATGAAGATAAATAAAATAGCACGTATCTGTGGCAGTCAAGACCGATATTGAAAAGTAATAAGGCGGTGGTTTTCGAGGTAAATTACAGGTTACAGATGCGGCACATTGCTATCAAATATGGACATAATCTGTTTAAGCTGCTTTCAACAAGAACTTTGTTTTTCAATAGGGGCATGTTGCAATAACATTACCGTGTTGATATTTTACTTTTTGATCATCTCAATAGTAGAAGTTTTGACAATTGTTACAGTGAATTCAATATCACACGAAAATGGTGGATTAAAGAAAACTACATTTCGTAAACTTCATGACTATAAACAAAATGTCATGAATCCATGCAACGCCGTATTGTTTCTCACTACTTAAACTAATTAATTAAACTTTTGCAATTTTAAACTTACTTCTTTCTGATTTTAAAAACCACCAAAGTGTTCAGCAAATAAAACTGATTTAAACATAAAAAAAACAACCATAGTTAACAAAAATAAATTAAAAACGCTTACCTGCATTACATTCTTTAAACATGGTAAAAATAATTATTTATATTCCGGTGTCAAAATGCTGTCAGATTTCTTTGTTTCTTTTTTTTTTTTTTGCGCTCGCCTCGATTGTTGTTAAAATCTGAAGTGGCAAGCAATTAATCCACCGCATTATTAACACTACCGATGTCACCGCAGATTAATGGACACCAAAATAACATACAGTACTTTTCACAAACCAACAGCAAAAAATACATATCACGATTGAGATTTTTTTTTTTATTTATTTTCTTTTTTGTAATTACCAAACCAAAAGATTAAATGTGATGATATAATTACAGCAACAATAACAAGAATTGCAAAAACTACAAACACAACAGTATAAAAGTAAGAATTTGTAAAATTGATTTTCTGCTGCAAAATAAAGTAAAAAACAAACACTTGTGTATCGTACATGCAAGTACTAGACAGAATACACGTACATAAGTATTTAATATACAACACAGTACAATATACAATCATTACACACTCTTATTACTATTATGATGATGATGGTGATGATGCTGGTGTTGTACGGTTTATACATATTGTTGTATTTAAATCTTGTGAGTGCAATCAATGATTATCATCTTTTTACAACAAATTAAATAAATAAACATACATAAATATATTTATTGATGTATTGTTGCACGGCTGTTTGTAACTGTATGGTTGTTATTTGATGTATGTATGTTGTATATGTAAATGTTCATTAAGTGTAGTTGAAGTACATGGCCGGTGGGACAATTTTTATAATTCCCATAAATGTTGTACAGCACTCAGCATATACTTGCATACTGCAAGCAATGCTTATATCGACAGTTCAATTACAAAACATGCTATGTCGACTTAGCATGTTTTTAATTTTTTTGCGTTTTTGAATTAAGATTTTTTCAACTTAAATTCTGTCAAATTTTGGTTGTGATTGGCTAGTCCAATCAATAGTTATAAACACCAAGTTCTACCTCATATAGTTTTTTAGATATCGCCTGTAAACTTTAGGAGCTTTTCCTGCAAAACTCACGTTTTCGACTTAGCATGTTTTGGAATTGAGCTGTCGATATGTAAAACCTAAGAAAAGCAATTGAAAATTAATAATTGATATAAAGTCTAATTAAAATTCTGAGCAGATTCTTACAAATTCAATAGTTTTCTGAAATTATGTTGAAAATCTTAAACTGAAATTTTTATTAAAATTTATTCAAAACAATAACAATAAGCATGGTTTGAGTATTACTGCAAGATATTTCGATAAAAGTGATATATACAATCGAATCATCGTATTGACTAATCTACTGTGAGCGTCAATATAAAGTAAACACATACTAATGTTTAAAATAAATTTTTATTTTATATAATACAAGTACAAATTTAACAAAAACTGAAAAAAAATAAGAAACATACAAGAAACTAATTCAATTTTAACAGATTTTTCGCGCCAAAGTAAACAATGTACAACTATGTACAACATTGTATTTAGCAATTTGTTTGTATGTAGTCCTTTTGCCTTTATTACAGCTGACAATTTCTTAGACAGAGAATCAACAAGTTTTGTAGTGAAAAACTTCTAAATTTTGTCTCATTCATCCTGTAGAAATGCCTTAAATTTTTGTCCAGAAATTCCCACAGGTGCTCTATTGGATTGAGGTCAGGGAACTGCGTACAATGATCTAAAGCTTTCTCACATATAAATCGTAGTACAGAATTTCATGCTGAATGTTTCATAATAGTTCAAAGCTTTCTTAAGAGAAACTGATATTTTACATACATCAGTTATAAGTAAGTAAAAATTATACTATTGACTTTTGTGAAAGTTGGTCCATAACTGGCCATAGTTCTCATACAAGCTGCACTTCGGAGAATAATCACAGAGTTTACAGAGTTGACAATTTTGACTTTTCAAAAATCCAAAATCAGTTTCCTAGGGCTTTTTGATAATTAATTTATTGTGAGTTAAACACAGCTCTGTTCTAAAAGAAAGAGTTAGATATAAATTCTTGATTATAACCAGAATATGCATAAAGTTCTAAAATAAATGGAAATTACGGTATAATAATAGGTAATTTAGTGGTGGGTATATAAGATTCGGCACAGCCGAATATAAACTCTTGCTTGATTTACTTTATTTTGACGCCTAAAAATTGGTCTATTCTAACAATCAATAAATCAATTGAATTTGTATGGGCTTTTGTTTTTTTGTGTGAATTCGAGTCTACTTAAATAAATATTTAAATATGTAATATAATTTACTAATATAATAATATTTATATTTTATATTTATATAAGCTTTTCGTTTAAGTATATGTGATGTTGACTTTGTTTTGAAGATCACAGTATATTCTATGTGTATTTGTGCTATTAGGACTTGTGCTTATTTCTCTCAGATCAACGTGGTCACACAATTCTCTGGCCTTACTCAATGCTACATGTAAATTGTGTAAATGGATAGTTTGCTCCAACTCTACTACGGCAAATGTCAAGTTACTTCCTTTTAAAAACTAATCTTTTAATTTGCTATGTGGAATTGTAATTTTAAGAATTTCTAGGTTTCGTTCCGAAAAAATTCTTTGTTTTACCTTTTCTATAAAAGCAAAAAACGGCATCAATTCCACTTGCGAACGGAATTAAAAGTAGATTTGAATACATAACACTAATTCACAACCCTACTTGGGTGCCACTCTCAATAGGAAGCCGAGAGATATTATTCAAAAACCTGTGTAATTTTTTCAATACGCATCTATCTGTCTGGTTATTTTTTTTTTGGTTAATAATTTTCCTGCTGAAATTATACGACAAAATACTCTCCTGCATTAATTTGACAGAATTTCCCGCCAAACAAACATTCCTGCCAGTTAAACAAGTTTTGCAACTTAAAGTTCTATACGTCTCAAAAAGCACCCTATTAAAATAAATTCTACTTCCGAAAATTTCTTTAACGGGCATAAATGTCTGAAAAATGTTGCTAGCCAAATAGAATGCAATACAATTACATAAGTCTAATATAAACGGAAAACATTTCACAAAATTGTATGACGATCGTTTCGTAATTAGTCATAGCTCCCATATATGATAAAAAATTAAATTCTAGACAAATAAGTTTATATTATGTAGATATATAAATCATTGACGCAGGTCGCATTATCTGTTTTTGCTCATAATTCTCGCTGACAGGCATTATACTCGTACTATACTTTCTTAGTTGTTTCTTTTAATTGTTTGGTGAAGTTGTATAATCGAAAGTAACTTTGAACATTTTGGTTTCTTGTTTCCTAAACAGATTAATTCAAAATTTCATAAATGTTTGTTCTCACAAGTAAATTCATAAATTATTGAGTGTGCAATGACATTTGTCCTTGACTGTATACAAACACGCATGCACACACACGCACACTTAAAATATTTCATATGTACACAATATATACATACATAAATATATTTATGATCTGTATGTGTTTTCGTGTGTCCTCATGCATGGATGCATGCATGCGTGTGTAGATTGTGATGTTGCATGCATTGCATCATGTCGATAAACTTAAGACCATGACAGTGAATGTTGGTAGAATGATTTCTGTTGCTGTTGTTGTTGTTGCCAGTGTTGTTGGTTGTATTCTACTGTGTGCGTAGATATAAGTTGTGTGCTTGTTTGTTTGCTAGTATGGCTGTATGCCAGAGTGTATTGTCTGCACAAAATAACAATTGGTGTTAAGGAAAGTTTTACATTCAAGTCTGTTGCATATACATGTGGGTGCAATATTAATATAACTGAGTGTGTGTATGTGTGTGTGCGTAAGTATGTAATTGTCAGAGTCTGTAAATGGTTGCGTTGTTGGGTACAGTGTAGTGTTGTGTAAGTGTTTGTGTGAGTGTTAGTTTTATCTGATTGCGGTTAGCTGAATTGCATTGCGTTGTTATTTCTGTTGGCTTTTATTTATTTTTTGTTTCAATTCTTGTAATATTATTTTTACATTCCTATCATCATCTTCTGCTGCTCTTTGTTTATTTGTTATAGTTGTTGCTGGGGTTTTATTCCACTCAGCTTTTAATATTATTTAAAATTGTTTCGGTTGCTGTACGAAATGTCTGTTGCCTTTCTTGTTATTTTTCCATGGTAGAGTTTTGTAAATTATTTCACACTTTGGGATTAATTTTCACTTTTTATACATCAAAGATACGAGTCTAAAAGTTATGTGAAATTCATTACGAAATGCTAAAAGTAAAATACTGAAAGCTGTTTTTATTACATTTAAATATCAGGCACTGTGGAGGAAACAGCAATAAATTTCCGGGTGTTCTAAAGTCACAAAATGTTACTTTAAAATGTTGGCTTTAAAATTAAGGAGATTAAGTATATAAGGGAACAAGTTAACAAAAAATAATTTATGTATATGTATCTACCGCAAGCAAGACTAATTTGCATAATTTCGTTTAGAATACTTATACATGTAATAAATATACATGTAATAAAAATGTTCTTGGATGGTCATAAATATATTAAACAAAATTTGTTCTACGTTAAAGCCAAAAGAGAAAAAAGTTAACCCCTTTTGCCTGTCTGTAGGGAAAACCGTATTAAGTTTGAACAAACGACAGTTGACATGTTGCATTTTTACAATATATAGAATTATGATTAATAATGGTTGATTTCCACGTTGTTTGCGGTAATGGTCTCTTAAGGACAAGAAGTGCATCTGTAATACCAATGCTTGAATATCAAATGTTTCTGTAATTGATCTACTTTTTGTTGCAGTTCACCAAACAAGCGATCACTAAGTCATAATTGGTCTTAGGCGCCATTTTGTGCTGAATATCCTGCGATAGGTGTAGTAAACACCCGTTTCTCCTTTTCACTCTGTGTTGTACAATCTACATACATTTTCTATGACTATGTCAAGTCCAGTATAAACCCTGAATATTTCGCATTGTCTAATTTATAGAAAAAACAGACCCAAAGAAAAAAATAGCTTTTGCTTGGATTTACCTCCAGACCGTTTTGAGTGGCCCAGTTGCTGAGATATTTCAAGGCATTGGTCTTGATGTTACTAATCGCATTCAAAAACATACCTAAAACTAATAATACCACATTGTCCACATAAGCAATTTACACGAAGCAATCTTTATTACTTAATTAAATAATACAATTATTCCCTTGAAATTTCTTCACAATTTGCAGCACAATGCGTATTGCTTAAGTGGCTAGTATTTATTTTTTGTATACACATGTATATACGAGAGTAACACGAGTTGCTAGTACAATCAAGTGTGTACTCATCTTATCTATACCCCACCCCGATGTCTAAAAGTTAATCAGTTTAGCTTAAATAAATATTTCGTGTAAATTGGCCAGTTAGATTAGAATAGAAGAATTTTCAACAGTTGAAATTGTTTCGACCTTTCTTGGGTATTAAGACGCTATCCAGTTGCTTGTGTATGTTTTAACATCTAGATCAGTAGCTAGTGAGAGACATTTCATGCTAACAATGCTAAAGAATATTTTTGTATTAAAAAAAATATTACTACCTGTATGTACACACAAATATGATGGCATAATGAAATTAATGAAAATAAAAAAAAAATTCCCACTCTTCTTTCCGCAATTGAATAAAATGCAATAATTCAAAAATATTCAAAATGTACTGAAAATATTAAAAATGCTGTTTTATTATTGTTTTATAATAAACAATAACTTGCTTGTTTGGAAGCTTGCAAGCAACCAAATTAAATTATGGTTTGTTACGCTCTTTGTAGTGAGTTTCATTAACAGTCGTGTTGTGTATACGAAAATGACAAAAAGTATTCGGCCCTTCGGGGCATAGCGTGAGCACCATTGATCTAGATCTACTAGAGCCAGTGTTGTCAACTTTGAAATTTCTAAACGCACCAAAATGGAGAAAAAAGCGCCCCATTTACAAAAAAGAAAAAACGCACCAAGTTAAGAATTTCGCTTTTGTTTCAAATATTTATTGAATTAATTTGAAATTTTTTAATATCATAAATTCTATAAAAAACTTTTTATCAACGATTATTAGTAAAAGTAATAATAGTAAAAGCATTTTTTTAATAACTGTGCTAATAACGATAAAATAAGCATTTAACCACTCCAAATTTAACTCACAATATGATACTCGGAACTAAATTCTTCAATGCATGCAAAACAAAGCATTACAAATTGTTTACAAACTACCAATTCTAAATTCAACTGTCACATTGTTCAAAGATATAAGCAAAACAATTTTACCAATTTATGGATTGCATGAGTATCAGGTGTTAATGTTTGTTTTTAAATGCATTAACCATATTGGTCACCAAAGCATGCCATTTTCAACAGCAATTTAGTTTTAACACACGAAACAGAACAAATTTAAGAATTCCTCGATGTAGAAACTACCAAGCCACGCATTCATTACGTGGGTACTGTAAAATTCAATAATTTACATGCAGATTTGAAGTCAATTAATCGAATTTCACTATTTAAATCGTCTTGTAAACAACATTTATTTAACAACATCGAAACGCTTTTGTAATTTTTATTTTTTGTAAAACAGTTTTTATACATATTTTTTGTAATTTAATAATCTTAAGTTTAAGTTAAGTCTTTTATTTGTACTTTTGTAAATTAATTAATTTGCCAACTTGCCTTACGGCGCTGAGGCCGAAATTGAAATGTATTTAAAATATTTTGTACAAATAACTTTTTTCTGTAGAAAAGTTTTTTCTATAGAAAACAAAAAAAAAAAAAAAAAAAGTACTAATTGTTAGGATTCCACTGGTACTCTAACCCTGGTTGTTCGTCTACAGTTAAGTAGACCAAACCATCAGGTTATACAAGAATTTTTATTTACATGTTTGAAATGTTAATTTGATTTTCAAACAAAGATTTTTCAAGAATTTCATTTATCATACATTCGTATTTAAAATACATTTTTTCATCGTATAGATTTCATGAGTTATGAATTATTAAAAAAACTGCAATTAAAAATTAGTAAAAATAAAGATTTCAGCGCACCAAAATTAAAAAAAAAGCGCACCGCGCACTAACTAAAGAATTTTTTGCACCAAAAATGGTGCGAAACGCACCAAGTTGACAACGCTGGTATTCGGCCCTCCGGGGCATAGCGTGAGCACCATTGATCTAGATCTACTAGAGCATATTAAATTGTTTAAGACGTGTTGGAAAATATTTTGATACTGTACGAGTATAAAGCTAGATTTACACGATTGAAATTTTCTTCAAAATTGCTCTTCAAAATGCTTCAAACTCGTGTAAACAGCAAAAATAGTTATTTTGAAGAGCAATTTTGAAGAAAATTTCAATCGTGTAAATCTAGCTTAAGAACTATTCAAAATTTTATGATTTTGAATTACAGTTGAATATTGTTTCCATTTTATGAGTGGTTGTAAAGCTGTGATTTGCTGAACTTTTGCTAAATTATTGCTTAAATTTAAAGACAGAATTCATCTTTTAACACATTATTTCCGGAAATACTCTTCGTCTAATTATTTTCTAATTCTAAAATTAATCGAAGTAACAAGTTGTTTCTACGTTTAATAAAATGTGCTATTTTTTATTTATCATTCATGTATTTTCTATGCAATGGCATAATAGTTACTTCTTAGTATTGCATTGTTCTGCGTATGACTCCTTTAAATGCCATTCTTTAACCAGTTAATTTTGTCCAAACTGTTAATAAAATTTAATTATAAATCTACTCCTTTAAACACCGCAAACAATCCACCCACTACCATAAGCAGCAGATCATATTAAAAACAAATTTCATATTAAATTAAACAATTGTATATATTTAAAGAAACAAAACCAAACAATACAAACAATACTTTCGTATCGTAAAGTTAGGCTGGGAACCTCGTATGCGCAAACAAATACGAAATCATCTTATTTTTATGCACCATCATGTCATAACTTACAACAAGAAGCATATAACTTATTTTTTTTTGTTTTGTTTTTGTTTTTGCTTTTAGCCTTATCTTCTTACGGTTTCATTCCGTTAGCAACTTAAATTTGGTTTGGCTGTGTGCTTTTGCCATTTTAATCTTTGATGCCACAAATGGCATGCAATCATTTTCCAGAAGTAATTTCCAGTGTGAATGTTGTGCGTGTGTGTGTGTGTGTGTGTGAGTGCCATCGTCATGACTGAATGACTACAAGAATGAACAAGAAAATACCGAAACACAGTCATAGAGATATGCATACAAACATGCTTGAGATGAAAACAACTAAGGGTCCTTTTCACACTTGAACAATTAAGGGTGTTCAGAAAGTAGTTATTTCAATTTAAATATAATACGTTTTGTTCAATACTTTTATATTTTTTATATATATAAAAACATGATGCTTTCTGCAATTAAACTTTGAGTTAAAGTAAACAAAATTAACAGTGTGAAAACTTTTAATGGTGCACCCTAATGTTGTTATCCTTACATACACATGTTTGTTTTTTACACACAAAATTATAGGAGTTTAAAAGAAAATATAAGATTATTTTTGCCAACGTTAATGAAATTATGCGTGCAAAAATTTACACCTTTCATTGGAATTTTACAATGCAGCAGATGTATGCACTCGCAAGCACATGATAATGGTCAGTCATACAAATAGACAATTGCTTATGTAATACAAATATTTAATACTGTCAATGATTTTAAATCGAATTATTGGAAAACCAGCGGCATCAAAATTATATATGTATAATATGCTCAATTGAATATACCATTCCATTTATCTATACATGATCACATTTTGAACGACCTTAACAAATATACAGCCAGGTCACAGAATTTAGTTCCGATCAGAGTGGAATCAATTTAGTTTTTTGCTTCTGTAGAAAAAGCACAACGACAATTTTTTTCTTTAATGTTTATAATAACAAAACAGCGGTGTTTAAACAAGAATAAAAATCAAGATAATAGGATAGGATCTCCTTTGAATTTCTTTTCAATAAGGATTAACTTTTTTGTTGCAAAAATTACAAAAATCCGACAAATTTCCGGTATAAAAATTGTAATTTTTTTGGTAATTTAAAAGAATTTATGAGGAGAAGAGAAATAAGAATTTTAAAACTTTCAACCTTTGTATACACGCAGAGAAAAAATATAGTTGTGCATGTTTACCACAACTATTATAACATTTTGATTTTTTTATAAATATTATGGTCACTATAAATATTTATATGATTTATATAATTATAGCAATTATGTAATGTTTCATGATGAAAGATTATACCATATTATGTTGTTCTCAATCATAATTATGATTATAATCAAAGAGCAGCAAATTATGATAAATGGATTCATCATAAACATTATTGCAACAAATATATACATAGTTACTACAATCGTATATATGATTGTAGTAATCATGTGAATCGTAACTTAACCATATTATGGTTACTGCCATCATATAAATAATAACAGTGACCATAACATTGTTGAAAAACTTGTAAAAATGTTGACATTGTTGTGGTAAACATGTTCAACTATATTTGTTCTATGTGTGTACCTATATATGTATATAATGAAGATAAAAACTTTGTTCATATTCAGGGATGTCATAGAAACCAATATTGTCAGAATTGGTTTAAAAACCGACAAGAAAAAATGCTTTGGTGCCATAGGGCACTGCTACACGTTCAATAAATATCGTGATACTAGAAATATCTGGATATTAATTGAACGTGTAGCAGTGATACTAGAAATATCACGATATTTATTGAACGTGTAGCAGTGCCCTATGACACCAAAGCATTTTTGCTTGTCGGTTTTAAAACCAATTTTTACAACATTGGTTTCTATGACACCCCTGATTAAGTCCCAAAGCAAGATGAGCGGTTTTGGCGTTAACAAAATGCTTTCCCTACTCTCATAGCTGGCAGTATAAATGTACCGCCAGAAGACAACTATAATAAAGTAGAAAAATGTCATAACAAAGTGTAGCAGGAGTAACAAAATGGAATGAAATCTTAATCTTCTGTTGGCAACATATTTATTACTCTATTTTTATGAATTGGATGCAGAAACACTGTTGCTTTTTAATGAATAAATTGCATATGGATGAGTGTGATTTTTACTGTATTTATTTATTTATTGTCTGTATTTGTTTTTAAATTGTTCGTGTAAAAATGGAGGTAATTTATTTTAAGAAACAGTTAAATTATTTAATATTTAAAATAAAGTTTAGCATTTTATTGCATTAAAAAAAAATAATATTATTCTTACAATCTAATAACATGTCAACTCCCTTTGACTTTTTAAAGCAACTAAAAGCTGCCCAAATAGCATTTTATGTATGATAACGAAACTTAAGCTAAACATAAAAACAAACTGAAGCCAGAACTTTCGACACAATAACCAAGGCTGTTTAAAACTCTACAAAGTTTTTTGGCCAAAGATTTATGAGTATTAACAACCAGCAACAAAATGTCGACATATTAATGAATCAATGGAAAATACCAAACAACAAGAATTGTTGCAACAATGTATGAATTTTAAATTTTGTATGCAACATTCGTTGTGGCTGCTACACATCTTCATGCAACACTATACGGATCTATTTGATTGAAAACAATGTTTCGTACAACAAGAACAACAACAGCAACAACCGAATATAATGCAATGCATGAAGCCGTACAGGTGAAAATGTCATAACATTGAAAACGTTTAAGTTAAATAGCTAAAATTTAACAACAGCAACAACAATGTATGTGTATTGTTTATGTGTGAGTGACAAACGTACTTTCAGCATTGAATAAAAAAGATTAATGCAACACTTTAGTTGTAATACTCGCACGAACAATTGTTGTTTAGTTTTGCCAGTAGTAGTTTAGTTAGTTCGATTTTTCAATTTCATGTACTATAAATACAAAAATGGAAATATTTTATACAATATAATAGAATTTCGGGGCTTTTAGAGGTTTTGCCAGAGTTGTAGGAGCATGAAATCTCTAAATACAATTTCAAAAGAATTTTTTTTTTTGGAAATACCATACTTTTGCAATACGCAACAGAGAATCTCTCAAGCTAATATTTCAAAGGCATTTTATTGGTCTTTAGTACTCATTCGTCAGACCCTTATCTGCATGCTCTATGTTTTCGAATTATCATCATATTATTGTTCTATAACAGAATCTTACAATCTTAAGCTATGTGTCCACGATTGTCAGATATTGAAACGTTGTCATATCTAGCAATGTGCTAGCAATGTACTGACATAGAAAAATTTTTAGCAAAAGGTAAATTGTCAGTTTACACGACTGTAAGAAAACAAACAACCGAAATTGTCAGTTTACACGGTTGTCAGATTGTTGTGTGGCATTGTCAAATTCGTTTTGCAGCTCTGTATGTGTGTTTAAAATTTTTATTAATGCACACTTTAATTTAATTCTTTAATTTTCTTCCACAATTTTTCAAAAATTTTATTAACGCACACTTGTTTGTTTATTATTTATATATATACAGAGTTGCATTTATAAATAATTTCTATGACAATGCTGCCATTGGCAGATGCATAAACTTTGCACATATGTCAATGAAAAGTGTTTGACAATTGTCTTAAAACAATGACAATGACAAAATTGTGTATTTACACGATTGTTAGATATTTTTGTCTTCCAATGTATTGAAAATGCTCTTTCTTACAACCTTGTAAGGCAAAAATTTTAAGTTTACACGCTTGTTAGACAATTTCTGAACATTTTTCTGACAACGTTGTAATATCTGACGATCGTGGGCACATAGCTTAATTCTAAGAACGTTAAATCACAAATCGGAGGGGTATAATTGTCATGGTTCAAATGTTTGACAGAAATTCGTGTTGCATAAATAATTAATAAGTTTGATATTAAAATTAAAATTATACACATAATTTTCAATTCAGTTCAGACTGTTTTAAAATCAATTTGGACGTAAGGAATTCCATTATGGGGAACACCAAGTAATACCAGTATTTATCTTATGCTAAGAGCACAATCGAAAATTTTTCGGACCATGACGGGAGCACCGTCGAGATTTAGAAGTATCATTGTTTAATGATGAATTCAAAAAAATTCTTGAGAGTATATCCTGGAGTTTCAAATCCATCCGAACCCGCTTGCGAGATTACTACTAGAAACCAATCAGTAAATGCCTTTCTAATTTAGGGTCCATTTGTCCATTATGGCTCTTTCAACTGAGAGTAAATAATTTTTAAGGTTCATGTATAAGATTTGAATATTTCTTGTAAGGCAGATTCAATAAGTAAATAAGAAAAAGTTAAAAACAAAAATCATTCACTTTGTTTAAAACTATAAATGACTAAAGGTGGATTCACCCATTCGTTCTTAACAAAAATTTTGTTTGAACAATTTTTTTATATGAAGTTTGACGTCTCTCTTTTTGAGAGAGAGAAAATATTTTTTACGAACTTGAATTGGTTTAATTTTATATTTTGTTCTGGACAAAAATGAATTGAGTTGCCAATAGGTTGCATTTTTTCATATAAATAACAATGCCTTATGTATATCCATGCCCATCAGCAAAAGCAACTATCTTTTTTCATTAATTTTGAATTTATATCTGTGATTTTGAATACACAATACTTTAAAATAATTTAGTATTTGTATTTTGACACTTATACCGTACACAGACGACAGAGTTAATGCGCATTAAAAACTCACTAATTTGAATTAAGATTTTACCGTGACAGACGACAGTTTCTGCATTTAAACTTTATTTAGGTAACAGCTGTTTGTTTGTCAACAACTATTTAATTATGAAAAAATTTGTTTGGCATTTGGTGAAAAATCAGTATTTATTTGAAAAAAAAGCTGAAATTACTTTTGCTGAAACTGTTTCATAATGCAAAAATTGTTCTTGCACTAGCAACCATCAACCTGAACGTGTTGCTACATGTGGGGACCGCAGTGGGACACTCTGAAATAAGAGAAAGGCAATTGTAGAAATCTATTTTTATTATTTTAATTGTCTAATTGTCTTCTTCTTATTTTAGAATAGTAAACAATTTGATAACATATTATTGATTTTCGACGATGTTGCCATATTCAAATAGCTAAATGCAGTATAAATTCAGTTTGATTTTGTGTATTTACGTTTACCTTAATGCGCATTAAGATAGGATAATTCACGAGTTAATTTGAATTAAGACTGTTAATGCAAATTAACTGTGTCGTCTGTCTACGCTATTAAAACCCAAAGCATGTCTACATATGGCAGCTTTGATTTTTCAAAAAAATCGATCGAAATGGCCGAATCGTGCTGCAAAAAAAATTTCTCTGGAAAAAATTTCTGTTAAGAACAAATGGGTGAAGCCACTTTAAAATCTTAATATTTTCACTTTAAAAGTGTAATGAAATAATAGATTCTCTATTATGGTGAATCAAGTCTTTTACAAAACTGTATTATTGTTCAAGTCATTTCCATTGTATAAAGTGCATAAAGTATATTCTTATGGGTCATTTCGTATTGGCTAAAAATACTTTTTAATAATTTAATTTAAACACAATAAACAATTATACATAAATAAGAATTATTAAAATTTCTTAAAATAAATTATATTTCAGTAAACTTTGGCATAATATGAAATACCCCTTTTTTAGATATGATATAAACATATGATGATTTTCAAATATGCACATACAGTGGGGAGCACAAATGAGTACATGTTTGTACTTTGTGAATTAGGAGAACACTAAGAAATGTTTTTATGTTTAATATTTAAGGAAATAATTTATAAATCGAGACAAAAAGTATCAAGTGCTAAGAAAAAAAAAAACAAATGAAAATAACTCGCTTCACTAAATTTTGCTTCAAACAAAAACTTTAGGGAGCGATAGTATTTTTACCCCTTATTCATAAAACTTACACAGGTTTATAACAGGTATGGAAATACAAAATTTGCTTTATAAACCTCTTATAAACCTGTTCTAAGTTTTATGAATAAGGGCTTTAATATTTACTCTAAAGCCTGTTAATTTATAAAACACTTTCTACACCTTTTGGCATACCCTCCACTAATTTTGCAATTAACTCATTTGGAAAGCGCTAGTGGTAGATCATTAGCGCTGAACCCGCTGCCAACCCTCTTACGAATTGCTTGAAGTTATTTAGTATTGCCCCAACTGCCACTTCAAGATTGACCACAAATTATCGATCGGAAGGAAATTTTGCTTACTAAGCCTTTCACAATTCTCAGCGTGTACTTTATGTCACTATGCAGCTGAAAATAACTTTATCCACTTGATAGAGGCTTCTATCTACAAAATCGGGTAGTTGTGTTTGCAAAATACGCAACTAACCTTCTTTCCTCATTTTTTCTTTGATTCTTTGCAGTGGTGTAATTTGCCACTATGAAAAGCAGCCTCATATCATGACGTTTCGCCCTTCGTTCTTCAATGTTTACTTTACATGGAGTCTTTGAATTCTTTGGTCTGATCGACGCCAGCAATCTTGTTTACCGTCGGATTCAAAACTATTTAATTTGGATTACACGTTTTCAGTCATTTACTGTCCAATTTCTGTGTTCTCTTTTACAAACTTTAACATTTTTAATCGAAAATACGATATAATAAATATCATGAAGGGTTCATCTTGCTGTCCATCTACTAGCGGGGTTGCCTATTGGTGTAAAAACATGTTTTGGTGTTTTTTCATTTGTGTTATCATGAGACGTACGTCCGCATTTTTTAGCAACTATTTGCGACCTGTGATTTGGGAACAATAGAATGCCTGTTTTGAACTCTTATGACTATTGATTGACTTATTTTAAGTTGTTTAGCTATTAATCGAGTAGAATAGCTGCTTTCTGTCATTGCTAGAATATTTCGTGCAAATATTTCAAAAGACACACTTTAGCAAAACTGAGTGCATGCTAATATTTTTCTTATTAATTATTTATTTACCGAAAATTATTATTTTCCATTTTGTATTGTAAATTATTTTATTTAGCATTACAGCTAAAATAAATAACAAATTAAAATGTTTAATTTTCTTTCCTACTTTTATTTGTTTGTAATAAAAAGTGCCCAAGGCACAAACATGTACTCATTTGCGCACCCCACTGTATATATAAATATTGTTTTACTCCAACAATACAAATGTATTTATCAATTTAAGGGCAATATACAACACAATGTGGAACATGTTTCTTTTTGCTGTCATTTAATGAACCCGCATGAATTTAAACTATTATTGGGGTATTATTGGATACAATAGTAAGGAAATTGCTATTTTAATATGATTGAGTGGGGACAACCTCACACCGGCCTTCTAACCAAACCTAACCTAATGTGATTGAAAAGGTTTTTATATTTCCAGTAGGTGAAAATGATAAAAAAAGTTTAATACAAATGCACGTTCTACTTGCACAAGTGCGAATTATACTTGAAGTGTTGGTATTCCTTTTTTAGCGGGACACATTGCTAGAACTTCACTTTGTGGGCCTTCTACAAGACATGTTTACATATTTTAAAATATTCGATACTTATTTTAGACTGACTTCTCTCAGAAGAGAAATGTTACCGAGACCAAAAGAGGCATAGTAATGTATAGTGAACAAAGTTTTTGCTGTATTTTAAATCAAAACATTTTATCGTTTTTGACATTGATATTATTAATAACTATTTGAGGCAAATTCTTTTAATGTCTCTTTTTTTAAGACATATGTACGTTAACGTATAATTCGGAAGTGCTCCCTAGATGGGAGTTATGACCTATAATAAGACGACCTTAATCTAATTCGGCATATGTAAGCCGAAGACAAAAAGGAAGAATGCCAACTTGATAAATAAAATAAACAAAGGTCAAATCCGGCACTGGCTGGACTAAATACTTAAAGTTGATTAGATATAAGATTTGAAATACTTATTGTTAGTGCGTTTTAAACGAAGATCCAATAAATAAATGTAAGTAAAAATAAGTGAGAAAGTATAGTCAATCAAGCCCGACCATATAATACCCTACAGCCAGTTTTTCAGAAATGGGCGTTATATATACCTATTGTAGAGCGATCATCCAAAAATTTATTGTCATGATGTTTGTGAATATAAGTATTATATGTGTTAAACTTTATCACGATATCGGAGAGGATCTTATATGGAAGTTTCGACTTATTATGGAGCGGTCATAATAAAATTGTACCGTATTAGTTTTAGACATATGAAATATATTTTCGTTCAATATTATTTGGATACCAACATTTTGGAAAGAGTTATGCTCTTTAAAGTGATTTTCTGAAGTGGGTCTTACATGGGAGCTACGAGTAATTATGGACCGATCTGCACAAAATTTGTAGATGTGATTTGGCTTTATTTACCACTCATTTGTGATGAAATTTGTTTGGATACTTGCATAATTCAAATATTTATGATCGGTAAACTCCAATTTCGGGAGGACATTTGTATGGGGGTCAGGGGAAATAATGGACCGATTTCCATCAGTTTCAATCTCATCCGTCCTTGGGCCAAAAATATAACGTACTAAATTTTATCCAAATATCTTTAAAATTGCGACCTGTACTCTGCGCACAAGCTTTACATAGACAGCCATCCAGACGGACGGACGGAAGGACGGACATCGTTAAATCGACTCAGAAAATGTTTCTGAGTCGATCGGTATACTTTAAGGTGGATGTTGGACCCAGTTTTTTGGGCGTTACAAACACACATCCAATATACCATCCCCACGATAGTGGTGTAGTATATAAAAATATGTAGGACGACTATTCAACTTGATGACGATGTTTATGAAAGATTTATACGTGCATACTTTCATGGTTTTCGGAAGTGATCTCTATCTGAGAGTTACGGTCAATTATGGACCGATCGTCATACGATTTGGTAAGTCAATTTTTACATACATGAGAATTATCAGGAATCTTAAACTAATAACGATTTTCCTAAAAGCTTTTAGCGCATTTAAGTGATTTACGGAAGTAGACTTTATATAGGAGCTATAAACAAATTTGGATCGATTAAACAAAAAAATATCTGCAAAGTAATGTCTTTAGGAAGGCCTCTTTACCGCATATTTTTCCCGCTATACTTCGCTATACTTACACCTTTACAACTACTTATGTATATATTATGGTATGAATATATTTTCCCTTATAAGTCTGTATAATCAGGTGTATGTGTACTCTACACTATTGTAGCTGCTTGTTTATTTTTGTCATTGATTTGTTTTTGTTTGCTGAACAGACTGGCCGCCGTGGCATGTGTCATTTATTGCCTTGGTTGTAATGCAGCTGATGTTGTTTACGTCTTTGTTATACAAACAGGTCATACAGTTGGGGAAAATCTATTATGGGTAATAAGATGTAAAAGAAATATTTTTACAATACTCACTTGTATAAAAATGTCCATGCACATTTACTTAACATCTTTAAATACAACTTTACTTTAAAAATATCTTCTCTCCCCTAAACAAGTATCCCCTACTATATGTCTAGGTCAATTGTCCTATTTACGCGTGTGTTTTTAACCCGTTTCTGTTTCCGTTGTCTATAGGTGTACAATGTACACATGCATGTATTTTTTGTTTGTTTTTCTGTCTCTGTATTTTGCTTAACTCTTTATTGTTAAAGTGCTCATATGTTGACCATTGTTGTCTATAGAGTGCTTTTTTTTTGTTTTATTTTTTCCGTTGTGTCTACCCTTTCCTGGCGAGCCTTTAACTGATGATTGCATTCGGTGACCATAGTAACATTTTGCCTTCCCAAATAGCTTTTCCCCAGCATCCTTACATTGGCACCATTATTTCTATATAGCTGCTATTGTGCCGCTTTAGTTGTCGTTGTATGGTCAAATGTGTGAGTGAATGTGTGGCGGAGTGTTTAAGAAGGGCACTAGTAAGAATGTGGGTGTTGGATTTGTGGTTGTTGTGGCTTCATGTCTGTAATATCGGTCATTGGAAATTCTTGAAAAATGTAATTTAATATTACTTTTTTTTCTGCTGTTGCTCTACATTTCCTCTTTCCGCGATATGCGACCATACTTAAGCAGGCACTGGAAAATTCCCCTCTTACCTTCTGTATTCTGCACGGCACGGGTTTGCTGTTTTTGTTTTTTTTTACTTTGATGTCTGTGATTTTAATGATTTTATGTGATTTTCATATAAGCATTTTCCTTATTATCACTACCAGCCATTATAATCAGCTTTTAAGTAACACAGTTATAGAGTTGCGCACAGTAGCAGGGAATAAATAAGATGATTTGGTTGTTTTTTTTTGTATTTCTTTTATGTTTTTAAGAAGGCTGGTAAAAATACAGTGCAATAGTTTATAAAAGATTTGGATGTGTTTATGGGTTTACTTCAGTTTTGGAAGCGTCTTTAGTAAATATTTACTACTTGGTTTTAAGTATATTTAGTAATTCGAACTAAGTAGTATTTAGTACTTGATATTACGTATTAATCCAATGCCTTAAAGTATACCTGTCGACTCATAATCACTTCCTGAGCCGATTTAACAATGTCCGTCCGTCCGTCTGTCTGGCTGGCTGTTCATGTAAACTCTGTGCGCACAGTGAATATATTTCGATAAGATTTTGTACATGATATTTTTTGTATACTAGGACGACTGGGATGGAAATTGGTAAAAATCGGTCCATTATTTCACCTAGCCCCCGTGCAAATGTTTGCCCGAAATAGCGGTTTAGCGGTCATAAATGTTTGATTTATGCAGATATCCACTCAGATTTTGCCACAAAGAAGAAGTTCATAAAGCCTAATCATATTTACAAATTTTGAATAGGTTGGTCCATCATAAATTATAGCTCCCATATAAGGCCCACTTCCAAAAATCACCATAAATCTCTTAGAAATATTTTTATCCAAATAAAATTCAACACAATTAAGTTTCACATTACAGACATCATGACACTTAATTTTATAACGGTCGGTCCATAATTAATCTTAGCTCGAATATAGGTTCCCCTTTGGAAATCAATTTAACATCTAGAAATCTTTTAACTCTTTCAGACCTGACGCAAATCTTCCAGAATTTTTTTCATAATTTTTGCAACATGTGTAGTTTTATCGTTTTTATATCCTTCAGGGATTTTCAGGACATGCACACCTGATGCATCTCGGTCAATTTTCATCAATATTTCTATTAAATAATTAATCGGTATAATAGAAAATTTGTTATTTTTTAAATATTAAAATAAAATAACTCCTGAAGAAGATTTCCAAAGGAAATCGAAATATCGAATTAATTATATACAAAAATAAAAAATATTTTATAAAAAACAAACTATTTAATAAAAATCATACAAAAAGGTCGAAGAAAATAGAATAAAATTAATATTTTTAACTAAAATAAATTTTTATTGCATGAAACGATTTCAATTAGTTTGAAATATTAAAATTAATAATTTTTTTTTGGTTAATATATGTATGTACACTTCCTTATTTGTAAATGATTAATACTTTTATAATTAAAAACATTTACTTATTTCCACGGCTCATTTTGTTAAAACTGAAATGTGACTGAAGATTTTCGTAATAATTCAAGTTACAGTAAATCAAACAGAAGAGAAATGTGAGAAGCAAATATAAAAAACAATCAGCACAATCGATGCATGTCAGTCTATTTTAAATTAAGTTGACAAAAGCAAAAATAATGAAATTGAAACCCAACCGCACAATCGATGCATCACGGTCTGAAAGGGTTAAAAATTTTTATTTTGATAAAAAATTTAACTAAATGAGAATTATTCCTCTTGCGAGTATAAATTGTAAAATTTAAAAATTTAACTTCAAGTGAACTTCGATTAAAAATTTTTAAATTTTAAAAAATTTAACACAAAAAATATTTATACGATCAAAAAAGGCCTGCAACTAAATTTTTGGATCATCGCACTATGGTTTTTTTCGTTTATTTTGGCATAAACTCTAATTTTAAAGCTATTGAATTGAAATTTGGTTTATGTAAATTTTTTTGCACCCAAGATGATCTACCAATTTTCATATGATTTGGTGTACAATTTCATATAGCTGCTATATAGCCGATCTGGCCGACGTGCAACTAGGTTTTACCTTAAAAAAATGCGATTATTTTTAAATGGAGCAAATTGGAGCAATAATGGTTAGTTATTCAGTAATCTGCACAATTTAATTAATAAGTTGCCATTTGCAAGTTTTTGCACTGGTTTGCTCTTCAAAAATTATAATCCACGAAACACAAATATAAATGTAATGTTCAATCTAATATTATACATAAATAAAACATTGCACAATTGGACAACAACACATAATAATGATCAAATTGGTAGCAGGTAATAATTTTACATACCTCCACTAATATTTTCCATAACAACACTTTTAATTTTATTCAATTCAACTTTCACAAGCACTCGAACTCAGCTGATGTTTACCGCCAGTTGTACCAAAACAAAGTGATATTTAATCAGCTGACTTTAAAAGCATGCCAGCAAGAAATGGTTGTAGCCCTAATTTATATTTAATAATTTTTTTTCTAATATGGGTATCTAGATTAAGGAAATCAGTTAAATTTTAAAATATGAATTCAAAAAAAAAAAATTGTGCATCGGTCTATAGGACATAGCTCCCATATTGCCCATTACAGATGTACAGTTCTTACACCTATACTGGGTGTAGGGTATTATATGGTCGAGCTTGACGGACTATATCTTTTTAGATGTTAGTACTTGGTATTGTTGATTACTACACATTACTGCGTATATTCTTAACAAATAATCCTCGTACTATTGACGTATGTATTTTAATGTTATTCCATTACTCGACATTCACAACTCTTGTAACAGCTTTCATGAAATTCCCACGAAAAAAAAACGTTTTATTTAATAATAAAGATTGTTTAATTTTATAACTAAAATTATAAATTTATAACATGGTCCCACTGTATTTTTGAACAACTTTAAAGAGATCAAGCACCTTTAAGTGTTTCATGTAATTAAACTTAAATTTCATGATGATTTACTGTCATGGCGATAAATGCCCCATAGAACTGCTCAACAATTCATACTTGACCTTTATTACTTTTTAATATGGTCAACAAAAAAAAAATAAAAATAATATGAAAACTCAAAGGAGTCTGATAACAAAGTAAATTGAATCACTTCAGCAATTAAATTTCAAGTTGGCAGCAGCCTCACCGTGACCATTTGGTAGCACAAAATGTAAGCAAATTAAAATTTAAATTAAGTTTTAGAGCAGGAGTGGCCAAAAGTTGCTTATGTAAGAGCAAACACCAATACATTTAAAGAAAAACTAATTTTTATTCAGTATTTTTTGTTGTAAAAGCCAATACATACAAAGAAACAACACACATTTTGAAACGGTATCATACGTTAAACAAAAACGAAATCTACATTGACGATCGCAGTCACCAATATTTACCAGTAGAGCATACGAAAGTGTTGTTGCTTTGCGCTTGCGTGTATAGAGTGAAGTACGACAAAAAAACAAATAAGGCAAAATTGTTTTTGTATTTCGTATTCCTACTGCTGAGTGCTGTAATGAGTATACAAAACACACAGCCTCTAGCTAAGAGTTTTTACAAATACAAAAGAGCACCAAGAGTATAGGCCTTGGGCACTCCTGTTTTAGAGAAAACTATTTTTGAACTTTTTATATTTATTATTACAGAACATTTTTCATTTGGCTTGAGCAGCAAAAGTAACAAAAAATTTGTAGTAATATAAAAATGTATAATAATAATAATGAAAATAATAAAAATAGTAATAAAAGCAAAGAAGAATACACACACATTTGTAAAACATAAGTAAATTTCGTTCTAACTCATAACATGTAATAAGAAATTTGGGAATTCTATTTCTCAAAAAATGGTGAGCTAAATAGATGATGTTTTCGAGTAGATCTGGGACAATAAACATTGCTGATGGCAGGGTAGAAAATGCATTTCAGTGTGCCATTTGTCTAGAAAAATATAGTTTCACAATGGTATTATTCGAGTTATTAATTAAAAAATGAATTCAAGCCAAATGAAATATTTTCTCTAATAATTTAAATTAATTTAATTTGTTTTTTTTAATACGTTGGTGTGGTTAAAGTAAAAGTTGTTAAAGTCAATGTATAAAAAATATACTTAATATAAAAATATGGTGGCATGAATAAATTTTTTATAAGATTACATTTAAATTTTATCTTTCCATCTCATTAAATTAGATTAAAAATGTAAGTGCACGCAGAGAAAAAATATAGTTGTGCATATTTACCACAACTAGTTAAAAAATTTTGAACAGTTATTTTTAAATATTATGGGAACTGTAATTATTTATATGATTTCTGCAACCATTATAAGTTAAGTTAAGTTATCAGTCACATGATTATAGCAATCATATATATGATTATAGCAATTATGTAATGTTTATGGTGCTCAGTTATATGATGAAAGATTATACCTTATTATGTTGTTCTCTATCATAATCAAAAGCAACAAATTATGATGAATGGATTTATCATAAACATAATTGCAACAAATATATACATAGTTATTACAATCATATATATGGTTACCGCAATCATATAAATAATTACAGTGACTATAGCATTGTTGAAAACCTTGTAAAAATGTTGACATAGTTGTGGTTAACATGTACAACTATATTTTTTCTCTGTGTGTGTATTTAATTATCATACATTTAGTTGTAAACGAAGTAAATTTATTTTAATTTATCTAATTTAACTAAATTTATTTAAATTTTAATTTATTTACAAATCATAGAAAAATTAATTTTTCTAAGAACATCCGTACAAATCTCCCCACAACTAAATATACTTATAAACAGAAACTAACTAACAAAATACACTTACGTTTTTAATCTAATTTAATGAGATGAAGAGATGAAATGGAAATCTTTACAGTAATATTATAAAGAATTTATTTATGCCACCATAAAGCACTTTTAAAGTTTTCATTCTTCTGCAGGCAAATGTGTTGTGACTTGTTTTTCTTTCAATTTCTCTCTTTTTCTTATGTCTGTGTGTGTGTTTAATTTTAATTGATCCACATAAATGTGTTTGAGCAGCGTTTTCTCTTTTGCATTTTATTTTGCCTCTATAGTTTTTTAAGTATATTTTTTTATACATTGAGTTTTACAACTTTTACTTTAAACACACACACACACGTATTAAACTCTGTGCTATACATGCAACAACACAGCCACACATAAAGAAGGAGTCTAATAAAATTATATAATCTTAACTATTTGAAAGATATAATCTTTACAATTTAGCTCATAAACCAAGTAAAGAAAAAAAGCAACTTAATGACATATATTGAGAGGATAGTTGTAAAGAAGGAAATCGTAAAATTCGTTATTGGAAGAAATACAATTTGTTTAAACATGAATTTCGTAAGGATATCAATGAGCTATTGCTTATACAGAAATTTTTACAATTCTAATTTTGCAATCAAATTAAATTAATTAAGTAATATGGTCATTTGCAATTTACAATTTTTATATAGAACATATTTGACATATAATGTAAAATAAACCTGTAAGACGTATGAGTGTTGATTAACAATATCAATCACACGTCGTAGTGCCCCTTTAATTTCTTGTTATTTAGTTTTATTGCCAATTTTCACTAAACAATGAATTTGAAACCAAATTAAAGTAATATCGTATCCTCAGTATAACAATAGCGTATATTTTTTTTGGGGTTTTGAGAAAATAGAGTTTAAAGTTTTTGTCAAATCGGATGTCTATTCAAACCTCAATATCGCGGTAAATAAAAATTCTTCATATTGGATTTTTCGGCGAATACCTAATACCATTTCTTGTCTTTAAATTGGCCAATTTTTTTATTCTACGCATCCTTTAAGACCACAATTATGTCATTCAAAGCGCAAGTCCTCCATATAGGCTATTTTATTTTTTAATGAATTCATATGATGTATCAGATACACTATTTTATTTTGTATGGTATACGCTGTTTTATTCAATAATTTTACGGTATTTTTATTAACATATTTAATCTCAAAAAATATCAATTTGTAACATTATAAAACAGTGATTAATTCATAGTTTTGTTAACAAAGTGGCACATATTCATTACTTTCCAATTTAGGTTATTATAAACAAAAAATTATGACAAATTAAGGAATACATTGCGTAAATCAAAAATAACTAGAAATTTATTCGTCTTCTTTCTCTTCCTCTGCTACATCTGGCTCAATTTCGCTTCTTTCTACCTTGTAAGCTAAAACAAAAAAAATTACTTCGAGCAACGAGGAAATAAATTTTTTTTGCACAAATTTTGGAGATAGAAATGGTCGGAATGAAACTATTTCTCAAACAATTGTGTATATTATTATAAGCTATTTTATGAGTTAAAGTTTTCATTAATTGTATTTCTTGTTCTACACGCTAAAATGAAGTATAATAAGTTTGGAGCGGCACTTTCAAGTAAAATAGCGCATATAAGCTTACACACTTATTGAAGGAACATTTTGAACAAGAAATTATAGACTATTTTTTCCAACGAAATTTTGACCCACTATTTGGAAGTAGAATTTAACGAAATTTTGACCAGACATAAAATCAATGATGGAGATTCTAAATATGCCATAAAAAAAATAATAGCGTATAAGCACATACGCTATTGTTATATTGAGGGGACGATATAATAATTTGCAATTTATCCCTTTGAGAACCAAACGTGTTTTTCTTTCTCATGTCTACAAAAAATATTTTTTTTTGGTAAAAAAACCTTTATATTCCCGCAAAGATGATTTTCATTTGCCAAATTTCAATATTTTTAAATTTTTCTGGGTATTTTTTTTTAAGGAAAAGGACCTCGCACAATCGTGTATGTTGGTTGAAAAGGCCTAAAATAATTAAATTTTCCAAATGCAAATGTTGGTTCTCAAAGGGTATTTAGAACATATTCGTACTTATAGTTTAAAATAAACATAATAGACGTATGAGTGTTGATTAACAACAATATCAATCATACACAGTAGTGTGCCTTTGAATTCTTGTTATTTAGTTTCCATTTTTCACTAAACAATAAATTTGTTTTTTTTCGTTACAGGTATGATTGTTTCCAATGTAGTTTGTAAGTATTACATTTCATAATCTTAAACCATTTGTACACAAAATTATTATTTATTTTGCAGGAAATTTAAAATTGCTTGTAATTTTTAAAAATAATTTGAAAAGGCCAATTGCATTTATCTTACTTGTTCTTCAACCAACACTAATTTTTAACGGCAAATACCATGCAGAAGCAAAATTTTGTAAATATACATAATAATAAAGGGGGTTTCAACAAGGACGGTGTTGAAAAAAAACATGAAAGTTTTGACAATTGACGTTTTGACAGTGAGGGCGCCTCCAGCTTAATTGATTAGCGCGTTTGATCACTAAGCCTGAGTTGGTATTCGTGGCCTGGGTTCGATTCCCATTAGTTTTCTATCTTATCATAAGAATATTTATCACAGCGCCCTCCTTCGGTGGTATAGCATTTAAAAACGCCACCGAAGTAAAAATAATTAAAATAATGGCTATAAATCAAACTTTGATCAATGCGCCTACTCACCACCAGAGGCGCTGCAATAATGTTCTACTAATAAACATAACGCAAGTACAGTGTTGTCATATGAAAATCTTTTCTCTCCTTCCAAAGAAAGTAACACAACTAATTAATTAATATATAGACATATTAATTGCCTGAGTGTTACCTCTATTTAAAAAATCGAAAAAAAAAAAATATTTTACTTGCAGTCATATCAGTAGCTAGCAGAAGCTTTAACAATTGTTAAAATGACTTATATTTAGCTTGAATGACCTTCGATTATTTGAATTCAGGCAGAAACAACTCGTTGTTTTTTTTCTAGAAACATTTTTTTTTTTTTTTTGAGACTAACCCGATTTTCATTTGCCAAATTTCAATATTTCCTTTTTAGGCTTCTGAAAATCTAAGAGTAATTATTGATAAGTCTTTGAATGCTGAACGTGTTATTGTATGAAGCTCTATAAGGTGTAAAGTTATGTTGGGGATATTTTTTTCTGAAAATTTTGCTAGAAATACCGTAGCAGTGAGACTATGCCATCCTAATGTTATCAACTAAATTTTGAACTATTATTGATGATATAGCAAATTAATTGCAAACCAAATTTTGCGATAACATAATTTCATGAAATATTGTTGTTTATTAGCTGTGTCTTAACATCACTGGATTAGTGTTTGTGGGGCGAAATTAAAATTAAATCTAAATCGTGATATGATGACCAAAATCTGATTGCAAATGTTGATAAAACTTTCGACATCTGTATCTGTTAAACCTTAATCTTTCAAAAACAATAAAAATTTGATTGATTTTCATATGAATTCCCTATTTCGAAAAACAAAGTTCTTGATTTTTATAACAAGCAAACATTAAGACATCACTAAATGACTTGCACAAGATTTTTCTACATATATAATGAAAACTTCACAAAAAAGAAACATTACTTCGAAACTGGCTAATAATAACATACAAACATGTACAAGTCACGCTAACATGAAAACAAGATTCAAAGTTTTGCAAAAACATTTAGCTTTAGCTCTTTTTTTGTGCTACTGACTTCTTGGCAAAATATTTCAGCGAAAAGGTAGAGAAATAACTTAAGATTCGTACTATGGTAAAAAGACACTTGGGGAAACATGAAATAACTTTGTTAGCCACCAACATTTATGAATTTAGTTGTACACATGTACTTGTAAATACAAACAGATATATTTAATATATATGTATATACAAATACGAAAATATAACTGTACATATATTAGTGATGTGTTAAAAATGTTGACACATTGGCCAAAATATTGTTGTGATTATAGTGCATATATATATTTGTTGTTGTAAATATATTTATACCTAGTATATATTCATATGTATGTGTATAGGTAACTTAGAAGATTAAACAATGCAAAATGTTACAAATACAATAGCGGAGATGTCATATAAATTCATACAATAAAGTCAAATACACAACTAGGAAAATTTTACATTTATATTGTACCAGTCTGTAAAAAAAATACAAAGTTTCGTCTTCTCTGCAGTTACCTCAATGATGGCAAAGATGCTTACGACTTCTCAAAACAATTCATATTTAGAACAAAGTTGATGTAGCTAGTTGATGTAGAATTTAGATTTAGTTTTGCAAGTACAAACATAAACATATGAACGTATTCATTGGAAGTATTTGTATAATGTGTAGGTTTTTGTGGCAAGAAATTAACTTGAAATCATTAAAAACTAATTCAACACATGCGTTAAATTTATGATTTTATATATGTACTATGTACATACGAGTATAGGAGAAAATTAAAATATACTGCTGTATTTTTGTAGTGTTCATTGTCTAGCAAGGCAGTCAGTCGTAAATCGTTTTCAAAATTTAAGTACAATAAAGATATTTTTGTGTTTGCTGAGATGTATGTAGAATGTGGTTTTGGAAAAGTGTTTTTGAGGACTAATTAAAATGTTTTTAAATTAAAACCGCTGTTATAGAAGTGTTGATTAAAATACTAAAATTCATAAGTCAGTTCTTAGGATATAAGAATGGAAATAAGTATTATTATTATTATTCAAGAAAAAAAAATATTGTATGATTAGGTGGTGGGTAATAGGAGTTGATTTGGTAAGTGATGAGCCTATCAAATATTAATTTGTTAAATAGAATGACTTTTAATTCTTACACAATAGCATTCAAACCCATTGGGCGGTTTTACTGATTCCGCATGGAAAAGAAAACCAACCCTAGATTTACACGATTAAAATTTTCTTCAAAATTGCTCTTCAAAATGCTTCAAACTCGTGTAAACAGCAAAAATAACTATTAATAAGTACTAAATAAATAAATTTTGAAGAAATTTTGCTGTTTACACGTGTTTGAAGCATTTTGAAGAGCAATTTTGAAGAAAATTTCAATCGTGTAAATCTAGCTTAAGCGGAAAGAAATATCGACCGATATGTAAAATGTAATTATTCATTCTTGCGGCATGCCGCAATACTGTCTGTGATACCGCAAAAAAGAAACAAGTAAGAGTTTATATTCGCCAAATCACCTGTTAAGGAGATGTATAAGAGATTTATGCGCATGTAAGTGATTTCTGGAAGTAGACTTTATATGGGAGCTACGATCAAATATTGACCAATCATCATCATATTGAGAGTGACGAATTATATATATATTTATTAACTATTTGTGTCGAATTTAAACTTGCTGCTGGTGCTAATAAGAGCTTTATGCGCATTTAAGTGATTTTTTAAAGTGAACTTTATATAGGGGCTACGATCAAATATAAACTGATCATCATAAATCTAAGATCGGAAATTTTTATATATGTATGGACTATTTGTATTGCATTCCAACTTGGATTTATCCGCATTTAAGAGATTTGCGGAACTCGCCTTTATATGGGGGCTATGATCACATATGGACCGATTATTATAAAATCTAGTAAGATGATTTAAATGTATATTCTGATTATGCTTGTTAAATTTCAACTTGTTAGTCATTTTGATAAGATCCGAATTTTAGTGTTTTCGGAAGTGGACTTTATATTAGGGCTACTTTTAAATATGGACCGATCATCATGAAATTTAGTACGACAATTTAGATGTATATACGATTTACTTGTGTTATATTTCGACTTGTTAGAGATTTTTATAACAGATTTATACGAATTTTATTGATTTTCAGAAGTAGGCTTTATATGGAAGGTACGGTCAAATATGGACCGATCATCATTATATTGAGAGTGACAATTTTTGAATATGTATGGATTATTTGTGTAGAATCTTAACTTAATAGTGCGACTTGTGCGCATTTAAGTGATTTGCGGAAGTAAGCCTTATATAGGAGGTACGGTCAAATATGGATCGATCATCATGCAATTTGGAACGACAATTCAGAAGTATATTATAATTGTGCTCATAGAATTTCAACGCGATAGTCATTTTTAAACAAGATTTATGTTCATTTAACCCCCTGGCCCACGATGTCGAACGACAACGTTCGCTTAGATAAGACTTAAGACACAAACTTTTTATCGTATCTATTTTTTTAATCAATCAAGTCTGTTTATTCCACAATCAAGTGCGTGTCTTAAGTCTTATCTAAGCGAACGTTATTGTTCGACATCGTGTGCCAGGGGGTAAGTGAATTTCGGAAGTGGCCTTTGTATGGGGCTATGAGCAAAATTATGGACCGATGCAAATGAAATATTGTTTTAAGATTTCACGTTGCATGAAAGTTATTATTGCAGAATTTTGTTTAGATGCGGCTTTTCTCTATACAATTATGTCCCATGAATATGGCTTTTCCGGGAAGGCATTTGTAGGGGGGCTATGAGAAATCGTGGACCGATTCCTTCCATTTTGAGCAGGACTTGTCCTTCTATAATAAAAATAAAGTGTGCAAAATCTCATGATATCGTCTGCATTATTTAATGGGCCGATTTTGCCCTTTTGCAATGACAAACATTTCGCTGGATCAAAGAATGTTTGTAGAAATTTCATTGTTCTATGTCTTTGTTTCGAAGCTCTATCGTGCCAACAACAGACGGATTGGCATGGCTAAATCGTCTTAGAATCCTATAAGGACCTAGAATATACCCAGTAAAAAAATTCGTGTTTTTTGAAGCACTTAAGAGAAAAAGCGCATAATCGATCGCTTCAATAAAAGCGCTCTTTTGAAGCAGTAAATGTTTACGAATAAAATATACAAAAAAGATGCTTTTTTTAGTGCTGACAACGAAGAAGGTTTTAAAGTGAAAAAACAAAAATGAAATTATAGCCAACAGATTTATGTCAATTACGAAACGAATATCGCGCTTCTCAGTTATTATGAATTTTTCTTAAACAAAAACATTCAGATAGAATTTGTTCTTTGATTGGTGTGCGGGAAGTGACGTAAAACAATTTAGGAAAGTGCTTTATTAGCATGTTTGATTAGGTTAAAAGAAGCGCTTATTGTCAGCAGAAAGTAGTCCTCCAAACCGGGAACACCTCATACAAAAATCATGCATCCCATCAGCAGGTTTGAAGCGATTTGAGGTATGAATTCATACATAAAACCTGTTCCTTTTGGAGCACATTTTTTACTGTGTATAGACTTGTTTTGATGTGTTACAAACGCAATGTACCCTCATCTTTTTAGTGGTGGGTATAAAAATACTCCAGCAATGGAATGAATAATTTCAAATTATGCTTCATCACAAAAAAAAAATTTCATTCTGAAAACTTAATAAGGAATTACTTTTATATCAGTAATCTTAATTTTACATGTAATGACTGTAATAATTTATTGATTGTAAGGACTTACAGAAGTTGTTGGCACAAAAACCAATTCTATGCCTATTAACCATAACATTATACTCTCACGGAAAGCTTTAGGTTTCAAATTTGAGCATAACATTAGTTCTTCTAATCAGTCATATTTTTTCACAGCTTAAAATGCAACATATTGTGACATATTAGAGTTTACTGTATTAATTTGACACAAAATAAAATCGGATTTAAATCATGACGTAAATGACAGCATTTAATAATTTAAATAATAAGATTTAAATCATTACATATGTAAATGACAGCATTTAGTAGGTTAAATCGGTAGAATAATTTCAAATTATTTTACGTGTAAATGCAGACATAAATATAGACACACAGACAGACTGAATGAGACAAAGTCACTGCAACAACTGCCACACAAAACTAAACCGGAGTAATAGACACACGGATCTTGTTGTGTATTCTGCAAAAATTTTCTTAAACATTTGTTTTGAGGTTTGTTTTTTTTCTGCTTACAGTTGTTTTCCAAAGTTAACTACAGAAAAACTAATAACTAAAAAAGGAATAACTTCAACTTACTTTAAAACTTGGCATTCTTTTAGCGAGTATGAAAGAAAAACCAACGAAAAAATATAATATTTTTGCCATTTCGTATTCTGTTTGCTAGCTAATCGACAACTCCAAAAAGAAGACAAAAAAAAAACTTGACTAAAAGCATGGTAAATGACTGAAAACATTCACTCTCTGCAAAAAAAAAAATAGCAAATAAAAAACTAACAACAACATTGTATAAATTCTTCTGCCATTTACCATTTTGTACATGAATTTTTCGACTTTGAATGCAACTGTAAATGGTATGTTTTTTTTTTTGTACATTTCATCGCAACACTCAACGAAAATAGCAGAAGTAGCAGCAGAGTAGCAATAGAATAAGCACTAAATAGAAGAATAAAACAACATTTCAAAGTTTATTTGGCGCCAAAAGTTTTTATCGCAAATAATTTGCTTTAAAATCAGTTATCATACAAAACTGAGATAGAGAATTTTGGAAGAAGAAAAAAAAACCCCAATAAGAGGAAAATGCTAAATATGTATAAGAGTACATACAAATTCGCTTTCTTCGGAATTTTGCCAAAAAACATTGTAAACACGAACATTATCGGATGAAGTTAAAGTTTTTGAAAATAATAATAGATGCTACAATAAGGAAATTATGGACAAAAACAAAAAAAAAAAAAAAAAAACAATAAAAAAGTCTAAGTACGTACATTTTTGTATTTCTACATCTCTGACTGATGTTTTATTTTGTCATAATTTAACGCACTTTATAGAAGACAGCTGCATAAAGGAGGGGAATGATTGTTGGATTGTTCAAGTCATGATTTGAATGATGTAGTAGACTATTTTCAGACATTTGAAACAGTATACTGCCGAGCAGACTTCTTGTATCTTCTGAATGTAAGTTCTAGTTTTATGGGATAAGGCTCGATATCTTAGTGGTATTGTAATATACTACAAGAAGTGAAGTACAACAAGTCTCTTGATACAACCAGAGTCTCTGACGAAACAATGTCTGTAACTAAGATTCATTCTCGGGAGCTCATCCAAGCATGAAGAAGGTCATGCCAAATATTGGTTTCGCCAAATAAGTGAGACTTTAAGAATAGGTACAATATTTTGGTTGCTAGATTCAAACTATATTTTAATTTTCTTTGGCATATTTTACAATTTTATAAAAGAAAACTAAATTATTTTAACAAGTATAAAGTGGGAACAACTCGGTTTTAGTGACTTTGCTCAAAAAAAAATTCATCAAATAGGGCTTTAAGAGCAGATGACAGCAAAAAAAATTTGTTGGTGGTCACGCCTATTTTCGAGGGGGCGGGCCCTTAAAGTTGAATATATATAGGCCTTCATCTCGGGAACTACTGGGTGTCTAATAATTTGTAATACATTAAAGTAAAGTAAATACCTTTCCAACGATATATGTATATCATGATTATAAAGTATGGACCGACTATGGGTTAAATCTGAAAATTTAATTTTTCACCCGAATTTTTTTTAATATCTAAAAAAATTTAAAAAAAAGTCTAGCTATATAAGTGTTATTTTAGTTTATCAATATAAATAGCCAAGACATTAAGTTTTAATTTAATGAGTCTGTAGATACTATAATCATCGAATTATAAGATCTGAAAAATTAAAAAAACACAATTTTTCAAAATTTTGTATGCAGGATAGGATTTTCTCCTCTATGGTATACAGAACACCGGCTTCGCATAGCACAGATTGTATTTTTTTTTGGTAAAAATTTCAAAATCTTTCTTTAATATCTTCGGACTTATATTACCTACATGGTCATGTTATACCTTAAAGTAAAACCTAATTTCTTGACTTGAAAATGTTGTAATTTATCTACTTACTCATATAGACAGTTTTCCCGGATTTTTTAGATTTAAAAAAAAAAATTTGGATTAAAAAATAATTTTGCGAAATTTATAAATAGGTGGTTCATATAAATAGGTCATGTTACATATCGTTGAAAAGGACTTTAAAATACCTAGGATTTTATATATATATCGTCTAATAAAATAATGTAGTTTTCAAGATATAGCTAAATATATTACAAACTTTTGAGCTCCGCCTACTCGAAAATAGGCTTTAACGCCCCAATTTTTTTTTTATTTTAATCAGAATTTAAAATTCTATTGGTGATAAAATTTTGATAGTGCTTATAATAAAGTCACTAAAGCCTATAAAGTGTAATTAAGTAAAAAGCCACACTTAACAACTGCACCGGGTTTATTTCAATATATTCTGTATTATTCTCTGGCTCCAAAAAAAACTGATGCCACTACACTAGGTTTTTTTAATTTCACAGTCTGTATTGTAATGAGCCATTTGCGATTTGGAAATGTCCAAACTGTGAGCAATTAAAACATCTTGACTTGGCTTTTGGAACCAGAGGAGACCTTCAAAAAATATAGTTCTTATTACGCGTGGCAAGTAGTTGACATTTGCTACACATTTTAAGCTTATTCTCCAATTCTAAAGGTTACATTTTATCTTACATAACGATACACTAGCATCTTACCGAGGTATTGAAAAAACTTCTTTATGTGAATACAAAGGAAATACATTTGTGTGTTCAATAACAACAAACTAAAGCTAGATTTATACGATTTCTTCAAAATTTATTTATTTAATAACTATTAATAACTATTAAATAAATAAATTTTGAAGAAATTTTGCTAATTACACGAGTTTGAAGCATTTTGAAGAGCAATTTTGAAGAAAATTTCAATCGTGTAAATTGTCTGTATTAGCTTAATGCTATATTTTTATAACAAATTTAAGCATTATACGCAGTGTTGTTAAAAACTATTAATCGGCTGCAGGATATCGTCCACAATATCATACTTTACAAGCGCGTGGGTGATTTTTGTTAGTGATCTTTCTATATGTCTCTTCCTATGTCTCGTCAATTGTTATACAATCCTAATAGCGTGTTCACATATGGGCCTTAATTGCGTTAATCGTAATTAACGCCATTATTGAGCTCAATATTCCATATAAAATCTCAATTAATTATTTCGCAATAAGTACGAAATTGTTATAATATTGAGTAAGATTTCGAATGCAACACTGTTCACAACTGTGTTTAGTGAACAAAATTGCATAAAATGCAAATGTCAACAAAAGAAATCATTAAAAAATCAATGTGAAGGTAAGTTTGTTTGTCATTTGACAGTTGGAAAACAACACAAAAAATACTCTATATGGTTGTTGTGTTTCTACGTAAACAAACTTACCTTCGCATTGATTTTTGAATGATTTCTTTTGTTTTCTTTTGTTGACATTTGCCATTTTATACAATTTTGCTCACTAAACACAGTTGTGAACAGTGTTGCATTCGAAATCTTACTCAATATTATAACAATTGCGTACTTATTGCGCAATAATTAATTGAGATTTTATACGGAATATTGAGCGATTATCGCAATTAAGGTTCATATCTGAACACGCTATAACACTGTGTGTTAGTGAGATTTCTTATAAACTGTCTGTATTTTTCTCGAAAACAATATTTATACTTTTGTAACGCTGGTTTTGCTTCATATCAATGTTGCTGCATGTGTATCTGATTTCTTGCTTTAAGTCTCCACAAGTAATTTTGTTTTTTTAGCTATGTATAATATTGTATTTCATTTTGTACATCTATATATGTGTAAGGATCTCTTTTAACTTTAACCATATTTTGAATGTTTTTGTTTTGTAGCATTTTATTGGCTGTATTTCCGTCTAGCCTGGCATTTTATTCCAACTTTTAACATTAAATACATAGTATAAATATATATGTATGTATGTATAGTATGATCCATATATATTATCCTTTTTCTTTGTATTTCAACAAACGGAATAAAAAGTTTCCACATATCGTCTTACAGGGATATTTCCATATTGTTTACTTGCTTATTAAGTAAAGTGAAGTAAAGGATTCGTACTTTAGAGAAATGACTATAACAGCTTAAGATTCTATTATGATTATTATTATGGATGAAGTTTGTAAAAAAAATATTAAAATGTATAAAAACATAATGTATGCTTTTAACCTCTTTTCCTTGCAGCAAGTAGGTATAAGTAGAGAAAATATAATTGGCTTTAGTTAAAATGTCTTTATTAATCACAGTTTTATGCACATATCTTACGTTATTTGTATGTTAGCACTTGTAAAACCCGCCTTTTAATTATTTGTGTTGTATGAAAAGGGTGTATACCACATTTTGTTGAACTATTTGCAAAGAATTTACGGTCCCTTCATTTTTTTAAATAGAATCATTGTTTATTGAATTTCTTTTCTGTGTAAATATCTTTAATTCTTTGTATTGTAGGCATTTTCTAAACTACATAAATATATTTGTTTCAATAGAATTTTCTCTTAAAAGAGAATTTTGTTTCTTTGCATTTGTTTTACCCCTTTATGTTTATTTTCATAATTATACGTAAGTAATACAAACTCACATGTTCGCAGTAGAACACAGAAAATTATATTTTAGCCGCCCAATAGGAAAACGCAGGTGATTTAAACATGAACTGAATGAATTTAGTTTACCCTTTTTAGTTGATTTAAATTTCCTGTGATAACATCAGCATTTGGAGGATCTTGGCTGTAAAGCAGAGACTTTCTCAGGAAAGGGATAGGTACGAGAAGAATAGGAGATGAAAGGAGAGAACAGATTTGCATATGATAACACTGTAATTGCGCGTTATGTTTATTAGTAGTATTGTATTGCAGCGCCTCTGGTGGTAAGTAGGCGCATTGATCAACGCTTAATTTATAGCCATTATTTAATTACTTTACTTCGGTGGCGTTTCAATGATATACCACCGAAGGAGGACGCTGTGATAAATATTAGTTATGATAGGATAGAAAAACTAATAATTATTAGAAACTGATGTTGGTTGAGTGGCAGCGACTGGGAATCGAACCCAAATACCAACTCATGCTTAATGATCAAACGCTCTAATCTATTAAGCTATAGCACCATTATTCTTTATATTGTCGTAGTATTACCGATTGTTTAATTGTCTGAATTTCTCATCTTCTATATATATAAATGAATGTCTGTCTGTCTGTATGTTTGTGCTTAATAGGAGGCCAAACCCTTGGACCGATCTTCCTGAAATTTTCACAGCATGTTACTAGGTATATGAAATGGGAGTGGCACCGCCCATATAACCCAGAAATTTAAATCGCCATATTTCGGGCATTTTTTGTCGTTCGTCGATGATATTTGACAGCTATGGTATTGGCATAATTAGGAATACCTAGCAAGAGAAAAGTGGGTGAGACCACGCCCCCTTTTTAGGAAAATTAAAAATCGTAATATAGTCTTAGCTATTGGACCGATCGTTATTACATTTTCACAAAAGAATATTCTTGCGAAATAATGAATTCTTAACTATATAAAGTTGTGAGTGGATAAAGGGGCGTGACACCGCCCATATAACCCAAAAATTTAAATCGCAATATTTTGATAATTTGTTGTTGTACGTCGATGATATTTGGTACATATGGTATTGGCATAATTAGGAATACGTAGCAGGAGAAAAGTGGGTGGGACCACGCCACTTTGTTTGCGATATATTGAAGGCTGGACCTATTAACCGATCTTAAAATTTTACAGCGTGCAGCTTTGACTCACATGATGATATTTTTCGACCATGCACATTTCTGCACCTACTTTTTTACTACGTTTATTAACGGCTTTACCTCAAGGGGCTGGAGGGGGGGGATGCAAAGCACACCGGGTTCAGTTAGTATAAAATATATTCGTAACCGATTACAAGAACTCCCAAAGTTAAATCTTAGTGTGTGAAACATCATGTATTTTTGTTGGAAGTGAACATAAAAGAATCGAAATCTGTATGCGCGGTCATGGTGGACATCTGTCCGATATCAGTCTTTACAATTTATTAAAAATTTTAACGATTTTCATATAAATTCTTAGTTTTATGTTATTTCGATAAACATACAAATGAGGTGTCCCTAATTTATCTATAACAAATTCTATTGTAGTTAGTATAATTGTGAATATAAAATTTACTTAATATCTTTATTCGATATGTTACATATGCTGTGACAAATTGGAAATAATCTTATACATTTAGCTTCTTGTCGGAGGCTACAAAACAAAAGTTGAGATAATAAATTTATGTAACACCGTATCATAAATGCATAAGAAAATAGCCTTGGAGGCAAAATACTAGACGCATGTAAATACGCACACATGAAAGAGAGTAATTTACATGCATGTGTGTGTATACACCAGAGTACAGAGAATGCTAGAATTTATTTCACTGCCATTTTTTTTTTATTAAATTCGCGAATTATTTATTTATTTATTAAATTAATGAGTTATTCGCAAATTTATTTTTTCTAAATATATTTTTTTCCACAACTAAAGAATTATTATACAATTTGTTTTCAAAATTTATAATGAAAGAACAAATATATTTAAATTTGCAAGCAGGAATTTTACCTACCCTGCTGTACACACAAACATATGCACACTCATAGTGAAGGAAACACTAGTTCACTAGCAGAACAAATAGCGGCAGTGCTCTCTCTAGTTCAACTGATGTATGCAACCATTATAAATAAATATAAATAAATTTATATGCTTTCATTTCTGCATATACTCAACAGCTCATACACACTGTCACAGCTATATACAGTTTTGGAAAAAATAATAAGAACAAATTAATTTTATTTCAATGGCAAAAATTAAATTAAATCAAATTAAAGGATTTCTGTTTGGTAAAAGAAAAATTTAATCAATAATATTGCATTACCTCAACTTGATTTTATGTACAATATGCTTCACAGTGGGGGGAATTTAGAAATACATCAGTAATTACTAAATGATTGCAATAAAATTGCACATGCCTAGAGAAGAAAAAGTTTTCGACTTTAAGTTTTGATTTCGGAGCCGATGAAACGGTATCAGAGGTTCCCAATTTGGTGCGCTTCGAGTATGAGCAATTAAACACGATTCCAATTCTTCATATGCGACCCATTTTCACAGATATAAAATACTCGTAAACTAGTCGACTACTAAAAAAATTTAATCGGGACTATTTATTATCTCTTTTAGTTTAGGAGATATTATCGTATGACAATTAAATTTTTAACTTTTAAAGCCACAAATATTTTTGGATTTTTCTGAAAAATCATCGCAGAGTCAAAAGTTATATGCATATAGAGGCACCAGATTTAAAAACTTTGATTTTTGTACTTTTTTTATCATAAAGGTACTTCTATTCTTTTTACATTATTTAGGAGATTTTCAAAAATACTTGCAAAGTATTTATGTTTATTTTTCAAATAGCTTAATTTAAAGGAAATATTTGTTATCCAGGGGTCATTTAGCTGTGTTTTATGTAAAATTTAAATTTATGGCAAATGTTCTTAAATTGCATAGTCAATATCCAAAAATAATATATGAGCCACTATGTTCTCAATTATTTTGCAAAGGGTTTTGATAACAACTACTCTGCTAAAGGCAACAACTACTCTGCTAAAGGCAATATGGCCGAAAGTCCAGAAAATACAATTTATAAAATTTTTAGAGAATACTAGGTTAGGTTAGGTAGAAGGGCTGGTGTGAGTCACCTCACACCCTCACCCAGAAACCAATATGGTCCATTGCGATGCCTTAGATTCTCTACCAAATGTCTGACTAGTTTACATGTGTCTGACTGGTCTATATATTTCTGACTCGTCTACAAATATGTGACTTATCACCATATGTCTGACTGGTCTACCCAGAGTCTTTGGCGGGAATCGAACCCGCAACCCTTTGACTGATAGTTCGGCACTCTATCGCCTAGTCTATCAGGGCACCCTAGAGAATACTATGTATGGTTGAACTTTTTATATTTATTATTAGAGATAATTTTTCATTATTTTGGCTTGCTTCCTTTTTTAATTAATAACTGGAAGAATACCATTGTAAAGTTATATTTTTCTAAACAAATGGCACACTGGAAGGCATTTTCTACCCTGCCAAAAGCGTCATCAGCAATGTTTATTGTCCAAGATCTACTTGTAAACTCACCATTTATTGAGAAATAGAATTCGGGAATTAAACATATTTCTTATTACATGTTATGAGTTAGAACAAATTTATTTATGTTTTAGAATGTGTGTATTTCAAAACGTTTGTGGAAATTGTGGGATATTTGTTTTAATAGTTTGCTCGGAATTCTTCTTATAAATTCAAAATTGTATTAAAAATTTTTTATTTTCGCAAAAAACTCCAAATAACACACTTTTGTCTTGTCTTCCATGAATTTCTTAGTTGTCAAAAGTTTTACACATTAAAAAAATAGGCACAATTTTATATTAATTGATACACATGGTTGTTTGGTTAGTTTACGTGGTAGTTCACTACGTGTGAACACTTAAGTAGAGTCGAAGGGACCCCGTTTTAATAAGACCACACCACTCGTCAGATTTAATGTCGTTTACATTATAATGTAACTAGAAATGTGTACAATAAGTCGTGCTTGCTAGATCCAACCTGTAGCTGTGAGATATCTCAGTAGGTCATTGAGTTTTGACCCGGCTACCTCACCAAGGGGGTTCAATGTATAGTTTTCTATGAATTTATGTCTCTTGACACTCAGGGCTGGGCGTTCGCAGAGAAGGTGGAAAATCGTTTCCTCTTTTTTCCTATCCTTACAACTACGACAATGGTCGTTAAAAGGGTGTCCCAGGCGATAAGCGTGCTTGCCTAATGCCCAGTGTCCCGTTAATACTGCCAGCAACCTTGATATATCCTTCCTATTCCGGGTTATCAGTTGCATAGTACGCTTCTCGTTAAAAGATGGCTACATCAACTTGGCTACCCTACATGTGTCTAAGTTACGCCATCTATACTCAGCCTTTGTAAGAAAATGTCTGCAGATGATGCCTTTGATAGTCCCCAGTGGAATTGCTACTGAGACCGCATTGGAGATATCTAAGGCAGATCCCATTCTGGCTAGTTCGTCTGCCCGTTCACTGCCGTAGTGGTCCCTGGGCGCAGGTACCCAAACCATAGTAATATCAGATAGACGACCTAGCCTTGACAGAGAATTCCTACATTGCCTGACAAGTGAAGATGATATTGATACACATACATACATACATAAATTTTGAACTTTTCAGATGATGCCTTTACATCGCTTCCTGCCCCTTGTCGATGGTTTTACTTTTCTTACTTTTCGCTTTAACACTGAACCTGAAGAATTCGTTCTTATTATTTTTCCAAGACTGTATAGCCATATGTATGTACACAAACAAACAAACAAAAAAGAAACTCCTACATTCTCACAGAGAAAAAAACTGTTATAATTTCAATAATTTAAACGATTTCCTTTAAACAATACGCAACGCATAAAAGCAGGATTTTGCCGATGCAACCATGTAATGCATAATGCCAGGTACATGTACAATAGCGTGCGTATTCATGTATAAATGTTGAGAATTCATTTAGAAGTTGGAACATTAGAGAAACAATTATGAATTTTACAAAATTATTTACAATGACACCCTAGAGCAGTGAATGAATTTGAAAGTATTCCAGTGCATTTAAATAATTCTGTGTAAGTTTGTGTGCGTTTATGCGTGTGTTACTCTTTACAATTATTTCATGTTGTTCCTTCTATTTCTTGGAATCTGAGCGGCATTTTAAACATATGTGTGCCAGTTGACACTGGATAGTAGAGTTGGTAAAAATAGTCCTAAAATGTTGGATGAAATATTAAAAACTTCTATATAAATTTTGTTAATTCTTACTGTTAAAATATTGTAGTGTGTATCGTTTCTATGAAACTCTTTAAGACATCATTGAGTTTTAGTTTAACAGGAATATAATAAAGGTTTCATTTACTGCTCGCTTGATATATGAAAAAAATATTAAAAATTCATTTAAGAACAATTTGCAGGTTTCTCTGGAAAAATAATTTTGTTCATTAAAGCCCAATTTAATTTATCTGGATGCTTAAACATGTTAAACATTTCTGCATTTGAACTTCAGAAAATACAAAAGCATTTGTTGAGAGAAGCCTTTGTATGTTCTGTAAGCATGACTGGGTAATTTTTTTTTCGAAATTTCGGCTGTAAATGCGATCACGTTGAATGGATTAGACTATCGAGAAATGTCAACAATTACATTTCGATATAAATATCGCTGACATGTGATTTCAACACGACTGTGTCAATATTCTCCAAATAGCTGCCAGCCACTCTATGTGCAAAGTTAAAAATCTCAGCTTGTACTTGGTTACGTATTAGAAATATTTATTTAAACTGTCTATTAAAAATTAAGTATACGTCCAAAAATAATTTATATAATTTCATCGGTTGCTGACTTTTTACACTCTGATGTTAATAAGTAGGTAGTGCTAGTAATAAATAGTGTGTACCAAGCCTCATGCTGTTATTGTAGTAATAGTAGGGTGGTATCTATTCGAAGAATGTTCTTTCAAATATTTAAATACTGTAAACAAATAATATTGCAACTGAAATCCAGCAAATATGTAAATCAAAAGCTTTTGAAATTGATTTGAAACAACAATTGTAGGATACTTATAAAAATATCTTGGCGAAATATTGGAAAAATAGCAATTAAGTAAATCAAATCAAATCAAATCAAATCAAATCAAATCAAATCAAATCAAATCAAATCAAATCAAATCAAATCAAATCAAATCAAATCAAATCAAATCAAATCAAATCAAATCAAATCAAATCAAATCAAATCAAATCAAATCAAATCAAATCAAATCAAATCAAATCAAATCAAATCAAATCAAATCAAATCAAATCAAATCAAATCAAATCAAATCAAATCAAATCAAATCAAATCAAATCAAATCAAATCAAATCAAATCAAATCAAATCAAATCAAATCAAATCAAATCAAATCAAATCAAATCAAATCAAATCAAATCAAATCAAATCAAATCAAATCAAATCAAATCAAATCAAATCAAATCAAATCAAATCAAATCAAATCAAATCAAATCAAATCAAATCAAATCAAATCAAATCAAATCAAATCAAATCAAATCAAATCAAATCAAATCAAATCAAATCAAATCAAATCAAATCAAATCAAATCAAATCAAATCAAATCAAATCAAATCAAATCAAATCAAATCAAATCAAATCAAATCAAATCAAATCAAATCAAATCAAATCAAATCAAATCAAATCAAATCAAATCAAATCAAATCAAATCAAATCAAATCAAATCAAATCAAATCAAATCAAATCAAATCAAATCAAATCAAATCAAATCAAATCAAATCAAATCAAATCAAATCAAATCAAATCAAATCAAATCAAATCAAATCAAATCAAATCAAATCAAATCAAATCAAATCAAATCAAATCAAATCAAATCAAATCAAATCAAATCAAATCAAATCAAATCAAATCAAATCAAATCAAATCAAATCAAATCAAATCAAATCAAATCAAATCAAATCAAATCAAATCAAATCAAATCAAATCAAATCAAATCAAATCAAATCAAATCAAATCAAATCAAATCAAATCAAATCAAATCAAATCAAATCAAATCAAATCAAATCAAATCAAATCAAATCAAATCAAATCAAATCAAATCAAATCAAATCAAATCAAATCAAATCAAATCAAATCAAATCAAATCAAATCAAATCAAATCAAATCAAATCAAATCAAATCAAATCAAATCAAATCAAATCAAATCAAATCAAATCAAATCAAATCAAATCAAATCAAATCAAATCAAATCAAATCAAATCAAATCAAATCAAATCAAATCAAATCAAATCAAATCAAATCAAATCAAATCAAATCAAATCAAATCAAATCAAATCAAATCAAATCAAATCAAATCAAATCAAATCAAATCAAATCAAATCAAATCAAATCAAATCAAATCAAATCAAATCAAATCAAATCAAATCAAATCAAATCAAATCAAATCAAATCAAATCAAATCAAATCAAATCAAATCAAATCAAATCAAATCAAATCAAATCAAATCAAATCAAATCAAATCAAATCAAATCAAATCAAATCAAATCAAATCAAATCAAATCAAATCAAATCAAATCAAATCAAATCAAATCAAATCAAATCAAATCAAATCAAATCAAATCAAATCAAATCAAATCAAATCAAATCAAATCAAATCAAATCAAATCAAATCAAATCAAATCAAATCAAATCAAATCAAATCAAATCAAATCAAATCAAATCAAATCAAATCAAATCAAATCAAATCAAATCAAATCAAATCAAATCAAATCAAATCAAATCAAATCAAATCAAATCAAATCAAATCAAATCAAATCAAATCAAATCAAATCAAATCAAATCAAATCAAATCAAATCAAATCAAATCAAATCAAATCAAATCAAATCAAATCAAATCAAATCAAATCAAATCAAATCAAATCAAATCAAATCAAATCAAATCAAATCAAATCAAATCAAATCAAATCAAATCAAATCAAATCAAATCAAATCAAATCAAATCAAATCAAATCAAATCAAATCAAATCAAATCAAATCAAATCAAATCAAATCAAATCAAATCAAATCAAATCAAATCAAATCAAATCAAATCAAATCAAATCAAATCAAATCAAATCAAATCAAATCAAATCAAATCAAATCAAATCAAATCAAATCAAATCAAATCAAATCAAATCAAATCAAATCAAATCAAATCAAATCAAATCAAATCAAATCAAATCAAATCAAATCAAATCAAATCAAATCAAATCAAATCAAATCAAATCAAATCAAATCAAATCAAATCAAATCAAATCAAATCAAATCAAATCAAATCAAATCAAATCAAATCAAATCAAATCAAATCAAATCAAATCAAATCAAATCAAATCAAATCAAATCAAATCAAATCAAATCAAATCAAATCAAATCAAATCAAATCAAATCAAATCAAATCAAATCAAATCAAATCAAATCAAATCAAATCAAATCAAATCAAATCAAATCAAATCAAATCAAATCAAATCAAATCAAATCAAATCAAATCAAATCAAATCAAATCAAATCAAATCAAATCAAATCAAATCAAATCAAATCAAATCAAATCAAATCAAATCAAATCAAATCAAATCAAATCAAATCAAATCAAATCAAATCAAATCAAATCAAATCAAATCAAATCAAATCAAATCAAATCAAATCAAATCAAATCAAATCAAATCAAATCAAATCAAATCAAATCAAATCAAATCAAATCAAATCAAATCAAATCAAATCAAATCAAATCAAATCAAATCAAATCAAATCAAATCAAATCAAATCAAATCAAATCAAATCAAATCAAATCAAATCAAATCAAATCAAATCAAATCAAATCAAATCAAATCAAATCAAATCAAATCAAATCAAATCAAATCAAATCAAATCAAATCAAATCAAATCAAATCAAATCAAATCAAATCAAATCAAATCAAATCAAATCAAATCAAATCAAATCAAATCAAATCAAATCAAATCAAATCAAATCAAATCAAATCAAATCAAATCAAATCAAATCAAATCAAATCAAATCAAATCAAATCAAATCAAATCAAATCAAATCAAATCAAATCAAATCAAATCAAATCAAATCAAATCAAATCAAATCAAATCAAATCAAATCAAATCAAATCAAATCAAATCAAATCAAATCAAATCAAATCAAATCAAATCAAATCAAATCAAATCAAATCAAATCAAATCAAATCAAATCAAATCAAATCAAATCAAATCAAATCAAATCAAATCAAATCAAATCAAATCAAATCAAATCAAATCAAATCAAATCAAATCAAATCAAATCAAATCAAATCAAATCAAATCAAATCAAATCAAATCAAATCAAATCAAATCAAATCAAATCAAATCAAATCAAATCAAATCAAATCAAATCAAATCAAATCAAATCAAATCAAATCAAATCAAATCAAATCAAATCAAATCAAATCAAATCAAATCAAATCAAATCAAATCAAATCAAATCAAATCAAATCAAATCAAATCAAATCAAATCAAATCAAATCAAATCAAATCAAATCAAATCAAATCAAATCAAATCAAATCAAATCAAATCAAATCAAATCAAATCAAATCAAATCAAATCAAATCAAATCAAATCAAATCAAATCAAATCAAATCAAATCAAATCAAATCAAATCAAATCAAATCAAATCAAATCAAATCAAATCAAATCAAATCAAATCAAATCAAATCAAATCAAATCAAATCAAATCAAATCAAATCAAATCAAATCAAATCAAATCAAATCAAATCAAATCAAATCAAATCAAATCAAATCAAATCAAATCAAATCAAATCAAATCAAATCAAATCAAATCAAATCAAATCAAATCAAATCAAATCAAATCAAATCAAATCAAATCAAATCAAATCAAATCAAATCAAATCAAATCAAATCAAATCAAATCAAATCAAATCAAATCAAATCAAATCAAATCAAATCAAATCAAATCAAATCAAATCAAATCAAATCAAATCAAATCAAATCAAATCAAATCAAATCAAATCAAATCAAATCAAATCAAATCAAATCAAATCAAATCAAATCAAATCAAATCAAATCAAATCAAATCAAATCAAATCAAATCAAATCAAATCAAATCAAATCAAATCAAATCAAATCAAATCAAATCAAATCAAATCAAATCAAATCAAATCAAATCAAATCAAATCAAATCAAATCAAATCAAATCAAATCAAATCAAATCAAATCAAATATTAAAATTTGTATGGAATTGAAAATATTAAGGTTTGACAATTTTAAATGAAAAGCAAGTAAGAAAGTATAGTCGATCAAGCCCGACCCTATAATATCCTATACCCAGTAAATTTGTGAAAACAGTTTTTTTAAACCGATCATTCAGAAATTTAGTTGTATGAGTTAAAATAAAGTTATATATAAGGAGCTTTAACCAATAATGGGCCAACGATTATAAAATTAGGTGTCATTATTTATGTATATGTATATGAAACATATTTTTATGTTGAATTTTATTTATATACCAACATTTTTAAGAAATTTATGGTCGTTAAAGTGATTTGCGGAAGTGGGCCTTATATAGGAGCTACGACAAATAATAGACCGTTCATAATAATATTGTACCGTATTATTTGCATATATAAGAGACATTTTTATGTTCAATATTATTTGGATACCGACAGTTTTAAGTGAGTTACGCTCTTTAAAGTGATTTTCGAAGGAGGTCTTATATGGCAGTTATGACTAATTATGGACCGATCATTATAAAATTTAATATTTGTGTTGAATATTATTAGGAAACCAACATTTTTATACTAATTGTCGTCAGCGAGTCTTGTGCTCAATTGTGGACCCAACTGCAAAAAATTTTTTAATGTGATTTGTTTTCGTCTACTACTTATTTGTGGCGAAATTTAGATACGTGCATAAATCAAATATTTATGACCACTAAAACCCCATTTCGCGAGTTCTTTTGTATAGGGGCTAGGTGAATTAATGGACTGATTTCAACCAATTTCAATACCAACCGAAAACGAAAAATATATGATGAACCAAATATTACAAAAAGCTATTTAAAATTGTGACCTGTACTTTGTGCAGAAACTTTAAATAGACAACCAGCCATTTAGACGACAAACGAAGAACGTTCAGTCCCAGGAAGTTAGTCGATCGGTATACTTTAAGACGGATGTTGGACTAATATTTATGGGCGTTAAAAACATCAGCACAAATGCAAATCCACTACCTCGCATATACATATATGTATATGGACTCTTTTATTAATATTTTTAATAGAATTTTGGTCAAATGGGGCAACATATTTTGTAAATCATGTAATATGTAAGCTGTAATCGCTTTGATTTACTCTATAAAGGCTCTATATTAAACATAGTTCCGCAAAAAAAAACAATTAAGTAGTATTAAATCACATGATCGAGGCGCTAATTAACTGATAAATTTCGTTAAATTATGCCATCGGAAAATTTTGTTTGGCTGTGTGACATTTGGCAACGTTACCTTATAATCACAATCCACAATCACTCAATCCATATCAATATCCACATAACGTTCTTACGTTATTGCCAATAAAGCGTCCCAACTCTATATTTACTGAAATTTACAGCAACAATTTAAATATACACTATATTTGATGTTATTATAATGTCTCCTTATGACTAACTTGACTGGTTGATGTTTACGCTGACACTTTCAATCTTCAGCATGACCTAGCAAATACAATTGAAAAATCTAGTTATACAGTAATCTGGCATAGCTTTTAAGACATAATATTCTTATATCCCGCAACAAGATTAATAACATCGTGTTGTTGAATCGACTTATTACAAACGAACAACGTTTGCAGAGTATTGCATTTTATTATCAAAGTTCATGCTCGGTTAAGAAAGTGCATTGTGCAGAAGTGCTTTTACCATTTTAAGGTATCTGGTCATTTCAGGTTGAATGGATACGTAAACAGGCAAAATTTATCGTATTTGGTTTGTAAAACAGCCAGAAGCATTGCAAAAACTGTCAATACATCCCGAAAAATGCACTGCTTGGTTTGGATTATTCGGTGGGTGGCGGGAAGTGTTGAAGAGAGTATGCCAAAATTGGAGCCAGCGTATGAACTATTTACTTGAAATTACATTTAAGCATTGAATTATATAGATTTCATTCCTAGCGACTCAAATAAAGACTTCATACATTGCTCTAAATTGTATGAGTTTTTTTTTAATCAAATCCGAAAGCTCTTAAAAAATCACTCCTTAATGAAAATGTTACGTTTCAACTGAAATACAATTTCGTAACAATTTCAAGATTTTCGAAGCAAAGAAAAATCTAATAATTTGGATACCCTAATTAATAGCTTACGGTTAAATCATAAAAATAAACGTACACAAAAATGGGCAGAGGGACCTGAAGACATGAACCCTTTTGCTTTAGTTATACGAACATCTATGAATGCGTCTCTATATGTGTGCGTGTGCGTGATTGCATACATAAGTGCATAAATTGTCTTTGTATTATGCTACAGCTTCCATATTCTCATCCTATGCAGCTCTTTCTGGCTGGTTTTTATCGTCAACATAATCACCATTTTCTTAGTGGATGGCAATAAAAGGAGACACACACACACACGTACAGAAAGGAACAAATAGACAGACAACTAAAACAAAACAAAAAAAAAAAAACATAAAGAAAGACGACGACGAATAATAAGAAGTAGAATAATGCAAATAATGTCTTAATGCCAGTTACAACAAGCCTCAATCTGCATTTATGTGTGAGTGAATTGTTTGTGTGTGGAGATGTGTATTTGTTTGTACCGTTTTGAAGTTTTGCCGAATCAAAAGAAAGTAGGTACACCACCATACAAGCACAAATTCTAGTCGTCTGCACTTAGAGACAAGAATATGTAATACAAGTAGTAGTGTAGACGGTGGGTCGTCGAGTAGTGTAGAGTAGGCTATGGTGTGACTATGGTGTGGCTAGGGTGCAGTTACATATGAGTTGCAACATAAACACATTCAAAATACTGCCTAGGTATGCATGTATGGAAATAGTATTAGTGCCACAGCAAAAGTAGCAGAATGCACTAAAAGGCTAAACAGTTGTGTGATGTAGTACTTGCCAGTTGTATGCAAAATTCAAACAGTAGATTACCTTACCATTCATTAACAACAACAACAACAGCAATAACTACAACTACAATATGAAGGACAAAAATATTGTTTGAAGCTTAGTGTACTTTGTACTCGTATGTTTGCAACTCTTTTGGTATTTACGTGCTTATGCTGCCGTTATTTTGATGCATTGCACAGTTGAAATATAAACGAAGCCAATCTGCTGGAAAGGCGAAAAGGAACATTAAAAACGAATGTGTAAACATAAAACTAAACAATCACAACTTAGCAGCAAGAAAAACGTCTGCACAAATAAATAATAATTATGCAAAAATAATAATAATTGTGGCTATTTGTAGGTAGTTTAAGTACAAAAGCATTTGCAGTAACCTTGATGTAACGATACACAGTGGTATTTTTTTTTTGGCAAAAAGTCTATTTTTTTACAGTTATTTTTTAGAAATCTAATGATGCAATTCTGTAGAGAAATGTTTCATTAGTAGAAAACCCTGATTTGTTTTCGAAAAAAATAAAATTTTGTATAAAAAAAAGTGTGGTGAAGTTAACTAAATATTATACAACGAAAACTGATGAAAATTTTACTACATTTCAGTTCTTTATACAATAAATATGGTTCAACTACCAATAGTTTTAGAGCATTTTTATTAAAATATAGTATTTTAAATTTAATAGGAAAGAAAAAATATTTAAATTACATATATAGTTTAAGAGATCTGTGTTAGTACTACTTCTAAATGAAAGTTTGGAATATTTTCTTTCATTTTATGTAAAAAAATTCTGCGACTTTTTGCGATCGCTGAACAAACTTATAAATTTTGTGATAAAATTCACGTATTTTTTATGAATATTTACAATAAAAGGTTTTGTATACTTTTAGGCTTTTACTTTTACTTTTTAATAATTGATTGACAGCAATATCGAAAAAGTGCATAACAAAAAAAGAAAAACAAAACCATATGATTAATTAAACCGTTATTTAAAATAATAATATTTGCAAAAAAAGTCTAAGAAAATTATTAAACGTAACTAATTTTTAAAATGAATTCATTTTGTGTTTCATATAGTGAATTGTGCAAGGAACTTATAAATTGCAATAGTAATGTGGATTTATTAACTGATTTCATAAAAACTAAAAACAATAGTAAGCACTATTAATGAAATTCAAATTGTGAAAAAATCAGTTCAGAAGCGATTTCTTAGTCACTTTTTAAAACGTTGGGCCGAATGTCACAGAAACAAATCATATTTTTTTAAGAAAAATTATGCTTGGCTAAGAAGTATGTTTCAAAACAAAATAATTAATGTGTACTTTGAATATAATTGAAAATTTTTAGAAATATCATTTGCTGATGAGCAACCTAGTTGTTCAACAAAAATGGGAAGGCCAGCTAAGGAATTCGGCGGTGGGTAGTGTGTGTGGCCAATTTTGATGAAACTTTATATTTTTCTTATTTTGATGAAACTTTATATTTTTCTTATTTGAGCTAACCAAAGGCTCTGTGCCAAATTTCAAAAACTTTGGACCAAAAATAAATTTTCGGTTCTATGGGCGGTGGGTAGTGGGCGTGGCCAATTTTGGCTCTGTGCCAAATTTCAAAAACTTTGGACCAAAAATAAATTTTCGGTTCTATGGGCGGTGGGTAGAGGACGTGGCCAATTTTGATGAAACTTTATATTTTTCTTAATTAAGCCAACCAAAGGCTCTGTGCCAAATTTCAACAGTCTACGAGCACTCCTTATATTTTTTGCCAAACATTGTATGAACAAATACTACTGTGCGATGTGGTATTAAACAAATTAATGTGCATATGATGTGCTGCAAGCGGGGTGCACTTTATGTAAGCTTGAACAGTTTTGCTTCCATGATATACATATTAATATATGAATGCTCAAGTTGTTACTTTATACTTCTTTAAACTTTACGCTGACAACAATACCTTCATTACATTTGGAATTTATGTTAAAACAGTGTGTTTTGTGGGTTTGCTTCAAACCTTTCGTGCTGCTAGTTACTAAAAAAAACTATTCTGTCGAGCTTAAGCTTTAATTAGTCGATATGGTGTAGGCGTTTGCACTGACCTAATAAGGATTATGTGAGAGTTCTAATACTCTCGTACTATTAATGTCAATCTCGAAATTGCGATCCGGGGTATTTGTTTACAAAGTCATCAACAAAAACTTAAATTTTACAAAATTATGTCAAAGAAATAAAGGTGAATGAATTCAAATTAATTTTCCATTGCCAAACTTGAATCTCCTATTTGATTTTTCTACAGTTTTTGGAATTTGGAAATTCCTATATGAAAAGCTTTAACTGATTTAAAAGCTAAACAGACGAAGAATTTGTTTTACTTAAATATAAATATAAATAATATAATATAAATACTTTACATCCGGTTAAAGTAACAGACAAAGCCTTATGTCTTTGCTGATGTTACACTTTTATTCATGCTCAAAGAGATATCAAAAAGAAATCTGGTGAAATATCTCCTTAAAAGAAACCAAAAAAGAAGGATAATTTACTCGACACTTTTAAATTTTTGAAAAAAACTCAAAATTAAAGAGAGAATTTAATAACGAGATAGAAATGTTTTTTTGAATTAAAAACATTGATTGCCAAACGATTGAAATAATGAATGTAATTTAAATGTGTAAAAGCCCCCAATAACATATAATAATGTCTGCAATAATATGGAATAAAATATTATAAATACAAGATTTTGTTAACAATTTTGTCCACAAACGATGTAAATAATGTTCTTTGTCAACTTCATATGTATATTGGTAAGGGTGCTGTAGCTTAATTGGTGAAGGCATTTGATCATTAAGCATGAGTTGGTACTTATAGCCCGTGTTCGATTCCCAGCCACTGCCACTCAAACAACATCAGTTTCTGATAATAATTAGTTTTCTTTCTATCCATCATAACTAATATTTATCACAGCGTCCTCCTTCGGTGTTATAGCATTTAAAAACGCCACCGAAGTAAAATAATTAAATAAAGGCTATAAAATCAAGCATTAGCATTAATGCGCCTACTCACCACCAGAGGCGCTGAAATTCTGCACTAAAAACAAACATAATGAGCAATTGCAAGGTTGTGATATAAAAAAAGCTTTCTTCTTTCACCAACTTTACTTCTCCAATCCCCTTTCCAAAGAAAGTAACGCAAGTTTATATAGGCATATTAATTGCCTGAGTGTTATTTCTCATAAAAAAAATCCCGAGATCCCGGAATTTTAAAACTAGTCCCGTTTGGCATCCCTACCTTGTACCATATCAACAATAAAAAATTAAACATAGATCCAGTGGATGTTGCAGAATACTTTTGAAACCAGTTTCGAATATGGAAAATTTTCTATATTCCAATCTTCTCCACCCTATTAGATTTGTGCCGATGTATGCAACGCCAGAAAATATTATTCTAACACCCATATTAAATTAAGTGTTTAAACCAAGCAAGAATCAATGTCAATTTCTGAGTCGACTTAAAAATGTCCATCCGTCCGTCTGGCCAGCAGACAAGAATATAAAATTTTGTATGTGATATTAACAATTGTTATTGAAATTGATAGAAATCGGTCCATTGTTTCACGTCTTCTTCAAACAAATGTTTGCGAAAGCATAAACAATTTTCTTTCTTTCACTCTATTGAACGTATTGAAAGGGTGCATGGTAGGTTAATGGAACGAAACCCTTTCACTCATATGAATGATAGGGAGTCCTTTACGAAATCCATTATGGCAAATGCTGAGCAAATTATTGGACAAGTATTTAACTAGATTATAGTTTGCCATAATCTGCTTATGGAGAAACAAGCGCCGAAAAATACTGCTTCCATATCAGTTGTTGTACACCATTTGGTCTAGGGGACGCGTTATCTGGATGTGTTATGTAAAAACCTTCATAAGTTTTAGATATCGGATATGATTAGTTAGATAAGGAAGTCCGTCTACCTTATACTTTGCAATGGAATGAAAATACCAGGAGGAAATTGGAAAAAATTTAAAAAAAGGAGTTTAAGTTTTTAATTTGGACTTCGTTAACCCAGCCAGAGGTCCCCAAGGTGGGGTATCTCTAGTTCTTCGACATTTACTAGCCAAGTAATAAAAACAAATTGTCATATTCGCATATCACAATTAACTTTTTAAATTTTGTAGTCACCCTAGTCTGGTATTTAGCTAATGTCGGATCCAAATATATCCCGATATCTCTAACTATTTTTTTGTGGATTACTAACACTTTTATTAAAGAAATAAATTTTTAATTACTAATTGAGAATTTTTCCTCTTGCGAGTATTAAAGAATTATTTTTATTAAAATTTAACTAGAAGTAAAACTTCGAATAAAAGATTTTTAATGAAATTAATTTTTAGTAAAAATCATCATAGAGCCAAAAGTTTTCTTTGCATTTAAAATTTAAAAATTTTAAAAATGTGATTTTTGGCCATTTTTTACATACAATGGTACTTGTAGTCTTTTTACATTATTTAAAAAATGTCCAAGAAAATGTATAACGTATTTATATTCCTGGAAAGGCTAACTTTAAAGGATATATGCTGTAGGAAAGATAAATTAAGAGAGTCATACAAAATATAGTTTTTTGTATAAAATTCAACTTTAGAACAAATGTTCTCAAATCGCATAATCGATAACCACAAATAATGGCCCATATAAAATGGCCCAATATGCCTGGTTTAGATAATTTGGCGGTATATCAAACAATTTTAAATCTTAAATAAACAATGTTAAATTTTATTTTTATTTAAGTATTTTGTAAGAAAATCGCCGTATAAATATTTATAAATTGAAGTTTTATTGCAGTTTAAAAATGTTGGTGAAGAAAACTTTTAACAAATAAGAAGTTCATGGAAGACTTTTCTGGAAAGCGAAGTTTTTGCTGGAAACAAAAATAGTTGCAACTGAAATAAAACCTTTAAACATTTTTTTAAGAAAATTTTGCATTAATTCCCCAACTGCGCAACTGTTGTGTGCCAATGGTCATTTTAAAGAAAGTATTTCCAGTTCATCCCGGTGGGGTGTCATAAAGCCATGAGATATAAAGCCATAATTTTGATATGGCCTTAAGTCTCATACCAATTTTAGTGAAATGGGATATACAGCCATTAATGTTTTATGTCCCATTTGATGTTTTGCGTTACAAATGCTTTATTTCAATTGATATGTCTATTTATCTATGAAATTAATGATTTAAAAAAATCTTAAATTTCTAAGCTCCAGGAATTAAAAGTGCAAACATTTCTTAAAAGGAAAAATTAATAGTTTTCCACTATAATTTTCCCAATTGAAATAACTCCCAACAAAAAACAAAACTGTTGGGACTTATTTCATTTGGGCGGAAGGATTTTCTCCTCTATGGTATACAGAATACCGGCTTCGCATTGCACAAATCTCTTGTATTGCCGGCCAACAAAAAAACGGTTGGGACTTATTTCATTTGGGAGTTATTTCATTGTACCGCATTTTTTACATGAAATGACATACATTATCAAAAATATGGCTTTATGTCTCATTTTTGGAAAAAAATTTATGGCAATAAGTCCCATTCCATTGAGACTTAATGGTATATGCCCTTATGGCTCAGTGGAATGAGACTTGACGCCATATGGCTTTATGTCCCATGGCTTTATGATACCCCACCGTTCATCCCATGTCAAATTTCGATAGATAACTTAACGCAACGTAGTTCCCGTTCAATGATTTAAAATTCATAAATAAAACACAACTGATGCGTGCAGTTCATAAGGCCATAGAGGTTCTTCACCTAAAAGTAGTTATTAAAATATGTAAGGTGCATTTGAAGCTTAAAATAATCTAAAATTAGATGAAATGAATTGGTGTCAAAGACAATTTCTAAGTATGTTTATATCAAAAACTACAAACAGTGTATGTAATTAACTCCACTAACATCTAGAACAATTGGTTCCCAAGTCATACAGAACATTGTGAGCTTCAAAGTCTACAAATGAATACATGAGTATAATAATTGATAGTGTGCTTTTGAGCTGAACATTGAAATACATCAAATGTAACTTTTTTATAACACTCAAATTATAAAAGTTTTAGATAACTGCTTCAAATTTCTAACGTTAACCAATATTTGAAATATGTGCCTAGTGGCTTGTTTTGTAACAATTTCTCAGCCAATACCCACACGAAGATAGTTTCAGTATATCTGCCTCATTGGCTTTAAATTGATTTAATGAAATTAAAATCGATTTTCAAATCATTTCACTTCACCCATTTACATAGCAAAATCATACTATGTGCATTTGTATTAAATGTGTCAATGTTGTCTTATTTAATTCAGCATAAAAATCGATACAGTAACGATGAAAATGTTAAAGTGATAAAGTTCTGTTTTTTTCTTTTTGACACACAAAGCTAAAATAGTCCTTTGGCTGTGCAGCACACAGTAGAAATATATTCTTTTTCGGTGCCTTTGTAAATTTAAATAATATGAGGAGAGAATGAAAAAAATGTAGAACACAAAAGGAATAAAATAAAACATTGTCGTTGTCATTTAAATCAGTGGCAGGAGTAAATAGACTCATTCGTGTGAGTATGCACATATTTAAATGGCATCTAGCAGTCTCATAAAACTTTATTAACATGTAAATGTTTTGTGTAACATCAGTTTATAATAGAATAGAAATATGAGCCAAAAACAGGAAAAACTTATCAAACGTTACATATTTAGAGATGGTTAAGAGTGACCAAATGTGATACACTATTACATTTGAGAAATATGGAATTAAGGAGTAATTGTGCTACTCAGTTGCTTTAATTTGATGTTGTATAGATAAATAGGCAACGAATCCATAGTATTTATTTATTTAAGATGCACCCTTGGTGTTAACAAATAATAGTTTATACACATTGAGATATAAAAAAAATAAAAATTGTTTGAGCATTTTGTTTGCCTCTATGACCATATTGTAGGGTGTTTGACCTTAAAATAAAAATAAATTGCATTCAAAACAATTGAAATAAAACTTTTAATAACTTTTCTATGCTTAAATGTCAAATATTACAGCAAGACATACAACAATAATAATCATGATGCAACTCGTACAGAAACTGAAAGATGCTGTTTTCTGTCTGTAAAAAAAAACCTAAAATAAACTAAAACAAACTACGTCAAAAAATGCTGCAAAAACATACGAAGGAAAAAAAAATACAAAACTTAAGCTTAATAAACATTCCATGAATAACCAGCACGTGTTTTCGACATATTTACCTTTGAATAAACTTAACTTCCGGTAAAATGCAAAAATGTAAAAAACCCAAAAGTAGAGAAAAAAAAACAGCACCTACTCGTAGTAGTAGTGTTGCTGGCGCAACAAACAACATGAGAGTTTTTTTCTTTTTCTTTTGTAAATATTTTTTCTTTTTAAGATGGAAAGGAAAGGAAAATATCATACACATACATACAGGAATATACATATATTTTCCACATGAACAACCTGAAAATGTGATTGTATTTTGTCCTTGCTTCTATCACTCTTTATATATCACGTAGCAAACAATACAGTTATTGAATCTATAGGCAATATTGATATTAACCAAATCGAAGAGCTTTATAATGAAAAAATTTAAACAATATGTTGACTATTTTACATACATTCAATTTTAACAGAATAATTTAAAAAGGTTGAAATAAAGAATTACACAGAAACTGAAGGTTTCTTCTAAAAAATGTTTCTGCCCCCAAAATGGGAGAAATATTACTCTGTCATTTAAGGTGTAACTCAGCGAAATATTTGTCGTGAATCTATTAAAGAATTTAAGTAAATCCGCAAGCATTATAAAATGCTATTTCAATTAAAATTTTTATAACTTTTCATCATTTTTATACCCTCCACCACAAAGAGTGGTGAATGAGGGTGTATTACGTTTGTCGTTCCGTGTGAAACTTTTTTAATATTCATCTGAGACCCAACAAAGTAAATATATTCTTGCTCCTTATGAAATTCTAAGTCAATTTAGCCATGTCCGTCTGTCTGTCCGTCTCTGTAAAACACTCTCACGTCCAAACTATACAACTTAACTAAACGAAATTTCGAGAAAACTATTTCTTATTTTTCGGGTAAATTTGGTATTGAAAATCAGCAAAATCGGTTAAGACCAACCAGAGTTATGGACCAGTATGTGAGACAACCTCCATAAAAATTTGATATTTTTTGTCCATTTTATTGCAATATTTTGAAATATATTGCAGATAATACCATGAAATTTTGTATGCGTTAAGATAAAAAAGTGTGCGGAAAATAGTAAGAATCGGTCCATGATTTCTCATAGCCCCCATACAAATATATATATTCCCGAAATATGGCTTAATGATAAATAAATGCCTATAAAATTGGAATATCAAGACAAAATTCAGCAAAAGTAAGTTTTATACAAAAACAAATCGCAAAACGAAATTTTTTTTAGTTCGCTCCATGTTTGACCATAGACCCCATATAAAGTCCACTTACAAAATTCACTTAAATACGCATAAAACAGATATAAATAATGTTAAACGGCTAAAATTTGACATAAATACTCTTTATAGGCAAATAAATTGTTGTACTAAATTTTATGGTAGTCGGCCCAGAACTGGTCATTGCTCCCATAAAAAGACCACATCTGAAAAAGACATTTTTCTCTATATATATTGTATAAATATAGGTACCAACTCAAAACTTTACACATATCATTTTAATATATACAAAAATCATCCCACATAATTTTGTGAATGTCGGTCTATTTTTAACCGTATGCTTCATATGAAGCCCTCTTCCGAAAATCACTTTAATACTCATAAATCGCTTACAAATAAGGCTACCAATCCAAAATTTTACACGAATCATTTACATACATGCCTAAATCAAACTGCTGGATTTTGAGAACATCGGTCCATATTTGACTATATCCCCCACATAAGGTTCACTCTCGAAATCCACGTTAATACTAATATATATCGTATATATAGCGTTATTATGTTGAAATTCGACGTGAAATATCCTTATATGCATGAAAATAACTGTTCCAAAATTTAAGAAGATCGGCCCATAATTTGTCATAGCTGATATATAAGAACCATTTCAAAAAAACAAATAAATTCGGGTCAAAAAATATTCTTTTCGGATTTAACCTATATTCGGTCGATATTTTATAATCATGATATATATCGTTGGAAAGGTATTTATATTTAATCAAGCACCCAGCAGTTCCCGAGATATAGGCCTATATATTATCAACTTTAAGGGCCCGCCCCCTCGAAAATAGGCGTGACCGCCAACAAATTTTTTTTTGCTGGTATCTCGTCTAAAAGCCCTATTTGATTTTGTTTTTTTTTTTTTTTGTTTTTTAGCAAAATCACTAAAACCGAATTGTACCCCTTTTTTATACTCTGTTTGTTAAGTTACACTCAAGATTATTATGAATATCAGACAAACTCTATAAATTATGGTAAGAATTGGTAATTAAATCGATTAAAAATAGTGGAAATTAGAGAAAATTTCAAAATATTTAACATAAATTATGTTGGTCGTAAAATTGTCTTTCAAACAGTATATCAAATACTAATAAAATTTGCACTAAGACTGAATAGAAAACACAGAATTATGATTTTCTAGTCCTATAGCCAGTGTAGTTTTTCTATTTCTTAGTACGTTTAGGTGGAGGGTATATAAGATTCGGCACAGCCGAATATATCACTCGAACTTGTTTCATTTCTTTTTGGTCTGGTCAGATTAAAGCGAACCTTGAAGTTTTATAGTTTTCTTCAGGTTAAGAAATCAAACAAATATAAACATGATATCTATTGAATTGAAATGATTGAAATTAATTAAAAAAAGTACAGTGTGAAGAAATTCCAGTTTTTATTTTGTTAAACTATGGCTGCTTTAAGTGAAAGTATTACAAAAATTGCCTTTTAAAAAAATAAGCCACATTTAAAATATCTACAGAAAAAGAAGAGGCTTTTTAAGAATTACTACTGTATATATTTTGTCCGTGACAACATTTAAATGTATGAAACTCGATGAAATGCACCACTGGTAGTTTTTAATAATATAAAATTAACTAAAGCCTGAATGAAAGCTTTAACCCCAAAATTAGCTAAACATAGACCTCGTATTGGTTTTTATTAGATTGACACAGTAATAAATCTGTGAATTTATTGTTTATTAACAACCTACATTCAATACTTGGGACCTCAGTTTTCTCGAAACTCATAGAAAACTGAGGTATCACAAATAGTTTATGATTAACATGCAATACTGCCTTGTTTAATAATCAAATATATTAGATTTTTTCTATCAGATATGTTTAAGTTTAATGTGGGTATCTACCTTTTAGGTCCAGATCACACGGTGCACTCATACGCAGGTTTAACTCGGCTCACCACTGCATTGCATGTACAGCAAGAACATACTAACGAATGTCTTGAAAAGAGCGTACTTGTATGAACATGCCAGGAACGCACAATTAAAGGTAGAATTAGCCGAACGTCTACGTCCCGTACTGTACTGTAACGAAACAGCTGATCCCGTTTTGTTATTTGAAATCAATGCAAATGCTTACCGAATATTAATATCACGTTGACGGAACGTCTCAACCTGTATAAAATAGAATTCCCTAACGTTCTTACGTGACATTTGTATAGCAGTGATGGACTGTTTGCATGCTAAATTGTATTGGAGTAAATTTACCTTATTTTTTGGTACTTTTTTAAATAATGTTTGTTGAAATTGAGCAACACGATTTAATATAATACATATCTACAGCTGATTGTTTATTTATTGTATTTTGTTTTTTTTTTCTTGAAAATATTTAGTAATTTTAAAAACATTAAATAAGTAAATAAATCCTCCTAATCCATTATAATTGAGAATAGTTAAGTTTTTAAATACATATATAATTTGAACTGTAGTAGAGAACAAACAATTAATCACAAACACAATATCGTTGTACTAAGTGTTTTTTAAATTTTTTTTTAACGTATGGCACGTTTTTTAAATTTTCTATAAGTACACAAACGTGCTTACAGTACGGTACGTTACAGTACGGATACGTGGACGTTCTGCTAATTCTACCTTAACAATTTCTCAATACATGACTGCAACGATCAATGTAAAAAGCCCCTTGCTTAAGAGCTCGAGCTGTGTAATCCCTGCCATCCGTAACTCAGTCAGTTAGCATGAACCAAGACTATTATTAGAAAAGCAGCAACCGAAAAAACAATGGCTCTGTTGTTATACAGCAACTGCACCTAGAAAAATCTCGTGGACCGAAATTTGCTGCTCAAACAAATATTAGTATTTTAACCAACTACCATTCTCTCCGTTTTGGGTATCAATCATAGCCACTACGAGAATCCCGAAGAGACCTCACAATTTATCAATTAGGGGGCCTGTACCCCGATGGTTAAATTAAGGACAACTCTGCGGGCTTTTAACTGATCCCGTAACACTAGAGACTCTAGTCCGCTTCAAGTTTCATTGGGTGTAAAATCAATGAGACCAGTTCCGTAACCGTGCAAGTTCATGGCAATGATGTCGTCATAGCTCTCCCCAGAATTAAAACATTGTCAAGGTGTTATAATTACACCAGAACATATTTCCCCTGGGGGTGATTTTTTTACCTCCATCTTTATAGTTTTACATATTAAAAACCACTTGTTTGAAATAGTTCTACTAAATTGACCTACTACTCTATTAAAGAAAACTAAATTAAGCCGTAATCGTATTATGTTTTATTTAAACAAATTAAAGTTCTTTTTTGCCTTTCTCTCTGTATTTCTTTCATTCTCTACAACTAACAACAAACAAACTTATTTATGCGAGTAGCTTAACCTAAAAACTATGAACCAACCACATACAAATGCAAAAGCGAAGAAATTCTTAGAACAAACTATCGACTGAAACTAAAAAAAAAAAAAATTAAAAAAGGACACAAAAATCCATACCAGAAAAGTCTGTGTCAAGTTTTGCCGACTAAAGTCAAAAAAACGTTATACATATCTTGGGGTGTAAATTTAATGTTTATAAATGTAATAAAAAAAAAACATAAATATTTCTCGCTTTACGATTAAATAAGTTAAATAGGGCAATATAAATGAGTCTTAAATTTTTAGGAATGGCGGCAGAAATAACAACTATAAACTTTAGAGCACAGTGGGGGATTTTGCGAAAATTTGAAAGGAAATAATTAATGTTTTTTAAACAAAGGGCAAAATAGGAAAATAATAGGTATACATATTTATAATTAGTAAAAATTTCACTTCAATTTAAATTGAAAGGCTTGACAGTTGTCGTCAAAGTTATGAAGCCCAGTGTTGAGCCGAATGCTATCAAGAAGCCCCTATTAGATTTAGAGTTCAGTTGGAGCCTGAGGAAACTAAAATAAAGTAGAATGAAACTTATCCAATATACACAATGCTATACCTGTTGTATAGGGTCCGCCAAATAACTTTTATTTTTTTGAAAATGCTATAAAAAAAAACTACTGAATATTTTCTCAAATTTATTTTTTTATTTGAAAGTACAATCCTTCCGGTTAATAATGGAAAATAATTTCATGCAATGGCTTCACGAATATTGTCCTTTAAAGCGTCAATTGTCTCTGGCTGGTCGGCGTAACACTTGTCTTTGACGGCACCCCACAAATAATAGTCCAACGGTGTCAAATCGCAGCTCCGAGGTGGCCAAACGATATCAGCTTTGCGGCTGATGATGCGATTTTCAAAAACAGGGTGCAAAACATCGAGTATAGCTTCGGATGTGTGGCAGGTAGCGCCGTCCTGTTGAAACCAAATGTTGCCAATATCCTCCTCTTAAATTTTTGTGAACAAAAATTCGTTCAACATGGCCTGATAACGATCACGATTGACTGTAACGGCCACTCCTTGCTAATTTTCGAAAAAAAATGGCCCATTATGCTTTTGGACCAAAATCCGCACCAAACAGTGACTCGTTTTGGTTGCATCGGCTTTTCAATGTATGCGTGCGGGTTTTCTGTGCCCCAAATGCGATAATTTTGCTTCTTTACATACCCGCCAAGATCAAAATGAGCTTCATCTGAAAAGATGATTTTTTGGGCAAAATCAGCATCTTCTGTAAGTCGATCGCAGGCCCACATAGCGATGCGAAAACGTATTGGATGGTTAGTTGGTTTCAACTCCTGAACCAACTGGACTTTGTATGGCGTCATACCAAGGTTTTTATGCAAAATTTGTCTCAATGATGTCTCCGAAATGTGAATTGATGTCGATGGCGCTTCATGCACACTTTCTGCCACAGCAGCAATATTCTCGGGTGTACGCACTGTTTTTGGCTTTTCACGCTTTGGTTTATCGATGAGGATACCAGTTTCTTTCACTTTTTTCACAAGATAACGACCGTACGGAGCTGACGGTGCTTCTCTGCTTCCAAAATTCGTATGCAATTTTTGCATACATTCTGCAACATTACCATGAACTTTATTGAAATGGTTTTATTGAATGAATTGCAATCAACTTTATTGCTCAGTACATTTTATGGTAATAATAACTTCGTTTGTCGCCAAATATTTGTTAGTATGGTAAAAATTCTATCCAGTACTAAATTATGATAACTTATAATTAAGGTTTGCAACAACCGTCATATAATTTAATTTTTTAGCCATTAAGAATAATATCTAATCTTAACAATAATTGGTTTATTCTTCTATTTTAAACTAACTCAGTCAAAAGCATTTTAGTGGCCTGAGAAATTTCTTGAGTTTAAATTTAGCTCTAGGATTTTGAAATGATGTGTATTTGTTTTATATTTTTACATTTTTTTTTTTTTGTTTGCAAAAACCCAGCATACCATTCTAGGAGCGCTCCGAAAATGGAGTCAGAAAAGAGTCCAACTAAAAAGCATTTTCGGAGCGAAAGAAAAATTTGCTTATTACTGTCCTGAGTCGACACGTAGTATGACTCAGAAATTCCACCTAATTATGTGTGTACCAAAGCGTTCCTGTAATTTGTGCTTTGAACAAAAAATAATAATAAAAAATAACAATTGTGAACTTTTAATTTTTTGTATCTTTTCTGACATGATGTAAGAGCTCTTTCTGAGCCCAAAAACCCTCATAAAAGACTTTTTTTACATTATATAAGAGCTCTTTCTGACGGACCATTTTCTTTTCTGAAGGTTTTCGGAGCAATAATGATTGTTTTTTGGGCTGATAAAGAGCATGGACCCTTCGGAAAAGGTGTCAGAAAAGACTCTTTTCGAACTCATATGGCTTGCTGGGAAGTTATTCATATATTTTTTGTATATGTTTGTTTTATAATTGTATTACTAGACTCTGTCAATACATGTGAAGGCAATGCCAAAGACAACCCATAATATGGTGTCATGTTTTTAACCATGATTGGAAAATTTAGCACTTGCTACTGAACTTGAAAATAAAACAACAATACAACCATTTGTTTGGGTTGGCATATGAATGCCTAACACCTTATTTAGGTGGTCATGTAGTCTTGTGCAGGTATTTAGTGTGGCATTGCATTTAAATTTACCAATTTAATTTTAACTGTTCTTTAATCATGATTTTCTATTAAAACACTCAATTTAATAATTTCAAAACAATTCGTCCTTACAAATACCTGCACTCAAGCTTAAACAAAATAACAATATGCCGCTAACATTAATTTTCTTCTACAACTTCTACAACATTAAAAAAATGGAACATTAGACCGGTCCTTAAAATATAGATTTGTTAGAAAACAATTTACATAATTTCACTTGATTTCATGCAGGCTTTCTTATTTCCCGATGTTCTTTAAATTTTGTATTATTTGAAACCAAAAAAACTTGGTAGATGTATTTACTTTTTAAGGGCCCTTCTAATTATTATATGCAGTAACAAAAACAATAAAAACACATGCCTTATTTTCTGCCCTTTTTTTTTGTTTTTTGTTGAGTAAAAAGCTAAAGTAACCGGAAAATTTATTTTAATCCTACATAAAGTTGTTTGGTTGGCGGCTTTTCTAAAAATTATGCAAACTGCTAAAGTCTTACAAATAGTAAACGAACCCTTAGTTACCCTACAAAATAATGCTTTAAGTTATATAATTATATAACTCAAAATATAAATGGCCAATATCGATAAGTATACTCAGAATTGAAAGATAATTCAATGTTGTTTATTACAAATATCAGATCCAAGCAGGAAACCAATTGAAATTGGGATCGCTTTATAATTTATCATAGCTAGGAAGAGTGCTACCCAAAATATATTTTCTCTAAATTAACATTAAGCACAGCTAAGTTTCTAAAACTTTATGCCATGCTTTCTCTCTCTCTCTGTTTCGCTTTAGCTACTTCATTATGGCCTAATAAAACTGTATGTAGTAATGGCATATTTAGTTAGTCTAGGCAAATACCTTGATATGCATGAATTTGTAAGTGTGTAATATGCCACACATTAGGATGGCTTGAATTTTCATAATTTGATTTTCAAATAGATCCAATCAGTATTAAATAAGAGCAAATATTTTCTAACCAAACAATACTTGATACGATTTTATATTCAAAGTTAGCGTAGTACAAAACACTATTTTCAATAATTTATCATTTGAAGTTTTCAGTAATAATTGTTGCGTACCTTTATACTTTTTATCGACAATGCAGTTTTAATTTTTTACTGTTGAGATGTATGTATATCGGGAAGAACTCGTCTTGCTGTCAATCGACTAAAAGATTTGCCAATTGCTGATAAGCATCTTATGATGCTAAACACTTGTCTCTTTTTCATTTGCGACATACTTTCAGCTGTTTAGCTATTACTCGCGTAGAATAGCCACTTTTTGTCATTGCTAGAATATTGTCCTCAATGGATCTTGGCAGTTTCTTCATTATTTATTGTACCTTTATTATTTTGTACTATAATTTGATTTGTGTTCGATAATTTGCAAAATGTGTTTATTAATGTTTTTTAAGTCATAAACTAAGCAAACACATACAAATATTTTAAAAGATTTTGTTTAGCATTAAATCTAAAGTAAATGACAAAAAACATTTTAATTTTAGTTTTATTAGTTGCATTAGTCACAAACAAACAAGTACTCATTGCTGCTTCCCACTATATATAATAACCTACAACGAGTATGTGAATAAAGTTACTGTTTTTCATAACTAGGCGCTATATGAAAACTATGACCTATTATAGACTGATCATTGTAACTTTTTTAGTGCCAGTAATATCCATATAATCAGTAATAGCCCAAATATTTGTTATCAACTATTGAAAATAAACTTTATCTGTACTTTGTTAAATTATTTATTATACAGAACTAGTTGTTCAGTGGTTTTATTGTATTCAAATTTTTCAATACTTTCATACTTATAATTTTTGATAATTACAATATCAACATCTGTGGATAGCGTCATACATTTACTAACCAACCATAAACGTATTTGCAGCTGAATTTAAAAAAAATTAACAATTACAGTTTGATTTTCAGAATTCCATTATAGTTCCAAAAAATACTTATGTTAGATATCAATTTGTAATTTCAGAAAACTTACAAATGTTTATAGGTGCAGCATAACTAACGTGACCATACATCCCGATTTTGGCGGGATTATCGCATTTTTTGAAACCTCATCCCGGCTAGATTTTATATCTAGCTTTTCAAACTAAAATCCCGCTTTTTGCTGTTTCAGTTTTTTTTTTTCTAATTAAAAAATATGATCATGGTCTCTTATTTCAACATTTAAACTCAATTTTCTTTATTATTCAAACCGAATTCAATGACATTGGTATTGTTAAAGTATCAAGAAAAAAAATCCCGTAATAAAAATTTAATTTTTTTACAACCTCATTTTTTACAGTTCCACATTTTTTTCGAAGCAAAAAATATTGATTTTGCCCCACAGTTTCTGGTTTCCAGAAAACTAGTGGGTTACTTTTATATGAATTTTGAATATCCTCTTGCCATCTACGATCACAATTTAAAGCTTTTTGCATTTTCCTTTTACATAATAAAAACTTCACCTCACTCAGTTTGTTAAATTGTATTTCCAAATTACTACTGCCTTAATTCTATGAGACATACATACATACATTTGTACATAATTATATTTTCTGTATAACATTTTACATTTGAGTGTACATTTTAGACTCCATAAAGCATGCATGTAATTGCCAAGTTTTACAACAAACACACTTCTTCCAACGGTGCGTAGTAATTTTTGCTCTACTGTTTATTCTACTCGTATGGATAGAAAATCAACTTAATGCTAACCCAAACTGTCATAATTAATTTTTTGTGCTTTAACCAAAACTGAAAATCTAAAAAATCCTCTAACCCTTAAAGAATTAAGAAAAAAAAAACTAAAGGTAACTATAGCGTTGTAAATACGTGCTGGATGTCCATAGGTATGTGTAGTTAATTGCAACTAACATTTTATTGCTTGATTTATGGTGAAAATTTAATAAACCTGTACGCTGTGTGAATTTATATCGAGTTGAATTTTAATAACAATTCAAGTACATTTTTAATAGCGATGACCTGTGCGATTTTTGCTCAGGGAGTTTATTTTATCGTTTAAATATTAAGTAACTGGGGGGTTTACCGATGGTAAGATTATAACTTGGGTGAATTTTGTAATTGTAGTTTTTCAAAAAAGTACAAGTTGTGTATTTTTTTTTACCCACCACCAAAAAGGTGGGTAGTTTGTGATACATCGAAATATATGGGTGCAGCACCAAAAAGTATACAGGGTCTGGGACCTTGTAAGATTCTGAGACGATCTAGCGATGTTAGTCGTCTGCTGAAGCTGCGAGCTTCGACAAAAATGTACATTAAACAATTAAAGATTGTTTGTTTCACCGAAATGTTTAGTATTGAAAATGGTTATAATCGGCTCACTAAATCCGAGTTGTAGACCAAAGTTTCAGACAACCGCGATATCAGATACATATTTTTTGCTATATTATTCAATTATAATGCAGATAATTTAATGCAATTTTGCACACTTTATTTTTATTATAGAATAACAAGTCCTGTTGCAAATGGCAGTAATCGGTCCACAATTTCTCTTAGCCCCCATACAAATCTATTCCCTGAATATGGCTTTATCGTACATAAATGTCTCTAGAAAAACCGTATCCATACAAAAGTCAGCAAAAATAAGTTTGTGCTAAGAGAAATCTCAAATCGTTATTTTGTTTGCATCGGTCTATATTTGGACATAGCACCATACAAAGTCCAATTCCAAAGATCACTTAAATGTGTACAAATCTCTTATAAAAACCACTATAAAGTTAAAATTAAACAAAAATAGTCCATACATATATAAAAATCGCCACTTTGAATTTTATAATAGTCGGTTCATATTTGACCGTAGAACTATATAAAATTCACGTCCGGAAATCACCTCAATCCGCATGAATCTCTTATGAGAATCAGCAGCAAGTTTAAATTCTACAAAAGTAGTCCATACTAATATAGAAATATTCATACCCAATTTTATGACAATCAGTCGATATTTGAATAATATGGTGGTGGATATAAGACTCGGCACAGACAAATAAAAACTCTTCCATGTTGCTTGATCACATGTGCGTAAAATTCTGTTTACGCTACATTGACACACTTGCAGTATAATACTATGTTTCCACGGTACATGATTCGCTCTCTATTCATGCTTCACACCCCAATCATGTGCGAAACAACTTGCTTCACCATACCAAATTATAAGAGCGAATCAAGTAGATTCATATTGACTCTACTTGCAAAGCACGAAAAATTGGCACTCTTCTCTAATTTTTATCGCAAGATTATCTGCACTAGCGTAAAAATTTAATATTATTGTAAACAAAGCAAATTATTTTCTTGTTGCTGGAAGTAAAGAAAGTAAATACGTATGAATGTATGTTTTTTTTCAAATAAGCTAACTAATTTCCACTCACGGTTTTTGTCCATTAAAAAAATTATTTTCCACAAATTGTAAATTCTGATTTTTTTATTCTGTTTGTTTATTAAAAACAACTGCCAAATCGAATCAAGTTTATTAGTCATGTAAACAGCATGATTCATAAACATGATTCAGAAGGCGAAGCAGGTGATTCAAGTCGTCGTGGAAACATAGTATAAGCCAAGTCGTGTGTTTTACTAAAGTGATCATTTGTGTCTTGCTTTGCTGTGATCGCACATATCAATCTTAAATCAGTTGCTAGTGTTATCACTTGAGAAAGCAAGGAGCCCAAACACGGTTTAGACACTAATAATTTTAATTATGTAATATGAATTAGTATGACCAATATTATTGAATTTAAAATTAAAATTTAACGGTCAAATAATATGTTTAATTAACGTCCTTTGCTATAACAAAAAAGGTATATTTAACGTTAGCTTGACTAACATGTAAATTTCTTTCTTCACTTGTTTGTTAATCATCAACCACAGGGGTGAGCTTAAATTAAATAAGCAATATTATATTGAATTCCCACCAAACAATTCATTGTTATTTTTTCTAAAAATTCTATTTCGGTGGAGCAATTGTTCTTCTTCACAACCCAAACCAGCCGTCAGCTGCTTACCTTGGTACTACGTTCTACGTTCATCTACACTATAATTTGAAGAGTATATTCCACTGACGACTACTGCCATAGACGAATCCAAGTCAGTTTTTAGCAAAACCCCCAGTGTTTTGTTCACAAGGTTTTGCCCATCACTTATCTAGACCAGCCATCGGCTTGCTGATACCACTTTATTTTGCGATTGTATTGTGTACTACGCTTTCATACTCATATTTCTCATTTTATAACATTGATTTTGTTAGATTATTTAAGTAATTGTTCGACCTTTGCGTTTTATATTTTGCTATAACGTTGTGGAACATTTTCAGTGAAACAAATTTTTTAACTTTTTTAACTTAAAACCTTTGGCTATGTGCTGATTTTTAAACAATTATTTGTTTACAAGGTTTATAAAAGTGTTATTAATCATAAAAAAAAACATTTGAAAAAATCGGAAAATCGTAATTTTATAAATTCCCAAAAACTTTTCAAAAATCCCAACTTCCGGGGAAACTATAAAAACAACTTAAATACAATTTAAAACTATTAAAAGTTAAAAGTAAACCATTTTACTTAACAAAATTTAAATTGTTAAAATTAAAAAAATTTATTTTTTTAAATCCCAATTTCCCGGGGAAACACGAAACGTTAAACAAATTAGTTCAAAACAATTGTAAGTAAACACAAGTTGGTATTAACCAATTTACCATAGGAAAATCGTAATATTTTCCAATTCCCAAAAACTTTATAAAAATCCCAGCTTCCAGGGAAACCAAAAATTCAACCTAAATAAAATGTAAAGCCATTAAAAGTAAATGATCTATTAATTAGAGAAGGAGTTGAACTAATATTTATCTTTTCAGGAGAAAAATTTTTAAAATTTTTGATAATTTTTAGTTGGGCTCGAGTTCATTAAATTTAATTTTCATTAAATTATTATTTTTCTTGAAGGTAGGAATTGTTTTTACAACATAAAATCTTATTAAAATTTATTGATAATTTTTCTTGGCTGATCGCTTGGCTTGGGGATCGAACCTGGATTGAATTTACATGTTTCAAGAATCACCACATTCAGAATTCTTTGAGTTCTAACCTCTGCAACACTGCAAATTTTTAATAATACAAGATTTATAAATAATAAGAAAGAATACACACGCATTGGAAACGTACGTAAATTTCGTTCTAACTCACAACACGTAAAAAAGAAATATGATAATTCTCGTATTCTATTTCTCAAAAAAACGGTGATTTAAATAGATGATGTTTACAGATTGATAGTGGACAAAGAAGATTGCTGATGACGGCCTTGGCAGGGTAGAAAATGCATTCCAATTTGCCAATTGTTCCAGTACTTTACAATAGTATTCTTGAAAATTCGAACTATTAGCCTGAATAAAAAAAAACTTTTCTCTTAAACGGTTTTAACCAAAAAATAGTAGTTTTAAACATTTCCAAAAACTTTTTTATAAATCCCAGTTTCCGGGGAAGACTGAAACGTCTTAATAAATTGGTTTCGAAACACTTGAAACTGAATACTAGTTAAAATTAATGAAGTCCCAAATGATTAATGAATATCCCAGTTTCCGGGCAAGCCTAAAAAGTTACAAAAATTTATTTTAAAATGATTGAAATTAAAAAAAGTTGAAAATAACCATTTTATTATAAGGAATATCGTAATTTAATGAATTCCCAAAAACTTTTTAAAAATCCCAGCTGCCGGGGAAATTAGTAAATAAAATTAAAAGCTATTAAAAGTGGAAATACAACAAATTAAAAGATTTTACTCATAAAGATCGTAGTTTTAAAAAACTTTTTTAAAATTTCAATTATCTGCGGAAGCATTAAAAGTTTTTTTCAAATTTGAAAAAATCGGAAATCGGTGCTTTCAAAAATTAAAAATTAATTAATGTTATGGGAATATCTCGCAAACTATAAGAGATAATAAATAGAAGTTTTGTTTATCACGTCACGAGTAGATTTCCTATACAGTATAATTTTTTAAATCGAATCACAAGTGAAGAACTGGGATCGCTTTAAATTTTTTACATACCAGAGATGCCCTATTCTGATGACCTCTTGGTGGGTTTATGAGATTCAAATTCAAAACGTAAAATTGACAACACTTACACTCTAGGTATAGCAATTTAGAAATTACAGATCCATTTTAGTTTTTTTTTTTTGAAATTCTTTTACTGTGCACTGTGACAAAGATTTTGAATGCCACAGCAAGGTCAACATTTTTATATACAAAAATATTTGCCATGAAAGTAGTTTAGTTTTTAGAGAAACAGAAACTTTAAATAAAATATTTATATACAAATATGGATGATATAATTAATTCGCTACATTCAAATATATATTCTTTAAATTATTTTCTACACAAATGCTTAGAAGAACATAAAAAATTGTGCTTTAGAAAAAAACATTTTAAATTTTTTATCCGCAACCCTCGTAAATATTTACGAACTTGTTTATTTAAGTTTAAGTTTGTTACATGTTTTACGACAAATACTTCGATGTATAAATTTTGCACGTTTCAGACATAAAAACGTAACGGGGTTGGCAGCATTTTACAGCTCATATAAGGTAAACAACATACACATACATGCATGCAATGTACAACATATAAATGACTGTATGTGAATATTTTAGGTGTAAATAAATGTATATGGGGGTATTTGTAGTACCCTGCAGTTTTATGAACATACTCGTATGTATATGCAAACTAGACAGTTCTAAATGTCAAACTTATAGCAATTTTTATTACTAGTTACTTTTCTAATGTGAAGTAATTTCTGAATTAGTTCCTATTTACACGAAGCAAGTTTAATTGAAAAGATTGATACAATATTTTTCTTGATATTTCTTTGGTATTCACACAGCAGAATTCTTATTGCTTAAATCGCTGGTATTTTTATTTGAGAGTATACACAAATTTGCATAAACATACATACATATGTAATACAAACAAAAGAGTAACACGAATTGCAAGTACAATCAAGTGTGCACTTGTCTCATCTTCCCCTCATCCAGATGTCTAAATGGTAATCAGCTTAGCTTAAAGAATTGATTCGTATAAATTGGGACTTACTTTCTATATTACTGAGAAAGTACATTGGTGAATTGCAATTTTACAAGTAAAAAATCCAGCATGGAAAGTTAAATATCCTCATGTGGTGCTAAATAAACAATATTACTTATTCATCAATGTTGGTCTAAATCTAAAATTTGCTGGGTTGTTAATAATATTTTGTTATTGTTGCATTGTCTTATTTACTTACCTCATTCGATTTTTATTCTTTATTATTTTGCAACAACAAAAACAGCCAGAAGCACCATCTCCTTAAACTACTGATGTTTTTCTTTCTCTTGCGCGTTGTTTATCAAGTAGCTGTCGGTCGTTGTTACTGTCGTTGTGTTATTGTGTGTCCAGTTAGCCTGGCTTATAAACAGCAACAACAGTAAGTATAAAATTTTAAATTGTGCACTACACTCTTTTTATGGTGTTTTACCACCAGTTTTTTTTTATGATCTCCATCCACATCAATTTTCTAGGTTATGTGTTATGACCAAAGAAGTTTATATGTATTCGTTAAAGTTGTTTTAGTTGGAGCAGGGAGTTTTGATGTGTCTGTGCCGTAAAAGTTTTCTATATATTATCAAAACTAATTACAATAAAGATTTGTTGCACATGATAGTAGTAATGACAGTTTTATGCACCTAAACATATAGCAAACACACTTTTCATTATTTTCATCAGGCATGCTACATGGTAGAGGTGACAAAGTGTTTTGGATTATATTGTTAGTAAGAGGGTTTTGTAAATTAAATTAATTTTTTTCTATTTAAGGGAGTCTTTTTAAAGTTTTTAAATTTCAATCGAATCGGTTTAGTTCAAAATCAGGCCACACTATTTTTACTTCAGGCTTCTTTATAAAGATCAAAGTTGAGGATTGTCCTAACAATAAAAGTGTTGCTACTGGTGATTTAAATGTATACAATTCCTAGAAGGGCAGTGAGGAGCACAAAGTACATGTTACTACTTTGTGCACTTGTTATTGCAATCACTATATTGGGCGAACAGGAACGACGCCGTTCTACGGCTCTTGTAGTGAGAAAATTCTCCACAGATTTTTTTAAGGATTCTTCCTCAGAGACCCATTTAGTTTTTCTAGGCGAGCTAAGCTCTTTCTCAGAATTACATCTGAGAGGAACATTCATACAGTTTTTATGCTATTTTTAATGTTTTTATTTAATTACCGTAGATTTTTTTTACCTATTACGAGTTATTTTTCACTTTTTTGTTTTATTTCAACTTATTACACTTTTTCACCTATTACGATTTTTTCACCGAAAATTCAGTCGCACTAAAAATATCACGTCCGAACAGTTCGATGAGACGAGACTGAATGAAATAAGATATAAATAAAAGAAATTGTGACCTTAAGCTTAAAGAAAATATAAATTTTAATAATGACAAAAAGCTCGAACAATGAGTTTAATAATGTAAAATAAATTATAAAAAACATTTTTTAAATTTCTTTATTAGTTTTATTTCATATATAAAAGTACACAAGGCACAAACATGTACTCATTTGTGCTCCTTACTGTATGTACTTTTTACAGTACTTTTCTAAATTCACAACCTAATAAATATTAATTAAATATTTGTATATCTATTTACTACTGTGCCATAGCTAACGGAAATTCATAACGTTTTACGAACAGTGTTAGTTAATTGGGTCACTGTTCAACGTTCTGTTTTGGCTTTCTAATTGGAAACTTTATTCCAGAAATTGGCGTAATAATAAAAATGATGAATCGATTCGATTCACAAAAAAGGCGTGATCCTCAATTACTTACTAGTTGCTGGGGTGTGAAAAAGTCTCTAAACAAGCAACGTTCTTTTTCCTAGTTTATTTTTCTGAATGAACTCCAATATCAAACTTAGTCGTTGCAAGTCGTATTAATTTACGCATAATTCACTGTGTCGTTTATTTGCAGTATTGCCAGAAAATGAATTTCAAAATATGCTAAAACTTGAAAAACTAAGTGCTAAAATGTTCTACAGAAGAAAAAATAAGTGCTAAATTTTGTCAATGTAACAACACAATTTTTACTTCAAATGTTACAAATATAAATTGTTGACTTATTTTAATAGATTACATTTCATATATTCACCCCAATCGTGAATAAAAATTCCACATGAAATTTGTTCCCTTTTATAACATTGTTCCCTTTTTAACATTGAATTTTAATAGAAAATGTGAAAAGGGAACAAATGGCATGTGGAATTTTTATTCACGATAGGCGTGATTAATTCAAAAATTTCCGTGTTCATTTACTTGCCACACCGAAAGAAAGTTAGTTGAAATATTAATAAAAGTTATTTTTTATTTGTCCAAAAGTATTTTTTGAAGTAAAATAGTAAAAAAATTTTCGACAAAAAAATTGTTTTTTATCAAGCAAATTATGCTAAAAAGCATTTGACATAATTTTTAAAAATTGCAATGCATTTTTGAGAAACAAAATGCTAAATCTAGCACTAAAAGTGCTAAAATGGCAACACTGGTTATTTGGAGTTTTAAGACACAACATGAAAGGTTTTAAATGACAGAACTTTCTAAAACCGAAGGACCAATCTTGAGACTAGCTCTGTCTGTGTAAGTTGATTTGCTTCTTGTAGCATTCCTAAATAAAAACAAGCTATGCTTAGAAATTTCTACACAAATAAGTTTTAAGCAAAAAGGAAATAAATATAAAAAAGTAAAAAACATTCTACAATGAATAAGTAATATTAATTATAATTAAATATTAATAATACGGATAATCATTTTTACTATCAGCATATAATTTTACTTATCAAATTTGTTTCATAAGGTATAGTCACACATGGCAAATATTTGATGTTGTTTACTCTTACAAGAGTTTTGCAAGATCAAACAGCATCAAATAAAATAAAACTAATTATTTGTTGTGTCTTGTCCTAAATAAACCAAGTGTTTTTAAATACCTAAACGAAATCAAATATATTTTATTTAGTGGTGACGTCTATTTCGGCAAATATTTACCAAGTGTGATTGTGCCTTAACACTATTTACTAATGACACACTTATTTACATAATTGCATTAATTACATATGTAAAAGAAATGTCTAACAACTTTTACTTATTTTACAATTGTCTTTTATTTCATTTCAGGTAAAAACCCCACAATGCTTTATTGATTAAAGGTAAAATGTTCTACCATAAACCAACACATACAATTGTAATTTATCATTTAAGCAAATCTAATTTTAATCACATTTTATCCATCAATTTGTACATTTTGTCATAAATTATCTAACAAAGCCTGAAATGTACAAATTTTTAAGTTTATTATAAAAAATTTCAACAAAAATTTAGTTAAATTGACATGTATGAATATGTGGGTAATGATAAAACTTATTAACTTGTGGTTTTACTGGAAAAGGTGTTGCACAACATATTGTTAACAAGTAAAGCAGACATATACTTAAAAAACAGGCAATAGGAATTTGTTAACTTGAAATTTAAACAAATAAAAAACAAAACGTTGTTTTTCTTTGAATTTTTAAGTGAGCGCTAAAGAATTATCTACATACGGGCATTATTACAGGAGTTTTATTTTTAAACTGGTGCTAAAATTTTCGTTTTATTCAATTATTTATTTTCTCAAGTGAGTTGTAGACCAGAGATAGCCTTCATCATCGACCGAAACAAATATTAGTCGGAAACACCGTCTGCACTATAATTTTTTACAGATATTGAAAAATGTTGCCAATTGTTGTCATGATGGAATATTATGCTTTCATGTCTGTCCCCATATTATATCGGCTTTTTCGGCCAGTACTCGCTTCAAGCGAATCAGTTAAATTGGCTGCAGGTTCCTGTGATGGTCTAGCCAGTATTTAAAAACTCATAATAGATTGGAGCAAAAATGCTTTCCTTTTTTAAGGTTTAACCAGTTTTTCGGACATGTAAAATTTTCTTTAGAACACTCTCGTCTTCAATTTATATTGTACACAATTCCCCTGCTTTTGAATGAAGCATCCTACTCGCCAAATGAGTAGGAGGGCGGCTCGGAAACTTCCTAGCCCAGCACAGAAAGAGAATAATTAGTTGTTCAAAAACATTATTACTTTTCATTATAATGAAACTTCAATTCACTTATTCCAACGCTTATCTAGCACTTATGTCTCTTGATTAAAATAGTTTTCCTCAAGACCTTCAAAATAATGGTTTACAACTATTTTGTTGTCTTGGTGAAAAATAATTGTTTGTCTTGTAAGCTAAGAGATTTTTCTCGAATTTTTACATTTAATTGATGCAAAATGTTGCAATAGTACTTTGAATTTATTGTTTTACCCTTTTGCAAATAGTCAATCAATAAAATAACTTTGAAGTCCTAAAAAACCGTTGCCGATTGAATTGTTTTTGCTTTCTTTGGGGCACTTCCTCCAGCTTCAGTCCATTGCTTGGGTTGTTCTTTTGTCTCTGGAGTAAAGTGATGGATTCATGTCTCATCCACAGTTATAAAACGACGTTTAAAATCCTTTTTATTTTTCTTAAAACGATCCAAACAAGCTTCAGAAATTTTTATTCTTATGCGTTTTTGGTCGACTGTTAACATATGCGGCACTCATCTTGCAGAAAGCTTTTTCATCTGTAGATCTTTATGCAAAATTAAATGGACTTGATCATTTAAGATGCCCATTATTTTCGCTATTTTACGCACGTTTAATCGTCGATCATTTATTACCATATCCCGCACTTTGGCTAAAATTTCTGTTGTTTTTGCTGTTTTTGGACGTCTACTGCTGGTTTGTCCTCAAGGCTTGACTGTTGCATATGAAAGAGCACTTTTAGCTAACACATTCACTATATTATTATGAATTTGTTTTGTCCCGTTAAACCTTTTTATTGAAATATTTACTGAACCCACGAATTTCTAATTTTTCCATTGTTAAAAAATTGCCGATGCGTCTTTTTTAAACACCTGTTGCTATATGAAAGAGTTGCCTAATCGAAAAGAAATTTAACATGTTTTCAGAGCATAGATGTATGTAAGTTTTCGAAACACGTAACTCTTTTCTGTTTATAACGCGCTTTCTCTTCTAGGCTAAAAAGTTTCCGAACCGCCCTCGTAATGCCTCCAATTGTGGATAGTAAAACTTTTTTGACGGGCTTAGACAATATTTGTCTAAAAGCAATGGTACAAATTCACCTGCATAAGTTTCGCTGAACAATCGGTGTGTTACAGCAGAAATTGGAACTATTATAATTATACCCTATGCTGATATTTTGTGCTGATGTTAGTAACGGCCATAAATATTAGGCTGAGACCCACCTTAAAGTATTCAGAATGTGATTCTGAGTCGACTTAACCATGTCCGTCCATCTGGCTGGCTGTCTGTCCATGTAAAGCTTGTGCGCAAATACAGATCAAAATTTTAAAGATATTTCAATAAAATTTGGTACATGATATTTCTGCGGCCAAGGATGGTTGTGATTGAAACTGGTTGAAATCGGTTCATTATTTTACATAGCCCCCATACAAATGTACTCCCGAAATAGGGATTTATCAGTCATTTAAGCACGTATTCAAACAAATCTCACCACAAATAGGTTTCACATGCAGCTTATTTGCATCTCTAAATTTTGTGTAAATAGGTCCATAATTTATTATAGCTCCCATGTAGGTTAGGTTAGGTAGGAAGGCCACCTCACACCCTTACCCAGAGACCAATATGGTCCATTGCGATGCCTTAGATTCTCTACCAAATGTCTGGCTAGTTTACATGTGTCTGACTGGTCTATATATGTCTGACTGGTCTACAAATGTGTGACTTATCTCCATATGTCTGACTGGTCTACCTATGTCTGAATCGTCTACCCAGAGTCTTTGGCGGGAATCGAACCCGCAACCCTTTGACTGATAGTTTGGCACTCCATCGCCTAGTCTATCGGGCACCCTTAGCTCCCATGTAAGTAAAGAGCATAATTTTTTTTTTTAAATGTTGGTATACAAATAATACTCAAAACAATTAGTTTTCATATATACAGAAATAATGATACCTAATTTTATAACAGTCGGCTCATATGAGACCCACTTCTGAAAATCACTTTTACATGCATAAATCTTTAAAAAGTGTTTATATCGAGAAAAAACTAAAAATAAACTAACTAATAACTCACAACACGTAAAAACAAATATCATAATTCTCGAATTCTATTTCTCAAAGTATTGCTGATGACGCCCTTGGCAGGATAGAAAATGCATTCCAATTTGCCAATTGTCTAGAAAAATATAACTTTACAATGGAATTCTTCGAGTTGTTAATTAAAAAATGAACTCAAGCCAAAATAATAAGAAATTTTCTCTAATAATTAAACATAAACATTATTTATATACACGGAAATCCTGCCACTAAAATTTTGAATGATCGGTCCATAATAGCTGATAATTACCATATAGCACCCATTTCTGAAAAACTGTTTTTACACTTATACTGGCTGTAGGGTATTATATGGTCGGGCTTGACCAACTTTACTTTCTTACTTGTTTCAAATTAAAGAAGTAAAGCAAAACTAACCGCATATGACGCTTTGCTGGCACAAAATTCTAAGCAAACAACAAATCTTTATTGTTTGCACTGAAATGTTTAATAACAAAGTAAGAATAACTGGCAGCTATGTATGTGTACGACCGTATTTTATGCGAACAATTATATCTAACTTGGAAAAAATCCTTTCAATTCCATAATAGGACTCTATACTATAATTAACTTAGATAACTAAACCTATGCTATTGCAACATTTAATTTTTACTTTAGTGCAATTGCCATTGTTCTTTATACATTGGCCATACATTGTCTCTTCTGTCTGTATGATCTATTAATTTTTTAGTTTTAAAAACCACATTTCTTTACTATTTATATGGTCAGAGTTTTAAAACAGGTGTAATTATTTTATATTTCTTTTGTTCATATTTCAAAACACTTTACCAAATGCAACTCCCATATAACTATAATTTACTTATATGATGATGTTGTAAATAGCATGTAAAATTGACAAAATGGAAACAAATGACAATATTGAAATAAATTGTAAAATTTTCATAAATATAAAAAAAAATCTCCAGGCGACTAGAGCTAGCACACAAATACAAATCATACATTCTATTATGCAAAGCTGGTGAGAAGTATAAAGAACAGATAGAGTATAGTATAAAATCTATCATCACTTTTAGAATTTTCCTAAAATAAATACACAAGCACATTTGTCTAACTATATTTATGTTGATATATATGTATATATGACCAATTTGTTTTGTGGTTTTATCAAAAGTTAAACTTATGAAGAAAAAAAAAAAGCAACAATAACAAAATACAAATTCAAAGTGTTGCTTCCTTTTTATAGTCAAAATATTTCATATGTTGTAAGTCAATGCATTTGTTGCAACCTCTTCAATAGATAGTTTGTATAGCACTGCATGTCTGTATAACATTGTATATTAGTACTAGGTTTGTACTTATGAGTGTGTGGTATTAAAGTTTATACATCATCTTGTCAGCGAGATGAAAAGTTTCTTCTTGGAAGCAGCTACACATCCATAAATACATTTACTCTGACAGGCAGATACATACATCGACTTGCATGCAACACATGTACCGGTACACTTTGATAGTTTTCATACATGACATCTGACGTTTGTTTGTAAGTGGGCATCTGGTATAGTTATATTTGTATTTGTATTACATAGGTACGTGTTTATGTGCCTGTGGTTTTCTTATGGTTGTGTAGGTGTTTATGTGTTTGTATGTGTGTGTGCTTATGTGTATAATAAATAAAATACCTAACACAACATGGTTTATTACATTATAAGTAGTCAGAACATAAGTAGTTATAGAGAGTATTTTGTCATAAACGTTTTTGAATTCCTGTTGTTGGAAAATAAACCAACCACAAATTACGTTAAGGATGTCAGCATAAACACATACAGTGGGCAGCACATATGATGATTACATGTTTGTCCTTTGTGCACTTGGTAATGTATAAAAATAGAACTAATAAAGGAGATAAATTTTAAATTTATTTTATGTTTAATTTTTAACAAAATATTTTATAAATTTATAATAAAAGTATCAAGTTCTAAGAAATAAAAACGAAACTGAAACAACTCGCATGTACTCAAGGAAATGATAGTATTTTTAATATTTACTCCAAAATCTGTTATTGCGTAAAACAATTTTTACATCTTTTGGCAAGCCATTAATTTCAAATACTATTCGAGCTAAACTCGCTGCCAAATCTCGTCCAAATTCTTTAGAGTTACTCGGCATAGTCCCAATTGTCTCTTCTCGACTATTGCATCAAAAGAAAATGCTGCTCTGTAAGCCATTTTTTCATGATTTTAGAAGTGTGCTTTGTGTCAACATCCAGCTGAAGAGTATCTTCATCCACATGATATATTTTTTGCAGTCATTCGAGGTGCCATCATGTAAAGCAACCCCCTATCATGACGTTCCTCTACGAAAAGTATTATTTTCTAAATCACCAGAAAATATGGCTTGAATCAAGAAAATATTGCATGATTCTCGTCCAAGCCAAACATTTCTTATATAAACGTTTGTTTAGCTTGATTCCATTAACTTAAATCGAACTATAATTTATTCGCATACAGCAAAAAAAAATAATTTTAATTCTGCAGTTGCTTAAATCAAGTTTTCGTTGCTTATTATTTTAAAAAATAATAAGAAAAACCTGCTAAATTCAAACCATCGTTTCTCAAATTAAAACATTTTATTTTTACGTTCAGAAATCTTTTCTTGAATTGAATAAAGTTTTAATGATAATGCCTTAAATTTTTAATCAAAAGTTTCTTATAACACACAAAAGTTTCTTGCCTTAAGAAAATGTTCCTCGAAAAACTTAAGAATTTATAACTCGTTTGAAGTAAATAAATTTTAAGTTTTTTAAAAAAATTTTATTAAATAATTTTTAAGCTTTTTTTTTAAAAAAGTAATTTTCTTATCCTAAACAAACAATTATAAATTTGTTTGTATTATTAATTAAATATATTAAATATTAAGAATTATTATTTTTATTTATTTGAACTATTAATTTTAAATCTTTGCTATTTCTTTATTTAGGCTCGAGTTCATTAAATTTATTTAGATTAAATTATTTTCACTAAAGGAAAAAAGGAGGCAACATGTAAAATAAAAATTAAAAATTACAGCAAATTTCGAACCACCAGTCACTGGTTAAAGGATTGATTTTTGACTGTGGGCTAGCGGGCGCCGCAGTGGTGCAGAGGGTCAGAACGTAAAGAATTCTGATGAGAGAAAGTAGTGTTTCTCGAAACATATGTAAATTCAACCAACAACCCAGGTTCGAATCCTAAGCCAAGAAAAATTATCAATAAAAAAATTTTAATTATAATTTTCATGTAACAATTCCTACCTTCAGTAAAAATAATTTACCCCCTGGCCCACGATGTCGAACGATAACGTTCGCTTAGATAAGACTTAAGACACAAACTTTTTATCGTATCTATGTTTTACTCAATCAAGTTTGTTTATTCCACAATCAAGTTTGTGTCTTAAGTCTTATCTAAGCGAACGTTATTGTTCGACATCGTGTGCCAGGGGGTAAATGTAAATTAAATTTAATGAACTCGAGCCTAAATAAAGAAATATCAAAAATTTATATTAAATATTATTAATGCATAAAAGTTTTTCTGAAGAAGCTACACAAAGGAGTAGCGAAATATCAAAAATAAAAATAAATTTTATAAAAAAATTTTATAAAAATTTTAAAAATTGTGTAAATATTAATAATAAAAAGAGGTCAAATTAGTAATAAATATAAATATATTGTTGAATGTAAATATTTTGTTTTGTTGAATGTAAAAGCAACTTTGTACAAAAGTGATCCATTTTAAAATTTATTGAGTCGAAAAAAGTTATAATTCCTTTCAAAAGGATATCACTGTGAATTAGCCTCCATAATTCAAGAATTTTATCAAACTTAATGATGGTGAACTAAATGAAAGGTTTAGTGTAATTTGGAATTAAATAAGCAAATTTTAACTGGTATTACATATCAGAATTAATTGGGAAGAGATATGAAAAATAAGTTCTCTGAGAAAAATAACTGCCGTCTTTGCTAGTCAAAAATATGCATTCAATGAAAAAAAATAAAATAGTGTAGCATTAGCTTTTTAAGAAAACAAAATATAATTAAGAAACCTTTGATTGATATGCTTGATATGTCGATTCAAGTGCAAATTATTTGAATCAAACCAGGTTTTCTTGAGTATTTTCTAATAAATTTAAAAAAATCCCCAGCATTTGAAATTCGATTCTAATTCAAAATCAAGGAAACCTGACTTGTATTAAATAAATTCAGCTTGAACTTAGAAATGTCTTCTTTTTTTTAATAAAAACTACCTACTATTGTATTTCTTATTTTAAGAAATGTTTGGTTACATACCTAAAACTTGAATTTTTGACGTTTCTTAATTTAAGAAAATTTTACTGAATACAAAAGAAATAAGTAAGAATCAAGAAGTTATATATGGATTTTGGATTTTCTTGTTTTAAGAAACGAAATTGATTAATTTAGAAAATAAACTTCTTTCTGTGTTCCATCGTGCTGAAAGGTTTTCTTTACATGGCGCTTTTGTATTCGCTATTCGGCACCAGCAATATTGTTTACCTTTGTTTACCTGACATTAGGGGCATCGCAAAATTTATAGCATTTTCTGATAGGAGGATTACTTTTGCGCCACCCAGTATATTTGTGTCCACCTTTACGTTCACTTTGAAAAATTATACTGTCATAAAAAATTTCGTTAGGATACGTAAAGAATTATGACTTTTATTTCCAGTTTATCTCAAACAGTTTATTCCTAGTTTTTGTTTGTAAATTGTTATTCGTAATTTTTTTTTTTAAATGTTTTATTAATTGTTCAGATTTGTCATTGCCGTATGTTAAGTACTAAACATCCTATTATATACATATATGTATGTAGGTATATTACATGTTTATTCTTATTAAGCTTAACTTTTGTAATCAAATGTAATATTTGTAAATTACTTTCGGACGATACCAAATACAAGAATTTTCAGTAAATAAAATATTACTTTTGCCAAATGTTTTTATCATCTACATAGTAAATAAAACTTGTTAAAACTAAAAACAAATTATATATTTGCTGACAAAAATGGAAGAATTATTTCCAAACTAATTTCTATTTGCTCCTTTGAATAATGGAGAATATTCCATTGAGAAATATACTTAAGTTACCGAATATCAGCCTGAAATGAAATATACACGGAGAGAACAGTTTCGGTTTAATAAAGGGCGGGTATAATTCATCATATATTTTGAACCTTCCATACCAGGAATCTTCATACAATGACAGCTGGTATTATAACCCTATTGCAAACTAAATGAGTGTAGATCTCAAAGTTCTGATAGCACATAACCAGGCTGTTCGCTGTATCTTTTGTAAAAGTTCCAGTTAGGTATTTTTATACCCTATATCACTACAATGGGGAGGTTATATTCGATTTGCGCTGACGTTTGTAATGCCCATAAATATTAGTCCAACAGCCACCTTAATGTATACCAATCGACTTAGAATCACTTCCTAAGTCGATTTAACAATGTCCGTTTGCCCGTCTGGCTGGCTGGCTGCCAATTTGAATGATATTTTAATAAAAATTGGTACATTCTATTTTTCGGCGTAAGGACGGTTGGGATTGAAATTGGTTGAAATCGGTCCAATATTTTATCTGGCCCCCATACAAATGTCCACTCGAAATAGAGGTTTATATGTCATAAATGTTTGATTTCTGCATGTATCTAAAGAAATTCCGCAATAAATAAGTTTTACATGAAGCCCAGTCAAATGCAAAAATTTTGTGCAGATCGGTCCATAATCGACCATAGCTCCCATATAATTCAACGCAAATATGTTTCGTACTCGTATATACATAAATTACTCGGTTCAATATTATCATAATCGGTCCATAATTAGCCATAGCTTCCATATAAGACCTCCTTCGCAAATCACTTTCGCGACCATAAATCTCTTAAAAACGTTGGTATCCAAACACAATTCAACACCAATAAGTTTCACATATATATAGAAATTATGACAGCTAATTTTATAACGGTAGGTCCATAATTAGTCAAAACTAACATACGTTCGAAAATCACTTTAACATTGACACTTTAAAATTTACAACTCAAAATATATTTATATGCACAGAAATTTGCCACAAAATGTTTGTATAATAGGTTTAATAGGTCACTTAAACCGGATGTAGGGTATTATGTGGTCGGGCTTGACCGACTATACTTTCTTGCTTGTCTCATTACATGACTACTAGATATATTCAATACATATCCCATAAAGTACAATAGGCCGGTAAAAGATGAAACAAACTAGAACTTTTAAACACTTTGGTTGCGTGTAGTGCTTTCATCTCCTTTAATTTTGTGATAACCCCAAGGAGGAGTGAGAATGTTTGTGAGTTTTCGAGTGCATGCGTGCCTTGATTGTATGTTGCAATTTTCATAATATTCTTTAAAACGAGTTTCACAAGTGATTTTATGACTTTAATGTCATCTTGATTTTATACAAATACAAAGTGTGAACGTACATACATTTTCACATACATATGTAGATATACAATATAAAGATATTTTTGTAATATAATTTTCCTTCTAAAGTTTTTGTTGCTGTTGTTGCTGCTTGTTTCCTTTGTCGGTTATTGTTTTTATTATTATTACTTGCCATGAAGCAAATTGGTATTATAGGGATGATTTTTTTTTAGTTTAAATTTTTTTTCTTTGTGTATTTATTTAGAAGACCGACTGGCATAAAAACAAAAGTACACACACCCACATATATCCATACATATACACATGCATTTACACTTTAAATACAGTTGCATGTTTGAAGCAGACAATTACATTCTTAAGTATTCAGTACTCATCGCCTGCACGCATATCTGGGTAAGGAGTTAGTATGAGAGAGAGAGAGAGATACTGAGGTAGCCATTTATCATTTTGAGCTGTGTTAAGAAAAAAAAATAATAATAATAATAATAAAGATTTTTAATATTTTCTTATGCAATTTTATTTTATTTTCCAAGAAGTATTTTATAACATTATGAATTTTACATGTGCATATGTGTCAACTAATTGACAGTGAGTGAGAAAAATATTGAATATATTTCAATAGAGCATAGCTGCTTTGTAGATATTAACGATAGTGATCAAAGTTTTTCATATTTTGTGTATGGAGTCAGTCTCGTCTCATCGAACTGTTCGGACGTGTTACTTTTAGTGCGGCTGAATTTTCGGTGAAAAAATCGTAATAGGTGAAAAAGTGTAAAAAGTTGAAATTAAAAAAAAAAGTGAAAAAAATCGTAATAGGTTAAAATATATATAAAAAAAAAAAATAAACATTAAACATCACATAAAAACTGTATGAGTGTTCCTCTCAGATGTAATTCTGAGAAAGAGCTTAGCTCGACTAGAAAAACTAGATGCATCTCTGAGGAAGAATCCATAAAAAAATCTTTGGAGAATTTTCTCACTGCAAGAGCCGTGGAACGGCGTCGTTCCTGTTCGCCCAATATTGTGATTTCAACAGATGTAAAAACATCATCTTCATCAAATAGTGCAGTCAAACCCAAAAAACAAGTAGGTATGGATAAGTACATAACCGTTCTCAAGCGACAGAGGAGCCCGAAGTCTGCTCAAGTGTCATCAAATGCAAAAGCTCCTAAGACCGTGAGTAATGATCAAAATAGGTTTGCTCTCCTCCAGACGGATGAGCCAGAACTTCCGAAGAAGACGTTTAAGCCCCCACCAATTTATCTGAGAGAGCCGACTTCCAGTAAATTGGTACAAGGAATTGTTGCTGTAATAGGTGAAAACATGTTTAGCGTAACCTCAATGAAACATGGAAATATCTGCGAGACAAAGATTCAAGTGAATAGGGAAGATGATTTTCGAAAATTGTCCAACCAGCTGGAAAGGGAGACTAGGGATTTCTATACCTACCAGCTCAAAAGCGCAAAAGGACTCCAAGTCGTTCTAAAGGGTATAGACCCATGTGTTGATCCCGCGGAGATAAAAACCGGTTTAATGGACAAAGGGTTCAAAATCAAGAGCGTAGTGAATATTAGAAACCGTGAAAAGATCCCTCAGCCCATGTTCAGGGTAGAATTGGAACCTGGAGATGTTGTCTTAAAGAAAAATGAGTCCCATCCCATCTACAATCTGATGTACCTTCTGCATCGTAGAATCACCGTGGAAGAACCACATAAGCGTCAGGGACCCGTCCAGTGTCTCAACTGTCAAGAATTTGGTCACACGAAGGCGTATTGTAAATTGCCGACAGTTTGTGTTGCGTGTGGGGAGCTACATGCAACTGCTCAATGCGATAAGTCGAGAACTGACTCAAAAATCAAAAAATGCAGTAACTGCGGAGGTAATCATACCGCAAATTATAGAGGTTGTCCAATTTACACTCATTTGAAAGGCATAAGAACCAACGAGACGTCAGTATTGCCTAATCGCCCTCAACAGCCAAATTTAGCATCGAGTGACAATTTCCCTCAAGTATTACGGTCCACTAGTCATGTAAACGCGCCAAGTTCCAGACAAGTTTCTTACGCAAACGTCGTTAAATGTAATATGCCAGGTCTGGAGCAGGAACCTAAACCCCAATATTCTGAGCCGCATATCAACAATCTAGAGACAACATTGCAGACACTTGTCCAAACTATGAACACTTTCACGACCACCATGACATCCATGATGCAGGAAATGCTGAAAATGCAATCCACTATCTTGCAAGCCATTTTAAAGAAATGATTTATTTAAAAATTTGTTTCTGGAACGCGAACGGCCTCCGCCAACATAAAAATGAACTGGAATACTTCCTGATGGATAAGCAGATTGATGTCATGATGATTGCTGAAACTCACTTGACGTCGACAGGGTACTTCAAAATTAATGGCTACGAGTTCTACGATACTAAAGACCCCCGCGGTAGAGCTTGTGGAGGTTCGGCAATTCTTATAAAGAACAGAATAAAGCATTATCTAATGAATAACATAAGTGAGGATTACCTCCAAGCAACAAACATTTGCATTGAATTCTGTCAATACAAATTTGTTTTATCATCGATTTATTCTCCGCCTCGATTTTCAATAAAAGAACACCAATACCATAACTTCTTTAAATCCCTTGGAGCTAGATTTTTAGTTGCTGGTGACTTTAACGCCAAACACACATTTTGGGGTTCACGTCTGGTAACCCCAAAGGGTCGCGTACTCTTCAACACCATTGCTAAAATGGGCTTAGATGTACTCTCAAGTGGACATCCCACCTATTGGCCGACGGACCGACGGAAGATTCCCGATGTTATTGACTTTGGGGTAATGAAAAATATCCCTGTAGAATGGATGCAAGTGGATCCTTCACTGGACTTGTCCTCAGATCACTCTCCTACTATCATTTCAATGCATTTCCCTCAAGTGTGTGGTTCTCCATTTATGAACATGACTAAGACCCGAGTAAGTTGGATAAAATACAAAAAGTATTTAAGTTCTCATTGCACGGAAAATGTTGTGTTGAGAACTACCGACGATATTGATGAGTCGATTGGCAACTTTACCGAGGACCTTCGACGAGCTGTGCATCACGCTTCCACTTATCACGTTGAATGTAGAAATAGGACAAACAGAACTTATTTCTCTGAACTCGAACATCTCCTATCAGAAAAAAGAAGAATGAGAAGAGAGTGGCAAATTCACAGGTCTCCTGAACTGAAAGCTAGGCTACGGGAATGCAGAGATATACTAAGACATTTCTTAGAAACCCAAAGAACGGCCTCACTTAGATCTTACTTGGAAGGTCTTGATAGTACCCCACAATCTGACTACTCGTTATGGAGGGCGGCAAGAGGTTTAAAAAGACCAGTAAGAGGAAAACCTCCTTTGCGAAATCCGACTGGTGACTGGGCTAGAAATGTTTCCGAGAAGGGGACTTTATTTGTTAACCATTTGAGAAATGTGTTTACTATAAACAACTCAAATAATAACGAATCTGATTTGCCACCACTTGTTATAAGGCCTCCTGTACCTCTAAGACTAAACTTTCGTGATGTCCAAAACGCTATTGGTACTCTGAACCTTAGAAAGGCTCCAGGTATGGATAAAATCAGCAATAAAATGCTTGTGGAGTTACCTCGTGTAGCAAGAAGAATTATCCTCTTTATCTTCAACGCTATTTTACGCCTAGAATACTATCCTGCAGATTGGAAGGTGTCTATGATCACTATGATTCCTAAGCCAGGGAAGGACCATACCAAAGTGGAGTCATATAGGCCAATTAGTCTACTGCCGACAATTTCAAAACTGTTTGAAAAATTGTTAATGACTAAATTGACTCCAATTCTGAGTGACACTGAATGTATTCCTAATCATCAATTCGGCTTCAGAGCTAAACACAGCACCATCGAGCAAACACACAGATTGGTAAATGTGATAAGAGGGTCGTTTGAAGACAAAAAATACTGCTCCGCCCTTTTCATTGATGTGTCGCAAGCGTTCGACAAAGTTTGGCATGACGGTTTAATGCACAAAATAAAATTAACTCTGCCTGCTAACACCCATAAACTCATGGAAAGTTATTTATACGGTCGCAAATTTAAAATCAAAGAAGGTGATTTTTTAAGTACCGCTCAGCCAATTGAATCAGGTGTGCCACAGGGTAGCATACTGGGTCCTACTTTATATTTGATATATGCCTCCGACATGCCGTCAGACCCTAAAATCCATACGTCAACTTTTGCAGACGATACAGCCTTTATCAGCGTCCATCAGGACCACCAAGTTGCATCACAGAATTTGCAGAATTATGTTTATAAACTAGAGAATTGGCTAGAGCTTTGGAAAATCAGGGTTAACGAACAGAAATGTATTCATATAACTTTCACATTGCGAAAAGATACCTGCTCCTTCATCAGAATAAATAATCAAATTATCCCGCAACACAATGAAGTCAAATACCTTGGAATCCACCTCGATCGTCGTTTAACTTGGAAGTCTCATATCGACGCAAAACTTACCCAGATGAGATTAAAAGCAGTGCAAATTAATTGGCTAATCGGCAGAAACTCTACATTGAAATTGGATTGCAAACTTTTGTTGTACAATGCAATACTAAAGCCAATCTGGTGCTATGGAATTCAATTATGGGGTACTGCCTCAGCATCCAACATTGAAAAAATTCAAAGGGGTCAAAATAAAATTCTACGTATAATTACTGCAGCACCATGGTATGTTAAAAATTCTCGAATCCACAAAGATCTAGGCGTGCCATTAGTAAAAGTCGAATTTACCAAATATGCGTCAAAGTATGTCAGCAAACTTGAACACCATCCAAACCCCCTTGCACGAGACATCCTTAACTTTAGTGGCCACAATCGGTTGAGAAGGAGGGATACCCTTGCTTTAACTCAAGCGCAAAATAGATGACTGGATCAGTTGATGTGAAATTTTTTTAGTATCATAAAAATTTTTGTCTAGCACTGGCTGGGCTTATTATTTTCTTTTTAGTATTAAGATTTGAATACTTATTGTCATTTCATTTTGAAGATTCAATAAATAATTAAATGCAAAAAAAAAAAAAAAAAAAAAAAAAAAAAAAAAAAAAAAAAATTTTGTGTATCTTTTAAACAATTCAGCCCATTTAGTCTTTTTTTTTACATTGATAGTCTTTATAGGGAACTATAACAATCTGATCTGCATAAAATTCATTATTTATTTAAATAAATTCTATGAAAAAAAAAAAAAAAATTTTTGTTGGAAATTTTCAAAATTTTTGAATTTAAAAATTTTTATTTTAATTTTTGATAATCCATTGAATGCGCCTCTCAATGACCTTTCATATGATACCAAATTTACATATAGTTCCTTTGGAAGAAATGTCAAAAAAGTAAAAAAACCTCTAAAAAGGACATGTTTATCCTTTGATCCAGCTCACCAAATATTTAACCCAGGACGAAAAAATTGAGAAACATAGTCTTAAAATGAATCAAATTTTCATATTAGTCAAAAACATCGATACCTTATTTTTTCTCCATACAAACGGGGCCACCCTAATGCACATATTTCTAATAAAAACAATGAATTTAAAGAAAATATTTAATTAAAGAAATTTATATTTTACACTGTCTCCTAGCCTCATAAAACACGTTTTCCTACAACACGGCGTTTTGTAGGAAGGTTACCTATAATTTCATTTAGTTCCATTTAAAATTTTTAAACAACTTTTGACAACTTAGAAGCATAAAAGTTTTTTATTGGCAATGCTCACCACTATTTCCATGCAAATGTTCCTTATTATTTTGTATGTTAAATTGTTTGGGCGCATTTTCACTATGTCATTTTTGTTGTCAAATTGTACAAATTGTTGGCAATTTTATGAAAACGGGTTGACATATGGCGTCATCTATGTTTGCAATGATGATTGCAAAAAATTAAATTTATTGATGACAACCCGTTTTCACACAATTGCCAACAATTTGGACAATTTGACAACGAAAATGACATAGTGAAAACGCGCCCTTTGTTTTGTCTTACACTGTAATTATAGCTTTAACCAGAATAGTCGTATTGAGTACTTGTCTTAAATAATAAACTAAATATACATGTATGTACTTGTTGGAATACACATACACACATACATATGTTGTATACATATGAGCATTGATTGATGTCTGTGCGTGAGTTTACACTAAAGTGGGTATAAGTTTGTATACAACCAGCAATTCTGGGGGACTCTCTTGAACTACTATTATTATCATTTAAACTTGCCATTTGTTAGAGCATTGTAACTACCATGTAACAACTTGCCTATACAAACCTAATAACAATTGATTCTCCAATAGAAAACTTATTTTTGGTAAAATAACTTAACAAAAGTTTAAAATAAAATGACAATTCATGTCAGTTTAGATTACCTGAGATGTAAAAAGTAATCATTGCATTTGCAAAAAGCACATACATACTTGTCAAATGAATTATACATTAAACTGCTGGCACACTCACTCCATTACTTTTGTATTATTTGTACAGAATTATATACTATTTAGAAAGTATTGTTCGCTAATGTTTAGTTACTTGGCTGACTTCAATTTACATATTTCTAGTCATATGATACGCACTGCAATGGAAGACAACATATTACTTTACACATTCCTAGTAATCAAACGTGCTGTTAATTGTCACTTTATTGACCCTATCAAATCTCACTTATTCAATTATGTTCTACATTTTAATTTAAAAAGTATTTTTTTTAAGTAAATTCAGTTGCCTTTTGAAGACTTAGTAATTCAGAGAGCGTTTATAAAAATCGATGAAATAACCAAGTGGGGAGCGTAATATTCGTTTGTGATAACAATTGTAACACCAAAAAATATTTGTCAAACATCCATCTTAAAGTAAAGCGCTCGACTCTGAATCATTAAATATGTTCATCCGTCTGGCTGGCTTTCATTGAAAACTTTGTGCACACAGTATAGATCGCAATTTGAAAGATTTGAAAATTTACTAAATTGGTTTTTTCAGCTCCAGGACGAAGCCTATTGAAATTGGTTGAAATCGGTCCATTATATTATCTGCAAATGTTGTCTCAATTGTCCTTTAAGGGTCCTAAATGTCTGATTTATATAATCACTTTAACGATCATAAATATTGTAAACATGTTGATTTCAAAATTAAAATCGGCACAAATATATTTTACATACACAAGAACCACATGTTTCACATATACAAACATGCTCATATAAAGGGTGCTCTTTTTAGATGTATACAACTTTGAAGCGAATAAAACAAAGATGATTTGTTTATGAAATTTTTCTTTATTTGCAAGAAAATCTTCTGGCATTATAATCTAAATATGACTTCTGGCATATGCCGGCTGACTTAGACATAGTCTAATCTGGAGGTCCGATTTTAGATCGGAGGTAAATTCACGCGTCCGAAATGTGAAACTCTGCGGTAATCAAACGTTTTCTTTAGTAAATAAATTGTGGCACCAGATGCGTGACATGTTGCGCTGTCTTGTTCAAACCATAACTCCTGCACATCATGATTATTAATTGAATGGAAAAAGTTAGTAATCATGGCTCTGTAGCGGTTACCATTGACTGTAATGTTCTGGCCAGCTTTGTTTTTAAAAAAGGACGAACCAATTATTCCACCAGCCCATACAGCACACCAAACAGTTAGTTTACTGGATGTAACGATGTCTCAACATACACTTGAGGATTATCATCGCTGTCGTATTTGGCAGTTTTGTTTATTGAAGTATCCATTCAATCAGAAGTGAGCTTCGTCGCTAAACAAAATTCCCTTATGAAAATTGGGATCAACGGCAATCTTGTTTTGGGCCTATTCACTGCACCTAAGCCTTACTAGGTAACCGTGTGGCTTCAATGCTTGCCCGAGTTGGATTTTCTAAGCACATAAACCAAGATCTTTCCGCAATATCTGCCATAAAGTGAAGGGACACATATCCAATTCCTGTGCACGATGGCGGTTAGACTGATTCGGGTCTTCCTCTACGGTACGCTCTACAGCAGCAATGACTTCTTCGTACGACGTCTCTCTGGATGCGTGTTATCATTTAGAGTTCGAAAGTTAATCGAATTACACTGTGGAATAAAGTCAGGTTAGCAAAAGCTGGGTCAATTCTGAGAGTGACGTGTGAAAGTAGAGGCTAAATTAGAAGACCCGTATTGCGGCGTTTGTGTATATTAGTTCGATTTTCAGCATATTGTTTATATGTTTTTTTGGCTCTAACTCGTCGTCTAATTGATATTTGGCTTTTACAGATTTAAAAATTATCAATTAGTCGAAGAGTTATAGCCAAAAACTCATTTCGAAAAGAACCATGATTTTCAAAATAAATTGCACAATTTGAAAGCGTTCTTCAGGCGTCAGTCTACTCATGTCGAAATGACAAATCAAACTAAACATAAATTACTTGACAGTTGACAAAATGGCCGCCAGTTAAAATAGTGTTGTCAACTTAAAGTTCTAGACATCTAAAAAACACCCTTTACTTTGTGTAGGATATTATATGGTCGAGCTTGACAGACTTTACTGTCTTACTTGCTTAGTTAATTCTACAGCTAAATAAAAGATTTTTGAACTTGTTTATTTATTTAAAAAAACTTCGTTTATTTAGGAAAATACACAAAAAATATGTAGTCGTATTTTATTGATTGCAAAACTTTTGTAAGAGTAAACAGCGTCAAAAAATGTGCTCTAAAACAAGTGGTTACGTTTTTTTGAGTAAATATTTGCCTTGTGTATCTATAGCTTATGACTAGGGTTTTTCCCAGGATTTACCGTCCCGGGAATTCAATTGTTATGATTTCCCGTTTCCCGGGATTTTTTGCGGGATCCCGGGAAATACAAAAACTGGCAACGCGCTCCTTATACTTAAAAAAAGAGTTAAAATTTGTTGAAGGAAGCCCTCAAAGAACTCAAAATATATAATATTTGTTTAATGCACTTTTAACTATTCGTCCAACTTCGGTAGAAAGTGAAGGAGTTTTTCAGTAAAGCGGGCAATTTGTAAATAAAATCAAAAATAGACTTTCTGACGACTCAATAAACGCTTTGAGTGCGTTAAAAAGCCGTTAAAATTTTAGTATAGTTATTTAAAATATATTATATATTTTATGAATTAAATTTTAAATTTTTTGATCTCATATCTTGAGTACCTGAATTTGTTTTTTTTTTTACTATTTTTTTATGAATTAAATTGTTATGTTTATGTTTCTTTTTTACCTAGTATCTAGAGCATAATAATAAGAAATTTACATTTAAAAGCGTAATGTAATAATTCAAATTCCTCTTTCAATTAAAACTATTTTTTGTAGTATTTAAGTATTTTTTACCTTGTTTTTTCCCTCACGTTTTTCAATAAAAGACAAATTTTTTATTTTATTTTTTCTATGGAGCCGGATCCCGGGAAATTAAAAAAAAACTGCGGGAAAAAAACTCTACTTATGACTCAAGTTCATTTATTTGTGAATTCTAATGAAAAATCTATTTTTGATAGAAAACTTACAGATGTTTTAGTTAGTAGATTTCCCTCTCGGAGTTATATATCAATCAATTCTACTGGCATTTTTTGAAATATATCAATATTTCTGACAAGACTATATTCTAAAATTTGATTCTGGTGAAAAATTATCTTCTTTTCCTCTCAATCAGTCATATATAGACTGATGATGTTGAAGTTCAATAGTGTTGTTCTTCATATAAATCTATCTAACACATAAGTTATTTAATAAGCGGTTTATTGCAACAATGCGCAACTTGTTTCAACTCTGCAGGGACCTTTTTACCAGTTATACATACATACATGGAAATTCGTAAAGACGAATATAAATTTTAATTTGCTTTAGGTTAAGTACAATATTTCACTAATAGTTTAAGTTTCTTTATATTTTATTATATTTATTTTATATGACGTTTTATACGATTGTATATGCCTGTCACTGTGTAAGCATATTTTTTACTATTGACACAAAATCTTTTTCAAAAAGATCTTCATATACATATACATACTCTTGTTTATTATTCTTTTAACTTTTGAACTTTTTCTTTGTGAATTTATAAAAAAAAAAAAATCTGCACTTTAACTGCTGATGAAATGGTGAACCCAGCAAAATATATTATAGATTAAACAGTAATCTGCAACAAATAATTTGCAACTTTTAGAACATGTAAAAACAAAAAAATTGATTGTTAGAACACACTTTGCCGAAGATGTTAAGACTTAAATTGGAATTCAAAAGTGTCTTAAGGATTTCAGAAATAGAAAGGCTTGATAAGTATTATAAATATGATACTTAAAGGTTCTGTATTGTAACCAAGTAAATACAATGAAAATACCATTGTTTGCTGGGTTAAATTTATACCCGCATATGTAGATGTAGTTGTATACTTTATATTCATATAAATTTATTGTTTTTTATGAGATTTTATATCTATATTGCGTATACAATGTACTTGTTTTATTCATTTCATTCTTGTATTTTGCATGTGTCTCAGTGTACATATCTTCAATTTTTATATGTATTATATTATTAAAAAATTTTTAATAAAATTTTCATTTACTTATGGTGAAGTAATAACAAACTTGTTTCAATTGTTTTGTCTTATTGCAGCTTGTTAACAGAGAAAAAACCAAAAGACAAAGAAATTGTTATTATTTATATACATATATGCATCTTTTATTGCATGTCTCCAACTTCTTTCAGCATCTAATTGTAGTTGTGTTTTCTAATAAAATCTAAAACCAAATTAAGTTTTAGTATCACTTAAATATACATATTTTTATCATTCCAACTATATATATTGTTTGCTTAATTTAATGATTATGTGATCAATTTTTTAATTGTCAGGAAACAATATTGTTTTATTTAATTGAATAAAGAAAACAAATTAAATGCTGAAATATTTCGAAAGTGCAACATGCTAGACTGGCTTATAAAAGACAACGGATATTTTATATTTTACAGATATAACATGTAAAAACCAAGTGCAATTAAGTAACAAAACTTAATCGAGAACAGTGATTGAATATCAAATTTACCATAATTCCAAAATACACCTAATTCTGTCTTAACGCGGTAATTGGTTCCGGGAAAACCCGTGTAAAAAAAGACAATGATGGTATGCATAATAGATGATTTGTTCCTTATCTCTAAAACCTATTGAAATTAGTAAAAAAAACAAGGATTTTTTAAGAACAACTATCCGGTTTATAATCAGCCCAATCATGAATAAAAAATCCGCGGGAGTTTTTTACCTTTTTATTTCTTTAGCATTGAATTTGTATAGGAAAAATGGGAAAATGGAAAAAACTCCCGCGGAATTTTTATTCATGATTGGGCTGAATATTAAATGACATATACAAGTGTTTTTAGACAAGCATAGTTAGTAAAGAAAAAAACGAAGATATGCACTCTAAACTTAAAAGTAATGTAAAAATATGTAGGGGAATTCCCTCAAGTTTGTGTTATTTTTAATTGCTTTGACCTGTAAATTTACTTGTGTCCAGAAAAAGGGAATTGTACTATGAATATATTTCACAAAACTTAAATTTAACCAAAAAAATTTAAGCCCAAAAGATTTTGAATCGGTCTAAATGGAATAAAATCGTGTAAAAAAATTTAAATTTGTTTATTTTCAAACCGTGTTAAATCAAAACCGTGTTAAAGAAGACCGTGTAAAAACAGAATTAAGTGTACTTAGTAAATCCATCATTGTCCATTCATAGTCATACAGATCTATTCGAAAACATAACAAATTTATCTGTTCGCTTTACGCTGTGTATATACAGTAAGGAGCACAATTGAGTACACAAATGAGTTTGTGTCTTGTGCAATTTTTATTGCATGAAAATAAAACTAAAGCTAGATTTACACGATTGAAATTTTCTTCAAAATTGCTCTTTAAAATGCTTCAGACTCGTGTAAACAGCAAAATTTCTTCAAAATTTATTTATTTAATAACTATTAATAACTATTAAATAAATAATTTGAAGCATTTTAAAGAGCAATTTTGAAGACAATTTCAATCTTGTAAATCTAGTTTAATAAAGACAATTTTTAAATGTTTTTGTTAGTTATTTTAGGTTTAACTTTTACCAAAAAAGTTTATAAATCAAAACTAAAAGCATCAAGTTCTATGAAAAAAAGAACAAAACCAAACAACTTTTATGTACTCAATTTTGCACAAGTTTGTCTTTTGAAAAATTTGTTTATGACTTTTATAAACAAGTATTAGTTTGATATTAATTTAATTGTATGTGGCAAACACTTTTTGCTATTCTCGATAAATACCATGTAAAGAAGACACAGAAGTACGCTACAACAACGCTATGGGATTGTTTTACGTGGTAACACTTGGAACTACTGCAAAAAATCAAAGGAATAATAAGAAAAGAATACTATCAGGGGTGCATTGAAACCAATATTGTCAAAATTGGTTTTAAAACCGACAAGAAAAAATGCCTTGGTGTCATAGGGCACTGCTACACGTTCAATAAATATCGTGATACTAGAAATATCTGGATATTTATTGAACGTGTAGCAGTGCCCTATGACACCAAAGCATTTTTTCTTGTCGGTTTTAAAACCAATTCTGACAATATTGGTTTCTATGACACCCCTGTATATGAGTATTTTGCAAACTTATCTTTTTAGTTTTGTAGAGAAAAGCGTCTATTATGAGGATGAAGTAACTTTGCAGCTGGATGGTAACCCAAAGTCGAGATGAAATGTCTCAGGGATCACAATTTACTTCTAATGTAGTGGCATGCGTGATACACTTACAAAATTTTATCGAAATATTTTCAAAATTGCGACCTATACAGCCAGCTAGCCAACCAAACGGACGGATCAACGAAGATATCTGGAGTACAAAATCGTTATTATAATTTTTGCAAGCAAATTAACAATTTCCATAAAATATTGGCGATTAACTTATGACCATTAACCCTTCTTCTTACACATGAGTCTGGCCAGACCTTTTTCAATATGAAATGTTATAAACACTGAGTTAGAGATTTGAAATTGCAGGTCCCTTCTACAATTTACTTCGCTATAAATATTTAAAAAGGAAATCCTGTAAAGGATATAGAGGGACACTTATTCGAATATTTTACTGCATATTTGTAACACATGGGTTTGGTCAGACCCATCTAAATACTCGTAGGTATATTTTGTATTGTAAATGCTGGTTTTTATTTTTTTCTTGCTGTTTTTAATTATTTCTTGTCCTGTTGTCTATTAATATTTATTTATTTATATTTATATATTTATATTGGCTACACTTTTCACCACCTCTGCTTTATGTTTGTGTTTATCATAATGAACGTAAGATATTTATTCATAATTAATTTTAAATTTTAATTAAAAAAAAATTGTTTTTATTTTCCAATTAAGTACTTGAAAAACTGAGTGGTTGTGGATAGACGCAGACCCAAAACATATGTAAGATGAAGGGTTAAAGAGATTCATAGAAAGTGTAGATGCACCAAAGATAATCTGATATATGAATATAAAAATTAACAAAGTTATTCGCTTTTAAATTTGTTTCTTCTTAGCATCATCAAAAATGTAGAATGTGGAATTGATGATACTCTTCATCTGGAAAAAACTTGTACTATATCAGAACTAATTCATAAGTGTTATAAATTGAATTCAATGAAATCAAATTAAACTATTAAAGTTGAAATTTTTGTCTGTGTAATTGATCGTTTATCCCCTTTAATGAAGGTGTAAAATAATCTGTTAACTTCCCTTCTAACCAACGCTTCGTTCTCCTTTATGTAAAAATTGTTTTAAATCAAACAGTCTCAATAAGGTTGCAATTCTTATTCATTTCCTGTTGCTACTGATTTAAAGTGATAATAAGGCAATTTAATATATAGTACAATAATAATTTTTTTTTTTATTACTAATTTTCCAAGCTTAAGGTCTTTCTTTTAAATATAAAAACTTTTTAACTTTATTTAAAACCAATATTTCGGCACTTCCTTGAGTGCCTTCGTCAGGGTTTTTTTCTTCCTAATTTTACAAATTTTTAACAAATTATAACAAATTAAATAATAACTGACAAATTAAAAAATTTTTAAAATTCAAAAAACAAAGAAATATTTTTCAAATGAAAATTGATCTATGTATATGTAAATAAATTATTTTTTTAACTTCCGTTTCTATTTTTAAAAATTAAGTGTCTATAATTTTGTGCTACATTTTCAGTGTCTGACTTAAAATTAATTCTCGAAATTGTCGGAACCTTTATAATTTGTAACATTTCTAACATAAATCTACGTTTATAATTATTTTCTGTGTTTAAAACCGTTGTATTTTCAAAATCTGGATAATGGTTTAGATTAGCACAATGAGTTGATAAAGCTGTTTTCTGTGATATATTTCTATATCTTTGATCTGATTTATGTCCTGCTATCCTAGTCTTTAGTTTATTCTTCGTTGTACCTATATATACTTTATTACACTGTCCACTATCATTCCCCTTACATGGTATTTTATAAACAATATTTGACATATCCATTCTCTTTATTTTATCTTTCATTTTAGTAAATAGTTTACCCACTGTGTTAAAAGATTTATGAGCTATTTTGTATATTTTGTTATCATATATATTTGATTTTTCTAATCTTTCTGAAAATTTTGGTATATATGTTACCGACTTATAAATCCTCTGTTCTGTAATACTATTTCGGTTATTTATTCTATAATTATCATGTCGTATTAATAAATCTGTTACTAATTGTTTAGGAAAGCTATTATCAGTTAAAATATTTGAAATCTTCCTTTTATTATCTCCATGAAATTCTGAATCACTTATTTTTAGAACTCTTTCTATAAAATTTTTAGCTGTATTAATAATTATTCTCTTTGGATGTTTCGAGAAATAATTAATAATTCTACCAGAAGATGTTGGTTTTTGATACCAATCTATTAATATCCTATTTCCTCTTCTAATTATCAAGGTGTCCAAATATGATATTCTTGAATTAGATTCCCTTTCAATTGTAAATTTAATGTCTGCATGAAATGAGTTAAAAATATCTAACATTTGCTCTATTCCTGATTCAGAAATTATACAAAATAAATCGTCAACATATTTTGTCAAGATCTTCGGTTTTATAATTAATTTTTCAACGCATATATCTAATAACCTTTCCATAACTATATCTGCTACAATCGGAGAAGCTGACGAACCGATAGGAAGTCCTTTCATTTGATTATATATATGATTATTTAATTGAAAATATCTACTATCTATTATACAAAATTTAAGAATACGTAAAAATAAGTCCTTTTCCATATTAGTATGTTTCCTTATTATATTCCATTTTTCTTCTATTATATTAATAGCTAAGTCTATTGGAATGCTAGGAAACAATGAAACTACATCAAGAGAAATTAATCTCTCATTGTTATCTAATGTAAAATTCTTAACTCTGTCTTTAAATTGAAGAGAATCCTTAACATTATATTTTGAATTTTCAGTAATTTTATTAAGAATTCTTGTTATATATTTACACAGTTCATATGATGGAGAATTTATCATTGAACATATTGGTCTCAATGGAAAATCCATTTTATGAATTTTTGGAAGACCATATAGCCTAGGTGCCATTGCTGTATTAGTTTTAAATTTATTCCTTTCTGTAATTGTAATTATGTCATTAATAAAAAGTTCCTGAACTAAATTATTATTCATCTTTTCAAGTTTATTAGTAGGGTCCTTATCTAATCTCCTATAATTAGAATCATCCCTTATAATATCATTTATTCTTAAATCATAATCAGTTCTATTCATTGCCACCGTTGTATTCCCTTTGTCTGCATTTAAGATAATAATGTCCCTATTAGATCTCAAAAATCTATCTGTCTTCTTTACTTTGTCCAATATAAACTTATCCCTATTAGTTAGTCTCATTTTATTAATGTGGTTATCTATACTTGTAGTCAGTTTTGTTCTTGCTATTTCCTGTTCCTCTTTTTTCCTAAGTGTCTGTACTAAATCCTCTCCTTCAGTTATAATTTTCAAAACTGGAAAATGTTCTCTTTCCGTCGGTAGTATGTGTTTATGACCTAATGAGAGAACCCATTGTGCTTCAATTGGTATATTTATGTTAGATTTGTTAACAAACCATTTACAATTAAATTTTATACCTAATTCCCTTCTTTGTAAATTAACAAGGTCTTGAAATTTCCAAAATTTTCAGAAAGATTAGAAAAATCAAATATATATGATAACAAAATATACAAAATAGCTCATAAATCTTTTAACACAGTGGGTAAACTATTTACTAAAATGAAAGATAAAATAAAGAGAATGGATATGTCAAATATTGTTTATAAAATACCATGTAAGGGGAATGATAGTGGACAGTGTAATAAAGTATATATAGGTACAACGAAGAATAAACTAAAGACTAGGATAGCAGGACATAAATCAGATCAAAGATATAGAAATATATCACAGAAAACAGCTTTATCAACTCATTGTGCTAATCTAAACCATTATCCAGATTTTGAAAATACAACGGTTTTAAACACAGAAAATAATTATAAACGTAGATTTATGTTAGAAATGTTACAAATTATAAAGGTTCCGACAATTTCGAGAATTAATTTTAAGTCAGACACTGAAAATGTAGCACAAAATTATAGACACTTAATTTATAAAAATAGAAACGGAAGTTAAAAAAATAATTTATTTACATATACATAGATCAATTTTCATTTGAAAAATATTTCTTTGTTTTTTGAATTTTAAAAATTTTTTAATTTGTCAGTTATTATTTAATTTGTTATAATTTGTTAAAAATTTGTAAAATTAGGAAGAAAAAAACCCTGACGAAGGCACTCAAGGAAGTGCCGAAATATTGGTTTTAAATAAAGTTAAAAAGTTTTTATATTTAAAAGAAAGACCTTAAGCTTGGAAAATTAGTAATAAAATAAATAATAAAGGTCGAATAAAAATACATATTCGTACAATAATAATATTACAATCATGTGACGTGCTGTGGCATTGTAATGTTAAGTAGTAATTGAATTTTTCCTTTTAAATTGCATTAACTATGCATGGGGCAAGTCGATATAAATGCCACTAAAATAACTATAAGCTTGTATAAGCTGAAGTGTATATATATACATATATATTTGTGTGCGTGTGTGTAATATGTGAAAATTGACTTCCGGAATTGACATGATGCGTTTAAATAGATGAAATGTCGCTACTGATGTTACGGAAAACGAAAATAAATGCTAAACACGTTTACTCGCACAACACAAAGAGAACGAGGAGTAGCGAGCACAACCAGGGTCGAGGGAAAGTATATAGCTAGAATGATGGCATGTTGGTAATGATGAACGCTTGAAATTGTCGTCGCCATGCTTGGCGATAAAGAAACAATGTCTGTAAATAGTGTGACTACATAAATTATGCTCTACTGTACGCTACGATGCAGTACAGTATACTTACAGCTGTACTGCACTGTTAAATAATATACAAATAAGAAAGTATAGTCGATCAAGCCCGACCATATAATACCCTACACCCAGTATATGTATAAAACAGTTTTTCAGAAACGGGCGTTTTATGGGAGATTTAACCTATTATGGACCGATCATCTAAAAATGTAGTATTATGATGTCTGTGAATATAAGTATTGTGTAAGTTATACAATATCTCGATATAAATACTTTTAAACGATTTATGGTGGTAAAAGTGGATTACGGAGAGAGTCTTATAAGGGAGTTTCGACTAATTATGGACGGAACATTATAAAATTAGGTGTCATTATTTCTGTATATAAGAAACATATTTCTGTCAAATTTTATTTGATTACCACCATTTTTAGGAAATTTATAATCATTTAGTTCGTTTATTTGACCTTTTTCAATATTTAATAGTTTTTTTTTAATAAGCAATAAGGTCACTTGAATTTTATATAAAAATATTTAATTTATTTATATATATTTATTTCCAATATTTCGCTATCATTATTATCATTATAATTCAAAACTTGTATTATCCCTGAAGAAGCTATCCATTGTGATAGCGAAATATTGGAAATAAATATATATAAATAAATTAAATATTTTTATATAAAATTCAAGTGACCTTATTGCTTATTAAAAAAAAAAAAAAACTATTAGAAATTTATAATCGTTAAAGTGATTTTCGTAAGTGGGCCTTATATGGGAGCTACGACTATTTATGGACCGATCTGCACAAAATTTTTACATGTGATTGGGCTTCATTTACCACTCATTTGTGATGAAATTTGTTTGGATACTTGACTAATTAAAACATTTATGATCAGTAAACCCCAATTTCGGGAGCACATTTGTATGGGAGCCAGGTGAAATAATGGACCGATTGCCACCAGTTTTAACCTCATCCATCCTTGGGCCGAAAAAATATCACGTACTAAATTTTATCAAAATACAGGGTGGGCCAAGTTTGACTGAATGATTTGAACTGCTTATAACTTCTATTGGCATATTGTAGCCGTTGTGGTGCATCCCTCGGCAATAATTCTTGGGCCAATTGAATTTTATATGGAAACATCTTCAGATCAACTTTTAGAATACGTCGTAGCGATGTTCTGGAGATGTTCAATTGAGTAGCTCGTCGACGAGTAGACACAGTTGCATCCGTGTGAACATTTCAAATCAGTCAGTCCAAGTTGGCCCACCCTGTATCTTCAAAATTGCGACCTGTACTCTGCACACAAGCTTTACATGGCCAGCCAGACAACGGACGGACGAACGGACATCGTTAAATCGACTCAGAAACTGATTCCGAGTACTTTAAGGTGGGTGCAGGACTAATATTTCTAGGCGTTACAAACGGCAGCACAAATTCAATATACCCTTCCCACTATGGTGGTGTAGGGTATAATATGTATGTATGTATGTATGTATGTATGTATGTACGTGTAAAAGATGTATATGTATTTTTGAAATATGAGTGTAAATAAATATTTTAAATGCATACAATGTGCGTATCCATGTTTACTTGTCATCGTCGTCATCGTCAAAAATACAAAAAGGTGAAAAGACTGATGACTTCAAACGAAACAAATCTGTGCGTATTTCATTCGTTTGAATACATACCTACAACAAATACACTTGTATACGCACATACTTATACAGTTACACGTAATAGGAACACAACAGCAAAAACAACAACAACAAAGATTGCAACGATTTAGAAAAATTGCATATTTATACACTTGTGATATTGTGTGTTTCCTTTTCTATTTTTTTTTTGCATTTCATTTTGTTTGCTTGCCTGCTTTCTATTTGCCTTAGTATATGCAACATTTACAAATATATAAAAAATAATAATAAAAAAATGTGATAAACAACAATTACATGCCACACACACAACCAGCATGCATGTGTATGTGCGTGTATGTATGCGTTGATGTCTTTTGATTTTTTCGCATCTACTTCTACTTCTATTCCTTTTGTTATATTTGATTTCTTTTGAATCGGCTCCTTTGAGAATGATGTGCGCTTCATAAGTAACAAATACACATGCACAACAAAAATATATCCTTAGTTATGATGATGACTTTGATGCAAAACATTGCAATAAATATGTCGATAATGTTGCGTACAACGTACGCAAAATTGCACACTGATTAGGGAAACGCGTATTTCTTGCAACTTGAGATATTGCTTTTGTGTATGCAACTCACGTCGCTGGGGAATCACAATGTAACATTAAATTAAAGACTTTATCGTTTGAAGTTAACGCTGATTTGGGGAGATGATTTTAAAGTTGTAACTTAAAGATAATTAAGATTATTGTTTTGAATATCTTTTATGTTATTGTATTTAATCTTCTACATGATAATTTAATATAAATTAAACTTGTTAAAGATTGCACTGTGGCGGAAGTACATATACAATACTAAGTGCTTATAGATACCATAGTCATGATTAGGGGAATTATGTAATTATCTTGTTTTAAAAAATGATGTTGGAACACACATATATGTACGTGTAAAAAAAATTAAATATATTTTTGTAACTGACACTGCTAGCTTATCGTTCCCATACCTAGGCGTATATATAACTTATCATTCATGATAAATTTCGACCAAAGTAGCTGCATTCTTGATGAGAGTCTAACGTACTATGGCTTATCAAATTGTACACTGGATCTAATATTCTCTGTACTATGAAATATATCAATAAATAGCGCAATAAGTTGTGTAAACATTAAAGAAAATTTATATTTTACTTTGCTTGTAAGTAAAATCAATATTACCTGGGTCTTTAAGATAAACAAGAAGAACTATTGGGTGTATAAATTAAAAATACGGGACTCTTAACATGGCGTATCTTTTGAATGCGGTTTTTGTTTTTATTAACATATATGCAATTTTGAAGGGTACATACATACGTATCTGTTATATATTCTCACTTAGTGAATATTATAGTGTAAATAAAAAATGTTTTTATTGCTTTAAAATTTCCAATTTTATATGTATTATAATTTTTAAATATGAATAAATATTCACATTTTAAAAGGGGAATCACAACTTTCATTATAATCAACACAAATACATATAAATAGGTCTGAGCAAAGCCATGAGTTACAAATGTGATGTTTGCAATACTATTTTTGAATAAGTGTCCTTCTATATCCTTTCCAGAATTTCTTTTTTAAATATTTATAGTGAAGTCAATTGTAGAAGGGTACCCGAAATTTCAAGTCTCTAACTGAGTGTTAAATATATTGCAATAACATTCAAAATTGAAAAAAGTTCTATCCAGATTCATGAAAACGAAGGGTTAAGTGCTACTCAAGCAGCGAGAAGCCGAGAGACCTTGAAACGCTATCACATATGCAGCGAATCATTAGTTACAATGATAAATTGATCTATTACGAAAACCCGAAGTGTACGAGATCCCGCATACGACCTCTACCAGCCGAACCAACACCAAATCCAAGTATACATGGTGCTATGGTTTATGCTTTATATTTTGTGGGACCAATATCTACTAGGAACTTCTGAAATCTGGACAAACCATTACAGGGAATCTGTATCGAACACAGCTGATACGTTTGAAGAAATCCATTAACCGTAAATACCCAGAATATCCTGCCAGACGTGAAAGCGTAATATTGCATTTTTTCACGTTCAGCCACATGTTTTTTTTTTTTTTGGCTTAAAAAGAGAAGTAACATTTAGGCAATTAATATTGATATATATTAACTAATTAATTGTGTTACTTTCTGTGGAAAGGGATAGGTAGAAGAACAATAGTTTATGCTTATTAATAGTACAGTATTGCAGCGCCTCTGGTGGTGAGTAGGCGCATTGATCAAAGCTTGATTTATAGCCATTATTTAATTATTTACCAAAGGAGAACGCTGTGATAAATATTAGTTATGATAGGATAGAAAAACTAATAATTATCAGAAACTGATGTTATTTTTTTGAGTGGCAGCGGCTGAGAATCTCACCCAGGCCACAAATACGAACTCATGCTTAATGATCAAACGCGCTATTCAATTAAGCTAAAACACCCTTACATGTTGCAATAATTGTTAAAAACTATTTAAAAAATATTGGTTGGAAAGTATTGCCTCACCCGCCTTATAGGCCAGACCTTGCGCCATACGCCTACAATTTGTTTCGAACGCTATCACTGAGATACGCTTCAGAACAGTGTAACCAAACGTGGGTTGAGTAGATCTTCGCGGAATACATATGTTGCCAGAAAGATGGCAAAAGGTCATAGCTAACAATGAGAAATACTTTATATATGAAATAAATTTATATTGCATAAAAGTTTTAAAATTAAAGCTAAAAAATTTAAAAAAAAAATCCGCACTTTTAACTTATACAACCAATATATAACAAGACACAATAAACCAATTCTCAAAGATTGTTTAAGAATTGGTGCCTGAATAGGTAAAATTAATAAAATTAATTCTGATGCTTAGGCCTCATAAATATGTATAACTTGACATATTTCCTGTCGAACTAAAAAGCTAAAAAAATTATCTTCTACTCAGGAATTTGTTCCTGATTGTTTTTTGCATTCAAGTTCTCATTGCCATAATTACAATAAAGGGGGTTTAAACAAAAAACAGAAACATAGAACAATATTAATGAACAATTGATCAGTATCGAAAATGTATTACGAATTATCTCTATTGTTTAAAAATATTTAATTTTTTTAATAAAAATTTAATTTTTTTTATTTTGTCGAAAAACATAAATTTTTGAAAATGCTTGACTGGCCTAGTACTGCGTGATACTGCTGCACGATATTGCGACAAGCCATGTACGCCATTAGACCGATCTGCTATTTCATACATAGCCTTATCCTGGGTACTTTAATCATTTAAATTAAATACAAACCATATAAAAAACTGGATATTCTATTAAATTTTTGAGCTCAGTTCTGGTTTCTTTGGACTCAGTCTAAAAGAAAATAAATTGAAAAAATAATTAGCAAATAATTTATTGCATATATCGAAAACAAGAAAACCGCGTTATGATTTTATTTCCTCCAAATATTCAACTAGCTCCGCTTCCAAACCTTCTTCTCAGTATGCTTGCTTAATCACCAGCGTTGTCAACTTTGAAATTTCAAAACGCACCAAAATAGAGAAAAAAACGAAACATTAAAAACACTTGGTGCGTTATTAGAATTTTTATCATTGAAAGTTTATAAGTCACTTTAAATATTTCTTTTAATAAACCAAAGTTTTATTACTTTTAGTTTTACAGCACTTTATATAAATGTTTCACACTTTTTTTACACCACACAACGCAGTTGATAAAAACCGAACTCGATAAAAAAAAAACTCGACTGCAACTTTTACTATAAAAACAATTACAATGAAATAATTAGTATTTAGTTGAACTGTTAATATTTTAATTTTGATATTTCTTTTAGTTAGGCTTGAATTCATTAAATTAAATTTTTCATTAAATTATTTTTACTGAAGAAGGAATTGTTTTACAACTTGAAAAATTTTTATTTTTGATAATTTTTCTTGACTGGGATTCGAACCTGGGTTGTTGGTTGAATTTGAATACATATGTTTCGAGAAACACCACTTTCTCTCATCAGAATTCTTTGCGTTCTGACCACTACGGTGCCTGCTAGTCAACAGACAACATCAATTAAATTTAATGAACTCAAGCCTAACTAAAAGAAAAAAAGAAATATTAAAATTACTATGGAAATCAAAAAGGGACAGCATATTTCATATAATGAAATATTTTTTTTCATCGCCTCATACAAAATATGTGCAACAACAAGAGCGTTTTACTCTGTGCATATGTTCGCTTTCACACTCTTCAATTCTGACTCGTCAAGGCAAGTATTTTGGGCGAGAAGGGAAAAGAGAAAGAATAAACGGCGCACTAACTTGACCGTGCAATAAATTTTCTTATTTCCCTTTGTTTTTTTTTATTTTATGCATGTTAATTTGCATTAAAAACAACAAAAGTTGAGTTGACTTGTGTGTGAATGATATGGCAAGTTCAAAAGAGAATTGAACAAAAACCGGTCAGCTAAAACTGACGTGTGTAAAACATGACAATGATTTGGTATGTCTTAAACATGATTGATTGTCGTGATCTGTGATCTGTAAAATTGATTGTAAAAAAAATTTGCACTATTCAATTATGTTGTATTTGCTGTGTTGCCACCAAAAATTAAAAAAAAAACGCACCGAAAATTAAAAAAATGCACAACGCGCACCAACTAAATAAATTCACAAAAAAAAAATAAAAAAGCACCAAAAATGGTGCGAAACGCACCAAGTTGACAACGCTGCTAATCACTAATATTTGAGATAATAAAATCAGACAAAAAATCACTTAATTAATACTTTAAAACCAAGTGTACAATATTAGTGTAATGCAACATTTCAAAATGTGAAACCAAGCTAAGAGTCTGAACTCTGAATATTTGCAGGTATTGTATACATTTGTATTCAGAAAAGATAAGCAATTTGCACGTTATTCAATTTATCGTTCGGCTGTTATTATTAGCTACTTATTGTAGGTCACAAAAGAATCATCATTTCTTTTAAAAGTTGGCACTTAAGGGTTAATTTGTGCTGCTTACACAAACACAAAGAATTTTCTTTCTCCGTCATCTTATGCCCAACTGACTATATACCATTTATTAACAAAAATCTCGTTTTTTGTTTATTTATTTATTTGTTTTCTTCTTTTTATTTTCAAAAATCATTCATTAACCCAGCATTTCTTATTAGCTTCATACACTAGCATTAGCAAGCAGCATCCTGTCTGCTTCGTCTCATGCACAGTTATAGAAATGTAAACAACACCTTTGTATTGCATACTTCTTAGCATATATTACACTCCTGCAATCATACGAGTATCAAAATCATTGTTGCATGTTGTAATCAGTTTCATGTTATAATTCATGTTGTCCCATGTTATTATAATTAGTCAAATTCAACCCTACAATTTCTTACTCTACTTTTGTTACTCTGACTCCGACTTTAAGTCTCCTGCATCTACTTTTGATATTTTTGTTGTTTCTGGTGCTTGTTGTGCGTCTTAAACAAGCCACTTCTTAAGGCTTTTTGAATAACTAAATAGGCATGCAATGGCAAAAGATGTTTGTATGTAAGTAACACATTGTTTAGTTAATTTACAATTTACACAAATACACATATGTATGTGTGTATTATACACATTAGGGTGAACTTTTTTTGCACCTTTTGGATGCTTGCAAAGTCTAAAATTATTCTTTGTTATCTATAAACCAAAAGCTGAAATTCGTTGCTTCTAAGGTCTGCAATTGTTGTCAGTTTTCGTGAAATTTTGTGTTAAAAAAAAAACTTCAAAACTTTCAAATTTAAAATTTGGATTTTGTTAACTTTTATTTCATATTTTCTTTATTTTTAAAATTTGTTAAATATTTCTACTTTGATTCAAAAACCTTGAAATCTAAAAAGTAAGCGTTTTAAAGAATTTTTCCAGGATTTGAGTTTTGAAAGAGTAGAAAATAAGAAACACCCTAATACGCATAACGCATACATTTGAATGTGCATAGGAATATTGCATGTGTGCTTGATGTGCAAGTATGTATATATATATATATATAATTATATATGCCTTAGTGTTGTTATTAAATTAAAAATAAAAGAAAATATTTAAAACTTGGTTTAAAGGACTTCGGTAATAAAGTATTCTATGTAGTATTACTGAACATTTCTTCAAATCAATAGAAGAAGTCACATTTTTAAATTCAAACGGTTGTAAATATGAGACTGCTTAGCAGACTATTTCACAACATAAAATATCCAGCGATTGGTAATGAGTTTAACTCTATTGAATACCTCAGAGATTGAAGAACTTCAAAAACTTTCAAAAGATTTAAATTCTTCTCTAATGATATTCAATAAACTTCAAAAGGATAGACTTTTCTAAACTGTATTTTTTTATAAACTGTATTTTTTACTTAAACTTTTCTTTTTGGTTTGTCAACTGGCTTTATCGGCATAGATCTTTCTAAACGTATTGAGCCTAATTAACATCTACAGCTTGGAGTTCAGCATTCCTCAGAACAGTATTTGTTACAATATTATTCAGTTCAAAATCTGTTGGGATTATAGATCAAAAAAGCGTTACCACTTGTTTTACCACAAATATGTTTGACGTTGTTTACTCTTACAAGAGTTTTTTAAGATCAAACAGCATCAAAGAAAATAAGACTAAATGTTTGTTGTGTCTTGTCCTAAATAAACGCAGGTTTTTTAATAAATAAAAAATAAAATATTTTATTTAGTGGTAACGTCTTTTTCGGCACTCATTCATGCATATCATCAGCCGGTATCTAAATCTTAAATTAACTTGTTAGAGAAGTGTTTGGTTGATGTCATACAAATTGGGCAGGAAGTTGTGGTCTTCTTATTGACTAACTTCCTCTTAGACATCCTCCTAGGCCTATATGACAGAATGTCATCAACAAGGCATCGCTGACTCCTAAAACAGCTGTATATACGTTATAATTATATTCGAAGCATTCTTCAGTTGACTCTTGATAACACATTCGGTATAACGAGTTTTTCAACAAGAACTTTTTTTAGCCAAATTACTCGACTTTTCTTTTGTTTGTACAACGTACGTTCCCTATTTAGCTGAGGTCAAATCAATCGGGTGATGGTACAGCTGTGTCCATTTGCCCACCTGATATGAGCAACCTCACAGTAAGATTTACTGATTTATTGCTTGCATATTGATAGCGGAATACCGCATAGATGGTCAACGTCACCACAAGGTTGCCTATTATGTCCACGCAGCCATATGAATGTAACTTTTGATATTCTGTTATTACTGAACCAGTTAGCTGCTTATTTATCGACGATATTTCAGCCAGAAGAATACTACAACCATTTGCAATCCTGAAAGACATCCTGATTCCAAATTCTTGGTGTAGACATCGCCGCCAACAATCTCTCCTTTTTTGGAGCCATCCGCAAATATTGATAGACTTGCAGTATCCAGGGGTGGACCCTCTACTGAGTCCATAGTATTCGGAATATAGAAGGAATAATCAATATAAACGATTTCAGTTTTGATACAAATTTCTTAGAAAAAGTGTTCACAAAAGTTTTGATGGAATTTTCTATGAAAAATCGATTTTCTTTTCAAAGCAGAAGTTTTGACACTTTATATGTTTATTTAACAATAGTAGAAGCTTTGAAAATTGTTACAATGAATTATAAATTCATTAAGAAAATACTGGATCTGTAAATGGTGCATTTCAAAAAATGCTTAAAGCCCATATGTATTTGTCTGGATTCGTCAGTGTGCTGAATTGGTGTCTTTGCATGCTGAATAAGTTTCTGTATGCTGCGGGTGTGATTGTGCCATTTTATCAGTAATTCGGCTGGAAATGGATCGTGGCAAATTTTGGCTTATTTTGGCTGATATGGATTACATGTAACACCCATAGTGCAGCAATGAATTTATGGTAAATTTCCCGATTGCCTAAATTCACGTAATTCAGTTGTTGATTGTCATGTTAAAAATAGAGTCTATACAAAGCCAATCGAATTTTTTTTTATATTTTTTTTTTAATAATTAACAAACACAAACTGCGAAGAGTCTTTGGCGGAAATTGAATCCGCAACCCTTTGACTGATAGTCCGGCACTCTATCGCCTAGTCTATCGGGGCACTCAAATCGCCAACAGCCTTAAAAATCAAAATCCTTGACGTGTTTAATAACATATATACTCCAATTTGCAAAAATGTGATTGAAAATTTTAAATAAAGCATCGACATCTGTATGAATGCTCGTAGTAAACATCTGACGATATAATTTTTCATTTTGAATTGTATAAACCCAACTCTTTACAACACAATAAACATTTGAATGATTTTCATAGTAATTCGTTGTTTTATTTTGTTTTGAAAAATAAAATTCTTCTTGAAAAGTCTTGTATTGAAGTAATTTAAACTTTAAAATGATAATTAACTTTGCTAATTATACTTAAACTTATTTCTGATACATTATAACTTATACACTGTCACACATATTCAACTATATAGACGCGTAATGATTTCATAACTTATCCTACACTATATTTTAAATAACAAAACGAACATTTTATCACCACTTAATTATACATACATCTAGCTAAATAATAATTAAGTAGAAATATGTATGTCATTTTATCAAATCATTAAATTTGACTATCTCTACCATCATTGTGTTAGAATCCAGCGGTAAAAAGAGGCCTTCCTAAAGGCCTTGTGTTGTACGCAAAAGGACAATACAACGCATTGCGAAATCGTTTCAAATTTGCCTGGCGTATGATTGGTCATCATGTCCTTGCTACTTTTTACATGGCTGATTGAAGTCGGGTAATTAGTATGAGTTCAGTTGGAGTCCTATAAGGAGAATGACTATATATGTAGGTACTTCTACTACAATGCCCAAAAACAGCCTAATTGAAAGTCTGCTGAATCAAGTCTTTGGAGAGTTCTTAATAAATTCAGATTACAACGCAAAATTATATAATAAAAGGTTTTCTACATTCTTCTGGTTTGATGCAATGATTTATTTATAATTTTTTTATTCGTGTTATAAAGAGAGCAACATAAATTGTATTGTTGTAGAATATGAAGAGACACCTATTGGAATAATCGCAAAACCACTCATGTTTGATTTTGAAATAATGAAATTTTTTGAATTAGCAGAACTCCTTCTAAAACATCTTCAAAGAGAAGACATTTTAGAATAATTACCGAATCTCTTAAAACATTTAAACATATACATATTTTAAATGGCCTGCAAAGAAAAGCCCTAAATATCTGTCACCCTGTTAAACAATAAGTTAAACGCATGAATGTGTGTGTGCAACATACAAATATGGCTACCGGTATGCAAGTGTGTGTATGCTTAAATGCCAATATTGTATATTACTACAATGTAATTGTTGTGTAAGCTCACGTCACTAATTACAATATTAATAAGCATTTAATATACACACCTATGCATAGCAGCAGATACTCGCGCTCACACATTTAGGAATAAAGTCACATAAACACGATAGTGTAATTATATGTTTGATATCGTAGTGAGAATAAATTGTTTAAGCTGAATGTACAGAATAAATTTGTCTAAACTGTAAATAACAAAAGTGAGTAGAAGGTATTTGGAAAACGTTTATAATTTTATAACCCCTACTTTAAAATTACTGGTTCAATCTAGATATGTATGTAGGATATAATTCAGATGTTATAATTGTTTAGATCTCAACCCTATTGTATTTCATCGGGTTACAGGACATGTTTAACTTGTTCGCATCCTCCTATGTGCGTACTCATTTGATCAAGTAACATCATATAGAAAAGCCTTAATGAAGACAGATTAAGCTAATTATCAAAATCTAAAACTTAACATTCCGATGAGACTGAGGGCTAGAATTTGGTTACTTATAATAATATAGTAGTAGTAGTATAATAATGTAGCTAGCCATACTTATCTGTTCTTTGGAGTGAGATATTCTAATGTAAAGATTTTCCACCCAACAGTTTCAATTGTATGTGATAAATATTAGGTTAACGAGACCAAGATTAACTGAACTATCTACAACTTTTCTCAAAACCTAGAACTGGAGCTGAAACTCATGCAGATTTATCTGCTGTGGACCTAATGGCACATATTGGTAATGGTATTATAGAAGACTATTATAATTTTCATGATTTATAGTAGAGGAGAGGGGGGCACCTTAGAACACTTTTTGCTTTCAAGCCACATAAAATTTATGTGTGGAAATAAACTTTAGCTTAAGTCTACAAGTAAGTTATTTTTAGTTCGATTTATATATTTTTTTTATTTTTTTAATGGATGAAGTCATTGTGTTCAAATGTGCCCCCCTTACGGGGCAGCTTTGAACACGGCTGGGGTAGTATTGAACATCAATTTTTTCTTGTAGCGCTTATATCCAAAAATAACATAAACAGTTATATTTTATATATATATAATAAATTCGATTTATTTATTAAGAAAAACATAAACATTAAAAATTAAAAAAAAAAAAAAAAAATTAGATCAAAAATAAGTTTTATATTATTAAGACGGAAAAGGCCTTGCGATTTCAGGTGACATTACATTTTCCTTTAAAGCATCATAATCACCATTGGACTCGTCATTTACAGAAAATAAGAGAGAATCAACAGTGTTTGATACTTCGGTTGATAAATTAACATTTTCAAAGGTGCCCCCTTTTTCTTTGTTCAAACCTGAACTGGCATGCCATTTCATAGAAATTTATAATAAATATTTTTTTTTCATAAATATAAAATAACTTAACTTAATTTTGTTTGAAATGAATTTTGGACTGCAATAAATTTCTTTCACGAAAGAAAACGATCACTGAATACTTCTTACACTCTTACAAAAAAAAAATAAAAAAAATTTACAATCGCACTGCGAAAACTCGTTCACCCAACTACATTCGGTCGACACCTGAAAAAACTAGCAAAAGTTGTTGACATTGCTAAAAAACAAGGTTGGCATGTGAAAAACTCGGTTAAGGGTCGGAAAAAATGTTAAACTGAGATTTTATCAACATAGTTCAAAGGTGCCCCGGGTATAAACGTGCCCCCTCTCCCCTATGGCTCAAATATGCTTTAGTTACGAAGCACAAATCCATTATAAACTCCCTCTATGGTGATGTAGGGTAGAATCATGTCTAGCTGTATTTGAACTTGCAACCATGGTGCAAAAGTGTGACTCATATACGTAGGCGACTTCAGCCTTTTACAACTTAATTTTTGTTTCATCTACAAAATTTTTTTTGGGGGCAACCAGCAAGAAAATTTAAAACTTTCTCAGTTGTAATAACTTATTAAGAATTCCAATTAAATACTTCTTTTTACACGTCTTTGTAAATGTTTATCTCACAATTATGCGAGTCTACACAAAAATTATGAGAAATTAAAGTAAATACTTTAAAGTGGCACAAAGTCAATATTGTTTCTAACGCAGCAGAGAGTGCAGCGAAAGCAAAGCAACTTCTAAACTAAATATTTATACATCACCTATACTTTACCTAACTTAAACTTATTGTTGCTGTTGTTGTTATTGTCTTAAAAAGGCTGCTAGCAACACTAAACTTGCTATACACTCCTTTATAAAGTTACTTTATTAACGCTTGTCTTATTGCAGCCTAATAAAGCTAAAATAGCAAACTCCTACATTCAAACAAATAAATACACAAAGGACTAGCCTGCATCTGCATACACTACATGCATACATACATTCATACATACATATGTATGTATATAACCATTGTAGCTGTATATGTTGTACCCATTTATAAAGCACAGTGTGTTAAGTAGTCATACAAATTATAATTTTAAATTTTTTTTAAAAGCTGGTCCGAAAGAAATATCTTTTGACTTTTTGCTAAAAGCGATGAATATAAATTTAATGATTTAGGGTTACACTTTAATATTATAAACAATTAAATTTTAAACAATTTTTAATGTGACCTAATCATAAAACGTTAATGCATACCATTTTATAGACAATTTAATTTAATGTAACTTGCCACAATTATGTGATTAAGCATGAACGGTTTCCAAAATGAAAGAAAGCTAGTTTTAAATCTCTTCTTAGTATAAAACAAAACACTGTTCGTAGGCCATGGCTGACTGGTTGGTTGGCAAGAAATTCCTTTTTAGTTAAAGGAATTTTAAACTGGAATATTTGATGTAATAAAAACATATCAAAAGCATAATTAGTAACAACTTATTCCCACTCTAGTGACTATTAATTCACGCTTACACACGATGAAGGAAACAAAGAAAAAATCACGTAAATTAAAGCAACAAAGGATTTTGAATTAACAACAGCAAAGTTATATACACACACACACACACACACATATACAAATACCTATACTTACATATATAGCTATATTATATATGTTTAGGGTGATTCATTTATACCTTTTTTGAATTTAAAATACAACAGCGAAAGAACAATATTTGACATTTAGTTTTTACAAATAATTTCAGTTCAATGTTGGAAGGTCCAATTTTCGACTTCTCTTTCTTGAACAGCTAACGGTAACTCGCGAATTACTACTCTTTCTAGCATTGATATTAGTATCTCGTGAATAACGAAATCTAGGCGGCCAGTTGACAGCTACGAATCGCGAATTTATCTAACCAAAATCATTTTCCAATAAAGCTTTTGTTTCTTTCATACATTTCTCAGTGAACGCTGTATTTTACAATACCGCTGAATAATTTTGAGACATTGTTACGTTGTGAGCAGTATGACATAAGTCGCGTGTGATCTGTAAAAAAAAAACAAACAAAAGTTCTAAATGCATAACCCATTAAGTAGAATATACGCTGAATGCATTGCTTTAAATTGTACCGAAGGTTTCATATTGTTTTTGTTGCCTACACACGATTGTAAATATTGTAGATTTATTCTCTTTGTATTTTTGCAATGAAGTTTATTACAGCACAAAACACACTTACACACACACACATATATATATTCTTAAAGAGTACGTATGAGGGAGTAAAAGAAATATTGTAACCCTTTATTGCCCTACACTGTATTTTAAAATTAATAATTTATTCAGCGAGTTTAAGCAGAATTTTAATAAACATAATAATATATCCAAACTCTAAATGAAACCACTACAGTTCCCCCAATAATAACATACATACTGTTTGTATTTCCTTATTAAGCTAATACGGCCTATAATCTTTTATGTAATTAAAAATACAATTTTAATACATTTTTTCCCGACGTTTCGTCAATTTAAATAGACGATCCCCAGAAGAAGTCGACAAAAAATTGACGAAACGTCGGGAAAAAATGTATTAAAATTGTATTTTTAATTACATAAAAGATTATAGGCCGTATTAGCTTAATAAGGAAATACAAACAGACAAAGGAAAATTGGCCAAATAAAAAACAACATAACATACATACATTGTTACTGTGATTTTATACATAGACAATTAAGGTAAAGATTTCTTTGTACCCAGTACCCATGTTGTGTAACTTTAGTGAAAACTTCTCGCGTCGAAAAGATGTGAAAAAAAATATTCCATCATTTCTCGAAAAGTAAGAAAACAAAATGTATGTGTAACTCATGCCGCAAACTATCAAAAGGAATTACGTCGTTATATAAGAAATGTCATAAAATACAACTCAAAGCCGAAGTGAAATTTCAGCGCTTGAAACACAAAAACAAAATTTACTAAAATTCTAAAATTGTTATCGACGACGGCAAAACAACAACCGTCGGCTATGTAAAATAATAAAGGGTGTCCCAACTAGAACGCAATTTTTAAATTTGGCGTCATTCGAAGTATCATTGTTTGACATTTGAACAATTGTTATTGTTTGCTAGTTTGCGAGGTTAGTAAAAATGAAGCGCTACACTAATGAACAACGCATTCTCATTGTGAAATTGTTTTACCAATATGGTGAAAGTTTTGCGGCTACAGTTCACATGAAAATGCTTTTTTTGCCGATAAAACCATCTTCAGTGATGAGGCCCATTTCCATCTTGATGGCTTCGTCAATAGGCAGAATTGTCGCATTTGGAGTGAGGAAAATCCTCGAGTGATTCACGAGAAGCAAATGCATCCTCAACGTGTCACTGTGTGGTGTGGTTTTTGGGCTAGAGGAATCATTGGAACTTTTTTTTATGAAAATGAGGCAGGTCAAGCGCAAACAGTCAATGGTGTTCGGCATCGTGAAATGATAACCAGTTTTTTCTTGCCTAGAATTGAAGAAATGAATGTGGAGGACATGTGGTTTCAAGAAGACGGCGCCACATGTCATACAGCCAGAGAAAATGAATCAGTCATTTCCCGGTCGTGTTATTTCGCGTTTTGGAGACCAGAATTGGCCGCCTAGATCGTGCGATTTAATACCTTTAGATTGTTTTCTTTGGGGTTTTTTGACTCTCGACTCAAGCCTTAAAAGAGGAAATTGGACGCTGTATTAATGAAATACCGCAGCATTTATGCAAAAATCATTGAAAATTTCATTAAAAGATCGCGTGTGTGCCAGCAAAGCCGCGGCGGCCATCTGCACAATTCTTATTCCATACATAACCTCATTCTATCTACTTTACAATATAATAAAGTTTCACGATTTTTTTTTTTTGAATATCTGTGTTTTATTTAAAATTTAAAAATTGCGTTCTAGTTGGGACACCCTTAATATAGTACATCTGTAAATGTTGTTTACAAAATAATTTGCAATCAAATAACAATAGTTTCATGGTGCATGGTGCAAAAGAAAACTTTGTTTTGCAAAAGAAAATTGTTAAAGTGGTACATAAAGTATAAAGTATAAAATATATATTAATGTGTTATTAGTCATTGCGATTTGAATATTTTTTATTTTTAAAATAAAATTACATCAATCTGCGTTTTTTTGTGAGTGCATTTGACAGTTTAAAGCAGTTAGTTTACAAAATTTTTACACACACTTTTTTGTTTTTTGTTTCACTTTGTTTACTCTTACAAGAGTTTTGCAAGATCAAACATTTATTGAAAATTTATTTAATAAATTGAAACTAAATATTTGTTGTGCTTTGGCCTAAATAAGAATAGTTTTTTTTAATAAATTAACGAGTTCAAATAGATGTTATTTAGTGGTTACATATTTTTCGGCAAATATTTGCCAAATGTGACCGTACATTAAGTTTATATACCCATAGTAGATACTTGCACACTTTATGGAATCTATAACCTACATATATCAGTTATTTTTGTAATAAAGATTACTTTCTTTCTACAACTCCATAAAACTTTATAATACAAATTTAGTATTGAACATCATATTTCGACAGTTTGTGTTTCTTACATTGTTTTTTACGTATTTTTGTACTATTGTTTGTTCTAGAAATCTGCAAATATATCTGTTACACTTAAGATTTGTTTACAGTTTTTATTTAGATAAGAAAAACAAAAAAGTTAATATTTTATTTACAAAAAAAATAAATAAACTTTACTTTCCATATGTACATATGTATATTAAGAATTTGTATTTGTGGAGTATTCTTCTTTATTATAAAGTTTGTCTACACAAGTTTTATCGAATGTAACTCAGAGCTATTTTATTTGTGCTTTCTTTGTCATTCAAATAAATTTGTGAAATTTTGTTTATTTTATTTATTGTTTAAGGAAAACTGTTTTAACTTTTACAACACATTCGTTAATGGAGGAATTTTATGACATGTATACATTTGCACTCATAAGATCTTTATTAGATTTTGTACTTTAAGTAAAAGTCAAAATAAACTTTATGTCAATTAAAAATTTTACACTACGGACAAAAGTGTAAAGTTTAAATTGACAGTAAGCAAAGAAATTGCAAACTTTTTTTGCTAATCTAATTAATACAGCTGATTTTCACTACCTTCAATTATTCATAATTTGTGAATTTTAAGTTCGGGGTATATTATGTTCGTCATGTCGTTTGTAACACATCGATATACATATTAGTCGTAGATATATACATATGTATGTAGAAGATTACTAACAAGTGGTGTTGTATGTTGTACATTGTATGGTACAAACTCCATTTTGAAAAAAAAAAAAAAATAAAAAAAAAATAAAAAAAAAATGGGGGAAAATGAAATGATACATGTGCCAAATATTGAAAAATCCTATTCTGGAGTTAAAAAATAATTTTTTTGATCGCATCCCATTAAGCGATTATAAAGGCCTTAAAGTATAAGCTTTCTTTTGAGAAAAAAGGGCCCAAATTGAAAAAAAATTAAAATTTTTTTTTTTAAATAAAAACTCCATTTTGAAAAAAAAAAATAAAAAAAAATGGGGGAAAATGAAATGATACATGTGCCAAATATTGAAAAATCCTATGCTGGAGTTAAAAAATAATTTTTTTGATCGCATCCCATTAAGCGATTATAAAGGCCTTAAAGTATAAGCTTTCTTTTGAGAAAAAAGGGCCCAAATTGAAAAAAAATTTAAATTTTTTTTTTTTTAAATAAAAAAAAAATATTTTTGGAATGATTGAAGAAATAGCTATCTAAAGTCCTTTGGACAATTTTTGCTAGGACCAAGAGGTGAAAAGTTACACTCATTTTTAAAGAAACCCTGTATGCCCAAAATTTACCAAAATGTCCAAATTTGACCCCCTCTAACTCCGGCACTTTTGGACTGATATAGCTGCAAATTTGTGTCTGCCCTACTATCCAATAGTACTAACCTTGGTGCAAATAGGAAGACATTGATTTTTAAAATTGGGTCACTTGACGTGAAATTCACCGTATTTTAAAAACAAATATACAAAACATAAAATATGAATACGAGGGCGGTTTGGAAACTCAGCCTAGCACAGCAAGCGAATAGTTAGTTTTTAAAAAACATTTTTATTTTTCAATATATTCTTCTGAAACTAAAATAATCTTAGTCCAACGCTTATTTAGGAATTCTATCCCTTGATTAAAATAGTTTTCCGTAAGGCCTTCAAAATAGTGGTTTACGAGTGTAATTGCATCTGCATTTGAGCAAAAACGCTTGCCAGCTAGGAATCTTTTTAGATTCGGGAACAGGTAAAAGTCACTGGGAGCTAAATCAGGAGAATAAAGTGGGTGGTCAAGCAACTCTTGCATTAATCCGTTGATTTTAGACATTGTTAAAACATTATTGTGCCCTGGTGCGTTGCCTTTATTAAAAATTATTTGTTTATGTGACAACCAGGACGTTTTTCTCAAATTTTTACATATAATTGATCCAATATGTTGCAATAGTACTCTGCATTTATTGTTTTACCATTATTCAGTTAGTCAATCAATAAAACACCCTTGAAGTCCCAAACAACGGTTGCCATAAACTTACCAGCCGATTGAATAGTTTTTTTCCTTCTTTGGGGAACTTCGTCCATCTTCGGTCCATTGCTTGGATTGTTCTTTTGTCTCTGCAGTATAGTGGTGGATCTATTTCTCATCAACAGTTATAAAATCGGTGCTTAAAATGTATTTTATTTTTCTTAAAACGATATAAACAAGCTTGAGACATTTTTATTATTTTTGGTCCACTGTTAACAACTGCGGCACAAATGGTTCTTCATGCAAAATAAAATGGATTCGATCATTTAAGATGCCCATTATATTCGCTATTTCAAGCACTTTTATTCGTCGATCATTTAATACTATATCATGCATTTTAGCTACAATTTCTGTTGTTCTTGCTGTTTTTGGGCGGGTACTGCTTGGTTCATCCTCAAGGCTTGTACGACCACGTTTTTCAGCAAGCCAATTTTTGACTGTTACATATGAAGGAGCACTTTTAGCTAACACATTCATGATATAATTATGAATTTGTTTTGTCCCGTTAAACCTTTTTTATTGAAATATTTACTGACACCACGAATTTCCAATTTTTCCATTGTTAAAAAATTATCGATGCGTCTTTTTTAAACACCTGTTGCTATATGAAGGAGTTGCCTAATCGAAAAGAAATTTAACAAATGTTTATAGCAGATATGGAAGTTTTCAAAACACTTAACCTTTTTCTGTTTATACCGCGCTTTCTTTTCTAACCTAATAAGTTTCCGAACCGCCCTCGTATTTTCCAAAATTAAAACATACGGTAGTATTTTCAGCAATTTGAATATTATTAAAATTGTTTTTTTATTAATTTAATTTTCTTGTTATAAAATTGTCAATCAGTTTATGATTTAAGTGTTATCGTTTGGTAATCTCTTTTTTTGGCAACATACAACATTCGAGACATATGTGTAAAAATGTCGTAGGTTTTGTACAAAATATTTATATAGAAATTCCCAACAACATTTGTACAACTATTGTAAATTGAGACGACGTACAACTGCTACGAAGCTACAAAATCAGTAGTGAATTGAACATATTTATTTATATTTAAGAATATTTTTCTTCAGTTGATGGCAAGATAGGACCTCAAGGGAAGGACTGAAGCAAATTAAATTTCTGTTAAATACCTAAATACCTTCTAATATCAGTCTGAAAGATTTTAGGCAGTGGAATATGTGGGAGTTTATGATGGTTGCTCCCTCTCCAATCCTTTAGTTTTTTCCAAAGCACGTTTTCCTCTGTGTCTGTAATGACCCACAGTCATACATAATGTTATGTTCCATGACTGGGATAATCTTTGATTCCCTATGTTGTTGATGTGCCAAGATTGTTTTCCTACATTGAACATTTCTCTAGTCCGTCTGTCTATTGAAAGTATGATAGGACCTCGTGGAAAGCACTGAGGCAGATGAAAGTTTTCCCAATAGGCTTTTTTATTAGGGTTTTTTTAGTCAGGGTCATACTTATGGAGCAAAATTTTAGAAAACCTGCTTTATTATATCATATCAATTTGGGATTTTTTTTTTAGTGTGAAATTACTAAAATATTAATGAGCCAGTGAAAAGTTATTAATAATTTTAGAAAATTAAATTTAAAATTACTCAAAAACTCTTGTTACCAAATTGTAGAAATATAAGTATTTTTATCCCCTACCAAATAACCGCGCTTATTGTAAACATCCTGTATTTAGATAACAAAAAAGCACTTAATTGGCTTCAAGCAAGCACTCTTAAACTGTTTTAGAAATTTGTACAAAATTAACTCAAACATACAAGGAAACAGCACTATATTTAGTTTGACCATTTATAGTTCATAAAATATGTATTAAATAGCCAACTGTAATAGTGGTGATTATGATGACACTTTTACAAAACCCTGGAAAGTTTGCAAAAACTGTTGACATATAATTGTGTATAGTACAGTGGTCGGCATATTTATTTTGACAAAGTATAGTGAAGAATTGTTTTATTGTTTTTTAATATTGAAATTCTTATAACGGCATAGTTATCATGATATTTTCTTTACACTATTTCTTAAGTATAAGTATGCAAAATATTTTGTTAAAATCTTTACCCATTCTCATTCTGAAGGGAGAAATGCAATTTGGTACAAGAATTTGTAACGGCATAATTATTTTGACATTCTACAATTTCATCTCATTTTGTTTTTTGTGTTAAGCTTTAATACAAAGCGGTTATTGTTGAGTATTAAATATTAACATTCGATGAAAGATAAATAAAAAAATTCTATTACTATTTTGTAAATATGGTAAAAATAGCGGAATTAACTAACACGGTCAGGAGTGAAATTATAACCAAGTATCATTTTGGAATATCTGTAACAAATATTGCCAAGGAGTACAATATACCTAGACAAACCGTTTATTATCAAATAAATAAATGTAAAGAAACAGAATCTGTCATTAATTTGCCTCGATCTGGAAGAAAACGTAAAACAACGGCAGTGGAAGATCGACAAATTATCAGAAAATTTAAATGTAATCCAGGTTTGACACCCAAAGCCGCTGCGTTGGAATGGAATTCGCACTTTGATAGTCATTTAAGCGAGAGAACAGTTCGACGACGTCTAAAAGAAGCCAACATTAAGACATATGTAGCAAGACCAATTCCATGTATAGCCCCAAGGAACAAAATTAAAAGGTTAGAATTCGCAAACAGATACGTGGACAAGCCCCTATCATTCTGGCAAAGCGTCTTATGGACCGACGAAAGTACTTTCGAGTATCACTCGTCAAAGAAAAAAGTTTTTGTTAGACTAGACCAAAAAACTCGAAAAAAGATCGCACCTGTTGTCGAAAAAGTTAGTCATGGAGGTGGCACAGTCATGTTCTGGGGCTGTATAGCATATAAAGGCTTGGGAGACTTGGTTCCCATCGACGGTTCGATGAACCAAAACCAATATTTGAAAATTTTAAATGAACACGCATTTCCTTCTGGTGATAGGTTGATTGGACCGTCATTTATTTTCCAACAGGACAAGGCGCCTTGCCATAAGAGTAAAATGATTAAGACATTTTTGACAGAAAATTGCATTGAAACTTTGGATTGGCCACCCCAAAGTCCGGATTTGAATGTGATTGAGAATGTCTGGTCATATATAAAGCACCAAAGAACCGCAGATCTGACAAGAACCAGGGAAGGAACAATTTCAGAGGTTAAATCTTTGTGGGAGGACATACCAACAAAATACATTCAAAACTTGATCGATTCAGTTCCTAAAAGACTCCGGAAAGTCATTGCCGCTAAAGGAGGATACACATTTTATTAATATTAAAAATATCTAAAAGTATTATAAAAGTTGGAATAACATATTTTCGTTTAAAGAGTTAAAATACTATATGTCAAAATACTTATGCCACCCCCTAAATTTTTAAATTAGTTGCATAGAATGGAAATTTAATTTAAGAAGTTATGATTTTATGTTTTTTAGTTATTAAATAAATGCTAATTTCATTTAAAAAAAATTGGGAATTTTTAATTTTTGGGAAATCTGGAAAAATTTAAAATGGTAAAATTTCTCATGTGTCAAAATAAATATGCCGACCACTGTATGAGTGAGAGCAAGAGCTGATTAGCATAAATCGCTTAGTATTATTTTTGTGTTTTGCTACATACATATGTACATCATATATAGTTTATATAAATGTAAATAAGTGCCAAAGCCAAATAGTCGTGAAATTGCATTTAACATATGCGTTTACATGCAAGTGAAATTATAGGTACATTTTAATACAATTATCAATGTTAACAAAACACTAACGTTCGCGCACTCAAATTCACTTAAATTTATAAAAAAGAATGCCAATGAAAATAATTCAAAGGATATACGACACATTTACAAGCATGGGCATAATAATGGCGGAAAAAAATCTATAATTATATACACGAAAATCCCTGTATAACGAACGACATGTTTGTTAAATAGAAAATTTTCATTTGTCGAGATTTCTTTTAGAAATCAGTAAAATTTCTAACAAAAACGATTTCAAAAAGCGCTATTGAGGTGATAAAATATTTCGGCGAGTTTTACCCTAAAACTGGTCGCCTTAAATCTGTTGTTGAAAATAAAGGCCATCACCAAATATTAAATCGTGTAACATGTTATTTTAGTCCAAATTTACACGAAGCAATTATTTAAGTTAAGCTAATTACCTTTTAGGTACTGGGGTGTGGGGAAGATAAGACGGGTACACACTTGATTGTACTAGGAATTCGTGTTACTACTCTAATTCGTATTACATATGTGTGTATACTCTTAACTAATAATACGAATGATTCAAGCAATAACAATTGCGCTGTGTGAACACCGAAGAAATTTCAAAAAAAAAAAAAATTGTATCACTCTTTTCAATCTTCGTGTAAATTGGGACTAAGGGAATTGTTTATTCGAACGATGCGGCATTATTAGTTTTAGGTATGTTTTTGGATGCGATTAGTAATATCAAGAATAATGCCTTGAAATTGCTCAGCAACTGGGCCACTTAAAGCGGACTGGAATTAAATCCAAATATAAATATTTTCCATAACAATTGCTTCGTGTAAATTGGGACTAATGATGAAGGGAGCTCTGCGGCCGAACCGGCAATGCAACTATGCAAATTATTTCAACTACTACTAACTATATATATATATAAAATTGCAGAAGATATGTACATGCATAATGCATACATACATAATTCCAAATCAAATGTTTACTTCCAATAACTTATTAATAGATCAGAATGGATAAATCACATAAATGCAACACATAATGCTGTAACGTAATCTAATAGCGTAGACATGAATTAGCATTCTTAATTCGAATTAACTCGTGAATTATCCCCATCCTAATGCGCCTTAAGCTATGTATATACGATCGTCAGATATTACAACGTTGTCAGATCTAGCAATGTGCTAGCAATGTACTGACATTGGAAAATTTTTTTAGCAAAAGGTAAATTGTCAGTTTAGATGACTGTAAAAAAGCTAACAATTTCATTGGCACACAATTCTCACACAATGAATTTATCTATCGTTTTGCAGTGTTGTGTGTATTTTTAAAATTTTTAAATATTGTCATGGAACAAAAAAGAGCAATTGAAACCGTTTTATCTGCACTGTATGAAACAGGAAAGATATGCCGTTATACATTTTTTATTTTCTTTAATTTAATTTTTTAATTTTCACTTTTTTAAAAATTGTATCAATGCACACTTGTTTGTTTATTTATGTATATACAGAGTTGCATTTAGAAATAATATCTATGACAATGCTGCCATTGGCAGATGCATAAACTTTGCACATATGACAATGAAAAGTGTTTGACAATTGTCTTAAAACAATGACAATGACAAAAATTTGTGTTTACACGATTGTTAGATGTCTGACAATATTTTTGTCTTGCAATGTCCTGAAAATGGTTTTTCTGACAACGTTGGAAGATAAAAATTTAAAGTTTACACGGTTGTTAGACATTTTCTGCACATTTTTTGGACAACGTTGTAATATCTAACGATCGTGTCTACATAGCTTTAGGTTAGACGTAAATGCACAAAATCAGAGTGAATTTATACTGAATTTAGCTATTTCAATATGGCAACATCGTCGACATTCAATCATCTGTTATCAAATTGTTTAATATTGTAAAAGAAGAAGAAGACAATTGTAAAATTAAAATAATAAAAATAAATTTCCACAATTGCCTTTCTCTTATTTCAGAGTGTCCTAGTGATTTTTCACCAACAGCATAACTGCTAATTTTAGTTGCAAAAACTGTTGTCTGTCAGGGTAAATTCTTTTCTGGCAAAAATGTTACACGTTTTTCCCATTTTTTAATTTTTTTGTGTTCTTTTCTGAAAAAATGTAGTGTAGTGTGTTCTTTTCTATAAATGTCACAAAAAAATGGTGCACCTTTCACACTCTGTATTTTTAGAGGCGGAGAATCGCACGATAAAACAGCTGACTAGTGATGCCAACTTTTGAGACTCAAAACGCGTAAACATTTTTGAAAAAAGGGCTAAATGGAAAATAATCCATTTAAAATCAATTTTGGGTGACTAAAATCCTGCTAAATCTAGCTCGAAAAGGGCTAAGTTGGCATCGCTGCAGCTGACACTTGTTTTGTTTATGAATATGTATTTGTGTTAAGAAACAAAAAAAATATACAAAATGGAAAATATTACTACTTTTTTATATGCTGAAAAAATTTTGGATGACTTGTTGAATTCATCTTCATCATCTGATGATGATAAAATATTTTATATGATTATGGAAAAGTGAAAGGCTTTGTAGAGAACGTAAATATGAATACTCTAAAGTTGATATATGTCAAATTTCATAGGACAATATCTCCTACTTCTTATGTATATATGTAATGTATATATAATATATATAATTTTTATAGTTTAAGAAGAATTTGCGTGTTAGTCGGGAAGGTGCCATTGGTCTTTTTGAGAGATATTCATTGTCTTATTTCAAGCGATCTTACCAGCGAGCTATCTGCTTCTACTTTTTTAACAAAAAAAAAAAACAAAAGCACCGGTACATGAAAAAAAGTGTTACACTGTTGTAATTTTATGTTCTATTCTGACCATTAAAAATGCGACATCTTTAAAATGTGGGGTAAACATTATAAAAATGTACATAATTAAGGTGTAACATTTTATTTCAGAAAAGAAAACACCATTAATTGACATTAGTAAGATTTTAATGCAAATTAACGCTGTTGTCTATCTACGCTATAAGTCTCTAGCCAAATAACCCGGAACAAAGATAACCTGGAAAAGCTTTTAAAGCCCTAAAATCACAAAAAAGAAGAACTAATAGGCCTTTAAGTCCGATTGTTCAAGTAAAGTGGCAGAAGAAAAGCTTTTTAAATTGAACGTGATTTTACACACAACTGTTAATACGCACAACAAATATCCATAACCAACCATTCACTTACAGTTCACACTTGTCCAATGAACAAACAATAACATGCACTAGCAACAACAACAACAACAATAATAATAATAATAAAAACTGTAGCTACAACAACTACAAGCGAGCAATACGAATAAAATAACCAAAATTACACACAATGGCCATTTGGTATAATTTTAGAAAATCACTAAATTTCAACAACAGACACGCACGCCTTTGCCACTATTTTAAAGTCCCCCACGTGCTTGGTTGTGTTATGTTGTATTGTGTTTGATGTTTAAATCTCAGTGATTGGATGTAAACTGGTTATTTAAATAAAATATACTTTCAATTCTACTACCCCTAGTATCGACCCCCTAATTGCTTATGCACGTGTCAATGCAATTTATTCGATGAAATTCACATAAAATCGAAATAAACTTTCAAAATTCCCACACCTCAAATATATTGTTGTTGGTTTATTTTGAAAATTAACTGTGGTCTCACATTAAAGGGTGTAAGTTGGTGGGGGGTAGGGGGGGATTGCGGGGTATTTGCGTTCACGCATTATTGAAACAGAAATGAAGCGTAACTGACAGATTCTGCAATGCAAATTCCAAAAGTTGACAATATAATTGTATCATTATTAAGCTTTAAATTGAGGATATGTTTAAATGGGGAATTTATATGAGGTTGGGGAATATGGATTATAACTTTAAATTGATTTTTGTAAATAATAACAACACAAAAAAAAGCTTAAAATATAAACATTTTAATTATTATAATAGGCTAGAACAGGTAGAAAGCAAATATTTGTTGTTAAAATACCACCAGATTCATTTAGAGTTATTGGCACATAATCATAGTCATAGAAAAAGCATACTTTAAGCAAAAGCATGCTTTTGTTTTAAATTCAGAACAAAATTTATATGTTTTTGTTGTTTAAAAGTCTACTTTTACTTAAAGTATACTTTTTCTATGACTATGATTATGGGCCATTAAGTTTAAATGCAATAGAACGCTTCAAAACTATAGTTTGATAGCGGCATATTTATTATGACCAGAAAGATAATTTCAATAAAAAATTGGCTGCTACTTCCACATGGAAAATCCGTGATGTATAGTAAAAATACCGAGTAAAAATAAGAGCACAGTATGGCAAATTAAAATGAAACCGATAACTGAATCATCTGAATCATTTATAACTTGTTTAAATCTTTTTTTTAATAACTCGGAAAAGTTGCAAACATGATAACGAAACTGATTTCGTTTGAACTGTGTAAAATTGAAAACACATAAAATATAAGCTGTCCATATTTTACGGTTTAACTTAGCCCAACAATTTGTTCATATTTTTTGGTAAGCGATAATAATGTCATTATTATTGTTGTTATTTTCATATTATTGACAAAATTGTAATTGTTTGAAAATATTTTTGAAAAAATTATACCCCCCTTGCATGCCGCCACAGCATAACACAGTGAGAAAATCTACAGTAATGACAACAAACCAAAAAAAAAAAAAAAAATTCATTTAAATCCCAAAAAACTGTATTTTCATGTCAATCGACTGAGCTGCAGGAGTTGCATAAGTGCACGCACAACTGACATTATTACTGTTAAATAAATGTTGTTGTTATTGTTGTGGCAATAGCCGGTAAATTTGTTGGCAATTGCAATATAATGCCACAACACCATTGTTGTTGTTTTATTTGGGGTTAGTGCTGGCAGTTATTTTTGAAAACGAGTAAGAAAATTTAATGAAAACCTCCAGTAAATCACATTTAAAACACCTCCAACCAGCCAGCACTAAAGCAATAGTACACTCAGCCAGACTTGCAGTCAACCACTAGACGTGTCACCAAATTGATGATGCATCTACCAGTCACCACATACACACACACACACACACACACACACCATATTGCCCTTCAACATGCTCCGCACAAACCAAATCAATGTGGATTTTTTACAAATAACATCAATGTTGAAATTTATTTTCGTTTTTCATTTAAAAAATTATTTTTTATTTTTTTTTGTTTTACAATATTTTATTTTGTTTACACATGTATGTGTATTATGTACACATAATTGGACAAGTGTATGTATTTATTATTAACAAATAAACACATCAATTGCATTAAAGTTTGAGTGTATCATTTCATTGCAACTTTTGCAATTGCTCGTTTGCTTGTATGCGGGCGTTTATGTGTATGTGTTTAACATATTTAACACATTTACAAAAACACCTACAAAAATAATTTTACTCAATCAATTTATAAAGTAATTGAAAACGAAAACGATTTATTTTTGTTAATAAAAAATTACACAAATTGATTTCAGTTGCATACACAGAGAGAAAATATGGTTGCGTTCGAAAGTATGAGAAATTTTTATTGTGGTTTGCTGAACTGCAACATGTTGTAAACGGAATAAATACATACCCTATACTAAAAATTAGTTTAAAAGATTCATATTAGCCTTAACGGTGGTAAAGGCAAGCATGCATTTGGAAATTGTTGTTGTTACATATAACTAGAGATTAAAGAATGTTTGTATCTGAAAGGAACAAAATGGAATTTTTTCGTATTATATGTTGGCAACAATATGGATCAGCGTCGTCAACTTTGAAATTTCAAAACGCACCAAAATGGAGAAAAAAGCGGACCCTTTACAAAAAACAAACGCCCAAAGTTAAGAATTTCGTTTTTGTTTTAAATAATTATTGAATTAATTTGAAATTTTTTAATATCATAAATTTTATAAAAAACTTTTTATTAATGATTATTAGCAAAAGTAATAATAGTCGAAACCTCTTTTTAATAACCACTCTAAATTTAACTCACAATATGATATTCGGAACTAAAGTACTAATTGGCAAATTTGGTACTTTTTTTTATATATTTTTGTTTTCTAGTTAAAGTACTTCTATTTGATTTTTTCTAATAAAATTTGTTTTGAAGAATTTGATTTCATTTATCATACGTATTTAAAATACATTTTTTCATCGTATAGATTTCATGAGTTATGAATTATTAAAAAACTGCAATTAAAAAATAGTAAAAATAAAGATTTCATCACATTTTCGAAAAAGTTAAAAAACGCACCGAAATACACAAAAAAAAAATTGGAGTGTTGAATGAAATGGCACTCAAACAGGTGTATTTTATTGTAGAAAGATTTTTTCTTACACTGAAACAAAAAGTTGTGTTGAATTTGCTTTGGTGTCACCAAAAATTAAAAAGCGCAACGCGCACCAACTAAAGAATTTTTCGCACCAAAAATTTAAAAAAGCACCAAAAATGATGTGAAACGCACCAAGTTGACAACGCTGATATGGAGAGCTTCAAAGTTGGAAGCATGACATTTAATAAGATTATGAAATAAATCCCCTGCATTAAAAATGTAGTTAAAAAGTTCATCATAGTTTTATTTACGCAGTGAAAAAACCCCAGCATGAATTCGGAAATTGCTGGGAAATGCTCTTTTTATAACCAAACATATTAAAGTACTGGACAGAATTTTAAGTAATATACTGCGAGTTTATCCGGGAAGAGCTAAAGGTAACTTTTTCAAATTATTTGTTGGCAGCAATACGGATAGCTTTAAAGCTGTAAGCAAAAGATTTTCAAAATTCATTGCTTCCATAATGAAATACCAGAAATCTGACATAAAGCCACAAAGTCTTTCTTCAGAATTAAAAATCATTAAAAGCTACAAACCCACCCGAATCCGCTTGCCAGAATTCTAGCTCAGAGCCAGACGTAGTCGAGGCTTCGTACAGCTTAACAGCCAATAAGAAATTAATGCTCTAGTAGAGAGTAATTCGATTTGATTTTAGTTTTAAGATTAGAATACTTATTATTAGGCCTAAGGAAATAAGGCAGATTCAATAAATAATAAAAAAAAGTATAAAAAAAAATTTGTGTCGAAAAAACTTCTGAACTGAAGAATAATAGGAATGGTCACAGAAAGTGGCGAAAAGTAACTAAAACAAATTATAGCCTTATGTACAGCCAACATGAGAATAATAGTCTTTAGGTATTGGCGCTGTTTAAGAATGCGATTAGCTACTTTAAAGACTTTTTTTTGGTGAGAATGGCAACCTCAGGGATGGAAAATAGTTTTTAGGATTTTGTACCAACTATAGAAGAAAAGTACTTTTTAGACCTCCACGGTACTATTCATAAGATTAGTACCGATTTGATAAATTACAATAAAACTTAACCGCAAACTCAGCTTAACAAAAATTTAATATAAATTGCGGCATCATTTTTAACTTTACCTTGTATATGTTTTAAAATGTTTAAAAATGTTTTGCAAAATTGTATACTCAGGATATAAGGATATAAGGAATGTCTCAAAAATCGTCGTCTCTAATGGAAATTAACCTTTTGTATTGATTTCTCGACAAAAGCGAAAAACAAACAATATATCAGTTAATTTAATTCCTCTAATAATCAAACCCATAGAACGACAAAATTGCTTTATAAAGGTGAATTTATTGCAATATAAAAAAGTAAGACGTTGTAAAAGAAAGGAGAGAAATTAACATACTGCTACCATATAAAGCATTTGTTCAAGCTCCAGGAAGAATTTCATTGATATCCAAAACCGTTTTTGTTTTATTTAAAAAAAAACCTTTGTAGCACTCTTATTGAAAAACCCGATATTTTAAATACGAATAGTTTTTTTTCAATTATTGGCACATGTAAATCCAAATAAATAATCCGATATCGCGCAGACAAACTACTGAACTAATGCAAGAGCATTCTACAATTATTAAAACAAAATATTAGCGCAATTCACAATCTTGTGCAAATAGTATCGCATCCATGTTTAGCATTTTTTGCTCTTGCTGTGTAGTTTGTTAGTGTAGAGCAAAATATGCTAAACATTTTTGCAAATGCAATGATACAATACCATTTGCACAAGATTGTGAATTGCAAAAACAAAACATATTTTGTTTGAATTTTAAACATAATATGAGTAAAAAATATAGAAACTTATCATTTAATGCTTATTTTTAAGTTTATATCGTTGTAAATAATATAATATGTTTGTATAGTTATCATTTAATAGTTATGGTAAACATTTTTTTTAAAATATTTATGTTTCAGTGAACCATATTCAACTTTATAATTGCGAGCAACATAAAATTGTTTATAGTAAATAAATTATTTGTTAGCACAACTCCCAAAATCTCCATGTTTTACTTTATTTATAATAAGTTGGCATCAGTTTTTTTTAGTACAAATTGACATGTAATAATGTAATGTATCAATATCATTTATACATTTTATATTTTACGAAGCTTGTAATTTGCCAAGTTAAGTTCTGGCGTCTTCGCCATTTTTTGTTAAAACTTTGCGAGGTGACCTAGCGGTTCTTGAGCCTAAGAATTTTTTATATTTTAATACTCTCCAGAAATTTCCAAACCAAAAAGAATTTTATTAAAAAATTATTTGCATTTTAATCAAGTGTTTTATTTGCATTTACGCTGTATTCAAAATCCATTGGAAATTGCCGGTTCGGCCTTTTGCCTTTTCAACATTATTGTTAAGATCAAATTAAAATAAATTTTTGTACCACAACAATACATTGTTACCAAAAAACTCAGTGCAGTTGTTGGAACCATGTCCAACCATGTTCATTATCTGCGTGTATGAATCCCGGTGTTTTAAGTTATAAAGGGTGTCCCAACTAGAACGCAATTTTTAAATTTTAAATAAAACACAGATTTAAAAAAAAATCGTGAAACTTTATTATATCGTAAAGTAGACTGAATGAGGTTATGTATGAAACAAGATATCGTGCTGCGGTATTTCATTAATGCAGCGTCCAATATCCTCTTTTAAGGCTTGAGGCGTCGTCAGCTTATTCGCGTAAATCATCGACTTCAAAAAACCCCAAAGAAAAGAATCTAAAGGTGTTAAATCGCACGATATGGGCGGCCAATTCTGATCTCCAAAACGCGAAATAACACGACCGGGAAATGACTGATGCATTTTCTCTGGCTGTATGACATGTGGCGCCATCGTGTTGAAACCACATGCCCTCCACATTCATTTCTTCAATTCTAGGCAAGAAAAAACTGGTTATCATTTCACGATACCGAACACCATTGACACCATTGCGTTCTAGTTGGGACACCCTTTACAACCAATAAAATGCTGGACATTTCGAAAACTTCAGACAATAGCGTCAGTAATCGTGTTGTGACTTTTTAAAACCAACATGTTTAAGAACTGTTATTGATGGTTTGTTCTTGTGTTTTTAAATTTTAAGTACTCTGATTTTGTTGCACACTATTGGTATTATTTTTGTCATAAATAGTGTATTTCGTGTTTACGCGCAATAGAATTTATGGATTGAGAATCAAAGTTACCGTTCTGCACTTAGCTGGGAAATCTTTTTCCAAACCTCTTGCTGAGTAATTTCATTTTGAGTTTTAGGAATGTACAACAATTATTATTATTCAGCTTGTTTCCAACATCTTGTTATTTGTTTGCATTCGTGCAATGATTTAAATAACTTTATGGAATTTCCATACAAATGTCCTGCTGGAGCTTACCGCATCAAAACAATATTTTAAAGTCTAATTGGTAAAACTGTGGCTTATTTTAGCAATCAACTTTAAACTTTTGCTGAAAAACTTTTGCTACTAATGTTACTTTAAAACGTGCAGGATTTGCACTAGTGTCAGATAAAATTAGCCATTCATTATTATTTATGTATGGCGTTCTTAAAGTTCTTGAAGGAAAATACCAAAGATAATGTCTAATCTGTGTTCATGTGCCTGTTAAATATATATTTTTAAAATAAAATAAGAATAAAGTTACCTAATCTGCATCAGCATAGTTAATCTTAAATTTGCAACAATATTGTCTTCTATTGTTTGCTAAAGAAGAATGTAAACTAACAACTTGTATTGAACATGCATCGATTAAAACGTCGTAATTGGTTTTACTTTTACTTTGTTGTTACTAAGATAATTACAAATTTTGTAATTTATACCGACACATTAGGATGGTGCTTATTTCAGTGAGCGGAAGAAACCAAATTTTTATATATGCCAGCTGAAAATGGATACTGTTTTAAACACATAATTTTTGCTTAAATTGACACTACCTTAATATCAATTTTCCCCTTAAACCACAGTCATGTTCTATGTAAATTTTACCCTTCTGTTTTACAGGAAAAAAAACACATTTTGATTACTTGTCTGCAACATCTTTAAACTCATTTTACCCCACAAGTAGCTGGGTGTTAAGAGTTATTTGCCTGTTTCTTAAAAAGTTGAATTTTTACAAAACTACTGAATAAATATGTAGGTATGTAAACTAAAACTAACAATCCACATTATGATACTTCAATATGGCCGTTCTACTCATTTGTTTGCCACAACATTTCTCCAATAAACATGGAACCAGCACAACAGCAACCAGAGGAGCAGTAAAACAAATTCGTTTTCAAAACATCTGCATGAAATGAAAATTGTAACGCTTTCATGAAGTTTTCTCCATATTGTTTATTTCAATACGAAAATGTAAAAAAACTTTACCTTTTGTTATGTTCATTTCTGTATTTGTGTGTGTGTGTGTAAGTTTTCCTTATTTTGTTTGGGCAGAATCTGATTAAGAAATTTCAAAATAAAAGCAGAATTGTTTTGTTTAAAGAAGTGTGTAAAAGTTTTGTGGCACCTAAGGTAGAACAATACCATTAGTGTAACCTAAACAAGAAATTGAACGGAAATAATTTGTTGTATGACTACTTACTTAGTTGTTTAGAGGAAGGAAACTAAACAAAATTATTCTACTGATGCTCTATAACTTTAAAGCAGATAATTTATGTTGCACAAAAGGGTGGTGTAAACAAAAACTGTTAGAGCTGTTACTGTTTGTCGTTTGTGTTAATGGTTTTTTGCAATTTTAAAAGATAACATAATTTAAGGATTCAGCGAGAAAAAGAAGCTGTCAGCAGGCCTTATTTTGCAGTCCAGACGCATAGCAAAATCGTTAAAATTTTACACGGTGCATAGTAGTTCAGAATCGTTTTTCATTGGCCAAAACTCTGTAAGAGGTTTTTTACACGACGCAATTTTTCATGCAATTTTTTGACATTTCCTTTTACCATCGTTTGTGTTTTACTTCATTCTTATTCTGACTTCGAAGAGTGCGTTATGTTTCGGCAGCCATTTCATTTAGCGCTAGCACATTTTTAATTACTTCTTCTGTATTAAAATATATTATATATATTATTTTATATACATACATACATATGTATATTTTTTGTATATTATAACTATTTATATTTTAAAATTTTGTTTTCATTGTTGCGAATGAAATACTAAAGAGGAATTTGTAATTAAACGTCAAAAAATTTCATGATTTGTTGCACATAAAATTGCATCGTACAAATGTACAACATTTTACGTAGCAATTTTAAAAGAGAATGGAAAAAATTGCATGCAATTAATTGCATCGTGTAAAGGGCCTCTAACTTTTAAACTAATAAATATTTTTTAGTAGTTCTTTTTTTAGTCAATAGATAAGATCTTAAGCTTTTTTAGGTTTAATTTAGATCGCTACTGCAGTTTTTAAGAAATTTAAGCTTATAGTTCAATTTTCGATTTTTTTTTAATTCTTGTTTGTAATACCGTTCCAAATGTGCCAACTCATTTTTGACACACTTTCTTTGAATCAATTTGGCTCAAATTTGGACCACAACTCAATCTTGGATGACAATATAATATTTAGTTAGCTCAAATTTTAACTTTATGCTTAAAATTTTACGAATATATGATGGTCTCAAATTAATTACAGAACACTCTAATTACAAATTATACAGGGTGCGAAAATACCATTTGTTAAAAACAACAGTGCACCCAACATAACAAAAAAAAAAAAAAAAAAAACACGCAGCCCATTATCAATAATAGTTTTCAAGAAATCGTAATTAATGTGAGATCAAATATTACCATTTTTTAAATTTCTAAATTAACTTAAATTCTTTGCCTTTAGCAGCATGCCACACCTATTACTGTGAATATTTTGACAAAATTGTTCGGCTAGCTTAGTTTTGATCTACTTCCTTTCTGGTGGCATAACAATTTTAAGAATCAACGTCTGAGCCACCGTGCAACGTGTCATTGGATTTGCCTACTCGCTATTGGTTACATGTCTAATAGAAGGCCTACTTGAGAAGGGCAATTTGAAGGTCTAGCAAAGAATGCCTCATAGAAGGCGTAATTTAACCGTAGAGCGACCCTTGGAACAAAAATGTTCCATTCGAATTTTATTTTTCTCATAAATTTTTAATAAGTGAATATTTTATTTCCATCTTCTAGTAATTTGTGAATGTATCGTTATTGATTGCTTTTCGGCATTTTTTAAGAAAATTTATTTTCAAGTTTTCTTGCAATTTTAAAAATTCATAATTCGGTCCTATGGAAAAAATGTCCCATATATTGTCACACATTTGTCGCTTGCCGTTTGTAGCAGAGAGCTTGGCTCCGCTTCTAAAAAAAACTCCAATAAATATAGAAAATATATAGATAAAAGAACTATGTTTAGCTTGACAGAGACTTGTTGCACGCCTACTTTAGAGTATTGATATTAGCAGGAGTTTATAAGAATGATTTGAAAGTTTTTGCATATAAAATGTATTCCTAAGATTGTTTTCCATTGACGATTAGGCCAAAGAATGAAAGCTAAGAAGACTTATTTGATGCTGACTATGCGCGACCAATATGTCGAGCTATTATGTCGCAAAAGACCTTCAAGGATGTTCACAAAACTCTTCGTTTTGATGATGTTATAAATCGCCGCCAACAAAAAAGTGACGACAAATTTGCTCCAATTAGAAATCTATGTGAACGTTGGGCAGAACTTTTGCCATTGTAATATAATCCACATGCTTGCGTCACGGTAGATGAACAATTGATCGGTTTCCATGGGCGTTCTAAATTTCACCAATGTATATGCCTTCTAAGCCAGAGAAATACTGCATAAAATTTTGGCTCATTGTATCAGCTTATCTAGGAAAATACTTCAGCGAAATCACAGATAAAATCAAGGAGAGCGAGAGGATTAGATTTGATGGAAGGTCTTCAAGGTCATAATGTCACTATGGACAACTTTTTTTCTTCGCAAAACCTAGATCAAAAGCTGCAGAAAAAATATAACTATGGTAGGAACTTTACGTAAAAACAAGAAAAGTATTTCGCCAAAGCTACTAATAAGCAAAAATGTTCCTCTTTACTAAACTTTTACTAAAGATACGACACTTGTGTCTTACATAACCCATTATAATAAATGTAACATAGTAATGAGTACTATGCATAATATGTCAGTTATCGGCACTGAAAACATGACACTTCCGGATACAATTTCTTTCTACAACTCTACAAAAGGTGGCGTAGAAACTGTCGATAAAATGCTTAGCAGTTACAGCTGTAAACGGAACACAAACCTATTACGCTTTGAATGCTTTCATTATTTTCAATGAAGTATCTCCAGATTGGCAGCCAAAACATTAACTCAACCTGAGTAAACGGACACATACTCCAAAAAGTAGTTCTTTATTATCGCTTTTTCAGGCGCTCACAAGAGACAATGATGACATAATTGGAGGTGATATTCCAGGGCCATCATCAAAACCACCACGAAAAAGAGGTACGAAAAGAGGCCGTTGTTACAAATGCTACCACTCAGGGGAAAATAAAGATTAAAAGACGACTTTATTCTGTTGCATTTGTGATAAAGCAATCTGCAAGGATTGGCATGCTGATTATATTTGCATATCATGCATTCCCAATAAAACAGCCAATAAGTCAAGCTAAAAAAGTTCCTATAAGAGTTATATAATTTTGTTTTATTTTATTTTTTCAGAACTATTTATTTTAAATTTAGTATTAACGTGTTTGCTTGTACTTAGAAATACATAAAATTAAATAAAAGCACAGGTTTGCGGTGAAATGTAAATATGGAACAAAATTGTTCCAAAGGATCGAATTCTTGAGTTTTTTTTTGGGGTCGCTCTACGGTTAAGGTCTGCTAAATTAATAATTTCATTGAGGAAAGTAAAAGAAAGGGTTTTAAATAAAAGAAGGATTTTAAATTAATTTAAAAAATCACATGTATATAAAATACTGTTTCGCGTGTAAACTTTCATAAACTAAATTTTAGAAGCTTTCTTTCAGGGCTGTCAGATAAGGCAATTTTTCGCCAAACGTGGTGATTTTTTAGTGCTTATGGCGACATAATTTCAATTTGGCGACATGACTATGAGATGGTGATTTTTAGGCTAATTTTTATTACAAATATAGCATTTAACGTTGATCTGTTGATTTAAAATCAGCTATCGATTTAGCCAATTCTTTTCTTTCATTTGATGCAATTGATTGTGGAGCTGAGTTTGAAACTGAATTAAACAATATAGATATGGAAAGGGACCCAGTAAACATTTTAAAACAAAACTGTTTTCTATATCTCCAGAGACTTTTAAAAGAAATGTTGAATCGTTTGCCGGAATATCTGAGGCTCTTTAAAGTAAATTGAGAATTACCAATATTGAAATGTGGAAATCCGTTGACACGGGATAAATTTTCATTAATACAAAATTTTTTGAAACCTTTTTAAGGACCAAAAGTGTCTTCAGGCGAGTATGAACTTCAGTGGTCAAAATTGGAAATATTATTTTAAAGTAAAACTGCCAACAAACTTACTAGACTTCCTGCGTAAAGGTAACAACTGCAGCGATGCAACGGGAACATTTCATTTTAAAGAGATTGCTTTGGCCGTTCTTAATATGTTAATCACTAAAACTTGTTTGAGCAATAAAATTAAATATGCACTTTTGGATGCCTTACTTAGAATTATTAACTATATGAATTTTAATCTAATTTGTTGCAACTCATTTGTACCTACACAAAATATGTTAAAAAGTTTTAATGCTAATATAATGATCAATAAAAATTATACAGTATCGAATCTTTTTGAATGTGTAAACAGGTCGTCTATAAGGCCTGCAAAATAGAAGCACTTGCAATTTTTGCCTCTGGGATATTAAGCACTCTCAATAGTATGCTAACAACCAGTGTTGCCAATTTAGCACTTTTAGTGCTAGATCTAGCACTTTTTAAACTCATTTAGCACCAAAAAAAGTAATCTAGCACCTAGCACTATTTTTAGCATTTTTAAATATTTTTCTAGCATTTTTAGCATTTTTTTAAATTTTTGGTATTTTAATAATTTTTTAATTATTTTCCCGCAAAAATATCTTTAACAATCAAGTTAATTTGTGTTTTAAATTAAACTATGTAAAGTCAAACAAAAATTCAATAATAAAATAAAGTTTTTAAAGTGATAACATGAATAAAATATATGCTCAAAAATTCCATAAGGAATGGCTAAGTAACGAAAAATTTAAAGATTGGATAAAAGAGTCCGAAGATTCTGGAAAAGTCTTCTGCAAATATTGCAAATGCGATATTTTGGCGAAGTTTAGTTGTTTGAAGAAACACGCAGAAACAAAAAAAAAACATGAAAGTGCCACTGGGTATATCACAAAAAATAAACCCGTTCCATTCAAACCCGTAAGCTTTAAACTTCAATAGCAGGAAGCTACATTATGTATGTACATTGCTGTTCATAGCCCAATTAAGCCCGTAGACCACTTAGATGAACTTTGTAAAGCAAAGTTTGACTGCGCATCAATAAAGTTACACCGTACAAAATGCAGCAAAATAATAAAAAATGTCCTCGGCCCACTAACCCCTTCTTTATTTAAAATTACCAGACAATATAAAAGTTTTACAAAATATAAATTTTTGTTCGGTCCTAAACGTTTTAAGTTCCCAAAAAGGCGAAATTTTACCAATTTTAAAATTATTTTGTATTAACGAGGAACAAATTGGAAAAATAATTGACCAATATTCCAACATTCAATATATAAAATGGATTAATAAAAACAGCAAAGTATCTTTCTGGGCAGAGGTAAAAGCATATAGAGATGCCGGAGGTAACATCTCATTCGAGGAAATTGCCAATTTTGTTTTAAAACTTCTCAGTCTTCTGTAGTCTAAAGCGGACGTTGAACGTGTGTTCAGTCAAATGAACATCGTAGAGACAAATATAAGAAACCGATTACATTACATTCTGTTTTAGCAATTAAGTAAGACTTTAGTGTTAAATTTTGATTTCTTAATTTTATGATATAATTTAATAACATTTTAGATACGGATTAAAAGGAAGCGGAAAGTGTTGTTACCAATATGATGTCCCAACGAATTATCTGAAAGTAATTGAATCTAGTGAAAGTTATGATAATAATCATAATGATGATAATGACTGGAATTTTTAAATTCATCAAATTATTTTCGTGATCTTAAAACTTATGTGATAAAATATGAATTTTAAAAGTTCATTTTTAAATAGTAATGTAAAGACTTTTTGTTTTTTAGGAATTTACTTTCGATTTTTGTTTTTAAAAATGAATAGCACATTTTATTTTTGATTTTTTTTTAAGAAAAGATGTATTTTCAAGTTCTTTATTCCTATTTAAGTATGATAATGAATTTTAAAGAAATACAGATCTCATAGTTTACTATAAAGCCAATTTTTTTTATTTATTTTTGTTAGCACTTTTTTTTAGCACTTTTTTTAAATTTTTAGCACTTTTTAGCATTTTTTTGAGAAAAATCTAGCATATTTTCCCAATTATGTTTTGGCAACACTGCTAACAACATTCAGTCAGATTGATGCATATGCACTGCCCACCTTCAATTACTCTATGCAAAAACAAACAGTAATAAAACCTTTACAAATAAAAAAAGAAACTATTTTTAGCGTTGAAGTGCTTAAGTAACAGTTAAAGAATCATGACTCAATACTGTGCATCGAAAACAAAAACAAGTGTATCGGTTACAATAAAAGGAAACTTAGAGTCAATAAAAATGAACACACAATAACAACATTTTGCAATGTTACCCGAGGCTATAGAAAATTGTGTTATTGTTTTAGTGTGTCTGTTTACGAGAATTCATTTTGTTTTTGTTTTTTTTTTTTGTGAAGGTAGCTATGTGTGTTTTTTGGTGAAAAAAAAAGAAACCAAAATAAAAACAAATAAATTTCAATGTTCAAGGAAATATCGTAAACTACCCAAAACGGAAACTTAACTTATTCATTGTAGTGACGTACAAAAAATTATGTACATACACACATGTACACTCAAAATTTTAGTAAATTTTTTTTACCAAAATCTGTGTTTGCAGTAACATATGGAGAAACGCCAACGCAAAATGGAATGTAACATGATTTCTAACAGCTGCCTTAAAGGCGGCTATACCCAAGGTACAGACTTCTTACTGCAAATACTGCTGAACTGTGGGGAATTTGGAAAATAAATCTACAATTTCTAAACAGTAAGCACAATTGCAATTCATATGGCTAGACAGAAAGTGTTGTTGATCTTAGTTTCTTAATTTCGTCCTCGCTGTCAGAGGTACCCAAAGAGGCTAACCTCGGTTGTGTTAAAAATTGAAAACGATCCCAATGGTTCCTTTGTGATCCGATTGAAATTTTTTTAAACTGCCTTTAAAGCTTGGCATAAAATATACTTCTATTCCTTTTACATTATTTAAGAAATTTACAAGAAGACTTATTTATAAAAAAATTAAAAAACTCTGTCACCGCGGATACCAGAGCCGTTCAAAATATAGCTATTTTTTATATAAACTTCAACTTTAGGTCAAATGTTCTCAATTCGCATAGTCGATATCCAAAAATAATAAACCATTTAATATGGCTCCATATGATCATAATTATTTTGCATAGCGTTTTGATAACCCCGCCTCTGGTAAAGCCAATTATTACCAAAAATTTTAAAAAAATCCATTTTTGGAATTTTTTAAAATATTTTTGGAAATTAAATTTTGCTTTCATTTTAATATTCTGATGAACAGAAAACATTGCTTTAAAAGTTAATTAGCGAATAGTTAACAACTTATGGTGAATTTGACACTTGTTATTTTCTTTCTTATGTATACATTGAAGAACCAAAAGCTCTATGGCTATTCAATGGTCAAGTTATGTTCAATGACAGCTTTGTAGATAACATGCATATGCTGTACTACATTGATGAGTCCTCATCTACCTTGGAGGAGAAAAGAAGTGAAATTTTCTTTTATAATGCAGGTATAGAGAACAATGGCATCTTTTCGTGTGTGAAACAAAATATTGCTTTACAACTTTAGCAACTACTACACCATAAGGGTCATGATCAGAGAACCTCCTGTAGTTAACGAGATATCATTTCCCCAGAATTACATGAACTACTCATTTGAGATTTCATTATTATACAGTGTAAAGAACGGCAAACTCCAGTATAACGTAAAAAGTTTCCCTCCTCAGGTGTTACTTCTTCGGATTATTCATCCAATAACGACAATGACCTTATGAAGTGCTCTTCCATTATAAACGACAGTGATAGTTTAAATGGCAATTCTGGTTTCATGGTAGGTCAATGGGATACCTTAACACCTACTAAACTCTCCATAGAGAATAGCGTCATCTTGGGCAATTCATGCAAAACGTTTGAAATATCGCAAATCACTTAATCTGGCAATGCTGTCAGAAGCGGCTGCGCGGCAAAGTTGAATTTTGTCAAACTTATTCTTTGCAGCTTAAAACGATGTTGTCATTCACACTTGAATAAAAATAAAATGGAAAAAAATCGAAGACGAAAAATTAATTTCAGAAATAATATAATACAAATTTTTGAACGAAAAACTTCTATTCAACATAGAAACAAATTTAAAAGGGCAAAGGATTTGGGATTAATTGGTTTTTATTTGAAACTTTTTCCAATTTATCTAAAAGCATATTCAGCGCATCAAAGACTTATGGCGACATTCAGGTCGCAATTTAAAATTGTTCCCTGTCTTTTGTTTTTAAATGATCAAAGGTTGCCCAAACTCTTTTTTAATACTTTATACATCTATGCGCATAAGAAAAAAACGTTTATTATAAGATATTATTTCTGTAATAAACAAATCAATTTAAGTTTTTAACATTTGCCGCTTTAAATATGCCGCGCTCATTTGCCTACCTACCGCCCGTGCCGCATACCGCTTACATTGGCCCTCCGCTATAATAATTACCTACCACAAGGAAATAAAAAGTTACATATTCACTATGATTTGTTAACTATTTCCAAATTTTTTTTACACGTGGATAAGACAAGGAATATTTCAAAATCAAATGTCAGAGAACAGGTGCCGCTACTAAATATATGAATTCATGCAGAACAATGATCCGAAGCAACCACCCATTATACTAGTGATTGAACACCTATGGAAAGTTCTAAAACAATAAATAGCCGGATATAAACCTAAAAATAACATATAAGAGTGCTATATTCGGTTATATCGAATCTTATATACCCTTCACCTTTGTTGTGGATGCATAATTATGTCGATAAACATCTGTTGATGAATTTATTCGTAACAATATTAATACACTTTGTGTGATCAACGCCATCTGTTGATGAAATTATGCGTAACAATATTAATACACTTAGTTTTTTTAATGAAATTTTCCAAGGTTGTCTCGGATTTTTGCTCATATCTTCGTTATTTAGGGATGGATTTTGCTGATTTTAAATAGCAAACTTTCCGGAAGCATATCTCACATAATTGTTGAAGATTTGGATCCCAAAGATATCTGGGGACTTCAGAAAATTGATTTCAAGAGACAGACAGACGGGCATGGCTTAATAGACTCCGCTATCTATAAGGATCCAGAACATATACATATATAGTTTATAGGGTCGGTAAATTATATTATTACAAACGGAATGACAAACTTATATATACCCTTCTCATGAAGGTGAAGGGTATAAAAACGATATGTATTTGCAAAAAATCTATAGTGCATAAAAGTCCATATTTTCCGATATATGAAAACTGATTTTTTAATTGTTCTTAGCAATACTATAATTTTTCTAAGGGTGTATTATACATTTCACACGTACATACATATTTACGAATATATTTTTATTAGGGCAGTACAAACAAAATTGTCGACGCTCCCAATTAATTTAAAGTTTATTTAGTTTTGTAATACAATTTTTAAGAATATGGCTGTTCTAAACTAAGCCATTAGTGCGGACAAAATAATAACAGATATGTTCAAAAAATCTATAGTATTAATGATAGAACACTGGAACAGTGTGAACAAAGATTGAACTAAAGCAAACAGGTTGGTTACAAGTTTATCTTCTTTAAAGCTTTAGTGCTTTTTGTTCAGAAAATGGAAAGGATACAAATAAAACTAAAGCTTTCTTAATTCAAGTAAATGTTTCTAATCCAAATAAATGGTTACACCCTAATGTTTAGTTATGTAGATATTTATGACATTCCATGAACTGATGTTTCCTCAACCACAATAAACTTGCACTAGTAGCAGTGTTAGTGGTAGTAGTAACTCAAAAACCAACAAAAACTACAACAAAATGAAAAAAATCCAACGCACAAGTGTGAATATTGAATACATTTACTTGCATATTTTTGTGCGCTTCTGTGCGAAGGTACTTCCATGCATGTGTTTTATTTCGTAGTTTTAACACTTCTTTTTTTTTTTTTGTTTGGTGTGAATAACTTGGCGAAATGGAAATAATCTTGTTGAATTTAAGTAAGTGTATCAGTATGTATAAAACAAAAAGTGTGTATGTGTGTGTGTGCATGCGTTTGTTTATATTATTTTTTTTGATAAGTGACTAGGAAATGTATGTTAATGAAGGTATACATGCTAAAGAATTAGTTAGTTGTCATAAAGAGGCGTCTCTGTTAACACAACATGTTGTTCCTGAACAACAACGACAGCAATAGCAACAGCATGTTTGGTAAACAACAGAAAAGGAAGCGCAAGGAAATCATTGATAAATATACCGTCCATACACAGAGACAGACGTGTCCTTTCAAACATCCACTATAGCTGAAAGAGTAAAAAAAACTTACCGACATTTTAAAATTGAGTGCGAAAAACTACATGGTTGTAGTTGTTCAAGAAATACCACCGCAGGGACTAAACAAGTCGTTCGTAATAGTTACATCTTCGTTGGATTTGTTGCTCTTATTCGTTTGTTGTTGTTGTTGCTGTTGTTTCTATTGTTAGCTGTTGAAATTCTGTTTGTTAACCTGTGGCTTTGTTAAGGTTCAGATGACACACGTTTTTAAAGTGGACTAAATGCTAAAAACTATGAGCGTGTTTTCTTAGTAAGTGTAATGTATGAATGAGTGTTGAACTGTCAAATAATACAAATTTTAGATGAATTGTCATTAGAAAAAATTACATGAGATCTACATAAATGACGTGCATATTAATGCAGCTGTTACGTCAAATACTTTAAGAATTTGCAAGTAGGAGTTTTTGTTTGTTTTCGTGTTATTTTGGAAATGTAGTTTAGTGATTTTACTGAATTAATTTCAAAAAAAAAACCCTGGAAAAGGTTTTCATATTATTTGACCCAGGTAATGGTCAATGCGTGGGGAATTATCCAAATTACCATATTATTTGATTGCTAAGGAATTCATTTTTTAATAAAACAACTAAATTTCTTAAGCAATCATTGTAAATAGATCTAATAACATTAAAGAAGAGCAATTAAATATCTACATTGCGAACGTACATATGTATGTATATTTGATGTTTACAGAACCCCAAATTAACAGCTTCACATTCTTATTATGTACATTTTTATAATGTTTACCCCACATTTTAAAGATGTCGCATTTTTAATGGTCAGAATAGAACATAAAATCACAACAGTGTAACACTTTTTTTATGTACAGCTGTTTTTATAACACCACCATAGTGGGGAGGGTATATTGGATGTGGGCATATGTTTATAACGCCCAGAAATATTGGTCCAACACCCACCTTAAAGTATACCGATCGGCTCAGAATCACTTTCTGAGTCGATTTAACGATGTCCGTCCGTCCGCCTGGCTGGCTGGCTGTCCATGTAAAGCTTGTGCGCAGAGTACAGGTCGCAATTTTGAAGATATTTCGATAAAATTTGGCACATGATATTTTTTCGGACCAACGATGTATGGGATTGAAACTAGTAGAAATCGGTCCATTATTTCACCAGGCCCCCATACAAATGTACTCCCGAAACTAGGGTTTAAAGATCATAAATGTTTGAATTACGCAAGAAACCAAACAAATTTCATCACAAATGAGTGGTTAATGAAGCCAAAGCACATCTAAAAATTTTGTGCAGATCGGTCCATAATTAGTCGTAGCTCCCATATAAGGCCCACTTCCGAAAATCACTTTAACCTCCATAAATCTTTTAAAAGTATTTATATCGAGATAACCTGTAACATACACAATATTTATATTCACAGAAATCATGACACTAAATTTTTGGATGATCGGTCCATAATAGGCCAAATCTCCCATATAGCGCACATTTCTGAAAAACTGTTTTATACATATACTGGGTGTAGGGTATTATATGGTCGGGCTTGACCCACTATACTTTCTTACTTTCTTACTTGTTTTTTTTTTTTTTAAAGAAGAAGCAGATAGCTCCCTGGCAAGAACGCTTGAAATAAGACAATGAATATCTCTCAAAAAGACCAATGGCACCTTCCCGACTAATACGCAAATTTTTCTTAAACTATAATACTGTGTTCAGATATGAAACGTAATTGAGTAAATATTCGGTTAATTGACAATATTATTTTAAGTGTTCAGGCATACGCAATTTTCAGCTTGCTCAATAATCATTTGACAGTTGGAAAACAATACAAAAAATACTCTATATGGTTGTTGTGTTTCTATAAAAACAAACTTACCTTCACATTGACTTTTCAATGATTTCTTTTGTTTTCTTTTGTTGACATTTGCCATTTTATACAATTTTGTTCACAGTTGCGAACAGTGTCGAAATCTTACTCAATATTATAACAATTTCGTACTTATTGCGCAATAATTAATTGAGATTTTATATGGAATATTGAGCTCAATAATGGCGTTAATTGCGATTAACGCAATTAAGGTTCATATCTGAACACGCTATAAAAATTATATATATAAACATACATTACATATATAAGAAGTAGGAGATATTGTCCTATAAAATAAATTTGACATACATCAACTTCAGAGTGCGATTCTCCTCCTCTAAAAATACAGAGTGTGAGAGGTGTACCATTTTTTAAATTTATAGTGTGACATTTATAGAAAAGAACACAAAAAAATTAAAGAAGGTGCGGAATGGGAAAAACGTGTAACATGAATCAAATTGAATTAATTTTTTCATTTAGTCTTTATGACAAACGGTTATTGAGAAAAATCCAATTGAAATTGAGAAATCATTGAGACAACACAAATTGAAGTTAAAATTTACATACAGTGGCTCACGTTGAAAGTCGGACAAACTGTTTGTAAAATATTAAAACCAATTTGAAAAAAGAGAGCTTAGAATTTTTTAAATTTTTTTTCAAAATTATATAAATTATTTATTATTAAACACAGAAACAAATAAATATAGTAATCTACTATTAATATAACAGAAACAAAAACAAAGTAATTAAAAAAAACTTAATAGTATGATCACAATGAAAGTCGGTCAGGTCATTAAATTCAATTATGTTTAAGATATTTAGTATTTGGTTGCGTATCCTTTGTAATTTTCAACAGCTAGGAGTCTTTTTGTTTGCAAACATTAGAACCTATTTGGTCGCATTCTTCCAGTAACGCATCCCTAAGCTGGTCTTTACTGGTACATAATCTGTTTTGCATCCGATTACAATTATACAACAACCAGTTCTTCGCTTAGTATTTTTAGGGCAAAACATAAGATTTGCGCCACACAAAAAACCCGGCCATCGGACCAAATACATTTAATTTGCTTTCGTCCGTGAAAAGAACCTGTAACTTTTTAAATAGTTAATAGATATAGTCCGCACGTGTTCATTGAAAGTCAACTTTTAAAATCATCTTGCCCGACTTTGAATGTGAGTCACTGTATATTGAGAATAATAAAAATATTAAGAAAAACGCAAATTAAAATTGAAAAATTTAAAATTTTTGTCATTTTAAAAATGTGTTTTTTAAAAAGTAAATTTATGAATTCTTCAGGAATCTGTAAGAGCTAACATTTAAAACGATAGCTAGATATTGACATTCATTGGCAAAGAATTCTTCTCCTCTTCGCTTAACCAAGTATTTTTATTGTATAAACTTATAACTTACAATAGAGCAGAACAAATTGTGATGGGCGCAATAAGAGCTGCAAAATCAATTAAGACTACTCGAGTAGCAATTTCAAAACGTTTGCGTGCAAAAGAATGCATCCAAAAGCAGGGAAATTGGGTACCATATGAATTGAAATGCTGCTGTAACACTACAAAAGGAAGTATTTTTTGCATCTAATCAATACTTTTTATAAAAAATGGATGCATTAAGAAATCGTATAAGAAGTACGCGCAAGCAGTCCGACAACCAGCTCGACAACAAAGTCAAATATTCATGGCGCTAAGGTAATGCTAGGTATTTGGTAACACCAAAACTGTCCCATCTATTATGAGCTGCTGAAATCGGACTACACCATTACAGGAAACCTTTACCGAATGCATCTGTTGCATTTGAAGCAATCTCTATGGAATACGCTTTCCTTTAGAACAGAGTATCAGAATTTGGCTGGATTCATTCTTGCTCTTAAAATATGAGCAGTTCTTTTCGGCGCAAAGGCCAGAAAGATGTCAAAATGTCTTAAGGTACTTTCACACTTGACAAATATTAGACATAAATGAATCAATTGAAAATCAGACCCATGAATTGGCCTGTAATAACGATCGATTGCCACTTGACTATTTTCTGTAGGGACACGTGAAATTGCTAGTCTACTTCGATAACACAGAAACGATTGGACAACATTTGACGCATTATTGCCGATATGAGGTCGCAAGTGTTGGAAAAAGTAGACCTCCAGGTTAGACTACGTCCGAGCCAGCCATATGCCAGAAGTCGTATTTTAATTATAATGCCAGAAGAAATCATCTTTGTTTCATTCAATTTCAAAGTTCTATACATTTAAACAAACACTCTATATTATGTATTTTTTTTGTATAATTAACAAACACAAACTGCAAAGCTTTTGGCTTATCTGCAGAAAAACACCCAGAGTCTTTGGCGGGAATCGAACCCGCAACCCTTTGACTAATAGTCCGGCATTCTATCGCCTAGTCTCTAAGGGAACTCGTATGAAAGTCAAGTCAGGGGCCAAATTATCGAATAAAATTGATCGTAATTTTCTTATTTGAGATTATGGCATTCGATATCGAGCAAGAAATTTAGTACATTTTATCATAATTTCGCTATCGAAATCATTTTTCGATACGATAGCTCATTCGATCTAATGCGGTAATTTGGCCCCAGGCTAATATTTATGAATGCAGCACTTGCTGTTTTAATGTTAACGGTTGGACAATTTATTTAATTGTTTCTTTTTGGATGGAAATTGTGAAAAAAAGTTTATTAAAGTCGTTGATGTTGAAGAGTAATCAAGGACATGTAAGCGTGTATACAACAGATTTACATTTTACTCAACATACAACAAACAATACCTTCTATAGCATTTCATTTTTTTTTTAATATGTTGCACTAAACTCATAATAATAAAAATAATAAAGCTAACTAATAATGATAACAACACAATATTATCGAAAAATAAGACGGCCAACAGCAGTAAAAAAATAACAATTTCTATTTGCTGTTTTTAATTAAAATTAAGTAGAATTTAACACTTTAGTAATGTCCGGACAATAAGTGTTGTGAGCAGTAGCAGCTAGATTAAACTTATGCAGATAAAATCTGAAGAAGCAGAAGACTTCAAATGTAAAGCCATTTCAGACTAATGTATAATTAAACAGAACTTATATTAAGAGCAGGCCAGATACAGGCAATTAGCTGAATAACTTGTTGATCAATATACACCTAGTAAATCTTTAGTTGTTATTGTTTTTTTAATCTGGAAATTTCTTATATGAATGTTTTTGTGTCTGGGGTGTCTGAATTTAACCGCCTTTATATGTACCTAAGCAAGGGTATTTAATAACAAACAAATCCTTTATAAAATAACATTTTCTTTGTAACTAACTTTCGTGACCTAAAGGGTTAATAGTGTACACGAAAGTGGCGTATAAGAAACCAAAAAATTCCCTCCTCCAAAATGAAATTTATTAAATTTTAAGGCGATAAGGCAATTCATTATGTTTTATAATAGAACAATTGCAGCAGATAAAAACAAAAGAATCTTGTTTAGCTTGTTTAACAGCATTTTTGCCAACGTGTTTTCCATTTTTGCTATTAAATTTAATTTTGCTCAATAAAATTTAAAGTTGCAAAAAATAACATAACAAAGATGAAGAAAATAAAAAAAATGGTCCAAATCTTTGCAGTCTTTTACATTTACTTGTGTTTTCAAATATGTTTTTTTTTTCTTTTTTTCTGCTCTAAATGTTTGTACGAAAATCTCAAAATATCAAACATTTTTTTAAACTCTATGTAAAAGTATGCTACCGTCAATGCTAAAGGAAATCAGATCATCTCAAAATTGCTGCTGGAAAAAAATCAAGAATTACTGTTGCTTTTTTTACTGTAGCTTTTCTCTATTTTTCTCTCTCTTTCCCTGACTCTTACTCTTAGTCTGGGGTTTTTTCGTTTGTTTTTCATCTACACCACTTATACTGGATGGTCGACAAAAATAACATTGGCTTACCAAAAGCAAAAATAACAAAAAATAGAAAAAGAAAATTGGAAAAAAATTAAAAATAAAATTATTTTAAAGCCATCATGTCATGACCAGTACAAACAATGTAGCTAAAAAGTTGTTGGTTAACTTGTGCACAAGGGAAAGTATCACTACAGTCAGTGTTCAGAATATTAGAATTTATGTTTTGTAACTAAAGCGAAAGAAAACTCACATAATCGTCTTGAATTGAAAAAAATGTTTAATTTGGTACAACAAGATGGATAAAAAACATTGATTGTTTTATTGCAATGAGTTCTAATGTCAAATTATTCATTTTGTATTATAAAGCCTTTACCCTATATTTAAAACAAACAACGTTTTCATCTTTTACAGATTTTATTTACAGCATTGGCAGAGAATCCTGCTCCTTTGCTTCTACTTTTACCAGGTGCTCCCATTGTATATGGTGAATTTCACGTCAAGTGACCCAATGTTAAACATCGATTTGGATGAAATTTGCATCACGGTTAGTACAATTGGATAGTAGGCCAGACACAAATTTTCAGCTCTATCACTCCAGAAGTGCCGGAGTTAGAGGGGGTCAAAGTTGGACATTTTGGTAAATTTTGGTCATACAGGGTTTTTTATTTTTAAATGAATGTAACTTTTCACCTATTGGTCCTAGTAAAATTGTCCAAAGGACTTTAGTAGCTATTTCTTCAGTCATTTTAAAAATATTATTTTTAATTTAAAAAAAAAAAAATTTAATTTTTTTTAAAAAAATATTTTTTTTTAATTTTTTTTTTAATTTGGGCCCTTTTTTCTCAAAAGACAGCTTATATAATTTACTTTAACTGAAAATATAAATGAAAATGATACATGTGCCAAATATTGAAAAATCCTATTCTTGAGTTAAAAAATTATTTTTTTGATAGATATCCCACTCCCATCCCATTAACCGATTATAAAGGCCTTAAAGTAAATTGTATAAACTTTCTCTTGAGAAAAAAAGGGTCCAAATTGAAAAAAAATATAAAAAAAATATTAAAAAATATTTTTGAAATGATTGCAGAAATAGCTATCTAAAGTCTTTTGGACAATTTTTTCTAGGACCAATAGGTGAAAAGTTACACTTATTTAAAAATAAAAAACCCTGTATGCCCAAAATTGACCAAAATGTCCAACCTTGACCCCCTCTAACTCCGGCACTTCTGGACTGATAGAGCTGAACATTTGTCTCTGGTCTACTATCCAATAGCACTAACCTGGGTGCAAATTTCATCCAAATCGGAAGACATCGATTTTTAAAATTGGGTCACTTGACGTGAAATTCACCATATATATTTAGACATTGTGTTTATCTATGTGCATTTTTGTCAATATACCATTGACTAGAGTTGTGCCCGGTCGTTCATTTCAGTGACCGGTCATTTTCGTTAATTTTTCCGAGACTGATTCGTTCATTCAATTCGTTCACTTTGAACGAATGAACACAACCCTTATTGAATGTGATTTTCTTCTTGTCTTTTAATAAACAGCAGCTAAACGAAATTGATCCGTACACTATTGAACGAAAACCGTTCAGTTAAATGACCGGCTCATTCCGTTCAATGAAGTGATCCGTTCATTTTAACCCGTTCGTTCATGAACGACACAGCTCTACCATTGACATATACAGCCATGTGTCCCTATTGATACCTGTCCAAACTAGTTTGAACACTAAAATTATAATATGCAAATTTATATATTTTTTATATTAATTTTAAATCTCAATTAATATAAGCATTTGTAGTGTAAGTTATATCGTAAAAGACACAAAATGTGGCAGCGCTAAGTTTTCAATCGCCATTTTTCGTTAAAAACACGAAGTTTTAACGTACTGGAAATTTAATAACTAACATATTTTACAAGAAAAGCAAACTTACTTGTCTTAAAACCATCAAGAAGCTCAGTTCTTACTAAAAATTTATACTTATCTTAAAACTAAATAATTGCAAATTAATATACACATACACATTTACTTGAAATTTAATTTTTTATACTTACCTTTGCCTTTACATTAAATACTTAATATATTGAACATTGAAGAATTCAAATAAAGGAACCTGAATTGTAATTGTATAAAAGCAAAAACAAAAGGTAATATTTATTCTATACGAACCAGCCTATGAGTTTTGTCATCTAACCCCTTAATTTCTCTCAACCCACAATTATAATTATTCAATTTCGGAGTAATTATAATTGTATCTTTATTATAGATTACCCCCTGTAATCCTGTTATAGGCCAACCCCCTTTTTCTCATCATCACTTTGGTTAACATCTATAATAAAGATATTATAATACTCGCCAAAAGTATTCAATACCTTCTGCAATAAAATAACACTTTCTCGTGTCTAACACTTTCAGTGCCTTCTCAACTTCTTAAAGAAAATATTTAAAATAACTTTGCTTTCACGCTCAATATGAAAACAGTATGAGTTTATTATTATATATGTATGGATGTACATACTTCTTAGTAAATTATATATTCATACAAACTATTAGCAACAGAGAAGATTTATTGGCCGAGAATTGATTTTATTACGATATTCACACATGTATGTTTAATAATATTATTCTACATTAGTTGGAGATGATGCGACTCTACTGCTCCAAAATATCTTATTTTGTGTTATCTTTGTAAAATGAGGGGTATTTTCATTTTATGGAGATTTCTTATTTAACTATTACTTATAGATTGCTATCCATCTAAGTACGGATAGAAGTTTTAAATACTGATGATGTTTTTTTTTCTGTGTTGTTATTTTTATTTCAAATTAAACAAGTAAGAGTATTATAGTCGGCCGTGACGAATCTTATCTACCCACACATGTTTACCACAACAATGTTAACATTTTTACAAATTTTTTTAACCATTTTATGGTCACAAGACCAATTATTTGAACAGTTCATTATTGAATGTGGAGACAATAATACGTCTCTTAAAAATATAATTGTTACTCATTCCTTGATAATGATATCCGATGGATATCGAAAGAAATAATTTAATAAATAATATATTCATTTTTTACAAATAATTGGCTTCGAGCTATAAAAAACTTTTTTATTTTATCAAAAAAAAAAAAAAAGGTCGAAGAAATAAAAATTTAATTTAGTTTTATGGTCACTGTAATTATTCATATGATTGCGGTAATCATAATATGGTAGAATTACGATTCAGATGATTACTACAATCATATATGCGATTGTAGTAACTCTGTATTTATTTGTGGCAATCATGTCTATAATGAATCCATTTATAATAATAAGTTGCTCTTTGATTATGATTGAGAACAATATAATATGATATAATATTTCATTATAAAACTGATTACCACAAACATTACATAATTACTGTAAGCATATATATGATTGTTATAATCATGTGAATCATAACTTAAAAGTATTATGGTTGCTGCAATCATATAAATAATTACAGTGACCATAATATTTTAAAAATAACTGAAAAAATATTAGAATAGTTGTGGTACAAATGCACAACTATTATTTTCTCTGCCTGCAGCACAAATGTTTAGTTTAAATTCCACTTTGATTCTAGAATTTAGATTCATACAATTGGTGATGTGATTGAGTGATGTAGTTTTTTTCTCTGCAAAATCGTTCTTTACAGCTTCAGCAAAAATAAATAAAATACTCGTATATTATCACACACAAGTGAGGAAATGACATCATGGAAACATAATGCTTTTAAAGAAGTACAAAAAATAATGTAACGAGGGCTATATAATATTCAAGAAGGTCTAATGTAGCACCAAATATTAATTATTTTGTAAACATTTTCTAATATCTAATTATTAATTATACACATTACCATAATATTGTTATCATTAATTTGTATCCTACTAGCAGCAATAAAATTTGAACTAAAAAACAAACGTTACACTAATACAATTTCCCTTATTGTGATTTACATCCGTAAGAAAGAAAAAATTATTGAGAAAAAGTTGAAACTAAAAGGGAAATATAACTCAACAACATTGTGTTAAATGGTTGTCATCCCTTAAGCGGAAACATTTTTTTCCTTTTTTTTTGCTCTAGCAAAAATTTTGAAATCTTTTGCAACGTTCAGGTATTTTTCTTTTAACATTTCAGTTCATTTTATTTATGCAATTGAACAGTTTTTCTGTTTTGTAAGGGATTTTTTGTGCTCATCTTTGTTCTGTGAATATTCCCTGTAAAACGCATTTGCTTTTATAGAAACGAAAGGAAGGAAAAAACTGAATCTTATTTGCTTCTGTTACTGTTGCTTTGGATCTTTACAGTGTTTTTTTTTTTATTTTTTTTTTTGCTTTACCCTCATCTGTCGTTTGTGGTTTAACGCTTCAAGTTCTCTATAAATCTAATTTGTAAATCTCAATGTAATAATAGTTTAACACGATTTTGAGTTAAAACACTTGAGAAACTGAGTAAAAGAAAAATCGTAAAGTTAAAAAGGAAGAAAAATAATTCATTAATTTATGGGTTTGTGTCAAAGTTTTGTACGTTTTTCTTTTTTCTGCTGTTGTCCTTGTTTTTCATTTTAAGCTGACTGCGTAGATTTCTTACTGGAATGATGTAGTTTGCTACTTGCCACACAAAAAATTATTTCTTGCTGAAGTTTCGAAAGGAAACTTCAATTTATTATGATGAAAAAGTTTTGGAATTTTTTTTATATCTACAAAATCTTCATACGAGCTACTAACCGCCTTTTAGTAGTTCAATTTAGTTGTCTGCACGCACAGTAAAGATCTGTACGTTTTACATATCTTCAGTTGTTTGCACATACGAGGTGGGTTATGAAAATTTTAGGAAGAAGTGATGTGTTAAATTAACTAAATAAAGGCTTAAATAAAAAAAACAGTTACAATAGAATTCTAATTAAAATAACAATAATTTCAATTCTATCATTGTTTTAAGGAAAATTTGCAATATTTACAAAAAAATATCATTTATAAAGAGTTAAAGCAAAGACATAATAAAAGTAAAAAAGAGAAAAAAGAGCACAATTAAAAATGTTGTTTTTAGGCGCAAAAACAGCAACTCAAAGATAAAATAAACTTGTTACAAATAGAAAAACAAACTTAGCAAACTGCATACAACAATTAAATGTTGCAAATACTGCTGCTGCTGGTGCTGGTGCTGTTGCAACAGCTCTAAATAACATCGAAAAAGTGAGACATAGAAAGAAAAAAATAAAATAAAAAAAAAAATATTCCAAACAGTTGTATAATTATTACGGTCCACATAAATTTAATGATTTTAAGATTGTAATTAATTTGGTGCAATTTAAAGTTCCTTTTACTATTCATCTTTATCTTTTGCGTCTTTTGGTCGCATGTCTTCTGAGACTAAGTTTTTCCTTCTTGCTTATGTTTGTTTGTCTGTTCTCAGGTCTTCGTGTTGTCTTTAAGGTTTATTTTCTTTATTTAAGTATTCAAAGGATTTTATACAGTTATAATTCTTTAAGTTTAGCTTTAGGTTTTCTACTTTTTTGTTGTTGTTGTTGTTGTCATTGTTTGTATTTCTTTATTTTTTCAGCAGCCTCTTTTGCTACAAAAAGATTTACTTCTTCTTATTAAAGTTTTAGTCCAGGACTGTAAAAGGAAAAAAACTGAGATTTTTTTCAAGGGCCAACTGATTAAAATAAAAATTTCTTTTATTTAGGCTGTTTATGTTGCTGGAAAGTTTTGCGACGTACATGTAAGAGGAAAATATAATAGAAAATGTCCTTGGAGGCATACTTTGTGGAAGAAAGATATTTAAAAAATTTATTAATATAAATAGATTCATTTTCTCGCAGACACGTTATTGCCAGACAAAAGAGGCTGTCTAAGTATCAGTTTTTTAAGGAAAATTGTTTGTGCTCTTCCTTGTAGGTAAATAAGTAAGACTAGTATTTAATGTTAATCTACAACTGTAGATGGACTCATACAAAATAAAATAAAACAGAAAAAACCCCATTTTGAATATTATTAATTTTGGTTTTGAGCTCATCAATAAACAGGCATTTTCGTTTTAAGTCTCTTTTTGGTGCAAAAACATGATAAAAGAAATCTCAAAAATGTGCATACATTATTACATTTGATGGTAGACATTGTTGTGCGAACAAATGTTTTGACAACGTTGTTCGAACAATAAGCTAACATGGACAAAATTTGTCTACACAAGACAAATACATGTGCAGACAAACAATTGTTTGCTATGTGAATAAATTAAAGGCATGTCCGGGGCTTGTAGGGTATCCTTACTGAATAATTTCATTACTTTAAAAGTTCCTAACATTCACATGTAAGTACAAATTGGTACGGGATTGGAATAAACTTGGTAACTTTCCGTTATAGTTTTAAATAAATTAAAGTTTAGAGTAAATTTTCATTCGAACGTTCGAATTTTTTAACATTTGGGATTCTCTCATTCGATAGCGAATAAAATCTATCGAAATTTCTAATGATGGCATTCAATAACGAATTATTATTCAAATGCAACCTTGTGAGTTTTTACTCGTAAGCAAAGAAACATTCGAAATAACGTTTTTTTTTTAGCAAACAGAATAAAAAAAGAAAATGTTAATAAAAAATTTGTTACTTACTTTAAAAAATATCATAGTATTAATAATTGTATTACTTCTAGGTCAAAAATATCAAAAATAAATTTTACCTATGCTTGCTTTGTGAGCCTACAATGTCTTTTGAGTCTAGAAAAACACATACTTACATACATTAATACATATGTATGTATGTATGTATGTATGTACTTATTAATACTTACTCATTGTGTGTCAATCTTAAGGAGTCGGAGGTGTTTCTTATTTGTTTCCTTATGTCATTAATGTTTTCAATCTCGTCAGAATCAAAACACGATGAGTAAAAAAAACATAACTGGGTCCATTTTTAATTTAAAATAATTTCTTAAAAAAATTTTGCTTTTATTTGAGTTATTTTTTGCAGAACCATATGTTTTTTGTTTACATTTTCTTTTATTTTATTCAGTGTTAGAATACGTACTTATTTAAGTTTTTTACAACGCTGAAACAATGAATCGATTCGATTTGCATCGAGTTCCATCATTAGAAAATATTGCACTGTCGAAATAAAGTTCGATTCGAAAACAGTTTTGATCACGACAGCTAGAATTAGCCCCCTGATTTATCAAAATATACATATAAACAACAACACAATGAAGGTCACAATGTTTATGGCATATTGCTTTAGAAAAGGACGTTCCGTCCTGGATTTATCTCTAGACTATAGGCAACTTCCTCATTCGGCTCACCAAATGAATCGTCACCAAAGCCAAACATTAATGGCTTTTGTCGAAAAATGTCCAGAATATGTGGCCGGATATGAAAGCGTAATATGCCATCATGACAAAGCTCGGCTACTTGTTGCAAAACTTGTTGAAAACTAGTTCAAAAGAATTGGTTGTAAAGTTTCGCCTTGCCTAGTCCGACTACTATTTATTTATGTAGAACGCTGTCTGTGGGATACGTCAAAAATGACGTCAAAATATGAGCAGTGCTTTTGGCATGGAATCAATATTTTGCCAGCAAAATGGGAAGAAGTGAATAAATTTTTATTGCCCAAATATTTCCAAATAAATTTCGCAATATTAAGCTATACACCCAATATATAATATTTATGGTAAATTTTATTGAAATCGGAAATGGCAAATCCAAAAATAGCAAATTTCTGTATGATTTTATACCCTACACCATCTTAGTGGGGAGGGTATATTGATTTTTTTTTTTTAAAGCAAAGTAACACTCAGGCAATTAATATGCCTATATATTTGTGTTACTTGCTTTGGAAAATAGATAGTTGAAGAAGTAAAAGTGGTGAAAGATGAAAGCTTTTTACATGCCAACTCTGCAATTGCGTATTATGTTTGTCTTTAGTGCATAATTACAGCGCCTCTGGTGGTGAGTAGGCGCATTAATGTTAAAGCTTGATTTTATAGCCTTTATTTATTGGCAACGGCTGGGAATCCAACCTGGGCTACAAGTACCAACTCATGCTTAATGATCAAATCAACGATGTCCGTCCGTCCGTCTAGCTGGCTGGCTGTCCATGTAAAGCTTGTGCGCAGAGTACAGGTTGCTATTTTGAAGATATTTTGATAAAATTTGGTACATATTACTTTTTTGGCCCAAGGATGGGTGGGATTGAAACTCCCCGTATATGGGTTTGTTGGTCATAATTTTTGTTTTTTGTAAATAATTAACAAACACAAAGTGCGAAGCTTTTGGCTTATCTACAGAGAACATCCAGAGTCTTTGGCGGGAATCGAACCCGCAACCCTTTGACTGATAGTCCGGTACTCTATCACCTAGTCTATCGGAGCACGTATGCAAACTATTTTCTCTATAATTAAGTTCTAAGCCTACTCATATCTACTAATTTCGTGCTGATTGGTCAATAAATGACTCACTATCGAAAATCACTTTAAAGTACCTAATGCTCTTAAAAATGTTGGTATTTAAAAAATATTGAACAGAACTATATTTCATCTATACATAAATCATTCGTCTTAATTTTATGATGATAGGTCCATTATAAGTCATAGCTCCCATGGCTGGTTTACGTGGTAGTTCACTAAGTGCGAACACTTAAGTAGAGTCGAAGGGACCCCGTTTTAATAGCTCCCATACAAAGTCCACTTCCGAAAATCACTTCGGTATTCAAATGAAATTCAACAGTAGTAAGTTTCATATATACAAAATGTAATCTTTTAAAAGTGTTTTTATAGAGCTAAAATTTAACTCACAAAATATTATAATATGCACATAAGTTAAGCCACTAACTGTTTGGATGACAGTTTTTAAACATATACTGGGTGTAGGGTATTATATGGTCGAACTTCACTGACTGAACTTTCTTACTTGTTTGGAAGTGAAAATGTGTCACATAAATTAAAATTTCATAAAATTTCAAAATACTTCGTAGGGCATTTGAAGTATATTTTAAAGTGTCATATATTTATATAGTGATAAACTTATACGAGTACATTCTAATTAATCACAACTGCTGGCATAGGCTATACAGTTAAAAAATTTTATGTGCAATTGTATCTTTTGAAATAACAAAAAAAATATATATTTGTTAAATGCCTGTAATCTCCAAACGCCCGTAAATCATAGCGTGTTTGTTTTTGTTTGTTCTTTTCCTATTCGATTTTCTAAAATCATAAAAACCAACTAAAATTCGTTTGTTTCGCATACATAGCGACGCCGCCATCAACACCAACTTTAACATTACATTATGGTTTGCCACATTAATATTAGTATCCTCATCATCGTCATCATCTTTCCTGTCAACGTCATCGATATCGTAAATATTGCAATTTTGTAAAATTATTGTTATAAAATGCATTTTGTTGTTGTTGTTTTTCTGCTTTAGTCATAGAATTAGTCCTTCGGCCAAACATTTGATGAGATTTTAGGTTTGTATATCAAAATGCTGGCCAATAAATATTAAATCAGTGACCGCAGAAATGAACAAAAACAACATGAATATTTTGAAATAATACAAAACAATATTGTTTATCATACATTTCATACACAAATTTACACAGCCAGACAGAATCATTCTAAATTGTTTTAGGGCTTGTTACATGTTTAGTGGTGGCAAGGGAAGTATTCCCAAAATATAGGCATTAAATACTATTTACTTTGTTATGGTTTTATTTAGTAAAAAGTTTTATTTCAAAATTAATAAATAGGCTGTAGGCACAACATTTTGTTTAAATATCTCAAGGTGGCCTAAATACAAACCAGGAATACGATTTTTATTTTTTCACAATTTGTTTTTGGCTGTTTGTTAGTAACTATTTCTATAAGTATAGGCCTATTTAAAGGCCGGGAAAATCTCTACAATGGAAATCTCTAAGAATGTATTTATGCTACTGAGGTAGTTTCCCCTAAATATGCCATATGTAATAATAAAATCTGTTTAGAGTGTGAATTATTTTCAATTTCTGTTTTTGCACGTTTTTCATTTCTATGTGAATATTTTATTTCAATTCATCAATAACATTTACAATACAATTTTAATTTAGATTTTTATTAAAACATACACAATCACAACGATTTCCCTCACGGCTAAATTGAATATTTTTATAACAATTATATAACAAATACATACATAGATACATAAGTATTAACATATACAGTGAGAGGCAAAATTTAGTATACAGCGAACAATAATTTCAGTGAAGAACAATACCTTTAAAAGAAGTGCGTATATTTCTGCAAGACTATGCAAAAGCTTACTCAACATTTCCGCAATATTTCTGTATACTTACAAATTTGAAAGCATAATTTGAAAGTGAGTGCTGAAAATTTAGGCCTTGAAACGCCATCGGTATTACAGCAAGACAACGATCCAAAACACATTGTCAAAAATGTCAAAGAGTGGCTATTGTACAATGTGCCAAAGTAATTAAATTCACCTCCGCAATATGTAGACCTTAGCCCCATAGATTACCTGTGGGAAATTTTAGACAGGAAGAAAAGAAGCAATTTATCCAAAGATGAACTACGAACAGCTTTAGCTTTAGCGATGTGACTGAACCTTTTATAAATTCCATTAAAAGGCGAATAGAGGCTGTAATTAAGCTGAATGGACGACCAAAAAAATATTAACTTTTCATTTTTGGATTTTGGTAATATAAAAAAGGAGTTTTGTATTTCTCAATTTCTCTAACACAATTTAATTCCATGGAAATTTATAATAATTTTAAACATTTTTGTAAAAAATTAATATTTTAATTAATTTTAAAATGATTCAAACTTATATATTTCTTTATATAACAAAAATATTTTGCTTTATAGCCAAAGGAGCGTGGCTGTATACAAAATTTTGCCTCCGACTGTATATTTATATGTATATAAATGCATATACGAGTATGTATGTTTAAAAAATATATAACGTAACTATTAAAAAATATATGCATTCATATGTGTATGAAAAACTAGATAAATATTTACTTTAAATGGGATTTGAATTTGAAAAACATGTCTAATTTGTGGGTAAAATTTAAAATATTTATAAATGAGCCTGTTAAATAAATAGTTTTACATTTTTACAAAATCGTAATTATAAATTACTTTTGTCAAAAAAAAAAAATTAAAAATAAGTAGAGTCTAGCAAGACATATTAGCTACAGAAGGTTGTATACGACATTAAATCTGACGAGTGGTGTGATCTCTTAAAACGAGGTCCCTTCGACTCTACTTAAGTGTTCGCACGTAGTGAACTACCACGTAAATCAACCAACCAACCAACCAGATTAATTATGTGATGTATGATTGATGTTAAATTATAAATAAATAAATATTGCTTATACGCTATGTGATCTTATATTGTGAGCAGTGATGGAAAAATGAAAAATTGAAATGGTACTGACCATCAACAAAAAGAGTACTTTTTCAACATTTTGGTACTTTTTAGGAAACATATATTTTTATTCAAAAATAAAATTAAAAATCCATTTAAAAATAATTCAAAAATAAAATTAATTCAGTTTAATAAAAAAAATTATTATAATAACAAACTAAAAATTAATTCATTTTTATATAAAAATATATGTTTCAAAAATGTTTATTTGTTGTGGTTTACGATAATAAACATATGAGCATGCCTTCATTTTGTTAGTGTTAATGTCATATCATTAATAGATCTTTCACCAATATGTTTGAAGTTTTAAAACTCCTATGATACACAAAAACACTCAAACAAGAAATGAGAATTACAGAAATGTACGAAACATAAGAATATTAAAAAATTTATCAAAATAATACCACAAACAACTTTAATTCTTTATGCATCAAATAAATGACAAGAATAACGAATGTGTGCAAGAACTATACTATTGGATTATGTGTAGGTTGTTTAATACATAATTGGCCATAGCTTCCAAATAAGATAAACTTTCAGGAATAACTGGAATATCCATAAAGTTCTTGTACATATCGTTATTGATATAAAATTCAAATATATAGAAATTATGGCACAATATTTTATGACGATCGCCTCATAAGATTCGATACCTCCCAAGCATCTAGTTCTAAGAATAAGCCACATGTACTTCATTTTGCATCATACAAAAACTTTAGAGAATAATAGAATTTTTAAGGCCGTTATTGCGTACTTTTTACACTATTTACATGTATTGTCATACTCTCCACCAATTTTTTAAACAATTAATTTGGAATACTCTCTCAATTGCTCTAAACCCGCTATCAAAGCGCGTCCAAATGAGTTGGAGTTACTTGATATTGCCCAATTGTTTCTTTACGATTGATTGACAAATTCTTAATCGAATTGAGATCGGCATTTTTTACTGGTCACAGCATCAAAATGAAATTCTGCTCGCTAAGCTTCACAATTTTGGAAATGCTGTTTGGGTCACCATCCCATTGAAAATAAACTTCATTAACATGATAGGAGCTCTTATCTACAAAATCGTGAAGATGAGTTCGCAGATAGTCTACTTTTATCATTATTCTTTCGATTCTCTGCCAACTTGTAAAACAACCCCATGTTATTGTATTTATCCCGCCATGCTTCATTATTTCTTTTACATGGAGTTTTTGAAATGTCTGGGCATTTTTATTTACCTTCGAAAACGATTAAATTTGGATTCGTCTGACTTTATTTTACATTTTCTGTCATCTACTGTCCAATTGCTGTGCTATCTGGTCATTTGGTTCTTGTTCTATGCAGCATACCAAACACACGCGATTCAATTACAATTGAATTTATTATGTTTGCTGGGCAAAATCTCTCACATACATTTTAATTACTATTTTTGAACATCTCATTCATATTATCATGAGACTTACGCCCGAATATGTTAGTAGCTATTTCAACCTTTAATTTATGTTTTTTTTTTAACAAAATAAGGCCTTTTTTGTACTCATATGACTATTAATTGACATAATTTAAGCTGTTTAGCTGTTAGTTTCGTAGAATAGCTCCTTTTTGTCATTGCTAGAATATTGTACTCAATGACTCGTGGCAGTTTCTTGGTTTTATTATAATATGATTTATGTTGGGTAATTTCCAAAAAGTGTTTACCATATGCAATTAAAGTAATATCTAAATAATGTTTTGTAAGTCATAAACACTTCGCACACATGCAAATCTAAAGGTAAACTTTGATATTTTTGTGCAAATATTTTTAATTTGGATTGGATAATTTGCAAAAAGTGTTAACCACATGCAATTAAATTAATGCCTTTTTAAAAGTCATAAACAAAGCAAACACTTGTGCAAAATTATTTATTAGCCGAACATTGTTATTTTCAACTTATATATTCTTTCCCCTCAATTTCGCCTCTAATTATACCCTATGGCTCATAACTTTTCTCCATTTATTTATTGTTGTTCTTATGTTAACATTTCTTTGATCACTTTAAAGAACACTGCTAGCTCTGAGAAAAACCTTTTTTAGATTTTTGTATATTTTCTTTGTAACAAAAACTAAGATGTTTGTTAATAAAATAAAATTGCAGCGCAAAAAAATTATGTTTGTATACAAACCACCATTTGTTCAAATCTGTTGCAGAAATTCAATTCATATTATTGTCTGTTTGTTTGTCTGTGTTTTCTCCTTTGTTTGAAAATTTTATTAAATCAAATCAAATCAAACTAACACCAGTAATGCCATTTGTGTTTAATATTAAAATTGCAAATAAGTTTTCATTTAACTGCACACATGCATGCATAGATGTTGGTCATAAATGAAAAATCTACTTTATGTTTAAATGTTTGTGCTCACCATAAGCTGCAAACGTTCATATGACTGCCCATTTGCCAGCCTACTACTGCGGACATCCAGCTAACAGCTCTAAAACTCCTACAAATAGTTTTTCATAAAGCAACACTTTTTTCCCAATTCGTTTTACTTTTATTACTTTTCATACATTTTTGTAGGTAGAATGATTAAAAACAAAAGGTAATAAATTTTTCACTTTTCGTTTTTGTCAAACAAAAAAAAAATTATTTTTTGTTTGAGGAAAAAACGTATAACCACAATATTTGTGTCTATGGCAGTTGGGATAGTTTGTCTACACTTTCCTATAAACTTTTTGCATATACGAATTGTTTTAATACTAAATATGCAAATTAGTTTTTTCTAACTATATATTCTAGGTACGTGGTAAAGAATTTACGTGTTGTTTGTTTGTTTCAAGCCATTTTCAAGCACCCTATACTAAAGTTGTTAGATTGTTCGTTTAAGTAGGACTATGGAATTTTCTTTACTAAATAAAGCAAAAAAATGTCCAATATTTGTACAAAAATGCTTGTACATTTTGTTATATGACATTTAAACCAACTCAAAACGAGTAGTTTTTGGATTTATTTGGTTTGAGATGGAAAAAGTTGTTTAAAAATGAGTTCGTTTTGAGTTCGAAAGCATCATCGAAAATGTAAACTGTTAGCAGAGCAGCAGTACAAGTGAATCTTTTAAAGGAAATGGAATATGTAATTATAATAAACTGTTATGCACTCTTTTCCCTGTGTTGTAATCTAATCAGTTTTGATGGTGATTTTTGTTTCATCATTGACATTTGAGTTTTTACAGTTGAACAAATTTTAATGTTCGGCCCTAAAGATAGTTTTAGATTAGTGCTCGTTCTAAATAGAACATGGATTATAAACATAATCTGCTCAGCTATGGATTGTGAATCCTGTTACTGTTTTGATAATTATTTTTTTTAATTTTCTGATATTCCTGTTATTTAGAAACAAATAACCGATCAAGTTCAACGCCTGAGGTGTATGAGTGCCAACCACTTTGTCATTTAGAAATATTTCGTTTTTGCGATTAATTTCAATTATATAGTATTTAAATTGTTTTCTGCACGCAAGCAATTAAATAGAATAGATATGATTCGTTTTTGACAAGACCACACAATAATAAAATTGAGAAATTTGTTAATGACTAGACGCTAGTGCGATCCCTCCTGTAGCATTTGGATATCCAGCAAGATCACATAATCTGTTTCAGAGCTAGAGATTCAACATGTTACATAGACTAGATAGATAGTTTAAAATTACTTTTTCACTTTTTGTGACCTTTGACCTTCAGTATTTAATGTATAACGTAGATTTAATGTATAAAAGCTTTTGCCATTGTATTAAGAATGATAAGATGAAGGCGTCTGGTAATTTTTATTTAATTTCGCCTTTAAACTCTTATTTGGCTAGACTATTAATATATTGTACACTAATATCTAAAATTTAATAGTATCTTGGAAAATTGTGTAATTTATTAAAGAAAAATCAACATAACTGTAAAACCCGTTGGAATACAATTTTGTAATTTTCTTACAATAATTATAATTCCGTTGTCTATTTTGTGCAAAAAGAATTAAGAAAATAAAAATATACTTTTTAATAATTTAAAAAATTTATAATAATAATAATTAAGAAGAATACACACACATTGTAAAAGTAAGTAAATTTCGTTCTAACTCACAGCACGTAAAAAGGAAATATGATAATTCTCGAATTCTATTTCTCAATAAATGGTGAGTTAAATAGATGATGTTTACAAGTAGATCTTGGACAATAAACATTGCTGGCAGGATAGAAAATGCATTCCAGTTTGCCAATTGTCTAGAAAAATATAACTTTACAATGGGTATTCTTTGAGTTATACATTAAAAATTGAACTCAAGCCAAACTAATAAGAAATTTTCTCTAATAACTTTTTAAGGATATTTAAGGATAAACTACATTTTCCCATGTTGCAGATCGTTTTGATAGGAAGATATATAATTTTTATGAAAGAAATCCTTTCCACAGACACCAACATTGTTAAAGTCAAATAACGCATTCCAAAGTTATTCCAACCTAAGCATTGCTAATTTTTAACAAAAATGTCCGAGGCGTCCAACTTTGAAGGGCTGTAAAATATGAAACATATACATATAATGTTAACTTGATTTGGACGTCATAAAATGGACATTTAAGAGTAGAATCTAGGAGTCTAAGAAAAAAATTATTGCTATTTCTACTTTAACCCGATTAGGTTTAATAATAAGAATTTTATCCATAGCTTTTTTTCATTTACTAAGTCATGCTTTATTTAAAGCATTATTATTTATTTATGTTGGAGCTATTATTTATAATGTTGTTACGAAATTGTATTTCAATTTAAATTTAACATACAGAATGTTTATCAATATACAACATCTTTATCAACAGATGGAGTGTTTATTGACATGCAACTTTTTTAGCATTTGTAGAGGTTTTAATTTATAAACATTTATAACAGGGTGTTATAAAAATAAAAATAGACAAGAACATTCTAGACTTGCAGTCATGAACATTCTAGTATCTTAGTTTCGATCCTACCAGAAATTATGATTGCTGTATAAATAGACTAACAGGGCCAATCAAGTGAGTTAGTTTATTGTGAGTCATCGTTGAGTAAATAGCAAGAGTTTTCACACACTTATTTAAATGTGTAAAAGACAGAGTGTTCATTTACAATTGTTTTTGTGTATATTTAAATTAATATATTTTCTTCAAACTACTGGACACTTTTCTTTTGCAATTAAAAAGAAACCGGTTTATTTAATGGAAATAAATCACTGTTTTTAAAAGGTAAAAACGTAACAATATAAATAATTCTCAAGACATTCGATTAATAGGGGTATAAAGATTAATAATACCATGTTTTAATGTAGCTAATTTAGCTTTATGTGGAATGTCTTTTTTAGCTGAGCTTACAACTTAAACACATTTCGGTAGCAGTTTTAATATTAAAATTTGGTTATTTATTGGTATTGAAAGATGATATACAAATTTAAATGCTGTTCTGGCCTATTGCTGGAAATTGTAATACACTAAAATTTATCAAATCAGAGTTTATATGTGGCATTGTTGTTTGTCTTTTCAAATAGTGCCAGGATATAAACAAAAACTCATTTCAATGAATTAACACAGATTCCTGTAGAGATCATTTGTAAATTTAAATATATTGGAATCATGTAGCAACAATTATAATTAGTTCCTCATTCATACAACAGCAGATTAGGTGTTTGGACAATTGTCTGGATAAAATTCAATGCAGCGAAACTTTTTTAAAAAATTTTATGAAAATAGGCATATTTTAATATTACACTGCATCCTATGAACCAAATATACTTTTTCATGTACACGTCAGAATTTTGTTTTATATATAAAGTATAAAGCTCGTGTTGTCCATCTGTCCACCTGTGTGAAAGACTTTGGATCGATTGTTAACCCTTTTCATCGTGATCCAATCGAGCTGAATTTTTTTAGGCAGACTCGTGGAAATGCCTGTATCACGTCAAATTTTTTAAAAAATAGATTTTTATCATTTCACAGATTTTCCTGAATTGTTTGTAAAATTCAGGAAATTTGGTTCATAGGACAGTGTAACGCGGTATTATATTTGCTATTTTTTTAACTATTCTATCCTCAATTGTAATATTTAATTGGCTATTTAATTTCTTTCCTATTAAATAACTTCTTAGTATAACAAATATAAAGAACATTTGTATATATTGATTTCTTATTGAAACTTTACATTTATTAACATATAAATAAAAGAGTCCGTAAATATGCTTCAAAGTCCGTGTATTTTTATTAGTGAATTTTGTAAGGGCACCAATATGGTCTCTGTGCACTTCAGTTAATTTACTTTTTTTCTGCTATGAAATTTAGTATGAATTGCATTTGTATCATAAATTTATCGCATGTATATAAATGAATGTTAAAAATATGAGGAATATAACTAAACACAAAAAAAAACAAATATTATAAATATAGTTGTTCATAGACCAGCTTCTGTGTATGAATATACGACGAGTACCAGGTATATTTGCATTTTTACATGGTGCGGTTTTATTAATCAATTAAAAATATGAACAACAAAAGAAGTTATGAAAAATGTGCTTAAATGTGTTTTTATATATAAAAGAATATTCTAAATAAAAATTGTAATTTTGAAAAAGAAGTTTGTATATAAAGATATATAGGTAAATATAAAACAAAAATCGGCTTTTTTAACACTGGTGGTCAATTATAGCCAACAGGGGAGGTATGGAATGTGTTGGCTCAAATTACAATCCACCTTATAAACACTAGTCGGTCGGCAGTCATAGTAAATAGGGGCCATATATAATAGAATATATGGTACAGATGTCCGCAACACGAATGTGGTGAGCCAAACTCGTTAATTTTAAAATAAAACCAATCAAAAAATCTATTTGATGCAACAATTACCATACCTTTACTTTAATATGGCTTGATGTATTGGTTGTCATCTGAGGAATTAAGAAACTATAGTTCCCTACACTCTGTATATGTGCAAATCTATGAACTATTATGGACTTATCATCCAAACATTTTGTGGCATGACTTCTGTGCACATAGATATTGTTAAATTGTATCTCGAAATATAAAAATAAGTTGTCCTATGTTCGTGATATTATAACTCGAGGACCATTCAAACGATTCTCAAACGAGTATATGCATTGGAAAGGTCTAGTTTGATGGCAATAAACCTTTCTGGTGGTTAAAAAAAAAAAACATCGAACATTTTTTACCAACACTTTTATGATGGTGTGATTACCCCATATAAAATGTATTTTTGCTTTTCTTATGAGAATTACATTTTGTCGGTATAAGTCTCTGCTTGCTCGCGTCATTTGAGTTATTTCATTTCTGTGTGTTTATTGTTTGTCTCTTAAGTTTACAGTGCGAGCTTCAGTTAAAACTTCAGTTAAAATTTTACTGCCGTATTCATAAAAAAAAGTGTGCTTTCAGACAATATTATCATACAAAATTTTCTTAAAGTACATTTGACGGCTACTTTAATTTTTTCTGAATAAGACTGAAAATCTTTTGCATTCAAAAAAAATTTAAAAAATTATTCTAACAATGCCGCTACGAAAATGTTCACAAATTGCCCGACAAAAACGCCACAGCAATCAAATACGTTTAAATAGATCTAATCAAGATGAACAAGAGCGATTAGAAAGTAATTAATTAGCCAGGCAACGAATGGCACAATCAAGATCAAATCAAAAGCAAGAACAAAGCGTATTGCAAGTGTGAGAGTTAGAAACAGAAGAGATCGTGAACGTAACACTGAACGTGACAATCAAAATAGGCAACAACGGAGACGTAGCCATTCAATTGGAAATTTTGATCGTGAACGTTTTAATTATGATCACAAAATTGATTGCGCTTCGCATCCATCTATTTAAATTGATAAAAGAAACTCGTAATGTGGCCTTCGAGCCCCGTGAACATGTTTTTGTGCGAGACTATTCCAATCCAAATAATACTTCATGGCAAGAAGCCAAAGTCGAAGAACGTATTGGTCCTCAATCTTATCAAGTACTCGCTCACAATAACACAATATTTAAAATACACGTAAATCAAATGATTCGTGGTAACGAAGAAAAAGCCGAACAAAAAATCGAAATTACAAAAAATAGCTTTATTATCCCTGAAGAAGCTATCCATTGTGATAGTGAAATATTGCAAATAAATATATATAAATAAATTAAATATTTTTATATAAAATTCAAGTGACCTTATTGCTTGTAAAAAGAAACTATTAAATATTGAAAAAGGTCAAATAACCGAACTAAATAATTCTGATTAAAATGTTTATGCTTAGGCGATTAGTTCGTACGTTAGTTTAAGGTAAGCTAATAACCAACCACGAATACTGGATAGTTAAAAAAAGCTGGCTCAATTTACATGGCGGGAAATTTGACATTTTAATTTTATCCATAAAATAACAATCTTTTGTTTTCGTTAAATTCCAATGGCTTTTAAACTGTATAATTCCTATATAAATCATTTATGGTACAATTAAGCGGTTAATTTAATTCAATGTTGATAATAATGATTAATAGGATTAATATGAAACATTTTGCTAATTTAAACATATTTAAAAGAGTTATGTTTCGTAACGTGATTTTCCGAAGTGGGCTTTATATGGGAGCTATGAAAAATTGTGGACTGATTTGCACAAAATTTGTAGATTAGATTAGATTTTATATACAACTTATTTGTGGCGAAATTTATTTGGATACTTGTTGAAATCAAATATTTATAACCATTAAAGCCCTACTCAGGGGAGGTATTTGAATGGCGGTTAGATGAAATAATGGGTCGATTTCTAGCAAATTTAAGGCAAATTGTCCTGCGGGCAAACAAAATCCTCGTGCTAAATTTTATCGAAATATTTTAAAAATTGCAATCTTAAGCTTTACAACCAGTTAGCCAGAGAAATGAATGGACAATCAACTTTAAAGTGAGTGTTGGACTAATATTTTTGGGCATTACAAACATTAGCACAACTCCAATATTCCACTAAGTTGATATAGGTTATAAATACACTAATTATCTACTATGTTTATTTATTTAGCTATATATTCTTGTATAAATGTATAAAATGCTTAACCAAATATTAAACAATTAGTTTTCTATTTTTTTCACTTTTAGCTAAAATTATCAACATTATTGGAAAATCAAAACATCATGATGACTACTTCACACAATTTCTTCAGTAACCCGTATGCAATATTTCACGGTCCACCAACGAAAATGGGACCACCAGAATCACCAATCAACAATTATGCCCTCGATCTACATACCACACCCAAACCACGACTTCTAGAAAGAGAAGAAAGACCACCGCCATATACGCCGCCGCCACCACCCACGCCGCCTAGGTAAGGTTTATATTCGCACAAACAGAACAAAAAAAAAAAAAACAAAGATTATTAACAACTTGCATCATACCATTTAAAATAAAAATCAAAATGCTTAAGCTAAACAACCAAAAGTTGTTGGCCCTTCGAGCCAAAAAAAAAAAATAAATAAATAAAATGAAAGGCAAACTAACAAATCTCTTCTTCAATCAACAAAAGTAACAACAATCAACATGGTTCGTTCGCTAAATTAAATTATAACGTAAAGAAAATATTAAAAAAAAATTCAAAAGACTCTTTTAAAGTAAAGAATAATTATTAAATTTAAAATTTTAGATTTAAATTAAAAAAATTAAAAAACTTGAAAAAATATAAAATCTAACAGATTATTGAAATTTTTAATGACTTAATTTTTATAAATTATTTCTATTTAAAAATAATTTTGTGCGGCTTATGTATGGTTTATCTATCTTCCCTCTTTTTTTATAAAAATATAAATAAAATCTCTCTGCATAATTTCATTACAATACATATTAAAATAAATAAATATTTATCTGTAATAATTTTGATTTATTTAGAAAGAAAAAAAAAACACGACAAAAATGGATTGTTAAAAAATATAAAATCATTGCATATATTAAAATATAAATCAAAATTGTTTGATTTAATACTTTTACACATAATTTTGATTGGTTTGAATAGATTATTTTATTTGTATGTATGTAAATTACATTAAATATTCTGCTATTTTTAAACTATAAATTTAATTTATGCAATAATAAATAATAATATTTTAAGGCTGTTAGGAGGCTACAGAATGACCAGCAATTGATAAAATATAAACTCAATTCACAATCTTGTGCAAAAGGTATTGATTGCATGATTGCATTTGCAAAAAGGTTTAACCTATTTTTGCTTCTGCTGTGTATCTTGTTAGTGTAGAACAAATATATGCTAAACATGTTTTGCCAATGCAATGATGCACAAAATTGTGAATTGCGCTATAATGTTGTGACTTCTAGAAATTAACAAACTTTTTTTTAATAATACTGCTAAAAATTCTATGAATAATTTTTAAAGTTTTGGTAATTATTAAAGGCCTTATTCATAAACAATTTTTAAATTTATTACAGATTTATAAAACCAATTTTGTATGGAAATTTTGTTTTATAAACCTATTATAAAAATAAATATTGATTATGAATTAGGCCATAAAGCTTTAGGTCTTTTTTATAAAATATTTAAATTTTTATTTATATTTAGTAGCTTCTTCAGGATAAAATTTTTTATAATTTTATAAATTTCAAAAATTATTTGTCAGAGGATTAAAAGGATATGAAAACTTTAACATAACAAAATATTAAAACAATTTATAGCAAGTGGAAAATAAAGGGTGTCCCAACTAGAACGCAATTATTAAATTTCAAATAAAACACAGATATTTAAAAGAAAAAATCGTAAAACTTTATTATATCGCAAAGTAGACAGAATGAGGTTATGTATGGAACAAGATATCGTGCAGATGGCCGCCGCGGCTTTGCTGGCACACACGTGGTCTTTTAATGAAATTTTCAATGACCTTTTTGCATAAATGCTGCGGTATTTTTCATTAATGCAGCGTCCAATTTCCTCTTTTAAGGCTTGAGTCGTCGTCGGCTTATTCGCGTAAACCATCGACTTAAAAAAAACCCCAAGGAAAAAAATCTAAAAGTGTTAAATCGCACGATCTAGGCGGCCAATTCGTGAATCACTCGAGGATTTTCCTCACCCCAAATTTCGACAATTCTGCCTATTGACAAAGCCATCAAGATGGAAATGGGCCTCGTCACTGACGATGATTTTATCGGCAAAATCAGCATTTTCATGTTGTCTCTCCAATACACAATTAACGAACTCCCTTCGCTGTCCATGGTCAGCTGGCTTCGTTGAACTTTGTATGCATGAAGATGCAAATCTGTTGTCAAAACTCGCTGCATAGTGGATTTAAAGAGCTCGAATTGAGGTGGTTAGAGTTTCGACCTGGTCGAAGGCACGTTGTTGTCTTTACATCACCAACACACCCAGTTTCGGAAAATTTATCCATTAATCTCTTTACAGTTGACTCTTTTGGAGCATTATTGTGACCCCAAATTGATTGCAATTTGCTAACTGTAGCCGCAAAACTTTCACCATTTTGGTAAAACAATTTCACAATGAGAATGTGTTGTTCATTCGTGTAGCGCTCCATTTTTACTAACCTCGTACCTTCTACTAGCCAACAATAACAATTGTTAAAATGTCAAACAATGACACTTCGAATGGCGCCAAATTTAAAAATTGTTGGGACACCCTTTATTACTAATTACACAATATTTATAAAAAAAATAAATATAAACAAATACTGATAAATTTCACTCTAAGACACTAGTTAAAAGCTTGAGGGATTACAAATCTGTAGACGAATGGTATAACATGTATATGTATTATCAGATTTATTTGATAGTTCTAAAAAATATATTTTTAGCTTTACCCCCCGTTGCCACACGCAAGTGCAAGTTCGAAAAACTCAATACACTTACAGTTTTTTTACTAACACAGTCACATTTTTCGCACTTACAGCTCAACTTGCAAGAGAATTTGCTTGTAAGTAAATGTTTGGCACTTGCCGTAAGTAGAATGACAAATAAATAAACAGTGCTACCAGTATTAAAATAAAAGTTATGTTTCTAACAAATTTTCGGAGTTTTACAAAAAATTATAAAGAAAAAAGCACAAAACTATTACACAACACATCTTATAAGTATTTTTAAATATAAATTTCAAGCATTTATTAAAAAAAATTGTAAATTACAAATTTTTTTTCCGTATTTTTTTCTTTTGACAATACGGCAATACTGAATCCAGAATGCATTTGAAAATTAATAGACTTTTATGAAAAAATTTTGTTTGAAGTTTCTTTGTTGACGACATTTAAAAAATGAACTTGCACTTGCTAGTGTAGCCACTCAAAAAAATATTGTTGTTTTTCGGTGTTTTTCGTATAAAATATGTATACTCTACTTGCAAGTAATTACTTGCATGTGGCAACGGGGGTTTAGACTCTTCACCACCCATTAAGCAATAATTAGATAATACGTATAATTAATATTTAAACAATATTGACAGTAATATAACAATTTTGAAGCTTCCATATAAACATTAAATAATTCTTAAACGTAATGTGTGATTTTCCACACATACTATGTAACTTTTGTGTATTAGAAATAAAAATTTTTGTACAAGAAACAACATTTTTCTTTCCAAAGATGATGATTTGGACCAGGAGTGCCCAAAAGTTGCCTATGTAAGAGCAGAAACCAATACATTTAAATAAAAACTAATTTTTATTCAGTATTTTTTGTTGTAAAAGCCAATACATACAAAGAAACAACACACTTTTTTAAGACAAAGTTGTTTGTGTATTTCGTATTGCTAGTGCTGAGTGCTGTAATGAGTATACAAAACACACAGCCTTTTTTACAAATACAAAAGAGTACCAAGAGTATAGGGCTTGGGCACTCCTGATTTGGACAATTGTCGAACTTGTTGCAAAGTCTGGTAGTTAAATACTCTGCCCCGTATAAAGTAATGGTTTAACCTATACTTTCTAAAGAGTTTATCAAAAAAAAACTTAAATACACAAGTAAACTAAAATAAAACTTAAACAATTTAAGTTACAATTTTATGGTTTTTGCGTGTCATTAGTCTATTAAATAGATACTTTTTTTAGAGACACACCGCACCAAGAAGATTACCTTTACTTTCTGGATCAGTAAAAATAAATCATTTATTTCTTTAGGAATTTCCAGCCCTTTTATCTATTGTCCTGTCTTAATAACCGATATTTAAATAAATAATTCTTAACAATTCCTTAAACGCAACAGATTTTCAGAGCTAATTGTAAATGCATTTCTTACAAGGAATTATAACATTTATCAAAGACTTTTAATATAATTTGTTTATGGGCATTTTGTTCTTATAAGCCTTTAAGCAATTATAAATGAATATGGATTATTTATATAAATTAATTATAAATATTAGTTAATGATTTATTATTTATTTAAATTATTAATAGTATTAAACGTAGTTAGATAAATGAACAGCTTAGGGTAAAAACATGCTAAGTTACAATTCAAGTAAAATCAGTAAAACATTTTTTTAAGAAATGTGCAGCGCTTATCATGTTTTACACTAAATCGTTCAAAAATTTTTTGCGAAATGCATTTTAAATTATGTTTAATCTTAAGTGTTTAAATTATTTTCTAAATAAAGAAACTACATATAATCATGTGAGTAGAGTTAAGTAGTATGAAAATTATAACAAGGACTTTTATCCCAACTAAACCTGAAATGAAATTTTAAGGTAATAGTGATATCAAAATTAGGATTAAAAAAATGCTTTTGATTAGTTATAAAATTACAAGAAGTTTTGGGTTAAATTTTTTCTTTAAAAATATTATAAAAAAAATATATAAAATATTAAATAAACCGAAAGAAAGTAGAAAAAATAAAGAACTACTTAAAAAAAAGTAAATCACAATGTAAGATTTAACGCCAAATTAATAAATATATTTTTATTTATAACCCACACCCAAAATTCAATAATATTAGTATAAAAGCTTTCTTTTACAAAACAATTGTTCTATGCACAAGTTATGTTGTATGTTGTACATTGTATGATTTTTTATTTTTATTAATATAAATCCTTTCAGACAAATGAATTAATATAAACAACTTTAAAACAGTACATTTAAGAATTTAAATACAAAATAATTTTTCTTTTCACAATATCATTACTATCGGATATATCTATAATATGGTAACATCTGTAATACATTATTCTCAATAATTGAAATTTGCGTGTTGGTCTATTTGGTACATTAAAATTAATTTTAACAAGCAGAGACTCGGAATTGACATCAACACGAATTAACCCAAGCAGAAATGAAATACTCAACATTACTCGACGACTTCTTAGGGTAGATAACGTAATTAGATTGAGTCTACTCTCATATGACGGTAGCACGAGGGAGTTCCATTCAAGGCTTTGTAAAGAAAATATTAAAACTTGCTTTTATAAACAGATTCAATTCTATTAATATAAATATTATAGCAAGGATCCCAAATAATTGCTCCATATTCAAGAATGGGACTCATGCTGTATATAGTTGGATCATCGTTTCATAAATCCAAGAACACCATTTGCTTTATTAACCCTCCGACGAGCGGTAACTTTTTAATCGGTCGTTGAGCGGTAAGGTCCGTAGCGACCTTATATGAAAATGCATTGAATTTTGCTAAAATTTATATATATTTTAATTCATTTTGATGTAAATATGTTAAAATATTCTTAAATTATTATTGAAATACAAAAAAGTGAGGTATACAGTTGAATTGTTAAAATAAAAATTGCAATTATAAACAAAACATATGGAATTCAGACTAGTTATATTCAAAATAGACGTTGGTAACTAATTTTCCGTATTATTGATCAGCGATAACAATTTAGCTCTTTTCGGGCTAGATTTAGCCCGATTTTAGTCACTCAAAACGCGAAAAAACGCGAAAAAAAGGAAAATTGGATTTGTCTTTATATCGAATTTTTTCAATTTAGCCCTTTTTTCAAAAATGTTTACGCGTTTTGAGTCTGAAAAGTTGGCATCACATCATACACTCTCGACATCGGCATGTGAACCGATCATCACGGGGTGCTACTGATGGTGTTCCAGTGCTACTTCTTGATATTACCTGAAATTTCATTCAAATATTTAACAAATAAATTATTGAAATTTATTTATTTATTTAAATTGTAGCTCAAGAGTGCCTCTGGTTTTTTCTTAGTATTGGGAAGCATCCACTGTGCTCGTGTAGTGTACTGTAGATAATAACAATACTGCCTTCTTTTTTAGGGACATAAGAAATCAATGAATCATCTCCCTGGTAATATCCAAACAATGTTGAAAATATTTCACGGCACTTGTGTTTCTGAAATTCGGAAGGTGCAAATGTTTTAATGCTATGCACTGTTCCAACGTATACTAACTGTGTTGCCAAGTCCAACGAAGAAAAAAAAAATTATCAGAATAAACTGTATGGCCGCTTCCTTCAAATTTCGCTACTAATCTTTTCACAACCCGCTCACTTTGTTTTATTTCCCTTTCACCACCAGGAGGCTTACCCGAGTATATTGTTCCCTTCAGCGGGAAATAAATTTGAGAATCATAATGCCACCATACCTTGATATCATATTTTGCCGGTTTGGATGGTATATATTGTGTAAATCGTGTTCTTCCACGGTAGAGAAATAATTGTTCGTCAACCGTCATATTTTCATAATGGAACAAATTCAAATTTATATCGTCGCTTACTAAATTGTTTTATTTTTTTTTTGTACCTCAAATATTTGAAATGAGAAAATTACAATGAAACTGATTTCTTATTAAAAGTTGCAAAAAAAAAAAACAAAATCAAAATTATCTGAATGATTACTTTGTTATTATTTTGAATATGCATTTTAAGAAAGTTAGTACATTTTTTAGTCATTTATACAAGGCCCCTACGGACCTTACTGCTCAACGTCGTACTAAATGTCTTTAAAATAAAAAATAAAATACTCTGCAAATAAGAAATCTCCGGGAATTAGTATTAAAACACTAAAAACACTCCAATAATAGAAGTCATGAAATATGTGGCCATTCTCCCCATCCGTTTTTAAATGGCACTTGTTTAAAAATGTCAAAAGTCCACAGGGACCTTACCGCGCGTCGGAGGGTTAATAGTTAGCGCGATGTGATCACAAAACAATATTCCAAAATCTATAATATTATGAAGTTTTTTCCAAATTAGTTCTATTTATAAAACAGTTGGAGTGAAATTTTTGAATTCTGAAAAATTTAATATTGAAATCCATTAAGTTTATCAACATAAGATTAAAGTAGGCGCTGACTATTGGTGTTTACCAAAGTATTTAGAATTTTTACATCATCAGCGTACATTAATACTTTGGAATGAAAGATAACATTAGGCAGACCATTTATAAATAAAGTAAATAATATTGGACCCAAATGACGCCCCTGCGGAACACCAGAGGTGACATCAATAACTTTAGAAATAGCATCTCTGAATTTTATGTTTTTTGTTCTATTCGATAAGTAGGAGAGCAACAACTTTAAAGCTCCAAAACTAAAACCCATTTGTGATAATTTATATAGCGATATGTTATGGTTTACTTTGTCAAATGCTTTACTAAAATCAGTATATATTACGTCTGTTTGCATATTGTTTATTAAGCCATCATTTATCAGAGTGGTACAACTACATATGTGAATACAAACACAAATTTAAGCGAAATCGTATGTTTATATTGTCAAGCCTTCAAATGTAAAATACTAAAAAAAAGGATAGTGCAGACATTTTAACAATTGTCAATAACAAGTGATCATGAATGATTTTTTCATAAATTAAATGCAATTACATTATTTAAATTTGTTGGTTAATAAAACTTATTTGCCTGTTTTCAATGTGTCAATCAGTTTATGATGCAAGTGTTACCGTTTTGGTTACTTTTTTTGAATTAAAATGAGTAACGTTTTTAATTGAAGTTTTGGCAACACTTAAATTTTCATACAACAGACGAAAAACATACACATGTAAAAATATCGTAGGTGTACAAAATATTTATATAGCAATTACCAACAGCAAATTTGTAAATTTAAACGACATACTACTCCTACGACACTACAATATCACTTGTGAATTGAACAAATTAATCTAATAAATTTCACTAAAATTTATAACCAATGGAAATCAAACTACAATTTGTATACGTTAATGTTTAATTATTGTAATAACCAAGAAACTATAGAGCTAATAGATTTATATTTAATTTTTTTCTTTCAATAATAATATCATATTTAATAGTTTTCCTAAACATACAATAAATATTTAATCAAAACAAAGTAGCTTTTATTTCATAATAACTTAATTAGTAGAACATAAATATGTAGTCTAAGAATATTAAAGAAAATAGCTATTGCAGAGCTGTTTTTATTAAACAATAATCTTTAATCTTAAGTAATTTAAGCATAAATAATTAAGTCTTACTAGTGTTTAAGAATTTCTACAACAAATTGTAAGCAGATACTTTAGCTAATTTTGGGTACAATAATGTAGTTTTTAAGGGAAACAGAAAAATTAAATATTTTTCAGCCTTTTAATTTTATTATTTATTTCCAACATTTCATTAGAAAAATCTCCATATCAAAGAAAAATTAAAATTATTAGTGGTAAGAACAACTCATATATACGAGTAGTGAATAGTTAAAAAAAAAATCCATTAATTCAATGACTTTATTTTAGGGAATAAAATAGGTTTTCTTTTCCAATGAAAGCTTAATAAAGTAAGTTATAAATTTAAGTAGAGATTTAGTACATTTATTGAAAATACCTATAATAACAAAACGTTTAATATTTTTAAATTAAGTAGTTATATAATTATAAAGTATAGTTAACATTACAATACATATTATAAGAGAAAAATATTTAAACTCTTTACAAATTAAACAACTAATTGCTTAGTTTAGAAAAAAGGATTTTGAGTCAGCCTGAGCAAAAAAAACTTGCTTTCAATTTCGATCTATTGAACAATATAAATCTATTGCTTTGTGTTACTAAAAATAAAAATTATAATCATGGGTAAAAAAGAAAACTTTCTCTATGTATTCGAATCTGCAGTTCACAGGGAACACAAGCTAACTTTAATATGACCCAAATTTTATTAATACACTGCTTTATATAACTATAAATACATACAACTTTTTCTCAATTTTGTTTATCAAAGAAAAAGTACAGCAGTTTAAGCTACTTGTATGTGAAACATGCAAAAAAACGAATATTATTTCACAAAAAAAAATCTTAATTTTATATTTTACCTCTTAAAAATTCACACAGAAATTAATTAGTATTTCATAACTATAAACACAATTTAAATAACTTAAAATACCAATGTTTCTAAAAAATATTAGACCGTGTTAGTCCTCCATTTTTTTATATTATATATATTGTTATATTTTTACCTTTTAAAAATTGTAGTTTATTTTCCTTAAATAAACCGGATTGCTTTTAATTGCAAAATAAAAAAAACAGTTTTTAATGACAACTCTGTCTGTTTATTATACTCTTACAGTTTACTTTAACAAACTTAAATTCCAATTTGAGAACACTTTGATGTTTACTCAACAATCACACACAATAAACTAAACTAACTAAACTGCCTTGAGTGGCCCTATTAGGCTATTCATACACCAATCATAATTTCTGGATGGTTCGGTTCTAAGATACTAGAATGTTCATGTATAGAATTTTCTGGCAAAGCCGTGAAAACTTATTGTTCCCATATTGCTCAGTTATTTTTATAATTTTAAATAGTGCAATTGTTAACAAGGAGAGGCCTATGCCTTTTCCGATTAGTTTGTAAGTTTCTTTTAGCGAATTCTAGTTTTAGACTTTGGTGGCGGAATATTTGCTTTGGCACAGACAACCGCTTTTTGTTGGATAATAGTCTGAGCGGTCTTCGTTTCTCAAGAGATGAGGTTGTTCACTACCCTTAATTGTGAAACTTGGAAGTGCGAAAACGATATGCGAAAAACGAAATTGAAAGTTGAAAAAGGAAAATTTAATAATGAAAGTTGAAGTCTGGGATTTTTTTAGAAGTATAATTATGGTTGATTTGGGTTCATTTACCTCACATTCATTAATAATCTGAGCAAGACTGTTCTTTGTGTTGCTGCCACAGTTTGTAATGCTGCGATTGTCTCGTTCAGAAGGGTATTTTTTTTTACTTTTACCATAATAATTCGGATTATTTGCTAAATTTGTTACTACAACTTGTGATCGGTTTAGTTTATTTTTTTTTTGCAATTACTCGAAAAATTAAGCCACTTTTTATAAAGAAATTTAATCTTTTTATAAATCATTAAGGTACGAATCACGCGGAATTTTATAGTAAATTGTTGAAAATTGTATAAAAATAAATAACAATTTTGCTTTTATTTTTCTAGCATTCTTGTTTGTTTATCATAAACTGTAATTATAGTTATGAAACACTAAAAAAATAATAATGCACAATTTTTCTTTAACATTAATTAAGTGGTCTAACAAATTTTGGTTAAAAAGAGATCATTAATCATAATCTTAAAAAATGTTACAGGCTTTAAAAAAACCTTAATTAATATAAATGAAATAATGTGAAGCTGTGAGTTTAAAGAGTTTTCTTTTGAATATTGTACATTACATGTTTTTTTTTTTTTGAAACATTTTTGCTTGAATAGACTTTATAGAAGTTATGTAGAAAATAAATGTTGGTATTTAGATGCTGTCAAATGATGAGACAAAAAAAAATACTAAAATATTTGTACTTATACCTATTTCTTAACAAAGCGGCTTGAGAGATATTTAAAGAATATTTTTTCTGTTGACTGTTGTATTGGGCATCGTAACATTACGTTTGATTGATCCCACAACGGTCCTCCACTGTGCACATTATATCACAAGTACAAAGCTGAGGTTCTTACCCAGATATAAGAAGAACGAATTCTTATTTGAAATATCAAATTATTTAGTGTGCGTTTATAATAACAGTATTGCAAACATGAGGTTTTGTTCCTAAACATTTTAATTTATAGATATGAAATATTTTACTATTAAGAATAATTATTATTTTTATTTGAACTGTTAATTTTTCAATTTTTTGACAATTTTTAGTTGGGCTCGAGTTCATTAAATTTAATTTTCATTAAATTATTATTTAATGAAAAAGGAAAAATTATCAATAAATTTTAAAAAGATTTTCATGTTGTAAAGACAATTTCTACCTTCAGTAAAAATAATAATTTAATGAAAATTAAATATAATGAACTCGAGCCCAACTAAAAATTATCAAAAGATATTTTACTATTGCTAGGAAACAGAGAGACAGAGCAACAGACATCTTAATTCTAAAAGAAAATATGTGAAACAAAGTTCAGTTTTTATTAAACAACAACAACATTACAAGATATTTAATAATATTATGATCACAATAATTATTTATATGATTGAGGCAACTATATTATGTTGTAAGTTAGGATTCATATTATAAGTTAGTAGCAATCATATATGATAGGGGTGAACTATCATGAATAAAAATTCCACATGAAATTTGTTCCCTTTTCTCATTTTAACCTATTTAAACTCAATGTTAAAAAAAATAAAAGGGAACAAATTTCATGTGGAATTTTTATTCACAATAGGGGTGATTGTGTTCTTATATTAACGGCAATCATGTTCATTACTACAATCATATATATGTTTATGGCAAATACTTATTTCATTTAAGACTCAGAATCCGTAAATTATCTACATGTATTTATATTTACATAGCTTAGTAGACATAAAATAGGCATATTACAAAAAAGAACATAATTGTTTTTTTTTTTTTTTTTGGAAATTAGAAATTTGACTGCCCTACAATGTCATAATGTTGTGATCTCTTAAATAACATTTTGTCAAACTACAATTAACTACTATTTTTAATTAATACGCAATAAATATATTTAAATAATAATTTATTTTAGCAACGACAAATAGATATAAACTCTTCCCCAAATAAAGCGAATATTCTAACTAAAAAAAAAACAAGACTACATAGAAAATAAGACAGCAATATCAAATAAACTATTTATAATTTAAAATATAGAAATAAGTAATTTCAGCCAAGTCACCTACTCACTGCAATATGTAAGACAACTATTGAGAATATGAAGAATATTTATAATGGAAATAACAAATAACAAATATTTATATATAGAAAAAGGCTTTAAATATTAAAAAAAGAACAGTAGTATACGTTTTTATGCTAAAAGAATATAGAAATATTTAATAGAAAATATAATAATGATAGTAGAAAAGTAGTGATATTTATTTTTAAATAAAACTATTATAAACATAAGTATTTTAGTAAGTAAGCAAATATATTCAATAAGAAAAAATAGTACCCCTTTCTGTTAAAACTCCCATAAAGATTTATATATAAAAAAAAAACCAAAAAACAAAATTTCAGTTCTCAAAAAATTTTACATACAATCCCCCAAAAAGCACCCTGTAAAATGCATTTTTTGACCGAGAGTACAAAAGACAAATAAGATTTAATAAATATGAAAATATGAAAAGAATGAAAATTTACCAAAACAAAACACACAAAAAAAAAAACGAAAAGTTTTTAAAAATTTAAAAAATTTCATTAAAAAAATCAAAGCTTAAATAAAATAAAAATCAAATGCATTTTTTTTTAAATTATTGAAACTAAAATAGAAATTGATTAAACAAAATATTTATAAATTGTAAACTTGTGTAGAGAAACAGGAAAAATAAATATTTATCAAACAGCCATCCGTTAAATATCAAATTGTGTTGTCGACAAACAATTACAATTATACTTTTTTACAACAAATAAATCAGTAAATATATATACATACATACAAATTAAGCAAATATCTAAATACCTAGAAATATTAACAGCAATAAATAAGTATGTAGTAAATTTAAACAATATTAAATATTAATCGATATACTTAAATTAGCCACTAAATATTATAAATATCATAATTAAACCTAGATATTTAGAACGATATAGAAAATTATGTACATATGTGTAGTATAGTAAAATAATAATTTCAACTCCTAAAAATGTTATTTAATTAAATTTAATCTATTTTTTTTTTTTATAAATATTTATAACAATTTAGTTATTGATAACATTTATAAGTTTATATACACACACATATTTATATAACTAATATACATATATACATACGTTTGTATGTATGTATGTATTGTGTATTAAATAATTAGAATGTGTAATTAAAAATTATGCAGTAATTAAAAACAATTTAACCACGGGCTATAAAAACACAGGGTAACAGCAACTTTAAATTTCAAAAAATCAACAACTTTTGACTTCTATTATACATTAAATTAGAATGGCGGTTTTCTTTAAGATATATTTTGTTAAAATAAATATTTGATTAAAGTTGTACATTTATCTCCCTCTACTTGTTTTATAGCAAATGATATACTGTTACTCGAATTATTAAATTAGCACTAAAACTGAACCAATCGCAATTCAGCTCTGGGTAGAGGAAGAACTTGTCATTATCGCTTAAGGGCAATCAGGCCGTACTTTTACTGCTGCCTTCGAGAGATTTCTAGTTCAATATTGCATTGGTTAATGTTTGGCATCGAAGTTGTGCATTGGACACATGCATACGTTTTGGTTTTATAACCCGTAAATTATTTTAATACAATTTAACTTAATAAAAGATTAAAGCGTTCCAGCAACTTGGCAACTTGAGGGACTAGTTCTGTGCAAATCTCTTTATAATCACCCCTATCGTGAATAAAAAATGCCACATGAAATTTGTTCCCTTTTATTTTTTAACATTGAATTTAAATAGAAAAAATGTGAAAAGGGAACAAATTTCATGTAGAATTTTTATTCACGATAGGGGTGAATAAAAAAAACCTGCACGAATCTGTTTGATTTGTACAGAAATAATACTGTATTTTTATGAAGAAAAATTATAATAATATTCTAATATTATTATTCATATTTATTGGCGGCTTTCAATTAAACTAATGGGTGTATACTTCAAAAATGTGGATTGTTTTCTTTTATTTTGAAACATTTGTACAGAGTACAGAGGTTTTACATGCAGTATCGTCAATTAAGACATGATCACATGGTGTTCTTCACTCCGGTTTGACGAACGGCCAACCAACGCATTGTATGTCTTGCAAGGACATGCAATATTGCATGTCTCACAAGACACACAAATCAAAACTTATCATACAGCAATTGCACAGATCACTGTACAACACTTTGTTAGAGAGTTCAGGCTATCTAATCCCTGCCATCTATAGCTTAGACAACCAACCTAGGCCAAGACAAACTGGTCTAGCACTGGACTGATCAGCCACTACTGCCAAGGACGAAAAATTACAGCGCCCTATCCTAAAGCCGCTTTTGTAACCCTGTCCAGGGCAGATTGTCAGCACATATGACACGATTGCCACCAATCCAATACGTTTCCTGAGCACATAGCTAATTGTCACCCTTGTTACAATAAATGGCACCTAGAGATAATTTGTTGGTCCGGAATTTGCCACTAGCACAAACGTCAGTCTTTTAGGTTTAAACCACAGCCACCACATGTACCCCGATGGGACCTGCAACCAATTATCAGTTAAGCGACTCTTAACTCTTCCCAGTTTCGAGCTCCGTGCAGCTCTTGGCACCAGTTTCGCCATCTATACCACAGTATATTATATTTATATATATTTGTATATAAATGATTGAGCAAGTATAACACTTTCCGCCGGGGCGGTGAAACCTTTGTACAATAGAAAGTTACTCAAAGTATTGGCCATTGTTAGCTATGGCCTTCTTCGTCGTATTCCTCGGCAAAAGAACTGCACATCTTTTGAGGCCAAGAAAGAATTAAACCAAATTCAGATACCTTGTTTTGAAGTAAAGAGTACACCAGAGATAGCATTCTGCATCGATCGAAGAAATAATAGTCGCACCTGTCAAGATCTGTTGAGGCAAAACTTCCCAAGGACTTCTTTTGAACAGGCATTTCAACATATGTAGGAATATTTCGCTTTCATTTCTGGCTGTAATTCTAATCGGTCAAAACTCACTTTAAACAATTCAGTTGCATTCGCTACAGGTTGCTTGTGATGGTACGGCTAGATTTCTTTAGCTCATAATAGATAGCACTTGTAAGAGCAACTTGACTATCAAGCAATTTAAGACCGTATGGGAACCCTAACCTAACTAATGACTTGGCTTATTATTGGATTCACCACCAGTTAGACAAAACCTCTAAACCACTTCTTTCTCAATAGTTTTTAACAGATATTGAAACATATGGCAGAACGTTGTCGTGATGGAATATTACGCTGGCTTCAAACGATTCCCTGTGTTTGTCCGATTAGATTTGAGCAATTCATAATAGATAAGACCCTGTTGGTCTCACCAAATATAGAGAATTACTTTAGCGCCATGAATATTTGGCTATGGTTTCGATTCAGCTGGTAAGTCGGGCCTAACATATCATCTTGCGTTGCGAGTTATCGTAACGGATCCATTTTTCATACCAAGTAAGAATTCGGTACAAATTATTTCCTTTTATGGCATTTAAGCAGCATGTCGAAAAGGCAAAATCATATTTCAGAGTCTCTTCGCTTCCATTGATATAATATTTAAATTCACTGCTTTTAGATGAAGCAATTGCGAGCAGCAGAATTGTTTTGAGTAGCTTCCAATGATTTTGCAAGCTCTTGGCTGAGTTTGACAATAATCTTCGTGGTGTAATGCCTCTAATTCATGGTCTTTGAAGTTTTTTTTGGAGGGCCTGAGCAAACTGTGGCTTCCGTGTCAAAATAAGCACTTCTGAACAGCACAAAACATCTCTCGCACTTTGCAACCGATGCAACACATTCACCATAAGCTTCGGTGTACTTTAGCAGCACTGGTTCACATTCAAAGAAGTATAGCAAAACTTTCAAAGAACGAAAGAAAAACTTAGTCGCGTACACTATAATGTTCAATAATTAAGTGAGAATAAATGACAGATATGTACCCCTTTAAAATGACATTTAATTTAGGGCGTTCAAAAGAATGAAATCCGCACTTTTAAGTTATAAAAAATATTTTGAGTTAAATTAAATATTAAAGTTATTGATTTAACATGAGCCTACAAGAGTCACATCAAACATTGTCAAGTCATGCCTTGCTCTTCAAACATACCTGACAAGTCAAGCAAATCGGAACAGCTTCTTTTATAAATGTTTTGTATCAAACCACCACTTTGGAGCAGCTATTAGACTGTATCGTTGTAATCTATGAAAGCTGAATTGTGTTTAGTCTAGTAAACATTGTATCTAGTAAGCACATTGTTATAATTTGTTAATTTAGCTACTCGAATATGTCTTTGTAATTCCTGGGGCTTCTAGATAAAAAGCAACATAGCTAGTTCAAGAATATTAATTATGTTAGCGTTTTTAAGGACCCTCAGACATGACTATGGATTCTTTTCTAGCGATTTAAATTTTTGTTATTATTAATTATTTACATTTGTGTTGCCCTGTGTTAAAACTAAACAATTAAATATTTAACTAAAATGTTGAATCTACTAACTAACTAACTAAGTAGTTTGTAACTAATAGTAATTTAAGCAAACTAAAATTAAATCTACTAATAAAAATAACTAAAGCATTTATTTAGGGGTTTTTAACGCTTGTAGTGTGATAAGTTTTAAATGCCAATAAAATAGTAACCCAAAACCAATCAAAATTATTGCAATTTTTTGTACATAGTGAATTCAATTGAAAAAAAAAACAACATAGCAAGTATGTACATATAAACTAAAATAAAACAATTAAAATTTTATATTAACATTAAAACATACCTACATAAGCTCATAAAGTTAACTAATTGCTAATTCCTTTTTTCGATAATATTTATTATTACAACATTAAAACACTTTGAAAATTATATTAAATTTTATACAACAAATGTTTGCTCTTTAAAATTTGCTTAAAATCAATTTAAAATCCTTAATTATAAGTAAGATTAAGTAAAGAATATAAATCATAAGAAAGCATCAATCAACATATTCTACTCTATCAACATGATAAAGAAAGTTACTATCTCTCTAACAACTTTGGTAAGTGCTAGACATATAAGTTTACATATTTGAAATATTTAAAACAGCAATTTATCAACTTAGAAGAAGTAGTGAAGCATTTTAAGCACTGTTAGAAAATGAAGAACACGTTTGCGACATTTGAAAGTTACTTTTGATAAATTTATACTCTACATGATAAGTTCTTTAAAACTAACAGTGTTTTCAAACTACAACAAATACTTGTATCAATGGATTGTATGCAGCTTTAACAGATAATCAGTTGTCTTGACATACACTGGCTATTTGCAGCGTTTGTGAGAAGCATGTGTGTGGTAGTAGTGTTATCTAAAACCAATAATATATAAACGTTAACAGATATTTTACACAATTTAAATAAATTATTTACTTAAAACACTTCCTTGGCATCATTTGTATTTATAAACAAATTTGTTGTATTACATTTTTCAAGCATTTTATGATAACTTTTTAAATACTACAATTTCAACATGATAAATCTAAAAACGACTGTTTACAGTGTTTTAAAAACATTTTATTTTGATTATTCGATAACTTGCAATGAAATCCTTTTATTATTTCTGATATTCGTTAACTCGTGATTCAAGGTATCTTAATTAAATTTTGATTGCATTTGAAACGACCTACTAAACGAGTGCTCAACCCTACAAAATATTTTAACAAATCACCGATTTTACATTTATTATTTCTTAACTTAACTTAACTTAACTTAACTTAACTTAACTTAACTTAACTTAACTTAACTTAACTTAACTTAACTTAACTTAACTTAACTTAACTTAACTTAACTTAACTTAACTTAACTTAACTTAACTTAACTTAACTTAACTTAACTTAACTTAACTTAACTTAACTTAACTTAACTTAACTTAACTTAACTTAACTTAACTTAACTTAACTTAACTTAACTTAACTTAACTTAACTTAACTTAACTTAACTTAACTTAACTTAACTTAACTTAACTTAACTTAACTTAACTTAACTTAACTTAACTTAACTTAACTTAACTTAACTTAACTTAACTTAACTTAACTTAACTTAACTTAACTTAACTTAACTTAACTTAACTTAACTTAACTTAACTTAACTTAACTTAACTTAACTTAACTTAACTTAACTTAACTTAACTTAACTTAACTTAACTTAACTTAACTTAACTTAACTTAACTTAACTTAACTTAACTTAACTTAACTTAACTTAACTTAACTTAACTTAACTTAACTTAACTTAACTTAACTTAACTTAACTTAACTTAACTTAACTTAACTTAACTTAACTTAACTTAACTTAACTTAACTTAACTTAACTTAACTTAACTTAACTTAACTTAACTTAACTTAACTTAACTTAACTTAACTTAACTTAACTTAACTTAACTTAACTTAACTTAACTTAACTTAACTTAACTTAACTTAACTTAACTTAACTTAACTTAACTTAACTTAACTTAACTTAACTTAACTTAACTTAACTTAACTTAACTTAACTTAACTTAACTTAACTTAACTTAACTTAACTTAACTTAACTTAACTTAACTTAACTTAACTTAACTTAACTTAACTTAACTTAACTTAACTTAACTTAACTTAACTTAACTTAACTTAACTTAACTTAACTTAACTTAACTTAACTTAACTTAACTTAACTTAACTTAACTTAACTTAACTTAACTTAACTTAACTTAACTTAACTTAACTTAACTTAACTTAACTTAACTTAACTTAACTTAACTTAACTTAACTTAACTTAATTACCTATTTAAAAAACCTATTTCATATAATACTTTTTTATTACTTTAATTACTATATTTCTAGGCTTTTTCATTTACTCTGCAGATAACCCAAAAGCTTCGCAGTTTGTGTTAGTTAATTATTTAAAAAAAATTCTATAAACATATTAATTTCAAAAAATATTTAAACACATCCGTTAAGTGATTTCGGTTAGTTTTTCATTTAATATTTTCTTAAAAATTATTATACAAAATTCTTATATGTAGTCACAAGCAGCTGTGTAAAATGCAATGAGTTGGGAAAATTATGCAAAATTACTATGATTTCCTGTCATGTTAGCCAGCTTAAATGAAGGTTTCTTTGGCGGCTTTAAATTCAATAAAAAAAAAACAATTGTTTAATATTTTTCCATATATCTGAGTGGTGTGTGCTAGCACTAAACATATTCTTTTATTCGGCAAATTTGTTTTCTTTTTTTGTTCTCTTGTGCTTTATCGTGACCATTTAAATTTGTTTCGAGAAAGCGGAAAAGGAAGTAAGTGAATGCAGTTGTTTTAAATCTTTTACAAGTTTGTAATAGCAGGGGTGGTAATATGAAGTAGTAGTAGTAGTAATAATACAACAATAACAAATCAAGAAATATAAAGAGATTTTGTGTTTACATATAGTTGGTATAAACGAGGGTTATTTAGAAAATTCTTAAAAGGTTTTGGTTATGAAATGTAAAAATGTTTGCAAATTTTCTTTTCATATTTATTCCAAGCTATTTGGTTTATAAATTTTTACGATTCTCACTTATAAATTATCTTAAAATGTTAATTTTATATGCTTTTTAACAACGAAAAAAATCAGTTTCCTTTGCGAAAACTTTTTCCGAAATTCGCCCATTGCGAATTTCAATCTCATACTGACGAGTGATTTTTAAGATCTTTTAGAAAAATGTATGAAATATTTATTTAAATCGATGGAATGATCTATAAAATTCAATGTTTAAAGATGATTTCATTGAACTTCAAATGGTTAATACGCTGTTTCCAATTTTGGCATACTCTCTCCAACAAATCGGACGGCATCTCACAAATAAATTTTTCAATATTCTAGTGCATCAAATGTTGCGTGTCCCTATAGATATAAGTCTTAATCGCACAATCCAGTCGCCTAATTTATTGGCCCAAATGTGAAATAAACTATTCACTGAACTTGCTTCTTAATTGTTCCGTATATCGTGTGACAATGTCTTCTTAAAACCACATGTCAGCCAAGTCAAGTAGCGCCATGACTATTTCTCTCTTTTCTTTTGGGTTATCGTAATGGATACATTTTTGACCGCATGTTATGATTCGGTGCAACAATAATTTTCTTTTATAGAGTTTAGCAGCATTTCGGAAATAAAAAATTCTCTTTCAAAGGTCTCTCGTCTTCAATTGATTTAACACCAAATTTATCTGCTTTTGAATGAATCCTGCTGCTCGCAAACATTTTGAAATTGCCACTTGTGTAGCTCCCAATGATTTTGCAAGCTATTTGTTTGCGTGGTGTAATTCTTCCAATTCGATCGCACATTAAAACCGATAAAACACCTTCAGCATAAGATTCGGTGTATTTTAACGTTTATCATGGTCTCTCTGCTTGAATTCATATGTAACCCAATTTTCTTGCTTTTGGATGTATTCTGCTGCGAGCAAACTTTAAATTGCTACCGGAAAGCTACTTATTGACTTTAACAACAATCTTTAAGTAGTAATGCCTTCTATACTTGGTTTTCAAATTTTTTTTGTCCAAATCACCACCTCTGAACTGCACAAACCATCTCACTAGCAGTGCTTCACAGGCACTTTTTTCAAATTAAAGAAGTAAAGTAAACCTTTGTGCATATGACGCTTTAGTGTCACAAAACTAAATGAACAGAAATGACATATCACTGGCTTAACATGTAAAGGCTCTAAGTTCACTTTTTTAGAAATTGAGATTTTGATGCAGTTGTGTTCAATAAGTAAAAATACATCGATTACAACAACAACAAAAATACAGTCATCTCATTAGTTGTTGTTGTTTTATAGTGATGAGTAAAGGCGCTAAGTCCAATTTATCACATCTTTGTGTAATATCTCACTTCTTCCAATGTTGAAATATTTACTGTTTCACGCGAAATAGTCTGAGAGTCCAACCAATTGCCATAATATTATTTCTCATTGGTTACACTCTCGTTGTTTTGAGTATCAACACTGTTGACAGTCATGACATTATTAATCGTCATGATGTTACTTATTTGGATCATTCTTTTTTAAAAAATTTAACAATGTACAATTTTGTAAAAATATTCGCCCTGGCCGTGGAAAAGGTGATTCCAAAGTGACGGACATTCGAGGAATACAATACACACCAAATGATGCAATTAATTTCAAACATAGATTTCCTGATGAATGAAAAATTTACATCAAAAAATAAATGAAAATTTAGTCGCACTGGAGTGGTCGGATTTACACCAACTTAATCAGGAAAGAAGAAAAATAAAGACTAGAAACTTCGAAGACTATCTAAAATCCACTTTGCCTACAAAACACCATAAATTTTATGACGATTTGCCATACGAATAAAAATTTAAACTAATATTAAACTAATATCGAAATTGAAATTACAATAATAATGTTAATTTTATTACTAATTTTCCAAGCTTAAGGAAAAGAAAGACCTTAAGCTTGGAAAATTAGTAATAAAATAAATAATAAAGGTCGAATAAAAATACATATTCATAATAATGTTAAGCTAAAAAATCTATCTTTATTCATATTGTTTTTGAATAAATTCTGTTTCTTTTTTTTACAATAACCAAAACAAACTTTAACTTTTTACATAATAACAATAACAATAACAGCAACAGGAGTACACTTTCATTATAGTAAGTAAGAAATATAAGTTGAGACAAGTTTTAAAAAAAAGACCTAAGTCCATGAAAACATACAAACTAAGTAACAGAAAAAGCTCTAAGTCCAAAAAAGCTTTTATCTTGGCAAGTACTTATTTTTTCATTTTGATTTTACGCAATTAAAAAACAAAGCAAAATACAAAAACAAATTGCATTTACAGATTTTTTTGTCTCTCCTGTAATATTGTAAAATATGGACTTAGAGACTTTACATGTTAAGCCAGCGATATATGTAAGTTACTATTATGAATACCGCAGTTTTAAGTTATACACCCAATATAACACCCAATATATAGACATGGAGATAAAGACTAGAAAATAAAGAATTTTTGTTATGAATTAATACTGAATTTCAGACACAATAAGTTTATTATTAGTAATGCATAATTCTGGGTAATGCATGAAATATGAAGCAGTCATTGAGAATCAAATTGTTTAAGTTATTTAAAATTTCTTTATATTTTTCGCAATACAAGTATATCTATATATAAACGAGTTCGCAACACAGGCACAATTAATAACAATAAATAATCTTAACTAGAGGCAATATATAAAATTAACTCATCATGATCCAGTATTAATGTATCATTACAATTCATCCCTTCTTATGAACTACACTGAACCTCGTTAAACTAAAAAGTTTTAACCTCCCTCCCCATTTTATTTTTTGTTTCCAAAGAAGAAAAAAAAGGAAGACTTATTTATGTATTGTTTGTTGAGTCATGTAACTTTGACATTTATATTTATTTGCATGTTTACATGCGTATAAATTTTAGACCAAAGAGAAAAAAAAAATCATTGTGTTTGGACATGAAATTGTTCAAAAACTACTGTGTATTTTCAAATCACTGCAATTAAACTTCCTTCCTTTATTCCAGCTATTTATTTTAAGCTATTTTCTTTTTGTTCCTTTCTCCTCGTATTGTATGTTCTCTGACTATTTACGTATTTGCTTTTTACTGTTATTATACTTTGTTCATAAATTCTGAGACAGTCTGGGAATATTTTATATTTGCACTAAAATACAAAAAGATTTAGGGCTGTGTAATATATTTTGAATATAATAAATAAATAGTTACAGTGATTTAGTTGCAGTTGATAAATTAGCCAAACCAACTAAATTTGTTTTGGGTTAGTATACCTAACAATTTGTTGGGATTTATATTTTAGGCGTTTACTGAGTTAGTTCAATTTCAAAACAACATTTTATTTAAATATATAACATAATAATAATAAATATCCTTTCCTATTTTTCTTTTCTTTCGCACGACTTTTAGCCACTTCTATTTATTTACTTTTAACTTAGTTGTTCATGTTTTTTTTTCAGTTTTACATTGCTTCAATTTATTTCCATTTTTTGCAAATAATCTGCTAATTGTCCAATTTAAACGTATGACATGCAAACCAAATGCCTTAGCTGCAGTTATGTCGTGGCAAGTGTGAAAACTTATTTGTAAAATTTCATGTTTTGAATTTAAAAACTTTTTGTATGAAAAAAAAACAGAAACACAAAAACTCCATAAAATTCTATTACACTTGAACTTCAACACGAATATCATGTCGTTGGGGTGTTAAAATTCAAAAAGCTGCACAAACCAAAACTAAAGTTAAAAAAGAAAATCAAGTTGACAATCCTTGTAATAAATAAATCAAACCCCACATTGATTTATGTATAATTGTCATGACAAAAAGGCTTTAGGTAGGATTAAGTGTAAACATATAATGGATAGATTATAGATTCTCCTTTATATAAGACCTCATTTATTTTTTTATTATAATATTTCTGCTTCATTGCGTATGATTGATATTTTACCTAAAGAAAAAATATAATATTAAGTATACGTATGTGTAACTTTTACATAGGTGTTCTTTTGAGTGTTATGAAAACAACATTGTATCTTAAATTATTAATTCATATTTTTCATTTGTACAACGTATATTTACTTATGTTTCTCACTTACTTGTCTGTTTGGGTAAACTTACGAATGCCTTAGGCAAATGCGTTTAAGAAAACAAAAATTAAAAATAGAAGAATCATAGGTTTAAAGAGTACAAATGAAAAACACAAATGAAAAACAATGCACAGAAACCAAGTAAAAGAAAAATATATATATTTTTTGCCATATAAATTGCTAGAAAACATAATCATGAACAATTAAAGTAACAATATTTACAGCAACAATAACTTAGTTAAGGACAATAAAGTGTTTGTGTTTTTTTTCTGTCTGCCCGAATAGAATTTCTTTCTTAAAATTTGACTGGAGTTACCATTGTTTCAATAATTTTATTACAAAATCTTTCATAGAACACATATTTTGTATAAAAGAATATTCTCACTGACTTATTCATCATTGACAAACAAAAAACACAACTAAATTTAGAAGCATTTAATTTAGAACGTAGTAATTTAATAATTTTTAAATTGTTTAAAAAATTTCAGATGCCTTTGGTTGTATAGAGGGGCAGTTGTATAGCCTATATCCATTTCGCGTAAACACAAATGCCTATTTTGCTTTAAGAAAAGTGTTTTTTCCTGTTTCCAAAAACCTAAAAATCAATTGGGCTAACTTAATGCTGAAAATAGTTTATTAATTTTTTCTAGTTTGTAGCATGAATACCTTCTAAGTTTGGCTTGTGTCTTTAAGTTAGTTATTTCGTATTTAGGGACTTTTAAACATTTACAAAATAGAAGAATTGTTTTTAAATAAAAGTGATCACAGATTTTGTACTTTTGCTCTTAGAGCCTCTGATTGCCGAAAAAAAGTGGAAAAGTGGAAATAGAAGAACTTTTGAAAATTAAAGTGATCTCCGCTTTTAGTCCTTTTGGCTCTATGGCCTCTATTTACCGAGTAAAATGACTATTTTTATATTAATTTTTAAAAATTAAAGTGATCACCGATTTTGGTCAATTAGGTTTCTCAGCCCAATCATGAATAAAAAATTCCGCGGGAGTTTTTTCCCTTTTTATTTTTTTAACATTGAATTTAAATAGGAAAAATGAGAAAAGGGAAAAACACTCCCGCGCAATTTTTATTTATGCTACGCTTGTTGCAGCAGTTGTTTTGATTTATTAGTGAAAATCATTCGCTATAACATGGCAGATTATTATTAATATACAAAATTTTTTATTACCTCGTTATAACGAATAGAAGTGCAATTTCACCTCGATAACGAATTATTCGATATAACGTTTTTTTCTAATCCCCTTAAGATTCGTTATACCAAGGTTGAACTGTATACTTATTAAAAATAAAAGATTTTTTTAATAAATATGATTACTATTTGCCAAGAAAAATTAATTTTTATATATTTATAAAGGAAATTATTATCCTTTAATATTTTGTTAATCGTTTCTATATTTTTCTTGTGGAATTCCTTATTATCAGTTATTGTCAATATCCTCTATATAAGATTTTTAGCTGTATTAATAATAATTATTTTAGAATGTTGCGAATAGTAATTAATGATTCTTCCTGATGATGTAGGTTTATGATACCAGTCTATTAATAATTTATTACCTCTCTTTATTATTAAAGTGTCTAAATAAGGAAGTATAGACTTACATTCTTTTTCTATAGTAAATTTAATATTTGGATGAAAAGAGTTAAAAATCATCAATATATATTCTATTTCACTTTTTGAAATTATGCAAAACAAATCATCTACATATTTTGTTAAAATTTTTGGTTTTATAATCAATTTTTCAATACAAGTGTCAAGTAATTTTTCCATGACAATATCAGCAATAATTGGAGAAGCTGGTGATCTCATTGGAAGGCCTATTTTCTGTTCATATATATTGTTATTGTATTGAAAATATCTGCTATCAATTATACAAAATTCTAAAATACGTAAGTATAGATCTTTAGAAATATTTGTATGTTATTCTATTATATTCCATTTTTCATCTATAATACTTATTGCTAAACCTACAGCTAAGCTAGGGAACAATGATACAACATTAAGTGAAATGAGTTTTTCATTCTTATGAATTGTTACATCCTTTATCTTATCTTTTAATTCTAGTGAATTCTTAACATTATATTTAGAGTTTAAAGTTAATTTTTTAGGAATGTCAGTAATATATTTACAAAGTTCATATGATGGACAGTTAATACATGAACAAATTGGTCTTAAAGGAAACGTCTCTTTATGAATTTTTGGTAATCCATATAATTTAGGAGCTGTTGCCACATTTGTTCTAAGATTGTTTCTCGCAAAAATTGTAATTATTTTTAATTTGAAAAGATCATCAACGATATTATTATTTGTTTCTGTAATTTGTTTGTAGAGTCCTTATTTAATATCTGATATGATGTAGTATTATCTAAAATATCATTAATCCTTGATTCATAATCAGTTTTATCAATAGCTACAGTATAAATTTTTTTTAGTAAAATTTACCTTATCAAGTATAAATTTCTCTCAATATTATTAGAGAATTTTTTTTTATTATTTCGGCTTGAGTTCATTTTAATTAATACTTTGAAGAGTACCATTGTAAAGTTATATTTTTTAGACAATTGACACATTGGAATGCATTTTCTACCCTGCCAAGGGCGTCATCAGCAATCTTTGTTGTCCAAGACTTACTTGTAAACATTATCCAGTTATTTAACTCACTATTATTGAGAAATATATTCCCAGAATTAATCATATTTATTTTGACATGTTATGAGTTAGAACGAAATTTACATATGCACGTTTACAATGTGTGTGTATTGTTCTTTATTATTATTATTACAAATTTTGTATTAATACAAATTTTGTTGTTACTTTTATTGCTGCGTCTACCGTTGGTTGACAATATCATCAATGTATATTATTGTTGTCATTTCTTCTTTATGATAGACTCTGTTTTTTTTTTAGCAACTATGAAACACTGTACCTTGTGTGTTTTTTTAATATATAATGGCAATGTGTTTTTAAAATGTGTTTTTTAATAGATTACTATATAATGGCAACACTGAGTCTTTTAAATATCAAGATAGAAGCCGGTCTTTGCCAAATAAGAGAATTGTTCACAAACATTTTTATAAAAATTTTTAAAGTTGTTTACAAATGCTAGCAGACTCATGCACTCTAAATACTGAAAAAAAGAAATACATAAAACACAACAAAACACTTTTTATTTTCATTAAAATGTATGTGTGAATATTTCCTTAAAGTAACAAGAGGCCATTTAAAGAAAGACAAATGATTTTATTTTGTTACTTGTTTCCTTTCTTTAAAAATGTTTTTTTATGTATTCTCCATACAAAACAGAAAACTTAGTGTGCTTAGTTTAAAGAAAATTTCAAGCGTTTATTATTTTGGGAGCTTTCATAGTAGCCATGGAGTATAGAAACTGTTTAGTGCGCTTCTTTAACACTTACTTTTAAGTAAAATGCAGAAAAAGTACCTCATTTACATACACAAATATATCTCACACATTAGGATGTCCCTAACAAAAATTTTAAAACTTTAGAGTTATTGTTCTTTAGGCACCTTTAAATTTGTTTTTATTTAGTTTAAAAGGAACCACCCTAATTTACATATAACTGTGACCATTAGTTTATTTCTTTTACTACATTTTCCATTTCTCATTAAGTTATTATTATTATTGTTGTTGTTCTTTAATTTTATTCTTGTTTTTGTTTCATTTATAATTAAAGCCCATTTGTATAAGATTTCTAATTTGTCATTTGTGTGTTTAAGTTTTAATATTTTTGTTTTTCAAAGTTTGCATTTAATATTTGTTTACAATTGCCTGCAATTTTACATTTTAAAGAGTTTACAGAGACAGACTGGTTGGTTAGTTGTTACATTTATAGAATTTGATCACACTATGATTCTCTAGCATTTAAGTACAAGTTAAAATTTGCATATTCAAAATGTTTATTAACAAATATTTATATTTGTTTATATATTCTGCATTAATTTTGTATTAATTAATTGTTAAACAGTTTTGAAATTTAAATATTTGCCACATCTGTTTTCGTTTTTCTTGCCGCAAATTATTCTTTGATTTTGCTCTATTAAGTATGTATGTGTATGTATATGTACTTGAGTTTATTAAGTGTCTCCTTGAAGTGCTTAACACAGTGTAGATTTAACTTAAACACTCAATTTAAGATCAAGTATTTAAATCAACAAACTTTGTAGAGATTTGCTAGCAAAGTGATTTAAAAGTGGATTTTTTAATGAAGGATTTAAAATTACTTGCTTAGGATTTTAAGATTTTTGTTTATTTTTCGTTTTCCAAAGGGAAATTAATAAAGTGTTAATGAAGTCTTCTTATTAATACATACAGTGTTCATATAGTTAAAATATTCATCAGTAAATTATTTAATTTATTTTCTGCTTTTATTTGCGCCCTTCAAAAAGGATCATAAATCTAAGAAAATAAAAAAAAAATAAAAAGTTCAACAATTTTTCATTAGCAAAAACAGAAAACATACAAGGCACGGTTTAAAAAGCTGCCATCCCATCTCCGGTGTTTGATAGTTGCAAAAAAACAAACAGAATCTACCATAAAAGAGAAATGACAACAATAACAAGCATTGCTGATATTGTCAACCAACGGTAGACGCAGCAATACAAATTTGTTATATTAAAAGAAAAATATACACGCATTGTAAACGTACTTATGAAAAATGTTGTTCTAACCCATAACATTTAAAAAGAAATATGATTAATTCGCGAAATCTATTTCTCAATAATGATGAGTTAAATAGATGACGTTTGTAAGTGGATCTTCGATAACAAAAAACAGAGAACTCTAACAATTAAAAATAAAAAAAAAAATTAAACAAAATCGTTACTTGGACAAATAATTAAAACATTCACCACTGTTTTATTATTACTAATAATTTTGCAATAATAAATTTACCTTTAACATTTTGTCACATGAAGACATCTATCTGTTATACTTTCAAACAAATGCCTGCAAAGTGAAATGGGTATAGCTTTGCAGGTCGCTTCAATGTTTCTACACTATTCATGTGAGTTTTTGCTATTTTTTTCTTCCAAACTTGTCACAACTTTGTTCCACAAGTTCTCAATTGGATTGAGTTTAGGAAACTGTGTGTGACCATTTTAAAACATTTATGTTTTGTTACTTTAAACAACTCTTTACAAGTCGTGAAGTGTGTTTGGCATTATTGTTGTGCAGAAATTCCATAGTAGTGGCAAATTTTTTTCAGCGAATGTTATCATCATATTTTCTAATATATTTTTATATAAAAAGGGTGATCGATTTTTGAAGAAATTCTGGCTATTGGCCCAATCCCCTGCCCAGAAAACGCATCCCAAACCATTACATATTATGGTATACTTCGTATGATGCTGCTGATGAAGCGGACGTCATACATACCGTTTTTCATCAGATTCCCAGTTACAAAACTTTGATTCATCACTTCAAAAAAGATTTTTCCAAAAACCAATCGGGTTTTTTCAAAATTTCTTTTGCAAACTCTAGCCTTGATTTTATATTCTTTTACGAAACAAATAGTTTGCGATGCATCTACGAAGGGAAACTTCTTTAAGCCTTTTAGTTATTGCTCTAGATGAGGAGTGCCTAAAAGTTGCTTATGTAAGAGCAAACACCAATACGTTTAAATAAATTCTAATTTTTATTCAGTATTTTTTGTTGTAAAAGCCAATACATACAAAGAAACAACACACATTTTTTAAACGGTATCATACGTTAAACAAAAACAAAATCTACTTTGACGATCGCAGTCACCAATGTTTACCAGTAGAGCATACGAAAGTGTTGTTGCTTTGCGCTTGCGTTTATAGAGTGAAGTATGACAAAAAAACAAATAAGGCAAAGTTGTTTGTGCATTTCGTATTGCTGGTGCTGAGTGCTGTAATGAGTATACAAAAAACACAGCCTATAGCTAAGAGTTTTTACAAATACAAAAGAGCACCAAGAGTATAGGGCTTGGGCACTCCTGGTCTTGATGAAACTTCAATCCTTTGCAATTGCGGCACTTCAATATGTATTTGCCTGAAAGTTGATGTTGATGGCGTTGTATACTCTTCCTCTGGTGCAATCAAGCAAATAAGAAATTTGTAATACCGTAATACTAAATAATTTACCTTTGAATTTTATGTTTCAAATTATATTGTACATTTTCTTTACACATTATCACGTAGACATACAATAAACACACTAAATTGTTGTCTTTAATATTTTAAACAAAATTTTGTATTACAAAAAATATTTCCTTCTAAATCTGTCTGCTCAGTTTTTCCTAGAGATTTTTAAATTATTATTAATTGAATTTATATGAGGGTCAAATATGGACCAATCATTGTGAAATTTGGTACGACAATTTATTGTCTTTCTCTTCGTTTAACCCATACCTAACAATGTGAAACTTTATAATTTTGCATTAAAGCACGTTTTAATATTTATTTATATGTTATTATAAAACTAATATTAAAACAAAGTGGAAAATGCTTTAATTTTGTGTCCATTCCGAAAACGTATTACACATTATTTTACAAGATAAATTTATGCTAGAGAGAAATAAGCGAGGAATTAAGCCCCGTATGGGGGGCACATTTGAACACAATGACATTTTAAAACTGAGATTTTATCAACATAGTTCAAAGGTGCCCCGGGTATAAACGTGCTCCGCTCTCCCCTATTAATAACAACAAATTCTTAACTCACATTCACTTTCTCAACACACTTTCATTCCAATTCCTATCTCAATTTACACTAAGTCTCTTCCATCAATATTTCACCTGACAACAAATTCAATAGCAATCTGATTCCTTAAAATATACATTAATTTTCTGCTTAAATAGCAAAATAATGTGACATTTATTAGTAACAAAGTATTTGGTTTAATTTACCTATAATTCAAAATCAAGTCAGCAACACAAAACTCACTACAAAATTGTATGAAATTTGAAGTTCTAAAGCAACAAATTAAAAGAAAATTAATTAACAAATAGACATATTAATTAAATAAACCTTTAAAACTTAAACATTAAACTATATTTATATAAACTAAGAAAGAGAATTTAATTTAATAAAATAATAACAAATTAATGTGAACAAATTTGTTAAATGCACTTAATAAACATATCACAAACACATGTTTCCCGTAATTAAAGCGTTTTTCAGCAAGAACATTAATTTGCAAAACAAAACAAAATAAGACTAAGAACTTGTATGAAAAGCATTAAGTTATTGAAGAGTGTTAGTTTTGACAATTAGAAATGAAAAATGATAATGGATATAGATGTCCACCAGGACCAGGCAAAATGGAGCGTCTAATTTGTTAATCACTTTATTGGTTTTAAGTTTTAAGGCTTTAAGCGCTTGGTTTTTTATAGACTCTATCTCTAAACATAGCCCTACGTTCCTCATGCAAAAGCTTCTCAATAATTGAATTTGGATTGTTGGAATCTCAAAAGCAGCAGTTCTATAAACTAGCGGGCTCAGAAAGTCGATTATTTTGACCAGAAATACAACAATTTTTACAAAATTTTCAAGAGAAATTGCAATCATTGCAGTAATTGTCAAAACACTTATTAATATGTCAGCAAGTAAAATGTTACAACTTTCATGTTATTTCAATATGGTCCGTTTCGAAAATATAGTCCTTGTTGAAAACCCCTTTAAGAATGTACCAGCAATAGACATTTTATTATGAATGACTGTGTGTGTGTGTGTGTGTGCATGTGTTTAAACCATGAATAAGTGAGAGAGGACTCAAAGTTTATAAATACATACATATGTGCATAGAGTTGAATCAATATATTTAAAATATTTTTGGTTTTACATTATAAATCAGGCATGTATAAACGGCATTTTAAAATGATAGTGAACTCCAAACAATTTAAATTAATAGTTATTTTATTTGTTTTCAACTTTTTATCAATCTTTAAAATAATATAAATAATAATTTGCAATAAAAATACATATAAACTTATTATTAAAAACTTAAAAAAAAATATTATTAAAATTCAGGTTTTTATTTGCAACCGTGATTAACCAACGTAAAACTTAGCATGGTTTTTAAACATTTTAAAATAGAAATCGCCAGAAAGAAGACCACTTATGTATGTCCCAAAACTTATAATATTTAAAGTAGAATAGTTGCGAATAAAAAACAATAGCAAAATTTAGATTTTAATGTCTAACAACGTAATGGAATGAAATATTATAAAGCTCGGGTACATACATACCCGTATGTCCAGATAAAAATGTATGAAAGACAATTAGGAAACATCTTACCTAACAAACGTGAATGACAATGTAAACTATAGACACGATGTTCAAGATAATTTTTTAACTTCTATTTATTTATTCACTAAAAACAAACTAACAATTTAAGTATCAAATCTTATAACGATCGGTCCATAATTTACCGTAACTGTCATATACGTATAAATCTCTCATAAACATCGTTATCAAGTTGAATAATTGTCCTATCTTTATATATATAATTCTACTGTACGTGTGTTGTGACTGAACTCCTCCTAAATGGCTGAACCGATTTGCATAAATTTTTTTGTATGCGTTTGGGTGGCGCCCAGGTGGTTTAGATTTACAATTCGGTCCAATTGGACAAAAGGGCGTGGTACCTCCCATACAAACCACAAATTAAAGATCTATTATTTCTGCTCCTGATAACGGTATTTGAATAAAATTTGGTGTGCATTTTTTAAGTGCTGCTGCAAATATGGGCGGGATTTGATAAAGACGCGTGGTACCTTTTGAAGGCAAAGCAACGTTTGCCGGGTCAGCTAGTATATACAATAAGTATTTCAAATCTAATATCTATCTAATATCTAATGAACTTTCATTATTTAGTCCAGCCACTGCCGGATGAAAATTGTTTGATCAGTGTTGTTTATATATAAATCAAAACTAGTTCCTTTTTTAATAGTATTGATTTTTATTTATGACGATCTTATTTGATCAACGTCTATTTTTCCATTGATCGCTAAGCCAAAACCCAAGCATAATTAATATGTCTTTCGATGTCGAGTACCGTTGGTAAAAGTATGTTAATATTTTGTAGATGTGCCATAGAATTCAGCTGAACAATTTGTTTTTAGCTATGTGCGTACATATGTCAACCGTTTTTGTGATTATTGTAGAAGTCTTTCGCTGTTTCTATGTTATTTTGTCTTGTGTGTTTTATTATCATCTTATTTTTATGATGTGCAAATATTAAAGTTTGAATGTTTGTAACGCAGCATTACAGCATTAAGCAGCAGATTACATTAGGGCCACATTCATCATAATAAATACCAAAACAAGATCTGGTGATGGTTGGTACTATTTAACTTAAATTCAGTTAATGCCAACTCCTTTCTTCTTGTCTTTGGCTCAGAGCCGTTGTATCTCTACTTCTTAGTCTATTATTTAATATGTGGAAAATGTAATGGGTTTGTGTTTTTCTGCATGCTTTTGGATCTCAGTTTTTTATACCAGGCGGCAATTGTAATCATTCGTCGCAATTTCTTTGGCGTCTTTGAATTATGCTCACATTTGTAGCTGAGGCTGTTCCCCATAGCTGTATTTCATATCACCACATATGTTATATGATGGAGTTATAAAGTAGGAGTTTACAATCTAAACTTAGCCTAGAAGTTCTGCCACTGAGACAATTAATTTGCATAAATTTTAATTTTGAGTCAATAGTTAGTTTTTTAAAAACATTTTTATTTTTCAATAAAATCTTCTGAAACTTCAAAACACTTAGTCTAACGCTTATCTAGCAATTCTATCACTAGATTAAAATAGTTGTCCTCAAGGCATTCAAAATAGTGGTTTACGACTGTAATTGCATCTGCATTTGAGCAAAAACGCTTGCCAGCTAGGAATCTTTTTAGATTTGGTAACATGCAAAAGTCACTGTGAGTTAAGTCAGGAGAAGATAATGGGTGGTCAAGCAATTCGTACTTTAAGTCGTTCATTTTAGCCATTGTTAAAACACTATTGTAGGCTGGTGCGTTGTCTTGATGAAAAATTATTTTTTTGTGTTGTAAACCAGGATTTGTTTTTTCGAATTTTTACATTACATTGATGCAAAATGTTGCAATAGTACTTTGAATTTATTGTTTTACCCTTTTGCAGTTAATGAATCAATAAAACACCCTTGAAGTCCCAAACAACGGTTGCCATAACCTTACCAGCCGATTGAGTTGTTTTTGCCTTCTTTGGGGAACTTCCTCCAGCTTCAGTTCATTGCCTGGATTGTTCTTTTTTCTCCGCAGTATAGTGGTGGATCCTGCCTCATACACAGTTATGAAACGATGCTTAAAATTCATTTTATTTTTCTTAAAACGATCCAAACAAGCTTGAGAAATCTTTATTCTTATGCGTTTTTGGTCGACTGTTAACAATCCATCGTGCAGAAAGCTTTTTCATCTGTAGTTCTTCATGCAAAATTAAATGAACTTGATCATTTGAGATTCCCATGATATTAGCTATTTCACGCACTTTTTCATCGATCATTTATTACCATATCCTGCACTTTGGCTAAAATGTCTGTTGTTCTTGCTGTTTTTGGACGTCTACTACGTGGTTCATCCTTAATGCTTGTTCGACCACGTTTAAAGTCAGCAACCCAATTTTTTACTAATTCATATGAAGGAGCACTTTTAGCTAACACATTTATCATATCATTATGAATTTGTTTTGTCCTGATAAACGTTTTTTATTTAAATAATTAACGACACCACGAATTTCTAATTTTTCTATTGTAAAAAAATCGCAAATGCGTATTTTTTAAACACCTGTTTCTATATGAAGGAGTTGGCAGATCGAAAAGAAATTTAACATGTTTTCATAGCACAGATGGAAGTTTCCAAAACACTTAACTTTTTTTGGTTATATCGCGCTTTCTGTTCTAGGATAAGAAGTTTCTGAACCGCCCTCGTATATGGGATTATTGATATATTGGTATAAATGTGTGCAGTTCTGCTTATTAACTTTTATTTGCCATTGTTTTAACCATTTTTATAATTCAAATATATGATTTTGTAAGTACTTTTGTAAGTACTTCTTGGGGGTTTCATGCGTGCTTAGAATAGCAGTATCATCAGCAAATGTAGATGTGCGAGTACGATTGTTTATCGGCATATTAAGTATAAGAAGGGTCTCGGGATACTTCCTTGAGGTACTCCTTATTTAATAGGTTGTACAGAGTTAAAAACATCTCCTTCTCTTCTTAAAGCTTAAATGTTCGACCAGTTAAGTAGCTTTCCAAGTGTTTATGTTTTCTTTTTTTAACACTTAGGTAATTAATATGCCTATATATTAATGAATTAGTTGTGTTACTTTCTTTGGAAAGGGATAGGTAGAAGAAGAATAGGTGAAGAAATTAGAGAAAAGCTTTTCATATGACAACACTGTAATTGCGCGTTATGTTTATTAGTAGCGCAGTATTGCAGCGCCTCTGGTGGCGAGTAGGCGCATTGATCAAAGCTTGATTTATAGGTCTTATTTAAATATTTTACTTTAGTGGCATTTTTAAATGCTATACCTCTAGTTTCAACTTGTATATTATATGATAAACAAGTAAGTAAAATAAGTAACTTTCTTTGTATCTTTTTTCTGATTTTGGAGTATCGAAAATGCTAAACCTTCCATCCCTGCACTGAAGCCATTTTTATTATAGCTGTTGTTTTTCTACTGCTGCTGATTTAACTATTGTTATTCATTTATTGTTGTTATTTTAATAATGATAATAAAGTCATTTTATTACACACTCTCGACCCTTCCTTATGCCGTCTCTGTATCTTTCCTTGCAATCAAATAAAGCAACACAGTCAGCCTGACATCTCATAACAGCCCAACACAGATATTTATTTATAACGAAATGAGTGCACATATTCGAGTGTTTGTTTACGTATGAATGTGTAAGCGTGTTTGTATAAAAACATGTGTACATGTATTAAAAATTCATTATTATTGTTATTGAATAGTTAAATGCAGGCATTTAAAACGACAGTATAAGCAGCAGCAAATGCTGCATCAGGAGGCTGCTGTATGGTCAAACTAAATAAAGCAAAATGTTAAATACAGATGATGACGACGATTTTCCACAAATTATGTTTGTGACAATTAACAATAAATTGCAAACCAATTTGTCATTACAGCCTGTGTCAAATAAGTAGCAATAGTATGGCTTGACAAATATTAATGCAGGATGTTAATGTAAGCTAAATGCACACAAACACAAAAATGAGAGTGTGGTAGTTATCTGGTTAATGTTAAATTTTCTTTAGATGCAAAAAGTGTTTGATAAATAGTTAATTGTGTTGCCAAATATACAAGCGGACTTAATTAATAAGATGTGTTGCAATTGAAATTCTTTTTAATGAAAATCATATATTTGTTTAAGAAGTTTAGGCAACGTAATGTTTTGCATCTACATACATATATGCCAGTAACTTTACAAACAACTCTCGCTAATTGTTATGTAGCACATTACTCTTACATTTTGTGATATGTATAGTAGTAATATTGTGACAGGTACAACAAAATTAACAATAGCAATAACAACAACAGCAACAACAAAAATATACATTTAACAAATTATTGTGTAAAGTCCATTATATAAATCCTGTAATGAAAAAGGTTCTCGTGAAATGGGTGCCAAGCAAAGTAAACGTAATTAAAATCTTATCGTTTAAAGACTGTTAAAACTTTAATAATTACCAGCTATTTCAGCTGGCACAATGTACTGTAATTAATCAACTTGCATGGATTTAATGTGTAATATAATTTATATATGGTTGCCAGTAACATGCAAACATGATTAAAAATCATTATGTATGCTTAATTAATGATTGATAGAAATACATAACAGCTGTTATTTACTTTAATCTTAGTGATGATCATACAAAATAAAGCACATACTAATAATATATGCTATTATTTTTATTTCACCCTCCCACCCCCTTAATTCCCCTACATTAGGTAAATTTTGTAATATTGCTAATTTAATAAACATGTCCCACCTCTGCTCCATAGTTATACATTCCTCCGAAGCAACTCTTGCAACTTATTAACCTCAACACATAATTAATTTTATAATGTTTGCACACATAACTATTCATTTATTAATGAGTATTTTATTAAATTTTCATTTCAAACTGTTTGCTTACAAATTTAAATTTATTTAATATTGTGCAATTATTCGAAAACTTAAATATGAAACAGTCATTTTAATTATGATGAGGAATTATATTGAATTTTCCATACATAGATAAAATATTTACAATTACAATTCATGTAATTAGATAATTGAAGCATAATTATTAAGAATTTTAACATCAATAAAAAAAACTCCAACAAGATTAATTTGTATGATGTAGTAAGCAATAATTAACTTTACTTACAAATGTAAATACATATTTAACACAGTGCTACAAAGTGACAAAATATTAACACTAAGTCTGCATTTAAAATAATCAGTAATTTACCAGAACTAAACTGAGCTTATTCTTAAAATAAATTGTTTTAAAGTTTCGGTAACAAGGAAAAAGTATGTTTGAAAGTGCACGACTTATAATGGATTGTTCCAAAATAAAATTTTTTCAAGCAATTCATAGAAAATTAAAAACCGGTGACAAGGGGCAGGAAGCGATAAATAAAGATAAGAATTGATTGGTGTTTAATAGGTAAAAGCAAAAGAAACTAATTTCGATCATCTGAAGAGCTCAAAATTGCTTTATGTCCAAAATTACAAATAGGTTTCAAGAAACTGCCGTAAATGCCAAAAATCCATAAGCAAACATAATGTTAAAAATAGTTTGTGTTTAGCTAATAATCATCTAGAGGAAATGTGCTTTGCTGAAATGAAATTAAATTACTGAAGAGGTTCGTTAGGGAACTGATACTAGAAATATCACGATATTTATTGAACGTGTAGCATGCACGATGATGGATCGCGATCCATATCGCAGAATGGCCTAAAATATGAAATCCAGATCGCGTATCGTGGATCTGGTGATAAATATTGAATGTGTAGCATTTTCAGTCAGTAAAAAGTGACAAATAATAATTAAGTGCGTATATTTTTTCCGATCCTGCAACCACTTTTGCTCCAAAATTTTCTTTCCACTTTTTTCTTCAATGAAAAAGCAAGCAAAATAGCTAAACAGGCTTTCTTTTGGTTTTCTCGCGACATTGATAAACGACCCGCACAGCACAAAAATAACATAAATACTGACGCGATAAATATTGAACATATAGCAAACGTTCGTGATCCATCAATACTTTAAAATGGATCGCGATCGAAATATCACAATATTTATTGAACGTGTAGCAGTTCCCTTAAGGATATGGGGTTGTTTTTCTAAAAAGCAGCGCCTATGAAAATACTTGCTGGGCAATGATACCAAGCACACATGCAAGACTTGGTTTAAGCAAGACAAATATCATGTTAGTGAGTGACCGTCACAATCGCCGGACTTCAAGTAGCGGAACATAAACTTAAAAACAAAAACAATATGTAGAAAATAATCGAGAAAGAATGGACAAATGTATGTTTGAAACTTGTTATGAATTGTAGATGCAAGGAAGTGTTCAAAATGATTGGAGGTTTAATAAATATTAATAATATGTGAGGCATAAATGTAGATTTGTATTATTTTAAATTAGTAGATAAATGAGGTTAAAAATTATTTGATGTGTTTATTTTAAATTAAATTATATAAACTAACCGACCAACTGATTATAATATGTGATAAGAGCATTATTTAAAAAAGTATCTTAGCAATATTTTTTTGAATGGCATGTTTAAAGGCTCAGTTAGCCGACTGTAATGGAATGCAACTGCAACAGTAAGAAACAGCTGATGGATATTGTTATGTGTAAAGTAATGCAAAAATGGTTATGGAGATGTAAAGTAACGCAACACCGTAATGTATAAATCTGTAAGAAATAGAATTTCCTTACATTTTCACGTCATTACACTACATTCCGTTACAGTCGGCTAACTGAGGCTTAAGAAATTATCTTTCTAAGCTTCGGTATTGTGATTGCTGCCACCAATTGGATGGTTAAGCAAATTAGATGTTTTAAATATTTTACCAAGTCTTTACAGCAGAGTCTCAATGCCTTAGATTAACAACAAGCATTACGCATTTGCATAAACAGCTGATATGTATATATCGCCAGGATTATGGCCCGAAAAGTTGTCAAATTGCTTGAGAGCTGTTGTAATATGAAATGATTCCGAGATGCCATTCACCATTTTCAACATTCCTAAATGACAGAGGTGCCTTAACTTTGCTGAAATGCATTTAAACTGTGGTTTTGTAAAGATTTAACAAGCAAAGTGTATTTATTTGCATTTCCTGGTCCTCTGCAGGATTTGTTATGGTATTAATATTTAGTCTGTTGTTGTTTTACCAGTTCTGTGATCATATCAATGGGTCAATAGTTGAGTCTAAATGTTCATATATACAGTTAGCAAGAAGGCAATGGACAAGACACTCTCCAATAATTGGAGTTTCCAATCTTCAGATAACTTGTTGCTTTAGCCTCGGGATTGTACAGATTATGCAATATTATGTTGAAGCCTGTTTAAAGTTTGGTAATTTCTTTCACCTCAACTAGATTTGAGATTAAGCAGCCCATGTTAATTTTTATGGTTGGTAGCTGTTTAATTTATTTAACTGATTTATGCGCAACTGTTACTTTGTTGTTTTGAAGTTTGTTAATTTCTTAATTTATTCAACTGATTCAACTGTGAACAGTGAAACCACTTCTTTAATTTGACGGTTATCAAAACACATTGCCATCTACGAATCACCAGGGGGAAGTTGTGAATCTACTTGTAATGCAGGAAATTATAATTGTACCGAGCTCACCAAGTTTTACTTGTCACTTACTTTGCCTTATAACAATCACGACTAGAGTATTCAATAACGCAAACCGTACCCGCCGGAAGCCTAAGTATTCAATCTGAGTTAAATAATAAACTATATTTTCTTCCAGAAAAATTTGCTAAATTTTTAGGCAGTAGAAATTGTTAAGGTAAATATGGTAAACTTAATTTATACTTATTACCTTGAAAAACAATCCTATTCAATTCAAAAGTAAATTTATATTTATTACTTTATTTAAATAGTTAACTTATGTATGTCTCATCAAACATTTAATATACAATTAACTTAATATTCCCCGCAGACGTATAAGTGATATTAAATGCAATTAAATGTTCGTCATACGCTTTAATGGCTGCAATTGTAAAAAGTAAACAATACGTACATACATATGGGCAATTTCACGTCAAGTGACCCAATTTTAAAAATCGATGTCTTCCGAATTGGATGAAATTTGCACCAAGGTTAGTACTATTGGATAGTAGGCCAGGCACAAATTCTATCTATCAGTCTAGAAGTGCCGGAGTTAGAGGGGGTCAAAGTTGGACATTTTGGTCGTACAGGGTTTTTTTAAATGAGTGTATCTATTCACCTATTGGTCCTAGCAAAAATTGTTCAAATGACTTTATATAGCTATTTATTCAATCATTCCAAAAATATTTTTTTTTTAATTTAAAAAAAAAAATGTTTTAATTTTTAGAATAATTAGTATTTAGTTGAACTGTTAATATTTAATTTTGATATTTCTTTTAGTTAGGCTTGAGTTCATTAAATTTAATTTTCATTAAATTATTTTTACTGAAGAAGGATGTGTTTTACAACTTAAAAATGTTTATTTTTGATAATTTTTCTTGACTGGGATTCGAACCTGGGTTGTTGGTTGAATTTACATATGTTTCGAGAAACACCACTTTCTCTCATCAGAATTCTTTTTGCGTTCTGACCCTTTGCACCACTACGGTGCCTGCTAGTCAACAGACAAACATCAATCCTTTAACCAGTGACTGGTGGTTCGAAGTTTTTCTGTAATTATCATTTTTATTAATTTCAATTTAAGTTGTTGTTTTTCCTTTTAATTTTTTTTTTCAAAATGGGCTTTTTTCCTCAAAACAAAGCTTATACAAATTCCTTTAAGACCTTTATAATCGCTTAATGGGATGCGAGTGTGATATCTATCAAAAAAAAATATTTTATTTTTATTTTTTTTTCAAAATGAAATTTTTTTATTTCTTCTCAAACGAAACCTTAGACCATTTCCTTTAAGAGCTTTGTGGTTACTTAGTAGCGAGGCATATCTAGATAAATATATTTTAACTCAAAAAGCAAAGTTTTTGAATTTTACCATGTGCACAAACATTTTTTTTTCTTTTTTTTACTGGATATGGATAATGGATTTTTTTTTTTCTCAAAGAAAGCTACTATCCAATAGTACTAACCTTGGTGCAAATTTCATCCAAATCGGAAGACATCGATTTTAAAAGTTGGGTCACTTGACGTGAAATTGCCCATATGTAAATGACATTTAAAAGGAAAACAATTCATAGACTTAACCAAACAATATTTTTTATAAATTATCAGGATTTTTAACATAATGCGTATAAATTACAAGACAATCAAATCAAACACTTAGATAAATACATTTGAAAATATGTATGCTAAATATTTTACAAAGATTCATTTGCTTACAAAGAATATACACGAGAAATATTTTAAACAATTTATTTAAATACACATTTGCCATTTATTTGTGTATGTATATCTATTACATTATACTTATACATATGTACATGTTGATATTTATTATATATACATAGTAGATGTGTGTGTGTTTTTTTTTTGCTTAAACTATCACAAATCATATTTATGATTTGTATACTTATTTATTTAATACTAAATAATAAAATATTCATACACCTGTCTCTGTATTCTTTGAAAACTACATACATACACACATATGTAGTTATATTTGTGATAATTTACCTGTGAAATAATAGACTTGGAAAATTAAATAAATGATTTTAAATCAAACACATGTGCATAATATCTGCAGTAAAATCTATTCTGCATAATTATGTTTATCTAACAATACATTTGTTATTGTTTTTATTGTGTGTTAAATAGCCTTGAGTAAAATATGTTTTTTGCTAAAATACTAAAAGTATGTTAAGGAAAAACTGAATGGTTGAAAGTTGTTTAAGTTATTCGAAGACAGGGTAAATTTATATTGAGTTATAATGTTGGTTACAGGAAACAGCTTTCAACTCAATAACTTTCAAGTCTGATATTGAACACAATAGGCCCACTTATTTTAGTTTAGTAAATATGTTTGTTAGCATTCATCAGTTAAATATGAAATAATGCTGAAGAAATCACGCTTACATAAAAATGGTGAAGCTGAAGCTCAACAATCTAAATAATGTTTTTAACGTGCGGACTTTGATTAAAATTTATTTGATTAAAATTTAAACAGATTCTAGTCTAGGTTGACACATTTAAAACACAATATCAAAGTATTTTATTTTTTTTGTAATTTTTGGCTTTGACCAGCACTCAGGGGACGATCCCTACTCATACAATGCACTGCGTTGGAACTAGGAAAATAGGTTATGGGAGGGAGGAAAGAAAGAGTAGTGTTTGTGAACATTGGATTTAAATTTTCTCATATTTAAAGTAGCAGGGAATACTTCTGCTGGTAGATTATTCCACATACGAACAATGCGGCTAAAGAACGAATTTTCCTCATAATGTGTTGTGCGATCCACTGTCCAGTCGACCAATATGCGGGAACTAGTTCCCTAATTTCAGCAGAATGAAGCAATACTGTCACCGATACGCATCTTCGCCCTCTCCTGTACACGGTTCAGTAACTCCAAAATAGACTTCCATATATGAGAGTTGTATTCCATTTTTGGTCTAATAAATGTGGTTTAAATACAGGGTGGCGCAAAAGTAATCCTCCTATCAGAAAATGCTATAAATTTTGCGAGGCCTCTAATGTCAGTTCTGTTTTGACATTTGTGTAGTAAACACATGCGAAATACACGTTAATAAACAATCTTACGCTACACTGCTCCAGAACGCGGAATATTGCAGAACTGACATTAGGGGCCAATCGAAAAATTTATAGCATTTTCCTGATAGGAGGATTACTTTAGCGCCACCCTGTAGTATGGAGATAAGATGGAGTAAAGTATTTCCTACGCCGTTTTAAAAACCCAAGGCATTTGAACGCTTCTTTTGACACTTGAAAAATGTGTTTGGTCCAGCGAACATCACACTGGATTCTCATGTCTAGAACGTCAAGAGCGTCTAATTCCTTAACATTTACAAAAACACATGAAACAACTTGATTTCTTAAAATGAAACATAAAGATTTGACACATTTATACGTATGAGTAATATTACCAATTAATAACATTCATACGTTAGAATTATAAAATCTATAAGCGAAAGTTGCTCTTCTCCTGACCAATATATTATTGCAAATAACTAATGTCTGTAATAGTTTGTTTATCAGCTCATATACACATTACGGTGGCCCAAGATTTTAATATAAGCAAATAAAAAGCCATTCGTGAGCAAGCAGAATAAAATATTTAAAAACTAATGAAAATTTTATTGTTCCAAAAATTAGGAATTAGATAACGTTCCAGTGACTGCCGAAAATTAAATATATCCACAACGTGTCACTGCTTGATGTGAATTTGGAAACACCTATTCAACCAGACTGTGTTTGTTCTTTCTGGCTAACTTTAATGATATTGATATCGTCAACACATGAACCGTTGGAATTAATCTTATTGTGGTATTTGAAGTCAAAGGTTTATGCCAACATGTAACTAATTGTCATACCAATTTAGACTGCAATGAATTTATTAATGGTCTAACATTCATTTACTAAGAAATATTGACAGCAGTGTATTTTGTTGCTAACCTAATGCTCGTAATTTACAGTAATAATCATACAAACTAATAAATAAATACTCCTTCATATATATGTTCATAATATGTTTAAATATTTGAATTTGCTCTTTTAAATAGTTTTAAATACTTGAGCAACATACCCATAATACATTTTATTTTTTAGTTTTCATAAAATACCTTGAACTTGCTGCAATGCCAAGAATGCAAGACATTTTAAGCATGTTTGCAAGTGTCGGTCGTTATGCTTTTGAAGATAATCCATAGAGTCAATTTAAAATGGAAGTTTTGATTTACTGTTGTAAATAAAATTTTTAAATATTTGCAGATTTTATTATGCAAATGTTAGTTAGTGAATACATTAAAATTTACCTGCCGGCATTTCATTGTAAGGAAAATTTATATTTTAACACCTATTGTTTATTTTAACACATACATATGTATATGCACATTGTCAATTGTAGGCATCATGAGAATGCTAAATTTCTCTCAACTTAATGCACAGTGGTACAGAAAATCTAAATTTATACATATTTACAAATTGATGGTAATAAGAAACTTGTCCAATAATAATACGAATACACACAGAGAAAAAGACTACATGTACAAGCTTACCACAGCAATGTGAACATTTTTAAAAACTTTTCAACAATATGTTTAATATGTTGCTCTTTTTATTTATGATAGCGAACAACATAATATAGTATAATTTTTCATCATAAAACATTACTTAATTGCTATAATCATATATATGATAGCCGTAATTATGTTTGCAGAACTCATAATAATAATTACAGTGACCATAATATTTTGCCACTGTTCACCACTGTTCGCCACATTAACGAATTATGTTACCCTTAACTCATGCTTCTTTATTAATAACAACTGAATGCAAATGAACAATAAGATTTACCCAGTAAGATATTTCATCTAAAGTTAAAGTAAAATTCACTATGTATGTAGACAATGCTAAAAACTAGAAGAAAGTTGCACAACAACAGCAATAATAAGATCTTTAACTAGATTACTGCCAGACAAGAGTGACATTAAGAGGAAATACTACTAAATAAACACTTTCCCCCCAACAACCTTCGCAGCCTTGTACGGTTTTGTACTCCTTTTTATTGTTGCATGTTTTCTTATGTAGTTAGACAATAAACTAAATGCAAGATAAAATGTTTATCTTTTGGTGTTTGCATACACTTTAAGAAATTAATGAAGTGTTTAATGAACTATTTGTAATTATGGGAAATTAATTAAATGCTTGTTATGAGTAGCAAATATTGTTTTAGAAGATGTGTTTCTGAAGATTTTTGATGGTGATTTGATTTGATTTGATGGGAAAATAATTATTTAATAGCATAGTTTTCATATCAACTTTAATATACATATGTATGTAAACTAGACTAAATGGGAAATTTATATCATAATTATATATTTTTATATAGACTGAATCGTTTCTAGTAAATAAATTTAGCAAAATTCCAAATAGTAAAACTTGTAATTAAAAAAAAAAAAAATCTTTCACCAGACTTTAGCCAGCCTGTATACACCCACATGAATTTGTCTCAAAATGAATTATGTTCTTATTTTTATTAAATTTTTCGTCTTTAGAAACATAAAGTTGATGATGGTTTTTTTTAACAATTTCATGGTTGTTGCTTTAAATTGGCCCACATCATTTTTCAATGAAAACAAAAACCATAAAAACTAAATAAAAAATTTGTCTACAAAATTATAAAGACATTAAGGAAATTCTGTTATTATTAACGGATGTCAAGAGTTTGATTGAAATTTATGATGCCAAAATAAATTTTATGCATCAGATTAAATGCAAGTATTAAACTATTTAATGTAGTATAAAGTTAAATTGTTTGTGTTTTAATTAAAACACGTTCGATTCTAGTTGTAAAAAAGCACCGATATGGTTATATCCAATGTGGAATTGATGTGGGCCAAGTCACTTCTTACTTGAGCAGGAAAAATACAGGTCAACAAAACAAAATGGCGAGATTACAAAAAAGTACAATAAATTAGTTCTTATCTAAGCGAACGTTATCGTTCGACATCGTGGGCCAGGGGGTTAACTAGTGAATTATCGCATCTTAATGCGCATTAAGTTAGACGTAAATGCACGAAACTGAAAAACTCAATTTATACTGCATTTAGCTATTTCAATATGGCAACATCGTAGAAAATCAATAATATGTTATCAAATTGTTTACTATTCTAAAAGAAAAAGAAGACAATTGTAAAATTAAAATAATAAAAATATATTTCCAGAATTGTCTTTCTCTTATTTCAGAGTGTCCCACTGCGGTCCCCACATGTACCAACACGTTCAGGTTATTGGTTGCTAGTGCATGAACAATTTTTGAATTATAAAACAATTTCAGCAAAAGTAATTTCAGCTTTTTTTTCAAATAAATACTGATTTTTCAATAAATGCCAAACAAATTTTTTCATAATTAAACAGTTGATGACAAATAAACAGCTGTTACGTAAATGCAGTTTAAATGCAGAAACTGTCGTCTGTCACGGTAAAATCTTAATTCAAATTAGTGAGATTTTAATGCGCATTAACTTTGTCGTCTGTCTATGGTATTACATATTTTAGTTTTTAAAAGATTTACGTTTAAATAACAATAGACTTAATTTTTTGTTTTTAATAAAATCAAAAAACAAAACAACATTTTTTTTATTGAAATTTTTCAAGTTTTACTGCATATTTTGGAATTTTTAGTGCATGAAAATCTTAGCCCTAGTTATAACCCATTCCTTAAACCATAGATTATATCTGTTATATCTGTGCTGTAAACTGCCCAGTTTTGCCATACACATATTGAAATATCCCTACTCAAACGCAGAAGTTGAGAGGAGTTTTAGTGTCATGAATTTATTCAAAAATAAAATTAGAAATTATTAACAGTAACAGTTTAATACACATTAAATTTAGCCTAAAAAGAGATAATGTATGTTGTTCAAACTACAAAATACCTGACGAAGTGTGCTCAAAAATTAATTCGAATGAAACATATAAAAAATCTAAATATTTTATTGATTGATAGTGTCTTATGGACTGAAAATGATGATGAACAAGAAATTGAAAATTTGTTCAGTAGTATGAAATGTAATTGAAATATGTTTGTATCTCATGATAGTAATTTTTTTCTAATTAATTATTTTATAAAAATGTGTTTGTTGTTTTGATTTTTAAAAGAAACATTTTATAATTTAGCCCCTTTTCGCACTTTATCGAACATTTTGACAGGATATGGCTTTAAACGGATTTTTTTTTCAATTTAGCCCTTTTTCAAAAATGTTTACATTGGCATCACTGCACGTATCCCTCTATATAGTGAGGGCAGTCTAAAGGTCCTTAATAACACTACATTAGTCGAATTTTTTAAATAATTTTCGAATTTGAATAAACCATATTTTGTAATTGGCTTTAATCGTAGTTAATTATTGAATTCCAGTTTAGTTTTAATCACTGATCTTTTTAGCTTTATTTACTGATATTAGTTAAAAGTGTATTAACATTTTTAAGATAACAATAATTTATAACACGTGTAATTTATTCAAGTGCATTTTCACACAAACACAGAATATAACGGATTTTTTCAAAAGCCTTTTCCAAAAAACACTCTGAATTTAAATTTTGTATATACAAAAAAAAAATCTATAAAATTAATTAAATATAAACAATTATTACTTACTTATTGCCACGAATACTCGCACAATAAAATGCATAAATAACACAAAGTAACAGTAAAGCTTTTTCATTGTTGCATTGTCATGTTCGACATAATACTCAATCGTATATATCGTGTAATAATTGTACTTTCATGTATTTGTTTTTGCATACAGGTGAGAGAGTGTTTTGATTGCAAACTCCAACCACAATGGCAGTGATTTTTTATAACCGTATAGTCGTTATTTGTGTGGTGCATTGCAATACGTACCTGGTTGTTGTTTTCTATTTATGATGTTAAATAACACTTTGCCACAAGTATCTGAAAAAAAACACATAAATATGATAGATTTTAACCGGTGAAAGAGCGGGTTAGTTTTAACAAATTCGGAGATATTCAGTTTGTAATAATAGTTTCCAAGTTATGAGTTTTGTATCATGTATCTGTTCTAAGATTTCTTACTATCATTGTTTTAATAATTTTAATATTTTATTTTGGAGCAAGATCTGAACTGCTAAACTGCTTAATATTGTATTGTAAAGATTTCAAATAAAAATAATTCAGTTAGTGAAAATTTTGCTTAAGCTTTGGTAGATTTTCCTCCCAGTATAGATGTAATCAATCCCAGTTTACTAACAATTTGTTTATTTACCCCAAGTTCAGCTCTGCTGCAATCATACCCTGTATGTGATTCCCAATTTAACTTCTAGTTTTGTCGGTGAACTTTTCTTAGTGCTATTTCAGCTTAGGCTGACCATGGACCATGACACTGCAGTGTTTTTTCAATTTTTCTTTTGTATCTGGTATTTCGTTCACACATGTATCTTCAATTTTCGTGCTCTTTGCCATCAAGTTTCTACTTTTTCATGCAACTCAACATGCAAACAACTTCGCGTAAAATAAGACGTTGGTTTACGTGGTAGTTCACTACGTGCGAACACTTAAGTATAGTCGAAGAGACCCCGTTTTAATAAAAATAAGACGTAAAAAATAAAAAAAATAAAACAAAAGGAAATAAGAAGATTGACTAGTACTGTCAAGTGTGTACCGCTTTTATGCTATTTTCCCTTTTCACCCAAAAATCCTTACCTTGAAGTATCGGAATTGAAACTAGTAACAGCGGACTTACTCTACTATAATCGTCAAGTTTGTCATTTTTTACTTTTTACTAATAGTATAGATTCAATCATTGACCATTATTTACTTTATTTACTCCCAGTTTACTTACTGCTGTTTGTCTTTAATCGTATTTATTTAATCTCAGGTTAGCATCAATCGTTAACTTTAATTTACGCCTAATTTTACATCAGACGTAGGTTTTTTAATATGAGCGTGTGAGTCCCAAAACTCGTTCGTTTCAAAAATTTTAAAAATGAGATAACAATGGATGCTGATAGTTCTTTTGCTACTTTATAAGGATAAATATACCGATGGTATCAATTCATATCATTTCTTATGTTTTTTTTATATCCTAAAATTACAGTTCGTAGCAAAACTGTTTTCTTCCAATTAACAGTCATTGTCAAAACTGTCTCGTTGCATATTTCGTAGCAAAGCTCGTCGCTTCCCCGTCAAAGCACCATCGTGTGTGGTGAAATTCCAAATATTTTTATGTAATAATTTTTCCTTATATTAATGTAATTGTTAAGATTATCACTCGCAATTATTAAGATTATTATTGTGATTTGTTAGAAATACAACAACCATTAAAATGGTCAGATAACTTTGCATGGGGAGGCTAATTATAGAATGAATTCCTGCGACCTTGAACAATTTTTGAGGCTAGGCAAGAAAATCCAAGATATTATTCCAAAACTACTTCCCATAAATGTGGCAATTAAACTTGACAAAAAAAAAAAAAAAAGATGTTGCAGCCCTTTTGTCCAGCACTTTGTAGAAAATTGGCGACAAAACAAAACCTTGGAATTTTATGTTTCGATTTTGAACAACGACAATGCTGGTCATTGCGTGGAAAAGAAAACAACTAGGAGTATACTGAAGACTGAAGTATTTTCTTTGTCTGTTTAAGAAATCAAATATTTTATTTTAATTTTTTAACAAGTTTCCGAAGTTTTAATAAATTTTTGATATTTCTTTTTTAGTTAGGCTTTGAGTTCATTAAATTTAATTTTCATTAAATTAATATATTTTTAAAGTTAGCTATATAACTTTAAAAATATAGTGACGCTCAGTAATTTATTTTACTGGTGTGTTATAAGTTGCAGAACTTGTTCGTTCCAAACTTCAAAACTTAATTTTTCTTTAGTAAATTTTTTTTTAGTAAATTTTGTAAATTTTAAGGTTTTAATAAAAAATATCCTAATATTTATGAGTTAGTAGCTTAAAACTTATTTGGCTCATTTACTAAGCTGTAGCAAGTTTTTAGCTTTTTACCAAAATTTTGTAAACATGAAACCAACGAGTTTTGCTTCTCACCTCCTTATAACTAACTATGATGCAGATATTGACTTAATCCCAGTTAATTATTAATCATTGGTCTTTATTTATTCGAGTTAAAGCATTTTTTTTAACTTCAATCGTAGTTATTTAGCTCTAATTGTTTAACCTTATATACTCTCAGTTTAGCTACAATCAGAGCTCTTTAAACATATTCAATTTAGCTTCAATCATAGATCTTTATTTACTTCCTGTTCATTCACTTCAATCACAGTTCTTTATTTATTTTTATTAACCTTTACTCGTACATCTCTGTTTTGTTTCAAATGTAGATTTTTTTTACTTCCTGTGTAGTTTCCATTCAAACACCAGCTATTTTTTGTGTTTAATATTTACAAATAAATTCAAATTTCATATATATTTAAGTTATTGATCTTTGATGCTTTTAGAAATTGTCAATTGTAATTGTAACCCTTAAAGGGTTACAAGTAAATAAAAATATTGAGATTCGACATTTAATCACTATTAAATGTAACTGTATATTGTACAATATAAATGTTTATCACAATGCAATTGTGCGTGCCAGTTATTGTATTGAAATGTTTTATGCGAGCACACGTATATACACATAAAGTTAACGAATACACTCTTGGCAATATAATTAGCAGCACGATCCATTGCCGCCACAGTATGTGCCCTTGTCTAGCTAAATATTCAATAACAAGGTTAAGTAGGTGTAGCTATTAGTCCGCGGCTTTTTCGACTAACAGATTTCTGCTGCAGAAATTACAACTATAAAATTTCGGTTTCTCAGAGTATCGTAGCGAAATATCAAGACAATTTACTGAAAATAAAGCTGTTATATAAAAACTTTTACACTTTTTCTATTATGTCAATAATTTACAGATGAGACAGAGAGATAATTAACATTGTTCTCATGGAAAATAGGATGATATATTTAATAACTACCATGTATTGTATACAAGCATCAGAAGTGTCTGTGTACTACTTAAGGAAGAGAACCCCCACATATATCGAAACTATATGGAGCTGATCCTCTCTGAATGAACAATTACTTTGAGTGCTTTTCAACTGCAATAGTAACTGGCATTTGGGTCGATGGTTGATCGTGGGCTGTGAATGACTCTGCAGAAACTTCATCAATTATATACTCCTAAATAAATTTCCCAAACAATCATGACACCATGGATATGTTTAAGTGAATAGAAATGAAATTGCTCTGGTATGTACTTATGTGCACATGTGTATGGTGTTTGTTTGCCTTAATGGTTGGCATGTTTTTAGGGAATATTTGGAAAACATGTAAAGACTATAAAATCATAAACACAATTATTTGTATGATACGAATATTTGTGTATAACATACACAAACACTTAGTGGTATTTTATATACATATATATTTACACACATACATATGTAGTGTATTTAAAAATTTTACACCTTTAACCATTCCATAGACACTAACAGGCCATATTAAAAAGTTATTATTAATACCAGGAAATATTTGTTTCGTGTTTGTGTGCGTGATATTGAGTGTAAATAAAATCTGTGAATTTTTTATTAATACATAAATATTTTATTTTTTTATTTATTAAACAAAAAATACTTTTGTTTACTTGTACCAAATAAATATATTTGTTTGTTTTTACATATTTTACTCTTATGTATATTAAATACAAACAAAATTCTTAGAAACTCATTGCCTACTTTGGGGCTTAACATATTTATTATAACTTGACCTTTGAAAGTATGCTGGCATTTATTTATATATTTTTTCTATTGATGTAACTACGTACGTAGTTAAGTATATTAGATATTGATTGTTGTTTTTTGTGTCTGACCAACTTTAAACACCTAACCAGTGTTGCCAGTTTAGCTTTTTTGGGGCTAGCTTTATACCTATTATATAAAAAACTGCGTGTAATATGTTGTTCAGACATGTATTTTTAATTGAGTCAATTATTGGTTGAGAACAACTATTCAGGTTTATAATATTAATTGCACAATCATAGTTAATTAAGAATACTACTTTTTAGCACTGACTCTTAAAAATCTGATTTGTTGGGTGAATCTTATTTCATCCTTTAGCTTCCAAGACCAATCAATTTAAAAGCTTAAGCCTACCTGATGATGAGATTGTATGCCAGAAACCGATTGAAAATTATTAAACTAGTTAAAGAGCAAACTTTTTTGACATTTTCAAAATTTGCTACTTTAATTCATTAAAAGATGAATTAAAAAATAAATACATTGTGATAGCGTTTCAATTTAACACGGCGTGTCATTGTAGTCAAGGCATTGCCTACACGCTCCTGGTTACATGTCTGATAGAAGGCATACTTGAGAAGGGCAAGTAATACCTCATGCGTAAATAAAGAACTGCTAAATTAACAATTTTATTAAGGAGATTATTTTTCATAAATTCAGCATAGGAAGGGTTGTATATGCTACACGCATACTTTACACCACAAACTTTCATAAAAGACTAAATTTATACACAAAATAAAGATTATTCCTATAGTGACGATATATAGCAATCATTGTAAAACCATTCAGGTTTCATATTTAAATCATGATTTGTAGACCTTCTTTTTAAATGCAATTTTTAATGTGTATGGGTATCCAATCTTTTAGAATGTGTTAAAAGGCCTACAAATGAAAGCCCCAGCAATTTTTACAGCTGGGTATATTTACTAACAAAATAATTACTTATCTGTAATTAATAGTTAATAGGGACAATGTGACATGTTTAATACTTGATGTACTTTTAAATTTTATTACTTTATTATAATTGAGGTTTTTGTTTTTCCTCACGGGCTATTTGATCAATAATTCTTCCTTTTCGTTCTAACAAATGTAAATAAAAAACATTTATGGTTTTTTATATATTTGTTTGTTTATAATGTTTATAATAATTTATTACTTTATGTTAATTTTAATTTTACTTTTAATTCAAATATCCAGAAAATTCAAATCCGCCTTTTTAGCTTTTTTTTTAAAGGGATTTAACTGTTTCTGGGTTTTTTTCAAGCCCATTTAGCTTCTCCAGCACCTGGCAACACTGCACCTGACATTGGCCACCCTTGTTACAGGTAATAAGTAAAAATTATAAAAAAGAATACATAACAATCATATTTGTTACAAAAAGAAAAATATATAAAAAAATTTTCCTAATCCAATTATTGCCATTATTTTTGCAGTATTTTACTATGGCAATATTTATATTCATACGTTACACATATTATTTTTAGTTTTTACTTGTATTAATATTGATTCTATTAAATACTGAAATGTGTAATACACCCACGATAAAATGTATATAAAAGTTTGGCAAAATTTTCTAGTTGGTTTATTACATGATGTTACACAAAAAATATTTGCCAGAATGACTTTGTGTAGGTTGTTGGCTTATTCTGCATTAACTATTAAACTGCAAAAAGTACGGCTAAATTGTGTAAAATTTTATAATTCAAAAAAAAAAACATATGTACGTATAAAATTTACATATAACAAATTTATAATAACCCTGCATTAATTTTGAGTCAATTGATTTATACGCACTAATTCACATCATTTGTTCAGTTGTGCTTCAAAAATTGAAAATTTTTCAATTAATTAAAAAATATATATATAATAATTAATTTTAAACAAATATTATTATTAGTGTTTTTATATCGAAAACATTACAGATACAATTGGTTTGTTTTATGTGAATTGACTTTTAGGCACTGTATGTCAGGCCATCGTTAAATTAAAGTGACAAGTCCCCTTCATATAATGGTTAATTCTTTTTAATTTTAAATAAAACATTTACGGTCTAATTCATACAAATTAAAGTAGACTTTAAATGTACTTTAAGAAAATTTTGTATGAAATTTTTGTCTAAAAGCACAATTCAAACCTACTATATTTTTTATGAATACGCCAGTTAAAGTATAACTGGATGTCGGAATCATTATTATTTATTAATAGAACAATTTGTTACATTTCGTTTTTAAAAATAATTCCATTAAATGCTGGCCCCGGTATCTCTTGCAAGTGCTGTGTCGTAGTTGTCTTATCGAAAAAGACTATTGACTTCACGTAACCTCAAAAGAGAAATAAATCCAACGGTGTGATATCACACTATCTAGGCTGCCAGTTAACTGGTACAAAACGCGAAATTAGATTCTCATTAAAATTGTTTCTCAATAAAACTATTGTTACGAGCACCGTATGTGTCTAAAGGAATTTGGAACACTGATTCCAACTGCCCATAAACCATATAACCAACAATGATTTTTTTTTGCATGTAACGGTAGTTCAAGCATCTCTTTCTGATTGTTTATCAACACAAATGCACCAATTTTATGTTTTTGTATATCCATCTAGCCGAAAATGTGCCACGTCACTGAACAAAATTCAGCCAAATTAATTCAAAAATAATGCGTATGATTAATATTAATTCAGCTGTATTTTGACAAAAATCTTAATAATTTAATGATTTTCTAAAATAAATAAATAACTTAAATTTTATTTTGAATACAACTAAATCAGCTTTTAATAACTTGAAGCAAGCCTCCAGTTAATATCAAAAAAAATGCCGAGTTTTTTAAAAACAAAAATTTTTATTTTTTTTTTTTATTTTTAAAACCTTATATAAATGTGCAAATCTAATACTTATGTATTAAATGTAGTAAACAAAGAAGCTTAAGGTTTAAAAATTTCTTTAAATTTTTAATTTTTTTTTACAATGCCCACTGTGCGTTTCTAGATTTTCATTATTTTGATTAACTAGCAATAGATCTAAACAAATGCTTTTAAAAAATTGGAAAAATTGTTTAAAATTTATGATTTTTCGTTAATTTGTTCATTTTAGCATATGGGGCGTATGATTAATATTAATCATCATGTGTTTTGACAAAAAACTTGATAACTTTATAATTTTTAAAGATAAATGAATAATTTGGAATAAATGGAGTTGAAAGAAACCAGGGGATCTTCTTTGAGCTATTGCAGAGTCCCATGACTGAAATCTAAAAGCAAATTCAAGTCAGGAATATTAAACTTGTGTTTTTTGTATTTGTGTTTTTCAGTGTTAATTTCCGTAATTTTAAAACTATTGATTCATTCGGATAACATTAATTCAATGTCCGGTACAATTTAAATCCTACAATCGATCCAGGCAGATCATTCATGTCTTTAACAATTAACAGTAAGGGCTGTTATAATGGCCACACCTGGCAGACAGGGAGATAACATTCCTCAATGTAGTGATTTAGGATTCATGAACTTTATATTTTATATTGAAGTTTAGCTGTGATTCATTGTCTACTCTGAAACTCTAGCACATTGAATCATTCGATAGTTTATAGTGCTTCTAATGTACTGCTAAGTAAATTGTATGTTTAGTTCTCCTGGTGCCATATCTATACTGTAATCGCTAAATCTATCATATATTATTATTAGGAAATACTTGTAAGCCTAAACTCTTGCTTACTGTGATTTTTTTTTTTATACTTTTTTTTATTAATTATTGAATCTGCCTTATTTTCGTAGGCCTAACAATAAGTCTTCAAATCTTAAAACTAAAATCAAATCTAATTACTCTCTAACAGAGCATTAATTTATTATTGGCTGATAAGCTCTACGAAGCCTAGACTGTGTCTGGCTCTGAGCTGGAGTTCTGGCAAGCGGATTTAGGTGGGTTTGTAGCTTTTTGATGATGATGCTTACTGTGATGGCTTTGTATTACTAAAAGTATAATTACAGGCTTATAAGTATCAAATACAGACTTTAAACCAGTCTTACTTTATAAAATATCGAGACAGTTGTACACTTCTATATCTTAGGTTTGAATTGTACAGTCAATTGTACCAACATTAGGTTCTCATTTTTATATTTTATTGTCTTCTATAGTTTATGATTGTGCTTGAATTGTATCCTTTTCCTGGTTATTCGTCTTAACTAAGATTGTGTGCTTACGAATTAATTTGTTTTTCTTTCGTTATAAAGTTTATTTTTTTTTCAAATCGTGATTTGTTTTCTCGAGTTTAATATAAATACTTCGTTCGGTTTTTGGCGCCGTGAAATTTTTTTCACGAATCGAAAAGAGAAATTCTAATTCAATTCGCTTGAATATTATATCAATATAAATATATATATTAATTCCGATCTATACTCTATACTACTATAAGGTGCGTTAACTTTAGTCTAACAGAGCAGCATCTGAAGCATCTGAATTGATTGAAATGTAAACTAAATTACTCTTATGTAGAGCTACTTTATTGTTCATAGATCTGTTTAGAATAAATTTACATCTAAACAAAGCAAATTTTTTATTACACTCCCTTTTCGTTATGTATTTGCCCTCAAAAGACATCTATAGTATTTTTCCAAATAAGACAATAAATATTTTATCCTTTACTTCATTTACTCCCAACTGTTGTCTTCCTAACCCGGAAGTATTTGTCACCCTTTTATATTTTATTCCGTTTTCAATTTCCATCTTTTTTCACCATTAACTCAGCATTTTTTTTGACCCTAAAATACTTTCAAATGTAATAGAGCACAGTGCAATAAAAACAGTGTGTAAAGCTTTATTTAGTAATATGGCTGGCATACACTGGCATACATTAGGTTTTAAACTTTCTTGTGATAAAAGAAAAAAAAAATTTTAACAAATTCTTATAAAAGAAGAACAAATAAAAAGAAGAAACAGAACGACGTTTGTGTCGGCGTCAGACAACTTGTTAAGAACTACTTATTCTTTTTTACAATTTTCTTATTGCACTCGTACTTTACGAGTACAAAATAATACAATAAAGCCACGACAATGCACTGTGCGGGTGAAGGGGGGCAGTTAGTAACACGCATAAAATAGACATAAAGAACCTTTTAACCTTCAACTGTCATCGTTGTTTTTCAACACACACACATACATACATACACACCACCTTCACATCTCTGACCCCTTAACACGTTTTCATTTTTGAAAAAGAATTTATGCATGGGATTTTTACTTTGGCGCCAAATATAATTGAATTGTAGAATAAGAAAAATATAAATCGAGTAAGAAAGAAATATGGAAGGAAAGGTATCCAGATATAAACTGTTGTTGAACCAGCAAGAGTGGACTTAAATAACAAATCAAGTCTCTTTAAAGAGGTTAAAGTTCATTTAAATAAAACATTAAACATATCATTAGTAATAATGTTCATGAACTAGTTCACTATCAACCATGTCACAGAAGTGTTAGTGGAATTGTTTTCGTATTTTGCTTCTATAGAAAAAGTAAACGAAAAATTTGTTCGGAATGAAACCAAGAACTTTTTAAAACTAAAATTCCACATAGCAAATTAAAAGTGGTTTTAGTCTTCGGAATTAAATTCTGTGACATGGCCGTATATTTTATTTAGAATTCCGAATAGTTGTCTGATTACTTTTTGAGCCCAGATATTCACGAGCATGTAAATGTCTAACGTCTTGAAGTTTTTATATTACAATTTTATTATAATTTATTTATATTTAAGCTAGCTTGATTATTTAACTGGCACTAATGCAATTGTCTACAATGACTGCGTGTAGGGTATATTAAACTAAAAAAAGTATTAAATACAATATATGTATCAATAGAAAAAAAGGGTTAATATTTCATATGTAAGAATACACACATCTACGCAAATAGCGAAAAATGCTTTCTCAGCTTTATTCCTTGACTGTAAATCAATTCTGGCAGAAATTTATGCATATAAAAAAAACTAACAGATACATCCCTAAGTATGAGTAGAAAAGTATTTACTCGTAATATGAAAATTTCATAGACTCTATCTATGGTTAACAGCTGCTTTCCAAAGGTGCTAAAAAGAGTGGTAGTAATAAATTTCGTATATAGAAAATAGTAAAAAAAATTTACAAAATGGGAGGCTCTTCTTACTATTACATACTTTTGAAATACTTTTTATGCCGAACTTACTTCAGACATACTATTTGTAGTTTTTTTCTTTTTTTTTTGTAATTTTTTTACCGCTTTTTTGTGGCATAAATTTGCATCTTATTTACGAGTGGAAAATGTCTGAAGGTTTCTACCGCAGCTGTCAACGTAAATTAATTTTTAGTACATTTTTTTTATTAGATATTACTTACTTATTTCATTATTATACGTGACATTTTTGTTTTTTTTTTTTCTTTTTTTTTAAACTAAAAAGGAAGGTTTGAAGTGTTTAAGAATTTGTAAAAATTCTTTTTAGTGTGTAATACAAGGAAAAGGAAGTGCACTTGCTGAATGCACTTAAAGAAATGTAAAAGAATGCATAAAGTTTCTAGCAAAAATTTGCAAATTTAAAATTTTATATGTTATTTACTGTAACTGCTATCTGTATTACTTAAGGTACGGTCTCATTTGGTAAATATTCATTGAAAAAAGCGTAACCACTTGTTTTAGCAGAAATTTGTTTGACTTTTTTTTACTCTTACAAGAATTTTGCAAGATCAAACAGCATCAAATAAATTAAAATTAAATATTTGTAATCTTTCATATTTCTTTATTTAGGCTCGAGTTCATTAAATTTAATTTACATTAAATTATTTTTACTGAAGGTAGGAATTGTTACATGAAAATTATTATTAAAATTTATTGATAATTTTTCTTGGCTTAGGATTCGAACCTGGGTTGTTGGTTGAATTTCGAATCCTAAGCCAAGAAAAATTATCAGTGAGCAATGCTGTAGACTAGGAAATCTTTTATAAATTTGTTTTTACCCGCCCACAATTTCTCAAGTTATACCTCTATTTGAAAATTTTTGTTCAGTGTACTTAAATATTTATTACCTTTATCGATTGTTTAATATGATTTATTTATATTTGCAAATTGTATGAATATTTCAACACTATATAACCATATACATATATATTTATATGTATAGATATACTTGTTATACTGTTAAGTAGGGTGCAGTAGGCTGCTGCAAACTTATATCAGAAAAAATTCAATGTAAAATAAATTTCTCTTGAACAGTTTTTAAATCCTTTTAAAACTACTTCAATACATTCAAAAATGGAATCAATTCTATGTTATTGCACATTTCTCTTACATATCTTATTAATTTTTAATGTGTTTGATATCAGTTTAAAAATAGAAATGCAATATTAAGATGGCATAAACAAGATTTGGATTTTCAATTCTGGCTCAAAAGAATTGACTTTTGGGGTGCAAAGTTCCATACCAAGTATCTCAAAAACCAATGTTTATATAATTCTAAAACCTAAGATTAATTAAACTCGTGAAGATATTTAAAGTGGACACAAAATTTGGTTAGAAATTAGGAATTGAACAAATTAGAGATATAGATCCCATATATCTGAAATCTATCTCTAAAATATATACAATATTTCGGTAATTTTCTATATACAATTGTAATATTTAAGTTGTTAGATTTAGCTAGTCAATGTAAGAAAGAGCTACTAAGATGAGGTCGCCTATCTCACATTACTTACGATTGTATCTCTCCGCAGTCCTAAAAAGTTGATGTGGACCTATTATAATGAACCGTGGGACATCTCATGCTAAGTAAGGCATAGGTAAGTCGATTTAGTTTCCCTCAAACCGAATGCCTGACCTTAGTACACAGATTAAGACACTGGTTCCCAGGCAATAATTACCTTATTGTGTTTTCTGGTTCCAAATTTATTAATCTACTAAAATATCTCAGCTAGATATTAGATCCTGTCAAAATGGGCTACTTTGTCCCTCTACACGACTCTTAACGGGGAGTGAACTACCACGAAAACCAACCAAACAACCATACTGTGAATTATATGAACTTAAAATCTTTTTGATTCGCATTACATTATATGTGATAAACAATTTTATTAACATTACCAGAAATAGTAATTTTGCTATTGGGTGTATAACTTAAAAATGACAGATTTTATTTTGTAACATTTGTACAATATGCATTTATTGAAAGTATTGGCTTTTTTATAACAACATATAGATTCCACGCCAAAAGACTTGCTCATTTTTGTAACCCAAGAATGAATCGAGCCAATTTCGGCTATACTGTTCGGAAGTGAAGCGCAAACCAGAGAGAGTGTTCCACAGCGATCGAAAGAAATAGTAATCGGAAGCGACAAGATCTGCACTGTAATGCGATTAAGGCACAACTTTCTAAAACTGCTAAATAGTTTATAACAGGTATTGCAACATATTACCTTGCGATGTCTTGATGGAATATTACGCTTTCACGTCTGTCCGCATATAATGGCCGTTTTTCAGCCACTTTTCGCTTTAAACAAAACAGTTGCATTTGTCACAGTTTCCCTATGATGGTCTGGCCAGATTTCAGCAGCTCATAATAGATTGCATCTTTTTAATCTCACCCAATACATAGCATTACCCTTGAACCATGGATATTTGGCTTTGGTGTTAATTGTTCTGTTGAGTAAAGCTTCACAAACGATATCTTACGCTATATATTTAATCCTTTAATTCCCAGTGGAACATAGGTCCGCAACAAATGTTCTCTATTGTGTTCTATCAGTAGACATAATTTCCATTTCACTCCAAGACACCTCATGCTCGTTCAACTCGTTCTCAATTTGGCGTCTCCACGTATTTGCAGGTCTGCCAGGTATTCTGGACCTTTGGGGGTTATATTCAACGGACTGTCGAGTTAAATCATTTACTGGCTTTCTCTATGCTATGGGTTATAGTAATAGATCCACTTCTCATCGCATATAATTATATACCATCAAGCCATATTCCGAGAAGACATTTGCATGGGGGGATATGACAAATCGTAGACTGATTCGTATCATTTTCAACAGCACTGTCCTTTTATAATATAAAAAAGTGTGCAAAATTTCATGATATTATCTTCATTATATTAGAAGATTATAGCAAAAAATAGCTGAAAAATATCGAGGTGGTCTAAAAACTTTACTATTGGATTTTGTAAATGTCAGTCCATAATTGGGCATAGCTCTAATATAAGGTCTATTTGACCCCTGTTTGCAATTAAAGATGGTCGAAATCGATGCTTTGGACCAAAGTTTCAGACAACCGCGATATTTATTCTTTTCTATTGTAAACAATATCATGGAACTTTGGATATGATTACTCAGAACCGCCATACTTATTTGTTTCTAGAATATGGCTCTATGAAAAGCAGTATCCATACAAAATTTTGCATAAATAAGTTTCGAATAAAGAGAATTCACAAAATCAAATTTTATTTGTATCGATCCATAATGACCATAGTCCTCATATAAAGAATAATTCCAAAAATCACTTAAATATGTATAAATCCATTATAAGAAAAGTACAAATCAAAATATGCATAAATCTTATACACACGCAAAAATGATTTCCTTTTGTAGTGTTTAAGCAAGTTTTCGGATATGCAAAATGGCTTCTCGGTTGCAATTTACACCGTACCCGATTTCTCTGCTTTTGACTGGATCTTACTGCTTGCAAATGTTTTCAAATTGCTGCTTGAGTAGCTCCTAATGATTTTACAATATCTTGTTGAGATTGACAACAATCTTAACCCTAGAACATTAACGTTAGTCGATTCGACTAACATCACATACGTTTTCGCTCACATGTTTATATTTTTTTTTTACCAATCACTCTCAACTCTCTTGTATACTCAGTAGTCGGTGTTTTCTCATTGTGAATGGTGGCATTGCTGAGGTAAGTGTTGCAATTTTTGAGTTATATATCTCGTGTTAGTCGATCAAAAAAATTAAATTTGTTTTGCATTTAATTTTTATATAATTTAAGTTTTATTGTTTGTAATAAATTCTGTGATTTTATTTTTTGTTTTTGTTATTTTTTTATTATTTTTAGCAACTGATCTCAAAAGTATTTTTATTAAATATATTATTTTAAATGAATTGTTTTATAAAACCTTAAATTTGTTATTTCATTTACATTTATAATAAATCAAATATCAACCTTTATTACATGTGTTAATTTTACATATATAGATATCGAAAAAATCGGTTATAAATATATACGTATATGTTAGTTGATTGGACTAATGATTAGTGTTAACGTATAAAAAATGAGGTTAGTGTTCTAGGGTTAATGGAGTAATGCCTCCAATTCTTGGCTTTCAAACTTTTTTGGCTGATCTGTGCTATCTTTGTTTCCCGTGTCAAAATGACCATTTCTGAACCACACAAACCATCTTTGTTACGTTGAACTTAATGGAACACGTTCCATAATAAGCTTCGTTTAGCAATCGGTGTAATCCAGTGGCACACTTCTCGCATATGACGCTTTGTTGCCAAAAAATGGGACATTTTCGATGCAAAAAAACTTACTTGCTGCAAAAGATACCCCATCTGTGTTGATAATATAATATAATACCCTACATCCACTATATGTAAAAACCAGAGCTGTTAATTAATGATTAATAATCTTAATGATTTGTAATCGAATCAAATTTTTTTGTTTCTGTTTTAATTGATTAATTAAGATTATTTATCGCAATTAAGGATTAATAATCGATTAGAATTAAATTTAGGTCAGGATTAAAAAGGATTTATTTAGATTAATTAGATAAATCTAAAATATTAATCGATTAATATTTTATATTAACGCAGGATTATTTTTAAAAAATAAATTAATCCGAATTAATCCTCTTTAATCCTGATTTTTATTCTAATCGATTATTAATCTATAAAAATTAAGTCAATTTTAATTAATCGATTAAATTAAAAAAAAAACAAATTAATTAATTGATTATTAATTTTAATCCAAATTTAACAGCTCTGGTAAAAATACAGATTTTCTGAAATGGGCTCTATATGGGAGCTATAATTATATGGGAGCTTTGACTAATTATAAACCTATCATCATTAAACTAATCCGAATGTTTTGTATATATGTATAGGAAAAAGATTTTAAGAGGTTTATGCTCTTTAAATGGATTGTTGGAAGTGAGCCCTCAATGGAAGCTATGGTCAATTATAGAACAAACTGCACAACATTTGTAGGTGTAATTAGGCTTTATGTGCAACTTATTTGAAACAAAATTAAAGATGTGCTTATATCAAATTTTCATGACCGATAAATCCCTATTTCGAACAAAATTTTCATACTAATTTTATCGAAATATATTCAAAATTGCGACCAGTGATGCCAACTTTTCAGAAGTAAAACGCGCAAAACAGTGCCTCAAAAAGCGCTAAATTTTAATTAAGCTAAAAGCGCCAAAAAGCGCTAAGATAAATTTTAATAAAATTGGTTTTAAATTCAATATTTATATAAAAATTTGTTTTATTTGTACATTTTGAGATCATATAATATATTATATTAATTTTAAAGTGTATATCAGCACAAAAATATTTTAGCGAATTCAGTTAAAACTGTTCATTTTCGAACAAAAATGTAGAATTTTCCTCTTCATCGTCTGGCCAAAGTACTGTCTTAATATAAAATTTTTCAATTGAATTAATTTTTGTAGAAACATGTGGAGGAATTTTATAACTTACACAGCATGAATTTGCCATCTTTAATGCGTATTTAATATGAATCAAAGAATTAACGGTATTTAAACACATTCTGTTCCGAATTTTGTTTTTAAAATAATTCATAACGCTAAATACTTTTTACAATTCAGCATTGGAGTTAGGATATGTCAAAATATCTATGATATTTTATCCGATGAAAACTAAAATTGCAGCTTTACTATCTGTAAATGCTGAACAACACAATTCTCCAAGATGATCCACAGTAGAAAATGGACTATAAACAGCAGTATAAAGAGCAATTATTGCCAGACTTTTTTGCTTTTCATTTGGATTTTTTAAAGCTTCAAATGAAATTTCACTTTGAATAAGTTCAACATTATTAAATGGTTTCATCGCTTTCTCAGGTTTTAATGTCTGGCAGTGTCGAATTAGATCAGAACGCTTTGCTGCAATTTGACAATTACAATAAATACATAAAGCTTTTGTATCATCTTTCGATGGTCTTATCCATTTTTAAAGCAATGGATCAGATTCCCACATTTTTCAAAATTTTTGTACATAACGCTCCATCTAAAAATATGTATAAATCATTATTTCATTGTTTAACAAAATAGATTTGTATTTACCTTTGCAAAAAAAAAACACATTCAATTATGAAGAAAAATATAAAGTTCGTTAACAATTCTTTTTTATATGCTTTTAAATATTAGTTGCAAAAATAGAGTATGTATGAAAAAAAAAATATCAAATGTACCTTTTTGTCAAAGTGATTAGTTATATGAAAAAGGCGCTAAAAGTGCTAAATGAAAAACGAAAACGCGCCAATTTAGCGCTTTTTTAAAAAACGCGCTAGATTAAAAAAATGCGCTTTTTGGGTGGTCAAAAAGCGCTAAATCTAGCGCGAAACGCGCTAAGTTGGCATCGCTGATTGCACCCTGTACCCTGCTCATACTCCCCACTATGGTGGTGTAGGTTATAAAAATCGTCAAAGTAACATCATCAAATTCGGTAACAATAATTAAATTTCATCATTAATGATTAGTTGAGAGTAGGGGTGCTGTTTTCCTATTTATTTTATATTTTTTATAAGACACTTTAAACAACTTCTAAAAAAAATCAGTTTCCTTTAAGAGTTATATTTAAACTTTCAGGTTTTTGGAGCTGGCTAATAACTAGTACAGTACAATATGTAAAATGCCGTGATGGAATAAAGAAAAAAAAAAACAGCAAAAATTGTTGGCTTGTTTCAAACTACATATATTACAGACACCTCAAATGCAACAAATATTATTTAACTTTGCCTAGTCATTGTATGTATTGCATTGTGTTACATTTGTGTCATGTTAATTTCGTTTTTTGAAAAATTTAATACTTTGTTATCAAAGTAGTAACCTATACATACTGGTAAATAAAGCATATATTAACAGAATTGTACCTTTAAACTATTTATTTATAAATGTGTAAATATTTATATATGTAGATAAGAGAAAAAAAAAACAAACTAAACTTTAAATTGACCCACTTTATGAGTGACTGAGTGGCTGGCTGGGTGAGCAAGCAGGTAGTGTAATACAAACAATAGTTTTTCATTTACATTTTTGTATCTTTGAGTTATTGAATAAATCTGAAAATATTGTATAATTTTTGATTTTAAATTCTCTAAAGGTTTATTTTCGTATTCCTCTATTATATTTGCACCAATACCTCTGTAAAGCTCTGCTGCTTGTTAGGCAGTGTTGACTACACTACTGTTGAAATTCTAGGTGCAATTAGTTATACAATAGATTTGGAATTATGCAATATATTTATACAAAAATATATCATTTAAATACCGCACAGGAGTAAATTATTGATTGACCTTATAATTTAATTGAGCTTTTGAATTCTGTCTTAACTATTTTTCCACTTAGCTCTAACCATCATAGACCTTTGCCTGCTGGTTTCATTTCGGTTTTGTTCATTCGTTATATAGATACGTACTTATGTACATTTTGTTCTTTTTTAGTTTTGACAACCTGTTACGTTCAAGACGAAAAAACAATCGAAAAAAAGTGTTGCCAGTAAAAAGCATTGTTCATGTTTGTCTGAGATTTTTGTTTGTTTCTCGTGTTACTGTGATTTTTGTTTTATTTATTTTAGCCATTTATGTTTTGGTCTATTTCAATTTTTTTTTATTTGTTGGCAGTTTGAGTATACGTACATAATGTTTGTAACTATGTAAATGACCATAAATATTTGCATACAAAATTTTTCATGATTCTTGTAGTTTTTATTCCCCCATCATATTTGCACCCTTTTGCACTTTTTTTTTTCTTCTCTATTTTTGCTTTTTTTAATTTGTTTCTATTTGAGCAGTTATTTTCTTTTGCATGTTTTAGTTTTGTATTTGTAGTTCTTTTGTTGAATACATAAATGTGTTTAAAGCTTAAAATATTTCTCTTTAAGACAAGTGCATTCATTTTATTAGAATTTCATGCCTTTAAACGGTATTATAGACGTGTGTTGAAGTTGAATTTTTAAGGAAAATATAAAAATATTCAAAATAAGTGTGGAATTTTAATTATAAAATTTAATAATATTAAATAAGTAATATACAAATCATTATCAATTATAAAGCAATATATGTGGGTGGATTGAGAAAATTGTTTAGTGATATAATAATAAAAAAATATTCATAATATCTTAAATAAATAAATATCAAAAATATGAGTTGTGAATTTGGAGGAAATTTTTCAAATTAATTTTTATATATTTTGGTAAGTTATTTCTTAACCCTTAAATACCTGAAATTGACAATACGTTCCAATTGCAGAAATAAATGTATATATGTATTTCATCTGAAAATTAGTTCCAATTGAGAAAAAAATACTCCTGGAAAGCTACAGGACAAAAACAAGGAAGACAGTCTGTAGACGGTCTTAGTGGCTAAACGGAAAAAACCCGGTTTTTTTTAATACTCAACTGATGACCGTCCATAGACGGTATTAGGCGTTAAAGGGTTAAATTTTTTGGATTACAAAATACAAGATCTTACAAAATATAATACGTTAAATGAACTAGCATTTAAAATGGTTTATAGTGCATAATGTTTATTTGCTTCCAGTCTTTGCAGTAAAATTACTAGCAACTCAACATAAATAATCCCTTCCAATAAAGATTTATAAAGTTTTCAGCCCCGTTTCCCGATTAAAGTTCACAACACTAAGTATTTTGTTGTTGTATGTTGTAAACTGCGATTACGATTCACAACACTTATAGGTTTGTTTAATCTTAATAAAATGCATGTTGTGTTGTAATCGAGACAACGCAACATTTTAGTGTTGTGAACTTAGTAGCGATTTTATCCAGCAGAACATTCTAGGAGCGCTCCGAAAAAGGAGTCAGAAAGAGTCAAACTAAAGAGGATTTTCGGAGCGCTCCAAAAAAGAAGTCAGAAAAGAGTTCAACTATAAAGCATTTTCGGAGCGAAAGAGAAATTTGCTTCAATTTTTTTGAATTCCATTTTATTTTTTTTACTGTAAATACAATTTATTTAATATTTTTCCATTTCTAATTTAGTTTATTTATAAATAAATTCTCTTTTTGTTTAAGTAAAACAATTAAAAAAAATGTGAACTTTTAATTTTTTGTATTTAAAATTGCAATGACTCTTTTCTGACATGCTGTCAGAGCTCTTTCTAAGTCCAAAAAACTCTTTTCTGACATTATCTCTTTCTGACGGACCATTTTCGAACGTAATGACCCTCTTTTCTGAAAGTTTTCGGAGCAATAATGATTGTTTTTTGGGCTCATAAAGAGCATGAACGCTCCGGAAAAGGTGTCAGAAAAGACACTTTTCGGACTCATATGGCTTGCTGGGTAGTTTAAAAATTATTGTCTAAACAAATCTATGAGCTTTCCTTACCTTTCCAAGATGAAGAGGTTTAATTTTCTTTGTTCCAGAATGAGACTAAAAATAACGCGTCCATATACATAATTAAAAATCAAATTGTGATTTACATTTTGTTTTTTAAAATAAGTCACTCAAAATCAGCTGTTATAAAATGATTTTTGTTTACATGGTTTGCCATGACCTCTATTAGTTTTTGTTGTTTTTTAATGCTTTGGTGAGAGACAAACTATTCCAATTATGGTTGATCATAATAACTGTTAACATTCTTTCTCTTTTATTTATATACTACACAAATATTTTTATACCCTACACCATCATAGTGGGGAGAGTATATTGGATTTCTGCTGATTTAAATTTTATAAATTTAGAATCAAAAGTTAAAAAAAATTGAATTTTTCTTTTTGGCAATTTTTGTCAAAAAAAAATACATCCTTCTAAGGTGGCTTCATCACAAAAATGAACTGAGTATTCAATAGGTTACCTTCGTTTATACAAATCAAGTGGGTGTTGGACCAATATTTATGGGCTTTACAAATATCAGCAAAATCCAATATACCCTTCCCACTATTGTGGTCTAGGGTATAATAAAGTTTGTATATAAATAATACAACTTTGAACTCAGGAACAAAACTAATTAAGATCCTCTTTAGGAGTCTAACCTTAAAGATAACTCAGTTGTTAATTTTTTTTTTTTTTTTTTTTTTTTTGAGTAATTTTCCTACAAATTTTCAATATTTTTTTATTGTATCAGGCCCTAATTAAGTCTTAAAGTATACCAATCGACTTATAATCACTTTCTGATTCGATCTAATAACTGTCCACGCAAAGTAAGTGTCGCAATTTTGAATGTGTTTCTATTGTTAAAATTGGTCCATTATTTCATTTAGCTGCCATACAAATGTCCTCTCGAAATAGTTCTTTATCGATCATAAATGTTTGAGTTATGAAAGTATCCAAATAAATTTTGCCAGAAATAAGCTGTATATGAAACCTAATACATATTTTGTTCAGATCGGTCAATAATAAGTTATTGCTCCCATATAAGCTTCCATATAAGAATTACTTTAACAGGCATTATAATCGGGCTTGACCGACTATACATTTTAAATTGATATTTATAAAATTCATTCCAATAAATATTCGTTTAACTGCAACTGAAATCTTTATAACAAAAAATGAAAGAGAGTTTTCATAAAACGCATTCTTGTTCATATTCACAAACTAACTTCCAAAATCAGGGACCGTAACTCTTATGACTTTTATCAAAAAAATCAAGAAATAAGAGTTATTTTTTATTTTTATATTTTTAGATAGAAAACAAGAGTTATTTTTGATTTTTATATTTTTAAATGATAAATAACTTATTTTTGATTTTTATATCAATAATAGAAATCAATTCAAAATTCGTGACATAGGTACGCGGTACGCCACCTGTTGAAGAAAACTTATTTGTAATAGATGAAAGCTCCGTTGCAAGCTGTCGATCTGTTTTAGCAGACGGTTGAAGGTCAATGGAGATGAATTATTCGTCTTCGGACGACGATGATACTCCTACGACAATAAATGACAGCGTCCGCAAAGCTTATTTTGAAATAGACAATTACAATGAAAAGCGTTTCGATACTTCTGCTAATTTATTGGAATATTGGGAGAACAAAAAATTTGTGTTTCCATGGCTTCGAAAATTAGCTTTAATTGTTCATTCTGTACTTGGAGCTAGATTTTTAGTTGCTGGCGACTTTAACGCCAAACACACATTTTGGGGTTCACGTCTGGTGACCCCGAAGGGTCGTGAACTCTTCAACACCATTGCCAAAATGGGATTAGATGTACTCTCAAGCGGGCATCCCACCTACTGGCCGACGGACCGACGGAAGATTCCCGATGTTATTGACTTTGGGGTAATGAAAAATATCCCTGTAGAATGGATGCAAGTGGATCCTTCACTGGACTTGTCCTCAGATCACTCTCCTACTATCATTTCAATGCATTTCCCTCAAGTGTGTGGTTCTCCATTTATGAAGATGACTAAGACCCGAGTAAGTTGGATAAAGTATAAAAAGTATTTAAGTTCCCACTGCACGGAAAATGTAGTGTTGAGAACTACCGAGGATATTGATGGGTCGATTGGCAAGTTTACTGAGGACATAAGAAGAGGTGTACATCACGCCTCCACATACGACGTTGAGTGCAGAAGTGAGACAAATAGAACTTATTTCGCTGAACTCGATCATCTCCTGTCAGAAAAAAGAAGAGTTAGAAGAGAGTGGCAAATTCACAGGTCTCCTGAACTGAAAGCTAGGCTACGGGTATGCAGAGATATACTAAGAAATTTCTTAGAAACCCAAAGAATGGCTTCACTTAAATCTTACTTGGAGGGTCTTGATAGTACCCCACAATCTGACTATTCGTTATGGAAGGCGGCACGAGGTTTAAAAAGACCAGTTAGAGGAAAGTCTCCTCTGCGAAATCCGACTGGTGACTGGGCTAGAAATGATTCCGAGAAGGGGATTTTATTTGTTAACCATTTGAGAAATGTGTTTACTATAAACAACTCAAATAATAACGAATCTGATTTGCCACCACTTGTTATAAGGCCTCCTGTACCTCTAAGACTAAACTTTCGTGATGTCCAAAACGCTATTGGTACTCTGAACCTTAGAAAGGCTCCAGGTATGGATAAAATCAGCAATAAAATGCTTGTGGAGTTACCTCGTGTAGCAAGAAGAATTATCCTCTTTATCTTCAACGCTATTTTACGCCTAGAATACTATCCTGCAGATTGGAAGGTGTCTATGATCACTATGATTCCTAAGCCAGGGAAGGACCCCACTAAAGTAGAGTCATATAGGCCAATTAGTCTACTGCCGACAATTTCAAAACTGTTTGAAAAATTGTTATTGGCTAAGTTGACTCCAATTCTGAATGGCACTGAATGTATTCCTAATCATCAATTCGGCTTCAGGGCTAAACACAGCACCATCGAACAAACACACAGATTGGTAAATGTGATAAGAGGGTCGTTTGAAGACAAAAAATACTGCTCCGCCCTTTTCATTGATGTGTCGCAAGCGTTCGACAAAGTTTGGCATGACGGTTTAATGCACAAAATAAAATTAACTCTGCCTGCCAACACCCATAAGCTCATGGAAAGTTATTTATACGGTCGCAAATTTAAAATCAAAGAAGGTGATTTTTTAAGTACCGCTCAGCCAATTGAATCAGGTGTGCCACAGGGTAGCATACTGGGCCCTACTTTATATTTGATATATGCCTCCGACATGCCGTCAGACCCCAAAATCCATACGTCAACTTTTGCAGACGATACAGCCTTTATCAGCGTCCATAAGGACCACCAAGTTTCATCACAGAATTTGCAGAATTATGTTTAGAAACTAGAGAATTGGCTTGAGCTTTGGAAAATCAGGGTTAACGAACAGAAATGTATTCATATAACTTTCACATTGCGAAAAGATACATGCTCGTTCATCAGAATAAATAATCAAATTATCCCGCAACACAATGAAGTCAAATACCTCGGAATCCACCTCGATCGTCGTTTAACTTGGAAGTCTCATATCGACGCAAAACTTGCCCAGATGAGACTAAAAGCAGTGCAAATTAATTGGCTAATCGGCAGAAATTCTACATTAAAGTTGGATTGCAAACTTTTGTTGTACAATGCAATTCTAAAGCCAATCTGGTGTTATGGAATTCAATTATGGGGTACTGCCTCAGCATCCAACATTGAAAAAATTCAAAGGGGTCAAAATAAGATTCTACGTACAATTACTGCAGCTCCATGGTACGTTAAAAATTCTAGAATTCACAAAGATCTAGGCATTCCTTTGGTGAAAGTCGAATTTACAAAACACGCCTCAAAATATGTCGGCAAACTTGAACACCATCCAAACCCACTTGCACGAGACATCCTTAACTTTACTGGCCATGTTCGGTTGAGAAGGAGGGATACCCTTGCTTTAACTCAAGCGCAAAACAGATGACTGAATCAGTGGATATAAATTTTTTGTAGTATCATAATATTTTGTCTAGCACTGGCTGGACTTATTATTTTCTTTTAGTATTAAGATTCGAAAACTTATTGTCATTTCATTTCTGAAGATCCAATAAATAAATTAAATGTATTAAAAAAAAAAAAAAAAAAAAATTCTGTACCTGCCACTCAAGTCAGTGTAGAAAGGTAATTTTCAGCATTCAGATTAATATTGGGAGATTTGAGATATAATTTATCTGAGGAACATTTAAAATCAATTATGATGGTAAAATTGAACACCTGAAAACGACCTCTTAACACTGACTTGAATGGCAGCCATAACTTATAAGCTATTTCTATGCATTCATGTTTTTATAGCTGATAATGGATAAGTCACATAATAAATTATATTCATACAGAAATTTGAATAAAGCAGAATATTATAATACATACGGCATCAACAAATAAATAAGAGGTTTGAATTGATTTTTATTTGATATAAAAATCAAAAATAACTTTTATTTTTTCATTTAAAAATATAAAAATCAAAAATGACTTTTTTTTCATTTAAAAATATAAAAATCAAAAATAACTTTTATTTTTCATTTAAAAATATAAAAATCAAAAATAACTCTTATTTTTGATTGTTAAAATAAAAATCAAAAATTTAAAAATCATGCAATATGTTGGATGCTTTTCGCCTAAGAATCATGATGGTGTAATTAAAAGTTTTCTACGATGTTCATTTATGTATGATTTATTTCTTCAAAAATTGAAAAATAACTCTTATTTCCGGTCCCTGTCCAAAATTCTACGGTTGAGTTTTGATTTTCCCACTCATATGAAGTTAGTTTTTACCGTTTTAGGTCAAGAGTTGTAATCTGTCTATGATCTGTAATAAATTTGTGTCATTTATGCTTTAAAATGTTCATATAATTTTGCTTTTTTATTTTCAAGCTATTTTAAACAGAAAATAAATTTGTATTCTAAAATTTTTAAATGCTTACAAACGCTTATTAAGAAATGCTAAATGCTAAATTTAGCCGCAAGAATACTTAAATGGTAACACTGGTTATATTTTATACCAATTAATATGAAATTGTGACCATTGTTTTAAATTAATACAATTTTCAAAAAACAAGAACATTATGGAAGAGATTTTTGCAAAACCAGGCAAAAACTTGTGAGTTTTTTTTAGTTTATTGCAGAAATAAAAATAGTTTAACTCTGAAATAAAAAATTTTTTTTTAAAAAAAAAAATTTGTGCAAAAGACTAAAAATACAATAAAATTTAAACTTGTTTATTAGCTACAATTTAAAAAAAAATTTTTGGAAAATCCCAAAATAGAGTTTTGGCCATAATAGACGATCAGGGCTGGGATTTGCAGAATAATTAAGAACACATTGGGTCATATAAAATAGCATATTAATTTTAGATAAAGACTCTGTGATTTGGGAACATTTGCCTTAAAGTTAAATTTTACATAAAAATGGCTAAATTTTGAATGGCTTTGAAAAGATTAAAATTTTGTTAAACAAAAACTGTTTATGTTTATGTTTTCCTTTGAATAAATTTAAACGATTAAATGTCTATTATATTTTCTTATTTTGATTACCACTTGCATTTGTTCTTGTACATTGACAATTATAACTTTTGAAATCTGTTTTTACTTTACAAATGCAGCTACTATTTAAAATTGTTAACAATGTCATTAAGCTCTAATTATATCTATCAACAATATAATAAAAACTTATGTCTCTCTTTTTCACCACAAATACAATCAATGAGTGGTTTGTTTTTTTTTTTTTGCAGAAAATTAAGAAAAATACTAAAGATATCGTTAAAAATTATAATTATAATAAAGACATTTACAGGGATATGCTTATTGCTGGAAAAGCCACAGCATTTAAAGGTTAAACAGATAACAATGAAATTATTTTAGAAAAAATGTTTAGAAAATAAAGAGTTTTTTTTCCCCGCTTAAAAAAAGAAAAAAATAAAACACACAATAGAATTTGTATAGTTGTGTAGCTCCGCTTATTCGTGGTTATTGTGGCATATGAATAAATTAGTCACTTACTTGCTACACTTTAACTTCTTGCATTTCTTTTCTGTAACATGTTGCAGTTGTTGTTATTTTTATTGTTGTTGTTTGATCATTGTAAACATTGGCAACAATTTGGAGAAAATTGGCTGCCAACTTAAAAAAAAAATACAATGAATGAAACAAAAAAAAAAATATTGGAGTTTGATGCTGCTTTTGTTACTCAACTTCTTGATAAACATGGCCCCTGGTGGATAAAACGATTATTTACAAAACACAGCAGAGAAAATAAAAATAAAAAAAAATAAAAATCAGTTTGAAGTGAGAAGGGGCAATAGTTGGGAAAACAATAGCAATTCAAAAAGTTAGGAAAAAAAAATAAAATTTGTAAAGTCGAGCAGCTTTAAGTTCAATTAGAATTTGAATACTAAACTGTGTGGACCCAGCAGCATGTTACATAGGGTGTTGTCAAAGGAGGCGTTATTTCATAAAAGGAAACAGAATGCAAAACCAATAAGATTTTTTATTTACTTAAATATCAATTCGTCACAATAAAACGTCTACATCTGTTACTTTTATTTTGTATAATGAAAAGTCTAATTACATCTCTCAATGAAAAACCCTTTAAATGCAGTTGTTTGTTCTAGGTTAGTTGGAAATTCCTCAGACAAAAAAAAATCAAAGAAAATTAACCAAAGAGGACGTTAACGTTTAGCTGCAAGCACCAAATTATTCTTTTTTTTTCTGTTGCAAAAATTGTTGTGGCAGCACCATTATTATTGTTATTGTTGTTGTTTGAGTTGCATTGGTTTATATTCCATAAACGCACACACACATACTTAGACAGACACACATGCCCAAATAACTTCCTTAGGAGGTGTCATTTATACAATTGTCCATCTGCCACTCTGGCTTTCAGTTGATACACTGCTGACATGCAGCTCTCAAACGACGATCTCTCTACTCTCCTACTCTACCTTCCCGTCAAGTTTAACAATTTAAATAGCAGCATTTCTAAACATACATACACTGCACTACATACGTTTCAGTTTGATAGATTAGCTGCTACTTTTGGGTCTTCTAAACACCAAGACAGTTCAAACTGCAACGGCAGCAGCTAATGCCACAGCAACAAGAACAAGAACAGCCGCATTAACATTTACATCAAAAATCAGCTTGAGTTTTGTGTTCTTCTACACAGCAGCACTTTGCTCAATTAATGTTACAAAATTATCCGTTGTTCGTTTGCCCGTGTGGGCAATTGTTGCATGCCACAATTCTACGGCAACTTGTAGTTAGTAGTAAAGGGTGTTTTTTTACAGGTTTGTTTTTCGAAAAGAGATAAAACTGGCATTTTGTGGTCAAATCTGGCAACTCTAATGTCATTTATGTTCAGTTTGGTTTGCCATTTCATCATGAACAGGTTGACAAAAGAACAACGCTTGCAAATCGTGCAAATTTATTTCGAAAATAACGGTTCAGTTCGCGAAGTTTACCGCAAGCTCCGTCCATTTTATGGTCGACATAATCGTCCATCAGAGCAATTAATTCGGTTAACCATGGATCGTTTTCGCACTACGTTTACTCTATGTGATAATACGCATCCGCAGAGACGTCGAACAGTGCGCACCGAAGAAACAATTGCCGCTGTAGAGCAAAGTGTTGAAGAAAGAGGACCCGAATGAATCGATTCGCCACCGTGACCGGTATAGAGCCATGATAACCGACTATTTTGTTCCCGAATTGGATGGCATGAATGTGGATGAGTTGTGGTTCCAACAAGACGGCGCTACATGCCACACAGCGCACGCCACAATCGATTTATTGAAGGAAACATTCGATGAGCGCATAATTTCGCGGAATGGACCTGTCAATTGGCCACCAAGATCGTGTGATTTGACACCATTGGATTATTTTCTTTGGGGATATGTGAAGTCGCTCGTCTACGCCAACAAACCAGAAACGTTAGGGGAATTGGAAGCCAACATTCGTGGCGTTATTGCTGACATACGGCCCCATATGCTCGAAAAAGTGGTTGAAAATTGGACCTGTAGGCTTTATTCGAGCCAGCCGCGGCGGCCACATGCCTGAAATCATATTCAAACATTAATGTCATAAAATTATCCTTCCAATAAAGCCAAATTGATGGTCATTAAAACGATTTTCTTGTGTTTTATTTAAATTCGAAGTTCTATACCTCTCAAAAAAACACCCTATATTATAGAAATTCACTGCTAACAACTTCTATAACAATGAGCAAATCACAACCTACAAACATATTTATTGTAACAGCGTTGTGTTTTATTTTTTTTTTGTTTCTTCAAATATTTTTGTTGTTGTTGTTGTTAATATTTCAAACTAGAACTATCAGTAGTTGTTGTATGCTGGCAACAACTACTACAATAATGACAACAATAAGATGAACAGCAATAAGAACAACAATCATTTACAATGGGCACATCAAGAGTAACGACAATGATATTATTTATCCTAAACGAAATATTCAAAGCAAACAAAATTACGCTTAAAGTTAAATAGTAGGGATATGCATGCAATAGATTGCATTGGGCACATAATTACAATCGTTAAGTGAAATCAATAATGAATGTCTTTCCGTTGAGTAGACGTTGCAACTTGATAAATAGTTGCTTGAATGTTTTTAAAATGTACTTTGAATATATGGAAGTTGTATTCCATGTGTAGATGGTGTGAATGTTATGGAAATTAAATGAAATGAAGAAAGCTGTGGTATAATCAGCCTTATTATGAGTGTCGTTTTCTTTTTACGACAACGACTGTTTTGTAATAGATTAAAGACACAAATTCAATTTCACCTTTAATATATCACGAAAGAGTCGTTGTCGTAAAATGAAAACGACACTCATAATAAGGCTGAATATTCTGATAGCTAATTCGTCAAATACTATCGTTGGCATATTGCCCCAATTTTGTGTATTATTTATTCGTTGACACCAGACTTCAATTACATACCTTGCTGAATGTTGGACCTATGATATCAATATAGCAATCTCTATGGCAGTATAATGTATTTTTTTTTTGTATTAACTGCAAACTTACCTATTAAAATTGCTAAGCAGAATATCCAAAATAGATTTCCAAATACAGCCATTCTTATTCATAAGGAATGAAAAAAGCTTGACCATCCATTGAAGGACTATGAATATGAGTTGGCAGATTGATGTAAAAACTCTTAAAAAAGAAAATTCTAAATTTTTGTATTTGTCAATATCCTCGTCATATGTAGGGGAGAGGGGCACGTTTATATCCGGGGCACCTTTGAACTATGTTGATAACATCTCAGTTTAAAATTTTTTCCGACCCTTAACCGAGTTTTTCACATGCCAACCTTGTTTTCTAGCAATGTCAACAACTTTTGCTAGTTTTTTCAGGTGTCGACCGAATGTAGTTGGGAGAACAAGTTTTCACAGTGCCATTGTAATTTTTTTTTTATTTTTTTTTTTTTTGTAAGAGTGTAAGTATTCAGTGATCGCTTTCTTTCGTGAAAGAAATTTATTGCAGTCCAAAATTCATTTCAAACAAAATTAAGTTAAGTTATATGATATTTATGTAAAAAAAAAAATATTTATTATAAATTTCCGTGAAATGGAATGCCAGTTCAGGTTTGAACAAAGAAAAAGGGGGCATCTTTGAACATGTTAATTTATCAACCGAAGTACCAAACATTGTTGATTCTCTCTTATTTTCTGTAATTCAATGCTGATCATGATGCTTTAAAGGAAAATGTAATGTCACTTGTAATCGCAAGGCCTTTTCCGTCTTAATAATATAAAACTTATTTTTGATCTGAATTTTTTTTATTTTTTAATTGTTAATGTTTATGTTTTTTTTTAATAAATAAATGGAATTTATTATATATATAAAAAATATAACTGTTTATGTTTTTAGAAATAAGCGCTACAAGAAAAAATTGCCGTTCAAAGCTGCCACAGCCTAGTTCAACGCTGCCCCATATGGGGGCACATTTGAACACAATGACTTCATCCATTAAAAAAAATAAAAAAAATATATAAATCGAACTAAAAACAAGTTACTTGTAGACTTGAGCTAATGTTTATTTCCATATACAATCATAGTTAAATTATGTAAAAAGTCAATAATTCAAAAATATAAATTTGTATGTGGCTTGAAAGCAAAAAGTGTTCTAAGGTGCCCCCCTCACCCCTACATATGCACAACTTCGATTCCGACATAAATTGTACCTCTCAATTTTAACTGCAGCTGTACCAATTTGAAGTAATAGCATGATAAACTAAAGAGTGATTTGTTAAGAGCTTTCGGATTTGATTTAAAAAAAAAAACATTTAGAGAAATGTGTAAAATCTTTATTTAAATCGATAGAACGGTCTATATTATTTAATGTTTAAAGATGATTTCTAGTAAATATTGACCGCGGCCACGATTTAAATGGTTCATACGCGGTATCTCACGTATAAATTCTTCAATATTAGCTGCCACTGCGTTAACCTTTGCGGGCTTGTCCCGATATGAGATATGAGCATTAACATAGCTTCACAAAAATAGTCTAAATCGCACGGTCTAGACAAGGCCAGTTGAGCGGCCCCATTTACAGTCACGTAATAAAGATTATTTACAGGCAACATTTCATTGCGAAACAAACTCTGTTTCTTTGCCTTTCTTTCTTCCTGAAACACTGGTTGCATATCGTGAACAAACGCTTTGTCTGCTAGAGACCAGATTTGTAAAAAGATCATGTAATTTAATAAAACAGTCATAAGAGAAGGTATACACTGGAATTAGTCTTGTTTCACACTTTTCAGTTTTAGCTGAGCAGTTTTTGTGCGATTCTATTTTGAACTTGTCATTTGCACACGTCAATTCAATTTTCCTACTTTTTAAAGCAAATCAACATGCGTGAAAGAAAAAAAAACCAAAGGAAATAAGAAAATTGACTAGTACCGTCAAGTTTGTACCCCTCTTTAATCTCTTTTTCCTTCTCATCCAAAAATACTTGCCTTGACGAGGCAGAACTGAAGAGTGTAAAAGTAGGGGCCAAATTACCGCATTCGATATCGAGTAAAATTCATCGTAATTTTCTTATTTGAGATTATAGCATTCGATATGAAGCAAGAAATTTAGTACATTTTATCATAATTTCGATAACGAAATCATTATTCGATACGATAGCTCATTCGATCACGAATGCGGTAATTTGGCCCCAGACTTATTTTGCAAAAAACATCAAGTGAATTCCACTAATTCTCAATTCCTGTTGTTTGGCTAGATTATTTTTTATTGTTTCATTTCACTTCTTTCTTTTACTGTAACAACATCTCTGACAGTTAACATGATGCTGTCAATTGACTTCATTGTTTGTTTGTTCGTTGTTCATTCGGTTGGTTGTTGGATAGTTGGTTGGTTAGTTGGTTGTTTGCCTAGTTGCAGAGATGCAGTATAACAAACTGACTGGTCTTATTGTTTGTTTGCTCGCTGCTGCACAAAATATGTGGCAAATGTTAATAATGAAGCAGTTAAAGATGTATGATTTCTTTTAAATGTTTTATTTGTATGAATGTTTGTGTTTGGCTGTTTAAACGAGTACGGTGGCAGTTACAGTTGCACTTGCGGAAATGTTTAAATTATAGTAATCATTATATCAACAAAATGAATTTCTAGCTGTAATCAAATAGATTAATAATTTAGGAAATGAGGCTTGTATAAAAAACAGAACAATAAAAAAGCAACAAAAATAATATGTAAATTAAATAAGAACTGTAATTGCTTACAATATGCATAAGTGGTGTTAAGCTAAAATTTTAAATTTATTTCCAAAGCAAATTATTTTGAGCATGGGTCAACTGTTGTTTTAAATGAAGAGAAAGTAGTAGTATTGGCTTAAAAATCAAATACTTAAGGTTTGGTTACACATGGCAAATATTTACTCATAATGTGTAACCAATTGTTTTAGCACAAATTTGTTTGGCATTGTTTATTCTTACAAGAGTTTTGCAAGATCAAGCTGCATCAAATAAAATAAGACTAAAGATTTTTTGTGTCTTGCCCTAAAACAGGAGTGCCCAAAAGTTGCTTATGTAAGAACAAACACCAATACATTTAAATAAAAACTAATTTTTATTCAGTATTTTTTGTTGTAAAAGCATATATGTACATACAAAGAAACAACACACATTTTTTAAACGGTATCATACGTTAAACAAAAACAAAATCTACATTGACGATCGCAGTCACCAGCCAACAAGCCATATGAGTCCGAAGGGTCTTTTCTGACACCTTTTTCTGAGCATTAACGCTCTTTATGAGCCCAAAAAACAATCATAATTGCTCCGTAAACCTTCAGAAAAGAGGGTCATTACATTCGAAAACGGTCCGTCAGAAAGAGCTCTTAGATAATGTCACAAAAGAGTCTTTTATGAGAGTTTTTTGGGCTCTGAAAGAGCTCTTAAATAATGCCAGAAAAGAGTCTTTTATGAGGGTTTTTATGGGCTCTGTGTAATCTTGTTTTTATCATTCTTGTGTGGTACAGCTTTCTTTTTTTTTCAAAGCACAAATAACAGGACAACAATGCTTTGGTACACAATAATTAAGTGGAATTACTGAATCATACTGCGTGCCGACTCAGGCCAGTAACAAGGAAATTTTTCTTTCGCTCCGAAAACGCTCTTTAGTTGGACTCTTTTCTGACTCCTTTTTTCGGAGCGCTCCGAAAAGGCTCCTTTGTTGGACTCTTTTCTGACTTCTTTTTCGGAGCGCTCCTAGAATGGTATGCTGGGCAATGTTTACTAGTAGAGCATACGAAAGTGTTGTTGCTTTGCGCTTGCGTGTATAGAGTGAAGTACAACAAAAAACAAATAAGGCAAAGTTGTTTGTGTATTTCGTATTGCTAGTGCTGCGTGCTGTAATGAGTATACAAAACACACAGCCTATAGCTAAGAGTTTTTACAAATACAAAAGAGCACCAAGAGTATAGAGCTTGGGCACTCCTGTTCTAAATAAACAAAGTTTTTTTTTTTTTTTTTCAATAAATAAACGTGTTCAAAAATATTTTATTTAATGGTTACGTCTTTTTCGGCAAATATTTGCCAAGTGTGACCGTACCTTTATTAATTTCATGTAAACAGTTGAAATTAAGAATACCATTTTAATTTGTCTCTACATAAATGCTGATCCACTGATAAAAGAATTGCAGAAAATATTTACGAAATGTTTAAGGTATTAGATTTTAATGAAACATAACTGCTTATAGTAGTTTAGAATATCAACTTTTTTCTAATATTTCTTGTAATTTCATACTTCATTTAACAATCTAACTAGCATGTTACTTCTTGCAATATCTATGCAATTCAACATCCACCAAATCATTTCAAATCATATCAACGCCATCGCTTTCATGTAAAAATCATTCAACTACAAGTAACAGCTACATACAAAAGAAGCAGGATAAAAATCAACAGCAGGTGGCATAATGCATGCATGCAGCAGCCACAACAACAAACAAACGAAGGTGCATCATTCATTATGCAGTTTTCTTTTTGTTTTTTGCTATCGACATTACAAAGATTTGCGGAAGAAAATAGAATCATTTTAAATTCTTTAATAAATGGCCAGCACAAAATAGAAAATTAAACCAGTTTTAAGAAAAATTATTTAAACATTTCCAAACACAAAATTAAGAAAAGAAAAAAATGCAAAAACGACAAGAGAATGTATAATAGATGGATGGAATTAAGTAAGACAAGGAAAATAATGGCAAAGGGGCTGAACTGATGTCGTAACCAATACTCGTAGTACTGGATGACTGGCATAAAAATCTTGTTTTTAGGTAGCAGAAATTTAAATCAGTTGATTTGATGATATAATAAATATTTTGACTTTAACTATAGGCATGTAAATATATAATTATTCCTATGATGTACACATTGCTATACTAATTTTTGTTAAGGCGAACATTACTCGTCTTTTCAAGAAGTTTTCACTTTTCGATCCTGCAAAATACAGAGAATTATAAGTCACTGAGTCCTTGCTGATGATTTCAAAATACTGAGTTGTCAGTAAAATTTGCATGGAAGAATATTAAATGACAATGCCTTGCACCCAAATTCTAGTACGTATTATTCTTTAGGCTGAATTAGCAACACAATACGTCTATAAATGGTCCATGACAATGGAGTGTAGCAATTCGCTCAAAAAGCTACGGGCTTAATTTGTTATTGGTGAATAGATCTACAGCTTGCAACACCACATAGATTATGTTAATCCCCGAAGAGCCTTTGCAAAATCCGGGACTATACCGTTAAGGAGTCAGAAAACAGCTAAATTTCTGCCGTACTTTTGAGGGCATATGTTGCAATGCATGCAATTGCAATTCAATTCTATAACAGACCCCACGTTAAACCCATTTCAAAAACATGGTTGAGACCGTAGTCTCAAAGTCTCTAGTTTTAAGTCTTTGGTCAGGGCCTGAAGGTCTTTCCTTTTGGCCACCAAACAACTCTGGATACTGGTAACCATATTTTACCCATAATAAATATTTTAGCCTTGAAACTCCAGCAATCTCTTATGGTGTTTTCTTTTCTGAAATAAAATGTTACACCTTTATTATGTACATTTTTATAATGTTTACCCCACATTTTAAAGATGTCGCATTTTTAATGGTCAGAATAGAACATAAAATTACAACAGTGTAACATTTTTTTTCATGTACAGCTGTTTTTGTTTTTTTGCTAAAAAAGAAGAAGCAGATAGCTCCCTGGTAAGATCGCTTGAAATAACACAATGAATATTTATCAAAATGACTTTCCCGACTAATACGAAAATTCTTCTCAAATATAAAAATTATATATGTATACAAACATACATTACATATATAAGAAGTAGGAGATATTGTCCTATGAAATTTGACATACATCAACTTCAGAGTATTCATTAATTACGTTCTTTACCAAGCCTTTCACTCACGGTTGTGGATTTCTTTCCATAATCATATAAAATATTTTATCATCATCTGATGATGAAGATGAATCCAACAAGTCATCCAAAATTTTCTAGCACATAAAAAATATTTTCCATTTTGTATATTTTTTTTTTGTTTCTTAACACAAATACACATTCATAAACAAAACAAATGTCAGCTGCATCAATGCCAACTTAGCCCTTTTCGGGCTAGATTTAGCCGGATTTTAGTCACTCAAAACGCGAAAAAAAAAGAAAATTGGATGTCGTTTTATATGGATTTTTTTCCATTTAGCCCTTTTTTCAAAAATGTTTACGCGTTTTGAGTCTCAAAAGTTGGCATCACTGGTCAGTTGTTTTATCGTGCGATTCTCCCCCTCTAAAAATACAGAGTGTGAAAGGTGTACCATTTTTTAAATTTATAGTGTGACATTTATAGAAAAGAACACACTACACTTTAGCAGTGTTGACATTTTTTCAGAAAAGAACACAAAAAAATTAAAAAAGATGCGAAATGGGAAAAACGTGTAACATTTTTGCCAGAAAAGAAAACGCCATTAGTGTGTACTTTAAGCATGACACGTCAAGGTGGAGCAAATCAACAAAAATACATGTCATTGTGTTACTGTCTCTTAGGTTGAAATAAAGTCGCTGAATAAGGTCATGTCGGATACCTTTAATTTAATTTAAAGAAGGATTATATAGTCACATGCCACCATATTAGCCCGCGTAAATGAAAGGACATGTAACATGACGATCTATGTTGCAAACTAAGTCTGTAATCAAAGCATGGACAAAGCTCTTTAAAAAATGGTCCAGACCTAATTTGTAGAATTACAAAAAAGGTATTGCCACGCAAATTTTAGATTCGTCCAAATAATAAAATTATCAATAATTTTTGGTGTTGTGATAATTAAGTGCAAGAAGATACGATTTTTTATATTTTTCGTTTATCTCCTAATATTTCCGGTTGCATTAGCAATCGTATTATACATCAAGCTCAAGCGGTCACCATATACTACGTCCTGCAACCAAACAGTCGAGTTGATAAAGGTTTTTATTGCCTCATGCAATTAATAGACCGATAACTCAAAATGAGTCTTGTGGCGACCTGCACAAGCTTCCAACATAAAAACGCCGTCAAGAAGATCAACATCAGCATTGAACTGTGATTGACAGCTGACATAGAATGAAGATATATGTAGATAGGATAGATATTGTAATAAGAAAGATTAGAGTTGACAATAAAATATTCAGAATTTAAAATATCTAAAGTGTGTTATTTATAATACAAAATAGTGGATTGGTACAAGTCTTATACATGTCATGCTTAGGAACGGATAGGTTAAGTCATCTCAATCTCATCTGTTGCAGAAATCGTTATATTGTTAGACATGCCTACCCAAAGGTCAGTGGCCTGTAACGATCACTGTTGGGTTTGAAATTTACCGCAACAAGCGTTCGTTGGGTATTCACTACTAGACTTGTCTGGTATCAGCACAAGTCAAATGTTCATCACATCTTTTGCATGCAATAAATGCAAATATTGTACACAAGTGACTTTTCGTTTGCCACATAAATGCCTATGCCAAAGCTCATAAGGACACAGCAAAGTCCCTATGTTTTGAAAGCCGAACGATCTGACAATTTGCTTATAATCTTACGAGGATTAATGTCATGCTATCTCTGCAAGCGTCATCCAGTCTTCGTGGCAAATTTTCAAAACAATGAAAGCACATTCTGTAGAGATCTCCTTGCTAACAGTAAAATTATAAATATTCCCTACCAGAACCCTGGTTGTTATTAATCATAAATTAATCTACAACAATCTGCCGTTCAGGGAAAATCCATTAGTCAGCTTAATCGGATGGATATAACTCATTTATTAAGAAATGTAACTAGTTCTTTTACTGTGCTTTACATCATATAGGTTACTTTTAACCAAACTACATGTCTTAACAATAAATCCATCTTATTAAACATGCGTTCTCCAGCATATTGTAAAAACAAGGCAAAGTAGAGAAAAACAAGAAGGCACATTCGAAAACTCATTATACTCGTTGTGTTGTGTAGTTAAGCATCATGTATTATTTGGTGTAGAAATGCTAATCAATGTCAGTTGTAATTAGCAATGCCATGGCAATAAAAGTTTAACATTGACAATGATTTTTGATTTTGCAACAAGTTTTCCATCCATCGAATATGAAATAAACATTTTTGTTGCTCAAACAAATACGCCTTTTTCGGTTACTCTTCTATTACGCGTATGAGAATTGTTGATTGTTGCATTCAATCTATCTAAAATCGCATGAATAGATGAATAGATATAAATTTGCAGCCAGTATGGTTATGGATGAATATTATTAAGATGACTGGTTGTAATGTACAAATAAGTGTAGCATCATGTTTAGCAGCATTCTCTGTGTCTCTATTTTTATTTAATCGTACGTCAGTATCTCTGTCTGCTGTCTGTCTGTATGCATCTGCTCGTATTAATTTAGACATAATTTTATGCTTGAATTATCTTTTAATTTGAGTTTATGTTTAGTGACAAGTTATCGACAAAAACAGAATACAAAACAAGTAAGAAAGTATAGTCGGTCAAGCCCGACCATATAATTTATTTATTTATTTATTTATTTACTTAATTTGTCTATGGAAATGAATTCCTTACAAAATAATATTAAACATATGGGAATAAAATACATATAACATTTGATATAAATTTTTTGTAGAAGAAATGGTTGGAAAATAAACCCTATATATTACGTAAATAAGAGAGGGTTTGATATATAGTATTTTAATTACAAATAATTATAAATACTGTGAACTTTAATAGCGCATAATTATTTGTCTAGGAAAATTATAAAACATTTTAAGAAATATTGAAGTTGACAATCATTGTTTACATGGTTTCAGCTCATTTTTTTTTTATAATTTGTCAATTTGAGAAATAAATTGCCTACAAAAAAAAAACCAAAATAGGCAAAAATTTCATGAGCATCACTTTTGATATATATATTGCTTCATAGCTTAAATTACTTAATTTTGATTTTATTTTTTAATTTTCAAAAGTAAAACAATAAAATTAACGGCGGCTGAAAGAGCATGGAGATATTGAGAGAAAATAAAGCTCAATAAAACGCGAAATGACGAATATAAAATAAAGAAGAAAGAAAGGTATAATCGTGGTATATTTGAGTTTAATTTTTATTGTTACTGATTGATTCTGTTTTTGCCCCAACCTTAATTCGAAAGTGGTAAAAATGAATGAGAATGAAAAAAAAAACAAAGCCGCTTGTCATTTCATGAAGTTTGTACAGATTCAGAATAAGAATTCGAATGAAAATTTATAAATTAAATTCAGTTAAGTTATTGTTTTGCGTCAAATATTTACTTATGTGTATAAGTTTCTTCAATTACTTCCTTTTTTCCATTTTTGGTAAAGATATCAAAAATATGTACATGTTTAGTTTTGTATGAAAATTTTTGTTTTTTAAAGAATTTTTGTTTTTGTTTTAATTACTTTTTGTAAAAGAATAAAATTTTTTCGTTGAACTTTAAATTTGGCTTTATTTCTTCTTTACGTGCAACAAAAACTCTTGATCGTCACAAAATATCTTAAGCGTCACACGTAGTTTTTTTTTTCTTAAAACGCTTATAATTGCAGTTTTTTTTAAATACATTGTTACAAGCCTATTACTTTGCAAGTAACGTCTAAGCTCAAAAATTTACATATTTTCATAATTTTCGCAAAATTAATTCTTGAGAAACAAATGAACATCATAGTAAGCTTGAATTTCAAATATTTTTGCATTTTTAGCGATTCTTTATATATATTTGGTGTGTGACGCTCAAGATAGAAATCATAGAAAACCTAAAAAAAATCCCAAAATATTGATTTTTTTTTTGAGAGCCTAAAAGTACTACCGGATTCTTCATTAATTTCTACATAAATTGACCACTCTTACAGGCGAATTGAAAAAACTTCAAAATAAACAAAACAAAACTCGTTGTGTACGTTTTTTTTTTTTTTTTTTTGACATTGACCCATACAAATTTTATATGATACGTACGTATATAAATCAAACACTTATGACTACTAAAAATAATAAAACGGTTTCAACCAATTTCAATAACAATCCTCCTAAAATTTCTATGTGCAAAATTGTAATTTGTTGCCTTTGAGCATTGTTAAAAGCTATTAAGAAATTGATTCTGAGTCGATCAGTATTTAAAATTAAAACTACTACTAAACACTACTGAAATTTTAATTTATTTGAGTTTAATGTATTTTGATATGCAATATCTTGCAATTACAAAATAATTCGGTCAATATTATTTAAAGCCAATCATAGCAAAATAAAATAAATGAATTGTCGCCAATTTCTTTATTTTTCTGTACACAAATAGCAAATTTTTTCGTACGAAATTAAAAAGCCGTTCAAATTGCAATACTTATCTATCTGTTCGGCTTAAAATCATACCACTTGGAAGTTAAATGCGAAGAAACATTTGTACGAATCTGCCATAAACATCACCTGATTTTAAATGCAGATGATAAACTCATTATCTGAAATCTGGATTAGAGCGTTGTAGGTTAAAAAAAATATAAAAATTATTTACACAAAGTAAACACAAAATACATACTGGATACAAAATAAATTTATAATGATTTCAGACTAAAATACTCTAGACCAAAGCAACGCACATGCACACAATTTGCTTCTTCAGTCGGCTATTTAGTGGTGAATGTTACATTTTTTACACTTTAACATTTGTTTTACAATTGTCTTTTCGCATCATCGTTTTTATCTGCTTTTCTTGCGGTCTTATCACTTCAGTGTGTGTTTACAGTTGTTTATGATACGAGTATTAAAGAGTTTTTTTCTTTGCTTTTTGCCAGCAATAGCTGTTGTTGTTGCTGTTGCTTTATTGTACCGTGCGGCACATTTAAAATTCCAAAAACAACTGCAAAAATATAGAGGAAAACTGCAACAAAACAAAAAAACAAAAAAAAAAAAAAGATGCACCTGCAGTTGCTGCCACAATTGTTTTTCGCAATAAATCTCAATTTAACTGGCGCCCAGCCTGCCACTCAACGGGTTTTAGTTTTTAGTTTTGCTGTTCACTTGAAAAAACATTTTTCTATGATAGTTTTTGTTCGTTCATTTCTATGCTTCTGCTTCCTTGCAACATGTTTTTCATTGTTTTCTTCCAAAGATAGTTGCTGCTGCCACAGCATCTTCTTCTATTTTTTGAGCTGTAACTTCTTGTGTTCCTTGTTTGTTGCTAGTGATTATTATTGCTTTAATATTCGTATGGATTCCATTGCCGATAATAGTGCAGTACAATGAACAATTTTCCTATAAACATGTTTTCATTTTGTATTGTTTTGTTGTTCTGCACACACACACACACATGCACTGACAATCACACTAATAAACTCTTACATATAGGGGGCATTTAGACAGACCGACAGATAGACGATCTTTAATACGGACAGAGATGTTCAGACAAACAGACAGTCATACAATATTTGCACTTGATTGCGTTTTAAGCTTAAGTTGGCGCAAGTTTTAGAGCTTTTTTACACTGCTGAACGCATTGGTAAATGTCAAATTTGTAAATATCTTTAACCAGTTATCGGAAGTTTTATACCATTTCAGTTTTTTCTGCAATATCAGAGTTTCTTAAATATGATACACAAAAGCCCCGATTTGCGTCGTTTCGATTTGCGTCGCCTTTCTTAATGTGGTTTAAACCGCTTTGCGTCGTTTTGCTTCCGATTTGATAATTCCATAATTATATGCGAATATTTTGCCTACTTGCGTGTAAAAAGGTAATTCCCATTTTATTCATACTTACTTGCCATATGAAAGTTCGATTTGCGTCGTTTCGGTTGGCGTCGCATTTCCCCGGTCCCTATTAACGACGCAAATCGTCTCTAGTGTATGTTCATGCTGTTTAACGTAATATTAGCAGCCTTGTTTTTAGGTTTGTTTTAAAATTATTGGGTGTATAATTTAAAATTGCTCAATTTTTTAAATTTTTAGCTTTTATTTTGAAACATTGTACAATATACTCGTAAATTTTTACAAAGTATTGGCGACTGTTAACATATGGATTCCGCGCCAAAATAACTGCGTAATGCTTGGTTTTCACTATGTCATTGTTGTTGTCAAATTGTCCAAATTTTTGGCAGTTGTATGAAAACGGGTTGTCATATGGCGTCATCTATGTTTGCAATCATCTACACTCAAAAAAAAAATTTTGTAATCTATACTTAAATCAATCCGTAGCGGTGTCAATAGTAGGGTAAGTTCGGATTTTCTTATACCGAGTACAAAATACTTAATTCAACTACGGTTTCATCAAGTCAAAAAATCTTAATTTTAGTTTTAAGAGTTATCTTCTTGATTTAAGAGCAAATTGGACTTAAACTAAGAATTTCTAACTCAATAAATTTTAAAAAATGATTTTGAGAGCTTCTGAGAGAGTAACTTCGCTCATTTCTTCTCTGGGATTGATTTAAGATTGTTTTTCTTAATTTAAGTTAAATAAGTCCTAGTTTTCGTTTTAAGATTTATCTTCTTGATTTAAGAACAAATTGGACTTAATTTAAGAGTTTTTTACTTAAATCAAGAACAAAATTCTTGCTTTAAGAAAATCTGCGCTTGATTTGTCAAATCAAGCCCGATTTTTACTTATTTTAAGTATGAACTAGTAAAAACGTACTTGAAAATTTCACGCTAAAACTGAGAAAAATAAACTTAATTTTAGAATGCCATTTTTCTTTCTGTGTATGTTTGCATAGATGACGCCATATGACAACCCTTTTTCATACAATTGCCAACAATTTAACAAAAAAAAAAAAACAATGACATAGTGAACACATAGTGAAAACGCGGCCTAACTGTTGAGGTCAAGAACGAATCAAGCCAATTTTGGATACCCTGTTCTGTAGTGAAGCATATCCCAGAGACAGCGTTCTGTTTAGTATTATTTCATTAAAGTATTTTAAAAAAATTTTGCACATTTTTTGGTATTTTAAAACAAGTTTTAGCATATTTTATCTTATTTTTAAACTGATTTAGCCGCTTAGCTTTTTGAGGTCTGGTCACACTGATACACATACATACATACATACATATCTAATACAAATATGAGAGTAACATGAGTTGCTAGTACAATCAAGTATGTACTCGTCTTATCTTGCCCTCACCACGATGTCCAAAAGGTAATCAGCTTAGCTTAAAGAATTGCTTCGTGTAAATTGGGACTAACTAGAGGCAAATTCTGATCACCGAATGGAGAGATTACATGACCAGGAATAGTATTTTGCAGTAATTGAATTGTATCCAATTGAATTGTCTCCAAATAGCAAGTTTAGGCTGAAAAACTCTGTTATTAAGTAGCGATATAAGACAACGATAACATACACAGCTTGATTAGTCTCCTTTTTAAAGAAATGATATTTGATATTATACGACTTTAAAAATTGTACATTATTAAAGCAACACCAACAAGTGTTCCAATGAAGAAAAAAACTGACAAAACTGTCCATTGGGGGAACACTGCACAATTGTTAACGTATCCAAGTAAAAGAGAGTGTGTTTGTAACTGTGTACTGTTTTGTATGTGCGTTAAGTGTCAGTATGTATGTACGAGTATTTACTATTTATTCGTAAGTTATTATATTCCGTTTGAATTCGAGAAAACAACCGTTCTTTATCGTATGCTTTCTTTTGTTTTCGTTTTTGTTGTTGCTGCTGTTATTGTTTTATTACTGTTCCGTTTGATTTGATCAATTTTCTCAAATCAAAACAATAGCAAAACGGCAGCAACAATTCCAATTGCATTTACAACATGTAGTTACAGTTTCTTTGCAACTTTTTTTTTTTGTTCATATAACTACAACTATGTATTAGAATACATATCTATTGGATGATTATCGTTAGTTAAGGAAACAGCGAAATGTATTGTAACATAACAACTTGGTAGATAATTTTGATGCGTTGTTAGTTTGTTGTTTTCAGTTTTCTGTTTTTATGAACTGCCAACAAACTTAAGAAACTATTAGAATTGTTTTGCTGTAATCAGGCTTGTTAAATTGTTTGAAGGCAGAGTAGAGAAATACTTAAGATACCGATATTTTGAACACTTATAATTTTTTTTTTTACCTACACTGCAGCAAGCCTTAAAGCACAAACAGCTAAGAAACGGCAACAACTGTCAATACCTACATGCAGTGCAAATAATAAACAATCAATGTAATCTACATACTATAGCTTGTATTGTATGAGTATGAACACACACTTGTTTTTGGTTGAAACCAGTTGAACACTTGGCACACGTTCCTCTTCACTGCTTAACTGACATCATTAAATAACAAATGTTTTTTTTTCGGATGCTGCTGTTATTTTGTTGTGGCAGTAACTTCTTGGATATTTCAACTTCTTAACTAATCAGCAACATCAAATTATGGCCAGGCTTTTATGTTGACATGATCGTCATCGAGGTTTTTACTGGTTGGTATGTTTGCAAGTGTTACGCTACTATGTGTAAAAGTAGGGAGGGTAGATTCCAAAATATTTATGATGCTGATGATTAAAACATGCATATTTACCAAAAAAAAAAAAACATGAGCAGGTAGCTTTAAACCAGAAGTGCCCAAGCCCTATACTCTTGGTGCTCTTTTGTATTTGTAAAAACTCTTAGCTATAGGCTGTGTGTTTTGTATACTCATTACAGCACGCAGCACTAGCAATACGAAATACACAAACAACTTTGCCTAATTTGTTTTTTTTTTGTCGTACTTCACTCTATAAACGCGTGCGCAAAGCAACAACACTTTCGTATGCTGTACTGGTAAACATTAGTGACTGCGATCGTCAATGTAGATTTTGTTTTTGTTTAACGTATGATACCGTTTAAAAATGTGTGTTGTTTCTTTGTATGTATTGGATTTTAAAACAAAAAATACTGAATAAAAATTAGTTTTTATTTAAATGTATTGGTGTTTGCTCTTACATAAGCAACTTTTGGGCACTCCTGCTTTAAACTTTCTAGATTCTGTTTTGGTTGATTCACGTACCAGCTTCGTAAATGCAAGCTATCAAGATGATCTTGATTGCTCAAGTAGTTACTTGAGATGAATAAAATAAATACCATGTAACACCTGTTGCATTAAGGTTCCAGTAATATTGAGCTCACGAATAGAAAATCCAGTACAATTGTACAAAATTTTGTCATAATTTCTATCGCCGTTATGACGTATCACGTTCATGAACTTTATGATACATTTGACGCATACGGCTTTTAAGAAAAGATGTCATTCGGTAGGAATTGCTGAATAACTCAGATGAGAATTTTGATGACAAATACAGCTAACCGGCGATCAGGGAGAGACATGAGTTTAAGGCTTTTTACCAATTGCACCACATGGACTATGCTTATGGGTATTAAGACTCGCCAGCTCTTATCACACAAACAACCATCAGACAAATTTCTCAAATGGACTTTCTAATAGTGAATGAACACTTTCACAGTTGAAGTCCAAAATCCAGGAAGCATACACAAAAATTAAGCACTTTCAGTTTTAAGCTGTTTTTGCTCATTTCTGATCAACAAAGAATAATTGAGGAAAATATCATCTTCCTTAATCCAACCTTAAAGGCAGTATTGTAGCTATTGTACAGATATATGGACAGGTTGCATACAACTAATATTTCGATGTGTTACAAACGGAATAACAAAATCATTCTTTCGGTAAATGTTGTGTACTTACGTTGCAAATTACTAGCAATTCAGATGCATATCTGACTTTTAATAACATTTCGCACTGAACATCTTGCAACAGTTGTAGTAAACAGCTCTGTTGCCGCCGCAACCCTGTGTTGTATGTTCAGTTTTATTGTAGTTTGTCATCACTATAATTTAGATACAAATCCTAATTTAACAAAACTTTATTCACACTATGTATTTCAGTTCCTTTAAACATATGCTGTTCATCTAATGTAAAATCGTCATAATTCAAAAAATGCAGTTTCAATATACATAAATTAATTTCAATATAATTTTTCTTAATACTAATGTTTAAAAAATAAAAAAACTACCTCTGAAAATTTCATCAAACAAACTAAGTGTATAAATATTGTTACGAATAATTTCATCAACAGATGGCGTGGATCGCACAAAGTGTATTAATATTGTTACGAACAAACTCATCAACAGATATTTATCGACATAATTATTCATAATATAATTATGCATCCACAACAAAGGTGAAGGGTATATAAGATTCGGCATAGCCAAATAAAGCACTCTTACTTGTTAAAAATAAATAATATTGAAAAAGGTCAAATAAACGAACTAAATAAATAAATAACTTTTTTAAAAACATATAATAAGATTATTTTATTTGTTTTTGAATTGACGTTGCTCACAAACTGACATTGATAGATTGCACAAAACTTAAAAAGGGTCCTTAATGAAACAAATCTCGCAAGTATGCCCAATTGCTCAAACGGTAATTTTTAGCAAAATTAAATAATTTTTAAATGTTATTCGAATTTCGCTTATTATGATATTTTTAATTGTGAGTTGTGACAGTTTTACAGTATGCCAGCAATGTTACACTCTTAAAATCAATACCAGTTGAATGAAAGCCTAGTTAGTATGATTTGATCGGCATTTATCAATTACTGTTTGCTGTATGCTGCTGCAACAACGTACATAAGTACGTACATGATGGTGCACATACCAAAGCGTAACAAATTTGTAATACAGCCGTCAAATTCAACTGCAATTTTACGCTTAAAATGAGTTGGAGGTGTTTTCTTATCGAAAATTCTAACCGTTTTATAGACATTTTTCAAATAAGATAAAAAGTATATTCAATAATGATTTGCACAGACTTAGCTTATACGGATTGCTAAGGTCTTAAAATTTTTAAAACATGTTCCCAGAAAAAACCGGTCGGTACATTTTAAAACAATTTAATATTAATAATATTTTATTTTCTTGTAGAGGACATGAGTTTTGGAAGCTCGTTTGTATATGTTTTGTTCTATTGTAATCGTACATTTTGTTCTCACTTATGCTGCTGCATCTAAGAAGGGCATTTTACGAAATGAGTTTTATTTACTCTCAAGTGCTTTCAAAAATATCAAAATCTTTGCTACTTTCTGCAAATCGTTAACTATAATTTTATTTTAGAAATTTAAATATTGCTTAAGAACAAAATAAATCACTTTGCACTTAATATTTTTCACTGATTTTTAAATAACCAATATTCTTTATTTAAACTTGAAATTAAAACAACTTAAATACTCTAATGTATTTACAGACATTTTTTGACAACTAATTATTTTGACTAGACTAATTTTTTGCACATTTTCAAAAATCATTTAAAGTTTTTGAAATCTAATTCGTACTTCAACAATGTCAAGTAATAACAATGTTAAGGTTTTATTTTAGTTTTATTTTTTATAAATTTTTGCAAATGTCATACTGATACCACACAATTTTAATTAGATTTGTAAAATGACTATGACAATTTAAATATTTTATATATACATATGTACATGTGCATACATGCGTTTAGTATATAAAAATATATGTATGTATTTAAATTGCAATATGTTAGAGATTTTATTACAACTATTGTAGTAAATAATTTTGACATGTGTTAATAACGATTTTTTAATACCCTATAAGACAACAAATAAAAGTTTATATGCCAACAGTAGTGTGATTTATTCATACTGGAAACTAATTTCTGTTACATTTTACGATTTATTTTATTTTTCGGATCTCTCATATGGGAGCTAACACTTATTATGGGACAATCGTCATAAACTATTCTGCCATAATATCTTTATATTTTGGTTGAATGAATGAGTATATTTATAAGAATTTCATGCGTGTTCCAGTTATGGTTGGAACTGGATATTTTATGGTCAATTATTAATTACCCTTCACAACATCCAATAGTATAGTTTTTAACTATATCTATGCTTATTTCTTATCACACACACAACATACGTGTATTGTATAACATTCCCTTAAATGTAACTATATGTAAAAATAATAAACTCGAGAGTAGTTTTTACTGCATTTACAAATATCACTTTTATTAGTTTGTTGTTGCTATTTGACCCAGTAAATTAAATTTATAACAACTAAATAGAATTTACTTTGCAACAAATTGCATAACAATAGAGGTTTCCCTTATTCATATAAAATCGACCACATCATACAAATAAATTGTTTACAATTAGCGACAAAATAAAGTGCATTTGTAAATTGTTCACATAAAATCCGGTCGCAGAAATGTTTTACTATTTATGTAAAAAATACCGCTTGAATAGTTTTAAATCACAAATTTATAATGATTTATTAACATTTAAGAAAAGCTAAAACAGAAAACTGAATTTCGTTCCCTCAATATTTCGATCCATCTGCTCTCCACGTATTTATTTCCGATTGCTAACATTTTTTTATTGTCGAAAATTACAGGACAAATTTTCTATTAGGTACAACTAGTTTTTTCGTTACCAATCTATTGCGGCTTTTGAATAACGGCAGGAATCTAAATCGGTGAAGAATGTTAACGCCTTACAAGGGAAACAAACGTTTGTGCCGGTTTTTTTTTTTTTTTTTTAATAAATATCCAAATTCATAGTTCAAGAGGTGACAAAAAGATTGCTCTTCCGACAACAACGGCATAATGCTTGAAATGACAATAAATATTAACAGTCCAATTCATAAAAACTTATCAAGGGTTTATAACAGGCTTATAAAGCAAATATCCATACAAAATTTGCTCTATAAGCCTGTTATAAACCTTTGACAAGTTTTATGCATAAGGGGGAAACATATTAATTAACAAGTTATTAAATCTTTTTTTATAAACCTATTTTCTGTCGATGACTGTATGTTTATGTGCATTTTACTATAACATAAATATGAAAACATAAAATATAGTTATTGCTAACAAACAATAATAGCAACACCAAAGTAGCAACAGCAGCAAAAAAGTCAATTGATACTGCCATATAACTTGGCTTCTAGTAACAAAAAAAAAAAGGAACTATAAAAAACATGGTTTATATTATATCCCAGCAAAAAATTTATATATTTTAAAATTGGAAACAATTACATTTATTACAGCTTCTCACAGTATTTCCATAGATACCCAAAATGGTGGAAAAAAAGCAGTAAAGTGGGGCCAAAAACTGCCTATCACCCTAAGGCAGGGCAGGGCATGGCCTTAGGTTGATAGGCGAAGCATCACACACACAGAAATCATGTTATATTTAAGTATTAACGAATATTGAAATATTCCATAATTTTTGCTTTAATGCTTCCAGTAAGCTGTAGCAGTCTTTCGTCTTACAATACAGCATTTTTTGGAAACTTAAATCGTGGTACACTGTTTGGAGGCAAAGTCGATTGTTGCACCAATTCCTACTGCTAACGAATAAATAACGGTTTTTGCTAGTATATATATGTATATGTACATATCTAGTATCTACAGTTTTATAAGTACCCAGTGGGAAAAATTTCAAGTGCTTCCATTTGCAGGCCTTATAGAAGATCTGTTTACACCTTCTAAAAAATTCGACACTCATTTCACTTTGCCTTGTCTCAGAAGGCGTTTCATACACAGTCAAAATTACATTTCAAAACAATGTCATAAAATCATGATTTCAGCAGCCAACAGAAATGGTTTTGCAATTAGTCCTGTGTATCCTTACTAAAACAACAAACATTATTTTTTGCTCAATTTGTTATACGAGTAATAAAAATTAATAAAGAGAGCGTCTAAAAATTTACCTCCTTATTCAAAAACGATTATTAAATTTAACAAACGTTTATTAAGGCAAATTTTATACGAAAATCTCTTATAATAAACGTTAGTTAAATTTAATAATCGTTTCTGAATAAGGGGGTTAGTCTTTTACGAAAGTTTGTGGTGTAAAGTACGTAGTACGTTATATGTATACACGTGATGTTTTTTAATTAATATAAAATTAATTTAAAATCCTTTTTTTATTTAAAACTCGTTCTTTTACTTTCCTTAATAAAATAAATTCTCCGATCTTTTATTACGCCTTCTATGAGGCATTACTTGGTAGACCTTCCAATTGCCCTTCTCCAGCAGACCTTCTATCAGGCATCTAACCAGTAGCGAGTAGGACAGGCCTTAACTAGCAATGACACACCAAGTAAAATTGAAACAATTTGGCAATGCGGCTGAAAGTCATTGTGAAAGCCTGAAGGCCTCTTTACAGCATTTATTTCTTACTGGGTATGTTTGTCTGTACATACATCTGTAGGTATGTACTTATATTGAAAATAAAATTATAAATATAAAAAGTAGCAATATTGATAATAAAAAAAAAATAAAAAATTTCGAGAAAAATAACCAAACAAAGAAATACAGCTCCTTGGTTCTTACAAAATAGATAATTTACAAAAATTTGTTACAATGTCTCTTAGATATAAAGTAAAATATTAAATTTAACAAATAAGTAAATCTACACAAATCCCATATAAATATAATGCATCATATTTGGAATAAGTTAAAGAAGTCATAATAATTTTTTTAGCAATTTTTGTATTTTTACTAAAGCTTTAAAATTGCCTTTAATAAATAAATCATTTACAGTACAGTCTGCTTTTAATATAACTTTTACTTACTCATGGTCTTTAAGAATTAAAATTTAGTGTTCTTTTTTAAACATAAAACCAAACAAAAATATTAAAGTTTAGTTTTAATATAATCTGCTTTTACTGTAATATTTTTTTTACAAGTAATATTGCAGCATCAGCTCTTTTTGGTTTCTTCAAAAAATAAAAACAGTCTAAATGTCAGACAATTTGTTGTTGGAAGACTTTCAGTCGAACATTATGTCTATACATATAATAAAAATAATAAACTTTTGTTTCCAATTTGTGTGTGTTTTATATTTTTGAAATCATTTAATATTTACTCGTAATTTCATATGTGAATAAATATGTATTCTGCAAAATAGTACAAATGCAACGTTATACCAACGATTAGTATAAATGTAATATAGAGTTCAAAAATGATTTTACCAGGTTCAACTAAAGACAACTAAAAACAACAAACGACTTTTTAACAACTGATTTGCAAATGCAAGTGGAGAATATTTTGAGAAATTTAATTTATTACAAACAATAACAATTTGATAAAATGTATTATAACACCTGAAAGGTACAACTGTTCTCTATCTAACCCTTGCACTAGTTTGCATATCTTCACGTTTGTCATTCATAGTGTAACATAAATTAATCTGAGACGCAACAATGTACATATGTAAAGGGTGTCCCAACTAGAACGCAATGGTGTCAATCGTGAAATGATAACCAGTTTTTTCTTACCTAGAATTCAAGAAATGAATGTGGAGGGCATGTGGGTTCAACAAGACGGCGCCACATGTCATACAGCCAGAGAAAATGCATCAGTTCCCGGTCGTGTTATTTCGCGTTTTGGAGACCAGAATTGGCAGCCTAGATCGTGCGATTTAACACCTTTAGGTTTTTTTTCTTTGGGGCTTTTTAAGTCGATGGTTTAGGCGAATAAGCCGACGACGACTCAAGCCTTAAAAGAGGAAATTGGGAGCTGCATTAGTGAAATATCGCAGCATTTATGCAAAACGGTCATTGAAAATTTCAGTAAAAGATCGCGTGTATGCCAGCAAAGCCGTGGCGGCCATCTGCACGATATCTTGTTCCATACACAACCTCATTCTGTCTACTTTGCGATATAATAAAGTTTCACGATTTTTTTTTTTAATATCTCTGTTTTATTTAAAATTTAAAAATTGCGTTCTAGTTGGGACACAATGGGGAGTACATGTTTATGTCTTGTGTACTTTTTATTGCATAAAAGTTAAACTAATAATGAAATATTGAAAAAATAACTAGTTAGAAAAAACTTTAAAAATTTAGTAAAACTAAACATTTTACGGTTTATTGCAATCATTTTTTGTGAACTTTTATTATACCCTCCACCACCATAAGCGGTGAATGAAGGTATATATAACTTTGTCATTCCGTGTGTAACACTAAGAAATACTCATCTGAGACCCAACAAAGTATATAAATATATTCTTGGTCCTTACGAAATTCTAAGTCGATTGAGCCATGTCCGTCTGTCTGTTTGCACTAAGACTAAATAGAAAATACAGAATAAGAATATTCTAGTCCTAAAACCAGTATAACTTTTGTATTTCTTATTGCGTTTAGGTGGAGGGAATTAAAGATTCGGCACTGCCGAAATAGCACTCTAACTTGTTTTTTCCTAGTGTGGTTTCTAAAATAATAAAACAATAGTAATAAAAATATAACTGTCATACACACATTAAGGAGATCCCCAAAAATATACAAAATAAATAGAAATAATTTTTTTTTTAGAAAAATTAGAAAAAATCGAGTTTGGTTAGTTTTGCTCAGAAATTTCTATCAAACAAATATTGCAAATATTGGCAACTTTTTTGCTGGGCTTCTCTAATGTTTATAAGTGCTGACTTAGAAAGACAATAAAATTAACTGTTCATTCAAATTAAAACAGAGACGAGGAGAGATACAGCGTGATAAAACAAAACAGTTAAATTTAATAAATCAACAAAATGAACAAACAGGTGGAAAAGTGTATTTATAAATAAAATAATGAATTTGAGTATGTTAAAATCTTTGAAATGTTTATTGTATTGTAAAGCGTAGAAGTTTGACAATTATAAATGATAAATCACGCATGCAGTTGTCCAGCTTTTATCAAAATTTTCATTAATATTTTGGCAAAATGGATGATCTATTTATCATCAAGGCAAATTAGAGCTAAACATAGACTGGTGTTAAAACGAATTTTAGGTAAAAATTAATTAAAAACACGCTACTACTTGGCGTGCTATGGTATACGAGGACGGTTCGGAAACTTTTTGAGCGTAGAGCTAAGGGTGTTTTGGAAACTTTCATCTGTTCTATGAAAACATGCTAAATTTCTTTTCGATCTGCCAACTCCTTCATATAGAAACAGGTGTTCAAAATAAACGCATACGTGATTTTTTAACAATCGTAAAATTAGAAATTCGTGGTGTCAGTAAATATTTCAATAAAAAAGGTTTTCGGAACAAGAATTTCATAATGATATAGTGAATGTGTTAGGTGAAAGTAAAAAAGTGGAAAAATTTTTTTTGAGTCATAAGCCACCTCTTCATAGGCCGGGTCACATATGGTGTTTTTTACAGCCCCTGTATAATTAAGCAAATGTTTTGTACGTCTTCATAATTCATTGAATTTATGGAAATCTGCACACATTTAATTTAAATTTAAATATACACCTACATATACATATGAAATTATCTGTAAGTTGTTTGTATTTTTTAACTAGCGTTTCCAAAAGTCCAACTCTATTTTACACAAATCAATCTTGCTACATTTAACAAAATTTACCTTTTTTCAAAACTCAATCATTTGACACACAAATACCGCTAGACTCATCATTGTCATCCACATTATCCTCTTTGTCCACACAACAAACAATGTAAATCATATTTTCCACCAAATCCAAAAAAAAAAACCTGTAGATGGAAAGCATCTACAGTTTTTTGTGCTTGGCATTATTTTAGCTTAACGGCCGGCTTAAACTGTAAAACTGTGTAAATAGTGCAGCAAGCACATGACACACGTTGCAAGTCATTATGAGTGTTGGTAACAGTGGCAGTTAACATGAAATTTCTGCAGCAAACAAAACAAAAAGAAAAAGCGATTTGATAAAGTCCAGGGAAAGAAAAAATACACATAAAGTGCTATAAGAAAAACACTCCCAAGAAATGTACAAAAATATGCAGTAACGCAGGAGGTATGTGAGATAAGTAAAGCAAACTATGAAAATCTGTTGAATCTGTTCTACAAGCACAATGTACAACGTCAAGTACAGACAAAACCTATGATAATGCAACGAAATTGCTGAACTCAGCTAAATGACTGCTTAAATATTATTTCAGTATTTTGTATAATTGTTCATATATACAGTGGGAAGCAAAACTGTCCGGATGTTTTTCATTAAGGAATGTGCTTTTGGATGCGCTTATGTGGCCTATAGTATTCTTTTCCATCAGACTGGTATCGTTTGACTTTCGTTTCGTCGCTCCAAATAACCCGTTTCCAGTCATTTACTGTTCAATTTTTGTGGGTTTTACAGAAATGAAGACGTTCTTCCACATTTCTATTGGAAAGTGCTGGGTTTTTGCTTTTTACACTGGCTACTAAACCAATTCTATTTAATGCGCGTCTAACCATCCAGGAACTGACATCCTTACCAATACTTTTTGCAGCATTTTTCGGGGTTTTGATGTTCTTATTATGTAGCAAACGTTCAATCTGCCGGTCATCACCTGCAGAAAGCAGCCTTGGTTATTATTGCACTCTACATTATGCCGTTTTTTTATATCATTCAAGTAAATCGAATTTATTTTTTCAGCAATTTTACGGCTTGATCACATTATTTTCAATATCGGTTGGCGTTTTTCTTATTTTTAAAAATCTTTTAATTTTAGTTTTTGTACTTTATAATTTAGAATAAGATTCAATTAAATAAAAAAAAATACATATATACAGTGGTAGGCCAAATTATTAGTTAAACTTATTAATTAAGATTCAACCGCTTTTAATACGTATATAAATTTATTTCTTGTACCAGATGTTTTCGTATTTTAATTCTGGTAATACTGTTAACTATTTTGTACAGTGTCAACAATGATTGGTGACTTTAGAGTGCAGTTGTAGATCATTATTTGTCATTCTGCTCTGAAGTGTGAAATATGCAATTTTGATTAAATTGATTAAAGTCTGGCATGACGATGAAGAAATAAAAGAAAATGTTCAAAAATGCATTCAGAGCATGCCAAAAAGGGTGCAAGCTGTAATTGATGTCAAAGAAGGTTCTACGAAATATTAAGATTTTTTTTAAAAAAATTTTGTAATATTTCTTTTCCTCAAATATATATTTTGAAAACAAAAGAATTTATTTTTAATTGTATTAGAAATACTTAATTTACCTAAAACAACAAATAAAAGGATAAATTTCCACTATTTTAAAATGTTATGCGGTTTCAAACTAAACAATTTTGCATGTGTAACTAATAATTTGGCCACCCACTGTATGATAATTTTTATTATTTTCATTACCTTGCTTCCTTAATGCAAAACATACGAACAGTCTTGTTTCCCATTGTAGGTACAAAGAAATTATAAAGCAAGCCTCCTTGACCTTACTCTCGTTAGCAATTGAACTAAACCTACAATTGAATGATGTAGTATTTCTCGGCGACTTTATGCGCTTCCACATATATAAATATAAATGTTTAAAGACAATGGGTGTGTATGTGTATCACTTTATAATCTCTTTTGTGCTTTTGAGAAATCGAAGCCAAATGCACACACATGCAGATAGACAGATATATGTAGATGCAACATACGAGTACACATAAATACTTACATGACTGGCCGGCCAAACAGTAAACTAACTAGCTTGATTTCCCTGTTGCATTCATCATGCCAAGACAATAAAACAGACTTGGTAGTAAGGAGTACTACATACACAGTGGTATGAGACCCTCGCGCTATGACTGTAGAAATTTTAGGTATTAGTATGTGTTACAAAGTACAGCTAAGCTGCTCTAAGCTTAAACATAATCATCTCAAAACAAACGCCCATGTTGCAAGTTCACCCGAATGAATGTGTGTGTGTGCGCGCCACTGTGACTGAATATTACTGATATCCAATGTTATTTGGGAACCGTTTGTTTTCATTTTGTTACTCTTTTTCTTTCACTGCAATCCGTAGGATCTCAGTTTAATAGAAACTTAAAGATACTTACATACAAACAAAGAAAAAACTCACCACTCTACTCTCTAACATTAATCGCTACAACTTAAAGCCATTTAACAAACATTGAACACTTGTTGCAACAACTTGCAACTACTGCAACATTTAGCATTGAACAGTTAAAAATACTCGTTTACTGGTTTATTTTATTATATTTTATTTCTTTTTTTTTCTATCTTTTTTTATGGCACATTAAAAAAACTATTTTCCAATTTTTAATCGTCGTAGTCGATGATTGTCTTGTCCACGCTTTTGCTGTTTGTTACAATTTATTATTTATATAAATGATTGTTTTTTATATTAGAACTATTGGAAGTATGTATTTAAAAGATTGGAAAAAAGCTATTTAATTATTTTATTAACATATTTTAAATGTTACTAGCACATTAATTTTACGGCATGTTTTTTCATAGATTGAGTTTAGTTGGAAAACATTTCCAAGATTTTATTGAGTAGCTGACATTAATTGTGACAGCTTATTTAATGGTTCAGACATTTGTGTATGATTTATTGGAAGACATGGTATAATTGTGATCAAGAGAAATGATTTAAAAACTCTTGTTTATAAACGAAAAGGAATCATGAAATCATTTATTGATTTTAACTCTTTGTCGACAAGTAGATAGTTAATACCTTTTTTGCTCTCTGCATATAATGCTCAAAACTCCGAGATATTGTTTCCTCTATTGTTGGTTTATCCCTTAACCCTTATTAAAAATATAATTGTCATGTTTTGTGTAATTTTCAAACTACCACATTTACCAAACACATTGGAAAGTCTGTTTGCCATTGAGTACACTCGGGCGTCCTTAGGTCAACTGTGACACCCTTACCTTGTTATCTATCTTTGCCTTTGTCATAATCTAAAATTATAATATTCTGTTCTCCCAGGACATTTACATGTCCATGTGTGGTTTGCTCTTAAACCAATACATTGCTCGAGTAAACGAATTCACCTTCCTAATATTTATTCTCTACAGATCAGTCAGATGGTGCAGAAATGTTCTGACTAATGTCAACGTACTGGCCATCGTTAGAGCAGATTAGAGACATAGGAGTTGTTTCACAGTTTTCATCATGACAACTTCTGCAGAAGTCAGTAGATGAAATATTCAAAATCTCGCCTTGTCATTATCATACCGATCCCGTATCAGCCATATCAGAACCGCCTACTTATAGCAGTCGTTTAGCAAATTCAATAATCTGGTCTTACAGCATAACATCATGCAGACAAGAACCAGTTCGTTCGTAGTAGGACCGGGTAGCCAGAACAGGTCCAGGTTAAAATGTCCCGCCAACAATCTTGATACCATAGATTATTTATTCGAAAGTTTACTTTCAATTTATAAGATACGAGGAGGAACCCATACTTTTACAGTTGACAAAAAAGGAACCTATTCAAAGTCACATTTTCTATGCTTGTGTTGGGCCAAAATTTGCCTAATTCATATTCAATTTTTATAAAAGTCTACGCTTGTACCTCTGCCTATCCTTCACACAGTATTATTATGTATGGCATTTATGAGGTATATTTAGCATTAAGTGTTTGCATAAAACACACTGACATATTGGACAAAGCGCTTACAGGCCGCCAGTTTTTTCAGTTTCGTTCCAGATCTGACATCACGGTTGTGCTCATGGGCATGCGCAATGTGACAATGGTTTTCTCCATATATCGGCTCAAAGGTACAGCAAATATGTCCCTCTTAGGAACAACAAGTATGTCCTTCTTATAGATTTCATAAATTTTACAATATTCTCCCATTGATGAGGTTGTCGTCAACTAACAATATTTTACTGCAGTATTATGTCATTAACAAAATGTGTTTATATCTGTGTATGGGAGTCAACTTACTTTATTGACATTTATGCTCCATTTTTTGCTACATTTAAGAATTTTTTTTTTCAAATAAAGCAATCCCAAGGGTGGAGTGGTTAATTACCAAATAAAATAAATATAGCTTCTGACTTTAAACACTGGGGTATGATAAAACAAAAACAACAACAAATTGTCTAATTGCCATTTATTATTTGGAAGAACAATAAAAATCACATTTGTCAACACCACCAGCCAGCAAGTTAAAGCACAACTAATCTAAACATCATCAACTGTTGACTTAATGGGAAAAAGACCCAACTAACAATTTCAACAAAGTTGAAACATGTTAATAATTTTCAATATAGTCTCTTAATGTCTATCAGTTGATCTTATTTACTAAAAGTAATTTGTGCCAAGGAATTCTAAATATTGATATTAAAATAATGAACATTGTTTAGTTAATATGATTTTGTGTCCACTATTATTAACCTAAGCAGAGGCCAAATTACCACAAACGATATCGAGTAAAATTTATTGTAATTTTCTTATTTGAGATTATAGCATTCGATATGAAGCAAGAAATTTAGTACATTTTATCATAATTTCGATATCGAAATCATTTTTCGATACGATAGCTCATTCGATTACGAATGCGGTAATTTGGGCCCAGTTTTACTTTTACTAGTTCAGTGATCGGTAACAGAATAACTAAAGTTGTTACTTTACCCCTGCTATATAAACTGTTTAAACTTGAACCGATTCTTATCCACAAGGAACTAATCAAGTGACTAGAGTTTCCTTAATTGTATTATTGTATCAAATCAAATATTTTGTTATAAATTTGTTTTTCCAAAAAAAAATTAATTTCTTCATTTAAGATTAACTGTAGTTGGCACCTTTTTCAATTGTTGTTACGTTTTGCTATTATTTAGGAGAAACTTATTAGCAGATATTTATTTATGAAATTTTTATTTTAGTCAAATCAATGTAATACATGTTGGCCCAGAAAGACCGAAGTGGTGTGAATTCCTTATAACTTTTTATTTAAGACATATTTTTTTAATTTTTTGTTTTTTAAATACAGTAAATTTATAGGGAATACTTTTAGAATAGTTATTAAAAATGATATCCCGCAAGTGGTGGCCACAAATGTGCTCTTTCCAACACATTTTCCATGACCTTTCGCAAAACTTCCGGTGTTATGTTGTTAATTTCGTCTCGAATATTGGTTTTTAATTCCTCAATAGTCCTGGGCTTATAACATAAACTTTCCCTTTTACATAACCCCAAAGGAAACAGTCTGGAGCGGTTAAATCCAAGGAACGCGGAGGCCAATTAAAATTGCTTCTACGCGAAATTATTCTTTCACCAAAGACGTCGTGTAAAAGAGCCATTGTGGCCCTCGCAGTGCGCGCTGTGGCTCCATCCTGTTGGAACCATATTTGATCCTCTTGAGAGGCCAAGTTGTGTCGAACATCTCCTGGTTGATGTTTCTAGATCCTCCCGAATAATCTCCTGTAGTACTTGAATATTATCAAACGTGTGGACAGTTCATAGTCTGCCGGAACCAGGAAGGCTCCTTACTGCTCCTTGTTGTCGAAAATTTGCAACCAGACGGTTTATTGTTGACTGAGAGTGTGCAACCCGCACATTAAATTGACGACGGTATGCACGCTGAGTCAACACAATGAACCGTTGATTTGCAAATTTTAACGATTTGGCCACGTTATTCAGTTGTGTATTGCTCCATTATAAATTGTTCAAGTCTTCTTTACAAAATACTGAAAAGAAAAGAAAAAAAATTATAATAAAAAAGTTATAAGGAATTCACACCACTTCGGCCTTTCTGATCCACCCGTATTATTGATTAGCCTCTGAATTTTATTAAAAACTATCTATTTTGCCTCCAACAAATCCCAAACATTTTGATTCTGTACCACTTAAATACTTCCCTATTATTTTACTCACACCTATGTAACACACAATGTAAAAATAGAGTTTTTATTAAACAAACTTCAAAGATAAACAAAAAGATTGGCAAAGCCCCACAAAAATATAAACCAAAAAATAATGTTTGAACTTGAAAACTAAATTTTCTGTAAAGTCAACATTTAGTTTCATTTTGTATACAAAATACAACAACAAAACAAACAAACGAAAAAAAAACACCAGCAATAAAGAATCAACACTCCTTAATTCCATAACACCATGTCCTATTTGTTTGCCAGTGTAATTTGACTATTTTTCAGCCAAGTCATAAACTTCCACTAACGATAAATAAACATTTTCCTCTACGTACACACAGTGATTTTTGTAAATTGAATGGTGTTTTAAGTAAAGAAACAGCACTCATGTATTTTTTTTATCGAATTGAAAGAAAAAAAAAACAATAAAATATAAAATAAAAGGCTTATAATAAAATGCATTTATATTCATTGGCACATCCAACCAACCAACCATATCTGGCTTGTTTTTCATACATCTAAGTAAAATGACTAATGGACCCATTAGATGTCAATATTAACAATAGTTTAATACATGTGTTATTCCTGTTTCATTTAACAATATTGAATTTTATACGTTAAGCATTTCATTCTAGATTTTGATTTGGATGTTTGTTATTTTTATATTATTTTGTTTTTTATGGCATTTTTCTTTTTATAAAATTACAATAAGCATTTATGTTTAACATTAATTATGAATAAAGTTGTTATTGCCAGCGCAATAGCCAAACTTCTTTACAAATCTTTCAATGCACACATCAAATTGAAACTGTCTACCGATTTCAATACAACTCTCTAATTGATATAAAAACAAGTAATAAAGTATAGTCGGTCAAGCCCGACCATATAATACCCTGCACCCAGTATATAAATAAAACACATTTTCAGCAATGTGCGCTATATGCGAGATATGACCTATTATGGACCGATCATCCAAAAATTTAGTGCCATGACTTCTGTGGATATAAATATTGTGTATGTTAAACTTTATCTTTATATAAATAATTTTAAAAGATTTATGAAGCTTAAATTGAATTTCAAAAGTGGGTCTTATATGGGAGCTACGAGTAATTATGGACCGATCTGCTCAAAATTTGTAGATCTGATTTGGCTTCAGTTACCACTCATTTGTGGTGAAATTTGTTTGGATACTTACATAAATCAAACATTTATGATCTTTAAACCCTAATTTCGGTAGGACATTTGTTCGGTGCCCAGGTGAAATAATGGACCGATTTACTCCAGTGTCAATCCCATCCGTCCTTGGGCTGAAAAAATTTCACGTACCAAATTTTATCGCACAAGCTTTACATGGACAGCCAGCCAGACGGACGGACGGACATAGCTAAATCGACTCAAAACGTGTGGGTGTTGGATATTTCTGGGCGTTACAAACATCAACACAAATCCAATATACCCCACTATGGTGGTGAAGGGTATAATAATATTCATTACCCAAATGATATCCATATTATTACTTCAAAACTTCCCATATTCAGCACAATCATGAATAAAAATTCCGCGGGAGTTTTTCCCTTTTTCCATTCAAATTCAACATTATTTTTTATTCATGATTGGGCCGATTATGTCTCGTTTGGTCAGAATATGATTAAAAAGTTCGTTCTTTATTTAAAAAAACAATCGAGTTCTTTTACGATTTTTGCAAAATAACAATATCAAAATGTTGAAATTTTTTACAAGAAAACATTACTTCATTTCCTGTTTGTAATTACACACACTTTTAGCAATTTAAGTTTAAATAAATCCATTTTTATTTGTTAACTAAGGCAAACCGAAAATACTCACCATAGGGCTTAAATTTGACGTTTTGATTTAAAGACACTAATATAAAAAATTTTGAATGAATGCATTTTTTCAAATACCATTTACAATTTTAAATTTCTTTAGTTTTGTTTCATTTTTGTTACATCAATAAGGACAAAAAAAAATTACAGAAATAAATTTAAATATTTGTTTGAACACATTGCGTTTAAAGTTTTCGAACGTGTGTGTGTGTGTGCATGTGTGTATAGTAGAGAGAGAGGCAATAAAACTGTTTGATTAATCGTAAAAAATTACGTTTCTTTTGTGATTGTGATATGTTTTTTTTACTGTTGCTGCTGTTGTTTTTGTCATTATTATTTGTTTTTTCGGTTGATTGTTGTTTTTAGCTCTATTATACTATTTACATGATCCTGATGTTATCCTGGCAACAAAGCAACAAAAAGAGAGAAGGAAATTGCAGCAAAAAACTAACAATATTCAACAAATCAACACACTATTCAAATGAAAATGCTAACAAACGTTGTGAAAAATTGGCAAAAAAAATTAAAATATTTTCATATGCACTTTAAAAATTGCACCGAAGCATTATTTTCGTTATTCGTTGGTTAATGTTGCTGCTGATTTTACATCAAATGTCATTACAAGAAATGTGCACCTATTTTTTATCCATTTCAATTTCAGTTTGTTGTTATTGTTTTCTCTCTCTCTCTCTCTTTGTTTCATTGTTATTACATGACTTTGAGGGTGACTTTGAGGGATGTGCAGTGCGACATGAAACATCAGCTCTAATATCAACACATTATGCGGTAGTTAGTTTGTACTAAATGCTTGCCAGCAACTTGCATGCAACATATCCAGAAACACTTGCTGCCATCATTGTTGATGCATTGTTGTTACTTTTATACAAATGTCGCACGAATTGTATAAAAAACTTGCTTGGATTACAGAAATGTTGGTGTGTATTGGCTTTTTTTTGTTCCCTTTTCGGTGAAAAAGAAAATAAAATTCAAAAAACTAATTTCACACTAGAAATTTATCAAAGTCAATTCGATTTGTAACGCTTAGTTTTCTATGAATGTATGTAAGTTTTCGTTTATTTGCGTGTAGGTTTATTTTGTAGATTCTAGTATTTTTATTAGGGTGCGGCCTAACTTTGAGTATAGATCGAATTAAATCGAGCCGTTAAAAGACAATATACCTACTGTAAATAAAAAATAAAAAAAACAGCAGCTCTGTCATTCTCTATTCATTGTTTTTAATCTTTTTTTCATTTCATTTCATTTCTATTTAACCTAGCTAGCGATACTTTTAAGACATCTTCAAGAACAAATACAAGACAAAAATTAAATCCTAATAACGAGCTAATTGTCAACAACACTATTAAACATAATAAATAAAGCTCTCTACTCTGCGCACACGCCTTCACTTTTTATTTTTTCTTTGGTAAATACCTCAGCCTCAACGTTGCCTTCTTGAGGCACCATCCTCAGGAATACAGCTAGAGGCTAAACATAACCTTCATCTATTGCTTTGCGAATTCCATTCTATGGCAATTTTGGTGAGGATGTTTGATTGCATTCTACTAGTATGGCCGATACACCGCCACTTGTACCGCATTATGTCAGTCGACAAAGCATGTTAACTTATATTTCGCGAAAGTATATTATTTGATACAGTTCTGAGTCAGCAAACATCTGGATCTTACATAGGCAGCGATTAACGAATACTTTTCTCACAAGTGAGCAGCGTTCATGTTTCACAACCGTACAAATGGGTTGATGTTATATTTACATTGAAAAACAAATATTTGTGAGCAAGTAGAATGTGCATGTTTGTGCATGATCCGCTACTAATGTTACGTTACGTAAATTTGTTGCCAGATCTGAAAAGCTGTAAGTCAAGAGACAAATATATATCAGATGTCAGTGCATACTATCCTGTGCCGTTGTAAATGACTTTTCCATCGTGTCAAAAATAATATTAAACAAGAATGATAAAATAAAGATTACGACATGCGCATGATTTCCCATTATGTGACGTAGAAGTTCCATTCTAAGGGTTACCAAGAATGTTTTATGTGTTAGAATTAACATTTCTTGCGAAAAATGTATGTTTTATGTGATAGTTGGCAACCTTGCAATTGAAATCTCTGAGAGTTCTAAAATAAAATCTGTTTAAAATATAACAAAAATATAAACATGAAGAGTGCAGTGAGCAAATGCAAGCAAAACATGAGTAAAAAAAACAAGTGAGAAAAAATTAGCCAATAGAAACACAGAATGTGTGACGTCGCAGTTCCAAAATGCGCAGAACATTTTAAAATTTTACGCGCGTTGGCGTAATCTTTATTTTATCATTCTTGATATTAAATAGCAAAACACATTCTTGCCGGAGAGCAATCCCAACTTCTATCGGTCTGCTAACAACTTGCCATGTCTGATTTTACAAGATGGATTACTATATTAACTTTAAGACGAATGAGTTTATATGGCATTTCCTTACATGAAAATGCACTCCAAATCACAACATCATGATTCAGTTTCTCTCAAAGTCTTTAAAACGTAGATACAGTGCTGAGTGAGATTTCACTAATTGTGTAATAACAAGAAGGCTGTTAATTTGTTCGTCTTATGGTGAACTTATGCGGTCTGATTAGCCACCATGGTCCAAACTTAATTGGTTATTTAGCTGTAAACAACACGAGTGTCGTGAATTTCATAAAAATTATTAACTAAAAAAGAAATAAAGAAAGAAATTACACAACATATGTATATTATACATACTATTTTTATAACGACCACTGATCTAAACTCGAGTATATTTTTGGTGATTTATAAAAACCTTTGGCTCTTCTGCAACACAGCATTATCCAAACTAAAACTTATTTGCTCCCTAATAATTCGCAAAAAAAACAGGAGTGTAACGTATGTACAAACATATGTCTTTTTTATGTTGCATTTTACATGTGATGTGATGGTGGCGTGTTGCAAACAAACTGTTTTCTAACTATTCCTTTCATTCCGTTGCTTTTTTTACAACATTTTTATTCTATTATGTGCGACTATACTCTTCAATAAAAACGTATGTATTTGTTAAAAACTATTTGTATTTCTGTCAGATTTACGTTCTATAAAACCGAATTCAAAAAAATGTGTTAAAGAAAACGTATGTTTAAATACCATACACGTTCTTAAAATATATATCGTTGATCTCATGTAGAAAGGTCCTAAATCGCTATTTTTTCGAAATTAGTTTTTTTTTGCGATTCCAATGCATTTAACGCAAATACACCTCCTCACAAAAATTTATTGCAATAGTGTACAAAATAACGCTTTTATAAACAGTTGTACAAAAAAAGTTACATGTTGAAGATTACAGTTTCTATTATGTTTTTAATTTCTCCTGTAAAGTTTCAAATATGCGAGTTAGGGCCTTTCTACATGAGGCCATCGATATGTATGTATGTATGTACTCGTATGTATTTTGTACAAAAACTGTTTTATTTTCCAGGGAGTAGGAAGTAGCATGAAGAATTTAAAAATGTGATTGTTATATTTATTTTGTTACCGTTTTGCATATTTATTTTCTGTGTTCAGAATCTTTGTTTAATAAATTATTACTTTTCAACAGTGTAACAATGGAAAGTGTTGAAGTTGGTATAATAAATTTAAGTTTTACATGTTTGAGTTAAGCAGGTTAGTTATGGATGTTTATTTTGTCATTTAATAATGTGCTGAAAGGGTTATAAAAATATGTATTTGTGGGCTTTTGGGGTATTGTGCTGTTGAGATAGATGAATGGTGCACAGAAGATAAAGATACATAAGTCGTTTTTAATAAAATATCTTTAATACACGAATAACTCGCTCAAACATTACACTCGTCTTAACATTGGTGGTTTTTTGATACCAACAAATTTTTTGAAAAACGACATATTATCAACTTACAACAAAGCAGTGATCCCACAGCCACTAATTGACTATTAATGTCTTAATGAGTCGTTAAAAAAATACTGTGAACAAATCGTAAATATTTAAATAAAATGTATCACTCGAGTTTCATTTGATCGAAAGAGCGAAGTGAGCTGACACAAAACTAGTTTCATGATTTAACACTATATAAGAAATGATCTTGCCATTTTAACATGATGTACGTTTGCCTATAAAGTTGTTGTAAATTGATAAAATTTGTGAAAAGTTTTGAAACAAACCTAAAGGAATATTTGATAATCAAAGATGATTTTTTTATAAATTTTTCACTTTTTAACAAAATTGGCCAAGTAATCTTTACGCATGTCACCGGACTTATCCCTTAAACACAAGCCAAACAAAATTCCAGTAGTGCATTTTTTTAAGGCCAAATGACACAAAATCCTCATCTTGTTAATACAGGCTAAACCCGGTATAACAAACGATATGTTGTCAGGTCTCTTTGTTAAATAAAATGAAACCGTAATATCGAAATTTCTTTTTTGAAAAAATGTATGTGACATATTCCAAATGTTTCCGTCTTTTGTAGACTTTACTAATTTTTCTTCGAGAGTGATAGATTAATAAAGTCCACATTGGGGGAATATCGGTTCTATAAAATATTCTACCATACAAAATATCCACAATATATTTTTGGGCACTGCTACACGTTCAATAAATATCGTGATACCAAAAATATCATGCAATATTGATGGATCGCGATCCATATCGTATAATGGCCTAAAATATGAAATCCAGATCGCGGATCCTGGATTTCGTGATAGATATTGAACATGTAGCATTCTCAGTCATTAAATAGTGACAAATAATAATTAAGTGCGTATATTCTTTCCGATCCTGCAACCACTTTTTGCTCCAAAATTTTCTTTCCACTTTTTTTCTTAAATGAAAAAGCAAGCAAAATAGCTAAACAGGCATTCTTTTGGTTTTCTCGCGGCATTAATAAACAACCCGCACAGCACAAAAATAACATAAATACTGACGCGATAAATATTGAACATACGCTCGTGATCCATCAATACTTTAAAATGGATCGCGATCCAAATATCACGATATTTATTAAACGTGTAGCAGTGCCCTTAAAAAAGATTTAATGAGAAATTTACAGGCAAAATTTTGTTGCAAAAAGTAAGAGTTTTCATCTCTTTGCTACATTAGAGAAAAGTTAAAGTGTTACTTAATTGGGAAAATTTAAAATTTCTTAGAGATAAGCGAGTATTCGATGTATTCTTAGGCCCTAATTTTGTAAATCACTTGCGTTCAACGCATCACCTACGCTTTTGTGAAATTTTGTAAATCACTGCATCATAGCGTTTAGTGAACGTAGAAATATTACGTTGTTACAATACTGTCAAATCATTGCGTGGTTAATGTTGCCTTTGTAAATGTTGATACTAAAATTTAATATAAAAATTTACATAAAGCCACACTTATTTTGCATTGGCAATGCTACAAACCTATCAGCTGTTCAATAATTTTGTTTGGTTATTTATCAAAAAAATATTTAAAATTGTGATGAAATTAACGAATGATGAGTAAGTAAAATAACACTGTGGAGATTTCCAATATTTTTAATTTACTATTTAAAGATATCAGATGAACTTCCAAATGAACAAGAAAACGTTTACATATGTATATTAGGGTGGCCCCAAAATAAAATTGCGGATGTTCCCGACTAATATGAAAATTTGATTCATTTTAAGACTACGTTTCTCAATTTTTGTGTCCTGGGGTCAATATTTGGTGAGCTGGATCAAAGGATAAAAAGGTCCTTTTTAGAGGTTTTTTGATTTTGTTTCACATTTCCCCCAAGGGAACTATATGTAATTTTAGTATCATATGAAAGGTCTTTGAGAGGCGCATTCAACGGTTTATCAAAAATTAAAAAACAATTTTTTTTAATTCAAAAATTTTGAAAATTTCAGACAAAATTTTAGTGTTTTTTTTATTTTTTCATAGAATTTACTTAAATAAATTGGGAATACCAGCCTATCAAACAGAAGAACTCCAACCAAATTTGGTAGGAACAATCCAACACGGCAATGCTGATTTCCACACACGCAAACGTATACAATCTTAGAGTGCAGAATAGTAACAAAGTACGTTAATTAATAACAACCTATAAATATGCACAACATATTTGTCCATTACATATTTATACCCTACACCACCATAGTGGGAGGGGTATATTGGATTTGTGCTGATGTTTGTAACGCCCAGAAATATTGGTCTAACACCCACCTTAAAGTATACCGATCGACTCAGAATCAGTCGTTTTAACGATGTCCGTCCGTCTGGCTGGGTGTCCATGTACAGCTTGTGCGCAGAGTACAGGTCGCAATTTTGAAGATATTTCGATAAGATTTGGTACATAATATTTTTTCAACCCAAGGATGAATGGGATTAAAACTAACAGAAATCGGTCCATTATTTCACCTGGCCCTCATACAAATGTCCCCCCGAAATTGGGGTTTACCGATCATAAATGTTTGAATTATGCAAATAATCAATCAAATTTCATCACAAATGAGTGGTAAATGACACCAAATCACATCTACAAATTTTGTGCAGATCGGTTCATAATTAGTCGTAGCTCCCATATAAGCCCACTTCCGATAATCGCTTTAAAGAGCATAACTCACTCAAAAATGTTGGTATTCAAATAATATTGAACACAAATATATTTCGTATATATACATATAATATGGTAGAATATTATTATGATCGGTCCATAATTAGTCGTAGCTCACATATATAGCCCACTTCCGAAAATCACTTTAACGATCATAAATTTCTTAAGAATGTTGATAATCAAATAAAATTCGACACTAATAAGTTGTATACCTAATTTTATAATGGCCGCTCCGTAATTAGTCGAAACTCCCATATAAGATCCTCACCGTAATCCACTTTAACCTACGTAAATCTTTTAAAAGTATTTATATCGAGATAATGTATAACATACACAATATATATATCCACAGAAGTCATGGCGGTAAATTTTTAGATGATTGGCCCATAATAGGTCATATCTCCCATATAGCGTACATATCTGAAAAACTGTTTTATACATATACTGGGTGTAGGGTATTATATGGTCGGGCTTGCCCAACTATACTTTCTAACTTGTATATATTTAAAACAATTGTTAACTGTGTCTTCATATTAGCAGCAATAAATAATTTTATATTATTTGTCTTTCAACACAACCTTCAATACCTTTCTTTCTAAAAATTTTTCATATTGAATTGATAAAATAGTTGTAATTGACGACTGCACATAACTAGTCGCACTAAATCATACACTGATTCACACTCTAGTAAAATGAAATGTGTGTTTGAAAATAGGCATGTGTATGTATGGGTGATTTTGCATGAAAGTATGAGTGTGTCTACAATGAAAAACCGTTTTAATGCACCTGCAGCTTAATAATTATTCATGAAATAATTTATACTTTAACGGACGCATAACAAATTACAATTTTTTTTTTTTTTTGTTTTGCTTTTTGTTTGAAATTTTGAATTATTATTCTTTAAAAAATTTTCGGTTTTTTTCTGTACTGTTTTGCTCGTTGTTGTTGCTGTGAAAATTACATTTGATGTTGCCAACATCAACGATTTTATATGATTATTATTATTTTTTGTTTTTAGTTCGTGTAGTAGTTTGTTGTTGTTGTTGTTGTACTCTTACTGCTGCTTATCAAGTATGCAGGTATTGTATGACCAATTTCGGCAAGTGCTGCCAATAAACAGTTTTTGTTTCTTTCGTATGGCATGAATTATAGTACAAAATTTCATATACATCATCATCGTCAGCATCAACATGAGTGGTGATGGTATCCTCAGCATTGCTAGTGTGATGTAAATGTACGAGGTTTGTAGCAGCCGTATTAATCCAGTGATAATTATTAATGCTGTTTATGTTTTTATAACACTTTTCAAACACTTTGTTAAAATAATTGAACTAATTTTACTTCTTAAGCGAAAATGGTAATTGTGTTAAACTGCTTGTCTAATGCACATGGCAAGACCTTTAACCCAACATCCCTCGTTTATCCATATTTACAGATATTTTAAGTTAGATGCCAACTACTCCAGTGATGTTGCCACAAATCCATACTTCATAGTACAATTCAAACAGAGCTTCCCAAAAAAAAAAAAAAAAAAAAAAAAATAATGTGGCTTAACTGTTTAATTTTTTTTAGCTGCTGCTGTTACTCTGCCCTGGCTAGAGCCCAGGCATGGCTGTGTTTTATGGTTAAGTTATATAGAGAGAATTTGTTAACATGATGCCTTTAAGGTGGACACACAAAAACAACCGACCCAGAGACAGACATACAGACTAATACAGACAAACAGAAATAGTTATAAACGTAAATAGTATAAGTAAGCGAGCGGCATTATCGGCAATTGCAGTTAAGTGCAATTTGTCAGTTGGTCAGTGAGTACACGACATTTTTATTTTTTTATTTTTTTTTGCTGGCTGTTGTACTTGCAGTTTTTATTCAATTTAGTTTGACTAAGAGTAGGCTGGCTGGTTGGCTGCAACCTATATGGCCATTACACACACAAAAACTATATTCAATTGCTGAAACCATATATGGCGCTTGAATTAAGGCAGAAGCTAAAGATTTTCATGTGTGCTGCATTTGTACGAATGTTTTTTGTTTATATCAACTCTCTGTAATGCTTAAAACATATTTGTAGGCTAAAAGCATCATCGATCTAATGTCGCAAATATAAAAATATATCGCTATTGGAATCAGCTTCTTCAGTTAGTGTGTGTATTCTTTTTTTTTTTTTTGTATTTGCAGCGAATAATTTTTGTTTAATTTATTTTATTACCTTTTGCCACATACAACAATTACACGCACATCCATATTCCATATACTACGTGAGTTACCCAACGTTTGGGTTTATCTTAATGTGACACACACTTGCATTCACACACAATTACATTGTGGCACAAGTGAAAGAATACAATACAATACAGTACAGTATTCAAACAATCGATTGTTCAGCCAGTGTTTTATTTTATGTGAGCAAAAATTATTACATTACAATTGGGGACAGTGGTTTGCAGTTATATTTATCCTAAATTAAACTTCTACAATGGTGTAAAGAAAATATTGAAATTATTAGAAATTTTAAATATTGTACTATTATTTTAATGGCATCACTTTAATCAGAAATTCTGAAAACAATTACTATTATTCATGTCCTGGTATGATCTTATAAGTTCAAGTTTCGTTAAACAGACATTTCACTTTTAAAGTGGCATGCATGGTTCCTCCATGAGTTCCATTGTGGTATCTGGGTAGCTTGAAAAGTAATTTTCCATATTAGACTAATTATGTTTTATAACCAAACTCTGCTGTTGTAAATATGAATGCATCCAATCTTCTGATGATCATCTCTGTCAGAGTCTTGCAGAAAGAGGTGAAGTTTCACCGTTCTCCTTCACAACTCTTACAGAAGTCATAACATGGAAGATTATATCTCATAATGTGCACATAGAACTGACAGTGTTTGCTGTGTAGAAGAACCCTATAACTCAGAATGTGCATCGTTCTCGTCGCACAGGTGATCTAAAGAAAGTAATTTCGTTTAAGCGAAATCATAGAGAACTCCTGTACCCATCATTTGTACGATAAGAGCCGTAAAATAGCAGATCGTTAAATATCATCATCTAAGATCGAGACATTCTTTATGTCTAATGAATCCGCAATTCCCAGGGCCATTTTGATATCCCTGTAACCAGAAAAGTCCAATTGCAGAAAATCTTGTAATCTATCTCAGAAAAGCCTTTCATTCAAGACCTGATTAAATCTTGGCGACTTTCCTACCAGTGCTAATCCGAATATCCTTTCTTATACTTCAACCTAGCAAAGACTGAAACTTCAGCTTAAGAAACTCTGGCCTGAAAGTTTAAAATACACCCATTCTAGACTGTGCAACATAAAAGTCACCCACCTTCTGTTTAGAAATGTCTGTGAAGATCTCAAAAGTATTCCCCTAAACAGATTGTATCCAAACAGTCCGTCCATCCGTGATCGACACAAGCAGGAGTCCCTCTTAGCTTTCTAATAGTATCTTATGGCCGAAGATACGCTCTTGACCCTATGGTTTACAGCAATCAGTGTTCTGATTCCAATATAACTTTGAATATAAAATTACTGCCAGACACTTTGCTATATCGGATAAGCTTAGCCCTACACCGTTATGAAGGGGTAGTGAAAATATGAGAATCTCCTGATGCGACCAGCAGAGAGTGTCGGAAGTGCCCACTGCATTCTTTGAGAGATATTATACATATATATCCTGATACAGCCAGGGATATATTATTCGAATTCTCAGCAGTCTGTAGAGTCAAGTTCTACCAGTAGACAATTTATAGCATTATTCCAAAGGAGGAGAAATAATACATAGCCTTGTGGAGTCCCGGTTTTACACCTTAGGTGGTTGAAGTCTCTGTGTGATAGCTATAATGAAATCTCATCATACTACCAGCAAAGAGTGTCTGTAGTGACGATTCCATTCTTTGCTAGTTAGTCCACATACGCAGAGATTTTCCCAATTCTCAGAAGTTTATAAAAAGCCGATATGCACCAGTAATAAAGTTATGGCATTATTTAACAGTAGGAGCAATAAAACATAGTTTCGTAAAGTCCCAGTTTGACACCCTAAGTATCAGGAGTTTCTCTATGTTGACCCCAACACGTACTCGTAACATTGTTAAAACTTCTGTGTGCAAGAAAAACCACTAAAGTGTATCCCCTATGTTCGAGATAACAATCCACACTAATGTATGTCCATATGTACTGTATTGTTAACAAAATTGTTTGGCTAACATTATTTTAACACATTATTGCTATTCGGATTTCTGAAACAGAATAACTATTATTACAGCAACATTATGTTGCAACAATTAAAAACTGCATATTCCACTTTATAACATCCTTCAATAAGCTGGTAAAGCACTACAACATCTCCCCATTAAGTAATCTGCTATAAAATCCTTTTTTGCCCCACTTCAAACCACTGTATGGCATTTGGAGGCATTAGTGAGACACTGCATTACAAATGCGTGCCGTTATGGTTTATTAAATGCGTTTTGAAAGTGCATTTCCATGTTTGTCCAAGAGATTGATGAGAAAATTAGATTTATTCATTGCTGTGTTTAGTTGTCGTAAACAATTACTTTTACAAATTTGTACTTAACACAACTAAACAACACAACAACTACAAATGCAACTGCAACAACAGCTACAATACCCAGCAACAACAACTAACTACAACCGGTATGTTTGTCTCTTTCACTCTTTCGACTCCTAACACCAGGATTATTGGCTGTTTAATGTCATGATGTGTAAGTAAGTGAGTGCCTGTTTGAATGTATATACGTAAGTAAGTCTTTGGGTATGTTTACAGTATTTAAATGTTATAACGAAGTAACTGACTGATTCCAGCCACAGCATGTTGCATGTGTTTTATCATCATTACATTCTATTCTCATCGTGATCATTTTTAATTTGCGTGCCTTTTTTCTACATAGTTGCTGTTTGTTGGTTGTTATTGTTACTGCTGCTGCTGCTGCTGCTGCATTTTAGCCATCAATACATGTAAATTAAAATTAACTTTATCGATAGCTAGTTATTTTAGTTTGCCAGCAAAGCTTTTTGACTATGAATTAATACCTAAAGGTATCTCAGCGCACAGTAATAATTTCATGGGAAAATGTTGTCATTAATCATTGGCAGGAAATTTTAAACACACATACATACTTACTTACATACATATATTTATATTATTTTTTTATACATATATTTATTTTTCTTCTTTCATTCTTTCTTTCCTTCTATTTGACTAAGTAGAGAAATGATCGATGAGAAGGTTTCTTTTTGTAGTTTTGTTTTCTAGTTAAGTGAAAAAAAAGTATTAATTTAAACATACTTAATATTAAAGAATTTATACCGACTGTGTAGAGAAGAAAAGCACAAAAATATACACATGTGAGCACTGAACTAATATTTCCTGGTTGGAAATATTTTAGAAATTTGTACTTGTTACCTTTAGATGGAAGAGGACTGAATACAAATTATTTTCTTTTGAAGTGCTGGGGAGTTACTCTCTATTGCGATGCGAAAGCAAATGCGATGCGATAAGCATACAAATTGTACGGTTATCGCATAGCATTTGCTTTCGCATCGCAATAGAGAGTAACCCCCCTGGAAATAAATATAGTCAACTAAAATGGACAAATTACTTATGGCGGCGACTTTAAATCTAATCATTTGTAATGTAAAGTGATTTCAGTGTCCCCAAATAATCTAGAAAGTAGTTAGTTTCGCGTACTTTTTTATATTCCTGTAGAGCAACTAAAACAGGGTGTAGTCAACTCGAATCTGCCAACTTAACCAGTTAATCTGCTAATTCATTAGTAGAATTATTGAAATAAACGAAAATAAAGCGGTAACTGTAACTGTTAATATTTTAATTAATTTTCCAAAATTGCGATTTTAACAACGTTTTGCTTCTGGTATTTATTTTATATATCCAGGTTCCTTAATTAAAAAAAATATATTATAAAATAAATAACAAAATATAGTCGGTTAAGCGCAACCCTTAATACCCTATGCGTGTAAAAGTGTTTTTCGTAAGTGGGCCTTATATGGGAGCTTTGGTCAATTATTGAACGTTCTGCTTAAAATTTGTAGATTTGATTAGGTTTCACCAATTTAGAGAAATGTATAAAATCTTTAACTGCATTCGTCGTCATTAAAAAAGTATGCTCCAATGATGCCACCGGCCCATAATCCAAACCAAATTAGCTTTGTCGCTGAACAAAATTTGTCTATAAAAAACATCACAATGCACTTTCTTTAGCAACTTGAATTTTGATAATAAAACTTAATAATCTGCCAGCGTTTGTCATTTGCAAGTCGATTAATGTTTAATTTATGGCCCAACAAAACATGTTTAACAGTACACGAAAACAGCAGAAAAAAAACAAAAATAAAGTTGCTGAAAAATCACCCTTTATATATAAATTGTTTGCAACAAATTTTGCTTGGATATTGTTTATGAATAGTGCGACCAACTGGCCCGGAAAATCCAGGACATGGCTCGGCTTGGAACCAATGTCCTGGTGTCCCGGTGACATCCCCCGGATGGCCCGGATTTTTATTTTGAATTTAATTAAATAAAAAATATGTGGACTTGAACAACAAAACAGTCTATTTCGTTGAAATTTGGCACAATCGCATCATATTTTAATGGAAATTATTTCTTTTGAATGATTAATTTTGAAATCATGTGTCTATGCATATCCTCAGCAAGCCATATGAGTCCGAAAAGAGTCTTTTCTGACACCTTTTCCGGAGCGTTCGTGCTCTTTATGAGCCCAAAAAACAATCACTATTGCTCCGAAAACCTTCAGAAAAGAGGGTCAGAAAAAAGTCTTTTATGAGGGGTTTTTGGGCTCAGAAAGAGCTCTTACATCATGTCAATAAAGAGTCATTGCAATTTTAAATACAACAAATTTAAAGGTCGCATTTATTATTTTTTTTTAATAAGTTTTACTAAAACAAAAAGGAATTGAAACCTGAAGACAACAATGTAGAATTGTTTCACGAGTTTGGTTACATATTGAAATTTATTACCCCACACAAAATTAGCGAATGGAACAATGGTCTACTAAACCACATCAACGTTGGGTGAAATGTTTCAAAAATTTTCAAAGTAAGAATTGAATTTATATTTTGTTTGCCAGCAACATCTGCAAGTGTAGAGCGTATATTTTCGATGATCGCAAAATTATGGACAAAAGAAAAGTGCAACTCAAGCTAGATACTTTGAAACATATATTATTTCTCAAATATAATTTAAAGTACGAATGCATTGAATTTTACATTTTTTTGAAAGAATCCCCAACATTACTGAAGCAAATTTCATCACAGGATAAATACGATTTTAAACAAAAGGCGACAGAAAATTAGATTCAAATTACTTATAACATTATAATTGTCTAAATTTAACTTGAATAATAAAGTTTTTTTTTTCCATAAAAAATTACCCGGTTTTAAGTTTGAATGTTCCGGATTTTAGTACTTTTTTCGAAAAATTTCCCGGTTTCGCTCAAAATTGAATGAATCAAATATTTATGACCGATAAATTTCTATTTCGAGGTGACATTTGTATGGGTGCTAGAAGAAATAAAGGACCAAATGCAATACCAATTGCCCTTGGGAAGAAAATAAATAAATGCAGCAAATTTTATCTCAAAAATTATTCTACGCAAAATTATTCGATATTCGAAAAATGATATTTTTTAAATCTTTTGTAAAAAACATGTTCGATTATTAAAACGAATACCATAATACCCGTATGGATACCCTAGTAAGTCGTAATTAAAGGGATTGTCAACCACAATTTTATAAGACATGGACCATCTACAAAACTGTCTCGCTGTAATCTATGCGTGGGCAATTGACTTTCTGCTAAAACACACATTTGTTCAAATAACTAGTAATCCTGCAGGAAATGTCAATAGTGAAACTGTACTGACACAGTAACCAGTACTAGTGACTTATAATACCCCAGACAATGCTAATTACTATAGACATTTAACATGTGCGTGTCAGAGAACAGAAAGAGTCCATTCACATTTGCTAACCATTCGCAAATTCATTGCTTTTGCATTGTTTTTACTCGACAATACAAAAAATGTATATTGCTGTTTGTTTACTCATTCCTTATTACTGTTTGCTATTTTACATTCCCTTTTTGTTATGCCGTTATACATCAAGCAACGAAATAATTCAATGACACATGAAAAAACAAACATTCACAACATTTGTCCAGTATTCGTTGCTTTCAGGGAATGAAAACATAAAGAAAGAGCAAATAAATATTTTTTGGTTGTTGCTTCATGTGCGATTTGTTGACAGTAAACTAGTAAAGTTTGATATTTTTTGTTAGTATGTACAACTTATACAATCAGCATTGAAACCATTCATACCAATCGTTAACCATTCGTACCAATCGTTAAGTATTCGTTGCTTTTGGGAGTATACGTTTAAATTTGTACAAGACATGCAATGCAAGCATCATTTTTCGTTACACTCCGTTTTGTGAATAATGACATGTATTGCTTTACGGAATTGATTTATGTTGTCAACATGAGGTTCGTTTTTTGTGATTGTATTCAAAATCTAAAATTAACCAATCAATCCGTTCTCTGGTGCGTTTGATTGAAAATCCACTACCGCAATACATAGGTACTTTTGACAAGGTAGTTGTTTGGAACCACATTTTAGTAATTCTTGTCTACACTTTTGGTACTTCTCTGAAATAGAAAATGAAAATGGAATTTTTGTTAACTATTAGAGTTAAAAAAAATACTAAAAGGCTTTACCTAATTAAAAATAAATTAGAAAACACCCAGAGTCTTTGATTTATTTATTATTATTAAGTGAGGCTTCAAGCACTACGACCCATAAGATCAAAAGTGGTGACTTGCAGACACATGCCCCCAGATTTTGCTCAGGGAAGCAAACTCGGCAAACTCGCTTGATGATATGAATAAACATTACACCTACATTCAGAAATATTAAATGCTTGATTTTTAGTTTGTCTCCCATTTTGACTTATAACATTTTTTCTACTCACCTGATTTTGCTGATATTCAATACCAAGTAACGCAGGACGAAACCTTATATTTCGAAATAATTTCATCTATTTTAGTTTCGTATTTTGAATGTGAGCGTGTTTTACACAAACATGACACAACCCCACAACTACAAAGTGCGGAAAGTATTATTTTTCAAAAGCCTGAAGTATACAAATCAATACAGAATTTCTTTCCGAGTCGATTTAGATATTTGTTCTATGACTAAAAATAATATTATGTAGGTTGGCTTTAAATAATTATGTATATCTTCTTGCTATTTATCATCTATTTTAAACTTTATAGTTTTATTTTAATTCTTAACATCTTCAATTCCCTTTTTAAAAACAACAAATCCCTACAAATTAACTTGAACATGAAAAACTGCTACTGTTGTCGACAAAAGTTTAAATTGTTTAAATTTATTCCATATTTATCAACACCCTCACAACCTTCCAGAAAAACTGGCCCTAAAGAATAACAATAAAAAACTATAGAATGAAGAAGTAGGAAAACAGACTATATTATAGTTACTACCCGGCTTCACCTCCTCTTGCAGTCATATAAAAAAAAAATTACTCAATTTCCAACACGTGCCATTGCTAACCCAGATGTAATTGGAAACTACAAAAGATATACAAAACAAATAGTTTTGGTTATGGCGAATTTTAAATACCCCTAAATCGAAAGAAAATGTATTTGTAGGTTTACATACTGTACGTTTAAAGTGTTTGTAATTACTTTAGCTGGCACTTAATTAATAAGTGATTCTAAACAATTTGAAATTACACTAATATTTAGTATCCTTTTTTACGTTTGTTAAGGGTCTGCAATTAGTAGGAGATTAATTAATTTAATTTTCACTAATACTTAATTTTTCGCTTATTTCTACAGACGAGCATAGAAAACCTTAATCTGTTTCAGATGTTGTATGCTGTCATTCAAAAAAATAAAAACTTATTTTTAGAATTTCATTATCACTCTCTTCATTTTGCCACAATTTACACATTGTATGTTGTAGATGCTATTGCTAAAACTCTAGTCCCAACAGCTACTATTTTTTTCCATTTTGTTGCCATAATTTCTGTTTGACCTTGACCAAGGAATCAACAAGGAAGTATATGAAATGGCTACATACACTTCCAACAATATTACAACCACCACCACCATCATCACCGCCATCATTATCAGTATATCAACAGTAAGCAAGGTTATCAGCAACATCAACCCCACTAACCACCACCACCACCACCATTGCTACTTATTGCCTCATGTTGCAATTTAAATTCTAGTATGTGTATATGTTTGCCACTGTATGAGTTCGTCAGTGCGTGTCCGTGTTTGCTGGTAAATTTAACCTTCATCTTAGTTTTGTTTTTGTTGTGTCTGCAAGTGTTTAAGTATGCGTATTGTTCTTGTTATTGCAGTTGTTGCATAAAAGTGCAAGTGTATTTGATGCGTGGGTGTAAAGCAGTCTGCTTGGCCGTCTGTGTCTGTATCTGCAGTTTTCACTAGCAATTTGTTGCAAACTTTATATGTATGAAGGTTGTGCACAGCAGCAAAAATAAAATGAAAAAATAGTACAGGATGATTCTTCGTGCTTGTGCATTCTGCAGGATATAACTGACTTGAAAGGCAAATCATTTACAGACATTTTTTGTTTTTACTTTTTTTTTTAAACTCATTTTTAGTTACATGAATTGTCATTTGAGTTGATTTTACATTTTCTTTAATGCAAAATGTCATAATGTTTTAAGGTTTAAATATTTCAAAAATAAATTGTAGAAAATTGAAAGAGTTTTAAATGGAATTTAAAGGAACTATATAAATTTGTTACACTTAAAGCTATTAATTCGCATAAGAAATCAGCTAAAGTGGATTTAAAAATTAGTTATATTTACCAGCCTTACAATGCAATTTACTTAAATTGTGGAAATATACCAAAGAAAACGTTAAATAGCCTAAAAACTGAAAAAGAACAAACTATTGATTTTCTTTGTAATACACCAATACCTTACTTTGCGTGGGGGTTATGTTTCAAAAAAACACAACGCAAAGTGAATTAAGATTTTTTATAGATATTTTTCTGCTTTCTTTCACAAAAAATTGGTTCCATGTTTGCTGAACAGCTTTTTTTAACGTACATAAAATAAATTTCTTGTAACAATTGTCTGTATTACTACCACTAACATTATCGTTGGATATTTTTTACTTTTTATGTCATCAAATCAGTTTTTGATTTTCAATCCAAATAGAAAGCAAGGACTCCAGTTTGATCATCAAAGCACTCCTTGTACGGGTCATCGTTTTAGCATCATCTAATGATATTGAAGATTTTGCACAAATTTCAAAAAAAAAAAAAAATATTAAACCCCCGAACCCAAAACCAACACAACCTCGAAAATCTAACGACGCACAGTGAAAATTATTACTAATAAAGCAGCGACTCAAGTTCGAAAAAATGCAAAAAGAACGACGCAAAGCGAGGTATTGCTGTAGTTCGCTTAGCTTTATGAAAATATATTTAATGATGGCCTATTGTTAAGCCATGCCTCAAGAGTTTGGAAGTTAAAACATGTAAAATTTTTCTGCAAATTTTGATTCATAACTTGTTTTTCTTCTAAACACATTTCTTCAAAAAAACAAACAAGAATTTTAAATATTACAGTTTAATCTTCTTCATTTCCGTTTCCTAATATAGATGTGACCTCGCTTTAAACAAACAGCCAAACATAGATTATGTACAGAGAATATTATTGAGGCGTGAATTTGTGCTAACTTAAGTAACGCTCTGAAATATTGATGCTAAACCTTAAATTGCATAAAATTTCACAGACCTAAAAAGGAAGTATTGTCCAGTTTTAGTTCATTTGTTCTCATAATTACAGGCATGTGTGAATTTTTTCGTAGGCAAAAGTCTTTGAAAACCACTTATGTGAAACACTTTTGTAAAAAAAACTATTACTGGATATTTTTAAATAACATTTAAATCGAAATCATAATTTGCTATCAAAATTTTCGGAAATTTGTAGAACCTTAAAAAACTCTGCTTAACTCATATAAAAATAGAGCATGAAAACTACTCCTTTAAGCAATATTTAAACAACTAGCATGTACGAGGGCGGTTCGGAAACTTCTTAGCCTAAAACAGAAGAAAGTTAGGTGTTTTAAAACTTACATCTGTGCTATGAACACATGTTAAGTTTGTTTTCGATCTGCCAACTCCTTCATAAAGAAACTGGTGTTCAAAAGAGACGCATCTGCGATTTGTTTACAATGGAAAAATTAGAAATTTGTGTTGTCATTAAATATTTAAATAAAAAACGGTTTATCATGACTAGAAATTCATAATGATATGGTGAATGTGTTAGGTGTAATGCTGCTTAACATTGAAGAGTAAGAAATTGGGCTGCTGGATTTAAACGTGAGGATGAACCACGTACTGGACGTACAAAACAGCTACAACAACAGAAATTGTAGCCAAAGTGCAGGATATGATATTAAATGATAGACGAATAAAAGTGCGTGAAATAGCTAATATCATGGGCATCTCCAATGATCGAGTCCATTTAAGTTTGCATGAAGAACTACTGATGAAAAAGCTTTCTGCAGGATGGGTGCTGCATTTGTTAACAGTCGACCAGAAACGCATAAGAATGAAAATTTCTTAAGTTGGATCGTTTTAAGAAAAATAAAATGGATTTTAAGCGTCGTATCATAACTGTTGATGAGACATTGATCCACCACTATACTCCAGAGACAAAATAACAATCCAAGCAAGAGACTGCAGCTGAAGTGCCCCAAAGAAGGCAAAACCAACTCAATCAGCTGGTAAGGTTATTGCAACGGTTGTCTTTTTGGGACTTCAAAGGTAATTTATTGGAAAAGGGTAAAACAATAAATTCGGAGTGCTATTGCAACATTTTGGATCAATAAAATGTAAAAAATTGAGAAAAACCTCCTGGCTTTCAACACAAAACCATAATTTTTCATCAATAAAACGCACTAGCGTACAAGAGTGTTTTAACAATGGCCAAAATCAACGAATTAAAGTACGAGTTGCTTGACCACCCAGCTTATTCTCCTAATTTTGCTCCCAGTCTTCCCAAATCTAAAAAAAAGTCCTCGCTGGCAAGCTTTTTATCTCAAATGAAGATGCAATTACAGTTGTAAGCCACTATTTTAATCTAGTGACAGAATTGCTAGATAAGCGCTGAACTAAGTGTATAAAAGTTTCAGGAGATTATATTGAAAAATAAAAATGTTTTTGAAAAACTAACTATCAGGTATGTGATGGAAATCGAAAACGAGATAGTTTTAAGAGTTAATTTTTGTCTCACAAAATATAAATATAATTTGCTATTAAAGAAAATCTTAAAACAAACATTTTAAAAATTTTATTCGAAATACTTTAAAATGGGCTTCAAAAACTCACTCGTTTTCGTTTTCGATTTCCATCACATACCTGTATATTCTCTTTCTCTGCTAGGCTAATACTGTGTTCAGATATGAAACTTAATTGAGTCAATATTCGATTAATTGACAATATTATTTTAAGTGTTCAGGCATACGCAATTTTCAGCTTACTCAACAATCATTTGACAGCTGGAAAACAATACAAAAAATACTCTATATGGTTGTTGTGTTTATATGTAAACAAACTTTCCTTCACATTGATTTTTTAATGATGTCTTTTGTTGACATTTGCCATTTTATACAATTTTGTTCACTAAACACAGTTGTGAACAGTGTTGCATTCGAAATCTTATTCAATATTATGACAATTTCGTACTTATTGCCCAATAATTAATTGAGATTTTATATGGAATGATGAGCTCAATAATGGCGTTAATTGCGATTATCGAAATTAAGGTTCATATCTGAACACGCTATAAGAAGTTTCCGAACCGAGTCATAAAATTATAAATAACGAAAGAAGTTTTGTTAAATTTTTACAATTTACTCTTTATTGTATTAGCAAAAAATATATGTACAATATTGAAGGTAATGATAACTTAAGAAAAACAAAAAAAAAAATCAATATAAAAACATAAACATAGAGAACGAATGGGAAAATATGTCAAGTGAATTTAAGGAAAACTTGGTTGAAACTATGACGAGGCATATGAAAAGCGTTATTAAAAACTATATGGATACCATACTAAGAAAACCAATTTTTAGTGGATTCTGGAAAACGTGCAAAAACTTAGTTTTAAGTTGCTTTATGTTTTTATATTTATTTTTTTGTTTTTGTTACGTTATCATTACTTTCAATAATGTATGTACATATATTTTTTGCTAATACAATAAAAAGTAAAACTTCTTTCGTTATTTATCATTTTCTGACCCTTTAACTAAAGTCATATTGAACATGCACTGGGTTTTGCTCGCCAGTGTATGTTGTTTTAACAATATGATAACTTTCACATTGCAGTATTTACCCAGTATCTATTATCATTATGCAGTAGTAATAAAAGATAAACTTACTATACATACAATTTCTTCTGCTATTTCAAACATTTCAAGGCACAATTCCAAATTCCAATGTACATACTATATAAATATGCATACGCATACAAATGCACTTTGTGACACATCTCACATTTACATTTAAAGATTTGTGTTGCACACAGATACTCTAGTGTTTAGCTACAACATATTTATAATATTTGCTATAATTTCACAACAATATTATAATATGCAAACAGTTTTTAGTTCAATATTTGTACTTAATGGATTTTACAACAGAAACAATCTGCATATAGTCACACACTTGCACAGAATGTTGCAAACTATTTTCATAAATGTTGCCTTAACACTTAGATATTTAAGTATGTAAGTATGTATGCCTGCAACTGTGTAAGTATGTGTGTGTGTGTACTTATGTATGTGTTTTTGTTTTTGCGTGCAAAATCATTAAAATATTATAGACAATAATAAATCGAATTGCTGCCAATACAAGTTGTTACTTTTTCCATTTATTTGGAAAATCACTTATGTATAATATCGCCTGCAGCAGTTGCTAGTAATAATTGCATAAAACACATACACATATGCATTCTCGCACACTTGAACATCTACATACATACATGTATATATGTTTGTATGTAATATCAAAATGAATAGATTGTGCTCTTTCACTAAATATTTGAATTACTTTGTTAATGTTTTATTTGTTTATTTAATTTTATATGACAGTTTGATAAAACGCTTTGTTGGTAATGAGTTTAAATACAAAATTATACCATACTAACAGCCATCCCTAAATACCGACGGAAGGCGTTTTTTAAATGTCAAAATTTCTCATGCCCATACATTTTGTATGGAGCATACCGAAACAAAGCGGCGGCAATGCTTTGCTATTGGAAAATCCAATTTTGACAAAGCGGTTCACAGCGAAGTTAGCTGCAAAAGAAAACAAAACAAAAAACAAAAAAATAAATAAAACAACAATGTCCAGCAGTTACAATAAACAGGGTCGGTCGTTTTATTTATTTGTTTGATAACCCTGTTTTTATTGTTTTAACATAACGTTGCCGCTTTTGTTTAGGGATGGAGTATCAGCGCTAATGCTCAGCGTAAAAATACGTTCCGTCTTCCGTCGGTATTTAGGTGGGGCTGTAAAAGAAAAGTGTTTTTCTTTTGGTATGGCAATTTTTTGAACTTTATTCCAAACATTGGTTTCAAGTTTGTAAGTAATATAGAAATGTTTTGTTTTAAGATTATCGTTAAATATTTCTATTAATGTATTTTTATAACAGCCACCAATATTGATCTTATATGAGAGCTATGACTAATTAAGGACCGACCGTTATAAAATTAGTTGTCATTAACATTATTTATGTGATTTTGGAAAGAGGGCTTTATATAGGAACTATGACTAATTATGGGCCGATCATCACAGAATTGGGCCAAATGATTTTTGTATATATGAAACAAGCTATTGTTGCATACGATTTGGATACCAATATTTTTAAGAGAGTTATGTTCTTTAAAGTGCGGGCCTTATATAGAAGCTATGGTCAATTATGAACCGATCTGCACAAAATTTGTTGAAATAATGACCGATTTCAACCACTTTTCATCCCAAGCCAAAAAAATATCATGTACCAAATTTTATCGAAATATGTATTTTAAAAGTTGCGATTTGTACTCTGCGCACAAGGTTTACATTCACAGCCAGCCAAATAGACGGACGGACGGGCGGAAGGACGGACATCGTTAAATCGACTCAGAAAATGATTCTGATGTTCTGAAAGATGTTTATTATTGCTGTCCAATGAGACAGTATTCAATTACTAAGGACATATCATTCTTATTAACCGACTAGAAGGATCGTAGAAAACCCTTTCTTTACAAATTATATGTTTAGTTCCAAATTTTCCTGTTGACTCATTTCGTATTAGCGCACTGAACATGACACATATGACACATAGAAATACATTGAAGACGGCACAGTCTATGAGAGACCGGAAGACATTAAGTTTATTGCTTGTTAAACGCAGCAGTATCTTCATGTTGCCTGCTAACTATGGTGGGCGAACTCTAAACACGACATTCAACCGGTATCCTGCTTCTGAGGAATGATGTCGTCACTATGAATGCCGCTCATACAAGCTGCGATCAAATGAATCCTACACATAGTTTTATATGCTCTCTTCGTATATATGTACATATATACGTATGTAGACCTTTGTCTGAAGTGCCTCGCGTTGGCCTCCAACTGTCTGATGTCAAAATTTGAATGACTCCTCCAGTGAGATCTTAGAACGAACTATTGCGTCAATATGGTGTTGTGTTCCTTGACCGGTAGATCATTATTCTCCTGGTGAATGTAGTGTTTGGAGGTTATTTGAAGGCAGCCTGTGATGGATTTAATGGTTGCGTTTTAAGAGCTATTAATATTTCTCTTCTGGTGTCTTTATCCATATCCGAAGTACGGCAGAAAACTTTGTTCCTACTTCGCAAATTTGTGCATCATTATAGTAACGTGTCCTGGGGACTCCTAACATTTTCGAAAGTATTGGAACAATCATGCGAACGTTCTCTTCAGTAGTGTAATGTGAAAGAGCGATTTAAATGATTAATAAACAACAGATTAACATTGATCCATCCTAATTTAAAAACATGTTATATTCTAAAAATTATGAAAATATAATCTTACAAAAAGAATGACTTTCAAACATCAAATACCACTAAAGTCTAAACACACAAACAATCAGTAAATTATGTAAAATTCACACCTTTTAAAGTGTGAAATACTCTTTAAAATAATTCATATAATTTACATCTATGACCAATTAATACGAACAATCGCAAAGCCTACATCAAACAAGGCAAAGCCTACAAATGTCAAAGGAAATATCGCAGCAACTATCGAAAAAACCTAGAACAAAAGTTAATACCCAGCAAACAAAATTTACAAGAGCACTAATTTTAATATTTTAACATCACTACCGATTCTATTATAGCTTCTCGTAGCTTAAACTTTGCTAATAGAAGCTCAGTAAGGAAACCGGATTTTTGTTGATTTAAGACTTTAAAAAGTTATGATTTCTGTTTGATTTGGTGATTTCAAATCTGCTGCATTACTGTTTTATGACTTCCATTTGTAGTTATTTGCTGGGTAATGTAAAGTGCGAAAAGATAAGAAATCTAACATACAACAAATTCAGTTCATATAATTGCAGAGTGACAATTTAAAGAAGACTTTTGAAAATCGTTTTGTTTAGTTTTTAAGATTTTTGTTTTAAATTTCTAAGAAAAATATCTGCATTCACTCACTTAGCGGTAGTTAAAGCAATTTCAATGTGTTTAGTTTAAAATGACAAGATGGAATGAAATGATGGTTTTGAAAAAATGCACTTTTACACAGCGATAGATAAATTTAGCAAGCCATGAATAATAACTTCAAATGGGAATGAATAATTCCATAAATTTATTTTATAAATAAATCCATTACAAGTGTCTTTGAAAGACAATAAAAACCTACGATGTGAAAATCCAATTCCAAGACAAACTTACAAAGTAACAATTTATTAAAACTAGTAAATTTCTTTTCGTGTATAAATATAAATGATTTTCGGTTAATGAACCCAAAACTACTCCACATATACATAATAATTGCATACAAAACATGCAAACCTACTTAAACGTTCAAATAAACGTATGTACATTAGGGTGGCCCCGTTTGTATGGAGAAAAAATAAGGTATCGATGTTCCCGATTAATATGAAAATTTGATGCATTTTAAAACTACGTTTCTCAATTTTTTTGCCCTGGGGTCAATATTTGGTGAGCTGGATAAAAGGATAAAAACATCCTTTTTAGAGTTTTTTTTTGATTTTTTTCACATTTCTTCCAAAGAAACTATATGTAAATTTGGCATCATATGAAAGGTCTTTGAGAGGCTTTATTAAAAGGTTTATCAAAAATTAAAAAAAGATTTTTTTTTAATTCAAAAATTTTGAAAATTTCAGACAAAATTTTTGTGTTTTTTATTTTTTTATAGAATTTACTTAAATAAATTGTTGAAATTTCTTGATTATAAATATCATGCAATTTAACCCAAAAGGTTTTTCCCGTTTTTTAAAATTCAACCTACTTCAATTTTTATTAATTTTTTTTTAAACATTAATTCTTCCCTATCTGACAATCTCTGTTAACTCAATTCGTTAATGCAATGCGTATTAAAATAACGTAAATTTTATAAGCAAAAAAACTGGAAAAACCTTTTGGTTAAATTGCATGATGTTTATAATCACGAAATTTCAACTATTTATTTAAGTAAATTCCATGAAAAAATAAAAAAGCACAAAAATTTTAAAGCACTGAAATTTTAAAAATTTTTGAATTAAAAAAAATTGTTTTTTAATTTTTGATAACCAATTCAATGCGCCTCTCAAAGATCTTTCATATGATACTAAAATTACATATAGTTCCCTTGGGGGAAATATGAAAAAAATCAAAAAAACCTCTAAATAGGACCTTTTTATCCTTTGATCCAGCTCACCAAATATTGACCCCAGGACGAAAAAATTGAGAAAAGTAGTCTTAAAATGAATCAAATTTTGATATTAGTCGGCAACATCCGCAATTTTATTTTGGGGCCACCCTAATAGACATATGTATGTATATACAGAGAGCAACCGAGACACAGACTTACAGTCCAGCACTTAAATTAATTAGTATCGACAATCTCTGTAGATCTAAATATGTACATATGTATGTATGTACTCGTATGTACATACATATATACATACAAACTTATTTAGATTTAAATACAGTTTTTCTAACTGAAATTATGTGTGTTTATTTGTTTGTTTTTTTTTTTTGTCTTTCTTCAGTATTAAAATATTTAATTCAACTTTCGAAAAGAAAATGACAACATGTCGACAATAATGAAAGAAAATCTGCTTCAATAAAAATAAAATTCAACTCAACTCAACTACAAAGAATGTTTAACCTGTCAGGCCAACTAAGAATTCTTTGCGCTGAATTAGCTGGCAATGAAATACACAACAGCAACATTGAACCAACTCTAATTCCAGACCAAGAGCGGTCAGTGTTTTTAACGGTTTTTTTTTCATTTATTTCAGACTTTAGCTGCTATAGAAAATGTATGTATGTATGTAACCATCTTAAGCTTAAACATACGAATAGAGATGCTATCAAAAGTACATATATTGGATCATATGAAGATCATGTTATGTATACATATTGTGTGCACTATTGTAGGCAGTGTTAAGGGGACTATACACTACGTGTTTTTTACATTGTATATGTCAAATTTTACATATGGAATAAAAACATATAGTTGGTGACCTCATAAACTTTGCTTGTGTAAAATACATGTGGAAATACATATGTAATTTTTTCGATTAGAACACGCTCTATTTTCTTATGTTTTCAAATGTATATGCCATGCGAAAAGATTTGTCGACGGTTAAATATCTGCGGTATCATTAGCCGCTCGTATGAAGAATTTGCATAAGTGATAAATTTTTTATCTCATTTTGTTAATTTAATAACAATGATATAAATTATTTAAAAATTTTTGATACAAGCTCCACATATTGTATATTAAAAGACGAAAAAAAGTAAATCAATATTTTTGACGCCGGCATTTTAGTGACGCCACCAACAATTTTTGCAGCGGCTTTAACGCATTTTTTAAAGAAACGACATGGTAATTTATATGTAAATAATCATGGCGATGTCACGTGTAATTGTACATACAAGTTGGTGACCAAAAATTAAAACCCTTATGTAAAATAACCAATTTTGACAGACATAAAGAAAAACATGTGGGCTGTAAACTTAAAAATACATAAGCAAATACACGTAGTGTATAGCCACCTTAAGTTGTATTATTGTTTGGGTGGCAGTTACATAAACATATTAAACAAGAAGTTTTTTTCTTAATTTAATTATAGAATGAAAACATTGCCTGTTGCGCAAATAATTTACCAAAAATACTTCTATGTATACATACACTGTCGGACAAAATAAAAAGCGATTTCAAATATTTCCTGTTTTTTTTTTATTAAAACATGTATTTATTTATTTTCTAATAATTATAAATTATAGTTTTATTTTTAACTCAGTTACTATTTTATATTTAATATTTATGTACTTCTTTGCAAAGTCACCCCGCTTTTTTATATTTATTTGTAGAACAGACTTTTGAACGTACTTTTTAGACCGCTTTCGTTATGTATTCTTTGGACAGTTTGAGTAGAAATATTTAATTCTAGTTCCTTATTTATATATCTGGCTAAATAAATGAGCGACTTTATAAAATTGTTCAGATACTCCAACAAATAACACGACTGTGAATAAATTGTAAATAATACATATATGTAGAAGCAAAATATCAAAAAGGAATAATGAATGTTACAAAACCGCACTTTATTTTGTCCGACCCGTGTAGGAATATTTTTTATTTCTTCAATCAGTTTTAAAAAGTCTTTGATACATGTTGATTGTGGAATGTAACTAGTTAAACAGTTTTAAATTATCAGAGTTATAATATCAACGAGATATAGATCGGGTATCGGAACTCATAGCCATCAAGGGCAGAACACGGACGTTTTTTCCGATGTCCGCAGCAGGTACTGGAAATTGTATAGAAATTATGACTAATACGCAAATGTTCAACATTACAAGACATTTACAAATGGCAGGTTCGTTTTGTACGGATCTCTAATTTATATCATATTCTGAATTGATTTATTTCCAACTAAAGCATTGTTCACATAAATAATTCGGGATACGTGTAGATGCTGGTTTTCAAACCTATCGTGCACTTAAAGTGAAGAGTGATTTTTTAAGAGCTTTCGGATTTGTTTAAAAAAAAAGGCATACAATATAGAGAAATCTTTATATGAGTCGATAGAAAAATCTATATAATTCAATAGTTAAAGATGATTTCATGTAAATGTTGACCACGGCTATGTCTCAAATGGGTTCAATTTTGGCAAACTCTCTCTAATATATCGTTTTAATTCTTTACTATTAGCTTCCAGTGCATCAACCGTTGCGGGCTTGTCCCTACAGATATCCTTTCAACGATCTAGACGGCCAATTGACTGGCCGCAAACGTGAAATAAATTGTTCACTGAACTCGCCTTTTAATTGAGCCAATGTTTCGCATGCTGTGTAGCATGTGACACCGTTTTGTTGAAATCACATTTCAGCCAGTTCTTCCAATTTGGGCAAAAAAAATTAGTAATCATCGCACGGTAGCACTTGCCATTCACAGCCACGTTTCTGTCTTTGTCGTCTTTGAAAAAGTACGGTCCAATGATGCCACCGGCCCATATTTTTTTTTTTTTTTTTTAAGAGAGAAGTAACACTCAGGCAATTAGTAACATAATTAATTAATTGTGTTACTTTCTTTGGAAAGGGATAGGTAGAAGAAGAATTGGTGGTGAAAGTAGAGCAAAGCCTTTCATATGACAACATTTTAATTGTGCGTTATGTTTATTAATAGTACAGTATTGCAGCGCCTCTGGTGGTGAGTAGGCGCATTGATCAAAGCTTAAGTTATAGCCATCATTTTAATTATTTTACTTCGGTGGCGGTTTTAAATGCTATACCACCAAAGGAGGACGCTGTGATTAGTTATGATAGGATAGAAAAACTAATAATTATCAGAAACTGATGTTGTTTGAGTGGCAGCGGCTGGGAATCGAACCCAGGTCACAAATACCAACTCATGCTTAATGATCAAACGCGCTAATGAATTAAGCTACAGCACCCTCTAACAAACAGTGCATTTTTCGGTTCTCGCAATGCCTCCGTCTGTTATTCACACCAACTACGACAATTTCGCTTGTTAATGTATCCATTCGACCAGATATTGACTTTTGACATTAAAATGGAAGAAGTGCACGAGCATGAATTTTGATAATAAAATTCAATAATCTGCCATCATTGTTCGATTCATGGTTAAATTATAGACCAAACGGGAACACGTTACACAAAAATAGCTGAGGTGGCAAAAACATTCTTGTCATAAGGAAAGTTGCTAAAAAATCACCCATTATAAATCGTAGTGCAAAGCTAAATTTAAAGTTGCTACGAAACGATAGAGAGCATGTCGATCCAAAATACGAAAATTCATTTAATAAAAAAGCAATAGTTTAGGAAAACAATTTTCGATATCAAAATTTGTTTTGTCTCCCAACTAGTTGTACTGTAAGTTAACACAAATTCGTCTTAACCCATGTGCAAATATACTTCTTATATTGTTTTTAATTGCATTGAAATAGTCTTCGTCTTAATTCAGAAACCAATACAAAGTTTTAACCGATTGAATAAAAAAAAACTTTGGAAACGATAATAAAGAGAGAAAGAATGAAGTGAAGTGAAATGAAATGAATAGCAAGTTGTAAACTTAAAGGTTTTTTAGTTGTTAGTATTTTGAATTAGTATTAACCTGTAAATTTCACTCGAGAAAAAATAATAATATAAAAGTAGATTTTAAGAAATAGGAAATTTTGGTGACCAACAAATTGTTGAGGGGAAATTACCACCTTAGCAATTTCACCCACTTAAGACAGGTCTATAGTAAAAGAATTACAAGTACATTTCATAAGATCCAGTAAATATCTATGTCATTTTCCTAAACCTATAGGGATATGAAATAAGATCAGGTAATGAAGTGCTGAATTGTTTTCTTTACAAACATTTTGTTTTATAACAATTTTTCTAAAGAACCATTGTTACTACTTTGTAATACAAAGTAACATACCATAATTGCAGATATTACAGCTGAATCTTATTAATTTTGCTTTTATATATTTAAGATCTGACAATGTTTTCTACATACAGACATATTTATGTATTTCAACTTAAGACGGCTAAATTCACATGCTTGTAGTTATTAATTTTCTTCTGAGGTTAAACCAAGTTCGTTTGTCTTTTTCATATAAAAACAAGTAAGAGTTTCTATTCGGCTGTGTAGAATCTTATATACCCACTACCTATACGAGTATATCAGTAGTGTGATGATCACACACTGTGATCTATGTATAAGTACACTTGAAACAGATTTGTGTTACATTTTGTATCGTTAACGTTGTTTATATTTATTATTTATTTTTGAATCCCTTCATAAATCCCCTCATAAAATATTTCTTTTTTTTATCAGGCTTATGAAGAATTTCTAAACAATATATACTTTTATTTCAATAACAATATATTTGAAAGTTTTTTTGTATTCCAAATAGACCTTTTATAGGAACGTCATAAAATACAATAGTGAAATTATAACTTACATATAACTGATGTGTGTAAACTACAAGTTCGATATCGATATTTATATAATATTTACGTAGGTTAATCTTTACTTAGGAAATGTTCCAACATCTATAACTAATTATGGGCTGACTTCCATAAAGTTCGTTACTATAACTTATATGCATATGTATATATATTATTTGCATTATTTGTGTCGAAATTTTGACTTGACAGATGAATTTCGGAAAAAATCGTCAAAATCCCGATAAAAAAAAATCGTCATTTCGAATTTTAAAAATCGTCAAAAAATCGGAAAAATAAAAATTCACTATTTCTAATAGTATTTTTAAATGTTTATTTAAACGAAAAATAAAAATTGAAGTTTATATATTCTTACATATTAATATTAATATTAATATTATTAATATTATTTTTTTTAATTTGGGCCCTTTTTTTGCCTACTATGGTGCAAATTTCATCTAAATCGATTTTTAAAATTGGGTCACTTGACGTGAAATTCTCCATATTTTTATTTGTAGTATTTTTTTATAATATCTTACTCCGCTTTCACTCTCTTCAATTCTGACTCGTCAAGGCAAGTATTTTTGAATGATATTGGAAAAGAGAACCGAAGGGGAATAAACTTGTTTTTTTCTTTCGTGCATTTTCATTTGCATTTAAAAGTGCAAAAACTGAATTGACGTGTGTTAATGTAAATAAAATGGCAAGTTGAAAAGAAAATTGAATAGAAATTGGTCAGCTAAAACTGAAGAGTGTGAAGCAAGACTTACAGTATTTAATAAATAAATATCTGAATTTAGCATATTTTATTCATTCAGGTTAAATTATAATGCCAAAACAATTTAGTTTATTAAGTTTAAAATAACATTTTGAGTATAGAATCCAATTCATCCATCATACTTATTTTCAAAGATTTCCGTATTTTTGTTATTTAAATTTGTTTGGCTGAATATTCTTTCGACGTTTTGTTAAAATAAGAGATGTTTTTGTAGAAATACCCTGTTGAAAGTCAGAAATGATTTATTTTAAAAATTTTAGTTCATGGAATTCAGTTTTTAAAATTCCTTTTTATGTTTACAGATAAATAAGTACTTTTTACTATCCTGACTCAATATTTGTGCAATTATAATACTTAATCTTAACAATTGTAAATAATTAAGAAAACATTAATATTACTTAGTTTTGTTTTTGAAATATGTCATGTTCTTTTTAATATTTATGTTATTAAATGAGAAAAATAGTTGTTGTCTCAAGAAAAACAAAGAGAGAAAAAACATTAATAAAACAAACAAATGATAGAAAATTTTAATAATTCAGAAAATCGTCACTTTGCTATTTTCAAAACAAAAAATCGTCAAAATGACGATAAATCCTCAAATCTGGCAGCTATGGATTTATGTGAATTTGGCAGTAAACTTGATATAGGGATATGGTCAAATATCGACCGATCATCATAAAATTCGATACGCCTGATTTAAACTTGACTATGATTTTTTTAAGAGATTTTGAGCATTTATGCTATTTTCGTATTATATTAAAAAAAAATCACAAATAAATATGTATCTGAAAAATATCGAGGTTGTCTGAATGTTTTGTCTATAACTCGTATCATTTTAGACCTGTTTTGGCCATTTTCAAAACCAAACTTTTAGGTGAAACAAAGAATGTTTGGTGGAAATAAGTCTTTCTTGTTGATGCTCTATCTTGTCTTAAGCAGACGGACATGGCCATTAAGTTCAACTACGACAAACATTTCGATGTGTTATAAACGGAATGACCAACCTAATATACCTGCCATGTTTTTGATGGTGGGTATAAAAGTTGTTAGCTGCACCATAATAGTGTTGCTGCAAACATTAACTTTTGGGTGGCAAATTAAGCAAAATGCTTGTTGCATTTAAATATTGGTCTCTTTAATAAAGACATCGTCTTTATGTAATTGTTGATTTTATATCTTCATTAGTGGCTACAAACTAAAAATATTCCCAAATGTCTCTTTATGGCTTTCAACAAAATAATTGATTTGTCTTAATTTTATTACGAGTATGGGAATTTCTGGGTTGGAAAACACGACAGTTTTTGTTGAACTTAATGCTGTTTTATTTAATGGCAATACAGTTACATATGTATGCATGTGAACTATTCAGTATAATCGAAGGATTTGCACATAAAGTCTTAAAATTACAATCACAGCAAGTGACAGATTATGAATCTCTCCGATAAAAATCTCAATAATTTATTTTTGTTCTTAAATTTAAATATATTATATTAATTGCTAGAGATTTAAACTGCAATAAATTAGTTAGTCTTAATGCTCTTTCTTTTTGCACTATAGTTGTTGTTATTTTTCATTCAGTTGTTGTTGTTGTTGTTGTTGTTATTTCTTTATCATTATATACAAATATTTAACCAACACTTTAATGATTAGTTTGTGAAAACATTAAAACTCATTGAAGCGTAATAAACACTAATAATACACTACTTTAGAGGTTTAGCAATACAAAAAAAAACAAAAAAAAATAAAACATGTTGGGTTTGAATAGACTCAAACAGCCAGCAACTATAAATTCCACTTTATATTAAATCAAAGCAACTGAAAATATACCTGCAACAACAATAAGAATTAACAAAAAAAAACAACTATCAAAATAATCAACAGTGCAACAGCAAAAACAACAACAAAAATGCTTAAGAATATTAAAACTAGAAACAAGCCAATAAAGCCTGTAAAGGCAAAATAAAAAGCAGAGCTTTAAAGGAGGAAATTGTTTAAAAAGCTCCTAATATGATACAATCGAACACACTTTGCCGTTCCTGACAGTTTTAATTTGGCATATACATACGAGGTCTGATCAAAAAATAACCGTTATATTAAATTTTTTCTAAAAGTATTTATTCATCAATAACTATCTTGTCCCCTTCAAAGTAATCCCCCTCATATATAAAAAACTTTTGCCAGCACTTCTGAAACGCGCTTTTTGGTATCGCCAATAGCTCCTGTTTCGATTTTTCTTTTATCTCCTCAATCGTAGCAAAACGCTTTTCTTTCATCGGTGTCTTCAGTTTTGGGAAGGTTGAGGCATGATAACGGTTTTGTTTTTGGCCAAAAACTCACTCACAAGCATCGATGTGTGAGCTGGTGCGTTATCATGGTGCAAAATCCATGATTGGGTTTTCCACAATTCTGTGCGTTTCTGACGAATTGCTTCGCGCAAACGGCGCGTAACTTCAAGGTAGTATTCCTTATTGACCGTATGACCTTGTGGCAAGAATTCATAATGCACCATGCCATTGCAGTCGAAGAAAACAGTGAGCAAAACCTTCACATTTGACCGAACTTGACGTGCTTTTTTTTTTGTCTTGGCTCTTCTGGATGTTTCCATTGGGATGATCGGGCTTCGGTTTCAATGTCATAGCCATACACCCATGATTCATCACCAGTTATGACTTTTTTGAGGAAATCTGGATCGTCGTTGACGATGTTCAACAGCTCCTGAGCGATGTCCATGCGACGTTTTTTTTTTTTGCTCAAAATTTAACAATTTTGGAAAAATCTTCGCTGCCGCACGTTTCATGCCTAAAACATCCGTAAAAATTGCTTGGCATAAGCCGAACGATATGCCAACATCATCAGCAACCTCTCTGATAGTGATTCGACGATTATCCAAAATCAATTTTTTTACTGCATCAATGTTTTCATCGGTTGTTGACGAGCATCGTCATTGACATCTTCTCGGCCTTCCTTAAACCGGTTATACCACAACTGAACTTGTGTTCTACTCATAGTAGACTCGCCAAAGGCCACAGTCCACATTTCAAATGTCTTTGCGCATTTAATTTAATTTTTTACACAAAACTTAATACAGTTTCTTTGATCCATTTTTTCGAATAGTAAAAAATCGAAGAGCACACCAAAACACGACTAACCTTTTTATCTGTCAAAAACAAACTGACAATCCAAAATGGCTAATATTAACCTTATACATATACATATGTATTTTGTCATGTGTAGACCTAGGGGACAATAAATTTTTCAGTGTAGAACGAGTGTCAACTATTAAAGGTTGGCAACTCGAAAGAAAGGTAGTTGGTTTTTTTATGAGAAAAATAGGGGGAGAAAATCTTACCGCCAGCTAGAAAAGAAAATGGAGAGGTGGACAGTTTGGGAAATTGAAGGTGTCGAGAAAGGAGAAAGCGTAAGGAAGAGATACTTTAATAGTGGATCATCAAGAGTTAACAGGCGGCCGGCGAGAGCAGTGTAATAAAACAAACATTTTTAATAAAAATATACATATTTTAACAACAAAACCGTTTTTTTAAACACAAACATACAAACCTACAACAAATCTTTAATTTTTGAATATCAACATAGAAAATAACAACAAGAAGTCCCATAAATAAAGTAAAGAAACACCAGAGAAAATTTTAAATTAAACGTAAACAGCCTACAAAAGCCGCCACATCAGCCTTCAGTTAACTCCATCGGAGAAGCTCACGGTTGCGTCATCAACATCATCAACCCTTGGTAACAGGTATTCGCCAGACTCGGACCACACATAAAAACTCGGACCTACGTACAAAAAATTTATTATTATACATATACTCATTTTGGAATTAGGAAAAATAGTTTTTTTACCGTAAGGAAAATATTTCCGTAATTTTAGTACCCAGGAATTTGAGGGAGTACAGCCATCCATAGGTAGTGGGCCCATTCCCTAGGTATTTGTAAGCACGGTCCAATTGAGACAGGAATAAAAGAAAAAAAAAACATTTTTACCAAAGAAAAAAAAAATTAGTATATGCGTATTGAATAAAACAGAAAGTTATACAGGACGAACTCACCTAAACTAAGACTTCGGCGAAGGAGAACTAGCCTCAACAGTTCCAAGCAGCCCAGGTGTGCATCGGCACAAACAAACAAAAAAAAAACATAGAAGTTCTCATTGATTTTTAGTTTGAATTCAGAACATTTATTAAGTTACCTTACCTGAATCTTTTTGCGTTAAATTATCTTCAGAAATTTGTGAAAATTGTCATTTTATAATTTTTAATTTTATTTTGTTAAATCCTTTTTATACATTATTTTGAATTTTTCGTGAATCATAAACTAAAGTCCATTTAAAAGTCCTTATCTATTTCATAAAAGTTTAAATTTTCTATTTTGAGTTCTTTATAATTTTTTGCAATTATGTTATAAGTTGTTCAATAAAAATAATGCACCCATATATTTTATAATGACAGATGAAATAATGAAGTCTTTTATATGAAGTGGTAAATTCTACAGGTGGTGGTAAGTAGAGAGAGAGAGAGTGTTTGAAGAGCAGATATGGGACATCCCAAGATATGATCAAGATGTCAAGGTGAGCCTCCAGGCTCGTGTGGGAGGGCTAACCCGGCAAAACACCAGCCAGGGAAAGGTGTGTGTATAAGGGCAACGGTGGTAAACGAGACACATTAACGACATTTCGGGCCCCCACAACAAGATTTTTATACAAAGCTGGTATGATTTTTTATTTATGTGTGTTAAGAGGACCAGAGAGTTGGAAAGAACCACCCCCATCCGGCGAGCTTCAGCCCGGCTTATGCGAGCATACCAGCGCAACCGACAATCTGGCCACTTCAGGCAGTTAGTAGTTCATTTGCTACCAGCTGATATTCCCAACACAAAATAATTGCAAGTGCACACATAATAATTTATAACAGACATGTGTACTAAAGGTCTGCGCAAAACCACTTGGTTGTTTGTCAACAGTGAAGACTATGCTGCAGTGTATATGACAGTAATGTAAAAATCTGATTATTGTACACTGCACCATATAAAAAATCAAAGCGAGAGCACACAATAACAATACAACAAAAAAAATAAAGTTTGTTTGTTTTGTGTTTGGCCGATCAATAGCACGACCTGCCATTTATTCGTGCATGTGTTTATTCGTCAAGCAATGAAATCTAAGCGAGAGCACACAATAAAAATACAACAAAAAAAATAAAGTATGTTTGTTTTGTGTTTGGCCGATCAATGTGTAACAAAAAGACTGAATTATAATTTTAGTTTTAATGTATTATTTTTTGTTTTGTTTTTTAGTTTAAGTTATTGAATTGTTTCTTAATAAAATTTTTATTTAAAAATTGTATTACGCCTTTGATTTTTAAACATTTGGTTTTCTGTCTACACTAAAGACTATGCTGTAGTGTATATGATAGTAATGTAAAAATCTGATTATTGTACACTGCACCATATAAAAAATCTAAGCGAGCGCACACAATAACAATACAACAAAAATTTTTTTGTATGCATGTGTTCAACTTGTTACTCATCAGCTATGTTCTCTCGTTGTTTATTATTGTTGTTGATACACATTGTGTGTGTCATGCAAAACAAGAAGTAAGTGCATTGAAGTATTTGCTAAAAAATAAAATGTCTTAAGTGGCATTGAAGACAACATTTGCAACCCTTTAATGTGTACCAACATAACAGAAAAAAATGCAAAAATCGAACATAAGTAAATCACTAAATTTTAAAGTAACGGTTATTTTTTTATCAGACCTCGTATATTCATTATAAAATCAGAAAATTAAATAAAATTTTAGTAAACGTATTGGTTTGTAATTTGATAAATGTGCAATGATATTAAAAACAAATTTCCAAGATTTAGTTGCAATTTTTTACGTATTTATATAGCAAGTGCTCACACTAGGAAAATATTTTGTATGAAGTTTGCTGATGACGCCCTTGGCAGGGTAGAAAATACATTCCAATTTGCCAATTGTTCCAGTACTTTACAATAGTATTCTTGAAAATTCGAACTATTAGCCTGAATAAAAAAAACGTTTCTTTAAAAAAGAAAATATTTTTATTTCATTGTTTGCTATAAATTTAATTTTTGGTCTGATTTAAGCAATGAATATTTAATGAAAATTATGAAATATTAGCCTAATCTTACCTTAAGTTTTTTATTTTTATGTATTTCAATGATATTAAGGGCCCGATTATCGTTCACAACACTGTCTCGACTACAACACAACATGTATTTTTCATACGATTAAGCCGATAAATGTTGTAAATCGTAATCGCAGTTTACAACATACAACATCAAAATACTTAATGTTGTGAACGGTAATCGGGACCTAACTTTTTATCTAATACTCAACACTGCTTTCGGCTTGATGATTTGAAAATACAAAAAAACATTAACAAATGTACATATGAATGTTTTTTTACATTCAAAACAACAAATTGTCCGTATTAATGGAATTTCCCTTTAAACATTGTAAAAACACAAAAGAATGTCCTGGGGCCAAATTACCGCATTCCGGATCGAATGAGCTATCGTATCGAAAAATGATTTCGATATCGAAATTATGATAAAGTGTACTAAATTTCTTGCTCGATAGCGAATGCCATAATCTCAAAGAAGAAAATTACAAACAATTTTACTCGATATCGAATGCGATAAATTGGCCCCTGTTATGGGGGAAAAAGACTCCTTTGGTATGAAAAACAAGTGTCCGCGTCCGATTATTAGAGTGTTGTCCGTTCAAGAGGGAAAAATTAAAAAACAACGAGGAATTATTTGGGACTGAAAAAACTATCCGTAGGAGGTGTCCACTTTGGAGAGGTGTCTGCAAGGAGGCAGTTTACTGATATTCTAAATATTTTTCATAAGCTTTTCAAATGTCATTATTTACTGTACTACAACATACCTTTAAGGCTCTGGCAAAAAAACAACCAGCCTTAAATGAAAAAAAAACCCAAAGAATTGAATGAAAAAATCTATAAAGAACTAAATAAAACCTGCTCTCAATACCTTTAAGTTCATAACTATTGAATGTTTGGTCTTACAACAATAACAACAGCCTACTAAACAGCAAAAACAAAAGAGAAACAACAACAACAACAGCAAGAACATAACATTCTGAAGAAACAACAACCAGAGCAACAGCACACATATAAAATCAGCATGTTTGCTAAATTAATGCAACAACAGTAACAAACACCCAAAGGCTGAATTTTTAAGAATAAGAACAATAGCAACAACAACAATAACTACACAAAAAAAAAAACAACTAGCCTTATTTTAAAGTGAGTGCATGTATGAGGTTTTTGTGTTGCAAAATAATCTTTTTACACTCTACCACTATGTGGGCTGCACCCAAAACTAAAAGCGATCAATGCCACTGCTATACGTAGTACATTAAATTTATTTCTTTTACCTACAATCACTTGATGCCACAATAAAAACAACTCCAACACTACCAGCCTTAGACATATTATAGCAACAGAGTCCGTATATATCGAGTCAAATTCTATTCCCAAAGAACCCGCAACAATTACAGCAATAACAACCACCTTTTCCCAGTCCCCAACGCTATCAGACATTAGTTAGTGGCAAAGAATCCTGTTAATAATATTGTCTTTAAAGTATGTATTTATTTACGTGTGTTTGTCTGTGTGTTCTTGTGTTTGTTGCATGGCCTTTATTAAGGTTGCGTGGCAGGTTCTTTTTACTATTTTAATATATTGTTTTGTTTTGTTATTCTTATGAAATACATGTATGTATGTATGTTCAATGCATTCACAACTGTTCTTACCTCCCCTTGTTCCTCTTAACGCTCTTTTTGCCAAGGTCTTTAATTTTGTAAATATACAAACCTTTTGAATATTTGATATGTGGTATGTTAAGTTGATTGTAGCTTTAGTAACATGTGTTGTTAGGTAAGGATTCTGTAATTTCCAGAACAGAGTGCATGGGTTGATGGAAAAAAGTCCTTAACAGAAACATGACAAGCATAAGTATGAGCATGAATTTGTGTTGGAAAGCCTAGAATTCGAACAGTTTAAAAGCAACATTAACAGAATTCAGGAATTTTTAGTATTAGTTTAGATATCCATACCAAGGGTCTCTTGTTGATATTTTAGGCCTTTTTGGTAACGTCATAATGAAATTATTTGCCTTTGGGCTTTATAACAAATTTCAAAATTTTCTATTATTTTATTGGTTTTTACATTATCTTTCAACATCCTGTCCAAATCAATATCACTTGGCTAAGACTAACTCTGTGATAATTAATACGACATGTTAAATTGTCATTTTGTAGTTGCATCCTTTGGGTATGATCACATTGAAAGTATTTTGTTCGGGCAAAGTTTTTTTCACATGAATATTTTCTCTCGCTTAAAAAGAGTGACATCAAACTTTATATGAAAAACGAAAAAAACGTTGTCCAAACAAATATTTTGTTCAGAATGAATCTGTGAATCCATCTTTAGTTTCTTTACTTTTTATTTATTTTTTTTTCTCTGGTGTTAAAAAAGAAAGTCAGTTCTATGACTGAAACAAATAAAAGTTGTTATCACCCCATCAACAGTTTTTAATCACAACTGAAAAAATCGTTCATAAGCGTTAAATCATTTAATTAATATACATAAATATATGTTCCATTCACAACTGATGTTGTAGTATCATAGGAGTTGTACGTGGTCTGAGTTTACAATAGTTGTACTAGTTGTAATAGTTGTATTTCGTATGTTGTATGAAAGTTTAACTGTTGCCAAAAGTTCAAATGAAAAAATTACTCATTTTTAAATTAACATATAACCAAACGGTGACACTCAAATTTAAAGCAAGAAAATAAAATTTATAAGCAACAAATTAAAATAATGTAATGTAATTGTACTTAATTTATGAAAAACGATCAATCATTTTTACTAAAATCAAAATAGTGTTCACAAACAAATAGTAGTTGTATCATACAATGTACAACATACAACATAACTTGTAAATTGAACAATAGAATTTAGTTTTTACTCTTATTGTACCTTATTGTTATATCAAGTTGTATCAAGTTAAAGTCACTATTAAGAGAAATCTGTATTTATGTGTAGAGTAATGTAGAGTTTTTATCCTATTCCCATTTGATTTGAGTAGTCTCCTTTAAAAGCGCCTACTATTTACTATTATTTTAATACTAAAATTCTTTTTTATCACGTAACATTTTTTTTATTAATGCTGTTATTTTCATTCTTACTGCACAAGATCACTTTACTTCCTAGATCAACTTGTTGTATAGACAAACTGAAAAAATAACAAACCAGCAAAGACACACATAATCAACAGCGACATATCGAGTCACAAGGGGAAGGTTGAAAAGAAAAGAAGTGGGCCGAACTATATTCGAAAAATAAATCTGATTTGACTTAAAAATTATTAGTTTAACCTTTAAGCAAACAGCAAAATGTGTTCACATAAGCGTACCGCAGGACCTAGCTGGAACTTCTTATATTTTGTATGGATTTAAATTAAAAACTATCAATTTTATTATCAACTTCTAAGTCGTCCCTAATGTCAGAAGCATCGTCTTCATTTCCATCAAACTCATTTTGAATTTCGTTGTCTATATCATTGGCAATTGCCACTGCCAATCTATCATAATAGTTAGGGTCAGATATTGAAACTGTTTCAAAGAATTTGTCTATTTCAGTACTCATTGTAACACTATAAACTTGTTAACTGCCAACACAACAAAAAAAAAACTAATTTCTGAAACGTACAAGCACATTGATTCTGCCTTTTTATAGTCCCCGTTTACACAGGGAAACATTTGAAGGGAAACATCTGGAATTCTCTTTTGTATTTTCCTTCGCGTTCATACAGGGAAACACATTTGTCGGAAACATTCCAGTTTATATTTGTTTTTTGATATTTGTCTAATTGCAGTGTTGTTTTTTTTTAATTTCTACTGTTTTTGATTTGCTAATTTAAAATAAATAAATCTATATATATAAAAGTGAATGTGTGTCGTTATGTTTATTATTATTAGTTTGAAGTCTATAGACGTCTAAACGGCTGAACCGATTTGCTTAAAATTTTCACAGTATATTTCTGTATGTCTGGAAGGAGCTAGAGGCTACTTTTTTTTTGGAAATTTTAAGTGGGCGTGGTACCTCCCATACAAAGTTAATTTTAAAAATCACCGATTTGCTTGAAATTTTCACAGTATATTTCTGTATGTCTGGAAGGAGCTATAGGCTACTTTTTTTTTGGAAATTTTAAGTGGGCGTGGTACCTCCCATACAAAGTTAATTTTAAAAATCACCGATTTGCTTGAAATTTTCACAGTATATTTCTGTATGTCTGGAAGGAGCTATAGGCTACTTTTTTTTTGGAAATTTTAAGTGGGCGTGGTACCTCCCATACAAAGTTAATTTTAAAAATCACCGATTTGCTTGAAATTTTCACAGTATATTTCTGTATTTCTGGAAGGAGCTATAGGCTACTTTTTTTTGGAAATTTTAAGTGGGCGTGGTACCTCCCATACAAAGTTAATTTTAAAAATCACCGATTTGCTTGAAATTTTCACAGTATATTTCTGTATGTCTTAGGCTACTTTTTTTTTGGAAATTTTAAGTGGGCGTGGTACCTCCCATACAAAGTTAAATTTAAAAATCACCGATTTGCTTGAAATTTTCACAGTATATTTCTGTATGTCTGGAAGGAGCTATAGGCTACTTTTTTTGGAAATTTTAAGTGGGCGTGGTACCTCCCATACAAAGTTAATTTTAAAAAATACGGGTAGCGAAGCACACCGGGTTTTAGCTAGTAAATTATAAAAGATAAAATTAAAAACTAAGGCTTTGAGTTCATTAAATTTAATTTTCATTAAATTATTTTTACTGAAGTAGGAATTGTTTTACAACTTGAAAAAATTTATTTTTGATAATTTTTCTTGACTGGGATTCGAAATTTTTTTTTATTTTACATTATTTATTTTTTTTATTTTTCTTCAAACAAAGTTAAATATAAAACATAGACAACAAAGCACGCCGAAAAGAAATGAAGCAAATGTGAAAAAGCAAAGCAAATGTAAACAATAAGAATGAAAGCACAAAGCGTGCATCCAAGAACAGGAAACAAATTTCAATTTCTCTTCCCCACCCGTCCCTCTCTTTCAAACAAAATGTTTCCCTTCCAAATATTTCCCTGTGTAAACGGGGACATACAAAACATAAAATATACAGCTATAAATTGTTTTAACCCTTTAACACCTAAGACCGTCTATAGACGGTCATCAGTTGAGTATTAAAAAAAAACGTTTTTTTTTCGTTTAGCTATTAAGACTGTCTACAGACTGTTTTCCTTGTTTTTGTCTTGGAGCTTTCCAGGAGTAGTTTTTTCTGAATTGGGACTGAAATTGAAATACTGAAGATGAAATACATGCTAGAACAAACATTTATTTCTGCAATTGGAACGTATTTTCAATTTCAGGTATTAAAGGGTTAATCTCTTTCTCTCTTTCTCTTTTGCTTTGATTTTATTTGCTCCATTCTCTACATATGTAATACTATAGGTCCTGGCTGGGCCCTGGTGTTACAAACATGTTGAGAGGAATTATCACACCTACAGATAAAAAAAATTAACCCTACACTTCATATTGTATCACTGGTGATACACAAGTTTATTATTGGAATATTATTATTTATTATTATGTAATACATTTCTCTACTGCATAGTGTATCACTGGTGATACATATGAAAATTGCATAATATCTACTAAATTATTGTTTTATTTTTTTTTAATAATCAGACGGTAATTTCCACTTAAAAAAACATTTTTTTTTTTATCAAATATAAAAAGTCATGCAGTGTAGGGTTAAGTTATTTTTTAAAATTTTCATAAAAATCATAAAAATCTAAGGGGCTTCCGCTAAGAGTAAAAAACTATAAATATGCTCAAAAATTCCTGGCTAGAACGACCCTGGTGTTCGCTTAAGGGTTAAACATTGTCACTTAAATTAATTGAAACATTGGAAGAAAAAACGAAAGAAATTTTTTTAAGTTTTTAGCTTTTATTTTGAAATATTTAAATTTATTAAAAGTATTGGCCATTGTTAGCTAAAACCTTTTCCCATCTTTCTGCCAACATATGGATTTCGCTCCAAAACAACTGTTTATGTTTTAAGGTCAACAAAGAATTAAGCCAATTTCGACCTGTATCAACCGTGTTCTGTTTTTAACTATTGCCACGTCAATATTTGGGTTTGGTGTTGCTTAGGCTAATTGGCCAGGCTTTACATATAAATTCCTACGCTTCAGATAAATGGATAACTTTTTTTAACGCAACTAATTATTCGCTGCGACATTTATATCATTTTATGGCGTTCAATCAGTATTTCGGAAAAGCAGAATCGTCTTTCAAGGTCTCTAAGCTTCAATTCATATTGTATCAAATTTCCCTGCTTTTGGATAAATCTGTTGCTTTCTAATATTTTAAAATTGCTGCTTGATTAGTTGTCAATAATTTTGCCAGATCTTGTTTAGTTTGAAAACAATCTTAATGCAGTAATGCTCTCAATTCGTGGTCTTCTAGCTTTTTTGGCTGGCCTGAGCGATCTTTGTGTTGCGTGTCACAACTATTACTTCTAAACAGCACAAACCATCTGTCGCATGTTGAATACCATGGAATTAATTTATTATAAGATTCTGTGAGCAATTTTTGTACTTCGGCACTTTTTTGTCGAATTAAAGAAGTATAGAAAAACTTTCCGCATATGTGCGCAAACAATTCGTCATTAGTTCAATAACTAAGTGAGAATAAATTAACCCTCAACATGATACAAAAGTTAGTAAAGACTAAAAAAGTATTCTAAAGATACGCCATCTGTTATGAATCTCGCATTTTGAAGTTATACACCCAATAACTAAAACCTTATTTGTAAACTTTATTTTCTTACACTTGTTTTATGCCAAATTTCTGAAGGAAATATTGAGCCCTAATATTATCGATACAATTTTCAAATAACTTGCTCAGAGGTTTATGTTTAATTGACTAAAGCCTATAAAAATGCCACCACAAGTTAAACACACACTTCGCCTTCGTCCCATAGTTACTAACTTCAAAGTTTTTGATTAAAATTGCTGCAATATTTCGAGTTGAAGTTTATCTATAACAAACTATCAATTCCTGGCAACAAATAGTATTGCCAATATTAAACAATTCATTTGGCATTAATTCCTTTATCTGCTTACTGGCATACCTTCCCCGCCAAAGGCCCCTTGTCTTTGTATGATCATATGTAAAGAAATGAAGAATTAAAAAAAGTACACGTACTGCATACCACCTTTAATAAATAAATATTTTCAAACTGCGACTATAAGCCCAAGACCAGTACAACAACAAAAGCGTTTATTTTACACACATACACACACACACATGAATATCGGCTAAAAGGAAGCTTTTACTAAACGAAATAAAGAGAAAAATGTTTAAAAGTCAAAAGATTTGAACTTATTACACTTTGTCTTTTGTGTGTTTCTCTGTATGTGACTAACGTAGCATACAGACAGTGTTTTTTTTTTTTCTTCTTTAGTTAAATAAACTTTTTTACTTGTTGGCCTCCAGTTAAGATCGATAAACGTTTAGATTTCTATATCCGCATGAATGTGTGTCTGTGTTTTTTTTTTTATTTTTATTCTTGTTGCTGTTGTTGTTTTTGTTTTTGTTGTATTTTTGAAACCTTTAGGGATTAAATAGAAAAAAACACTTTAGTATTATTATTTTTCTCTCTCTCTCTTTCTATATTATTTTATCTATGCAAATATTAAGACAAACTAAGTATAAGCACGTACAGAGATGACTGAATACGAGTTGCAAGGCTCATAAAATTATTATATGGCTACACTTTAGACTCATACATTTACGATATATATCTGCCAATTCATACAATTCGGCATTCACACACAACAAAATTTATAATAGATTTATATTATTTATTTTAGAAAGTTTATAGCATTTTTATTTCATATTTCGTATTTTTTAAATGCAACACCCCCCCCCCTCACGACAACTCAACTTAATATTTACTTCTGTATAATTCTTTTTTTTTAATGATTTTTATCTTGGAATGATTGTTTGTTTTAATTTGAGCTATTTTTTTTGACCGCCGTTTGTTGTCTAGTTGTTTATCCCTTTCATTCCTGATGCCATATTTATGATAACAACTGTGGCCATAACTGGAAAATGTTGAAAACAACAACCCGTATGTTGGCAAGAACGCCATAGATTCCTTTCGGTACCGCTAACTTTATGTTGTGTAGGGTTTAAATTATTTCTATACATTCTTTCATTTAATGTTGCTAGACTTTAGTGTGGTGGAAAATGGTCAATTGCAATGAATCGAATAAATTGTTTTTGTTATGATATTAGTTGTGTAACTTAACAATGCGGGATTCATAAGTCTCAATTTGCACGAAGCAATTTTTATTAAAAAGATTGATACAATTTTTTTTTTTTTTTTTTAAAGTATAGATATCTGTCATTTACTCTCACTTATTTATTGCGCATTATAGTGTAAAAAACAAACTATTTTATTGCTTCGAAAATGTTGAATATTGTGCCAACAAAGCCCCATTGCGGGTAGTTTTGTTTTACTTTGAAAAAAGTGTTTGTGTGCTTCTGAAGTGACAATTTTGAAACGGAACACAAAAACCGCCAAGGCCTGCCTGAACAAAAGTTAGAGACCAACTATTGGATGAAGATTGTTGTCAATTTCAACAAAAGCTTGCAAAATCATTGGAAACTACTTAAACAGCAATTTCAAAATGCTTACTACCTACAGGATTCATCCAAAAGTAGGGAAATTGTGTACCATATGAATTGAAGCCATGAACGACTAGCATATGTCGGATATGCTGCTTAACCACTATAAAAGGAAATAATTTCAGCACCCACTCATTACTTGTGATAAAAATGTAATTCATTACGACAATCCAAAGCGTAAGGTATTGTATGAGAAGAAAGGACAACCAGCCAAATTGCCACCAAAGTCATGACTCTAAAATGATGTTCTGTTTTTTGGTGGGATCAAAGGCATCCTATCTATAATAAGCTGCTGATATTTGGTCAGACCATCACAGGGGATCTGTACCTGAATGTCACTGATTAGTCTAAAGCGAGCATTGGTTGCAACACGCCCCGAATATATACGTCATACAGTCCAGAATTTGGTCCGTCCGACTACTATTTTTGAATTTGTTGAAATAAGCTTTATCAGGCATGTTACATAATTCGATCGGAATGGTTTCAATTCCACATTTGCAAATCGATCGTTTTTATTTTTGCGTTCTCTAGATTCCAATGGATTTTGTTTATTCCTAAAAAAAAATTTTAAATCTCGGTTTTTAACTTAAATATAGTAAGAAGATTTTAGTAATTATTTAAGCTTAAGGTCTTTTTAAAAAAAATTTAATTTTATTTAAATTTAATTTTATTTAAATTTTTTTTCCCGAAGAAGCTACACATAGACGTAGCGCAATATTGAAATAAAATTTAAATTTGTGCTTCGCCGTTAATAAAAACGTTGTAAAAAAGTAGATGCAGAAGGGTGCATGGTCAAAAATATTATCATGTAATAAGTATTCCTGAGTCAAAGCTGCACGCTGTGAAAATGTAAGATCCGTTAACAGGTCCAGCCTCCAATATAACGCAAACAAAGCGGCGTGCTCCTCCCACTGTTCTTTTGGTACGTATTTCTATTCATGTCAGTACCATATATAGCAAATACTGCCGCTGTTGGTCAAAAAATGCCCAAAATATAACGAATTTAAATTTTGGGTTATATGGGCGAGGCCACGCCCCTTGGTCCACTCACAACTATCTATCTACCACATATCATCGATGTAGATAAAAAAAATGCTCAAAATATGGCGATTTAATTTTTTAGGTTATATGGACAGTGCCACGCCCCTTTGTCCGCCCACACCTTTATATAGTCAAGAATTTATTGTTTCGTATCCTATTGTGAAAAATATTACGATTTTTAATTTCCTAAAAAGGGACGTGGTCCCAACCACTTTTCTCCTGGTACGTATTCCTAATTATGCCAATACCATATGTACCACATATCATTAATTAAAAATGGCCAAAATATGGCGATTTAAACTTTTGGGTTATATGGGCAGTGCCACTCCCATTTTTACAATCAAAACTTCATGTAGTCAATTATTCCTTCCACAGTAACATGCTGTGAAAATTTCAAGAAGATCGGTCCAAGGGTTTGGCCTTCTACTAAGCACAAACATACAGACAGACAGACATTAATTTTTATATATCGCACCCTAAATACAAAAGGGTCACAACTCAAAATTTTCCAAAACTGTCTTTTTCCATAAATTAACTCAGAGTACACATCTCTTACTACTGCAAAAATTTCTGTCACATCACTATCCTCTTCAACTGGAAAAATACAGTTATGTTGATATTTATGCTAAGTGTGTTGCTTGTGCACGATGAACAGTTTTTTGTCACTCCTGAAAATTTTAGTACTTTGAGTTGTACACCCTTTTGTATTTAGGGTGCGATATATAGAAAAGATGAAGAACATAAGATTTTTGTAATAAAAAGTATAACAAAACGAACAAAAAGAAATTTTAAATAAAATTGAACAATCCTTTGTCATATTCCAGTGTTGTGTAAATATTTTTAATTTTTTGACGAAAGTATGAAATTTTAACATTTTATTTAAATGTCAATGAGATAATTAAAAAAAAACAGTAAAATAATAAAACTAATTATATAATTGTCCTTATAAATTAGTATGAGTATGAGTTTGTTTTTCAGTATAAAATCATAAAAAATAACAATTCCACTTTAGAAATTTAAAGTGATTTCATTCAAAAAGAAAATTCGTTTTACGTTTTCTAAAGACTCAATTTACGGAATCAAAACACTTTCGATCGGAATTGTGTTCTGTGGCAAAGCTATATATTTATATAAATTAATTGCAGATGATAAAAAATATCATAAAATAAAAAAAATATTTGAAAATTTGTATCGGGACGTATAATTAACATGAAATTGTCAAATACAAAGAATTTATATTAAGCATACTCAGAATTTAAAGAAATTAGATGCGTATTTCTACAACGTAATAAATAGAAACTTTTACGGTTTTATGTTTATTCGTAGAATAAAGCTTCTAATTTATTTAGCTGTCAGATTTTTATTTTATATTATTTCTCTGAGAAAATCAGCCTTATTCGTCAGAGAAATGCTTTTCAATGTATTGTTCGTTTATATTAGAGTTTGATTTTTACTTTATGGAAATTTTTGATATCTAAATAAAATTCGATACAAATAAGTCTGATATATAGAAATCGTAACACATCATTTTATGACTATCAGTCCATAACAACTAAAATGGGAATAGGATGAGACTAATTTATTTTATTTTTTATTTTTACTTTTTTATAATTTATTGAATTATTTCCTTAGGCCTAACAATAAGTATTCAAATCTTAAAATTAAAATAAATCTAATTACTCTCTAATACAGCATTCATTACTTATTAGCTATTAAGCTCTACGAAGCCTCGAAGCGGATTCGGGTGGGTTTGTATCTTTTTGATGTAGTTCTCGCGGATGAGACTAATTGAAAATTAAAGTTGACATTATCCATAACAAAACCTTCAAGGGTTTTTTCTAGTTCAGTAAGAGATTTTTTCAAAAAATTATTTCTAGAATTCTTTTTACAATAACTTTAATCCTAAGGGATTAAAGACATAACTTTTTTTCGAACCACCCTACTGTATATATCAAATATATTAATATTATTTTGCATTTTCGTATCTTCTTAGGTGAACACGGTAAATCGTGTGTTTAAATAGTATTGAAGGAAGAAACAGATGTACTAGAGGATAATTAAAATAAATAAGCCTTCAGGCATGTGATGGAAATCGAAAACGAAAACGAATGAGTTTTAGAAGTAAATTTTTTTGTAATATTTCTGTATTGAAAAACTTTTATCACATAAAATATAAAAGATATTGGGCTACTAAAGAGAATCTTAAAACAAAAATTTAAAAAAATAGATTATAAATGCATTAAAATGTATTTACAAAACTGATTCGTTTTTGATTTCGATTCACATCACATGCCTGATTATTTTTATCAAATTTTTAATACTGATTCCTTGTTACACAGCGTTCCTAAATCACCAACTTCAAACGCGTATAAAAAAATCTCTTATAGAATTAAAAAAAACCCCTTGAAGGTTTTGTTATGGAAAATGCCAACTGTCATTTACAATTGTAATTACTTATAGCTTCCACAAGTATTCCACTTCTGAAAAACGTTTTAGCAGGCTTAAATGGCTTAGAAATGTTGGCATAGAAATCCAAATTTACACAAATAAGTTTGTTATATACGAAAAGCATGGAACATCATTTTGTGACTCATACACTTGATCAACTGTTGCAAAACCATGGTTTTTATTAGAGGAGAGGGGGACACCTTTGAACACTTTTTGCTTGCAATTTATATTTTTTAATTATTGACTTTTTACATACATAATTTAACTAATATATATGGAAATAAACTTTAGCTTAAGTCTACAAGTAATTTATTTTTAGTTCGATTTATATATTTTTTTTATTTTTTTAATGGATGAAGTCATTGTGTTCAAATGTGCCCCCCATACGGGGCAGCTTTGAACTAGGCTGGGGCAGCTTTGAACGGCAATTTTTTCTTGTAGCGCTTATGTCCAAAAATAACATAAACAGTTATATTATATATATATATATATATATATTAAATTCGATTTATTTATTAAGAAAAACATAAACATTAACAAATAAAAAAAAAAAAAATTCAGATCAAAAATAAGTTTTATATTATTAAGACGGAAAAGGCCTTGCGATTTCAGGTGACATTACATTTTCCTTTAAAGCATCATGATCAGCATTGGATTCGTCATTTTCAGAAAATAAGAGAGAATCAACAATGTTTGGTACTTCGGTTGATAAATTAACATGTTCAAAGGTGCCCCCTTTTTATTTGTTCAAACCTGAACTGGCATTCCATTTCACGGAAATTTATAATAAATATTTTTTTTACATAAATATCAAATAATTTAACTTAATTTTGTTTGAAATGAATTTTGACTGCAATAAATTTCTTTCACGAATACTTCTTACACTCTTACAAAAAAATAAAAAATTTACAATGGCACTGCGAAAACTTGTTCATCAACTACATTCGGTCGACACCTGAAAAAACTAGCAAAAGTTGTTGACGTTGCTAGAAAACAAGGTTGGCATGTGAAAAACTCGGTTAAGGGTCGGAAAAAATGTTAAACTGAGATTTTATCAACATTGTTCAAATGTGCCCCGTGTTCAAACGTGCCCCCTCTCCCTTACTGTATATTTGAACTATGTTTTACAACTGTTACAATAAACTCAATTCCATCTATATTTGACCACTTGTACTATAACAAAAATCTTATTAAATCGACAAAAATTTTTCAGTTCTAAACTTGCAAAATCCAAAACATTTTTAAAATTTCGATATAAAAAAAATATTTCAGTTATTAAACCAATAATAACCGAATAAATTTATATAAGAAACCTCTATTCAGCAAACACACAAATATGTATATTGACGCTATAGGTAGAACACAAAAGTGCACTCACTCCACACTTTTAGGGCCATAAAATAGAAAATGTGTGTTTGCATCTAAATGCATTACGCAACAAATACAGAAAAACACAAAAGCAACAGAAATAATAATGAATTCAAGATAAAACTCCAACAGGTATTAAACAACATTGCTACATAAACGTTCGTTTCTATATGCCACAATGTCCACGTTGCATAGCTAAGTAAGTGAATGTAGTTAGTGGTAAGCATGTGAATGTGTGTATGGGTTTTTGTTTCTGTAAACAACTAAGACTAGGTTGTATTTGCAGTTAGGAATTTCGTATCTATTAATGCCTCAAGGTTCTGGCTATAAAGGCAACAACAACTAGAAAACGATTTTTGCGCAAGTGTAGATACATGTTAAAAAGTATTTACAAGTAGGCCCATGATACTAGTCGTATAAGAAATGCAATCATACCTTATGCATTTAATTTTCTTTTTATTTTCCACACACACACTCACACACACACACACACAACATTTGGGATCGCATCAATTTAAAGTGGATGCCAAGCAAAGTGCACTGATGCTGCATGATGAAATTAAAGTCAAGTTGTCCCTCTATAAGTACTTGCCACAACCACAAGTACTTTTTATTGGCCACATATATACTCGTACATAAATGTATAAATGCATTGAGGCATACATATGCGCTTGTACATTTATGTTCATGCGAATATATAATGATTCTCCAGATACGTACATATGATGCGATTCTATTTGATTATGTGCTGCGCTGTGCTGTTGTATGTTGTTCTGTTATTCTTTAATTTTTCAGTTTTTTTTCTCTTTTTTTTGTTGAAATAGACATACGGTATTAGCTTGTCCAGTTGATATCAACTTGTTGTGCAACAAACAGCAACAGCCAATAACACAACACAACAGATCATTGTCAAAATGCAACTGACGCTGATGAGGATCAACATCAATATCAGCTTAACCATCTGGCTGTAGTTTGTGTTGTGCTGTATTGTGTTATGTTGCGTTGCAACATTGACTATTCTGATATAAGTTCTATAAAAAAACAAAAACTGAAAAACCAATAGTAGACCCGTCCCTGTATGTCGACATTTGTTAAAGGATGAAATCGGTTTACCGCTGTTGTTGTTGCAGTACTATTTCAAACAAGTTCTAATGGTACCAAGTCGAATCAATACCTCAAGCACCATTTCTCAGGAAAATTATATATTAAATTATGTTAAAAAATCGTGATTTTTAAACCCCGAAAACTAGTATTTGTTTACAAAGTCATAAAAGCCATGAAGGGAAAAGAATTGAAATTAATTTTGGATTGCCAAAGTCGTTTGAAATGTCTGCGGTTTTTTGAATTGGAAATTCCTATAAAAAAAAACTTTAATTAATTTAAAAGCTCAACAGATGACAGATGAAGAGTTTGATTTAACTAAACAAATAGTTGCCATTTTAAATCCGGTTAAAATAACAATTGAATACTTTTGTGGCATTGATATGAATCTCTGCTGATGTTGCACTTTTAAGTCTCAAAGAGATAATTAAAAGTCATTATATATTAAACGATTAACTAGTGCAATCCCTTCTCAAAAGAAACCATGAAAGAAGGATGAATTCCTCAACACTTTTAAATTTTTAAAAAGATTAAAGAGCGAGTTTGATAAGGTCGAACGATAATATTATATTGCTTCTAAATTAATATAGGAATTAAAGGCAATATGACATGTCTTCTAGTGATATCACCTTTAAAACAAATTTGCTTTCCCTTTGTTTTGATCAGCTGTTCGACGTTTGCGACGCTTTCAAAAGTAGAAAGTAAACGAACTGTTCAGTTTTTAAGCGTCAACGCTTGCTACGCTTTTAAGTGTGTAACTAAAAATATACAACAACATTGATTCTACTTTTTTCGACAGTTGTTTAGAACCAGAGAAACGCGTAAATGCTTGGTGTGTACTTTTAGCTTTAACCCTTTCGGTCCGGCATTTTATTTTTTAAACAACAATATACATTAAAAATCTGTTCTCACAAACATATGTAAAAAATATAAGAAGACTGATGTTTTTTCGTAAGTCCTTTGGTTATCCTAGAATGTATTGTCCCATTCGGATTTAATGGGATTACTTTTGATACCAATGGGATAATATGTCCCATTAGTATCAAAACTCTGCGTACATTCGTTAAAATTGCTTATATAAAAAAATAGTGATAATTAGGATCGGTGCTATACTCACTTTATTTGTTATTTCATTAATATTTGAATATGAAATTAAAAATTATATAAAAACTAAAATTTATAATTCATATAATTTTTTGTAATATTAAAAATAAATCAAAACAAAAAAAATTATTTTAGAAAATACAACCTTTGAGCTTGCATCTTTTATGGCTGAGTTTCCAAGATTGCTTGTAATTATTGATTACGATGTTGCCTCACCATGAGGCAATCATAATTTCGTACTCATCAGTTTTTGCGATTTCAATTTTCTTGTCTCTTTCTAACATTTCGTGCCTTTTATTTGTACCCTCAGCAATAAATATTAGTAGAGATTTCGGAAACAATTTTTTTTTTTAATATTTAATTGTTTTAAACTACGGCTAACATCAATCAAAATTATTGATTCTTTTTCATTCTGAATCTGCATCCTTGATCAAAAATTTCTGTCTGGTTGTTACCATAGATTTAGGTTTGCAACATTTTCGTTTGGGTTATCTTCTTCCATACGATCGACAATATCTTCTTCATCTTTCTCACTTGACCCTGATGACCCGTAATCCGATTCATACTTACTTACTTTAATCTGAAATATCGGCTTCTAAAAGCTCTTGAAGTTCTTTACTTACTTGAGATATATTTTCCGAAAACGAAACAAGTTGTTTTAAACAATTATACAAAGTTTCGTTACAATACTGAACGATACAAAATGCTGCTACCTCTACGAGAGTCTCTCACCAACTTTTTTAAAACGGGGTCCCTTCGACCCTACTTAAGTGTTCGCACGTAGTGAACTAACACGTAAACCAACCTCTCACCAACTGACACTAAAATCTCAATAAAAACGTGCTCAAAACTAGGTACCGATATTTATTTCATAAACCAACACTCAAAAGTCGTACTTCTTAAAACATCTTAAAATATGATTTTCTTTAGTTTATAAAACAAATAGTTACATTTAAAGACTGGGACTTATTATTTCAATAGAACCGAAAGGGTTAAGGTAATGTTATAATTTGTTTTAAAATTATTAATGGTTTAATCAATTTTGAAAATCAGAACTATGAGGACAGAAAATGTATGTTTTAAAACATTTTTAATTTTAACATAAGTTACTTTTTTCATATAAATAATTTTTATTTTTTGTTTTAATATTGTTACGAAATTGTATTTCAATTTAAATGTAACGGCCGGTATCACTTCGAACCTTTCAGAAATTATGATTAGTTTATAAATGGACTAAAAGGGTCAATCACGTGAGTTAGTTTAGTGTGAGTCATCGTTGCGTAAACACCAAAGTGTTCCCAAACACAAATTTAAGTGTGTTCTTAAACCGCAATATAAGTGTGTAAAGGTTTCATTCAGTCTTTACTTTATGTTGCTGTTCTGTTCCGTGTCATTCTGTTGTTAAATTTGTATAGTTAGTTTTTCCGTATAAAAGTATCAGCTGTTTTAGGTAAATAGACAACATATAGCGCGAAAATAAATCAAAAAATACAAATCAAAAGTCATCCATCGTTTATTTTTTATATTTTTATAACTTTTATACAAAAACTTCATTAAATTCAAAGAAATTAAAAATGTTTGTAATAAACCAAAAAAAATTGTTTGTTGTGCAGATGTCAGCTGTTTTGTACTGTCACTTTCAATTTCTTAGCAAATTTTTGTTTTCAACAGTAACAAAACAACTAACGACTTCTACACATTTTCTATTTAACAGAATCAAGTCAGCGGATTGGGAACAAAACAGAAAGTAAATACTAATTTTGCTTTAGAAGATGGAGTGTTCATTTATAATTGCTTTTGTGTACATTTAAATAAATAAAGACTCTTTATATATTCTTTAAACTACTTGACACTTTTATTTTGAAATTAAAGGGAATACGGAAGAAAATAAACCACCGTTTTTAAAAGGTTAAAACGTAACAATATGAAACAAAAATACCTAAAATCCCGAATCCCAAAATCAGTTCCGTTTCATATTTACAAAAGTCATAGCAGCCCCTTTAATATCGATCAGTCAATAATTAGTCATAGCTCCCATATAAGATCAACATGTGTCAGTTGTTTTGGAAATAACAAAAACTAGTACTTGAATAAATTTATCTTCTATGTGTTTTATAAAATTCTTCTCACAAATACTATTTTGACTCCTTTTTAGTACAGCTAAAAATATAAAAAAAAACAACACAGAAAATCGGCTTCATACAAATGGAAAAAGTTAAAGTCTATGAATTGTTTCAACATAGTTCAATGTTAAAAATCAGCTCATCCCATCCCACACAGAGAAGTATTTACATTGAAGAATATTACATATAATGAACGCTCAATGCGGTTTTTAAAAACTCACTGTTCCTGCTGTCAAGGAAACGGTGTAATACGACAACCTACACCAACAACAAAAACAACACCTAACTAATACGTTTGACTCTTAAGGAATCTTTTACGCCGCTTATAATGTTTCTGCTCTTCTTGCATCTTTTGTAGGTTTGTGTTTTGCACATTTTATGCTGTGGCATCTTTAAGGAAATTGTTTATTCAAGAACAGTATTTGCAATAACAGCAAGAACAACTCCTCTCCAGCAACCATAACAACAGCAAAAAAAAACTTGTTCCCTTGCAGCTAATCTATTACAACAACTTTGGGCCTTGATATTTAAATTGTTTATTCGTACGAGTTTTTTTTTCTCTCTCTTTTCGTTTAGCTGTTTTCTAGTTGTTGTTTTACAATCAAGTTCCCCGTTCTTTGTCTTATGCCACATTATTAATGTTGCATGCAATATTAATGATTTTTAAATTCAACCAGATAATATACAATTAGCTATTTTTAACTGTTCTTTTTTTTGTTTTGTTTTTTGTTCAAGTCGTATTATTTCATGGTGTCTATCATTACATTGTACACTTTTACCTGAGCACTTTGAATGCAGAAGTATGTATATATTTTTGGGGGAAAACAAACAACAAATACTTGGAAATAAAAATAGAAATTAGAAAGTTCTGCAAAGATTTGTGGTGTTTAAGTGGCTAAGTGAAGCAGTGAGGGAGTTGATAATAAATTGAATTTATTGTCTGTAAAAGTAGCAAGTGTTTAATTTGTTTTGATGAACTATCAAACTCAAAAATAATTTTAGAATATAATTTAAGGATAATTTAAATGCATAGAGCTGGATGGTTTGATAATGTCTTAAGCAGGAAGTCTCAATATATTGATCTCTCATAAATAACTTCCATAAAGTGATCATACCATCCAGTGCCCATGTTCTGTAACCTTAGTGAAAACTTTTCGCATCGAAAAGATGTGAAACAAAAAATTGCATCGTTTCTCGAAAAGTGAGAAAAACAATGTGTCTGTAATTCATGTCAAAAACTATCAAAAGGAATTACGTCGTTACATTAGAAATGTCATAAAATACAACTCTAAGCCAATGTGAAATATCAGTGTCCGAAACCGTTAATCACAAATATCGTTGACGGCGAACCCAACTTACTAAAATTGAACAATTTTCAACAACGGCAGCAACAATACAACCGTCGGCTAAACAAAATAATGTATAGTATGACTTTAATGTTTGTCAGGTCAGCAGGCAGCCATATTTAGTACAGCTCACTTAGGTCCATTCGTTGGTCCTTTTGTGTTAAAAATAGTTAATGTTTGTTGCTTAAAAAATAATTTTTATTAAAATGAAAATAGTTTCGTGGTGTAAAAAGAAAACTTTGTTTTGCTAAAAGAAAATTGTAAAGTGAAAATATCAATCAAATATAATCATAAGCAACATGGGGTAATTATAAAAGGTGAGTGCAAATCGGCAACAAATACAACGTCAGTCAGCTATGCTACTGCACTCACCTTGTATAGTTACACCATGATAAGCAATTTTCTTAAAATTAGACCTGAAAACTGTCAAAGAATTTCTAGACTTCTTGTAAAAAAGAGGAATTAATTATCTACCCTATTTTATAATTGTCACGTGACTTGATATTTATGAGTTGTGCGCAATGACAAATAGATTTGCTTGAATTCTTAATCATGTATTTGCGTCGTGCAGATCGCTGATGTTCGTGTGACAGGGACAGTAGTTAGGTATTGCAGGTTTATTCAGGATGTGTCATAAAAATTAGATCTGAATGCTTTGAAAGAATATTTAAATAGTGTCAACTGAACTAACATTATGTAGAAATAAGTATAGAAGCATAAAAAGTAAATCTCCTTCTTGTAAAGTGTGCAAGAACCGGTCCCAACCACCATGGAATTGGATTAAGGATTTAAGATGTTTTTAAATTTCTTGATTGTAGGAATTTTGTTATTGTAAACTGTTAATCTTCTGCGTTATAAAATTTCAGATTTTCTTTAAAACCTTTTTCTTTTGTTTTTAAATAAAGCAAAATTTTAACGATGACAAGCTCTGCTCGCTCAAATAATTCTGCCATCTGACCATCACCATCAATTTATTTTTATTTTTTTACAACTATTATAATATTTCGAGTCCATTTTTCTACAAACATTGTAATACTAAATAAAATATTCGCGATTTCTCAAATTACTATAATTTTATAACAAAATATGGAAACATTGAGCTTTAATAACTTGATCAGTTTTGTCGTTTCGCTAGTAACGTTTAATACATATTTTTATACCTGTTAAATAAATAATTCCAAAAGTTTACAGTTGACAAATTTTTTAAAAACCAACCCAACATATTTAAAATAAAACTCTCACCGCTGAAAACAAATTTCCCAAAAATCATGACCAGAATTTTATTACAAACTTAATTTTGGCTTTTTGTTCATGTAATTTTTTTTTTTTTTGCTTCTTGTTTGTATATTCTGCTGACCAACAACAATTTTCCACTTGACTAAGAATTAAATAATTTCGTATATGGAGCTCCTGCTGTTACTGTTTTTAAAAGAAAAGGAAGAAAAAAAACACACACACACAGAGAAGAAATTGCAACCACTGGACAAAAGTAACAGATACTCTCAGTAATGGTACTAAAATAAAGTGCCTACTAACGCAAGTGCAATCATAAAAACCAAAATAATAAAAAATAAAAAAAAAAATAACAACAGAATACTGTTGCTTGCAACAATTGCAACAAGCAACATAAAAATATCTTGATTTTAATCTTAATAGAAAACCGTTGTTTAGCCGGTTTATTTAAACTAAAGGAAAACAAAAAAATCGTTTCAAACCTTTAACTAAACTATAAACTTACAGGAGAAATAACAGCAGCAACAAAAACTGGCAACATAAAAAAACTACTCAAATTTTTGCATTTTTAAGTTAACGATTCTTCTAACACAGCATCTACTTGCAACATCAGCAGCTGAATGCAAGAAGACAGTTTGGACAAAAAAAAAAAAAAAACAGAAACATGAATACGAATAGGAGTATAGATGTATGCTTAAATATCAAACCTAAAACATCTACATACTGAGTCCGTCCAAAAGGTATAAGAGACGACAAAAATACTGCGAATAGTAAACTAAGTACTTTATGCATACATACGTATGTACGTTTGTCTACTTCTAAAATGAAGCATGGGTAGTTAAAGCTAAAGTACAACATTGACACTGGAGCCAGTTAGTTAGCTCCCTGTGAAGTAACGCATGTTACAAAAGTCTACTGGCCACTTGGATAACAAAATAATAAGGAATAATTCAAGCCTATTTCACTCAAATAACCCCAAAACAGCCAGCCAGCTATTCAACCAATCAGCCAAACGACCGAACAACTAGTCAACCAACCAGCAAAACTTTTTACGCAAAACAATCTAAAGATGCAGGAAAAAAGTTTATAAAATTCTTATACAAGTAGAAGCCACAGTTGCAGTTTGTTGCAAGTTCCTGATCATTTGTTATGTAACAAAAAGCATAGGAGAAGGTCTATGCGTGAGTGTGTGTCTATGCATTAAGGTCCATTGAACGATGTAATCCTTAAACAAGGTACCTACCTTCTTCATCATCATCGACATCATAGCCAGTCAACTTGCCCATTGACTTTAACTCTTTAAATAAGAGGTTCGCTTAAAAAATTGTTATAATTAATTTGGTTTGCTTAAGCTAAAGTTTATTTATATTCGTACCAGCTTTGTAATTACAGACGTAAACAAAACAAGTTCATTGCTTTAGTTGGTTTCGTAATGTAATTATTCATTATGTAATCATGTTATTTAAAGATAGTTCAGATATTTTGAAGGGACCACTTACAACCTTTATTTTAGCAAGTATCCCTAAGTTTAGTTGAATAGTTAATTAAGCATCATTCTACACAATAACCCATTTACATGATTGAGAAAGAATATATAACCAATTTATTACTCAATATAACTTTTACTAAAATTCAGTCTCCTCAGCATACTCGCCAGCCCATCCTCGTATGCATTTCTTACCCAACTATGTAGTTTAATGTCCATTTGCTGCACATATCCTCCACCTAGCTGTAAGTCCGTCTGTCTGTCTGCTCATCAGTAGGTTCATCCTTATTCGTGAAAAAAAAGATAGTAGAAGCATCAGCAACCCGCCACGTTAAAGCAGACAAAAAACAACAACAGCAATAAAAAAAAAGTCAACCTTACCAAGTTGAAACATACGTAAAATATTCGTACTTACGTATGGAATGCACACTCATGAACAAACACACATTCATAAACAAACACGAATACATACTCAGACGATTTTTATGCATAAAATGACTAAGTGGACAAACCAGATATTGATAACGGCTTATTGTTGGTAACAACGTTTTAACAAAAGTTCTGTTACTTTGAAATTAAATAGTAAAAAGGAAGAAGGCTGTGCATCAGAACATATAAACAGCGACATACACACAAATACACACGGACACATAAACACTGAGAGAGTCACATTCATCTATAGTTATCGTCATGCAGAGGCAATCTTTTGCTGTTGTTGTTGTTGTAACTATTTCTCCCAGTTTTTTCTTCATTTGGCTTGGTATGATGCAAGTGTCTTCTTGTGCAGCATCGCTGCTGCATTATTATCATCTTTTGCAAACAGCTTAAGCAATATTCTACCATTAGTTTCACGTATTGCTATTTGAGGGTGACCAGTTTAAAATAAGTAGAGTTTTATAATCAAACCACAAAGTGTCTGTAAGACAGTAGTAAGGCAGTTTGAGTATAAAACGATAGTCTGAATTTAAACGGTATTCTGAATATAAGTATAAGACGGTATTCTGAGTATAAGACGGTAGTCTGAGTTTAAGACGGTATTCTGAGTATAAGACGGTAGTCTGAGTTTAAGACGGTATTCTGAGTTTAAGACGGTAGTCTGAGTATAAGACGATAGTTTGAGTATAAGACGGTATTCTGAGTATAAGACGGTAGTCTGAGTTTAAGACGGTAGTCTGAGTTTAAGACGGTAGTCTGAGTTTAAGACGGTATTCTGAGTATAAGACGTTACTCTGAGTATAAGACGGTATTCTGAGTATAAGACGTTAGTCTGAGTATAAGATGTTAGTCTGAGTATAAGATGGTATTCTGAGTATAAGACGGTAGTCTGAGTATAAGATGTTAGTCTGAGTATAAGACGGTAATCTGAGTATAAGACGTTAGTCTGAGTATAAGACGGTATTCTGAGTATAAGACGGTAGTCTGAGTATAAGATGTTAGTTTGAGTATAAGACGGTATTCTTAGTATAAGACGTTAGTCTGAGTATAAGACGTTAGTCTGAGTATAAGACGGTAATCTGAGTATAAGACGTTAGTCTGAGTATAAGACTGTATTCTGAGTATAAGACGGTTGTCTGAGTATTAGATGTTAGTCTGAGTATAAGACGGTATTCTGAGTATAAGACGGTAGTCTGAGTTAAAGACAGAGTCGGATTCGGCAATCTGAGTAGAAGTCCTACGAATGAGAATTAGTTTGATTATAAGGCCTTAGTTAATTAGATTTTTTCCACTTATCTTTTCTCACTCCACTCATCTGGCAGCCTTCTCCGGTGCATGTGTCTTTTATATGTTTCGTTGTGTCCTAACGCAATATCAACATAAAAAAGCACACATATTTTTATTTCATGTTTAGTTCAGTTAGGTTCCTGATTCTAATGAACTGATCATCAGCATCAGCAGCCCCAGCACCAGCACCAGCAATTGCAACATAAACATCGTGGTCGCCTCTTGATCATGTGGAGGGACAACAACGCTTAACCGAACTTTTATATGAAGCTACTAAAAATGCAGTAATTTTAAGATGCTGTTCTTTTTATTGTATGTTTAAATATTCCTGTTTCGATGTTGTTATTGTGGTATATTTTTTTTCTTAACTTCAGTTTTCCTTACCAAGTTTTTAATGTTCTTACTGTAAGTGCTGTTGTTGGTGTTGTTGTGTTTGTTGCTGCAATTGCTGTTGTCTTTCAAAATATCTGCGTTGTAAATCGTAGGTATATTTTTTTTTAATGTGGTAGAGCGCACAGGTGGTGTTAGATTCAGGTGTACTCGCATTATAGTCAACCATACACAAAGGCATCTAAACTGCAAGCAACCAACTTAACGTAAGCTTTCAGCTCTAGCTCTAGCTTTAACTATAACTTTAGCTAGCTAACTAACGAACACAACAAACAATCTATGTATCTAGGTATCTATGTATGTATCTGAAGTAACTAACATAACATACCATACCTTTTTCTGTAACCAAATTGGTATTTGGTATAAATCCAGTTTTTCCGTTCGCATTTATAGTATTTCATATGAATGTTGGAGTATGTACGAGTATGTGGCAATTATTTCTCTTCCTCCTCATCAAAAAGGTGTAACTACAACAAAAACAAAACAAAACAACTTATATAGATAAAAAAAAGAAATATACTGTACTTAGGATCACACTTGTAGCCAAGTACTTGAAACCTGAATCAAAACTCTAATATAATTCAAAACGTTACACAGGACAACAAGGTTTTGTTTGAGGTAAGATGTTTGTGATGTGCAAGTTTAGAAGAAAGTTAGAGTAAAAGCAAAGACTATAAATTTAAACACACTGCGTGCAACATCTTTATATATTTATAGTCTTTGGTAAAAGTCTTAGTATAAGGGATTGTATCAGTATATAAAGTTAGCCTAGGTATAAAGATAATTTTAGTATAAAATTATTGTCTAAATATTAAATAAGAAATTTCCAGCCAGATAAATATGCAGTAATCTTTGTATTACACATCTGGAATTTTAAGTTAAATATATACTTTGTTTCCCAGTGCAATCAAACTGGATAACAACCTTTTTTTAATTTAATAAAATATGGAAAAGTATTCGCATTTTTATGTGTGTGTTCTCAGATATGTGCATGTGTTAGAATAGGAGTGTTTATTGGTATGTGTATATAATTTATATGGGATCTCACCTTTTTTTATTCATTATATAAAGAAGAAGGTTAATGTCCATCTATTGCATCTTATTGCCACATTAAATAACAACAACAGCACTAACATGGAGCATTGCTGTATTTTATGTTAAATTAGTTAAAAGCTTAATTGCCATATTCACGAAAAGTATCATCACCGCCATCTGTATCAACATAATTTGACACAGCGCACAAATAAGAGAAAAAACAGACATACTACATACAACTTTTAAACCCAGAGAAAATAATTATTTTGGTCAAAAGTTTTACTTTTGCACTGACTGTTTTTAGAATGACCACAGTTAACTTTACTTATAGTTATAAAAAAAACACTACTCACACAAATCAACATTGATTTGAAAACCTAAAAATTGCAACACAAACAAACACAAATCGCTTTAAACCTCAACACACCACACTTACTGGTATACATATGTATGTGTATATAAATGTATCTACATATGGATGTGTTTGTAGTTTACTGTTTTAATTGTAATTACTAGTTTGTATAGTTGTTATTGTTTTTCGTATTACTTTCAGTTTAATTATATAAAATCAATTTAATTTCAACTAATTGTACATTTTTATTCACACATACAATTAACATTACAAGTAACTGGAAATTGTGTATGTAAAGTTTTATTTGTATTTGTGTGTGATTACATACATACGGATATTATATGAAAATACAAATTTGATAATTTTGATTTAACAGTGTAATTGTTGTCTTAGTTCTCATAGAATTTGCCATCAACTTCAATTAAATGGTTTACGGTGTAGGTTTCATGACATTTCCATGAAATTCCATTCTACATAATTTATTTTTAATTAATAGACTATTTAAGTAAATTAGTAAATTAGTAAACAGTAAGAGGATCAAACTAAATTGTTAAAGAAACAAAAGTTAGAATAGACATAATTACATAAGAGTATGTACTAATTATAATATTCTGAGCATAAAATGAAAATCTGAGTATAAATTAAAAGTTTGAGTATAAGACTTTTGATCTGAGTTGAAGTCAGTCTGACTGTAAGACAGTAGTGGTCTGAGTTTAAGACGTTAGTATAAGTACAGGATGACAGGCGGACTCTGAATATGAGCATATTACAAAGTATAAGACGGAAGACAGAGTAAAATACAAAAGTCAGAGTAAACTACGTTCTGAGTAAAAGTCTTATTATAAAACGAATGCCTGAGTATAAGACAAATGGAAAACATAAGCCTGAGTAGCAAACGGAAGTCGGAGCAAGAGACAAAAGGCAGAGTATAATATTATACCATATTAAATTCAGAGTATAAGATAAAAGTCTGAGTATGCATAATGGTATGAAGTTAATTAAGATCTATAGACGGCATAGCATATTATAGTCTCAGTATAAAGTGGTAGTCTGAATAGATATATGACGAAAGTCTAAATATAAGACGAAAGTCTGAGTATAAGACGAGAGTCTGAGTATAAGATGAATGTCGAAGTAAAAGACAAAAGGCAGAGTATAATATGGCATACACGATCTGAGTATAAGACGAAAGTTTAGATATAAAACAAAAGTCTGAGTAGGCATAATAGTATTAAGTTAATTAAGATCTATATACGGCAGTCAAAATATAAAGCTATATTGTGAGTATATGTTAATAGTCTCAGTATAAGACGGTAAACTGAGTATAAGACGAATGTCAGTGTATAAGTCTGATTGTAAAACGAAAGTCTGAGTTAAGTCTGACTGAGTATAAGACGATAATCTGAGTATAAGTGGGTCTGACTGTAAAATATTAATCTGAGTTCAAGACGATAATCTGAGTACATGTAGGATGGTAGACAGACGTAGGTTTGAGTATAATACAAAAGTTTTAGTGGAAGACTGAAAGCAGAGTATATCACAAAAGTCAAAGTATAATACGATAATCTGATTATAAGTTGGAAATCTGAGTGTAAGAGGGCGGTCTGAGTTTAAGACAAAACTTTAAACATAAGCCGAATGCCTAAATATAAGATGAAAGTCAATTATATATAGGCATATTAATTGCCTGAATGTTACTTCTCTTTAAAAAAAAAAATGTCAGAGTATAATACAGTAGTCTCAGCATAAGATGAAAGTCTGAATATAAGATGAATGTCGGATGATGAGACGTAATTAACATTATTTTTTGTAAGTATAAGGCGTCAATTATTATGAGTATAAATTGATTGTCCAAGTACAATATAAATATAAAGCGAGAGTCTAAGTATTAGTTTGTAGTCTAAGGTTAAGAAAATAATCTTATAACAAATTTCTGAATATATGTGACGAAAGTTGAGTATAATACGGCAGTTAAAGTACAAGACGGTAAACTATAAGTAAGACGGTAGTTGGAGCATACAACTTTAGTCTCTGTAAAAGTCTTTAGTCTGAATATAAGTAATAAAATGCTAATTTGAATAGAAAATAATGTAAAGCATAAAAAATGTATACTGCATATATTATTGTAGTAATCAATTAACCCAAAACATTGCCCACAACTCTTAGCCTAGTGAATATTTTAATACCTAAATCAATTCACTTTAAGTATGTCATAATCCAAATGACATTTCCGTTGAACCAGAAATAAAACTAATAAAAATATGTTAAGGTGCCATAATCTTAATTATAATAATTATCTTAGACCAGATTGCATGTTTTACTTAAATTTAAGACTATTTATTAATGCCAAACACCACACCACACAACACAACACAACAAATAAACGTGAACTTTAAAATTGTAAATTTGCAATAAATTTATATGGGCAAGGTTAAACGAACGAAAATAACGACAATACAGCCAACCCAACAAACAAGCAAACAACACAAACAAACAACAGAAATGACGATGAAAACTACATACAAAGCATGCACTAAATAAATATAGTTTTTGGACTTAAATTAACTGAAAATAAAAAAAATATACACATTTTATACGTACATACATATGTATGTACATAATCGTACTCGTATATGTATGTATAATAAATAATAAAGTAAAACAATCAAATTCGATAAACAATAGAAATATCAACATTTCATTTCAATTTTAGGGAAAAAACTAACACAACAACAAAAACAAACAAATTAAAAAACCAACAACCAACTAAAAAAGCAATAAAATTTAAACCAAAACACACAAAAAAACCAACTGCTATTTAAATTGTGTATCCAAATATTATTGTACACGAATTGGTCTAGTAAAATGCTTGTATACACGTACAATCAAAATACATAGTAGAAATAAATATATATGTAAATACAGCAATAATAAAAATACTAATAATAATGTGCAATGACCAAAAAACCATGCGAATTTTAAACAGAAATATGTAAAAATATTTAATAATTAAAAGCGTCTAAAGACTAGGGTGAAACCTACAAGCCTTCTAAATGAAGAAACTAATTTAATTTCGTCTTTTGGCTATTATTTTATTTTTATTGTCAAGAACTATGTACCTTTATAATGCAACTTTGTTTGGACGGCAGCCAATTGTCCAAAGCTAGGCACAATTGGTTTATATACATATATTTCTGATTCATGACAGCTTTTGAAAATTGACAAAAAACTAAAAAGAAATAGGAGCCAACAAACGTTTAAATATCTGAAATCATGGTTGAACAGGTGACGAAAGCAATGTTCTTCAGACCGGATTTTATGTGAATAAAAATTGAGCAAATTACTCTAGTAGCAACTATTTTATATATCAATATTTTATGGTTCCTAGTTCAAACTTATTAAACATAACTGACGATGTGGCATGAAACCAACGTAATGTCACGATGCCCAAATTAATTGATTGTTAAACAAGCATAGTCAGTCAAGCCCGACCATATAATACCCTACACCAAGTATATGTGCAAAATCTGTTTTTCACAACTGGGAGCTACATGAGAGCTATAACTTATTATGAACCGATCATCCAAAAATTTAGTGGCATGACTTGTTTTTTTTTTTTTAAATACATTTTACTTATTTATTGAATCTTCAGATATTGAAATGACAAGAAGTATTCGAATCTTAATACTAAAAAGTAAATTAAAAGCACTGGCTGGGCTAACTGGACAGAAATATTATACAGTAAAAACCGGATAAGTGCAACACGCATAAATGCAAAAAACGCTTAAGTGCAACGTGTTCGAAGCCATTCGCCTCTTTTATACTTTATCGTGTAAAAATGCACGTATAAGTGCAACACGGATTAATGCAAAAAATGCATAAGTGCATAATAATGTTAAGCCTCAAGAGGCATTTTTAGTACAACTTTGTATGCATAAATGCACAACTAAAATAGAACTGATTTTTTAATGGTGTTTTCTTTTCTGAAATAAAATGTTACACAGTTATTGTGTACATTTTTATAATGTTTACCCCACATTTTAAAGATGTCGCATTTTTAATGGTCAGAATAGAACATAAAATGACAACAGTGTAACACCTTTTTTTCATGTACAGCTGTTTTTGTTTTTTTTTTTTTGTTAAAAAAGAAGAAGCAGATAGCTCCCTGGTAAGATCGCTTGAAGTAAGACAATGAATATTTATCAAAAACACCAATGGCACCTTCCCGACTAATACGCAAATTCTTAAAGTATAAAAATTATATATATAGACATACATTACATATATTCATAAGAAGTAGGAAATTTGACATACATCAACTTCAGAGTATTCATAATTACGTTCTCTACAAAGCCTTTCACTTTTCCATAATCATATAAAATATTTTATCATCATCAGATAATGAAGATGAATTCAACAAGTCATCCAAAATTTTTTTTCAGCATATAAAAAAGTAGTACTATTTTCCATTTTGTATATTTTTTTTGTTTCTTAACACAAATACATATTCATAAACAAAACAAATGTCAGTTGTAGCGAAGCCAACTTAGCCCTTTTCGGGCTAGATTTAGCCGGATTTTAGTCACTCAAAACGCAAAAAAAAGAAAATTGGATGTGGTTTTATATGGATTATTTTCCATTTAGCCTTTTTTTCAAAAATGTTTACGCGTTTTGAGTCTCAAAAGTTGGCATCACTGGTCAGCTGTTTTATCGTGCGATTCTCCCCCTCTAAAAATTCAGAGTGTGAAAGGTGCACCATTTTTTTAATTTATAGTGTGACATTTATAGAAAAGAACACACTACACTATAACAGTGTTGGCATTTTTTCAGAAAAGAACACAAACAAATTAAAAAAGATGCGAAATGGGAAAAACGTGTAACATTTTTGCCAGAAAAGAAAACGCCATAAGTTTTGTAAAAAAAAATTTTTTACATAATATACATGAAAGTTGGTAAACATACATATGTGTAGTATGTACGTTAAAACTTTATGATTTCGGTTTTTTTGTTGAACCCTATAAGACAAACAAAAATATACCTGAATTACAAATAAAATTAAACTTTGTTTATAAAAATCATCAACAGTCTATTTTATCTTAGGGCGCGTTTTCACGATGTCATTTTTGTTGTCAAATTGTCCAAATTATTGGGAATTTTATGAAAACGGGTTGTCATATGGCGTCATCTATGTTTTCAATCATGATAGATGACATAGACGACGCCATATGGCAACCCATTTTCATAAAATTGCCAACAATTTGGACAATTTGACAAAAATTTGACAACAAAAATGACATAGTGAAAACGCGCCCTTATATTTTAAGAAACATATGTACATAGTTTTATTGCTTTTTCTGTAACTATCTGTAAATGCAAAAAGTTTACATTTACCTAATAATTGTGTAATTGCAATATTTTTGCACTTATCCGAGGTTAGGATAAATGCAAAGAATGGAGAAGTGCACAAAAAGTCGGGCGAAAACCGATGTGCACTTATCCGTACTTTACTGTAATATTATTAATAACTCACATCCACTGATCCAATCATCTGTTTTGCGCTTGAGTTAAATTAAGGGTATCCCTTCTTCTCAATCGAGTATGGCCACTACAGTTAAGGATGTCTCGTGCAAGTGGGTTTGGATGGTATTCAAGTACTTTGACACGTCTTTTGTAAATTTGACTTTTACCAAAGGTACGTCTAGATCTTTGTGAATTCGAGAATTTTTAACATACCATGGAGCTGCAGTAATTATACGTACCAGTAACATTGGATGCTGAGGCCTTACCCCATAATTGAATTCCATAGCACCAGGCATGACTTCTAAAAATATATAAATTGTTTATCTCGATATAAACACTTTTGAAAAGTAATTTTCAGAAGTGGGTTTTATAATGGGAGCTTAACCTAATTATTGACCGATCGACTGTTATAAAATTAGTTGTCATGATTTCTGTATACATGAAACATATTTGTGTTGAATATTATTTGAATACCAACACTTTAAAGGTGATTTTCGAAATTGGGCCTTATATGGGAGGGATGATCAATTAAAAATCAAACTGTACAAAATTTGTAGATGTGATTCGGTTTCATATACATCTTATTGGTGGCGAAATTTATTTAAAAACCCTTTTAAGGAGAACATTTGTATGCAACTGATTCGGAGTCTATCAGTATACTTTAAGATAGGTGTTGGATAAACATTTTTGGGAGATACAAACATCAGCACAAATCCAATATAGAATTTAAAAGTTGGTAACTTGTGTATTTCGCAAGGGTTGTAAAAGATTACAGAATATCTTGTTTTTAATATCACTGATTTCAATTTCTAGAATCTTATTTATGACTTTTCGGCCAACGACTTTTCAATACATGATGAAACTGACTTATGACATTTAGGCTAGCAGTATTTTCAATATATGTAGGTTTCCCATAAATGTTGTGGCTAATGTTATAAAGAAATTAATATACCTTGTTAATTTAACATAAATAAAAGGGACTTTTAATAAATTCTACAAACGTATTACCATAAATCATTTATTCATGCATTCTCACACAATCTATTGCCAACACACAAATAAAAAATATTAACAATTTAGTAATATATTCATCTGTGCCGAATTTTAAATATCCTCCACCTAAATATGATCAGAAATACAAAAACTACACTGGTTATAGAACCACAATATCCTTATTCAATGCTTTTTATTCAGTCTTGGCGCAAATTTTATTAGTATTTTACATATTGTTTGAAAGGCAAAATAATTTACTTTAAATGTTTTAAAATTTTATAAAATTTTAACCATTTATAATTGATGTAATTATTTTCATAACAATCTTGTAGGTAATTTAACAATTTATAAAATTAAAAACACATTTTTCCATTTTCACCACAACTTAAGAAACAGAGTATAAAAAAGGCTAAAGCTACGGTCACACTTGGCATATATTTGCCGAAAAAGACGTAATCACTAAATAAAATGTATGTTTGAATTCGTTTATTTATTTAAAATAAACTTCGTTTATATAGAAAAAGACACAACAAATATTTAGTTCTATTTTATTTAATGATGTTTGATCTTGCAAAACAATGTCAAACAAATTTGCGCTAAAACAAGTGGTTACGATTTTTTGACCACCACAAAATTTTCTCTAACAATTTATATTTGAGTTGAATTTTAACCTGGTAACGATAATTATAACAGATTTATATGTATTTAAATGAATTTTGGGAGTTTATGGTCAAACATAAACCGAACTAAACAAAATTTCATTTTGCGATTTCTTTTTACATGAAATTAATGTTTGTTAAATTTTTTATTGATATTGCAATTTTATAGGCATTTATGTACCATTGAGCCATCGGTAAGATCTTTGTATGAGGGCTGTGAGAGTGGACCAATTTTTAATATTTTCAACACAGTTTTTCCTTTCATCATAAGAATAACGTGTACAAAATTTCATGGTAGTATCTACAATATATTTAAAAAAAAATTGCCAAAAAAAAAAAAATGGTGAAAAATATCATATTTTGAATGAGGTTGTCCCACATTTTGGTTCATAACTTTTAATCAACTATACCGATTTTTCTGATTTGCAATACCAAACTGCTTAGGAGAATTATATACGGTATTTTCTAAACTTTGCTAATTTTGGTTATATATTTTGGATGTGAGAGTGTTTTACACAGACAGACGGACATAGCTCAATCGACTATACAATATATACACTTTGTTGGGTCTCAGACGAATATTTCTCAGTGTTACACACGGCATAACAAACTTATGTATACCCTCATTCACCACTTGTGATGGTGGACGGTGTAAAAAACAATAAATGTGAAAATGAAAATGAATGCAAACCAAACGCATAAACGATGTACTTCCGGCATTCTATTGGACTTTGGGCAAAAATAATTTATTACGATGAGCCACCAAAAAATATGCATTTAACAAAAAGCATTCAACACACACAATAAAATGTTGGCGAGTTCCAAACAGCAAACCAACAAAAAAAAATTAATAAAACAAGAACCCCAAATTTAACAAAAACAACAAAATACTTTTAAGAGACGTGCATAATTTTTGCAAAATTAATTGAAGGTTTGAAACTAGTTTTTCGTTGCTATTTTTATTAATTTTTATTTTCTATTTTAAATTACATGTATAGAAAAAACACACTCACACAAAGTACACCAAAGAAATAAATAAAATAATAATAAAAAAATAAAATAAAAACAAATGGCAAATTAATTCGGTTGTTTAGCGAAAAAAAAATATGTATAAAAAAATGGCAATTTTTTTTTTTTTGCAAATTTTCAAATGTTTCTTTTTTCAAGGGTAAATGACGTAAATAAATAAAATAAAATAAAAAGCAGGCATGCAGAAAAATACATACTAGATACACTAGTTTCTGAGTTTTTTATTTTATGATATTATATTGTTAGTGGTTGTGCAAATTTTTGGGTGTATTCATCTGGTTTAATATGCTGTTCTGCTCATTCAAATACTCGTACTTCATTTGTAAATTAAGTATTTCAGATGGATTACAATGCAAGCGTTAAGCGTTGAAAAGGCAAATTACTATACGAGTATTTTTAAATTTAGATTATAATATTGTATTGTGTTGTTTATAAATATTACTGTAACCTATGACAATGTTTTATTTTTAACTATAATTGGGACTCCCCAAAGGTATTCAATAGGATTTAAGTACGAGGATTGTGACAGCCACCTCCCAACTTGAAGTTTGTTTTGCTTAAATCAATACATGTGTGCTTAGTCCCAAATTATACGAAGCAATTTTTATTGAAAAGATTTTATACAATTTTTTTCCTTGAAATGTCTTCGGTGTTTACACAGCACAATTGTTATTGCTTAAATCGCTCGTATTTTTATTTGAGAGTATACATTTGTATACACACATATAATACGAATAAGAGAGTAACACGATTTGGTAGTACAATCAAGTGTGTACTCGTCTTAGCTTCCCCCCTCCGCGATGACTAAAATGTTTTCAGCTTAGCTTATTGCTACGTGTAAATTGGAATTTAGGATCATTGTTCTGCTTGAATTTCCATAGGAGCGGAGCGGCATTTATTATTTGATTTTGTTTTAGACTATTATTTTATTTTGCTATATTTATACGTAATCCACAGCGCACATTTTCCATCTAGCCTATAAATTGAAGCGACATGAGAAAAAAAAAATGCGTCCCGGTTTTTTGGGTATACATAGGGTAAACTTCTTTGTTTCATTGCCTTTTAACGAATATTTTGCCATCAAAACCAAACGAACTTATCTTTGTTCCATTTGACACACTATCACAATTATGCCAGTGTAGACGTTTATTAGCAAAAAGAGCTTACCTGTAAGCATTTTTGCAATTAAGAGCAGCTAAATTCTTTCTGACCAACTGCTTCCAGAAGGCATGACTTTTATATATCGAATTTCTATTTGGAAGCATGTCTCTGCAATACAACCTTTATTCTAGTAAGCGATGATGTCGTAAGCTTAGCTAATTTTTTTTATATGAAGTTTTTTATCGGTTTGTTTGACAATTTCATATAAAAACTGTTTTTTCAACTGTCATTTTTTTAATGCATCACCGTTTAAAATAAATTTGCTTTTCATTTGTTTTGATTAGCTGTTCGACGTTTGCGACGTATTCAAAAGTAGAAAGTAAATGAACTTTTCAAGCGTCAACGCGTCCTACGCTTTTAACCCTCTGGCCCACGATGTCGAACGATAACGTTCGCTTAGCTAAGACTTAAGACACAAACTTGATTGTGGAATAAACAAACTTGATTGAGTAAAAAATAGATACGATAAAAAGTTTGTGTCTTAAGTCTTATCTAAGCGAACGTTATCGTTCGACATCGTGGGCCAGAGGGTAAGTGTGTAGGTCAGATTTCAGCTTCCTAAAATCAGGGTTTTTTATATTCTGGTTTCTCTTTATTAAGCCTTCTTTGGACTAGGGGCTTTTAATGCAGCTTGCTAAAGTCAATTTTTAATTTTGTGGAAACTAGTGGGTTTCATTTGCTTTAACGTATGAAACACTATTTAAACCGTCCTTGTTTTTCGCTTCCGGCAGACGGACGGTCATAGGTATACTTTCAGGTGGCAGTTGGACTAATATTTAATCCAATATACCCTCCCCACTAAAATGGTGTTGGGTATAATTAATCAAATATATAAATTTTTATAGCTCCCATATATGGGTAAAATATGATCATCGGCTACAATTATAGGGTGTTCTTTTTAGATATATAGAACTGTAAATTGATGTCCATTTTGGCTGCTGCCAAGTGTCAAAATACAAATATTAAAAAATTTTGAAGTATTGTGTATTCAAAATCACAGATATAAATTCAAAATGAATTAAAAAAGAAAGTTGATGTTGCTGAAAATTCATAAGGCAAATTCATAAGGCATTGTTATATGTACCTATTGGCAACCCAATTCATTTTTGTCTAGAAAAAATATAAAATTAAACCAATTCAAGTTCAAAACCAAAGTTCGTAAAAAATATTTGCTCTCTCCCGAAAAGAGAAATGTCAAACTTCATATAAAAAAAAATTGTTCGAACAAATTTTTTGTTAAGAACGAATGGGTGAATCCATCTTTAAAATACTTACAAATATTCTATATTCACAAATCATGCGTGACTAATGTCATACAGTTTCTAATTTTTTTTCTGTACTATTTGACAATTTATCATAGAAAGGCACACACCGAAACAAAGTCTTCAGAAAAATTTTTTTTGAAAACTTATTTCTTTGATTTTGAGTTTAATAATTATTTTAGCTTTACCACTATGCCTAATACAACCATTTAAATTCTATCTTTACTCTCTGGATAGCTCATTGAGAATTGTCTGGCATGTGACATTAAGCTTTCAAAGTATTCCTTTACAATTCCTGTCATAAATTTGCCATACATTTCAAAAACTGATTTTAATACATATGTATGTATGTATGTATGTATGTATGTATGTATATAAGTAAGTACATATTTTTACAGTAAACATTTCTAACAATATTTTGGCACATTGTCTTAAAGTCTTATGTTAGTAATAAATTATATATATGTATGTATGTATGTATATGTATTTAAAAAAGTTCTAGAAATAAAACCAAAAATATCATAAAAAGTATTAGCAGAATAGCTAAGTATAATTTTTTTTAACAATGATACAATGTTTTTAGTATTTAGTTTATGAGAAAACAAAAGTTTCAATATTTGTTTAATTCTACTAAAAACCAAATATCTTAAATTTCCTAAATACAACACAGATGTTTTTAATTCTTCTTTTTTTAACACATAAATAAACAAACATTCATTTTAACGCTTGCCTACATTTTGCAAAAAGAAAAAAAAATACAAAAACTTTATTTACAAAAAAAAAAAAAAAAAAGTTGAAATAAAAAACGTAAAATAATAAGAAAATAAAGTATAATGCATGAAACGAAATTTTAACTACAGCAGTAATTCAGAATTATATTATGTTGCTTAAATACATTTGTGGTAATATTTTCTTAAAGACTTGCAAAATATTTAATGTTTTTATAGTGATTGGATGGTTTACAAGGAAGGTCTTATCTAGTTGATCAAACTATTGTAGAAATAATAATCTTCGACGACTTTTTTAAAACATTTTTCGGTTTATGATGTATTTAATGATCATGTTTAAGTCTTGTGGTTATCATCTATTAAACTCTCTAACAAAAACTTTAATCTTTTATCAATCATGGTGATGACAAGCTAAGAAAATTTTTCTGGAAACTTATATTCTTTCAAACTTTACTACCGACAAGTTGTGCGACAATTTGTTGAAAGTTTTTTCTATTAAGTTCGTCTTTTCGAAACAAAATTAACATTAATTTTTCGTTAATGAAATCATGGAGAACAAACTGCATGTTAATATTATCTATACACCAATACCTCGCTTTGCGTCGTTTCGTTTTGCGTTAGTACAAATTTTCACGGTGCGTCGTTAGATTTTCGATGTTGCGTTGTTTTGAGTTCGAGTCATTATTTTTTTTAATTTTTGGAAAATCTCAAAACATGATGACCCGTACAAGAGGTGCTTTAATGATCGAAATGGATTGAAAATCAAGTTGCGCAGAGAATATTCCATTAAGTAAAATAGTGTTTCAGACAAAAGCAGAAACCTTATTTGATGAAATAAAAAGTAAAGTATTATTCCACGATAATAATAGTGTTAGTAATACAGCCAATTGCTACACGGAAATCTATTTTTACGTTGAAAAAAAGCTGCTCAGCAAACATTGGACCAATTTTTTGTGAAAGAAAACCGTCGTCGGTAGTATTTTCGTAACCCTGGAACTCAACTTCGATCTTCATATGGTTTGCTATAGAAAATTTTAATTTAGTTTGCGTCGTGTTTTTTTTTTTTTTTTTTGAATGTAAGCCCGACGCAAAGTGAGGTATTGGTGTATAGTTGATGACGTCGCTCTTATAGTCTTGCTCGTTTTTGGTACTACTTGTTGTAAGCCATCATCTTTGATTAGCTATGAAGGTTCCTTATTGTCACCGATTATCGCTTGAGAATGCATTAAAGCAGTGATCGGCACTCATTGAAACCTCAGACCGAACATGATCGTTTATATTAGATATCTGCCAACGAAATTCAAAAAATATGTTATAAGACACAAAAAAATTACAATAAGTCAGATAAAATCAGTTAAATAAGTTTATAATAAGCCAAAGTTCATGTTCTCTTTATGCCGATCATTGCTTTAAAGATATGGCCAACTTGGTGCTAATTGTCGATCATCGGGTAGATTTTAATAAAGATCTTTAGTCTTTAAATGGGCCAACAATAGGTCTGGCTTTTGTTTTAATTATTTGCCCTTCCATTTAAGATATATTTTAGCTTCAGCATAACTTTACGGTTGAGAAATAGGTTTTGTAGAAGTAAGGTTAGTAGTTCAGTTCTCAGTTCTGTTACGGTTGTGAGCGCTTTGGTTTTATTTAATTTTAGAATTTATGTTAAAAGTTCGTTTTATATTTTTATATCCCAACATATGTTTTTCAAGAACTTAGTTCTTCAAAACAAAAGAAAACAAAACAAATTTATATGAAAATCATTAAAATATTTATTGTATAGAAAATAGTAAAGTTTGACAATATAAATTAAAAATTATATCGGACAGCTGTTTACAACGACCATGCACATATAGGGTGATTTTTTTTTTTAGATGTATATAAATTTAAGTTGGCAACACTTCTTTAACTGGCGGCTGTCAAGTGATTTATGTTTAGTTTGATTTGGCATTTTAACATATAAGCAGCGAAAACCAAGTTATTTTCCAACACGACTTATACTATGTTTCCACGACGACTTGAAACCCCTGCTTCGCTGTCTGACCAAAAAACTTGTTTCGATTTGACAGTTGTTTTTAATAAACAAACAGAATAAAGAAAAACAGAATTTACAATTTGTGAAAAATATTTTTTTAATGGACAAAAAAAGTGAGTGAAAATTAGTTAGCTTATTTGAAAAAAACATACATTCGTACGTCTTTACTTCCAGCAAAAAGAAAATAATTTGCTTTGTTTACAATAATATTAAATTTGTACAGCTAGTGCAGATAAACTTGTGATAAAAATTAAAGAGAGCAATTTTTCGTGCTTCGCAAGTTGATTCAATATGAATCTACTTGATTCGCTCTTGAAATTTTGTATGGTGAAGCAAGTTGTTTCGCTCATGATTGGGGTGTGAAGCATGAATAGAGAGCGAAGCATGTACCGTGGAAACATAGTATTAGACTTCAAACATACAGTGAAAATTGTTCCAAATTGGTTGTCTGGTCAGAAATTGCAGCTGATGAAATGGCCAGCTCAAAGTCAATATCACAACTCTATAGAGAATCTGTGGGCTATATTGAGGAGACGATTGGGACAACAATATCGAGCGCCAGCCAGAGTAGAAGAGATTTGGAACCGTCTGGGAAAATATTTCACAGAAGCATGAAAAGCGTTTTTAAAAACAAGGGGTTATTGATACCATATTAAGAAAAACTATTTTTAATGGATTCTGGAAAAATGTGCAAAACTGACTTCAAAATTTATTTAATAACAATTAATAACTATTAAATAAATAAATTTTGAAGAATTTTTGCTGTTTACACGAATCGTGTAAATCTAGCTTTACTTTATCATTATTTTCAATATTATATTTTTTTTGCTAATACAATAAGGAGTAAATGGTAAATGCACGCTAGTGTAGATGTCGAATCTTTTGCACATTTCATTGAATTTTGTGAAATTATGCCACCATAATAAAATTATTGTCAATTCATTCATAACGTCACTTTTTTTTAATAATTAACAAAGATAGACTGTGAAGCTTTTGGCTTATCTGCAGAAAACACCCAGAGTCTTTGGCGGGAATCGAACCCGCAACCCTTTGACTGATAGTCCGACACTCTATCGCCTAGTCTATCGGGGCACTCAAGGGCAATAATAGGGCAAAATTTTGCTATGAACATTTCTCTATAGTACGATCCCTTCAACTTAAGCGTAATTCCTACCGAATTTCAGCAAAAAAATATTACCCAATCACAACTGTAGACCACATAGCGTACCATACAGTGGCACGTTCAGCATGCAAAGTATTCTCAGCAATTGTTATAGGATATTCTGCATCAAATAGGTCTCAAAAGAACGACTATATTGATAATAATTTTTATACTGAATTATAGAGCGAAATTTCATTCATTGTAATAATTGGCAAAGTTTCTACTACTGATAAGTATGTCAACAATTAAAATATCAAAACTTGCATATAATTTCAATAGACCCCTGTTGGAAACCCCATCATAATAAATGGTTTCTTTTACTTTTAATAAACGCTACAATCAAAATATCTGCTTTCATTTAAACTATTCTGACAGCATTCGTAACGATCTGCACATTTACTGAAACAAAAAACAACAATAAAAAACAGGTCTATTAACAATTCTCCAAAAAACTGGCAAAAAAATATTTGTTTAAAATTTTCTGGCAAAAAAAAAACTGTGTGTCTTAAGAAAATATATAAATATTCTAACATAAACAAAACCCAATTCAATATTTATTACATTAATTTCCTAAAGTTTATAACTACATTTTAAAAGAAAAACTCTTTAAAATTATACAAAAAAAATTTTCAAAAATAAATATAAAAAACAATTAAAAAATTTCAAATAGTAACGTTTTTTCTAAACATATTGCCAACTCTTAAATATTTACGAATTTACTCTTACAATTAATAATATTAATAAACTCTTTCATTTTCTCTTAAGCTTTTCAAAACACTCTATAAAAATTCATCGCTCTTTATGCCTGTTTTTTTTATTTATTTTTAAATAAAAAGCTTTGCCTACAAAATTTCTTCTCCATTACGACAAACGACCTTGCGGTTTGTGTTGCTAAAGATACGTTCTCGCATAATTGTTGTCTTTTTGAGTTGATTACGTTTGTTTACACAATTGTATCTATGGTATGTGGCTCACCATAATGTAATATTTTGTTATTTACCTATTTGTACAATGAATGTCTCACTCAGCAACATGATACAATTTAAATAAAGCGCAATCACTTATTTCATTACTTATTGTAATAGAGTATAATAAGGGTAAAGGGCTACCACTTGAATTAAAACACGTGTTCTTTCTTTAAACTTGTATCCCTCTAAAGATATCTTAGTAGAAATAAGCCAATGAACTGGCAATGTAGCAGTACGAAATTTCCAATAATGTAATAAATTTCCAAAATAATGGGCTTTAATCAGTGGTTAGCAAGGGTCAAAAGTCAAAATTGAAAGAAAATCGTGCCTTGAAAATCCGACTTTCTCGGGCTAAAAGCTAAAGCTTTAAACAATTACTATTAATGATGTAAAAAGTTCAACTAAAAGCAACTTACGTAGAAAATACTACGTCCAATAGAGCAAAATCTGAATATTTCCGGCAATGACCGTGCAGAAAATACATCAAAATTAAAAGGAATTAAAATGATTTTCTATAACCAGGTTTTAAGAAAGTTCAAAACAAATGTCTGTGCAATGGTAACTTATTCACAGTTGAGTACAGAACTGCTGCTCTTCTTTTGAGCCCAACAACGAATCAAACCAATTTCGTATACTCTGTTCTAAAATAAAGCGTATTGCAGAGAGAGTGTGCATCGAACGAAACAAATAGCAGTCAGGTCAGGCGGGCATGATCTGTATTATAAGGTGGATGAGGCAAGATATCACAACTTATTTTTTTTTTTAAATAATAGTTTCAAACTGGTGTTGCAACATATGCGTTTTCATGATGGAATATTATGCTTGCATTTCTGGGCGTTTTTTTTAGCCAATACCCGCTTCAAACAAATCAGTTACATTTTGTATAGTTTTCCTGTGATGGTCGAACCAAGTAGCAGCAGCTCATAACAGATAGCAATCGTTTGGTGCCACCAAATACAGAGCATTACATTAGCGCCATGACTTTGGTGTCGATACGGTTGCTTGGCCGAGCTTTATATACAATCTATTACGCTTCGATTTATCGTAATTAATCAAAATGTCATCGCAAGTAATTATTTGGTGCAAAAATGATTTCCTTTTTGTAGCATTTAAACAGCATTTCGGACATTCTTAATCGCCTGTCAAGATCTCTCGACTTTACTTTATCCAATTTTCCAGCTTTTGGACGTTTTGGATGCAAACGTTTTGAAATTACTGCCGGAGTAGGTGCCAACGATTTCGCAAGCTCTTGTTGAGTTTAAAAACAATCTCCATGGAGTAGTGCCTCCAATTATTGGTCTTCAAATTTTCTTTGCTTTGTTATTCGTGTCAAAATCACCATTTCTGAACCGCACAAACCATCTCTGACACTTTGTAACCGATGGAACATATTCATCATATGATTCGGTGAGCATCGGCGTGCTTCAGCGGCACCTTTTTAATTAATGAAATATTAAAATCTAATTTTGTGAAATTTTTTCCAACAAGCCTCTATAATGCCAATCTGGCGCTGAGGCCTAAAAAAAAGTAAAGAAAAATTTTTCTGCATATTACACTTTGTTGGCACAAAATTCGTAATTTTCGAAGCACAAATAGAACTTTGTTGTTTACAAAATATTTTTCAATAACTAAGTGAGAATAAATTACAGATATATACCCTTTAAAAAGACATGCATGTATAAGTAAGTGCCTAAAGACAAAAAACGCATTCACAAGATACATTTCTGTTATACATCCAATAATTAAAAAAAGAGCTAAAGCAAGAATTAATGCTAAATTAAAAAGGGCTAGAGGAGAACTTTCAGATATAGAATCCTAAAAAACTGTAGTATATTACATATAGTTTCAGCCTTCATTGATTGGCCCCAGGGAGGTTTTTGAAGTACATCGTCAAATTCCCTGATTTTTTTTTTATTATATATCGAACACATGTGTTTCATGTACCATAAGTGCTGATGATTTAATTATAACAACACTGGTTTGCCAAATAAGATTATTTAGATCATAAGAGACTCCAATTATTCTTCTCAGCATATTGTGATATTTGTCATATTATTTATATCAAACAAATGGTTCTTGAATACAAATATGAATTAAGTTTAAATTTTTTGTTGTATTCAAATACTACATCTTATTGCACAACATCCTCAGCCTATTTCAATCTAAATTTTAAGGTTCTTTTCGTAAAAATAATCTCGAACTTTCTTAAATCTCTTTTTCATTCTCTGAGTCTCTCTTTATTACTAACGAAAAATGTGAAACTAAAAAATCTGCAAAATACATAGTATGTATTCGCAAAAAAAAAATGTAATACATATATTGAATTAGAGAATCCGTAACTAAAAACAACAACTTATGTAAAAAAGTTAATGTATACGCCAACGTCAAACGCCACATAAACGTCGGCAGAACTGTCAGTATTTGTATTTGTATCTGTTAGTATTTTTTTTTTTTTGTCTCTTGTTCGATATATTTGCAAAAGCACAAATAATTTCGCACATTTTTCAATATACCTTTTTCTATCTCTCCATCTCTCTCTCTCTCTTTTGATTCCATCTATTAAGGGCTGCCAGAAATTTTCAGCAAAAAATCTTAATTTCGCAAAAAAAAGTCTTATTTTTGAGGAAAAAAATCTTATTTTTGGAAATAAGTAGTTTTTTTTATTATAAATAATAAAATTAATTCATATTTTATTTAACACTAGCTAAACCTGGTGTGCTTCGCTACCCCTCCCCCCCTCGTCATAAAATAAAATAAAACGTATTTATATATTTACAAACATTTATTTATTTAATTTTAATGAATTTATTGCAATGCTTTAGGCGAGACCATGCCCCTTTGTCCACTTACATAGTCAAGATTTTATTATTTCGTAAGAATATCCTATTGTGAAAATTTAATGACGATCTGTCCAGTAGTTAAGAATATATTACGATTTTTAATTTTCCTAAAAAGGGTCCCACCCACTTTTCTCCTGGTACGTATTCCTAATTATGCCAATACCATATGTACTAAATATCATTGACGTAGATCAAAAAATGCCCAAAATATGGCGATTTAAATTTTTGGAGTCCATACGTTACATACATATTTACATACATACATACATTAAATTTTATATATGTATATTAGGGTGGTTTTATTGAATATAGGAAAATTTTTTTTTTTCGAAATTTGTAAGTGCTCACGCTTAGAAATGTTCTATTTAGTGTTAAAATACAATTGTAAAAGTTTTAGCTCAATCGGACTATGCCTTCCCGTGCCGAAAAAGCCCCAAAGTTTTCGAAAATGCACCTATCTAATAAAATTGATAGCTGTTCGGTGATAACTTTTTTTATATCCGCGACTGTATTTCTTCTTTTTACTCTCAGTTTCTAATTTTCCGATTTTTCCATCGCCGGTAAATACATCGTCAGAAGCCATTTCTTTCACTTCCGATTCAGAAGAGAATGAGATATTTAGTAAATTTTATATTGCAGTGAGAAAAAGAACACATTTTATAGATTCCAATATTTAATTACATACTCAAGGTTAAGTTTTAAGGGTATAACTTTTTTTTATTAAACTTGGGCAAATATGGTAGAAACTTAGTTTTTGAGTTTTGAGTTTTGCGGCTTCACAGAGGGGTAATCCAATGTTACGCATGTTATAAAAAAAATGCCTTGTATGTACTTGATGGTTTGATGCAAGCTTGCTGCCGGTTATTTGTTGAGATGAATGTCCAATTAAATAAATCTGAGTTTTAGCACGGATATGAACATTGAACGAAGTACTAGCCATTTTGACTTAAATATCTTTCTTGTACGAACTGTTCACTTAACACAAAAACAATAACTAAAGCAGATTGACCTAAAATTTTCGCAATTGTATTTTAACACTAAATTACATAATTCTAGATGTGAGCACCTTTAAAAATCGAAAATCAATTTTGAAAAACCACCCTAATGTATGTATATAGACTAAACAAAAAAATAACAACAAAACTTCATTTTCTTATACTAAATTGTACATTTTTGAGATCGACTAGTTTAAAATTTTTCAAATGGGAACAAAGAAGACTTTTTTTAATTGAACCTAATCTTCGTCTAGACAAAACAAAAAATCTTTTTTTTTTTTTGGGAAAAAAATCTTAAAATCTTTTTTCGTTGAAAAAATCTTAAAAAATAAGGTAAAATCTTACTTCTGGCAGCGCTGCATCTATTGCTCATAATGTAGCATAAGTATTAATTAATATTACACTCAAAATGTATCTCTCGTTTTGTAGATTTTGCGAACCATGCGCTTCGCCCAACAAAACAATAAACGATCTAACAGCTACAAATTCATACACTCAACGTATTTAGTAGTAGTGCGAGTATCTGAAAGCTTCAAAAGGCAGGCATTTAATTTTTTTTTGCACGTTTTATTGTTGTTTTTGTTATTGTTTATATACAAGTAGTGTGTTTATTTTTTGGTGATTTGTGTATTTTACAAAAAAAATGTAAATGTGGTTGTCGTCAGCTTTTTTTCTTTGTAGAAAAAAACAAATTCAAATGAATAGAGAAAAGAAAAGACATGAACGACAACGATGATGATGATGATGATGAGCATCTTATTTGGTGGTGGTTGATGTTAGTGGAGCGTTGTTAAAATGTGTGTGTTTGTATTTCTTTTCTTTTTTGCTAAATTTGTAAATTCGCATTATTTTATAACAGAACGCGCCTTTAGTGTTGTTGCTCAACAACTGCTTTTTGCAAACGATCGTTCGTTTGTATTTCGTTTCTTTCAGATACTTTGCAAACAAAATATTTCGCAGTTATCCAAACAAATATTCTCGAAGATACATAGTTGGTATATACATATGTATGTATATGTATGTATGCATATGTTTATAATGCGTTAGATTTAGCTGCTTTTGGGAGAGTCAAAAATTCTTAAAAATTTTAGTTTATGTATTGTCTGTTTTCGTATATTTATCTGTTGCTCCCTCTAGCGCTCTGAGAGTTTTTTGTTTTATGACAAATATTCATTCACTCTATGCAAGTGTGTTTTGGTGTATCTAAAAGATTAACATGATATTCGTTATACATGCAACATGTGGCACATGCTTTTTTTTCTTACTTGCTTACTTCTTCTTTTCAATAAACACTATTTTTGCTTTGAAAGCAACGAAAAAAAAAAAGAAGAACAAAAAAAAAACTGTTTGATACTGGTCATTTCTAACTGCTTTTTGTTGCCTTCTAAATGCATGGAACCTGTATCAAGAACATCATGACTTAGAGGAACCTGATTCATTAAACTTAAACATACACTATTATTGGTAAACTGAAAAATACACACAGCAACAACAAAGTCCAGAAAGCAATCTTTTCTAACTGCAAAAAGCGGTTTAATGCACACTACTGTTTGTTTGGCTGTAAGTCGTTTTCTTGTTCATGCTGCAGCTGCATTTAAACTGTGCATCTTAAAACGGCATGTTTTCCTTGGCTACGTCTTCCTTCTTCTATGAAAATTGTAATTTTTGTGTTTTTGCTGTTGTTGTTCTCGTTGTTGTTGTTGTTATTGCTGTTGCTGTTGCTGCTTAGTGCATCTGGTGTAATTGAAAGAACATTGCATTGCGTTTGTCTGGTTTGTTTCTTTCTTTTGTTGCAACAGCAACAACTTGAAGAATAGGAAGACAACAACAACAACAACAACAACGATAACAAAAAACAAAAACTAAATAATGTTTAGGTTTGTTGCAAGTACTTATTTCTAATGCCTTTTAGACTTTTAGTGTTATTTTCAATATTTGCAACGAACACTCGCTTAAAACAACTGCATCCGCAACGTTGTGGCACGCGAATCATACGGACAACTTTCAATATATCTAAGATACATTTCAAGTGGCGCTTTAAAACTCAACTTTAAAAATAAATAAAAACCAATAATAACAAAAGCCAAGCCAAACTAAAAATCCAATTGGATTTCAAAATAAACAAATATCAAACTAACATGATTTAACACATCTGTTTATTAAGAAAATATATACAAGAAATATTGAAAAACAACCAAATATGTATATGGAAAACTACTGTTAATATAAACAGTTTTTAAAAAATATTTTCATAAAATTTGTGCAATATTTAAAAATAATTGTATTTAAAAAATAATAAAAAAAAATAAAAAAAAAAACCTTTCATAAATAAATTGATAAATATAAATAGTGTTAAACTGTGTTGGAAGTTTAGTGCTTGAAAACGTTGCTTTAATTAAGGATTAAAAACCGAAAAGTGGAATAACCTTTAAAACAATTGCATTACAACAGCATTCAGCAGTTACTCATTCATTTCAACAAAAAGGTAATCATCATATTCTGTTACAAAGACACAATTAAATTTTAGCTTTTCGAAAATTAGGAATAGAATTTCCTGAATATCCATTTCAAAAATCCATGTAAAAATCTATGTTTGTGTTAAATTCTATTATCGATATACTCGTTTTTCAGAAGTAGGTTTTATATGGGAAATGAAACTTATTTGTTTTGCATTTTATTTGGATACCAACATATTAAATATATTTATTGTGCTAAAAGTGATTTTCTAAAGTGATGGTAGGGACCGATCATCATACAATTAGAACGACTTATTTGTGTCTAAACAAAACAGACTATTTATTATTAAATTAATTTTTATGATTTCTGTATATATGAAACTTAAAATAATTTTCGGAAGTGTGTCTTATATGGGATCTATGACTATTTATGAACCAATCTTTATAAATTGAGCCGAATGATTTGTGTGTATATAAAATATATTTGTGATGAATATTATTTGAATACCAACATTTTCAAGTGATTCTGTTTAACTTATATTTTTTGAAGTTACAGAGACATCAGTACAAATTCAATATACCCTCCCCATTGTGGTGATGTTGGGTAAAAGTTTATTAGAGAAAATTTTTATTTCTGCTTGAGTTTAGTAAATAATTTTAATAATTCAAAGAATACCATTGCAAAGTAATATTTCTTGACCGGGTGACCGTAGCCATGGCAAATCTTTGACGACGTTTTCCGTTCGTAAACTTATTTTATTAAAAGGAAAAATCACAATAGAAGTTAAGTTTTATTTTATTTGATGCTATGTATTTGTTTGTACAAAACACTTGTAAGATTTAATATTGTCCAATAAATTTGTACAAAATATATTGGTTACGCTTTTTTGAGTAAATATTTACGATGTGTGACCATACCCTTAGACATTTGGCACATTGGAATGCATTTCCTACCCTGCCAAGGGCGTCATCAGCAATGTTTGTTGTCCAAGATCTACTTGTACACATTATCAAATAGACTTCGGGATATAGTCATATTTCTTAATACATGTTATGAGTTAGAACGAAATTTACATACAAGTACATTTACAATGTGCGTGAGTTCTTCTTATTATACCAAATTTTTAATTGTTTTTATTGCTGCGTCTATCGTTACAAATGTTAGGTAAAAATACTAAACACCGTTTTGAAAATTGTGACTCGTAACAAAAGAATAATAAAATTTTGATTATTATATTTTTTTTGTTAAATAATGTAAAACTTTGCAAATGCTTTTATGCTTCTTAAATATCGGAGAGAAGAGTGTCCAGCTGAAGTCCGTTAAAATTTAAATCTTCCACTTGTCCTGATATATTTTTTATTCCCACCACCCAAAAAGATGAGTTGGGATTTACTCATTTTGTCATTATGTTTGTCACATCGATATATTGGCATATTGTGGGTCTACACAAAAGTATATACTGTCAGCGTCAATATAAAGTAAACACCTAATATTGTTTAATAAAATGTTTTATTATTTTAACTACAAGTAAATATTTAAAACAAAATATATTGCATAATTCATAAGCAAACTTAAGCTTACTTAAGGAACGTAAAAAAAATAATTCCATTTCGAAGGGAAAAGTACCAAAATAAACTAAACATCTATATAAAACATTCCCCCTGTCCCACGATGTCGAACGATAACGTTCACTTCGATAAGACTTAAGACACAAACTTGATTGTGGAATAAACAAACTTGATTGAGTAAAAAATAGATACGATAAAAACTTTGTGTCTTAAGTCTTATCTAAGCGAACGTTATCGTTCGACATCGTGGGCCAGGGGGATTGTATTTTAATATTTTGTTTGTAGTCCTTTTTTACAGCTGACAGTCTTTTAGACATATAATGAACGAGTTTTTTAGTGAAATCAGGCGAAATTTTGTCTCATTCATACATTCCATTCATTATTGCCTTTAGGTTTTGCTTGCAAGAAACATATCTTTGCCTAATTTTTGTCCAGATATTCCCTCAATGCTCTATTGGATTGAGGTCATGGAGACTGCAAAGGTTTATTTAAAGTTTTTGGACAATGATTGACCAACCACTCTTTCAAAATGTTGGTGGTATGTTTTGGATCATTGTCCTGTTGTAAATTCCAGTTCAGCCCGAATTCTAATTTCTCTAGGGACTATATTATTTTTTAAGATGTCGAGATAATCTTTCTTTTTTATTGTAGATTCTTTAAATTTAAGAAAGATTACCGACTCTTGATGCCGCCATACAACACCAGACCATTACTGAGTTTTACCGTCTTGGTAACATATTTTTTTAATAAAGGCTTCGTTTTTAGTTTGACATATTTTTGGGGGGTTTTTGACTCTAAATATCTCAAACTTACCTTCATGGGTAATAGAATATTATTCCAAAAAAAATTTGAGGCTTGTTTATATATTTGTTTGCGAAATTCAAACGTTTGGTTTGGTTGTTCTTTGATATAAAGGGCTTCTTGGTCTACATGGTAGAGGCCATTTGAATTTAAATATTTTCTAATCGCACTCGCGCTTATAGGTTTTCCGAAAGTTTTGGTAACATTACTATAGCTCTTATTTTAATTTTTGTAGGACCCTTTGGTGTTTTTCCATCAGGCAAATTTTCAACTGTATTGTTTTTGGCATATTTGTATGTGTAATTGTTTTTATTGTATAGTGACTGATGCCTTTTCTATGTAAGTCTATTATGATTTGCCTCTAGTAGATGTTTGTTTTTCCATTGTGAATTTTTCACTACTGAAACTTGCAATTATTTTGCACGGCACTTTACCTTTATATAATTATATGATTATAATCAAATAAAGAAAAATTAAAAGAATTGCCACTAATTTTGAAATGACAGGGGTTTTTTACATACGGATGACGCCACCGTTTTCTTTAGTTTGAAGCGTAAAAATTGGTCTATTGTAACAATAAATCAATTAAATTTGTATACGCCTGTGTTTTTTTTTGTTTCTTTTTTATGAATTCAATTTTCTAAAAGAATATTATTTATATTAATATAATTAAGGTTTCCTTTTAATAAGAATGTGGTGTTGTTTTTTTGACGCTGCTCTTATCCTAAATGGAAAATAAAAATTTTTAAATTAAATTAAAAGTTGAATTTGTCGTTTACCTTTTTTCCAATTCAAGATTTCCATAAGGAACCCAAACATTTTTATTAAAACTTAACTTTAATTTATTATTCTAGCATTTTTTTATTCACATAATTGGTTCATATAATTTTGCTTTTTTATCTCAATTGCTCAGAAAATTAAAATTCTAATAAAAATATAATCATTTAACTCTTACTTCTAACACTAGTTAAAATGTGTAGACATTTAATGCCATAAAATGTTTATGGTTTTTATTACAAAACTCATAATTGACCACATTTTTGTTTTAATAAATGACGTCAGTTCATACTAATTTAAAGTTAATAATATAACAGGCGCCAGCTGATTTTTAAAGTAATTAATATGTACTTGTGGCATATAAATATGAACTTTAATAATACAAGAACTAAAATAAAAAACTAGAATAACACTTGCAAAAAACTATCAATAAAACAAATTATGTTTGTTTTCTAACATGTATGATAAAATATAACCAAATCTGATGCCCTATTAAGTATTTCAATCACAATTGTTGTATAGGTATATGTTGTATATACATACATATGTATGTATGAATGTAGTTACATGTTTGTGTACAAAGTAAAATTAACTTTAAAACTCATTCATGTTCGTTTTACATGACAATTTGTAAAGCAAAGAAAATATATTTTATAAAAAAAATATTCTTTATGTTCAAATACAATGGTTTACAAAAGAAAAACCCCTTTAGGCTACACCCTCTTATTTTTTTTAACCAAATAATATGCACACTATAAAAAAAAACACAAAACTGTATTACATGCACAAACAAATGCCAAATATTATAATTAATTTTCAGCCAACAATATAATTTTTGGGGAATTTTTTCTTTCATGAAAAAACCTATGTAAATATATGGAACTCATATGACGATATATTACAAAGATTACAAAGAATGAATTAAAATGTGAGGAAAAACAAACAGGAAACACACACACACTTGCATACATACATAAACATTAAAGTAAATGGAAAACTACAAAAAAAAAATCGTGTGTTTGTGGGCAAATTTGTTGGGGGACTAAATCAATATTCACATAAAATCCGGTGGCATAAATATTTTTAAAGTTTATGCAACAATATAAGCCATTGGTTACTTTGGAATTACAAATTCATTTTAATTTATTGATACCTTAATTTAAGAAAAACTAAAATTGAATTGGTGTTTTAAAAATCCTCGATTTTGTTTTCATGAATCGCTTTAACTGCTGCTTTACATTTTGATACACCTGAGCTGCATACATATTCCAAAGAGCTGAAATTTTTTCATTATTGAAATATGTATTGTATATGTATTTACAACTAAAAATAAATTAAAAAAAACTAGAACAGCTTGACACAAATCTGATCAAAAATATAGAGATATGTATATCATCACAGAAAAATAGCATTATCATCATATTTGGCAAATTTCCATCACTATCCCGACTTTAACTTTGAGAACATAGGTATCAATTTTTAAAACAGAAACTACATCGTTATATGTTAGAAATGTTAGAAATTATAAATGCACTAAAAAATTTTAGATTTAATTTTAAAGCAGATACAGAAAATGTAATTCCAACCTATAGACACTTATGCCCTTATTCAAATAATTTACAACAGGTTTATAATTTCCATACAAAATTTGCTTTATAAACCAGTTGTAAGTTTTTATGAATAAGAGGGCTAATTTATAAAAACGCAAAAGGAAACTAAATTATTTTTTCATATTTTTGTTTTTGTATTATTTAAAATTTTTTCCTTCTGTTATAATGAAAAATATTTTTACTGTTATTTTGTGAATTTGTTAATAAATTTTATTTTCCCTGAAGACAAAAAAGAAATTAACTTTAAGCTCACAACAAAATAATTTTTATTAAAGATATAAACGTCGAACAGTTAGTAAACTAATCGAAAAAGTAAAACAGTTTAACCTACAAGTATGTGAAACGAACAAAAAAAAACAAATATTATTTAACAAAAAAAATCAATATTTTTAATTTTACCTCAAAAAGAAATTAATTAGTGTTTCATAACTATAAATACACTGAATGAAATAATATGACAATGTTTTAGAAGCCCCTTTTATTGAATATAACTCAAAAAATCCATCATTCACCAGATTTGCTCTTATATCTTTAGTTATAGATCCCCAAGCACAGCCAGTATTAGGTAATATATGCTTTTATATTATCGGTTTTCAGTATAAATTCGTCGGCCTAATATTCCCCAAATTTTGTTGTGTTGTCTTTTTGAAAAATAAATTATTTTTCATTACTATTTGCCAAAAATAGCACTAGACTCTAAACTAGTAAATCATTTTGAGACTGGGAAACGTTAAATCATCACAATCTTCACAAAAAGCTTCCCAAACCATCAAAGAAAGGGAGACAACCAATGTTGACTGATCAACAGGTAGTCTACCAATGGGGTAACACAAAGGGATCAACGTGATGGACACAAGTGAGCTGTTGTTTCAAGAACGGCTGCCTATGAACCTAACCTAACCATTAAAGAAAAAATAGAGAAAAAAATCACCTTAAACAAATACATACATATATGTTTAATAGTGCAACTATTAACAAAGATTATCGACTTAAAAGTTTCCAGTTAGTTTGTAAGTTACTTTTACAAATGTCTTCCCCAAATTTGACTTTATCGATCATAAATAATTAATTTACCTAAATAAATCCACACAAATTTTACTACAAAAATGTCATATATTAAACCCAATGAAAGTTAAAAATTTTGTGGAGAATGGTCCATAATTGGCAATAGCTACCATACAAGGCCAATTTCCTAAAATCATTTTAACGAGCATAAATCTCTTAAAAATTTTGGCATCCAAATCATATTCAATACAAAATGTTGCATATACACACTCTCATGATATCTAATTTATTAACATTTGGTCCATAATTAGTGATAGATCTCATATAAGACCGGCATCTAAAGATCACTATAATGATCATAAATGTCCAAATTAATTATAGAGCAAATGATGATATCCTTTTAAAATTAAACATCGGCTCGAATATAGTGCACACTTCTGAAAAACAGTTGTTGCACAGATACTCGCTGTAGTGTCGTTGTATTAAATGGGCAGACTTGACTAAATCAACTATACTTTCTAACTTCTTAAAATTGAGATTGTCTTATTGAACATTTTGAACTAAACTATAGTTGACAATTTTGCTATATATAATTATTACTTGCTTTTATTTCACACCCAAAACTACGGCCATGTCCTGTTTAGTAAAAATAACCGAAAAATATTTATTTAAAAAAAAAAAAAAATTAAAAAAACCAACAACTACTAGCAATACACTATAACTGCTGCTCTTTTTTACAAATTCTAAAGCATTAATTTTGCAAAAAAAAAAACCGGCATGTATAGAAAAAAACCCAAACACATGATATAGAAATGAAAAACTATTTATTATACAAATCATTTGGATTTTTTTACTCATTCTCTGTGTGTTTTGTTTGTTCCTTTCTTCTTTGAGCAAATCAAAATAACAACAACTAAAACACACAGAAAAAGCCCTAAATGTTTGTAAAAGTAAAACAAAAAAATTATTAAAAAAAGCTTAATTTACAACAAATTCTAAAGAATAACAAAAAGCAAACAAAAAATAATATTACTACAATAAAATGCAAACACTCATGAACAAAATCTATCTATAAAATACCAAAAATAAAAGAACAAACAAAAAGCTACACGGATGCACACATGTATGTGTGTAAGTACGAACGCGTATGTGTTTGTGTACATATTTAGATAGACACAAGGACAGACATTTAGTTTTTGCACAATAGACAAACAATTGTCAAAAAGAAATATACATACATATGTATATTCAAAAAAGAAGTAAATATAACCGAAATTTTGCATTTACAACAAGGGACCAAACAAAAGACTATAAAGAAATACATACACACACACTCTCAAATAAATAAAAAAAAAAACAAAGTTTTGAAAAAAAATAACTTTCAGAACGATCGTCTCGTTTTTTAGTTTTGTGTGAAATGGAAAAGAAGAATTAATATAAAAAGGCGCGTCATAAAAACGATTAAATGTGAATAAAAAGAAAATAAAGTGAAATAAATACAGAGACCCAAAAACGAAATAAAATGAAGATAGTAGGTTAGCAGGCAAAATTCTTTTTCGTTTATACATCTATACATTTGTATATACTTAGAACAATATACCTATACATACATACATACACACATATGTACTATAAATGTTTATGTATACATATATTAAAGGTTTATATGTCCATATGTATGTAATTGTTTGAGACATTCGCATTTCATGTGGTGAAATGTAATCGATTCACACTTATGCCCCGTTAGACAGGACAAGTCACTGTGTTCATGGGTCTCCAGTGTAAGTCTTTAAATCCGTCCGTGGTTAAACTTTTCCATTTACACATAATGAGTGAAACAATACAGATTTAAATTGCCAGGCGAATGCTAGTTTTCATTCTTTATAGGATATTTTCAACAACATTTTAACAATCCTAACAGCTCTTAATAAAGTATTTTATATGTAATTATTATTTTTAGTTGAACTGTCAATTTTTAAATTTTTGATAAATTTTAGTTGGGCTCGAATTCATTAAATTATTATTTTGAAACCTGTAAATTCAACCCAGGTTCGATCCCCAGCTCAGCCAAGAAAAATTTTCAATAAATTAAAATAAGATTTCATGTTGTAAAAACAATTCCTACCTTCAGTAAAAAATAATTAATTAATATTTTCTATTAGTTAGGCTTAAGTTCATTGAATTTAATTTTCATTAAATTATTTTTACTGAAGAAGGAATTGTTTAACAATTTGAAAAAATTTTTATTTTTGATAATTTTTGACTAGGATTCGAACCTGGGTTGTTGGTTGAATTTCCATATGTTTCGAGAAACACCACGTTCTCTCATCAGAATTCTTTTTTGTGATCTGACCCCTTGCACCACTACGGTGCCTGCTAGTCAACAGACAACATCAATCCTTTAACCAGTGACTGGTGGTTCGAAGTTTTCTGTAATTATCATTTTATTAATTTCTATTTAAATTGTTGTTTTTCCTTTTCTTCAGTTTTTCCTTTCGTATTCATGTCGAGACTTCGTCTCGAAAACCTGAATACATTTGTTTTTTGTTATGTTTGTTGTGCACTTTCGTACACATGTAAACATTACGGCTTGTGCTTTAGCTATATATACTACTAATAATTAATTAATGAAAAATAAATTTAATCAACTCGAGCCCAACTAAAAATTATCAAAAATTGTATTTTATATGTATTAAGAATGCGGGATTTTTTTTAAATATTTTAGCTTTTATTTTGTAACATTTGTACAATATAAAGTTATTCAAAGTTGTTTGCCATTGTTAGTTACGACTTTTTCCCATTTTTCTGGCAACATATGGATTCCGCGCTGCTCATATATTAATGCCAAGAACGTATCAAGCAGCGATGCCAAAATTAGCCCTTTTCGGGCTAGATTTAGCCCGATTTTAGTCACTCAAAATGCGAAAAAGCCCGAAAAAAATAAAATTTGATGTGGTTTTATATGGATTTTTTCCATTTAGCCCTTTTTTCAAAAATGTTTACGCGTTTTGAATCTCAAAAGTTGGCATCACTGGAATCAAGCCAATTTCGGATAGCCAGAGAGAGCGTTCTGCATGTATCGAAACAAATAGTAGTCGGATAGGGCAAAGTAGTTTTTAACAGGTATTGCAACATGTGGCCGAATGTTGTCATGATGGAATATTACCCTTTCATGTCTGGCAGCATATATTGGGTGTCTTTCGGGCAATGTTAGTTTTGAAATTGCTGCTGCAGTTTGACAACAATTTTCATGTAGTAATATCTCCAATACTTGGTCTTTAAACTTTTTTGGCTGGCCTGGGCTATCTTAGTCTTTCGTGTTTAGTAGGGCGGGTCGATTTAATAATCGCCCATGGCTCAGTGAAAATCGTATTCTAGGGATCAAAATAAGAAACTTGGCCGAAGGAACCATATCTCTAAAACGAATTCTACTACCCCCCAACTGTTGACTTTTGTCCCGTACAAACATTTAAAAAAATCACCATTTTGGCACTTTATTTTATTATTTTTTATTTATTTTTAAATATTATTTTTTAAAAATAAATAAAATAATAAAAATAAATAAAATAAATAAAAAATAATAAAATAAAGTGGTTACGTCTTTCTCGGCAAATATTTGCCAAGTATGTTATTTGTTAGTATGTTTTCAATCAAATGTAGACAATTAATTTATGAACATTAAAGTGATTAATAGAAAGCTTATCAGTATTGTTTCACCCTAAGATCAACAGTAGTTTAACAGTAGGAATTAATAAAGTCATCATCGTTCTTATTATTCTTTCCATAGCCTATTGGATTTCTTAATATAAAAAGGTAAAGATAATTTTTGTTAAATGTCTTATTCCTGTAATCGCAGTTCGAACATTAATTTCTTTTAATTACTGAAATACTTTTTAGATGTTTGCTATTTTTGCTTTTTATGTTTTGTTTGTAAAATAATTAAGTATCATTTAGTATTCAGATTAATATCTTCGCTTTATTACTTTACATCGCCGTTAAAATAAACCTTAGTGTCACATGCCACAAACATGTTGATATTAAAGGAGTTCGAAAGTTTAGAAAACCAAAAGACAATATGCTCTTTTCTTGCTGCTTACAATACTTTAGATTTTTAACGAAATATATAAAACTTGAAAGCAAACCCTCTTTAAGAAATTCTATTTTTTTTTTTGGGAATTTTAATGAGAATATCATAAACAACAAAATATTCGCACTAAGATACGCAAAAAGCGAACAAAAGATACGTGTATCGTGTATGTAGAATTACAAATACTTGGGCATTTTATTGAGCCGGTATAGAGAGACACATGTGAAATCATTTGAAAATTACATTTTAGGTTTTGTAAAAATTTCGCGTATATAAAATAATATTAATGATGTTGTTGGTGTTGTTGTTGGTGTTGTTGTTTAGCAAACAAGTATTATGTATCTGTATCTTATGGATGGCTGAGTAAAATATGTTTGTGGTTCTTCTTTTTTTATGTTTTGTTTTGTGACCGTTCTGCTACTGCTCTGTTCGTTCATTTTGCTGTGCAGACAGACGCTGCTGCTTTGGATGATGACTTTATGGCATTTTTTCATCGTGTCGTGCCATCGTTGTAGTCGTTGACTGCAAAAAGCCAGACAGTAACAACGTGTCCAAAATGCCCTTGATCATTTATATACCAAGTGGTTTTTTTTCTTCCTCTGTTGTTTGTTATTGTTTGAGTTTGGATCGTTTTATTTTTGCAAATCTTTTTAGTGTAATTTTTTTTGTTGTCTTTTTTTTTTCTCCAACTTAAAACTAAACCATTTGAAAGCCAGCATGAAATCACAAATATAACGAATATGTATAGCAAAATTGCTCGTTTGAAATGTAACATTTATTTATTAGCTAAATTTATGTTTTCTTCTTTACCGACATTTGAAGCTAATAATTTTGATCTTGATTTTTTTGTTTAAGGTTTGCTGATATTTCAATAATTTTATGTTGACTACCGTCATTAATAAATTTTGTAAAAGTTGTATGGTTTGATAATAGTGAAAAAACGTTTTGCATCTTCCTCCCAGTTTTTGATTTTGTTTTTTAAATGATTCATTTGATTACAGCCATAAAACGAAAAAATGATTCATTTGATTTTGAAAAGCAGCTAAAACTTGTTTTGTTAGGAAGATATTAATTTATTGCCAAGACTTAATTCCAGGAATATTGTGAATTTTTTAAAAGGGATTTCATTTTATCATACATACTTTTAAATAAATGACAATATTTTGGGTACATTCTCGCATTCATATCGAAAAATTAGCTTTTTATACAGTGGTCCCAAAAACATTTGGAAGAGCTCAAAGTACATGCTGTTTAAGCTCTTGAAAGAGAATGAACTACCTAGAGGGAAGCGGAAACACAATAGCAGTTCCATAAATGGTTTATAGGCTGTAACAATTCCAAAGTCACTTATTTCTTATAGGGCTAATAAATGATAATTAAATTGTTGCTAAATTTAGGATTTTTTAGTTTTTAAAATTACTTTTACTGGATTTTACTGCCTTTAGTTTAGAATAAACATTTCAATAAACAAACATTTTAATTTCCCATAAAGAAAAAAAATCTCTAATAAGGAAATTTAAATTTTAATAAAATTTTAAACTATGTTATATATATTGATTCCTATGGTTCCAAGTTGGAACAAAGGGCCGTAACAAAATTCTTCCATTGCGATCTGTCTGTTAATAGTTAAATAAATATTTAAATTTTTTACTTTTTTTAAAAATTTCCCTTCATGGGAAATATATTTATTAGATTTTATCCCCCTTATTCATAAACGATTATTAAATTTAACAAACGTTTATTAAGCAAATTTTTATATGCAAATATGTCTTAATAAACGTTTGTTAAATTTAATAATCGTTTTTTAATAAGGGGGTATATGTTTACAAAATTTAATGGACTATTTTTAAATTTCCCTTAAAAGAAAAGTTTCCCTAATTATATGATTTTCATAAAATTTTTAATTAAATTTCATTGCTTTTAAGAAATTTTCAAGAAAAAAATTCAAAATTTCGCTTAGTGATAAAATGTCTCATAAAGGGAAATTTTTAATTTTTTATTGTTTGATAAGGAAATTTTTTGCATAACCAAAATTTCAACAGTTTTTTATTCGATTTAATTGCTTTTAATGTAAATTAAGCATTTTAATAAACAAAATTAAAATTTCCCTTAAAGAAAAAAATCCTTTAAAAAATTTTAAATTTATCTAGTTTTGAAAAAATTTATTAAATTTTTAACTCACTCGAATTTCTAAATTGATGTAATTTTTATTTTACGTTTTGACAAACAAAATTTCTAATAAAATCTCTAATAAAGACATTTTTAATTTATCAATTATTGATAATATTTTTTTAATGGCTTATAATGGTAAAATGAATATTAAAATTTTTTAAAATTTTTAAAAATTTCCCTTGATGGGAAAACAAAATTTTTCAAATATTTTTATTGGATTTTTCAGGTTTTAACATGGATTACAAAAATTAATAAACAATTTTAAAAGTTCCCTTAAAGGAAAAATTTCCCTAATAGGGATATTTCATATTTATATAATTTTCATTAAAATTTTAATTGAATTTCATTGCATTTAATATAAATTAAAAATTTTCCGGAAAAAAATTCAAAATTTCCGCTAGTAAAAAAAATTTCAAATAAAGGGAAATTTTTAATTTATTATATATCATTACATTTTTATCGTTAAACAATACTTTGGACACTAATATACAAAAGATAAGGACAACTTTTAAATTTCCCTAATAGGGAAATTTTTTGCATTTATAAAATTTGCACCGTTTTTTATTGGATTTTATAGCTATTAATTTAAATTAAACATTTTAATATACAAAATTTAAATTTCCTTTAAAGAAAAAAATCCTTAATAGGGAAATGTTTGCATTAATAAATTTTGAACAGTTTTTTATTGGATTTCTGTTCATTTAAATTAAACATTAACTGCCGTATTCATAAAAAATAAAGTAGGTTTGAAGTGTGCTTTTAGACAAAATTTTCATACAAAATTTTCTTAAAGTACATTTGAAGTCTACTTTAATTTTTTATGAATAAGGGCATAAATTAAAGAAAAAAAGCCTTAATAGGGACATTTTTTGATTTTTTTTTTAATTTTTATGGGTTTAAACAAATTTATTAAATTTTTAACTTACTTACTGGCAGTGCTGATATTCAGCCGGTTCGGACCGGTTCGCTCGAACCGGTTGTTAAAATTTTAAAAATTTTGCGAACCGGTTGTTGCATATTCACCCTTTTCGTGAATAAAAATTCTATATGAAATTTGTTGGGGTGATTATGTTTTTTGTTTTAACGGTTTTATATAATGTGTATTTATCAAGGTGATTAGTCTCGGCAACAAACACAATATTGTTCAGTTGTTCATTGTCCAAACGTACAAACAAATGAATTTTATTTTGGTCATACATTGGATTCTTGGATGATGATGTTTTCGATAGCGTTTTCTTTAATCTTTTGAGAAAAAAATAAAGCAATTTTTTTTGACTTTTATTTTGCAAAATCATAACTATTTTTTTTTAAAAGGCTTGTGGTCTGTTACTGGGATGCGACTTTAAAATTTTCGCTATTTTGATCAAAATTTGGCAAAAATATAATTTTTTTAAGCGAACCGGTTGTTAATTGTTTCGAATATCACCACTGCTTACTGGAATTCATAAACTTAATATAGATTATACGTTTTAACAAAGATTAGTAATAGGAAAACTTTTAATTTAACAAACGTTTCTAATATTTTTATTGCAATAGTTATATACTTCTATGTGTTTAAAGTACCACCTTATTATTTAATTTAATTTCTTTTAATTATTTCAGCACCTGATTTAAAACACTTTACAACAATTGGAAAATTAAAAACCGCCCCCAAAAAAGTAAACATTTGAATTTTGTGTTACAATATTTCAAAATTACATTAAAAATTATTGTAATTACAAAAAAAAAAAAAAACAAACATATTGAAATAGATAGCAATTATTCAGTGTAAAAGCAAGAAACCAATTTAGAGAGCATTTCAAAAACTTATTTGTGCATAAATGCGTTGCTAGCGGCCAAAATTTCATTATGACAAGGTATGTGCATTCATTTTGTTAATAATTTTTTTTCTGCAATAAGATTTTTAAAATACGTACATACTCGTACGTATTAAATTGTGCTTGCTAAAGCACTATTTTTCAGGTATTAATTCTATAGTTTATACAAATTTCCCTTGTCCACTATTTTATGCTGATTTTCAGTTTCCAATAATTTTGAATGTATTTTGAATTGTTTTAGTTTACAAACATACATACATAATTGTACTTTTTTCATTATTTAGTTGTGTTTTAAATTTGCCCAATTGTTTGTAAAATTTTTACAACTTCAAATAAACAAAAACTAAAAATTAATGACTAAAGTCTATTGCAGTTTTATGCATTTGACTAGAAAAACAAATAGACCTATAAATCTTAATTAAACCATGTTTTATTTAGTTAGACAAACAAATAGAAAAAACTAGAAAACACATGCACGACAAAAGCAATATTGTTCATAACCCGCAGTTTTGATTACAATTGACTTTAATGATTTTCAAATGCTTTTTAAAGAACTTTAACAGATTTTTTAGTTAAAACAGATAAAAAAAATCAAGGTTTAATAAAAAATTAAAAATAAAAAATAAGATTTAACGAGCTTTAACTAACAAACCTCTTTGCTAGAAATTGTATGTATGTGGTTAAAAAAAAAATAAATTTTTTTCTTTATAAAAAAAGTCAAGAAACTCGTCATCAATTATAAATAAACTACAACACGCAATGTAGTTTACAAATTTGTAAAATTCGCCTACTTAATTTAGCAGATAGCAAATCAAACAACAAATTATCATATGAATAGAATAGAATAGATATATTTTCTTCTCTTTTACGTGTATGATATGTATTCATGTGTAAAAATAATACTGTAAAATTTAAATGATTAAAATATTACATGCTTACATTTAGCTTTAAACTCATATCTATACATACATACATACATACATACATACATACATACATACATACATACATACATATGTATATGCCTATGCATAATGTTAACATGTCAAATAAGACTAATTTAGTTGTCATTTAGTTTATTTAATTAACAAAAACAAAAAAAAAACGACGACAACAACAACAACCATGTTATACTAACTATATCATTGCAGGTGGTGGTGGTAGTGGCACTATTGTTTTTGCAATTAATGCAGTAGTTTTTGAACATACATACATTGTTTTTTTTTAGTAATTGTTGTATTATTTGTTTACGGTGTGTCATTATAAATACAAAAACAATAGTTGAAATTTGATATGACATGTGGGTAAACTTTTAAAGTTAGGGGGGCCTATTTAACTGTTCCCAACCCGCCATAAATGGGTAGAAGGATTTCTATTTTTATGCATAAAACGACTTTCAAATAGATTTCAAGGTAAAAAACTTGAAAACTCGTAACATTTATTGACCGATTTTCTTACAATTTCTTAGAATGATTTACATATATTTACGTTAAATCCATTTTTAGTGTATTTTGTTAACGTACCAAAATTATAACTTAAGAACTATAAAGTGATTTGCTGGAGTTGTTTTAACAATTATAGATACAATATTTTTAAAGATGTTTTTTTATGAATTGAAATTTATTGCAGAAGAATTTACAGCAGTCATCAGTAAAACTTGGCCAACAAATCTTTTCTTTTCGATGTAACACTTTGCTGGTTTCTTAATTAACCATTGGTAAACTAAAATACTAACTATTGTTTAACTATTACTATTAAGACTGTGAATTTAGCCATTATTCAAATTCGTAAGACATATTTCCAATTTGACGCCGAAAACAATTGTAAACTTTATTTTCATAGCAACAGCTGTTATTTGACTAATAGTTAACCAACGATGTTTGGAGGTTTAACTAATGCCAAACTAAGCATTGCGAATAAAGAATCATTAGTTAAGCCTTTGCCATTTGCTAACTAAAGAATGTGCATTTAGCCATAAGTGTTTTTCTCATATATTAATAAGCTGAAATTATATTAATATTAATATGTCTATTATAGCTACGGTGACCATTTTTGGGAAAGGAAAATACAGGACATATACAAAATTGTGTTAAAAATGAAAAGAAAAACAGAAAAAATAATCATATAATATATTTAGTAACAACAAAAACAAGTCTTCTTGATTAGAATAAAAAGTTAAATAAAAAGTTTTTATAATATTATAATTTAAAAAAATAAATTTGGTTTTATAAACAGTCTTCTTGACTAAGGCTAACAAAAAAATAGAAAAAAACTACATTAATGATAAATTTAGTTATGAAGTTTGATATTTTTCCACAGAATGTATTTTTTTTTTAACATCTGGATTGTTAATTAAAAATCCTTTAAATTCTGAGCAATTCATTTTAAACTTGAATTTTGTAATTAATAATGATCTTAAAGTGTTTACTTTTAATTGCGATTTTTCGGTGGTCCAAATATTATTCATTATTGAAAACACTCTCTCGGTAGCAGCATTTGAAGCTGGTAGACATAGATAAAATTCAACAAGTATCAATATATTTTTATATCTACTGATATATTTTTTACCCTCCAGTCTTCTATTTTTTCATTATTTGCTCACTTCATCAAATAAATCTTCATTATTTATTTTTAAATCATTTGTTAATTCATTTAGATAGGATAAAGTTTTTTCAATCTTGTCCCAAGATAACATATTTCGTAACAATATCCAGTCTAAAATTTCTACATCTCTAAAAGCTTTATCCCACTGATTTAGGTAATCAATGCATGTTTGGTAAAAACTTGTTATATGTTCTTTAGTTATTGTTTCATCAAAATCATTACTTTTCTGTAATTCGAGAATAATATTTTTGACGGTAAGGGATAAAAACAGTTCCTTTTTCCGTTCGGCCAATTTAAATTTTAAATCTTTTAAAATAGTTGAAGCCTCAGGCATTGAAATATTTTGTGATTCTACTTTAAGAATAGCTTTATGAAATGTTGAAGCTTGGCTATATGCAAAAGATAACCATAAGTCAGCACAAGGATTCATAAAAAAATTTCGTAATATTGTCGGACATTTTGGTTGAGACATAAAATATAATTTTAAAGATTCAAATAGTTTTATGATTCTTTCCAAAGCAGGCATTAAAGTTAACCATCGAGTTTTGCTATGTCCTAGTAACTTTTTATATTCTATTTCAATATCTTCACATATTTCTTTGAAATTTTCAATTCTAACTGTATAAATATATCAAAAATAATAAATTTTGACAATAATAACTTCAATATCAATAGGTAAGCATTCTGCTGCAGTTTGTATGCAGTTGTTCAAAATATGTGCAGCGCAATTTACACCTATCAGTTTTTGGCCAATGAAGTTTTGCATTTTGTGAAAGATATTATTCTGACCTTTTCTGGCTGGACCACCAAAATTACATTTTGTGCTGTCTCCACAAAACGCTATCATTTTACTAATTATTTAATTTGTTTTCAAGAGTCTCTTGCACATATTTTGAAATAATATCTGAAGTTTCTCCAATAAGGTCTTTAACATCCAAAATCGTAATCTGAATTCCTTTATTCGGCAGAAAGTATCGAATTAATATTGGACAAATTTTAATTTTTTTGTGATTCGAACAATCTAAATATGTTGTGATACATTGAACGTTTGACAAATCTGCTTTGATTGTATTTAATGACATTGGTGTAAAAATATTGTTAACAATGGATTCACATTTTGTTCTAGCACAAGAATATTTGTCAGTGAAACACGATTTGATCAGTTTTGATGTGCAATCGTTAGACCTAAATGAAAAATTGTGCAGAACACTGTGAAATGTCCAAGTACCTTCTACAATAGCCAGGTCCTTTTCTTTATCATTGAATGTATTAATTCTTAAAAAATTCGTTAAAACTTTACTTGATGATTTGGCTAAATCTGATCTTTTATGCATTTGTGTTTGCAAGTGCTGTTTAATATCAGTACGTCCACTATTTGCTGTAGAAAAATGTGCCAAACATTTTTCACATCTCACCTCTTGTTGTTGCTACTTGTTGTTTTAATAAATGGAAACAACTCGCTTTTTAAGTCATCATTGAAATTACATTTTATTTTTGTTGGAGCCATATCTCTAATAAAATGAATGCTATTTTAACTTTTGGAAATGTAGGGAAAGTATACAGTTGGATTTTTATGATAATTTTGTATTAATGTTCGTGCAATGTATATGCTAAAAAGAGGACATTTGCATATCAAATTAGGAAATAAGGGACATTGTACTGTCCTGTATTTACAAAAAAATCTCAAGGGACAGCATGTTAAAAAACAGGACTGTCCTGTAAAATACAGGACGGATGGTCACCGTAATTATAGCCGAATTCTCGGTCATTAGTTAACCATTGGTAAACTAAAATACTATTACATACTTGCTATTCTTATGACAAACTAAGCATTGCGAATAAAGAATAAGTAGTTAAGCCTTTGCCATTAGCTAACTAAAGACTGTGAATTTAGGCATTAATTAATGACAGTTTCACAACAACTTGTAGAGCAACTCCGGATAATTGCAGGTGGTGGTAGTGGATTTTTTCTAATTATTAATAACTTTAGAGATTGCAATGGTTTAAGAACTTAATCAACAATTTCATGTGGAATTTTTATTCACGATAGGGGTGAATATATTTCCATTTCACTGTTTTAAATAAAATAAACATTTGTGATAAAAAAAATTTTCTGTTCATGGAATGAATAATTTTTTCTGTTCAGACTAAACAGAAATTGCGTTATTTGAAGGAAAAAAATTTACCCGACAATAAATTTAAAAAAAAATATTTCCGGAAATTCGCAGAAAAATTTCCCGAGTAAAAAAATCCTACTATACACAAATTTTTTTTTACATATTTTTCAGAAATACATTATAGGTCGTTATTAAATATGATCGTAGATTATTTCTGAATTCTAGATTGTGTTTTGTATATTCTAAATCTTAATATTCCCGTGCATTAGATGACCCAGCTCGGCAGTCATTCATCATTGTGTCTAATAGATTAAAATTGAATAAAGAAATAAAAAAAAAAATGTGTTCTGTTAGCAGGCAATTAGATGTGGGCGGTTGTAATACATCCAATTTTAATTCCAATTTCAATTCAGTACTGAAGTGTATTACACTCTACGCATTTCAATTATCATATCAAATTGTTATTGTTGCTGCTGCTGCTGCTCCAAACGCACTGCACTTTAAATTAAAGCTTAAATGTAATATCATCATCAGAAATTCTGGCGACCATATTGTTGATGATGATGATGATGTTGATGAGTAAGTAACTCATTCGCTTACTTGACATATTTATTTAAACTGGTCTTGTGCATATTTTCTTGATATGATTAACACCCATATTCATTCGTTTTCGCAAATACTTTTTCATTCTCCACTACACATGACCTTTCTTTATAGAAATTGTGTTGCATTTAGCAGAAATATAAATGATATACATACATACATACATATGTATATGTATATGTATATAAAATAAAAATTGAAATATTAAATCACTGTTCGTTCTATTGTTTTATGTTGTCTATATGTAGAGAATCATGATATAAATTTATTTTGTTGCTTTATTTGTTTTAATAGTAATAAATCTGTATTTTATTAATAATTAATTGATAGACATTTAGGATAAAGAAAATGATAAAAAAAAACTTCAACTATATACTGAAAACTACTTACTACATATTTGCATGTGGAAAAAAATGTATATTTATTTGTAATAAATATTTTTTATATTTGTTTTATTTCAATTTAATGGCACCCGTATTAATTTCAAGCAAAGGCGTATTTTACGAGATTAGTATGAACAAAAAAAAAAAAAAATCAACAAATATGCACATATCATCCCCACTCTGATGGTATGATGTCATTTGTAAATTAAATAAGATAATTGATTATAAATAATATTGGTTCTATTTAGCACGCTACTCTATGGCGGAGTAGTGTGTAGTTAGAGCTAATAACTAGTATTCCATATTCAGTTCCATCATTGTGCACCATTCATTGGTGTATATAAATACAGGTATCCCTCGATTTACGCGGTACGTTGGGACCGAATAAAAACCGCGTAATTCAAAACCGCATAAATAAAGATTATTTATCAATACAAAATTCTGTTTTGGTATCAGAAATATACAAAATTTAAATTTGGGACCGAAAATCCGTATTAAAAAAATGCTTATTAGTGTAATATAATTTGAATTAAATTTATTTTATTTATACTTTTCAGTAGATAGAACAAAATATTATTTGTAAAAATAATATTTGAAAAAAAAAATTAAAAATTTTGTTCTAAATAATGGTGAAATGCGCGCAATTTGAGGGTTGCCACTAAAAACACGTAAATAAAGCGCGCTATACAGACAAACAGTGACTATTATTAAATCGCGTTATATCGAAACCGCGCAAATAAAGTACCGCGTAAATCGAGGGATACCTGTATGTAGATAACATTTGATTTCACTTAGAAGATTTTTTGTTTAAAAATTCTCTAAGTATTCAATAAATATACATATTATAAGTGTAGTACCAATAGAATTCGTTTTATATATTAACATACAAATTGTTTTTTTTTTTTTTTTGCAAATTTCCTATAATCATGTTTTATTATTTTAATTTTACATTGATATTGAAATACTGGTGACAGGCATCTACAGGGTCATTTAGGTTAAAGTTTAAGCATTTGTTTTTCTTTTCATTATTCATTACAATATTTTACATGGCTCAATTATTTAAGTTTCTTACTAATTCTAATAAAAAACACTAACTAAAATAATCTTTAAAACACGTTTGCGTGAGTATAATTTGTTTTATAGATTTTCAGACTTTTTAAACATTAAAATTTTTGACACTTCGTATGGAGTTATATGAAAATTAATGAAGTTCATTCATTCATGCCTTCATTCGTTCATTAATAAAAACTAAAATTTTATGATAATTTAATGATTTTTATAATTTTTTTTTAGTTCTCGGTTCGTTACATTAGACATCATTTATTACATTGCTCATGGTGCAGCCAAGCCAGCTGCTGTTGCATGGGCTACACCCAAAGTTTTTTTTTTTATTGGTTTCTGATTTCAATGTTTTCTTATCAAAAACTTGTATAAATAAAATTGGAAAAAAACATGTAAAACTTTATCGTCTAATTGTCTAATGAAATTTATACTTAATTAAGAAATATTTAAATTGACACAAACAACTACTGAGATCAAGTTTTGGAATTGTGACTTTGTTAAATCCTACATCACAATTGTGCTGATGTTTGTATTGTCCATAAATATTGGTCCAACACCCACCTCAAAGTATGCCCGTCGACTCAGAATCACTTCCTGAGTCGATTTAACCATGTCCGTCCGTCTGGCAGAGTACAGGTCGCACTTTTATTGCAATAAAATTTGGTATTTAATATTTTTTCAGCCCAAAGACGTATGTGATTGAAACTGGTGGAAATCGGTCCATTATTTCACCTGGCCCCTATACAAAAGTCCTCCCGAAATAGGAGTTTAACGATCCTAAATGTTTAAATTATGTTTTAAGTATCCAAACAAATTTCAAAACAAATGAGTGGTAAATGAAGCTAAATCACATCTTCACATTTTGTGAAGATCGGTCCATAATTGATCATAGCTCCCAAATAAATGATAACACGTAATTTTATAGTGGTCGGTCCATAATAAGGCAAAACTCTTATATAGGACCCTCTCCGTAATTCACTTTGATCTCCATAAATCTTAAAAGTATTTATATCGAGATAAAGTATAACATACATAATATTCATATTCACAGAAGTCATGGCACTAAATTTTTGGCTGATCGGTCTCCCATTAGCGCTCATTTATGAAAAACTATTTTATACTTATACTGGGTATTATATCGTCGGGCTTGAATTAGTGTGTGAACTATTTACAACTAAACTAGTACTGAACTGGGACTGAAGTAGAAAAGAACTAGAACTGAACTAGAACTGAAGTAGAAAAGAACTAGAACTGAACTAGAACTGAACTAGAACTGAAGTAGAAAAGAACTAGAACTGAACTATAATTGAACTAGAACTGAACTAGAACTGAACTAGAACTGAACTAGAACTGAACTAGAACTGAACTAGAACTGAACTAGAACAGAACTAGAACTGAACTAGAACTGAACTAGAACTGAACTAGAACTGAACTAGAACTGAACTAGAACTGAACTAGAACTGAACTAGAACTGAACTAGAACGGAATTAGAACTGAACTAGAACTGAACTAGAACTGAACTAGAACGGAATTAGAACTGAACTAGAACTGAACTAGAACTGAACTAGAACTGAACTAGAACTGAACTAGAACTGAACTAGAACTGAACTAGAACGGAATTAGAACTGAAGTAGAAAAGAACTAGAACTGAACTAGAACTGAACTAGAACGGAATTAGAACTGAACTAGAACTGAACTAGAACAGAACTAGAACTGAACTAGAACTGAACTAGAACTGAACTAGAACTGAACTAGAACAGAACTAGAACTGAACTAGAACTAGAACTGAACTAGAACTAGAACTGAACTAGAACTTATGTATTTCGAAGTTGGCATCCGAAACATTTGTTCAAGTAAAGCCTTTAACTTTTAGTATCCATACATATAAACACTCAGGAATAATAAACAGCCAGCCATATCATTAAACAGTCTACTGTCGAACTAAATTTTGTTATTTAAAAAGCGTTTATGGTTTATTTTGTGAAAAACTTATATCAAAAAGACCTAAAACTGTACCCTTTTTTTTAAATAAAATTCCAATTGATTTATTGATGTTACAGAAGCGAAAAAAAAAACAAAGCAGCAAACGAAATTAAATATATAGAAAATAAATAAATTCGCAGAAGTTAACTATACATAAAAACAAAAAGCCTAGAAAGCCCGCAAAATAACTTTTTTTATAAATTTAAAATTTATACACAAAAAATCATCATTTGCAACCTTGAATATTTTTTAATTTAGTTTGTAAGTCACGTATTAGAGCTGAGCTCCGACACACACATTTTCAAAAAGGTTTTTGCAAAAATTCAACAGCAACAACAAAAAGTACAAAAACAAAATTTGAAATGCTTGTTTTTTTCCTATACGCATGCGCTTACGATTCTTTAAAAGGGAGTTTGATTATTGTTTTGTTTTTTATTTTATTTCTATGGATACAAAATTTATTGTTGAATCATACATTCTTACACGCACACATACATGTTTGGATTTGTATTTGTGTAAATGTTAGAGTAGCTACAAATGTAAGAATTTATTTTTATTTGGCTGGTTTATTTTTATAAGTTGCACGTTTGTATGAATTTGAAATTGAAATTGTTTCCTGTAGAAGGGGTTTATGCATTTATATTATTCTATGCAATGGATGTCGATTTAAAATTTTGAAACTCTTCTAAAAATCTAAAATTAAAAACTGAAGTATTAATTAAATAATTATTGACTTGCAAATTGCATTAGAATTAGAATTCCAATTCCAATTTAAATATATTTAACGGGTTTTGCTATTGTTTTCAATTCAATCAGTTTTTGCACAAATTCTTGGTCCAACAGGTTTTATTATAACTAGACTCATACTGCCAGTTTGTACTTTTAATGCATAGAAATTTACTATAGAAAAATCAATAATATCAACTTTTAACTAATTAATTAGTTTTTATTTCATGTGCATCTCTATTTTAGTATTTAATACCGTTTAAATTACCAATCAACTATTGGCAAAACAATTTAACTTAATTGGAATTAGAAAAAAAATTAACAACAGGTCCATAAAAAATAAAACGTAAAACCACTTTTTATGCAGAAATAAAATAAACAAATATTTAAATAATCTCACATCATTAGTCAACTACAAAAAACGCCAAACTAATAACAATGAGCTGAAAATAATACAAATTTTTATGTAGAATAGGTGAGAGCTTTAGTTAGATAATATGGTGGGAAATGCATTAGTCAGCCTTATTTCATTTATTTTAACAATGACACTTTTAATTGCTCAATTTTCTGTTCAATTTCTTTAATTCTTATATCAACCACTAACAATCATTTTGCTTCTTATGTTTCTATGTATCAGTATTAGAGTTTTTCTTTCCTCGCAGTTTTTCGCTTCCCGGGAAAGCAGGAAATTTTTTTTAATTTCCGGGATCCCGCTCCATAGAGAAAATAAAACGTAAATTTGTCTTTATTTATGAAAAATCTCTTATTAAAAAACGTGAGGGAAAAAACAAGGTAAAAAATCTAGATCCTAGAAAAAAAAGAAACATACCCCCTGGCCCACGATGTCGAACGATAACGTTCGCTTAAATAAGATTTAAGACACAAACTTGATAGAGGAATAAACAAACTTGATTGAGTAAAAAATAGATACGATAAAAAGTTTGTGTCTTAAGTCTTATCTAAGCGAACGTTATCGTTCGACATCGTGGGCCAGGAGGATAAACATAACAATTTAATTCATAAAAAAATAGTAAAAAAAAAACAAATTCAGGTACTCAAGATATGAGATCAAAAAATTTAAAATTTAATTCATAAAATATATAATATATTTTAAATAACTATACTAAAATTTTAACGGCTTAGGAAATAACTTTTTAACACACTCAAAGCGTTTATTGAGTCGCCAGAAAGTCTATTTCTGATTTTATTTACAAATTGCCCGCTTTACTGAAAAAACTCGTTCACTTTCTACCAAAGTTGGACGAATAGTTAAAAGTGCATTAAACAAGTATTCAATATTTTGAGTTCTTTGACCGCTTCCTTCAGCAAATTGTAACTCCTTTTTTAAGTATAAGGAGCGAGTTGCCAGTTTTTGTATTTCCCGGGATACCGCAAAAAAATCCCGGGAAACGGGAAATCATAACAATTGAAGTTCTCGGGATTTGCCGTCCCTAAAAAAAACCCTAATCAGTATGTATAAGTAGAAAAAATTATCGATAGGCGCTAATATATTTATGTTAAATGCACTTATTTACAAAACATTTCAATGTTTCTTGGAAAATCTACACTAAATTCATTAGAACCAGAGTAGTCAACTTGGTACGTTTCGGACTATTTTTGGGGCTTTTTTAAATTTTTGTGCGAAAAATTTCTTAGTTAATGCGCGATGCGCTTTTTTGTTAATTTTGGTGCGTTTTATAGTTTTTCCAAAAATATGATGAAATCTTTATTTTTATTGCAGTTTTTTAATAATTCATTATCATGAAATCTACACGATTACAAAGGACCAATGTATAAAAAATGAATATATAATATCAAATTTGTCACATGTACATTTTAAACATGAATATAAAAATTCATCATTCTACAGATGGTTTGGTCTACTGAACTGTAGACAAGCAACCAAGGTTAGAGTCCCAAGTGAAAAATTCAAATAGACGTACTTCAAATAGAAAACAAAAATAATTTAAAAAAGTACCAAATGTATACAAAAAATTAGCCCGTTTTACCAATTAGTACTTCAGTTCCGAATATCATATTATGAGTTAAATTTTGAGTAGTTAAATTCTTATTTCATCTTTATTAGCTCGTTTATTTAAAAAAGGCTTTTACGATTAATCATCGTTGATCTCTTTTTAAAATGTTTTATATAGAATTTATGAAAATGAAAAAAATAATTACAAAGAAATTTATTTAGTTTATTTTTTATTTTCGTTAAAATTTTAAATTGCGACCTGTTCACACAACCAGGCGGAAGAAAGGACAGATATCGTTAAATCAACTCAGAAAATGATTCTGAGTCGATTGGTATACTTTGAGGTGAGTGTTGGAATAATATTTTTGGGTGTTACAAACATCAGCAAAAATCCAATATACATACCTTCTCCACTATGGTGGTGTAGGGTATAAAAATTATCCAAACGTTAATGAATTATATCAAAATTTTAGTGTTTTAAACAGAAGATCTAGAAATTCAGCACAAATTGCTTTTTGGCATAGATATTTCAAATCAAATGAGAGGCCAATTCTGATCACCAACACAAGAGAGTAAACGACCAAATAATATCTCATGCAATAATTTAAATGTTTCTCGAGTGGCGTTCATATTAATATTTATTATCCGTCGCTCTATTGAGTATCATGGCACTTAATGCGACATTTCACTAAAACAAAACTATAAACTGTTAAATTGTTTAAAATTTTGCGAGAATTTTTGAACACTTTTTATATAAGTTAACATGTCTAATAAAAATATGTAAACTTGTTTGTTTGTTATAAAGTATTGATTAAGAACTTTAAGTTACAAGTCCAAAAACACATTTAGAAGAGTTGAAATATGTTCACATTTCTCAAATATTTAAAGACATAAAAACCCAATATACAATATTGTAGTTGACATTGAACGATATTTAAAAGAGTTTTAAGGGTATTATGAACTGATCTTCATAAAATCCAATAGTGTGATTTGTGGAAATCACCGGAAATTCCGGTCCGATATCGATATTTTTAAGATATTCATTATGTTTATATCAAAAACTTTAGTCAAACATTGCATACACTTATTTCATTAAAAATTTATGCAATGTGCCCTTCAACACAAAATCATACACATTGGTCCAAAATATGAAAACAAAAACAATAAATTCTTTGCGAAAAATCGTTTGAAAACAAAGGCGAAATATTTTTGCAAACTCGAGCAAAAACAAGTTAGAGTGCAATATTCAGCTGTGCCGAATCTTTAATACCCTCCACCTAAACATATAAAGATATACATAAACTAGACAGTTTTAGGACTAGAATATTATTATGCTGTGTTTTCTATTCAATCTTAGTATAAATTTTATTATTATTTTATATATTGTTTGCAAGACAATTTTACGATCAACATAATTTACTATGTTAAATATTTTGAAATTTTATCTAATTTTGACCATTTCTAATTGATGTAATTACCGATTCTTATTGTAATTTACAGAGATTATCTGATATTCATAATAATCTTGAGTGTAATTTAACAATTTATAAAATTAAAAGAACATTTTTCCATATTCAAAAGTTAAGAAACAGAGTATAAAAAAGGATAAGAATAAGATGAGCCTTTTTTGTTTGAATTTGATCTCAATAATGTTATTTACAAGCCATTTATGGGTGGCATAGTAGAAATGGACCAATTATGGACTGATAGCTTCTAAGTCCAGTATCCACTAATGTGGTTTCTACGCATTTGAGGCTTATTGTGGTTGAAATCCACCTCAATAACGTTATTTACAAGAGTTGTGTGGTTTGTGTGCTCGGAAATGGACTTAATTCTGCAGCTATTGCCGCAAAATCCAGTAGCATAATTGCCGTATAACCGATATTAGTATAAGTATGATTTATGGATTAAAATTACTGATCTATATAAAAAGTCAATATTTATTAGATATTTTTGTGTGTTTATTTGTTTTCGGAAATGGTTCTTATATAGCAGCTATGACAAATTATGGGCCGATCTTCTTAAATATTAGAACAATGCATTTTATGCATATGAGGATATCGCACGTCGAATTTCAACATAATAACGGTATATTTAAGATATGTATTAGTATTAACATGGATTTCAAAAGTGGACCTTATATGGGAGATATAGCCATGTATATAAACGATCCGTGTTAAATTTTGGATCGATATCGTTATTTATAAAATATTTATGAGTATAAAAATGATTTTCGGAAGAGGGCTTTATATGAGGGATACTGTCAAATATGGACCGAAATTCACAAAATTCTGCAGAATGATTTTTGTGTATATGTAAATGATCTGTACAAAGTTCTGAGTCGGTACCGATATTTATAAGATATATATAAGGATAAATGGATTTTTTCGAATGTGGTCCTTATATGGGAGCTATGAACAATTTATTTACCTATAAGGATTATTCATGTCAAATATACCAGTTTTATACGTATTTAAGTGAATTTTGGAAGTGGACTTTCTATGGTCAAACATGGACCGAACTGAAAAAAAAATTCGTTTAGCGATTTCTTTTTCCACGAAACTAATTTCTGTTGAATTTTGTATTGATATTCCAATTTTATAGGCATTCATGTATAATTGAGCAATATTTGGGGAAGATTTTTGTATGGGGGTTATGACAAATTATGGACCGATTCTTACTATTTTCTTTACAATTTTTTTTTTTTTATCACAAAAAAACCTATATAAAATTTCATGGCATTATCTGCAATATCTTTCAAAATATTGCAATAAAATTAACAAAAAATATCAAATTTTTTTGGAGTTTGTCTTTCATTTTGGTCCGTAACTCTGGTTGACCTAAACCGATTATGCTGAGTTTCAATACCAAAGTTACCTGCAGAAATATTTTTCTGGTAATTTCGTTTAGTTAAGTTGTTTGAACGTGACAGTGTTTTACACAGACGGACATGGCTCAATCGACTTAGAATTTCATAAGGATCAAGAAAATATATATATATGTATGTACTTTGTTGGGTGTCAGATGAATATTAAAAAAGTTTCACACTTAATGATAAACGTAATATACCCTCATTCGCCACTCTTGGCTGGTGGAGGGTATAAAAACAATAAAATGATGTGATCCCTTAAAAGTAAACAAACAACAACAAAAACTCCCTCTCTTGCAGCCACTAACACATGAATAGAAATAATATGGTTGGCGCTGCTGCTCTGTCAAAGACAGATAGATGATTGCTGCTGCTACTGTGATGCTGCTGTGATGGCTGTGTATTGATGATGACGATGCTCTCTAATCAAATGTTTTGTTTCTTTCGTTTTACTTTTCAGTGTTGTTGAAGCAAACAAAAACCAAGTCCCAAAAACTAACATTATCAGATAGATAATATACATTCAAACTTAAATTTACACTAATGCAGACAACCATACACACACAGATAGCACACGTACATTTGTATGTACATATGTTGTACTTCCATCTAATATATGGTCTTGTTGTTTTTCTTTATATTTTTTTTTTTTTTGTGATTTGCGACTGCTGCATTATCACGTTTTACTTTGTTTTTCGTTTCTTCTGACTATTTGTTGGCGATTTGATGTTGATGCTGTTTGCTGCTGTTTAATATTTCGTATTTTATTTTGCTGATGATCTTCTTTCTTTTTCAAATTTTCAAGGCCAAGCTCCAAATGATCTTTTTTTTATTTCTTTCTTGGGCTTGTTGTTGTTTTGTTGTAGTTGCAAATATTTTTTTTTCGCCGTCTGTTTAAATTTCTGTTGTATGTATGTGTTTCTATTTGCCCATTCCGCCTTTAGATGCTACATTATGTATAAAGTTTTTTTTATGTTTTTTTTCTTTTTAAATAAAACAATATGTTTAGGTTTTATTTTCTCAAATTTTACATGTGCTGCCTTAAATTTTTATGATGAAATCATTCTTAGAAATATTGTTAGGAATTTTTAGTGGAATTGTAAACTAATTAAAGGAATTTTAAAAATATTTTTACAATAAAATTTGCAATTTAATATGGATTTAGTGAGCGATAGAATGTTGAATCAAATGTTTAGCAAAAAATCAAATAAGTGTTATATTCGGTTGTGAAATATCTTTTATAACGACAATATGTTTGTAAATTATTTAAATTCTTATCAAATTTTGCACTGGGGGGTTACACCGTATTTCGATTCGAAAGCAAAAGCTTTCGAAATACAATGTAAAAAGTATACAAATTCGAATGATTTTCTTTTCGAATCGAAATACGGAGTAACCCTCCTGATTTTGCAAATATTACTGTGTAAAAATTTGTGTTGATTTAGATTTTTCTAAGTTATATACATAAATATGTAGTTTAAAGTGTTCCCTACAAGGGACCTAGGACCAATTATGGGTCGATCGTCATACAATTTTGACGTTGATTTTTATAAATATTTGGCTCGAATTTAAATTTGATTTTATAGTTATATGGAAACTATGATCAAATATGTACCGATATTCACAAAATCCATTTGTTTAATTTTTATACATGTACCTATGTATATACTCGAACAAAAAAAAACAATTATTTAACAAAAAAATTTTAGTTTTTATTTTAGCTCTTAAAAATTTATAAAGAAACTAGCTAAACCCGGTGTGCTTCGCTACTCCCCCCCCCCCCTCGTTATAAATATGAAAGTCGGTATTGGTGGTTCAAAAGTATTGAAACGCTTGTTTTTGTTAACTAAATATTAAAACATTTGTGAGACCAGATTTTATGCGAACAATGCTTTATATATTAATAATAGTTAAATCCATAATTTCTCGCTTCTAAAACATGTGCCAAAAGTTACACAAACAAAAAACTAACACTTTTTATAATTATTGCCAATAATTAAATCAAAAATATATCCGCAAAAAAGTTTGATTAATTAACAATCAAACATTTTCGCAAAAATATATGTAAATCAAATTTATAACATTGGAAGTTTAGTGTTAGCAACAACAAAAAAAAAAATTATTGGCAAATAATATAAACTAAAAAGATTAACCATATATTAAAAATTAATTAATAACTATTATAGATAAAAATGGGAAAACTTAAAAGCTAGTGATGTGAATAAAATGGAGAAAAAATTCACACCATCAATAAAAAAAATTGTGTACAAAAAAATGTGTATAAATAAATATTGAAAGGTTTTTTTTTTGCTTTTATGCGGCATGTGTGAGCATTTTTTTTTTTGGTTAAAAAGACGAGGGTAGAGTGAATATTTAAGAAGGTTTACACCAACCAGCAAAAATTGGTAAGCATTTTTGTAAGGGAAAGCTAAATTCCCGCTTAAGATCTGCTTCCAGAAGGCATGATGTTTATACAGTGGGAAGCAAAACTGTTCGGATGTTTTGCATTAACGATGGTGCTGTTGCATGCGCTCATGCGGCCTATTCCAATAGTATTCTTTTCCATCAGACTGGTATCGGTTGACTTTCGTTTCGTCGCTTCAAATAATCCGTTTCCACTCATCTACTGTCCAATTTTGAGGGTTTTACAGAAATGTAGACTTTTTTCATATTTCTGTCGGCAAGTGCTGGATTTGTCTTTTTCACATTACGCCGTTTTTTTATATCATTTGCCGTGGATTTACATGAATTTAATTTTTCAGCAATTTTACGGCATGAATAATTATTTAGCACAAAATGTATCACATTGTTTTACTTATTTTGAAAAATCTTTTAATATTTTATTTCAATATCAAGTTAATCACTTTCAAGGTCAATCACTAATACTGGGGCCAAATTATCGCATTCGTGATCGAAGGAGCTATCGTATCGAAAAATGATTTCGATATCAAAATTATGATAAAATGTATTAAATTTCTTGCTCGATATCGAATGCCATAATCTCAAATAAGAAAATTACGATCAATTTTACTCGATATCGAATGCTGTAATTTGGGCCCTGTACTGCTGAAGCTGATAGCAGTAAGGTTTTCATTTATTTTCGATTACATTAATACAGAAATCATTTAAATATTATTCGCTTGTCTTAACATTACAAGTCTTCACAGTTAGGTCACATTTTAGCTTCCTAAAATCCAAAATTTGTTATTGGGGTTTTTGTATAGTTTTGCCGAAACATATACAATGCATATTTTACATATACATATTTTAAACGGAAACAGAGTTGTAAAATTTCATTTTCATTAGCTAGAAAGTCATAGTCATTTTAAGAACCAAATGTTTCTAGAGATCAGTGATGGGCACTCATAAACAACAGTATCGTTGACAACCAAATTCATACAAATGGTCAAAAAAGAAACAAAAATTAAAAATATGTAGTTAAAAAATTGCTCCCCTAACCCTCGTACCTAACAATAGTTATACATATTTATATATTGATTAGCATGTAGTATGATTTCAGCAATTCATTTACATATTACATAATATTTTTGCTTGTTTTTTTTTTTTGCACAAAATATGCCAAAATTTAATACTCAACTACCAATCAAAGCAAAAAAGAGATACAAATTCAAATTTTGTTTTCTTGTTTAAATCATTATACAGTCAGTCAGTCATTCCCTCAAACAACGTTTACGAACTGACAGTCTAACTCGCCAACGGACCAGCAGAATGGCACGTTAATCAATTGACCGTGAATTTTGTTTGTTTGTTTGTGTGTGTGTTTATGCGATATTATTTTTTCAATTTCATTTGATTTTTAATAAATTTTTGCAGTTTGCGGGTTTCTCTTTAGAGTTTTAGCTTGTTTCAGTTGTTGTTTTATTTGTAGTCATACATCGATGAGATTTCCTTTTCCATTGACCATCATTTATCGTTGTTTAATATTTTGCATACAATATTCGCAATTTGTAAAAACCATTAAATAATAGAAATAGCAAAACATATTTTTGTGTGCGGCACTTTAGCTGATGAGTTTTATGCACACGGTTAGACATTTATACACAGATAGATGTCTGTCTCCTTTCATTTTTGTTTTGTTTATAAAAATCTGACAATCTAACACAGTCGGCTGTAACCCCAAAAGAACCATATAGAAATAAACAATTTTTCAGAAATATGCGTTTTATGGGAGATATGACCTATTATGGACCGATCATCCAAAAATTTAGTGCCATGACTTCTGTGGATATAAATATTATGTATGTTATACTTTATCTCGTTATAAATACTTTTAAAAGATTTATGAAGGTCAAAGTGAATTACGGAGAGGGTCCTATATGGGAGTTTTGACTAATTCTGAGCCGACCTCTATAAAATTAGGTGTCATCATTTATGTATATATATATATATATGAAACTTATTTATCTTATATATGAAACTTATTTTTGTTTAATTTTATTTGGATACCAACATTGTTAAGAGACTTATTGTCGTTAAAGTGATTTTCGGAAGTGGGACTTATATAGGAACTACAACTAATTATGAACCGATCATCATAAAACTGTACCATATTATTTTTATATATACGAAACATATTTGTGTTCAATAATATTTGGATACTGACATTTTTAATAGAGTTATGCTTTTTGAAGTGGTTTTCGGAAGTGGGCCTTATATGGGAGCTATGATCACTTATGGACCGATCTTCACAAAATTTATAGATGTGATTTAGCTTCAACTACCACTCATTTGTGGTGAAATTTGTTTGGATACTTGCATAATTTAAACATTTATGATCGTTAAACTCCTATTTCGGGAGGACATTTGACTGAGGGCCTGGATGGAACGATTTCCACCAGTTTCAATCCCATCCGTCCTTGAGCCGAAAAAATATCAAGTACCAAATTTTATTACAATATCTTTAAAATTGCGACCTGTACTTTGCGCACAAGCTTTATATGGACAGCCAGACGGATGGACGGACGGACGGACATCGTTAAATCGACTCAGAAAATCATTCTGAGTCAATAGGTATCAATCGGCATACTTTAAGGTGGGTGCTACACCAATATTTATGGGCGTTACAAACAACGGCACAAATCCAATATACCCTCCCCTCTATTGTGTTGTAGGGTATAATAAAATCAATGTTTTTAAATCACACGTTATTAAATTTTGATCCCCGTTAGACATTTTTTTTCGCGGTCTTAATGAAACCACATCATGACAAAAAGAGCTTTGTTATTATCTGCCTGATTTTCAATGAATTATGGTCCACTGATGCCTGCGCATTGCACATGATTTTGTTTTCGAAATTTTTTTTTCTGGATCCCAATGAGGTAATTTTGCCATCAAATTGAAAATGTGCTTAACTTGCTTAATTCAAAGCTTGTATTCGTTTTCAAATAAGTTTTTTAAAAACAAAATCATTATTTTCTGCTTATGACTGTGTTATTCGTGTAATTTGAAATATTGACGAGAAGCTGTTGAGAAAGAAATGCATTTACACCATGCCATAGTTTGGTATGGAATTATATGGATAAACCCAACTTGTTGGTTTTGTTAGAGGCAAAGTTTGAGAGAAAAGTTCTTTCACAATATTCGTTACGAAATACCTCAAAAGAAAATAAAGAGAAAACAAAAACAGCAAACAAAAAAACTATAGCAAAACGCCTGAGATTAATAGCACTGTCAATGTTATACTGTGGAACACATACCAGCGTTGATAATGTTGCGCGTTACGCAATGTTGTGTATTATACGGTCGGGATTGACCAACTATAACTTCATACCGTTTTTTTTATTATTATTATCGGTTACGGTCTTTGCAATAATCTAAGCTAATCATTAAGCCAGACTTGTTCTTGAAAACAAGGAACTATAACAAATCCATAACATAACAACACATCGATTTAAATCTTAATTAATGCTACACAAAAACGCTGTCATCAACAACCAGCATCGTACCAATCATTAGACATTAATTAAAAGTCATGAATAAAATGAATTAAAATTAGTTTAAATAAAATGCAGTGTGATTGTTATAAATTAAAATGTGTTTTTGTTATCGCTAAATTAATTTTGAAATAAATCTTAAATAAAACGTTTGTTACTGTTTCGAAGCTAAAGCCAAAGTTATAGATAATGATGATCATGATTAATAATACTCTAATGATGATCTAACTGATCGTCACTGATCTAACTGATCAATAATCAATAATGATAATTAAAAATATTACTACTCAAATAGATTTAGATTTCATTGTTTAACTTCTATTATTCTTAATATTATTAATAATGTTCGGAGAATGCATAATACATAAGTGTGTTTTACGAGCATTTTGGTGATTTGCACTTAAATTCAGCAGGGAGATTGTATGTATTTGTGAGGAGATGTGTATTTGTTAACTTATTACTACACACATACAATTTAATAATGGGGTAATTGTTGTTGGTTTTGTTGTTTTGGTGTAAATGTATTGGTTTCCTTTGTTTGTTTTTTTTTTTCTTTTTTGCAATTTGTTAGATTTTCTCTTTGTTGCTGCTTACTGCGCTGTGTTGTGCGAATGTATGTTGAATGTTTTGTTAATTGTCTTTCTATGATGTCAGTCAGTTAGTCCGTTTCTATGTCCACTTAGCAAGACAGTCTCAAATTTACTCAGTTTAGTTTAGTTCAGTTCACGTCAGTTGCATGCACAATGTTAGTAATACATATTTTGTTGTTATACTATATTTTATTCCCTGTTTTAGGAGGGTAATCTGAAAAGTTTTTTTTTTACAAAATTTAAACTAATACAACAATAGATTTTATTTTAATGTGTGTAAAGAATAATGTAATATTTAGACTCAACGAAAGACTGGGGCCAAAAATCCGCATTCGTGATCGAATGAGCTATCGTATCGAAAAATGATTTCGATATCGAAATTATGATAAAATGTATTAAATTTCTTGCTCGATATCGAATGCCATAATCTCAAATAAGAAAATTACGATCAATTTTATTCGATATCGAATGCGGTAATTTGGCCCCTGGCTCTAAAATACACGATATTAAATTAGTAGTAATTAACCTTTCGGTAAAATACTTGATGCAACAATAATGAAGTAGATAATCATGAATTGAAGCTCTAAAATTTGAACACTGTTCATTCCAATTTGGGTGAGAACTTCTGAAAAATCAATTGTTTGCAAAATTGAAATGCACCTGCTAATGAGGTTACTTGTTTAGTTCAGTGCATTTATTTGCAATATAAAACAGCCCATGCCAAAAAATGTCTTTTTGTATTTCTAGATATTCGTAATATTGAGTATTACTAGACGCCCACTTTATAAAGTACATAATTCAATTATTCAAATCGTATAAAAAAAAAACTTAAATTAAATCTCTACTATAGACATGCAAAGCTTTATTAAATTTGTGCGGTTCGTTTTTTGTTCCATCATTTTAAACTTTTCATTAGCTTTGGGGCTTTTTTTTTATTCTAATCGGATTATTGACTTGAAATTTGTCAAGAAAGATCGACAATTAATTGATCAAAGTAAAACAATTAACTAAAGGATAAATAGGAGTCAAAATTAAATTAAATTTTTATTTCTTCGACCTTTTTTTCTTTCAATAAAAAAAAAGTTCATTATTGAGTGTGAAGATAATAATACATCTCTTACAAATATAATTGTAACTCATTCCTTGATAATGATATCCGACAGATATCGAAATAATTTAATAAATAATATATATATTTTTTTACAAATAATTGGCCTCGAGCTCGAAAAAACTTTTTTATTTTATGAGTGAATATTTTTCCGATATTTGCAAATTAAGCAAAACTATATATTTTTTTTATAAAATCAACAAATATTTAATATGTCATAAAATCTTTATTTATTAATATAGTGCAATGGAATTATTAAAATCTATTAAATTTGTCTTACTAAATAATAAACTGAAGAAAATTTTAACAAAAGAACAAAGAGGACAAATCAGACGAAAATCTTAAAAATATGATTTTTTTAAATTTTGCTCATAAGGTCCACATTTATAACGGGACAGGTAAAATACTTTAGGGATAAATAAGGAATACACAAAGGTTTTCAAAGCAGGGGCCAAATTACCGTGATCGAATGAGCTATCGTATCGAAAAATGATTTCGACATCGAAATTATGATAAAATGTACTAAACTTCTTGCTCGATATCGTATGCCATAATCTCAAATAAGAAAATTACGATCAATTTTACTCGATATCGAATGCGGTAATTCGGCCCAAGCTCTCTATTTTATTATTTATGAACATATGACATAAAGTTAAAATTTTGCTAAAAAAAATTAAGTAAAATTCGGAACATCATAGGGACCACGTCTTTGGAAAATTAAACTTGTTTTTTATATTAAAATTATCGTCTATCTTTAACAAAAATAAAAACTTGTTATACATTCCTAAAGGCATTTTTTCTAAATAAAAAAGGCGATAAAGCTCTTTTTTACTCAAAAAAAAAAAACACAAATAAATTATTTTTTAAATTTAAATTTTTTTTGCATCTAGAAAAATATAGCTTTGAAATATTTAATATCTAAAAATCTGTAAAAAAATCTGCCCAACATTTAAAAAAGAACGGACCAGGGTTTGGCAAAATTTTAAAATTTTAATTTTCAAATGCATATAAGTCAAAAACCATAATAGCATAAAGCACACGCAAACATTTGCCGAATAAAAAGCTTAGAAATCAGATGAATATCGTAAAAATTGCAGGCCTTTAAACACATTACATGACACAGGAATCCTACTTTTAACCCCCTCAACTCCGTTCTAGGAAGGTTTGTGGGGTCCATCTTCTGAACTTAAACTATTCCTTGACTATACTAATGCCAGATGTACAGGGTGGGCCAACTTGGACTGACTGATTTGAAATGCTTATAACTTTTGCATTTTTAATTTAATACTCAATTGAACATCTCCAGAACATCGCTACGACGTATTCTAAAAGTTGATCTGAAGATGTTTCCATATAAAATTCAATTGGCCCAAGAATTATTGCCGAGGGATGCACCACAACGGCTACAATATGCCAATAGAGTTCAAATCATTCAGTCAAACTTGGCCCACCCTGTATTAACAAAAAATGTCATTTATGTTCCACAAATTGTTACCAAGCATAAACTGTGAGCTTTTGTTGAAAATAGAGGCCAATTCAAATTCTTCTTTTATAACATTGGTTTTTAAGTGTCTATAGTTTAGAAGAACTATGCTTCCTCATACTGTGTTTGAGCATGTTTTTATAATAAAATAATTTTAGCCTTTAAAATAACTTTTCATACTGCCTCCGTAATATTGTAAAATTTTGCCAAAAGTAGCCATTTAGTGAGCCATTTATTTAAATCCAAGTTGATTTTGTTGGTTTCTGTTTTTAGCCATCTAGTCATCTCTAACCACCTTTCATGTACTGTTTAGCTTTTAGCTAAACAACAACAATGAAACAACCATCTATTCAACCATCCACCCGTTTATAATCATGTGCTATTTTGAATTCAATTTTTATATGTTTCAATTTTATTTCATGTATGTATTTCCACGTTTATTGTTTTACCTTTATTTTTTTTATTTTTTGCGAATTTGTTGTAAGTATGTATGTGTGTAAAACTATGTGTTTGTATTTATTTATTTATTAATGACCTTGATTTTGTTTTATATGAATGTTTTGTATAATTTGGTTGTAGCTAGGTTTTTTTTTTTTGTTTAAATTTGCTAACAAAAAAGCAGCTCAACTAACTTAGTAACTAACAACATTTGATGTTTGAGGTTGTTTTTCGTTTTGTTTTAAAACCCCCAAAATGAAGCGAAAAACACATAGTGCACAACACAGCAGATACATACATATATACAGATCAACAACACACACGCTTACACATGAAACTTGGTGGCTACATGGTGAATTCGATGAGATGAGTTTTTTGTTGATTGTTGTTAAACCAAAAATACATACTACATACATATTTATGTATTTATACCGCTTTTGTTGTTGTTGTTGTTTGCAAATATTAAAACAATCTTATAATAAAATTCACATAATCTATCTGCTTTTCTCAGCCAACGAGCCATTTAACAAAACAGCGATATTTTATTCAAAAAAAAATAAAACACACAATACAACAAATGAATGCAGGAAGTAAATTATAAAACTGTGACTTTTGCAATTTCCTCAAAAGAACTGTGTGTGTGTGTGTGTATGTGTTTTTATTTAAATAAATAAAGTAAAATTGCAATTTTGTGTTAAGGTTTATTTCTTTATTGTGATGTGTTAAATTCGTTCTGGTTGTGATCATTCAAATAAAAACAAATGAATTATTATATTTGTAGAAATGTTGACAGCTTTTATTTGCTCTAAGAAATCTAATTACCAAAACATTTGTAATTGTTTGAAATTAAAAGTATTTTTAATAATGTTCCATAATAACCCAGCAGTTATTTTTTTACTACATTATGACAGTTATATTATTACTAGTCAGTTTAAACTTTTTACCTAGCGTTTACACATGCGAGTAACATTTCGAAAACTCAATACACCTACACTTTTCGCACTTGCAGAGCTACTCGCAGCTAAATTTGCATACGAGTGAATGTTTGCCACTCTCTGCCAGTAAACGTCAAATAAAAAATAATTCCAATGAATAGAAAGTGGATAATATGTATAATATTTATAATTAAAATTTTAGTTTGTTCTATGAGTGATTGTAAACAAATTTCTTTAAAAAAATATTGATAAACAATTTTTTTTTAATTTTGGAGAATAAATATCATTAAAATCATAATAATTATTGTTAATGAAAATTTTCCCTCGTGAAAAATGTTTATGTGATCAACTCGGCAACTCTAGTTTTCAATCAAAACAAAAATGGAAGTAAAATTAATTTAAAAAATATAATAAAATTAATTAATTAATAGATAAAGCATATAGGAGGAACGATTTACTAAGCAAGGCCTTCGAAGCAATTGCAAATCAAATGGAGCTGCCGGTAGAAGTTTACGCTTTGACATTATTTTGAAACTAAACTCTCACTGTCCTGTGTAAACAGTAATGCTACTTGCAAATGATTCGAGTTTTTCGAATAAGTTTTCGTATATAATACGTACACAGCACTCGCATGCAAGTACTTGCATGTGTAAAGGCAGGGTTATACACTCCGCCAACAAAAGCAGTGAAACAAATGAATACTTGTTAGTTTTTTTATGCACTTATTATTGCCTAAAAATAAAACCAATAAAGAGAAGTAGAAAATCTTTTTTGGCATTTATTTTGTGTTTAATATTTAACAAAACAAGTTATAAATCAAAACTAAAAGTATCAAGTTCTAAAAAATAAAAAACTGCAAACGAAACGAAAATAACTCGCATGTACTCAATTTTGTACCATTTAACAGCCAACTATTTAGTCCAATATAACTATACTTATATACCCTTCACCAATATTTTAATTAATTCATTTGAAATACTTTGTCATTCACGATGAACCCGCTGTCAATGGTATAGTCTCAACTGTCTCTTTAGGATTGATCACAAATTCGCAATCGGATTGATGTCGGGACTCCCCTAAGGGGTACTATGTCCTGGTGTTTATGTCCATCACCTTGAAGCTGTTACAATCATTTGCAGATATATGGCGACACCGTCTTTGAATTTTCTGGTTTTTTTACCTGCGAATTGAAATCGATTAAATTTGGTTTCTTCTGATCAGATTACACGTTTCCAGTCAACTACTGTCCAATTTGTGTGCTCTCTGGCAAACTTTAACCGTGCCTAAACACTTTCATTTTTTTTACTGCTGGGATGTGACCAATATCGTCAAGGGCTTGTCTTGTTGTAAATCGACTTACCAGTTTACCTATTATTCAGAAAACCTTCTTCTGGGTGTTACACACTTGTCTCTTTTCATTTGTGTTATCATGAGATGTGCGTTCATGTTCGCTAATAGCTTTTTGTTATCTCTGATTTCTGGAATTCATTCCTTCACTGTACATGCATTACCAGCTGAATTTTCGAAAAAAAAAACATATGAATTACAGTGGCACGTGCTGTTGGATTTTTGGAATATACCCCTGTTGGAAAACAAAGTTCTTGTTAAAAAAAAAATCTCTTTACATCTTCCATCAATGAAATGTTATATGCTTATAAAACAATTACCTCAATATTTATTATTTCAAACACACATTCATTCATATTTGTAATAATAATTATGTAGGTATGTACATGTTCTCCATTTTTATTAAACACCAAAAATTTAGGTTAATTTAATAACAAGAGCAAACAATTCAAAATAAAGCAAAAAAAAAAAACATTTGTTTTGTTAAACAAATACGGTAAATATATGGATTATTTAAATAACAGCAAACAAATATTAACAAAATTTGAATTTGTATTTACTTTACTTAATTTTTTTTTTTGTTCTATTTATCATTATTAAAAAAAAAGGAAAATTCAAATAAAAAACCAAGAATTTGTTCTTTAATTTGTAAACAACAAGAACAAAAAAAGTTTTTTCAGCTGTGAAAGAAGTATTTACACACACAACTTTTCAATAGTAAATTATTAAATAAATGCTTTTGTTGCTAATAATAGACAATATTGCTGCTGCTCTTGTCATTGCCGTCTTAACACCAGCTAAATAGACGAACAGTTGTAGTAACACTTTCGATTTTATTTGTTTTGCAAAATAAAAATTAAACACAAATTTAGCAAATGAAAAACTAAAACTTAAATAGGGTTATGCGACTAGTTTATACTCTATAGCTGAATGGTTTTAACTCCAGTATTTCTGCAAACTGTCACTGAAGTGAAAATTTCATTCACACTAGAATACCTGGGATGTAAAGTGTAACTAATTGACTTACCTTTGACTGACATAAAAGTTGTGTCAGTCATCCCCTAGGATTAAAGATAATGTAAAAACAAGTAAGAAAGTATAGTCGGTCAAGTCCGGCCATATAATACCCTACACCCAGTATATAAATAAAACAGTTTTTCGGAAATGTGCGCTATATGTGAGATATGACCTATTATGGACCGATCATCCAAAAATTTAGTGTCATGATTTCTGTGAATATAAATATTGTGTATGTTAAACTTTATCTCGATATAAATACATTTAAAAGATTTATGGAGCTTACATTTATTTACGGAGAGTGTCTTATATGGGAGTTTTGATTAATTATGGACCGACCATTATTAAATTAGGTGTCATTATTTCTGTATAGAAGAAACTTATTTGTGTCAAATTTTATACCAACATTTTCAAGAAATTTATGATCGTTGAAGTGATTTTCGGAAGTGAGCCTTATATGGGAGCTACGACTAATTATGGACCGATCATAATAAAATTGTACCGTATTATTTTTATACATATGAAATATATTTGGATTCAAGGTTATTTGGATACCAAGATTTTTGAGTGAGTTGTGCTCTTTAAAGTGATTTTCGCAAGAGGGGCTTATATGGGAGCTATGATCAATTATGGACCAATCTGTACAGAATTTGTAGATGTGATTTGGCTTTATTTAGCACTCATTTGTGATGAAATTTGTTTGGATACTTGTGTAATATAAAGATTTATGATCGGTAAATCCCAATATCAGGAGGACATTTGTATGGTTCCAGGGGAGCATGGACCGATTTCCAAATGTTACAATCCCATCCATCCTTGGGCCGAAAAAAATCACTTATCAAATTTAACAAAATATCTTCAAAATGGCGACCTGTATTCTGCGCACAAGCTTTACATGGCCAGCTAGCCAGCCAACCAACCAGACGGACGGACGGCGGACATCGTTAAATCGACTCAGAAAGTGATTCTGAGATACTTTGTTGGACCAATATTTCTGGGCGTTGCAAACATCATCACAAATCCAATATAGCCCCCCACTATGGTGGTGTAGGCTATAACAATTCCAGAAATATTTTTTATATTTTGTTTGCCACGCCTACAAATCCCGCCCTTTTAGTATTTTATTCACTGTATCGTACTTGTATTTTTAGTCCGATCATAACATTTTGCATACCGGTGTTCATGGCTCTATAAGGGCTACTTTTCTGTCCTTAATAATTTTTTACTACCACGTCAAATTCTAGTGATAACTTTAAAAACTTTGATTCGTACGTACAATAATGCTAAATATTTTTGTATGATAAAATGGCTGCGTTATTTGGCGAAAAAAAAATTTCAAATGATTAAGAACAGAATTGCAGGCCTTACAAAAATAGCGACTGACTGTCACAACTTTTTGTTTTCGAACCACTCTAGTTGCACTTTTCACTTTTCATATATGTATGCCGTTTTAAAAATTATTTTTCTTTTATACGATTATAATTATTTACTGCAATATTTCTTCATTGGTGTACATTATGGTGTGATCAGTATGTCTTGATATTTTATATTGTATTGTTTTTTCCATTTGTGATTAATTATAATTAATAGGCAATCTGTGCTGGACAGTAATTTAGAACGTTAAAGTAAATTTATGTATTTTGTTAGTTTTTTGCGCTTATTTTTTGTGTTATTAATAAATTCTAAAAATAGTTTATGAAAAAACAGATTAAAAGTCATAAAACATCATTTAGATTTGGCTCAAAAAAGCTATACACAGAGGTTATTCACCAGATGAACTCTCACCAATGGTGCTTCCTACTATTGGCGAGACTGCAAGTATTTAAATTTATGGAACTTATAAAAATGTTACACAGGCTTCAAGACGTAGAAAAACAACCTGCAAATTGAACTCTTTAATTTAATTCAAGTACGTTCACATTTGGCAAATATTTATTCAAAAAAGCGTAAGCTTTTGTTTTAGCACAAATTTGTTTGACGTTGTTTACTCTTACAAGAGTTTTGCAAGATCAAACAGCATCAAATAAATTAAAACTAAATATTTGTTGTGCTTTGGCCTAAATAAGAAAAGTTGTTTTAAATAAATAAACGAGTTTAAATATATGTTATTAAGTGGTTATGTCTTTTTCGGCAAATATTTGCCAAATGTGACAGTACCTTCAGTCGCAGACCCATTTAAGAGCACCACCGCAATTCAACGATATATTTTAACAAAATTCAATATTACGTTACTTTTACAACTATAAGAACAAATCTTAATGAAAAGAACTGGCGTAGATGAATTGTTCAGCATAAGCTGAAAAACTTACTGACGCAGATTTCTTTTGCCCATTAGCACGTAGAAAAATCAATAATTTTCTGGAAGAATATCCTCTGGAGTATCAAAATTTTATAGATTCGAATCTACTGATATGAAACGTATGGCGTGTCCTCCAAACATGTAGCACATCCCAAACTTTCTAAGACCATAAATCACAGTAGTGGGAATGTGATGATGTGGGCAGCGTTTTATGGCATGTTGTTGATTCTATACAAAAGATCGATGCACGAATGGATCAGTAGCTTAATTGGTTAGCGCATTTGATCATTAAGCATGAGTTGCTATTTGTAGACCGGGTTCGATTCCCAGCCGCTGCCACTCAAACAACATCAGTTTCTGATAATTATTAGTTTTCTTTTCTATCCATCATAAATAATATTTATCACAGCGCCCTCCTTCGGTGGTATAGCATTTAAAAATGCCACCGAAGTAAAATAATTAAATAAAGGCTATAAAATCAAGCTTTAACATTAATGCGTCTACTCACCAGCAGAGGCGCTGCAATTCTGCACTAAAAACAAACATAATGCGCAATTACAGAGTTGTGATATAAAAAAGTTTTCTTCTTTCACCACCTTTACTTCTTCAACTATCCCCTTTCCAAAGAAAGTAACGCAAATATATATAGGCATATTAATTGCCTGATTTCTGAGGACAGTATGCCACTTAGGTAACGTTCTATGCAATGTTAGCAGTTGCTTGGAGAAAAATAATATTGATGTATTGAAATATCCAGCACAATCTATTGATCTCCAACTAATTGAGAACCTATAGAATGATGTGGAGCAACATATAACGGCAGTAAGACCCAAGAATTTGAACTATTAATGGAATGAAATCCAAAATGCTTGGTACGCACTTCCAAAAGAGCACTGTTTTGCTCTAGGTAAAGAGTATGCTCAGGCGAAGAATATCCTACTAAATATAAGTACTTCAATAAAGGGGTTTCTTTTTGTTTATTTTCTAAGAATAAAATTTGTATTTAGTGCTTAATTGCTGTCCGGAGTATATTTTTGCAACAACTTAATAAAACAAAAAGTGGAGTGACTTGAGTTGCATAATAATGGGTTTTAAAAAATAACAAAAAAAAAACAGAAAATATTTGCTTTAATTGGCAGCAAGTGTGCTAACTATGTGTCCACCACTGTATGTCAAATGACCCAAAAATATGAAAATTATAGTCAGCAAGTAATAACACATTAATGAAAATTGCTTTCTAATATTAATCTACTTGTAAAATTGTCTGCCATCATCGTAAACTCATCCATCAACCATAAACATTTCCCTTAAATGATTTTTGTTTGCTTTTTTTGTAATTTAAACACCCAAACATAATCACATCATGCAAAAGGTCACCCCCCAAAAGATGACTGCAACTGCCGTCACAAACAATCAATATTGTATTTTGAAAATATTTGTACAGGTAAAAAGATTTTCTTGTTAAATTTTTTGCAATAGTTCAAGTAGTTTTTGTTGTTTTCTGGCAGACAAATTGAAAGTGAGAACTAGAAAAACAAACTCTTGTTTGGGAGAGAAACTAAAAGTTTAAAAACCAATTATATGTGATATAAGGAAAAATAAATAAAAATCTATATATTGATTTTTAAACTTAAGAAAGAAATACATACTTTCAAAATAAAAACGTTTTACTTTTTAAAGTGAACAATTGAATACAAACAAAAAAAAATATTTAGAAATTTAATAATTAAATAATATTCTTATCAAAAGCGTTCCATTAATTTTTACAATAGCAACTTTAAACGTTTCTATATCGCAATTTTTGATCGGTCGTGTGTTTAGTAAAACATACTTTCGTTTTTTCCCCATTTTTTTTCAATTTTATACGTGTGTTTAGAGTACTTGCATGTAAATGTGTAATTCTTATCAGTATGAAATTGTTGCTTTCTTTTTAAAAATAGGTATGAGTTTACTTCGTTTATATTACCATAGTGGGTAGGGTATTATACGTTTGTGCTAATGTTTGTAATGCTTAAAAATATTAATCCAACACTCACCTTAAAATAGGGTTTATGCAATTTTTTCTGCCCAATGACGAAGCCTATTTAAATTGATTGTAATTGTCCATTATTTCTACTAGCTTTAATACAAATGATTTTTCAAAGTAGAACTTTATCGCTCATGAATGTGTCCAAACATATTTTGTTTTTAAAACCAAATCACAGCCAAAACTGTTGTGCAGATTGGTCAATAATTGACCATAGCTTTCATAAATAGCGATCATAAATGCTTTAAAATTATTGCTATGCAAATAAAGTTCCACACAAATGTATTGCACCTAATTTTACAAGAATAGGTCCAAGTTTACAACAATTAGTCATAGCTGCTATATAATATCCTCTTCTGAAAATTCCTTTAACATGCATATACCTTTTACATGTATGATTATTGGTTCATAAGCTATAGCTCCCATTTCAGAATAACTCATTATAGGTTTCCATCTAGTTGGGCTTGACCGACTATAATTTCTTGCTTGTTTTTAATGAAAGTAAATTGTAAGTTTTTTTGTCATATCTTATCTTTTCGGTAAGAAATAAATTTATTTCTGTAAAAGGTTTTTTTGTTTTTAGTAACGTTGTACATAAAATTTTTTAGTTTTGTTAGTTCTCGATTTTATAATATTTATTACCACAAACCGACAAGCTGTTAACATGAACTTTATAATAGATTTATAACTTATAGTTCCTCAATATTACTGATGTGTCATCTTAAAGGGCCCATCACAGCTGTAATAAGGTGTACAGTGGGGAGCACAAAGGAGTATATGTTAGCGCCTTGTGCACTTTTTATTGCATAAAAATAAAACTAATAAAGAAAATTTACTCAATTTGATACAAGTGTGTCTTTTTGCACAAAAACATCAAAGTTTAGCATTAGTTTAGTATGTTTAAGACTTAAAAAAACATTAGTTTCAATTTAATTCAATTGCATGTGGTAAACACGTTTTGCAAATTACACAAACACAAAAAGTAGATATTCTACGCGAGTAATAGCTAAACAGCTAAAAGTAAGTCAATCAGTCACAAAAATTTAATAACGAATGTTTTTATAAACAAGAAAAGTTTCTATAGCAATAGATAAACCAATTGGTCGATTAACAGCTAAACGAGCATTTCGCGATATATCTCATCTCAGCAGTAAACAAAATTAAAACTTGCATTGTCGATAGAAAAAAAAAATGTTAAGGTACTCTTAAAGTTTACCAAATAGCACAGAAAATAGACAATAGATGATGGGAAACATGTAATCTGGTCAGAAGAATTGCAATTTAATTGTTTACAATCCAAAGTTAAAAAATGTTGCTGGAGCCGAACAGCCCCGACAACTCGAAGACACCATGTTAAGAAAACAATAAAGCACGGTGATATCATGGCAAACTCATCTTCAAGATTTTGTTAACAGAGCGTTATCTTTCAGTTGGGTGTGAAACCAAAGCTCACTTTCAAAAACGTGAAAGAATGTCTTAGAGAACTGAAATTTTTTTTAAGCAGTGAAAAGACAGTTGCGACAACACCGATTAACTCCATCCCATTTAGATGAGCTTTGGCCGCGTATTCAGTGCGAATGAGAGAGTATTCCAAATTAAGTAATTAACCAAATAAAAGAACTGTATTCTAATGACACGATATTAAGCTACGTTGCCAAATTAGGGACACTGGACTATCACCAACATTCCTTATATTAAGTATCACCAATTGAAGCATGACCCTGTTTTTGTTGAAAGTTCTCTTCGCAGTTGACAAAGTTAAAACAACATACTGATTGTGGCCACCAAACTTTCAACTAGGAAAACGTGTTGTTCTCTAGTGTATTGCTCAATTTTGACTAAACCATAAATATCAGCTGTGAAACGGTTTCTTTTCAAGTCAGCAATACATCGTATCTTGCAGCACATTTAAATCTTGCACAGCTTTAAATGTTGAAAGAATGAAAGCTCGTACTTTGTCACTATTCATGACTAGGCAAGTGCATCTCTTTTCTTGTGTGCGCTATTGAACCGTTTCAGAACATTTAAACAATTTTTGAATCAATTTGTTTGTGCATATTTTTGTTCTAAAAGCATATTTTCGCCCTTCTTCACATCATATTTTGATGGCATATTTTTAGCTTTTCGAGTATCTTTGACCTTTTTACAACAATTATGCCTTTTTGTAATTTTTGTAACTTTTTTAAAACTTAAATATTTTTCTACCTTAGGACAGGATAGGATAGGATAGGAAGGGTTGTGCACTATGTGCACTTCCACTCGGAGACCCTGTGGTCCATTGTGATTCATTTCAGCAGAAAAGATAGAGAAATATAGATATAAAAAAAGAACAACCAAAACCGCCTGATAAGGGGAGAAAGAAGGAAAAAAAGAAATATCCCCTTACGGATTTGGAGTCGCCGTAGAATGTCCCTTAAATAACCACCCTATTCCCCTAATGAAACCCAGAATGTTACAGAAATCTATTTTCTAGCCACTTAAGTCTATGACCCTGCAACCTAGGACAGTTGCACATGATGTGCTCTATTGTCTCTGGCTCCTCTGTATCCCCACACACTCTACATTTGCCTCTGAAGGCCCCAATCGAATAATGGCCGGTTAGCACTCCTAACAGAATCCTGAGACTATACCTGTCCAATTCCTTCAGCGTTTCGGTCGCATTTGCAATTAGTTTTGGCCATAAGGCCCTGGACACTATGCAATCCGACCTACTGCCCCAGGATTGGTCTGTACAGTCACGGAATCTATCATAAATCAGCCTGTAGAAGTGACATATAGGTGGCTTTTTCTACCTTTCTCAATATTAAATTTCATTAAAGTATTGATTTATTTTTTGGCTTTCAAATTATTTATATACGTACATATATTTCTAGAGCATATTTCAATCTATTGATTGCGCTTTAGACTGAAAAACACATATATTTATTTTACAAAACTTATACAATGCCTTAAGAAATAACAACAAGTTAACATTACTAACAATACCTGTAAAACTTTGCTGGGTTTCCAATTAAAAGTTCCTCTATTTGAAAACCTTAAGCTTTTCAAACAATAACTGTGTGTAGTTCTTCCTGCAACATATGGAACAAATTAAAGAATGATACAATATGAAAAATATAACAAAATTTTAAGTAAAAATTTTGACATATATTTAAATATGTACGAGTATGTATTTATACAAGACCCAAACACATGAACATTTTAAAACTCACACGTCCATACATACATACATAGATACATATGTATATGTTTAAAACGTATGTAAAAACTTCTGCAGTTGTTATTGTTATTTAATAATAATTTATGATGACAAGTGTTTCATATAAAACCACTGGACTACGCACATATTTTCAAACAAAAATATAAAATTTAATAAACATTTATAAGTACGCACATGTATGACATTACAAGTGTTTTTATGTCTGTATATATATGTATGTGTATGTTAAATGTTAAGTGTTTGTGTGTGTGTGTGTGTGTGTATGGGTTTGTATTGATAATTGCAATACAGTTTGTCAGAAAAATATTGTTGTATTCTATGACACAACTTCCGTTGATAAAAACACATTTGTACCTACATATCTGTGGAGTTTTGACAAAACAACTTAAGTAACAAATTTATATTATTCAGGAGAGTGCAAAACCTGTTGAATTGATCGATGATTATTTTATTATTTATCCTTGAAGAACTTTATTATTTGTCTCAAAGAATTATATAAAGTTCTCGAAATTATTTAAGGGCAAATAATAAAATAATTATCCATCAATTCAACAGGTTTTGCACTCTCCTGAAAAATATGAAAATGTTACTTAAGTTGTTTTGTCTAAAGTCCACAGATATATTAAACACATTCAACGGAAAACAATAACAACAATTATAATAATATTTACAACAAAATATTTAAATAACAAAATGGAAGAAAAGTTCTACAATTGCAATGCAATGGAAGGCAATGAAATGAAATTAACCACTATCATATAAAATTTTGAAAAAAAAATCACTGTAGAAGCTACAGTAGTAAAATATGTTTAAATTACTTTTACTTTGCTTCGAACCAGCCTAAAAGAAAGGGTAATTATATACACGTGAACGTGGTTGTGGTAACCTAATGTAAGATCTGCATATTATGATAAGGTTTTGACTGTATTTAAAACATATTATGATTAATATTTGTATCATGAAATATCTTATTCTGATCAAATATAATCATAACATTTGATCACAACATTTTCTATTAATAATATTTGATTATAACATTGTCATACATGATCATATTATGATTCAAACTAATAATACAATAATATGATCGTAAGTAAGCATATTATGATTCAAAGTAATCACAATAAGATTCAAAGTACTCAGCAGAACTTGAAAATTTTTAATTTAAAATGGATTAAAATTTTTTAAATATAAAATAAAAAAGTTTTATCAAAAAAAAAAGGTCGAAGAAATCAAAATTTAATTTAATTTTTTAAATATGTATGTTAAACTTAATATACCCTACACCACAATAGTGGGGAGGGTATGTTGGATGTTTGTAAAGCCCAATAATATTCGTCTTACAATTTACACCACCTATATATTTTACTGAAATTTTAATACAGCTCTAATGTACTCATGTTACACAACCGCTACCGATCTAAGTTGTGTTTCACTGTTCTATTGATACTAGATATAATGTAATGTGTTCTGAAGAAATTAGCAAGCATAGTTTTTCACGCAATATACAGGGACTTGATACAGAAAAAATACGTTCTTTAGCTGCTGAAGTTTTCCCAGTCACTTGTAATATAGAAAAATTCAAATTAAATATTCACAAACACTACTCCCTCTATTCTTTATCGCACAAAATTAATTTTTCTAGTCCCAACACAATGCATACAAACCTTCTCATGTCTGTTGCAGACTTTTATCTTTTATGGCCCTATTTTCATATTTCTCATTAGCCGAAAGTGATAATACAGTGTATAATTAAAATATAAATGGCCAAATATTTGACTCTAAATAACAACTGAAGATCCAATATATTTTTATGTTTTCAATTTAATAATAATGAATAGAATTGTTTTATTATTTTATGTAGCATTCTATTACTCCTGAGCCACTGTGTCTTTAACACTTTTGCAATAAAATTGCGTTCATGCCAATTTGTTTGTCTGGCTGTAGGTGTTATCAAATAAAAAAGTCCTTCGCGGTTTAATAGCTTTACAATTTCAACGCATCTTCCCCGCTCTTTCTCTACTACCGCTACACCGCCTACCACAATCACTACCACACACTCTCTTGTGCAATTAAATGGCAAGTGTGTCGAGTGCGTGACCATGTGTCAGTGTGTTTTTGTTTTTGTATGTATGTGCAATTGCAAACATGTGATTGTGTTTGTCTTGTGTTGTTTTTATCAATTTACATACTCGTGCAGTACTAAAATGAAAAAGCATTTAGTTGTTGTTTTTATTTTTATAATGAAAATGAAAATACTTTTTACAATAAATAAATTTCACTTTTGTTTTCTTTTTTTGGGTGGGGAGGGGGGTTTAAACCCATCACCTTAAACAACAACCAGCAGTATATTTATTAAATGTGGGCGTTTTTGTAGCACTATTTCTTAATATGGAAAAGTAGGTGAGTGTGTGTTTTTCAACACATGCACACATACATAAAAGTGTGTTTGTCCATCTATCTCTTCTAGCCAGATATAAACAAGCAACGAGTCAACCAACCCTCGTTCTTTTTTTTCTCAACATTTCTATATATTGTTTCATCTGGCCAGTCGACCTGCTGTCCGTCTGTCTGTCCTTTTGGCCATTTGTCGTCTATCTTTTTGTATGTAGTTTTGACATTATTTGTTTGGCTTTATATGTGTGTAAAAATGTGTAAGTCTGTTTTGTGTGTGTGTGTGTGTATGTTTTGTTGCATGGATGTGTCTGAGTTAAAGTCTTTGGTCATAATACTTAAATGATTGTGAGTGTCACCCAGCACAATTGTGGCACTGCCGGTGCCTTGATGTTGCTGTTATTTTCATTGCATGTCTCAAGTGTTTTAAAGGGGGGAATTATTTTGTACTCGTTCACAGACAGATTTATTATTTGTCATTTTTTTCCACATTTTTTTATTTTTGTTAATAGAGACCAATTGTAAACAATTTGCAAACAGTAACAATTTTATAGGTAAAAGAGTGAGAATTTTTTGTCACACAATTACATTTCTATATACAAATTGTTGGGAAATCTTAAAAGTATTTACTAATGCTGGTGTTTGGTATTACACTGTAAATCAATAAATTGGATATGATGTATACTTTAGAAAAATATCTAAATAAGCAATCAACTGCACACTATTATTATCTATACTATCTAAAGCCTTAAAGGATTTTGAGCAAAGCAAAATAAAATGATAATAAAAATGATCTCGCAGCGTATTATAAACTCCCACCTAACTAAACTCTTTTAAATAGCTGATGTTAGTTTAACACTGCATTTACTATCAAATGTCAAGAATATTTGTTTAATGTCTCCAGATTACTTGACTGCTTCACTGGCTGTGTTTGTTTACTGTAAGGTGCCTTTTACATTCTTTTACATATTATAAAATAATATATTTTTTATTTCAGTTTGGTTTACTTTGTTTGTAATTCTTTATGTTGCCAAAGTATTTCACTTAAATATGTACATATGTATGTATTTCATTTGACCATTTCGCCTGATGCCTTGAGTTGACTGGTTACATTTGTTATTCTCTCTAATGGTCGGAGGGGCTTTCTTTTCTATATGTCTAATTTGGCCTCTTTTTATTTTGTCATTTTTAATAATTTCATTTTTATATTTTTTTTGTTTTTGTTGTTGCCAGTACTGACTGCTCTAAAATATGCTTGACACTTTATAGTATTTAATTAAAAAGTAAATGTCTTTTTTGTTGTTCTTAATATTTTTTTTTTGCACTTTTTGCACTCGTCGTCGGCGTTGTTCATTTTACATTTTACAAGAAAATGTCAAAAACGAACCAAACGACTCGATGAAATTCCGAAATTCTGTCCATTCTATTAAATTAAGTAAGAAAAACATTAATAATTTTAGTCTTTTTCTTGTTGTTTCTTACATTTTATATTACTATGTATATTTATTATGTCCAGTTAGTGAAATTAGGGTGCAGTTGTATTCGGTTGTATTTGTATTTTGTAACTAATCTGCGGGAAATGTTTGTCAATTCTGCGAGCAGTTTTATAATGCCCAAAATAAAACGAAATCGTTTGGTTTAGTTTATTGACAATTTTAAAACTTCGTGAAAGTCATCATTAATTTTCTTTAGAGAAAAAATAAACTTATCCAAAAAGAGAAAATATAAAATTATTGATTATTTTCTAGAGAAAATACAATTATCGATAATTATCAAGAAACTATAAAATTATTAATAATTTTCTTGATAAAATATAAAATTAAAAAATCTATAATTTTCTAGAGAAACTATAAAATTGTCGATAATTTTCTAGAGAAAATATAAATAATATATATCATAATTTTCTAGAGAAAATAGAGTTAAAATTAAAATAAATTTTCTAGAGAAGATATAAAATTTCAAAAGAAAAAAAATTATCGATAATTATCGATAATTTTCTAGAGGGAATATAAAATTATCGATAATTTTCTAGAGAAAATATAAATAATATATATCATAATTTTCTAAAGAAAATAGAGTTAAAATTAAAATAAATTTTCTAGAGAAGATATAAAATTTCAAAAGAAAAAAAATTATCGATAATTATCGATAATTTTCTAGAGGGAATATAAAATTATCGATAATTTTCTAGAGGGAATATAAAATTATCGATAATTTTCTAGAGAAAATATAAAATTATCGATAATTTTTTAGTAAAAATACAATGATCTATAATTTTCATAATAAAATATAAAAATGGATAATTTTTTAGAGAAATTTTCTAGAGAAAATATAATTAAAATTAAAATAAATTTTGTAGAGAAGATATAAAATTATAGATAATTTTCTAGAGAAAATACAATTATCGATGATTTTCTAGAGAAAATATAAAATTATCGATAATCTTTTAGAAAAAATATAATATTATCGATAATTTTCTGGAGAAAATACAATTATCGATAGTTATCGAGAAAATGTAATATTATCGATAATTTTCTTGATACAATATAAAATTAAAAAAAATCGATAATTTTCTAGAGAAAATACAATTATCGATAGTTGTCGAGAAAATATAAAATTATCGATAATTTTCTTGATATAATATAAAATTAAAAAAATCGATAATTTTCTAGAGAAAATATAGTTAAAATTAAAATAAATTTTCTAGAGAAGTTATAAAATTATTGATAACTTTTTAGAGAAAATATAAAATTATCGATAATTTTCTAGAGAAAATACAATTATGGATAATTTTCTATAGAAAATATAAAATTATCGATAATTTTCTAGTGAAAATACAATGATCGATAATTTTCTTGATAAAATATAAATATAATATAAAATTGTCGATAATTTTCTAGAGAAAATACAGTTATCGATAATTTTTCAGAGAAAATATAAAATTATCGATAATTTTCTAGAGAAAATATATAACTATCGAAAATTTTCTAGTGAAAATACAATGATCGATAATTTTCTTGAAAAAATATAAAATTAAAAAAATCTATAATTTTCTAGAGAAAATATAAAAGTGTCGTTAATTTTCTAGAGAAAATATAATATTATGGATAATTTTTAGAGAAAATATAGAATAATCGATCATTTTCTAGAGAAAATATAATGTTATCGATAATTTTCTAGAGAAAATATAAATTAATTTTTTAGAGAAAATATAAAATTATCTACAATTTTCTAGAGAATTTTAGAGAAATTTACCATATAGACAATTTTCTATAGAGAAATAATAAAAGTTTATTCGTACTTTTCCTTCCTTAATAATTCAATTTAATGCAGTTGTTGTTGGTTCTCTTCATCATCATCATAATTCATTCTAACTACTCGTATACTAAATACCAATGAAAATTCTTTATCACCCTATTGTCCACCAAAGTACATCATCAGTTCAGTCATCCTTTGATAATTAAACAAAATGAAAAAACATGTTGGTGTTGTTGCTGCTGCATTTGGTTGTATCTTCCATAGAGAGTTGCATACAGAAACTGTATATATCAAACAGAAAGTGCCCTCACATTTTCGTACTCATACAATTTATAAATTCATTTAGTACTTGTCTGTTAAAATAAATGTTGCTCGTTTCATAATTTTTTTTTTTTTTTTTTTTTTTTTTGTAAAATTCTGAATTGTTTTTTGTTGTTATATAGTTCTGATTGTACACAGAGTAATGGTCAGTCAGTATTTTATTTTTCATTTGTAAGAATTTTTTTAACCTCCTCCATATTTTGTACTCATTCTGTCAAATTATTTTATTGTCAAATTGTAGCTATTGTACACTGTATGTGTGTAGCAGTGTTTGAAAGAGTATATTTATTTATATGAATGTTGTTTTTTTTTTTGATGTTGTTATTTTTCATATAAAAGTTTTATTTTATTCACATACAAAATTATTACATGAATTTTCATATATTCATATGAATAAATGGATGAATAAATATTTCAGTTTCATGTCGATTTTTTTCTGTAACCAATAACAATGATAATAATTTTTCATATTCATAGTGCATCCTTTTGTTCTTTCATCATCATCTTATTTGCATAATTATAAAGGATCCTGGTTTTTTTGTTTGCATTTGCATTTGCTTTTTTTTTTTTTTTGAAGTGTGCAAAGCTGAGGGCAGTTGAGTTCTGCTGAGCAGTTCAGCCCTTAATTATAACAATTGAGTAAATTTTTTTTGATTTGCTGTTGAAGGTGTAATTCTTTTTTGTTGCAAATTTTATTACTGGGCAAGAGTTTTTATTGATTTACTTGTGATGGTTAAGTTAAAAAGTTTTAAATTTTTTCTGTAAATTTTTATTAAAGTTTAAAAATTTTGATAGTTGATGTTATAGAAAAATCTAATATAAATTATAATGTTTTTAGACTATTACTAAAAATCATCCAAACTTTATTTGTGAAATTATGTTTTATTTGAAATAGTGTTACTTAGCATATGCATGTAAAGAAATAGGCGTTCCAACTTGTTTTCAATTGCAATTCTTGCAATTTTATTCAAGTTTCTGGCCGAGTTACATTTACAGAAAAATCTTTTTGGGCTTGCTAATAATTGGCATCGTTAGCACTTGGTCAAGCATAAACATTTGCCTAAAGATACAAAAACTATTTACAATAATGAAAATTTGTAGATTTTTTTTGCGTTTCTCTTGGAAACTTAAACATATGTCTTGGATTAAATGATTTTGTTTAACAAAATTTTGTGTAGTCGTTTAAATTTTTATGTATGTTTAAATGTGTGAATAGTTCAATAGAATTTCAATTAAAGTAATTACGTTTTGCAAATGTTGAGTTTTTAATTGTTGTTAATTACTTAGTTTCAAAAAATTTTTAACAAAAAATTACTTTTTTGTTTTTTGAAGGCGTTTAAAATTTTTAACAACAAATTTGTATGCTTTAATCTTGTAATTGGCTTAAAGAATTTGTCAATTCGAATTAAAATAAATAATCAAATTTGTTGAAGTATATACAAATTGGAAAAGCTGCAAGTAGCGACAGATATCATTTAATTAGTAGCAATTTACAATCTATTTAACTTGTTCATTTTAATTAAAAGCAAAAAATCACTTTAGAAAATTTATTTTGAAGCATTATCGATAGATAGATAGCCATAACATATGCAGATGGAATGAAATCATCGTATTGTATTGTAATGACCCCTTACATAGGCAACTGCTGGAAAATATTAACCCCCTGGCCCACGATGTCGAACGATAACGTTCGCTTAAATAAGACTTAAGACACAAACTTGATTGTGGAATAAACAAACTTGATTGAGTAAAAAATAGATACGCTAAAAAGTTTGTGTCTTAAGTCTTCTCTAAGCTAACGTTATCGTTCGACATCGTGGGCCAGGGGGTAAGTTTTCGACAATTTTAATTTTTTTTTTGATAACATCTAATCGGTAGTTATCTATAAAACATATAAAATTATTGATTATTTTGAAAAGAAACTTCCAAATTATCTACATATAGTTTGATAAAATTATCAATCATTTTCAAAAGAAAATACATTAACGATATTTTTCCCAAAAATATAAAAAAAAAGTTGTCGATTATTTTTGTGATATACAGTGGGGAGTACAAATGATGACATGTTATGAGCACTAGTTATTCCAAAAATAAAAATAAATTAAAAATTTTTTGTCACAGAATCAAAGTGGAATTGATTCCGTCTTTTATTTCTATAGAAGAAGTAAAAGGAAACAAGGAACGAAATTTGTTCAATAAAATTTTGTATGTGGTTTTTTTTGGCCCCAGGATGGATGGGATTGAAACTGATAGAAATTAGTCTATTATTTCACCTGGCCTCCATACAAACGTCCTCCTGAAATAGGAGTTTATCGATCATAAATGTATGAACTATGCAAGTACCCAAACAACTTTTACCACAAATGAGTAGTAAATAAAGCCAAATCACATCTACAGCATTTTATGAATATCGGTTTATAATTGATCATAGCTCCCATATAAGGCCCACTTCCAAAAATCGTTTTAAATGATGACACCTAATTTTATAATATTCGGTCCATAATTAGTCAAAACTCCCATATGAAAACCTCTCCGTTATTCACTTGAGCCTCCATAAATATTTTAAAAGTATTTATATCGAAATAAATTAAAGTATTTGTCTATTTTTTTTTTTAATTTCTGTTCCATTATGCAGTTAATAAGTTGACTTTTAATCAGAGACCGAAAATAACTCGTCCCATATGATCAAAATAGAAAATAGTGATTTATCAGATTTTGCTTGTATAGAAAAAGTACAAAGAAACATTTTTTTTCGGAATGAATGAAATTGTAATTTTAAGAATTTCTAGGTTTCATTCCGAAAAAAATTTTCGTTTTACTCTTCTACAGAAGCAAAATACGGAATTAATTCCACTTCCGAACGGAATTAAAATCTGTGACATGGCTGATTTAAAAAATATAAAATCGTAATTCATATTGTTGTTTAAAAATTGAAGTGATTTTTTTTTAAATCTTCGAAAATGCGAACATAATTACAAAAACAGTCTCTTTTTTAAGTTGCCACATGAAGAAAATCAATTCAGTTTGTGAAATTATTCTAGCGATTTTAAAAATTCTAAATCACAGAGTTCAAATATGCAGAGAAAAAATATAGTTGTGCATTTGACCATAATTTAAAAATGTTTAAAAATGTTGTTTCTTAATAATAATTTCTTAAATTCTTAATAATAATTAAAAATAATTACAGTACTTATATGATTGCGGCAACCATAATATGTTTAAGTTTACTATACACTTAATTATAACAATCATATATTATTGTTATACCAATTATGCAATGTTTGTGGTGATCAGTTTTATGATAAAAAAAAATTATACCATATTATGTTGATTTCAAGCACTTTTCAAACATAATATGATTTTTGTTTAAGTTTTAATGCCTTGGTGAGACACAAACTATTTCAATTGTGGTTGATCATAAAAACTATTAATATTTTTTTTCTCTTTTATTTTTATAGCATAAGAACATTTTTTAAATTTCAATTGTGGACTTAATTCACTAATTAATTTAATGATTCTTTTTTTTAAATTTATGATTTGTAAAATATTAATTTAATTTGCAAAATTGTGTGTATATTTTGTTTTGTTTATTATATTATGTAATTTTTTTTTATTTTGTTGGAAAATTTAAGATTTTTTCTTAACTTGGAGTTTTTTTTTTTTTTTTGTAAAATTTTTGATTTTTTGTGAAATGTAAAATTTTACATACAATTATTTACAACTATTATATTCAGGCATCATTAATTTGTATTAAATGAACTTTTGCCATTTACTTATAAAGTTCGAAAATAAAAGCTATAACCGGACCTTAATGAAAAAAATTAATTATAACTCACTCGTCTTGATTATTTCCGTCTATTTGTTGTCTGTTTCTCTGAACTACTAACCTAAAATGTTCTCTTATAAATCACTCTCTCAGTGATAAATTGTCAATAGTAAATGGTAGCAATTATTTATTAAAACTAAAGTGGACCCATTATTTTCGTTCTCTGCTTTTAATAATACAATTTTTAAAACGGTTGTTACATTTTATTGTACATTTGCTAGCCGTTAGCACCGCAGTGCAATAACCTTTAGCAATTAACGTTATATTGAAAAACTGTAAAACTATTTAATAATATATAATTTGTTTATGTATGTATAATTTGCATTGTCAAGGATGCATAAATCAATTCTTTAACTTCTCTCTCAAGTCTTTTAAGTACAAAGTAATTAAATCTTTCATATTTTAAGCTTAATCTAGTTAATTTCATATTTGCATAAGTTTTCAAACATTTCTAACCATTACTATTTAACGATATGAACATAAAACTTTTATTACGAAAATGTTTAACGTATACCAAGAAAATTATAGTTAACTGTGTTTTTTTATATTGCCACCAAAATTCTAACGAGTATCTAACCCAGCAAAAAATGACACTGCCAGGCATTAAATACAATAAAATGGAGGCAAGACCAATAATTCTGAAATCAGTAGCAATTGAAAGAAGTATTCTTTCTGAAAAGAATTAAGAATAAAATCTACAGTTTTGCTTAGCTAATCTTTGTTGCTATTAACTGTCTCACATAAAGCTCTATTTTTTGCTGGGCATATGTAAGAATCTAATATTTAACTACTAACAATTCGTTAATGGCCATAAACCACACTGCAAATATTTCAGTTATCATCTAAAAATTCATGTCATACCATAAATATGGTCACACTTTGCGAGAATATTAAATTGAAAAATCTTTAACAAATAAAAATTCTGCACTTAAGTAAACGAAGTTTCACAGTTCTACTTTAAAAGGGTTAAAAAATACCTAACACAGATAACCATGGCAACTTGACTTAAATACCATAAAAAAAATAAACATTAAAAATATTGCCAAAGAAAAATGAAGTACAATTTTACTTGTATGTGTTTGTCTGGTGACTTAAAACACATTTATGTCAAGTGGCCGAAGTAAATTTCCTTTTAACACCTGACCATAAAATCGACCATAAAAAACCTTTAAGACTTACTTTTACCAACAAGTCTAGTTATAGCACTTGTAGCCTGGGTCCAATGGTGGCTGTTAGTAACTTGGCAAGTATGTATGAGTAGTATATGTGTATGTATGTGTGTTGTTTCTAGTACCTGTACGAGTATTGACTACAAACTGTTATTTTTTTGTTAAGGATACAACAATAACTAGGAAATCATATTTAGCAAGTGTTATGGTTGAAAACAAGGAACAACTTAAAGACATAACGACCATTACCAATATTATTTTCTTGTAAACAGCCAACATAAAAAGCATTGCTACTAACAGGCAAACGTACGGACCGACAGACAGACATGAGGATATAGAAAGCTTGCCAAAGTTAAATAGAATTTAGCTTGACAAACGTTTTAGAAAAGGATATTTGAAAGCCAAAACCATGTTATGTTAACAAAATAAATAAGGAAAAGTAAATAAAAGTAAATACCTTAAAACAGAAAAAACATTTTACATAAATTCTTAAAACTACCAACACTGTGACACTGTGGGCTTTTAGGGGAAAACAAAACTGCTGCTTATTTATTATCAATTAGCTGCATAGACTGAAGGACTGAAAAGGCAAATAATATTTTTAGTGAATTTATAGCAACCAATGTGCTTAAATTCTACATATACAGTGGTGAGCACAAATGGCAACTTTGTATACTTGTTATTGCGTAAAAATTAAAATAATAAAGAAAATTAAAAAAAAGTGTTTTGTCATTTACTTAATGTTTAATATTTAACAAAATAATTTATAAATCAAAACTAAGTTCTAAGAAAAACATAAATAAAAATAAAGCAACCATCATGTGAACAATTTTTCACCATATAAAAACTTTACGGAATGGTAGTATTTTTAATACATATTTAGTTCAAAGACCGTTATTTAATACAACACTTTTTATGTACGTTTTAGCGGACTCCCAAAAAAGTTTTCCATTAATTAATTTGGAATACTCTCTGAAACCGCTGCCAAAGATCGTCCAAATAGGCCGGAGTTAATCGGTATTGTCCCAACTGTCTCTACACGATTGACCACAAATTCTCGATTGGATTGAGATCGAAACATTTTTTCACGATTTTTTACGAATGCTTTGGGTCACCATTCAGATGATAAGTAATTAAATTTACATGATAGACGCTCTTATTTACAAAAGTGGGAAGCTGAGTTCGCAAAATATGCAGACAGTCTTCTTTCCTCATTATTTCTTTGACGCTTTCCAGCGGTCGGAGGTGCCACAATGTAATGTAACGTCATATCATGATATTTCTCCTACCGTGCTTCATTGTTTGCTCAACGTGGTGTTTTGGAATTCCCTGTATGGTTTGGCGCCAGCAATATTGTTTATCTTGAGATTGAAATCGATTAAATTTGGATTCGTATGATCAGCTTACACGTTTCTAGTCATTTGCTGTCCAATTTCTGATCTTTTTTTAATTTTTTTTATCGACAATGTAGGTTTTAATATATTTTACTGCTGAAATCTAATCAATATTGTGAAGGGCTGTCCATCGACTAACGGGTTTGCTTATTGCTAGAGAAACATTTTTTGATTTTAAACACTTCTCGCTTTTCATTTGTGTTATCATGAGATGAGCGTTCGTATTCTTTGAAACCTTTGATTAAATTACTTTAAGCTGTTTAGTTATTATTCGTGTACAAGAGCTACTGTTGTCATTGCTAGAATATTGTCCTCAATGGCTTTTGACAGTTTCTTCATTATTTATTATAATTTGATTTCTTGGATAATTTGCAAAAAGTGTTTACCACATACAATTACATTAATATTAAATTAATGTTTTTTTATGAAAGTCATAAACAAATATTTCAAAAGACAAACTTGTGCAAAATTGAGTACATATGTACAAGCTGTTTTAGTTTTGTTTTTTTTCCTTAGAACTTAATGCTTTAAGTTTTGATTTATACTTTATTTTGTTAAATGTTAAACATCAAATAAAAAAATAACAAAAATATTTTAAAATTCTCTTTATTAGTTTTATTTTTATGCAAGAAAAAGTACACAAGGCACAATTATATAGTCATTTGAGCTCTTCACTGTAGATATCATATCATTCTAAAAGTTTAACTCAACCAACAAGTTCTGTAAAGATTGGACTTTTCGTGACCCGATAGAAATAATATGTGCTAGACTATCAGTCTAGAGTTGGAGGAGTCGATTTTATTGCTTAGTAAATGCTATAGATTAGTAAATGAGCCAAATAAGTTTAAAGCTAGTAATTCTTAATTATTAGGATATTTTTTATTAAAACCTTAAAATTTACAAAATTTACTAAAAAAAATTTACTAAAGAAAAATTAAGTTTTGAAGTTTGAAACGAACAAGTTGTGCTACGAATTTGCGAAACAAATTAGTTTTGCTACATTCCATATTGGAACGACAGAGTTTTGCAACTTACAATAACACACCAGTAAAATAAATTACTTAGCTTCACTATATTTTAATTTATTAAAACTAAGGAAACTTGTTTAAAAATTTAAATAAAACATATGAACTTTTAAACAGACAAAGAAAGTACATACTTTATCTTCAGTTTACTCCTCGTTGTGTTCTTTCACGTCATGACCAGCATTGTCGTTGTCCAAAATTGAAACATAAAATTCCAAGGTTTTGTTTTGTCTACAATTTTCTTCAAAAAGATTGGACAAAAGGGTTCCAACATCTTTTTTTTTTCTTTTCAGGTTTAATCGAATAATATCTTTGATTTCTTTCCTCACCTCAAAAATGGTTCAGGGTCGCATGAATTCATTCCATAATTAGCCTCCCCTTGCAAAGTTATCTGACCATTTTAATGGCTGTTGTATTTCTAACAAATCACAATAATAATCTTAATAATTGCGAGTGATAATCTTAACAATTACATTAATATAAGGAAAAATTATTATATAAAAATATTTGGAATTTCAACACACACGATGGTGCTTTGGCTCACTTCAAACAGGGAAGCAACGAGTTTTGCTACGAAATATGCAACGAGATAGTTTTGACAATGACTGTTAATTGGAACGAAACAGTTTTGCTACGAACTGCATTTTTAGGATATGAAAAGACATAAGAAAGGATATGAATTGATACCATCGGTATATTTATCCTTATAAAGTAGAAAAAGGACTAACAGCATCCATTGTTATCTCAATTTTAAAATTTTTCGAACGAAAGAGTTTTGAAACTCACACGCTCACTTGCTTATTTTTCTGTTTAAGCCCGCATAACTAAGTTGACGGTGTGGAAATTCGTTGCTTTTTGGGCTCATTCCCTCATAAACTCCCGGCCTTGTTTATAGCTAGAAACGTTTCGGATGCCGTCTATTGAGAATTTTGAAAAGTTCAGTTAGGAAGGAAAATTATATGAATAGCTATTCGTCGTGGAGTCTGCTGAAAAGTAAAAAAAGGTCAAAACATCAAAGGGACGTGACGAGTTCTTAAAAAAATACATTTCTGTCCTAGTAACACATAAAGTATTGGACTAATCTCATAATTGCAGAGTTCTCCCACAAAATGTTAAATGCTTTTTATAGTTATGTATTACAACTTTGATAACATTTTCAATTCTCTGCAGCCATAGTGCAATTTAAGAAGAAAACACTTTTCAATGCTGTAATAGAATCTTAAGACTCTTTATGCATTACTAGCACAAAAAACATTAACAACTTTAAACAGTAAACTGCATTGTTTTCTATTTGACATTTTTTTCCTAACACCCAACTCCCGTCTCTCTCAGCCCTTTTTTTGTATAAAACCATAATAAAATAAAATAAAAACTTGACCTTTATTTAAAAGTTTATGAACAAAAATAAAGTCAAGTTTAGTTGTTTGCAAGAAAGTTTTAAAAACTAACACACTCTTTAAGAAAAAGAAAAAAAGTCTGGTTTACATGAAAAAGAGTTAAAAAACATTATGAAGAAAAAAAGTTTGCTAAAATAGAAATTGTTTAAAACAAAAGCACACACATGTATGTGTGTGTGTGTTTTAAATAAATAAACTTGATTTTTTTTAGTTTTGTTTTGATTTTGTTTCGTATTTTTTTTTGCATTTGTTTTTGACTCATAAACATAAAGCAGCTACTACTAACAACAATAAGTCATATACAAATATAATAATATTGCTGCTATTTTTTCAATTTCAAGGTCATAATAAATTACAAATGCTAACAACAAACACTTCAAGTTACTTTTATTTTTTTTTTTAATGTTTTTTTTTTCGGTTATTACGAATTTTTGCTGATTTCGTAGTGTCTAAAGTAGATGTTGTTTGGCGGGCATAAAGAAATAATAGAAACATTTGCAAAAAAAAAAACAAAAACATAAATATGTAAAAATATGTGAATTTTTGGTGTTGAAAAAAATAAAACCTCGTGAAATTCAACGAAATTTTACGCTTGTAAGCAGAAAATAGTTTAAAACAAAATAAAAACCTAATTTTTTTCTCTAACATGTTTCTAAGTGTACACGAGTGTGGCTCTTTAAGTTAGTATATGTACATACATACTTTTGTAATTTTAAAGATGAAACCAACAACAAGTTAGTTATTTTCAAGGAGTAACAATAAACTTTCAAATTTCATCATCAACATGTTTACACTGAAACAAAATTAAACTCTATTTACATTACTAATTATTTAATAACAAGTTTTACTTGCATACTCGTATAAATAAGCTTTTATTAATAATAACCCCAAAGCAATGTTCACATAAAACCAGGCCACTACAGAAACAACACTTTCATTTTTATTTGTAATTTGCTTTTTATACATAACTACCGTAAAAAGTCGAAATATATTTGTACGAGAAAAATCCTGCACAAATTCCTTGAAAATCCGACATTACCTGATTCGAGCTAGAGTTTCTAAAAGTTACTGTAAAGTATGTTTTAAATCGACACAATGACCTTAGCTATGATCTTTACCATCTTTCTGCCAATAGCCAAGAACGAATATCGAATGCCATGTAGAGTGGTTCGCCTTCCATACAAAAAAAAAAAGTTGTGTCAGTCACCCCCTGACACAAATTTTTTTCGAACCACTCTAATACCCTGTTCTGTAATAAAGCGTATAGCAGAGAGGACGTTTTTCAGCGATCGAAGCAAGCTGTAATCGGACTGTGCAATATCTGTATTATAAGGCGGGTGTGGCAAAACTTCCCAACCACTTATTTCTAAATAGTTTTTAGCAGGTATTGTGCAACAGTGGAGCGTTGTTGTGATGGAATGTTACTTTTCGGCCAATGTCGGTTTCAAATGAATCAGTTGCATTTGGTACAGATTACATGGCATAGTCTGGCCATATTTCAGCAGCTCATATTAGATAGGACTCTTTTGGTCTTAGAAAATTCAGAGAATTACCACGAAACATCTCGCGCGCTAAAACCACTGGAACATAATCAATCAAATCTTCCCGCATATGACATGTTGTTCGCACAAAATTCGATATTTTCGAGGCAAAAAAAAAAAAACTTTGTTGTTTTCACTATAATTTTCCATAACTAAGTGAGAATAAATGGCTAATACTCGTGTGTATGTATGTACCTTCCAAAATGATATACACACTACTAAAGACAAAAACCGCGTTCAAAAGATACGCCATCTGTTAGTTCCAATTTACACGAAGCAATTCTTTTAACTAAGCTGCTTAACTTTTTAGACATCAGGGTGACGGGGAAGATAAGACGGGTACACACCTAATCAGTGATGCAAAATAAGATTTTTCAGCTTCACAATTATATGTGTGTGAATATAAATATGCCGAGTTAAATATGTTTTGACGTAACGACTTACGTAAAACATATTTAAGTACAAAGTTAAATATGTTTTGACGTAACGACTAATGAAGAACGTATTTAAATATAAAATACAATTTTAAATACCAAACAATTTCATAAAAAAATTAATTTTAAATTGGATATATAATTTTATATGGTTATAAAAAAAATATTACTTAAAATTAGATATTATTACGAAGTTCTTCGAAGTATTTTTTAAAAACTTTTGAAAATTCACTTAAAGAATTTTGGACTTCTATGAGGGATTTTGGCCAAAGTGGCCAAATGGAGCAAAGGCATGCATAACCACTATATAGGATATGTGCTCAATGGAAACAGCTATCAGATGCTGTTTTTGGAATTTCAGAATTGAATTTGTGAAATTTTTTACAAACTTTTTTACAAAAGCTGTTCCTATTGACCACATATCCTATATAGTGGTTATGCATGCCTTTGCTCCATTTGGCCACTTTGGCCAAAATCCCCCAAAATTCTTTAAGTGAATTTTCAAAAGTTTGTAAAAAATTTCACAAATTCAATTCTGAAATGACTAGGAATTCTTGTTTCTGTCTTATTTGTATATATTTAAAATGAGAGAGTAACACATATGTATGTGTATACAAATGTGAGTATACTTTCAAATAAAAATACGAGTGATTTAAGCAATTATATTATGCTGTGTGAACATCGAAGAAATTTCAAGGAAAAAATTGTATCACAATTTTCAATAAGAATTGCTTCGAGTAAATTGGGACTTACAAATGCCTCATTTTTATGTTATAATTATTGGCTTTAAGAAACAATATTTTAACAATATGATTATATTTTTCCCCCTAAGATGTATTAATAGGTCACTGTGCAAAGATCAATAATATTCTGTATGTGGTTTATAACAACTAAAGTAAAAAAGTCAGTGAGGGTAAAACTCAATATTTTTAAATATAAAAAATAATTTATTCACACGAAGAAGAATTTATATTATTTCCCATGTAAAATTTGAAAAGTCATTTCATGAACTTTTGAATAAATCAACAGTAAACCGTTAGACTCAAGTATCTAACAAACTTTTTTTTTTTTGTTTGTTTTCATTTTAAACCGTTTTTAATATAATATTTACTATATACAAATTAAATATTTAAATTAAAATGAAATACTAAGTCAATGTGAAAGTCATTTTAAATTAATTTATTTGGTATTTTGTGTGATAGTGACTTCATTTCTAAACCTTAGCTAAAAAATATATACATAACAGTGAAAACTCAGTATAAGGGTTATATTGTAGACAAACTACAAACACTAAAATCTCCTTAAAATTCTGTTTGAAACCTGTTTAGTTAAACACTTTCATTCAGCGATGCCAACTTGGCCCTTTTCGGGCTAGATTTAGCCCGACTTTACTCACTCAAAATGCGAAAAAGCCCGAAAAAACGAAAATTTGATGTGGCTTTATATGGATTTTTTTCCATTTAGCCCTTTTTTTAAAAATGTTTACGCGTTTTGAGTCTCAAAAGTTGGCATCACTGCTTTCATTAACACTTAATTTTCGTTACAGCAGTCAGTCAGTTTTTCTAAGTCTTTACTGTCAATGGAGATGTTTTAATCTTGTAAATAAAATATGTATATATTAATTAACTATACAATCAAAGTGACAGTCAGACTCACAGTCGGTCTGGCATACAGGTTAAACCGAACTCAATGTGTGTGTGTGAGGTTTTGTAAATTAATTGTAAAATTATGAAAATTAATACGAAAACATACGCAAACGAAAATAGACATGTGCTTTTTTTATTTAAAGAAGTGGCTACAACTTACACTACTGACACATAAACACACATTTTATGCGAATAAAAGGAATTAACGTTTTTTTTTACATTTACACACATACATACATATTGAAATGTAACATTATTAACAGTGGGGTGTAAAAATATCTTCAGTTTTTGCTTATAAGATTTACTTCTTGATAATATCGGACCTGGTTTGGCTTCTACTTTTTGGAACAAAACATTTTTCAATTTCCGGATTCAATCGTTGTTTTTTGCTTTAAGAGGAATATCGTGATGATTATATTAAATCGTCGATGCTTTGCGATAAGTGATATTGTAAAATCATAAAGTTACTTTATCTCTTATGTGATTGACAAGCTACACGGGTACCTTTTAGGTTTTGAAAAAAATGTTTGACATTTTCAAATTGACATTTCAAATTGTGTTGCAAAATAGACTGTTTTTACTAAGATTTGTATGAAGGAGGTACCCTTAATTTTTTTTTGTCAATCACATAAAGGGTTAGTAACTTATCATAAAATTAAGAATTTTTAAAACATTAGATTCTTAAACAGACTAGTGGAAAATTTACTGGTTTAAAATTTGAATACCTCAAGACTGAAAAATCTGTAAAGGTGATAAAATTCTCACATCTCGCGATTTTCAATTATAACGTTTTTGCTTCTCCTGTAAAATTATGATAATGAGGGTTACGTCTTTGGGCATTTTAGGTGACGATATATTTTTTTCATTAATCTAAATGAATCTAGAATAAAGCTGTAATTAAACAGTAAAATTAGAAAAAAAACCGAGTGAACAATATAAATTGTTTTATATAAAATGTAAAAAAAACTGTATTGGCTGATGTTTTCAAACCAAAACCCTAAGAACACTTTTGCTAGCGACTGTATGACGTGGCGTCGGTACCTTTAATACCAGTATTTGTTTTATATTAAAAAACTACATGAAATAAATGATGAGGTTCACTCTCACACAATATGCTAATTAGTTTGGTTTTCGGTTGTAAAATAGAGTTTATAACAATTTAAAGTTGTTTGTAGTTGATTTTTTTTCTATGCGAATTTATATATGAGTTTTTTTTTAAATTAACTGGAATTTTTTCAAGACACTAACTTTGTACAACCTTTTCGTATTTTTTGCCATTCTGAAGGTCTTTTATGCTAAAAAAAAACCACATTGTAAGAAAAAAAAAATATAAACAAAATAAAATTTAGATTTCGTTTCGTTTTTAACGCAGCGTTAATATATGAATTTGTTTACACACTAATACACACACTCATACCATTCAATACTAAGTGTACATACGAGTTACATATGTATATTAATAAGCCAACAACAAATATCCAGGGGGGTTACTCTCTATTGCGATACGATAAACGTACAATTTGTATGATTATCGCATCGCATTTGCTTTCGCATCGCAATAGAGAGTAACCCCCCAGTATGTATATATGTATAATAATAGTTTTGTAAATTTTGTGGTTTTAGATTTAAGTTTTGTAAGTTTAAATTCATGTTGCTTGTTGGTACGTTGGCTAAGGTACGCATCTAAATTGGTGTTGTTGTTATTGCTGACGTTTGTTGTTGTCGGTTTCTAAAATGTATAAAAAAAATGAACCAACTAATATAATAATACTTGTAAACTTTGAAAGTTTTGCTTTTATATACATACATACACACGAGTACATATGTATGTTTGTTTCTAGTTTTGTATATTTTTTGCATAAAATGTGTGTCAGCAAGGTAAAGGGCAACTAATACATTTAATAGATTTAGTAGATTGTATAATAAATAATGCGAAACAAAATGAAATGAATCGAAATGAAATAAAGCAAAGTAAAATGAATAATAATAAATAAACTTGTAAATGGTTAGATTGGTTAGATTTAGCAAAAAGAAAAAAAAAGAAACAAATATTTGTTTATATTTTGCATTTAAGCAAAAAGATCTAAATAAGACATTTGGATTTTAATAAATATATTTTAAAAGACAACATGATATGTACTTTAAAATATATTAGAAAACTGCAAGACTCTTAAATTGACCAACTAACTGTAAAAACAAAACAGTTCTTTTACTTCTAACTTGAATTGCCAACATTCTTTTGCTGGCTAACATCCTTAATATGGTCACAAATATTTTTCTTTTCTATAGAAAAAGTGTGTTTGGCTTGGGCATTGCTTTAATCAAGCAAGCTCAGTAGATTGAATATTTTTGTTTTCTATTACATACTTACTCGTATGTACTTTTCTTTCTTGCTAAGAAAATAATAACTATACTCGTACTAACACTATGTTGGCTTGGATTGTAATGTAATTTAACCACACAATATGTACTCAAAGATTTCCAACAGAAATATACAAAGAACCCAACAACTACCACAAAACTCTCAAAATACACTTCTTTTACACAAGATTTTGATCTGGCAGAATTTAGTTGAAAGAAAAAAAAACATGTTCGCACAAAAGCGTACAACAAGATTTAAAAGAAAATAAATGGGTCTTTAAAGAATTTTGGCAAAAACTAAATTTAAGAAAACCTTCTAAATTATATACACAGACAAATAAACATATGTAACTAAAACCAAAATAAAAATAAAGCCAACCAAAAAAATATTTATATTGTATGCTATTAATACAAATGAATATAACTGAAAATCACAAATAAAAAAGTATCTGTGAGACAAAGGGGAAACAGTATGGGGTTAAGTTAAATTACCAATTGCCCCTAAAAGGCAGAAAATCAAACAAACAATCCAACTAACTGGTTGATCACAGGAATAGAAAATAAAAAAAATATATTCCAGCATACGAATATATACATGTATTGAAAACAACAAATGCATACTTATAGAAAAGCAGCTAAGATCTAGAAAATAGCATTCTATAAAACAAAAATAAAGTTGGACTCAGTGAAAAGAACTTTTACTGTCGTATTCATAAAAAATACAGTAGGTTTGGAGTGTGCTTTTAGACAAAATCTTCATACAAAATTTTCTTAAAGTACATTTGAAGTCTACTTTAATATTTTATGAATAAGGTCATCAATCCTCATAAAACTAAGGTGATTTCCAAGTTAAAAATGTTTAAATGTTTATGCATTTTATTAACAATTTCAATCAGACAAAAAGTTTAGTTCTTAAAAGACCCACAAAAAAGAGTTTAATTTAAGAAGACCATAGAACCGATATAAAGTTAATTTCCGAAAATCACTTTAAAAATCATATACACTTAATTCTGTCTTTACACGGTAATTGGTTCCAGGAAAATTCGTGTAAAAAAAGATATTCAGGTATGTGATGGAAAACGATAACGAGAACGAGTGAGTTTTAGAAGTTAATTTTTTCGTAATATTTCTGTATTAAAACAGTTTTATCCCACAAAATATAAAGATAATTTGCTATTAAAGAGAACCTTAAAAAATAGGTGATTGGCTCCTTATATCTAAATCTTATTGAAATTAGTAATAAACAAGGATTTTTTAAAAACAACCATTCAGAGGGCGCATTCGTATGCGAATAAATTTTCATTCGAACGTTCGAGTTTTTTAACATTTGGGATTCCCTCATTCGATAGCGAGTAAAATGTATCGAAATTTCTAATGATGGCATTCGATAACGAATGATCATTCCAACGCAACCTCGTAAGCAAAGAATCATTCGAAATAACGTTTTTTTAGCAAACAAAAGAAAAAAAAAAAATAATTTACTAACATTATAAAAAATATCATAATATTTATAATTTTATTACTTTTAGGTCAAAAATATCAAAAATAAATTTTACCTTTTGAGTCTAGAAAAACACATACTTACATACATTAATACATATGTATGTATGTATGTATGTACTTATTGATACTTACTCATTGGGTGTCAATCTTAAGGAGTCGGAGGTGTTTCTTATTTGTTTCCTTATGTCATTAATGTTTTCAATCTCGTCAGAATCAAAAGACGATGATTAAAAAAACATAACTGGATCCATTTTTAATTGAAAATAATTTTTTTAAAAAATTTTTCTTTTACTTGAGTTATTTTTTGCAGAACCATATGTTTTTTGTTTACATTTTCTTTTATTTTATTCAGTGTTGTAATACGTACTTATTTAAGTTTTTCACTGAAACAATGAATCGATTCGATTCGCATCGAGTTCCATCATTAGAAAATTTTGCACTGACGAAATAAATTTCGATTCACGACTGCCAGAATTAGCCCCCAGGTTTATAATATATTAAATCACATTAAATCACATAAAAAGCTTAATTTTAAAAAAAATGTATGACAAGTACATTTGATTGTATGCACTAAGAGGGAATTCCAGTAAATTTGTGCTATTTACAATTTCTCTGACTACTTAATTTGCTTGTATCCACAAAAAGGCAACTTGCTTAAATTTGTGATATGAACATATTTCACTAAAACTAAATTTAACAAAAAAAAAAAATTTAAGCCCAAAAGATTTTGAATCGTGATAAATGGAATAAAATCGTGTAAACAATTTTAAATTTGTTATTTTCAAACCGTGTAAAAAAGAATTAGGTGTACATCGAATTTGAACTTACCTTTTGATACAGATAAGTTATATGTTTGTAAGTAAAAATCAAACTACTGTCTTTCGTAAATATCGGTGCATATTTGATCATAGTGTTAAATACTTAAATACGCCTAAATATCGATTTCGATTATCCAACTATTGGCTTTTGTGAAAATTATATTCCTTAATTGATTATGGCACTGACATAAATTGAACATCCGTCAATCACTGAAATGTTTTGCAAAAATGGTCATCAGGTTTAATAACAAGAAAAAAAAATAATTATGTATACACAAATGGACGTATCGAATTGAGAAACGGCCCATGTAAGAACCACTTTCGAAAAACACTCAAATACGCATAAATCTCTTACATACATCATTATGAAGCTGAAATTCTAATTAAGAAAGCTTTCGCTTTTATTTTGAAGCATTTGTTTCAATGACCTTTTCCATATTTCTGCCATTATATGATTGCGCGCCGAAAAGAACTGCTCATGTTTTGAGACCAAGAACGAATCAAGCCTATTAGGATACCCTCTTCTCAGGTGAAGCTTATCCCAGAGAGAGCGATCGAAACAAATATTAGTGAAACGGGCCAAGGTCTGGACTATAAGGAGAAAATTTCCCAACTACTTCTTCCTAAATAGTTTTCAACAGCCGTTTGCAACATATGACCAAACATTGTCATGATGATGTTATATTCTGGGCCAATTTTCGTTTTAAACAAATAATATGCATTCTGTACATGTTTCATGTGATGGAATGATCAGATATCAGCAGCTCAAAACATATAGAATACTTTTGGTGCCAAGAAATACAGGGCATTACCTTAGCTATCCATTGGCTTTTATGTCGATTCAGCTGGTTGGCTGGGCTTAACGATATCTTATACTTTAGTATTGTAATGCATCAATTTTTCAGTGTTGTAATTTGGGGATAAAATTATTTCCTTTTATATTGTTTTAGCAGTATTTAAAACATGATTAACCCTTAAGCAAACACCAAATTATGTGCACATAAGCGAACCACAGGGCCTAGTTGGAACTTTTTATAATTTGTATGGCTTTAAATGAAAAATCTTCAATTTCATTATCAATTTCTAACTCGCTTCCAATATCAGAAGCATTGTCTTCATTTCCATCAACCTCATTCTGAATTTCGTTTTCTATATCATTGGCAATTGCCTCTGCCAATCTGTCATAATTAGGGTGAGATTTTGAAACTGATTCAAAGATTTTGTCTAATTTAGTACTCATTGTAACACTATTAATACTTGTTAACTGCCAACACAACAATAAAAAAAAAACTAATTTCTGAAACGTTCAAGCACATTGATTCTGCTTTTTATCGGTTTAATCTCTTTCTCTTTTGTTTTGATTTTATTTGCTGCATTTTTTACATAATAGGGCCTGGCTGAGCCCTGGTGTTACAAACATGTTGAGAGTAATTAACACACGTCTAGAGATAAAAAAATTTAGATTTTTTTTTTTTAATTTTTTTTGTACAAAACACCTTTATTGAGGAATTCATAAAAAGTTAAGGGGCTCCGCTTAAGTTATCTAAGTAAAAAACTATAAAAATGTTCAAAAATGCCTGGCCAGGCCCTGGTGTTCGCTTAAGGGTTAATTATCTTTCAAGGTGTCTTGGGCTTCCAGGTTTTACATTCGTTCTAGTACTGCTTTTTTGGAGTTGAATTTTGGAGTTGAATTTGTTTATTAAAGAATATGCACATAAGTTTCTTTGCTAGTTTTGTGTCCATGGCTGTAACTCAACATAACTATTTATATATATATATACATAGACATAAACGTAAGTGTATGCATTTGTTGGAAAAATATCAGTCTAAGCCGCCAACCAACCGGCCAATACAAGTGGTTAGTTTGATGGCTGATTGTATGCACACATACAGGGTACTGTAGTTAATAAGTGTTATTTCTTGGGTTACTGACGCTACAGAAAACGTAGACAACTTCTCCTCATATGCTACTCTAGCAATTGAGAAGTTATAAATTAAGCTATTTGTTTTACAGCCATTTTCTAATTAAACGGCTTGCAACATACATGTTGTATATTTCCGATAATTTTTAAAGAAACTTTGGTGATTTTATTTCAAGTGCTGCCTATTTAACCAAAAATATGTCATCAATATTGTTTATTTAACACACTTTTTAGCACACCCTTTAATTATTAGAGTTTGTTGTTCCTAATATTGCAGTTGCTGTTACTTTTTTCTCTGTTAAACAACAATTTATTTGTTGTGTGTTGTGTGGTATTTATCTAAAGGTAGGTAAACATCATCAATAAAACTGGAGGGACATTACATACAACCACCAACGGGTACATATCTCGACATATGTATGTATGTATTCCAAACAAACCAACATTTAAAGTTCCCACTAGAGAATACAATTTTATTTGAAGCACTTTAAATAACTATAAAAGATGTTTATACAGATTATATTGAAAATTTTGCAAATAAACCTAGTCAAATTATCGAGTGGTTGCTAGAAAAATATGTAGGTCACTTTAAATATACCTCCTTATACTCGTATAAACAAACTGTTATATAGAAAAAGCAATTTCCTCCAGTGTATTTTGGGGTTGCAATTAATGAGCACATTTTTAATTATAATTAGATCTAATGATAGATCTAAGCCATTTATATGTATATGGATATACGAGTATGTGCAGCATGTGCATGTACCCCATTTTAGTCTTAATTTCCTACTGGCTTTCAATTAAGTTTAAAACCATCCAAATGTAAACAGTGCAAACTCAAATATTTTGTTTGTAGGTTTTCATATGAATTAAACTAATAAATGTCTGCTGGGGTGTGTAAGTGAGTGTGTGATCCCTGCAGTACTAGGAACTTGTTTGAGATGAACAGTATTTTAGCGGCTTAAAACCATCACTGGTTAGTTCCCAATCTACAGGCAATGCTATGATAGAACTTAACGCCGTTATAAAGGTTTATTGGCAGCGGCCTTAAAACCATTTGCTAGTGGAACTACAAATGAATGGAAGTGTTTTGGTGACGTTTATATAAAATACCGCTGCTTTAATTTCCTATGTCAACGCTATTTGCAAAACAATAATTTAGTTCTGAAGAAACAACATTTTACTTTCCTCTTGTTATATGATTTTAATAGTAGATTCTGAGCCCTTCATAGACCTGTTTCACACTCATCAGTTCTGACTCGTCAAGTCAAGTATTTTTAAATGAGAAGGATAGAGAAAATTATCTTTTATCAAGTCAAGTATTTTTAAATGAGAAGGAAAGAGAAAATTATCTTTTATCTTTTTCCTTCTCATTGAAAAATACTTGACTTGACGAGTCAGAACTGATGAGTGTGAAACAGGACATACTATGTTTCAACGTTACATGCTTCGCTCTCTATTCATGCTTCACACCCCAATCATGAGCGAAACAACTTGCTTCACCATCATAGCTGCCAGATTTGACGATTTCTTGGTTCAAAAATAGCAAAATGACGATATGACGATTTTTTGTTTGAAAATGACGATTTTCTTCATTATGAAAATATGGCACCATTAGTTTTTATTATTGTTTCTTTCAACAACCATTTGTCGCACTTATTATGAATGTGTAAGTGTACAATGTTGATCTTTTTAGTATGAAATTACACAGCGAATGTAATTGTCATTTTTAAAATATGTACTTGGTGTTATTAATAGCATAAATCGTTTATTTCAAAGTGAAAATGCCGAAATCCACAATATGCCTTTTCAAATGGAAAGACTTTTTAAGACTATAATTAACAATTTTATAAAACATGATATATTAAGTATTGGTCAAATACATTTAATAAATTATAAAGACCCAAGCAACTTTTTGAAATACAATCAAGTATATTTGGGTGTATATGCTAAGGACATTATTTCAAAAACAAAACTAAATGATAGTGATGTTCTTGAAATTACTGATAATTGTATTAATTTTTACATTGAGTTGTGCAACCAAATTTTAAAAAGATTCGACTTTGAAAATAATTTAAAGAGTTTAAGGATAATTTATCCTAATAATATTATGAGTGAGTATTGCAGTTCCTCATTTTATGAAGTACTTGAAGAATTTCAACGTTTGATTGGTGAACATGATAAGCAATATTTAGACTCTGAATTCCGTGAATTAAAATTTTTAGATTTCAAATCATTATTTCCACATACCGAAGTTAATTTATGTAATTTTTGGAAAACAATTTCTGAAATAAAACGGTGAAATTCTACAGGAGCTTTTCTTATTTTGGCAAAATTTATTCAAAATATAATGACTTTACCTCAATCATCTGCAAACGTCGAAAGAATCTTCAGCCAAGTAAATTTAAATAAAACAAAAAATACGGAATTCTTTAGAAAATAAATCTATTGAAGGAATTCTTTACTCAAAAGATTATTTAAAACTAAATAAATCAAATTGTTTTGACATTGTAGTTAAACCTGAATTAGTAAATATGTTAAATTCAGATATTTATCTATAAAATACTGTAAGATATTATAAAAATATTACACAAGTTGTGTTTAACATTATACTTTTTGTGATTTCTTTTTTAAAAATTAAATTTTATGTATTTTGATATTTATTGTACAAGAGACTATGTAAACTTGAATTTTTATGATTTCGTTTAAATAAAAATGAAAAAATACTATTAGAAATAGTGAGTTTTTATTTTGACGATTTTTTTGACGATTTTTAAAATTCAAAATGACGATTTTTTTCTTTTTTATCGGGATTTTGACGATTTTTTCCGAAATTTATCTGGCAGCCCTGTTCACCATACAAAAATTTAAGAGCGACTCAAGTAGACTCATATTGAATCTACTTGCGAAGCACAAAAAATTGCACTCTTCTCTAATTTTTATCACAAGTTTATCTGCACTAGCTGTCAAAATTTAATATTATTGTAAACAAAGCAAATTATTTTCTTGTTGCTGGAAGTAAAGAAAGTAAATACGTACGAATGTATGTTTTTTTCAAATAAAAATGATTCATAAACATGATTGAGAAAGCGAAGCAGGTGATTCAAGTTGTCGTGGAAACATAGTTTCACAGATAATGCAGATATCATACTAGTTACTTTATAGGTGCAAGGTAATGCAAAGGAAACCAGTTGTCACACTATTGATAACTAAATATTCAAAAAATAACTAACAGTTGTCATGGCAATTTTCATATGAAGGCCTGTCCAAATAGGGACTTGCTACCTTTAAAACTGCAGTTATGCTATGATTGTATGTCTATGTGTTTGTTGTTGGTATGCAAGAGGAAGCATACAACTAATAAAAACACTAACAACAACTACAACAAACATTGTCCATTGTAAAATCAGCAATGTAAAGCTCAAGAATGAAGAAAAAAATAGGCACTTGCTATTTAAGAATTTCCTAACGATGCTGTCTACTTCTAGATGCACATGTTTCTTCTTTTTTCTGGGCTCAATCGAGTGTGTGTGTGTGTGTGTGTGTGTAACTTGGACTGCTGGTTGGTTGTCTTGCAACAAAACAGGGAACAACTAGAGCCAAACACAAGATTAATAACAAAAAATCTAAGAAACTCAAAGAACAGTTAGATGCCTTAATGTAGACGTTTTACCTGACTGTTGTTATTGGTATTACAACAATGCAACTGGTTTCGTATCAATAACAAAAAATTACAACAACCTTAATAACAACAAACGAATCCCCAGTCTCCATAACACCAAAAATACGACAAGAAAGAAACCGATAAATAGTTGCAGCAGCTTAAAGCAACATCAAGTGCAATAATCGCTTATTCTTCGTGCTTTAAATCCAACCACATAAAAAACTTTAGAATAGCAAAAGCAAGAAAAATACATACTATAAAACAGCTACCTCTACTACTTCAACAATGTTCTGAATTTATTTAAGCAACTACAAATACAACATCAGTCTGAACAAAACAAACCTTATATAGCATATGATTTCCTATGTTGCAAGTAGTTGTTGTTGTCAGCAGTTGCAAAAAATAAGGGTACAGTGCACACATTTCCACGCTCGTGTAAGCATTACCAGCAAGCTGTATACGAAAAAAAAAAATTGGAAAATCTTTTAAGAAAAAACCTTAAAACCTGCTTCTGAAAAAAATTACTTCAATATGTTTCATACCAACAGGTTGCATTGAGATTTTTTTTTTTTTTGGTTATTTTGTCTTGTAACTGGCGTTGCATTGTTCCTATGACTGCAGTTAGTTTACACTGAGAGAAAAGTTTATATTACATATAATATTATTCTAGACCGAGAGGTCCGGTTAAACCGCTGAACCACTTTCATGCTTGGGATTGTCAATTGAAACTGTTCAAATGAACTTGGAATTCCCAGTAAGTGTAAGTCGTTAAGTGGCATTGATTACGTCCCTGCCGTTTGTACACACCGCCCGTCACTACAACCGATTGAATTATTTAGTGAGGTCTCTGGACGTGATCACTGTAACGCCTTGTGTGTTACGGATCTTTTGCAAAAGTTGACCGAACTTGACTATTTACAGTAATTTCGTTGATGCAGCTTTTTACCGCATTACCGCGTAAAAAGAAATGGTGTTAAATCATACATTCTTTACTCATCACTAAAACTATAAAGTCCACAACAATGTATGAAGCAGTACTTAAAATTTTTACTAACTCTCTTGTTTGTGTTGTGTTGCAGGCTTAAAGTTCTATACATCTAAAAACAAAAAAACACCCGAATATCTTGGTTTCTGTATTTACTCTGAATACTCAGTAACACACATTGCGTACAATATGATAAGAGACACCTTGTGGATGCATTTGGTTGTCGACAATTTAGATGATTTAAAGCAATATATTAAGATTTCTAAAATAAATATTGCTTTCTTTATGTGATTTATTTAGAACTCATTGAGAAATTTAAAACTTTATGTCAAAATTTGCAAATTAAGTAATATGTATGTATGTCACCTTTTTGCAACAGCTTAAATGGTGATCCGCGCATCCCCAGGGGTCTGTACGGGTATTCCAGGGGGTCCGCTAAGAGTTTCAAAAAAAATTAAAGCAAAGGTTTTTAATGTAATTTTTGGGATAACTCAAACCGTGACGCACGTTACACAAATTAATATGTACTCTACATTTTTTTTTTTTAATTTGAAAATTTTAATTTTTTATTTAATTAAAAGCAGCACATGAACTTGATTGAAAATTATAGACGACTAGCAAAAAAAATGTCATTCTACTCACAATATAAAAAAAAACCTGATTTCATACCTAATTTCAATATTTTCAAAATAGTAAAGAAATGTTTTTTTTTTACTAAAACTCAAGAGAATAGAATGAATAAAAATATGGCTTTCAATTGGGTCATCTATATTAACACTAAAGTCATGATATGAACACATAAAAATTTAAAATTTTTTGTATAACATTAAGAGATTAAGAGGTAAGGTAGGATTTGGCAAGCGTTTTTGTCTTAAAGATCATGATAATAATTTTTTTTTGATATCTCGTCTAATGTTCCATTAAAAAAAATACAGTTGGATCCATTTCAAAAATTGTTGGTTGGTGGACTCTTTCTGGGATTTGCCCATATATTAAATATTAACTCCCTGGTCCACGATGTCGAACGTTAACGTTTGCTTAGATAAGACTTAAGACACAAACTTGTTATCGTATCTAGTTTTTACTCCATCAAGTTTGTTTATTCCACAACCAAGTTTGTGTCTTAAGTCTTATCTAAGCGAACGTTATCGTTCGACATCGTGGGCCAGGGGGTAAAATTTCCAAGTTACGACCGTAAAATTTTGCCATATGCAATATGATCTTGGTACAATTTACGGCTGAACCGAGTTGGTTAATAATGGATGCCAGAGAATTTAAGAAAACTATATGTAGATTAGAAATCTCTTGGAGACTGTTGGTTGAAATCTATTTACAAGTGCACGATTACTACATGCAATATATATTCTTATGTTCTTCAATTATTTTCTCGGCATCATTTTCACATGTTGGAAGAAATTGTTAGTTAAGAGGTGCCAACATTTGAGCAACGATATGTCGGTATGTCTTTATAATGACAATTGAAAAATATGAATTGAAGCAACAACTTCTATGCAACTTCACGATTAGATATTGTATATCAATAGATGCACTTTTAAAGAACTGTTTTACCTTTGGGCAATGTCATGTCAAATTATGTTTGTGTTTTAATCAGAAGTGATATTTGGTTTCGCAAGAAAGGTGTAATCTAAGAATTAACAAGGTATCTTTGACCCCAAAGGTGGCACTCTAAATCTGATGACGTCCAAGAGAACTTAGTTTTTGCTGAGCGATCCTTGTTAGTAAATAGTTAATATTAGCAAGAATGATAAAATAAAGATTACGCCAACGCGCGTAAAATTTTAAAATGTTCTGCACATTTAGGCCCTGTGACGTCACACATTCTGTGTTTCTATTGGTTAATTTTTTCTCACTTGTTTTTTTTACTCATGTTTTGCTTGCATTTGCTCACTGCACTCTTCGCAAGGCGTAATCTTTATTTTATCATTCTTGAATATTAGTATGAATTGGCCAATAATCGGCCTAAACTTTATTAAAGAAAAAAATGGGTTATGGAATTTTTAATTAGAAATAAATTTTGAATATAATAAATAGAAAACATAAACAAAAAAATAAATAAATAAAAATGCAAGTATGTACGTAAAATATTAGTTTCCGGGGGACACTACTAACTAGTTAACAATCTTACTGGAAACAATCGGAATTTTTTTTTTTTTTTGCAAATTTCTTGCCAATTTTTCCAAGTGTTTCCACAACTATATTATAGCAACAACTACAACAAATAACAATATTAAATAGCTACGTAACAGCAACAACAACAACAACAGTAGGTAGTAGATAAAAGAAGGCAACAAATAATCAAGTTAGCAGTAAAATACCATTAAAAACTGTAAAAACTGGACGCATGCGCAAACACAAGAAGTTGTTGATGTTGTTGCTGTTGTTACACTGGCTCAATGTTCTTCACCAAAAAAAAAAATAATGGCATAAATATAAAATATAAAACAAAAACTGAAATAATCATTTACAATATTTTACTTGGGCATATGTACAATACAGTTTATAAGATTTATGGTTTTTAAAAAAGGCAGTAAAATATACAGCATTATCTACTTTTTTTCTCTCGCTTAAAATATAATTTACTGCACTTAACACACATTCACAATAAACACTGCCTGCATATGAGTATGTACCAGTATTTATGAGTGATCGTTAAGATTGCTAAAATTTTTGCATAAATTTTGCAGTTCTAACAAAATAGTTAAATAGATAATTTGACATAGACTTGATTAAAATATTTCAACTATTTAGTGTGAATTTAGCCTTGGATTTTTAACTAACCTAAACAAATATTTCTGAAAATAATAAGGGAATGTTAATAATTTCTCTCTCAAACGAGAATACAAAATTCAAACCAGTTGCAGATGTAAAAGCTATGTTGCATTATAATTCTAACTGCTTGATTCATTCAATTCAAATTCAAAAATTAGCAAATATGTAGTGAAATTAACCCTTTTTACCAATTACTACTGCAGTTCCGACTGTATATAAAAAAAATTGTTTAAACTTGGTGCATTTTATATTAATTGGCGTGTTTTTTTCCATTTTAATGCGTTTGAAATTTCACAGTTGACAACGCTGATATTCCTGTTGACTTTAATTTGATGCAACAATATTTTTTATGTTCTTTATTTTCCTAGTTTTTGTTTATCAACATAAATTTTTATATTTATGAAAGTTAGAGCCATCCCTAAACACCGGCGGCAAGCGTTTTTCAACTGTCAAAATTTATCATGCATTTTGTATGGAAGATCCGATTTTGACAAAGCGTTTCACAGTGAAATTAGTTGCAAAAGAAAACAAAACAAAAAAAGAAAAATAAAACAACAATATCCAGCTGTTACAAGGTCGTTTTATTTATCCGGGTTTTTATCGTTTTGACATAACGTTGGCGCTTTTGTTTTGGGATGGGGTATCAGCGTTAACGCTGAGCGTATAAAAAAACGTGCCACTTACAGCCGGTATTTTGGAATGGCTCTTACTTATAAATTCTGCAATATATTTTGTTTTAAATTTGTGCTTGTTGTATATATAATAAAAAAATTGTTTAAACAATATTAGATGTTTACTTCCATTTTACATACGATTCATAATTTTTGCTATCAAACCTGTTTATGTTTTTCCGTATAACATAACCTATAAATGTAAACAAAAGCTGACTTTTTAACTTGTATATATTTCAAGAATTGCTTCTTTTGGCCAATCTAACTGCAATAAACATAATTTAATTTATTAAAAATCGAAAAATACTTATTTTTCCATGTTCATTATCCATTTTCTTTATTTTTTCTTTGCAATATATTTTTTCAAACAATTTTGTTTCAAAAAAAATCAGCTGTTTTGTTTATGTTTGTCACAGGAAAATAGAGCGTGTTCTAATCGAAAAAATTACATATGTATTTCCACATGTATTTTACACATGCAAAGTTTCATATGTATCACACGATGTGTACAACTTTTACAGATGGAAAATTTGACAGTACATATGTAAAATACATCCCGTCTGATAGCACCTTTAATATTGACGCTCACAGTATATGTAGACCAAATAAAACGTTTTTTGAGAGACATTTCTTAGCTCTACAAGAAAAACAAGTGAATTGTAGTGAAAACTATATAAATGCATACATATGTACATTAGGGTGGTCCCGTTTGTATGGAGAAAAAATAAGGTATCGATGTTCCCGACTAATATGAAAATTTGATTCATTTTAAGACTACGTTTTTCAATTTTTTTGTCCTGGGGTCAATATTTGGTGAGCTGGATCAAAGGATAAAAATGCCCTTTTTAGAGGCTTTTTGATTTTTTCACATTTCTTCCAAAGGAACTATATGTAAATTTGGCATTATATGAAAGGTCTTTGAGAGGCCCATTCAATGGGTTATCAAAAATTAAAAAACAATTTTTTTTAATTCAAAAATTTTGAAAATTTCAGACAAAATTTTAGTGTTTTTTTATTTTTTCATAGTATTTACTTAACTAAATAGTTGAAATTTCTTGATTATAAACATCACGCAATTGAACCCAAATGGTTTTTCCGGTTTTTTAAAATTCTACCTATTTAAAGTTTTATTAATTTTTTTTAATTCTTTCCTATCTGACAATCTCTGTTAACTCAATTCGTTAATGTAATGGGTATTAAAATAACGTAAATTTTATAATGTCCATATTTAAATAATTCCCTAATTTACAGAAATTTTACTCTATAATTTTTTTTATATAAAAGTTAAACTTTTAAATATTTTAACAAACATATATTGACTAAATATTCCTACAATAACCATCTGCAATAAAAACCTTTAACGTTATGCTAATTTTTAAACAAGTTTTTCTATTGACCGCAATCAAATATAAAAAATCTTCCCTCCAAAAAAATAAATATATATTGTAAATTTAACTCATTTGTAATGCAAATCAAAAATAACAATAATAGAAATAATTATTTTATTAAAATAATTTTGCTTTTTTTTCATTAGTTCAGTTAATTTCTGCACTATTATTGTTGTAAATGGTAAAAAAAAAGAAATCTGCTTTTGGCCATTTTTATTATGCAGTATTCAAATGGCAATTGTATCTATTTTTAATACCAAAAAAAAAAAGATATTAAATTAAGTATAAAGAAATTTTCTGAAACGAAACAAATGCTGATGATGTTAATTGTGACACTGATGGTTTTTGAAGTACTACTGATGTTTGCTGTATTATTCTGGCTGAATGCTGGTGGCTATAGAAAGTCAGTCAGACGCTAGTTGCTGCATCTACAATCTATTTGCAAGCAGCATTAATGCCAGACCATCAAATAACAAATGTTATGGCTGTTGGTAGTTATTCTAAAAATCATTGAAGCTTTTAAATAGCTGCAAATAAAATACTTAATAAATGCATAATTGTATATATGTACTTACATATATGTAAGCATTTTATATAGTTTGTATGTAAATACTTTCATGTACTTTACATACATACATGTTCATGTTTCGTTTTTTTTTTTTATAACTGCAATACAGTACAGTGTGGTATTGAAAATTGATGTAATTCGGATTTTACAATATTACAATTATTTAAATCCAGCTGCTTAATTGCAAACTAAATTCTATACTTTTGGTAATCGTTTCAAGTAAACGATATGTATAATTTGTAGAGCTCGTTTTAAAACCAAACCGTACAAAGTATTCGATCTGCTGCGAAACTAACTTACATTTCTGAATTATTTTATTGCATGATTCCGCTCGTGTTTACACCCTACATTGGGGGGTAGTATGCGTTTGTGCTAATGTTAATAAAACCCAATAGTATTGGTCTAACTATAAAGTATATCGATCGTTTCAGACTTAATGAGCCGATGTTCGCCACTCCTTCTGTTAAAATAAATCTTCGATAATATTTGGTTCATCTCATAGTGTCCATATAGTGTCCACTACAACAGCATTACAACCTGAAAACCCCTTGATAATCTCGAATTTTTAAAGTACCATGTTTTGCTCATTTACTCGGTATATGATAAGGAGTGATTTTTTAAGAGCCTACGTTTTCGATTTAAAAAAAAAACACATAAAATTTTTTGAGAAATAAATGAAATTTTTATTTGAGTTGATACAACGCTCTAATGTTTAATGATGATTTACTGTAAATGTTATAACCACTGCTACGTCTCAAATGGTTTATATACTGGGCCCAATTTTGGAATACTCCCTCCAACATATCGGCTGGTATCTCATGAATAATTTCTTAAATATTAGCTGCCAGTGTGTGAACCGTTGCGGGCTTGTCTCTATAAATATGAGTCTTAACATAGCCACACAAAAAACTGTCTAAAAGCGTTAAATTGCACAATCTAGGCAGGCAATTGGCCGGCCGCAAACGTGAAATAAACTGGTCGCTCAATTAAGCCATTGTTTTGCGTGCTGATGCCACACAGCATCTTCATGTTGAAACCACATGTCAGACAAGTCCAGCTGTTCCATTTCGGGCAAAAAAAAAATTGTTTATCATTACACGGTACCGCACGCCATTCACAGAAACGTTTCTGTTTTCAACGTCTTTTTTTTTGGAAAGCATTGGAAGTTCCTGCTCTTCTATTCAGCAGGAAATGAGCTTCGTCGATTAACACAATTTTTCTATAAAAAAGTGCACGATGCAATGTTTAACAGTAACATGTAGTAACACGAAAACACCAGAGATGTCAAAAACAATCTTAACAAAACGAAAATTACTAAAAAATATGGCCAGGCTTGATCAACTATACTTACTTCTTGTTTCAATTGGTTCAAGTTTGGTTTTTAATGGCATTCAAGACCACGACCATGTTTTATTTACAATAAAGCTAAAGCAAGATTTATATGTAATTGAAAAAAACTCAGTTTTATTAAATCATAAAGTATTCAGCATAGTTGTTCTCTATGTTTTAAATAACCTCGTAAAAAGAAATTCAAGAAAGAAACGGGCGAGTTCACGACCAACAAATGTTTCAGGCAGTAATTTAATTATCTCAAGAGCTGTCTGGTATGTTGAAACCACATGGCATACACATCAATACCTTCCAAATAAACCGCCTTGACAAGCCATTAATTTGTTCACTTAGCGAACACTTTATTGTCTCTTGTAGATGAATTTGTGTCGTGTGGACAACTCTTGTCGATGTTATGCTCTCGTTCAAACTACGTTGTCAGAACTATGTCAAATATTCAAAGGTAATGTTAACACAAAAAGTCAGCCATTGATAGAAATTTCATAGAAGAACATTAAAAATTTGTGTTTGCAATTCTGTCGACGACCATCAAGGCATCAATGTGCAACATCATCGCCTTGAATGATTTCATGCAAGCATTGTTTTAAGACAAAAACACTTAAAATGTTTGTACCTACTAGGAGGCTAAAATGCTGGACAGATTTTCACATTGCTTTTGGATAAACAGTAAGGATCAATAGACAATTTATTTTATGGAATTTTCAAGAGGTCTTGCGATCCCGAAAGTTTTGCCAGATTACCTGCCATACAAAGCTAATATGACAGAATTTAACTAAATTAAATTAAATTAAAATTAAAAACTGCTTAGTTGGCAGTCTGAAAAAATACAACCCAACAATATTCTTGCAAATGTTTTACAAATTATTTAATATTTTCTGGTACGATATTATTTGTTTTGTCTTCTAGTATATTTTGCATTTAATTAATAAAATTAGTTAAACATTTTATTTTTTGTATCTTTATTTTTAGCTAAACTAATGCTTTGAGTTTTGTTTGTTTTCTTTGTTTCTTTTCGCAAATGTGTTTTTTTTTTAATACGAAGTTCTAGTTTTTTAATAATTTATGTGAAAGCTTTTGGAAAAAATAAATAAAAAGACAATGTCTGTATAATCATGTATTTTTTGTTAATTGAAACCTTAGCGCTACAAATAAGTTATTAATTATTTGGTCTATCCTTGTAACAAATGCATTTTTAAATTTGTTTTGTTCGTTTCTTTTCAAAATTACAGAAAAGTAAATTATTATTAGCAATAGTTATGAGCCCTAAATTGTAAATAAATTGTGACATCTCAATACTTTTTAACGCATCTATATAACTAAAACTAGTTACAAGTGACAATTTTAATAACTCATTGATCGTAAGAACTTACAGAAGACGTTCTTAGTACAGTAAACTGAGAATATGATTTTCAAAAGTTTTCATTACTAGACTACTTCCAAGTAACACAAACATAATAAAACGTAGCTACGTTCAAGGTCTTCTTAAATGTACTAAACCTATTGAACTTGTTTTTCTTTTTTTTTTAATAATACCACTAAATAGTTAGCAGCAGCTAATAACACACAGATTTTTTCATAATTTTTTGCTATTGAATGCTGTTTATTAATGTAAATTTTTAGATGCGCGCGTGTACTTTTTGGATAACAAAAAAATTATTAACACACTAAAACACATTGCAGGCAAAAATAGCAGAACAAGTATTTTATATACATATAGTACATACAAACATATACATATAGAAACACGTATACCTTTGCAGACAACAACAAATCCATATAAAAGTTGTTGTTGAAATTTAAGTAAAATATGTAAATTTATGAAAAATGGACGAGAAGAACAAGTGAAGCGCACAACTAAAACTGCATAAATATTCAAATTCATGTTACAAACATTGCTATAAAACATTTTATCATTGTTTTTGTAATGCTTAACACATACTTACAAACTCGTATGGGGAATCACATCCTTAGCCTGCTGCAAAAGTGTTAGTCCCAATTTACACGAAGTAATTCTGCACGTTAAGCTGACGAGTACACACGAATTGATAGAACATTATTAATCTAACTTGAAATTTTTCAATTCCAACAGATTCCATTCAAAAGTTTTAAATTCCACATTACTCAACACCTGTTATCTATTAATACTCGTTAACATATTGGTAAAAATAAATAAATTTAAGAGTAGTTCTTTTCACGAAAATCTCATTTACATATTCAGATTCTTATTAGCTCAGCCAGCCGCAGTAACCTTTTGGCATTTATTAAACAATAATCCACCAAACAAAAACTAAAATAAATAAATTCCACAACACTAAACAAATATCGAAGAATACAACAAATGTTTTACTGAATATTAAATAAACATAATGTCAATAGAGTCAATACTAACTACAAAGTGCTAGTGATAAATGTATCACCAAGACCGAAAATAAAACAAACCGAAAATAAACAAGTTCGAGTGCTATAGTCGGCTGTGCCGAATCTTTAATACCCCCCACCTAAACGTAATAAGAAATACAAAAACTACACTGGCTATAGGACTAGAATATCATTATTCTGTGTTTTCTATTCAGTCTTGGTGCAAATTTTATTATGATTTTCGATATTGTTTGAAAAACAATTTTACGGTCAACAAAATTTATGTTAAATATTTTGAAATTTTATCTAATTTTGACCATTTCTAATTGATAGTTATCGATTCTTACTGTAATATACAGAGTTTGTCTGCTTTTCATAATCACCCCTATCGTGAATAAAAATTCCACATGTAATTTGTTCCCTTTTATTTTTTTAACATTGAATTTTAATAGGAAAAATGTGTAATTTAACAATTTATAAAATTAAAAGAACATTTTTCCTTATTCACAACAAGTTAAGGAACAGAGTATAAAAAAGTACAAGATATAAGGTGAGGCTTTTGTGATTGAATTTGATCTAAATAATATTATTTACAAAATATTAATGGGTGACATAGAATATGTGGACAAGTTATGGACTGATAGCTTATAAATCCAGTTTCCACTAATGTGGTTTATACGTATTTGAGGATTATTTTGGTTGAACTTCATCTCAATAACGTTATTTACAAGAGTTGTGAGGTTGTTTAGTATGCTCGGAAGTGGACTTAATTCGGGAGCTCTTGCCAATTATTGACTGACAGCTTCAAAATCCAGTAGCATAATTGCCGTATAACCGATATTAGTATGATTTCGGGATTAAAATTACTGATCTATATAAAACTTGGTTCGATATCGATATTTATTAGACATTTTTGTGTGTTAGATAATTTTTCCGAAATGGTTCTTATATGGCAGCTATGACAAATTATGGGCCGATCTTCTTAAATTTTGGAAGAGTTATTTTCATGCATATGAGGATATTTCACGTCGAATTTCAACATAATAGCGGTATATTTAAGATGTATATTAGTACTAACGTGTATTTCGGGAGTGGACCTTATATGGGATATATAGTCAAATATGGGAAGATATTTATTTATTTATTTTTTTTTCTGTGCTTTATATGGGGGATACGGTTAAAAATGGACCAAAATTCACACAATTTTGTGGAATAAGTTTTGAGTCGATAGCGATATTTATACGATATATATAAAGATAAATGGTTTTTTCGGATGTGGTCCTTGTATGGCAGCTATTACCAATTATGGGCCGACCATCATAAAATTTAGTACAACAATTTATTTACCTATAAGGATTATTTATGTCAAATTTTAACCGTCTAACATTATTTATACCAGTTTTATACGTATTTAAGTGAATTTTGGAAGTGGACTTTCTATGGTCAAACATGGACCGAACTAAATAAAATTTCTTTTTGCGAATATTTTTTTTTTTTGGATGAAACTTACTCCTGCTGAATTTTGTATTGATTTTCCAATTTTATAGGCATTTATGTATAATTGAGCAATATTTCGGGAAGATTTTTGTATGGTGGCTATGAGAAATCATGGACCTATACATACTATTTTCCTTACACTTTCTTCTTTTATCGTAAAAACATCGTATACAGAATTTCATGGAAATATCTGCAATATATTTAAAAAAATTGTAAGAAAAATGTTTAAAAATATCTATTTTTATGGAGGTTGTCTTACATTTTGGTCCATAACTCTTGTTCTACTATACCGATTTTGCTGATTTTCAATACCGAAGTGCTTAGGAGAGCTATTAACGGTTTTTTGTAAACTTTGTTGATTTCAGTTGTGTCCTTTGGACGTGAGAGTGTTTTACACAGACAGACAGACAGACGGACATGGCGCAATGGACTTAAAATTTTGTAAGGAATATATATGCTTTGTTATGTCTCAGATGAGTATTTCTCAGTGTTACACACGGAATGACAAACTTATATATAGTATACCCTCATTCACCACTTATGGTGGTGGAGGGTATAATAAACCCAGTAATATAAAAAACCAAAATAAACCTTAATAATGGCTTTATTTATTTACACTTCTAAATACATACATATCTTGTACTACACAATGTGAATTTATTGTACTAAAACACATAAAAACAATCAGTGCAATTTTGCAAAATTTAAAACTTATAATAAAATAGCGTTTATTATACGAACACACAATGTTACAAAACAACAAAACACATTAATGACCTTCAGTCTTTAACTGCTATTAAATACACATCTATATTACACAGTTATAACATTAATAATTTACGGTTTTAAACCTTAAGGTTAATACTTTTACTGGGTGTTTCACCTATGGAATTAAATATCAATTTTAGAATGTTATGGTATTAATGGATTTAAATTACATAATTTGTATGCTTCTTTATCAAAAGTTATAGATAAAATTATTATAGATTTTTCCAAAACAATTTCGAACTTTATTCCGCAATACATTTGTTACATGTACTTCGAACGAGACCTTTCTTAGATGTAGTTGTGTAATCGAATGAATAATCTGTTGTAAGCGTTAAAACAAAAGCCTAAGCAAAGCATATATTTTGCAAGGGAGTGGATAAACACTGCGTCTGCACTCCAGATTGCGAAATCACTCTGTTTGTTCCAATTTACAAGACGCAATTTTTATTGAAAAAAAATGATGCAACTAAAATATAATCAGTGTTGTCAACTTTGAAATTTCAAAACGCACCAAAATAAAGAAAATAACGCGCCATTTGCAAAAAACGCAACAAGTTTAGAATTTCTTTTTTATTGAAAATGTTGCCACCGTGTTTCACTGTTTTAGCAGTGTACCTGGGGTCTAAGTCTTTATTTAAAGGACGTCTAACATACGATTTTCCATCAGATTGAAATAAGTTAATCTTAGATTCGTCGCTTCAGAGAACTCTATTCCAGTAACGTGGATCTTTTCTAAGCATTACTCTTGTAAACCGCAATCGCTTCATGAAATATTTTTTTTTGAGACATGAGGTATTTATGCAATGCACCCACGAAGTCATGACTCATTTAAGCGTCATCTTGTTGTCCGTGTGGATATTTCTGCGCTTAGTTGCTGTCCAATTTCAAATCAAAAAATTTATTTTTTTTTACTGACTATCTTCTAAACTGATCTTTCGTGTCCTAGATTTCCAAGCTGGGGTTGCAAACTCCTTTGTATTTTGATACAAGTGAATTGCACCAAATACCTTTTTTTGAGCAAGAAAACTTTTGCCGACATTGGAAGTTTTTCATTAACCGTGTCATTTCTTGAGTACATGAATTGTTTTTGCCCATTTTCGAAACTAAATCATATCAAAATTATTACAAGTTAATACATTCTTTAACAAATTATAATCACTTTGTCCCTAATATTTAGAATAGTTTAAAAGTTGAAGAACATAATTTTAGAGCTGTTTAGTATTAAGAGTTTAGGGTTCATATTATCTTCTCTATATATATAAAAATCACGTGTATGTTTGCGATCGCTAAACTCAAAAACTACTGGACCGATTTTGACCAAATTTTATATGCATGCTGTATGAGCCGTGAGTAGTGTTTCAGTGTAGTTTGAAGTTCGTCTGACAGATGGCGCAATATTTAGTTTTTGTGTTTTGCACCGTAACTCAATAAAATAACGCGATAACCCAATGTGTGATTTTCACAGCATGTTACTGTGACTGGAAGGAATAATAGGCTACATGAAGTTTTGATTGGACAAACGAGAGTGGCGCCGCCCATATAACCCAACAATTTAAATCGCCATATTTTGGGCCTTTTTTGACGTACTTCGGTGATAATTGGTACATATGGTATTGGCATAATTAGAAATACGTACCAGGAGAAAAGTGGGTGGGACCACGCCTCTTTTTAGGATAATTAAAAATAGTAATATAGTCTTAACTACTGGACCGATCGTCATTAAATTTTCCCCATAGGATATTCTTACGAAATAATAAATTCTTGACAATTCTTGGACAAAGGGGCCTGGCACCGCCCATATAACCCAAAAAATTAAATCGCCATATTTTGTGAATTTTTTTACTTACGTCGATGATATTTAATACATAGTTGTGAGTGGGCAAATGGGCGTGGCATCGCCTATGTAACCCAATATGTATGGTATTGGCATGAATAGAAATACGTACCAAAAGAAAAGTGGGAGGAGCACGCCGCTTTGTTTGCGATATATTGGAGGTTGGACCTGTTAACCGATCTTAAATTTTCACAGCGTGCATGATAATATTTTTCGACCATGCACACTTCTGCACCTACTTTTTTACAACGTTTTTATTAACGGCTTTATTTCAAATGGGGGTAGCGAAGCACACCGGGTTCAGCTAGTTAAATATAAAACTTAAGACATCGTTCTCATTATTTTTTCCGACCACTTTACCATTTTCAATAAAATTTAGGCTATTTAATTTATAACCATTAAACTTATCAGTTTAGCAATTAACAAAGTTATTAGTTTTTAAGTTTTTGTTTTTCGCATCATTGAAAATATTATTTTTTGCAACATTGTACATGCAGACATACATCCATATATAATTTATAGATTGGAAAATAAATATTGTAGAAATTACCTAATTCCAATGCTAGGATTTTACATTTTTGTAGCAATTTCACAATAGTTATACATTTTAAAATATTTATTGGAGCAGTAATTAGTGATATTGAATTTCAGGCCACCAACAAAAACTAACTAAATATTTTACAACATAAATTCCTATTACTTTTGTCTGTACTGGTACTTTTCTTAAATTCAATAGTAAATCCAGCACATTCAGTAGTACAAGCTAAACCATTCTTATTCTCTCCGGCAATATAAATCCATTTAAATGTCCTTAAATTTGTCTGCCTCCGAACAGCAAGAACAAAAATGTCTCATATTAATTTGAAATTCTTTTGACTACTAATCCTTTATTGTAATTGAAAATGATATTCAATTGTGTATTAAGTTTTTATTGCTGCTGCTACTCCTGCTATTTGCAACAATTTAAACAGTTTAAAAATAATATCCCCAAGTCACATACCAAAGCAACAACAGAAACAGCGAAGGAAGAGAAAAAACAACATGTACTCGTTGTAGTAAAAAAGTTTAATCTCAAAACGGAACTGCAGCAAAAAGATAATTTTCAAACAACAAATTCAATATTACTATGCAACAACAGCAACAATAACACCAACAAAATATAAACGAAAATAATGTAAAGTAGTTCAACATACAGCAAATTTTGAGCACAATGTTACAATTGTATGCAGCAAAACAGTTCAAAGAAAAAAAAGAAATATCAGGCAAGGCCAGTCCGCACGCCTGCAACAAAATATTTCCAAAGAGCAGAGGTACCAGGGGTTTAGCAGCATCTTGATCAAAGGCAAAAGTTTAAGAATGAAAAAAAAAACACACACACACACACACAACTTAAATATTGACTTTTTCCATGTTACAACGGTAGCAACAACTATAATCTTAAGTTGCAACATTGACGTATACAAGTGATGCCTTCTCATCTCTTCACTCCTCTTCATATTCTTTTCAAATGCCACCATCATGGTCATTGATAAGTTTTGCAAGATGGACTAGATGGATGGATGGATGACTGGATGAATGAAGCGCAAATAAAATCCCAAAAAGAAACAAAATACTCGTACAAAGATTGAAAGAAATTATAGCACAAGACAAGAAAAGACAAGGCAAAAACGAAGGATGAATTGTTTTGGTTTAGATGGTCGGTCGGTCGGTCGGTCGGTCGGTGGTTGGTTGCTTGTTTAGTTTTGTTAGCTGGGTCGAACAAATTACAGATTGATGTCTATAATAGTTATTTGACAGCAGCAATTATTGGATGAGGGAAAAAGTTTAAGTGGGAAATTTTAAACCAACGCAGTCATTAGGAACTGCTGCTACATCCCCTATTTCTAAATATTTTAATTAAATATTATTAAGATAGTAGTAGTGCTGAAATGTTATAGAGATTACAGTATTATTAAGAACTTTTTGTGTTTTTCTCGCTGGTATATTTAACAGACTATGTGAAATTTAGAGAATGTCAGCTGATATCAAAAGGTAACAGGAGCACTGCTATACACTGCAGTAAATTTTAACAAAAAAGTCTTAAAATATTTTAGCACTTTTTCTCTCACCCATTAGTATCTGCTCTACAACTAGCAAATCAAAATAATGATAATGCTAATAATGATGTTTTAAACGCGTGGCAGTCAACATTTTTCAACTCTGAACCAATTTCTTCTCTTTACCCTGAATGAAGCCCTTCCAGCCAGCCTGCCTGCCTGCCTGCCTGCCTTAAACTCTTGGCTGCGATTTAAAATAATTTTGCAATTTGATTTTGGGTTTTCCGTTCAGCAGACTTTAAGTGTGCCAAGTTGTTTCAAAAGATTAAAAGACTTTCCACCAGATATATTTCTTAGCAAACTCAACACAAAAAAAAGCTAAATTTAAAATAATACCTTTAAGGTTTTCTGCCTGATATTGGCCAATTAGTTGAACAATTTTACTACCAAACAAATGATGATTGACACATGAATAATAGATGTCTAAAGATTTTGTTGTTTGCCATAAAAAAGACACTTTAATGTGGCTTCCACTTCTTACAGCTCCTACCTACCAAATATATACAGCAGCAATATCATGGACTTGAACGGCAGCAACATCACTTATATTGTCTGTAACAATTGTAACAACGAATCATCATCATTATTTTAATCATAGTTCTGGTTAACATCAGCGTTTTATATTTTGTGTTGGAAATCAAGCTAGCTGGAGTGTGCTGTTGCATGCAGCTTTCTGCTGTTTATAGGTCTTGCTGCCACCAAAGATTAAGTGATTGATTAAATGATTGTTATTGTAATTGTACCTGTGTATTGTTGGCGTAAACATTTAGAAAAATAGACAAATAATTAAGAGGGGTTAATATTAAAAATAAAGAAAAGTGTTTAATATGAGTATTAAAATTAAACTATAATTATGATGCAAAATAAAGTTTAGTAAATGAACTAAAATATAAAGAGAGTCTCCGCAAAATATAAATTAAATAGAAAACATATTTTTTATATACATAAAATCTTTTTGCTGAATTTATAAGAAATATGTGAGAGCGTTAAATTGATTGTCACAAGAGATCTTTTAGACAGTGATGCCAAATTTTGAGACTCAAAACGCGTTTTTCAAAACATTTTTGAAAAAAGGGCTAAATGGAAAAAAATCCATATAAAACCACATCTAATTTTCTTTTTTTCGCTGTTTTTTGTCGTTTTGAGTGACTAAAATCGGGCTAAATCTAGCCCGAAAAGGACTAAGTTGGCATCGCTGCTTTTAGAATCAATTGAAATTTAGTAGAGAGATTTTTATTTTTTTAGAACATAATTGCCAGCCAGAAATCTATTAGTTATACAATTTGTTATAGAACGTGCAGTGGGGAATGCAAATGAGTACAAGTTACTACTTTGTGAAATTGTTATTGCTTAAAACTAAGACTATTAAAGAAAATTATAAAAAGTTTACTGTCGTTTATTTAAGGTTTAGTTTTTAACAAAAGACTTTATAAATCGCAACCAAAAGTATGATGTTCTAAGAAAAATTACAAACGAAACCAAAAACAACCCGTATGTACTCAATTTCTCAGCATGAAGAGAAATGTAAACCTTGTGGATAAAGTCAGGTCGCAATTTTAAAGATATTTCGGTGAAATTTGGTTGCGACTGAAATTGGTTAAAAGAGGTCCTTTACACATATAACCTAGCCCCCATTCAAATATCCTCCCGAAATGAAATTTTATTGGTCATAAATATCTGATTTATATATGTAGGTATCTACATAAATTTTACCACAAATAAATTTAATAAATCATATTTAAATTTTTTTAATTATATGGGGGATATAAGGCCCACTTACGAAAATTACTCCAACGAGCATAAATATCTTTAAAATGTCATTAAGTCATAACTCCCATAAAGGAGCCTCTACCGAAATTCAACACTAATAATATTTGTATGCTCAGATAACATGCTACTAAATATTATAATGATGGGTCCATACCAGGTCATAGCGCCCATTGAGTGCCTACAAAATAGTTTTTCTCATAACTCGGTGCAGGATATAATTTGGTCGGGCTTGACCGACTATATATTCTTACTTGTTCAATTAATTCTCGTAGATCTTGTCCAAATGTGTTGGAGTTAATAGGTATTGTCACAACTGTCTCATAACAATTGACCACATATGCTCAATCGGGTTGAGGTCTGAACTTTTTGCTGGCCACTGTATCAAAAGAAATTTCTGCTCGCTAAGCCATTCTTCCACGATTTCAGCCATCAAGCTGAAAAGTAACTGCATCCACGTCATAGACGTTCTTATCTAAAGGTACAAAATCTAGAAGATGAGTTTGCAAAATCCTTATTTTTTCTTCAATTCTTTGCAGTGATCCGAGGTGTCACCATGTATAGTGTCTTGGAATTCTCTGGGCTGTTCGGCACCAGCACTATTGTTTACTGTCGGATTAAGAACGATTACATTTCGGTTCGCCTAACCAAACTATGGATTTCCATGTCATCTACAGTCCATTTTTTATGCTCTCTGGTAAACTTTAACCGTGCTTTAAATTTTTATTTAAATTTGTATTTACAGTTTATTACTACTGAGATATAACCAATATCCAGTTGTTGTCGTTGTTGTTGTTGTAACAGAAGTAATTGCTGAGTTGACAGCCCTTGGCCGAGTGATATCGGGTCATTCCGGTGCGTAGAACCGGTTGTCGTGGGAATGCCAGTTGTTGTCTATTGTTATTGGTGTTAAACCCTTGTATCTTTTCATGATATGTGCGTACCATTAATAGCTTTCTTTAATAGGTTTTTGTGACCTCTGATTTATGGTTGGGGTACAATAGATCGAATTTGTTGAACTGTTATGACCACAGATTGACTTACTTTAAGCTGTTTAGCTATTAATTACATAGAATAGCTACTTTTTGTCATTGCTATAATATTGTCCTCAATGGCTCTTGAAAGTTTCTTTATTATTTATTGTAATTTGATTTGTGTTGGATAATTTGCAAAAAGTGTTTACCACTTGTAATTTAATTAATATCAAACTTATTTGGTTTAAGTTATAAACAAAGCAAACATATAAACATCTAAAGGTAAACTTTGATATTTTTATGCAAATATTTTAAAAAACATACTTGTGCAAAATTGAGTACATGCAAGTTTTTTTTTATAGTAATTTTAATTTTGTATTGTAAATTATTTTGTTTAGCATGAAACGCTAAAATTAATGGCAAAAAAACATTTTTAAATTTTCTTTATTAGTTTTATGTATATGCTATAAAATGCACAAGGCACAAACATGTTGGTTATATTGTCACCTTCAGAATTAGTCTAGGGTAGCTTTGCGGAAATAGCACGTTTTAAGAGGATGGTTCTGCACCTGTTCTTTTATCAATGATTTTCATTTAAAATTGTCACTTATTCTAAAGAGACTTTACAGAGCAAAACAACTTCTTTGAAACCATCATAGAACTATTCCTTTTAGCAGGGATTTTTGTTTCAAATTGTTGTGAATTTGGGAAATTTTAATAATTTTTTAGTTTGATTACAGAACTAGTTCCAAAACTATTATTAAATTATCAGAAACGATTCGGTTTACACACGCCTGGGAACTAGTTGTTTAACCTGGGTTGTGGAATTTAACATTAAGACAATCAATATTTATATAGCTCTTTTTATTTAATATGTACAATAATATAATTTTTAATTTAACAACCAAAAATATTTAAATTTTAACAAATTTTATTACACGAAACTGAAGAAAAACATAAGCATTTTGTTTACAATTCAATTAACACACACCAAATGCGCCATAAAACTCATAATTATATTTAAAACTTTTAAAACAATCAACAAACAAATCGAAACGTAATACAAATAAAGGTTGTCCCAACTAGAACGCAATTATTAAATTTCAAATAAAACACAGATATTTAAAAGAAAAATTCGTGAAACTTTATTATATCGCAAAGTAGACAGAATGAGGTTATGTATGGAACAAGATATCGTGCAGATGGCCGCCGCGGCTTTGCTGGCACACACGCGATCTTTTAATGAAATTTTTAATGACATTTTTGCATAAATGCTGCGGTATTTCATTAATACAGCGTCCAATTTCCTCTTTTAAGGCTTGAGTCGTCGTCGGCTTATTCGCGTAAACCATCGATTTCAAAAAACCCCAAAGAAAAAAATCTAAAGGTGTTAAATCGCACGATCTAGGCGGCCAATTCTGGTCTCCAAAACACGAAATAACACGACCGGGAAATGACTGATGCATTTTCTCTGGCTGTATGACATGTGGCGCCGTCTTGTTGAAACCACATGCCCTCCACATTCATTTCTTCAATTCTAGGCAAGAAAAAACTGGTTATCATTTCACGATACCGAACACCATTGACACCATTGCGTTCTAGTTGGGACACCCTTTATTACAACAATTATGTATGTGTAAATAATTTAGTAACTATTAACAGCAAAAACCAACAACAAATAAGCTTTATATTAATAAATAAATATTCATAAATCTGTGGTAGTAACTATTCTGTTGTCTTTTTTTGTGCATTTTTCCAATGCATACATTTGTATATTTATGTAAATAATTATAATGAAATTTAAAAAAATTATGTATATAGAATTATGTATGTAAATATTTATAAAAGAGCAACAAAAAAAAAAAAAAAAAAACAACAAATATTAAAATAAATTACTTTTGTCGATTGAAGAATACAAGCACAGAACAGAACAGAACAGAACATCAACAGCAAACAATCAAACAAACAAAAATTAAATAAATTTACAACATAATTGCATTTGCATTAATTCAAAACGACAACAACAACAACAACAATAATAACAATTGTTACAATAATAAAACAACATTAAATATTGTATTTGAATATATGAATTTACATAAATAATATTAAAAGAAGTAATAAAATCAATACAACACATTTTTGAGCATTAAATATGCATTGTGCATTAAATTACTTTTGCATTTAAAAAATCATTATACAAATAAATATTTCATATAAAACAGTAATAAAATCATCATAAAATAAATACTTATGCATAAATATTTATTTAAACAACAACAACTACAATTATGTCACACAACAAAAATCAATAAATAAATAATTCAGGGACCGTAACTCTTATGACTTTTATCAAAAAAATCAAGAAATAAGAGTTATTTTTGATTTTTATATTTTTAGATAGAAAATAAGAGTTATTTTTTATATTTATTATTTTAAATGAAAAATAAAAGTTATTTTTGATTTTTATATTTTTAAATGAAAAATAACTTTTATTTTTGATTTTTATATTTTTATATCAATAATAGAAATCAATTCAAAATTCGTGACATAGGTACGCGGTACGCCACCTGTTGAAGAAAACTTATTTGTAATAGATGAAAGCTCCGTTGCAAGCTGTCGATCTGTTTTAGCAGACGGTTTAAGGTCAATGGAGATGAATTATTCGTCTTCGGACGACGATGATACTCCTACGACAATAAATGACAGCGTCCGCAAAGCTTATTTTGAAATAGACAATTACAATGAAAAGCGTTTCGATACTTCTGCTAATTTATTGGAATATTGGGAGAACAAAAAATTTGTGTTTCCATGGCTTCGAAAATTAGCTTTAATTGTTCATTCTGTACCTGCCACTCAAGTCAGTGTAGAAAGGTCATTTTCAGCATTCAGATTAATATTGGGAGATTTGAGATATAATTTATCTGAGGAACATTTAAAATCAATTATGATGGTAAAATTGAACACCTGAAAACGACCTCTTAACACTGACTTGAATGGCAGCCAAAACTTATAAGCTATTTCTATGCATTCATGTTTTTATAGCTGATAATGGATAAGTCACATAATAAATTATATTCATATAGAAATTTGAATGAAGCAGCATATTATGATACATACGGCATCAACAAATAAATAAGAGGTTTGAATTGATTTTTATTTGATATAAAAATATAAAAATCAAAAATAACTTTTATTTTTCATTTAAAAATATAAAAATCAAAAATAACTTTTATTTTTCATTTAAAAATATAAAAATCAAAAATAACTTTTATTTTTCATTTAAAAATATAAAAATCAAAAATAACTCTTATTTTTGATTGTTAAAATAAAAATCAAAAATTTAAAAATCATGCAATATGTTGGATGCATTTCGCCTAAGAATCATGATGGTGTAATTAAAAGTTTTCTACGATGTTCATTTATGTATGATTTATTTCTTCAAAAATTGAAAAATAACTCTTATGTCCGGTCCCTGAAATAATTTAATGCGTAAAGACTTTTAAAGACAATTAGAAATTATCAGTTGTGTGTAAATCTAAATCAGCCTGATTTTCTTTGTGTATAAATTAAATGCAAACATAAAAATGTTTTGGTCCTATCGACCCGGATGTATAACAGTCCACTATAAGAAAGAAAAGAAGTAACAAGCTAAGAAATCCAGAATAAAAAATAGTTAAATAATAAAATATTAACTCATAGAATTAAAGTTGCATTTTTGTTTTCATAATTTCTGACCTAGACTAGCTGAACATATTTTTTGGTCACATTAGGCAAATATTTATTAAAAAAAAAGCGTAACCTCTTGTTTTAGCACAAATTTATTTGACGTTGTTTACTCTAACAAGAGTTTTGCAAGATCAAACAGCATCAAATAAATTCAAATTAAATTTTGTTGTGTTAAATATTTGCTGTGTGTAAACAAACAAGTTCAAATATATGTTATTCAGTGGTTACCTCTTTTTCGGCAAATATTTCCCAAGTGTGACCCGACCTTAACAGATTTCCCTGTTTATTTAGTAAAATCTACAGGGTGCCCCGATAGACTAGGCGATAGAGTGCCGGACTATCAGTCAAAGGGTTGCGGGTTCGATGCCCGCCAAAGACTCTGGGTAGACCAGTCAGACATATGGAGATAAGTCACACATTTGTAGACGAGTCAGACATATATAGACTAGTCAGACATTTGGTAGAGAATCTAAGGCATCGCAATGGACTATACTGGGGTCTGGGTGAGGGTGTGAGGTGACTCACACCAGCCTTCCTACCTAACCTAACCTAGTAAAATCTACTGTAAGCCTATGAAAGCATAAGAAATCGGCTCAGTTCCATAAAAATTAAATCAGTCCCCTTTAAATGATCTTTATTTAGAATTGCATTTCAGAAACATTTAAACAGCTTATAAATTTATTCAAATTTAAATTACTAAATTATTCTCAACTAATGAATATTAAAGACATTGGTTGTTTGAGTAGCCTTTTGCCTAAAAAAAACACCCATAAAATAAATTCAATGGTGCTAAACCACATGATCTAGTGAGCCAATTCTGATCACCAAAACCAGAGACAAAATGTTTCATGCAATTATTTAATTGTAGTGGCTGACTGCCATGACGCACCGTCTTGTTGCAATCACATGCCATTATAAATCAATATTATCCAAGTTTGACAAAAGTGTCTCGTTATCACACAACAGTCACTGCTTGACCAGCCTCATTTTCGAAAAAGTTTGGTTCAATATTACTTCCACCCCAAAATCCGCATCAAACCCGGTGACTTTGCCAATGCATTTATTTTTATACAATCACATGTGCGGCAAATTGTGGCAATTTTAACGGATGACTTTGCTCGTAACTCTGACAGCAAAAATTTCCTTATTTTTGAAAAAAAAAAACAAGGCTTGACTTTGTCATTCCATTGATTACACATCGAAATATGGTTCATACATCCAGAAAAGTTTATATATTCGGGCTTCTTATAAAATTCTATGAACATCTAAGCTTAGCTTAAAGAATTGCTCTGTGAAAATTGGGACTTATTGCTAATGAATTCTGCAAGGTGAAATTGATGATGATACAATATGCACAAAAATCACTGCCCATTGATCATATAAGATTTAGTACTCAACTGTAGACTTTGACTTGTATGCATATTTTCATCCAGAAATAAGGCTGATTTATTTCTACAATATGATTTTCAAGCAAATTGCCAAAAAAAACAAAGAAAAGTCTTTTTCAAAAATTGTAAATAAAAATCAAAAATATAATTTCTAATAAATTCATCAAAAAACGTAGTTGCATTTGTTATTTTACCCCAATAAAATATTACATTTTTATTTAATTGAAATTTAAATTGTATAATTGTCATAAGTTTTCAAAATCTAATTAATTTCTATTATTATTCTTTCTTTTACAGGTAAGTGTTTCTCAATTTTATATGAAAATAAAAACAAACAGAGCTGTCTTCCATAGCTGAGATTAAGGTCACGACATTTATTCATAATATTGATTCATGAATAAAGTTTAGTTGGAGAAATTAAAAAAAAAAAATTAACAAAAATTACTTTAAGATGAAAATGAAAGAAGAGCACCTAACAGGTAAATTTGTTGATTTTTATTAAAACTCTAAAAAAATTTGAACTCCATCACATATTATGAAAATAAAAATTGTGTGTCAATGCTTTAAATTGTTACAATTCAGTGAAATCGGTTTGCAAGTTGCTAAAAAACTTAATCTTTCTAATCTTTGGTCCAATAAGGGGCAGTAAATTGATTATACATCCAGCTTTATGTACCTTGTTGTTTGTAAAATGACTTCTCCCTAAAGTAAAATGAAAATAAAAAATCACACAAGGCAAATATTTGATGAAATAAAACATATTTGAACTTCTACATTTACTTCGAAAATTTCTTTTTTTTAGGACAAGTCACAATAAATACAGTCAAAACTCGATATAACGACCTTCACTATAACGAATTACTCGATTTAAAAATTTTTTTTTAAATCCCCTAAACGCTCCATAAGATTTCATACAAAATAAACCTCTCTATTACGAATACATTTGTCAATAGCCTCGTTATAACGAATTTTCATTCACTGCAGACCAACGAAATAGAAAGAATTATTTACCTCTATTTAACGAATTTTGTCAACTTACAACCTTTGCATAACGATTTCCATCAATTAATCCAAATTATATGAAACAGATACACACAAAATTATTGTGTTTGCAACGACAACGTCTCCAGCAAACCTACATTCGTAGACGACAGTAGCATGCATTAGACTAACGGCTGAAATATTCGAAGAAAAATTTATTGTTGCCAAGAGCTTGTACGCTTGTTGCAGCAGTTGTTGTTGCAATCTAGCTAGTTAATCACTGACTCAGACACTTTAAATCGATGTTCTTTGATGCTTAGTAAAGGCTGTTTTCATAAACGCAGTATGCAATGCTACATTTCATTGCATAGAGTTCATAATAGCATTTAGAAATATAATTTAAAAATTTTTGTTTTAAGATTCTCTTTAATAGCCCAATATCTTTATATTTTAAGTGATAAAAGTTTTTAAATTATATTCTAAATGCTATTATGAACTCTATGCAATGAAATGTTGCATTGCATACTGCGTTTATGAAAACAGCCAAAGTATTAGCGGAAATCGTTCGCTATAACATGGTAAGCAGATGATGATTAATATACAAAATTTTTTATTACCTCGTTATAACGAATAGAAGTGCAACTTCACCTCGATATAACGAACCTCATTGTAACGAATTATTCGATATAACGTTTTTTTTTCTAATCCCCTTAAGATTCGTTATACCAAGGTTGAACTGTATTCAGTTTTATTTTATTCGATACATCAAACAAATGTGTGGTAAAAAATTGTGCCATTTTTGAGTATATACAGTGTGGAGGACAAATAAGTGCATGTTAGTTTTGTGCATTAGTTTGCATAGAAATAAAACTAATAACAAAATTATATAAAGTTTTCATTTATTTTCTGTTTAATATTTAACAAAATAATTTATAAATTAAAACTAAAAAAACTTAAAAGAAAAAATACATACCAAACGAAAACGACTCGCATGGACTTAATTTTCTACCATTAAAAAACTTTAGGAAATGATAGTAAAATACTTTTAATATTTATACCAAAGCCCGGTATTTGGCACCAACTTTTCAATTAATTTATTTGCTCCTCCCAATGGGTTGAAGTTAATTGGTGTTGTCCCAACTGTATCTTCACGATTAACCATAAATTTTCAATCGGATTGAGGTCTGAACTTTTTACTGGCCACAGCATCAGAAGAAAATTCTGTTTACTAAGCCAATCTTTCATGATTTTGGAAGTGTGCTTTATGCCACCATCCAGCTGAAAAGTAACTTCATTTACATCATAGACTTTCTTATCTACTTAATCGAGAAGATGAATTTGCAAAATATGCAAATAATCTTCTTTCCTTATTATTCCTTCGATTCTTTGCAATGGTGAGATGGTGGCACCATGTAAAAAACAACACCCTATATTGACATTCCTCCCACCGTGCTTCATTGTTTCCTCAACATGTTGTCTCGGCTCTTTGGCGCCACCAATATTGTTTAATGTTGGGTTGAAAACGATTACATTTTGATTCATCTGACTATATTACACGTTTCCAGTCATCTACTGTCAAATTTCTGTGCTCTCTAGCAACCTTTAACCGTGCCTTAACATTTTTTTTATCTACAATACAGGTTTTTTTAAGATGAGAAGTAACCAATATCGCGAAGCGCTAATCTTGCTGTCCAACGTCTAACAGATTTGCCTCTTTCTCTCTAGATGCATCTTTTGGTGTTAAACACTTGCCTCTTCTTATTTGTGTTATCATGAGACGTGCGTCCGCATTCGCTAATAGCTTTTTGCGATCTCTGATTTGTGGTTTGGAAAGAGTAGAATGCCTTTTTTGGACTCACTTTCTTTAAGCTATTACTCACATATATTTTGCCATTGCTAAAATATTGTCCTTAATGGCTCTTGACAGTTTCTTCAGTATTTATTATAATTTGTTTTATAATATGATTTGTTGGATAATTTGCAAAAAGTGTTTACCACATGCAAATAAAGTAATATTAAACTAACGATTTTATCAAGTCTGAAGGAAAGCAAACATATAAAAATCTAACGATAAATTTTTATTCGTTTGTACAAATATTTCAACAGACACACGTGCTAGTTTTTTTTTTGTATGAATTGTTTAATTCCCAAAAATTATTATTTTCCACTTTATATTGTAAATTATTTTGTTTAGCATTAAACCTAAAAATAATTTTCGTTATTAGTTTTATTTGTATGCAATGAAAAAGGCAGAAGGTGCAAACATGTAGTCATTTGTGCTACCCACTGTATAAGCCATGTCTTATCCAACTTAAAGTGACAATGGACTATTCAATAGATTATATGGAACTATTTGCTAAAGTACAATATGAATAAGCTTAATGTGAATAAACAAACTTAGAGCAAAGGTGATCATTTCATAGAACAATTGCTTATTGGCCCAACCCACTACTTTGTTATGCTCTTTTAATTTAGTTGTCTTTCACATGGCAAATGGTACACATGCTTAGCGGATGCTTTGAATGTTTTTTTAAAACAGTACGTTAAAAAATTATGGTACCATTACGAGAATTTTTTGTAATCTAAAATGCATTTGGTAATTCTCAATGCCTTTTGTGTTATAAAACATTTAAAGGTCACTGGGAAACCCTTTTTTTTAATTTTCAATATAGGTTTAAAGATTTTGATTTTCAAGATAGGTTTAAAGATTTTGATGCGCTTGAACCCTTTCTTGATCTTTTTAAAGCCCCCTTTAAAGTTGAAGTTACAAAATATGAGTTAAAAATACAAACGGAACTCAATATTTTGCGAAGCGAAATAATTTTTTATTATTTTTTAAACCGAAACAATTTTTTACGTTTACTATTTTATAAAAATCGATCGTTTACTTTTTCGTTTTACTGTACCTTTAAATTGGTCTCATTTTCTCACCAATACATAAGCACTTAAATTTTGATCACCTATGAGTTAGAGACATTAACTGACTTTACGCTAGATTATCGGGAATATATAAAGTAATTACTTGATTAATGTTTGTATTACAAAGAGTATTTATGTCCCTATTGACCCAAACATACATACATAAATTGGAGTCTGCCTCTAACAGAGACATTAGTGAAAATACTCTCTAAAACTATTACGTGGCTGCTGGTAAAACTGCATGAAATCTCCCCAACTTTAATACTATACATGTATCCCATGTAAATATCTTTCCTCACAACCTTGTTAAACCATTTAACTATGTTTCCTAGTTTAATTTTACAACTTAATAAAATAATTTTGGGAAATGCAACAATATATTGTGCCCGTTGAAAGTTTCCAACAAATTCTGTTGCCACTCAAAAGGAGAATAAGTTGAACATATTTGTTCAAATTTCATATTATAACAACAATAAATTTTTTTAAGAGGTCGAAAAAATTATTACATAAAAATTTTATTTTTAAAAACGCCCTCATAAATTTTATATAAAAAAAAAGAAAAAAAAAGCTAAACTTTACACTATATTACAGAAAATGTTATGACGACATATGTTTGTGAATTTGTTTAAACAAATAGTGCAAAACCAGCAACAAAACTAAGCTGCTTAATAGAAACAATTTTTCGCAAAAAAAAGCTTAAAAATAAATTGTAACAAAGTCATTTTTAATAAAAACTATGATGTCAGTGTGTATAAAATTTCAGAGACTTTAATGACATTAACAAGCCTGCGTTTATAATTTGAACAGCCAACAACGACTGGCACTGCTGTTGCTGCTGCTGCAGCAGCACAAGTCAACGAAAACAACAAAAACAACAACGACGACGCATTAGGGTAAAATGCCACCAACCAAAGCAACAACATTTGTAGCAAGCTTATTGTATGTGTATGACGATTGTAAATAAGTTGAGTATCAGTTAAAACTTATATTAAGTAAAACTATGCAACACGTCATCGCCACCTCCAACATTAAAATACCAGCAGCTACAACAACAAATGTTTATAAACTACAACAACGACAATAAATTTAAGAAAAAAAAAATATCATTGTACAATTTAACTGCTGCTTAACTAACAACTTTATGCCATATTAGAATAAGGTCATTGTAGCCAGTGCATAAAATCTGATTTAATGTTTAATAGTAGTAGTGGTTGTAGTACGATTCTGATATCCCAGCAAACAATTTATACAGCTATTGCTTAAATTCTGGCATAAAAAATTGTATCACATAAAGGTTTTAACATTTACTTATGTATAATTCTTTTGCATCACAAATTGTTATTGATTTATTAATTAAATAAAACTGCGAATTACTCTTATCATAATCAGTGTCATTGTTTAGATGGTTTGCACTAAGTGCTGAACGACATTTCGTTGCTTATACCAAAACTCAAACATTAAATTATTGTCGAGAACTATAGTACCACACCAATTTAACTTTGCCATGGCCATAGCTCAATATTATTGAACTGATTCCAACTGAGTGCTTTGATACCAAACCATTGCAGTATTTAAATCAGGGGCTTCCAAAAATTTTTTGTTTATGTATTAGTGAGTACGAGAGAGTAATAAAATTGAGAGAATGTATTTATTTAAAGCCGCAAAAAAATGTTAGTAATATACATATTTTATAATTTGCTATGTATGTTACCAAAAGCATTTTTGATCGCACAATATTTTTTGAGTGTCATCATCTGTTAACCTGAAAAAAATAACATAGCATCCGCTAGACATGTGCACTTGTCGAAGTCACATCGACGACTGAATTGAAGAGCATAAAAATATGTCTTGGTAGTGGTAGGCTCAATTGAGCTATGAAATGGAAACCCCTGATTTAAATCATAGGTCGGCATCCTATAGCACAATAGTGCAGAGAGCACTTCACACATACGCTTAATCTCTTTCATTCAGTCGTCGTTGAGACAGCAATGTGTGCATATGCGGCGGATGCTTTTATATTTTTTTCAGAAATACTTCCCAACAAACATTTAAAATTAATAATGAATTACGAAAAATATTTTATAATTGATAATGCATTTGGTAACATGCATGTAATCAGCTTTTGAAGTATTAGAAGTTCCGTTTGTATATCAATCTCATTGTTAATTTCTTATATGTTACGGAAAATACATTGTGAGTGTATGTTTCGTATCTAAATTGTTTTGTATAATTTATATAATTATGTTTATGTTTGCTGGGTAGTTTTCTCACACACACAACCTCATTTTACGCTTTGCCTACCTCTGATTTAAATAATAACAAGAAGCTAGATGGCTCCAAAACTAAACCGAATAAGAAACAATGTCTGTGAATTTTTATAAACATCAAAGTGACAAAAGAGCTGCTGTCCAGATCACTCTAAATAGCTTGCCAAACACATTGTCTTTTTACTAAAACCCGTTTTCTCAATGTGTCGACAAACTGCCTGTTACTAAATGTCGACATAAATTTATTAGCCTGATAATATGTCCGTTAGCAATTTTGGTTTTCTCAATATACCGACAGAAACATTATTTTCATTTGGCAATACCTCTCAAAATTTGTGTGAAAATTGAGAACTCTGTCAGGTAGTTCGGTCTGGCATGATAAACTCTTTCAGCATTCACTTGGAATTCATGTTCTTCGAGTTCATCCTCCATCAAATTAATGTTTATTCCTCTATTAAACATTTTTTCTAAAATCTATTTAATTTTTTTACAACAACTCAAGGTATTGCCACCTAAAAATATGAACAGCAGTCAACTGACTGCATTTATCTGTACAACAAATAAATAATCGGCAGATGAGGGCTGGATAGTTTTGCGACAGAATAGAAGCAAATGAGACATTGAGAAAACCAAATTTCTTTAATCGGCAGTTTTTCGTTGGGAAAAAAGATAATCGCCTAATGAGAAAACAGACCTAAATCTATCCATTTTTGTATATTTATATTCTGGTTAGCTGCAACATAACATAAAATGTTGGTCCCGGTAGCTGTTTGAGATCCATTTTACACACACTTTACATACAAAAACACGTTTCTGTCTTTTATTTTCTATTTAATATTAAAACTAAAAACATTACGTTCAAAGCAAAAAAAAAAAAAAAAAACTAAACTAAAAAAATCCGCATGTACTTAATTTTGCATCATACAAAAACTGATGAAAGAATGATGGTATTTTTTTAATACAGTAGACGCTCGGTTATATGAACTAATTCAAACATAGCCTGTTCACTAAATGGAGAAGTTCACATAATCGAGAGAATATAAAATAAGTAATTCAAATGTGCAAGAGAAGTAAAGCTTGCGCCTTTGTCCAAGCTTGCCAAAATGTCACTTTTTTCAGATAACGTTAACACCTTGCGCTTCATCTTCGATGCACTATGTAAGAAACACTAATGATCTCAAAAGACAACCACTCAAAACTCAACAACTCAACACTCAAAACATTAAAAAAAAAATCAACGGTTGCAGGTTCTTCACTTATTTCGGGGAAAAACATACTTCTAATAAGGCAAACATTTAAAAAAGCTCCTCCAAATAAGTTGCAATTAATCGGTATTGTCCCAACTGTCCCTTCACGAATGACCAAAATCGGATTGGAATCAGCACCTTTTGTTGACCACTGATTGAAAAGAAAATTCTGCTCTCTCTGAGCCATTCTTTTACGATTTTGGGCCATCATCCACTTCAAAAGTAATATAGATTTACAAAATCTTTCCTCAATATTCCTTCCATTCTTTGCAGTAGTCCGAGTTGTAAGCAATCCCATATCAGGACATTGCTCGCAATGTGCTTCATTGCTGCCTTTCCATGGTGTATTTGAATTATCTGGACTGTTCGGCGCCAGCAATAATGTTTACTGTCGATGCAAATCGGAATTAAAACGACGCAAATAGGTTAGCCGCAATTCGGGTCTCTAGTGTAATTATATGTAAGTTATTTTGTTTAGCAATAAGCCTAAAATAAGTAATAAAAAACATTTTTCAATTTGTTTTATTACTTTTATTTATATGCTATAAAAAGTACACTCTTTTGTGCTCTTGATGGTACGATAATGCCAGGCATATTTAAATTAGATACCAAGTCATTCAATGATCATTATTGCAATACTAATACTTTTGTGTATTCCGAAATTTCTAGAATTTCTAATATTTACTTTCTGTTGCACAATCCTCTCATTTCAATTAGTAGCACTTTAATGTTTATTGGGTTATCCGGACAGTGGCATAAAAGTCATTTCTACTTGCGACTGCCTTACTAAGTAGTAAATTACAGTACATAAAGTAGAATTTAAGTAACTATTGTAGTTTTAGTAGCAGTAGAAGTTCCAATAGTTGCAGTGACATAAGTTGGGCCGTTGTTGTTGTGACTGTTAATAAAGCAACAACAATTAAGACGCCTCGATAACCATATAAAGTCATAACACACAAAAATATCTCTATATATTCCTTAAACAGTATTTTTTCCATCCCAAACAAACCAAAAAAAAAAACACAAAAATTACACATTAACAGATTGTTTTCATATCTTTTGTTTTAAGTTAAAACTTATGTTTCTACAGCAGTAAACAAAATGCAAAAAAAAACCTTTAAAACCAACAAAACATATGGTTAAACGTACGAACAATACTGCATAACTGAATTTGGTTTTAAGTTGTCATTTATTAATGTGCCTGATATCTCATGCTAATCACGCTTGTTCCAATTTTATTTTTAATATTTTTTTTTTTTTTAATTTTTCTGTTTTCAAGCCCCTCACACTCTCTATTGAATGTAAAAAAACAGCAACAAATAAATAGTTAAAAACACTAGTAGTAACAGTAGCAGCAATAAAAAATACTCATGGATTGCGGTTGGTGCTGGTGCTGGTGATGATGATGGCGTTGACAACGATGATGCGTTGGCGGTGGGGTCATTTTGGTTAAATATCATTTAGAGTCGGGCTTTTTTTTAAATTCATGCAACTCCTTTTATTACATAAAGTTATTGTTGTTTTTTGTTTTCGTGTTTTCTGTGCTGACTGACTTGACTGTTGGTGTTTTTTCGCTTTTTGCTTGAATTTTGGGTGCAATTTTCATGTAGATTTCGGTTTCATGTTAATGAAGTCAAGGCGAAATTATATCGGGGTTTTTGCATTTTTTAATGTGATTTTATTGTCATTTAAGTGGTTTGCCCTACACTATGTATATTAAAACTACAGGAAATTAATATGGCCTGTAAAGAAAACCGAAACTAATAGCCTGTTCAGCGATCTCGAACGATAAGGTTCGCTTAGATAAGACTTAAGACACAAACTTTTATCGTATCTATTTTTTTACTCCATCAATTTTGTTTATTCCACAATCAAGTTTGTGTCTTAAGTCTTATCCAAGCAAACGTTATCGTTCGACATCGCTGAACAGGCTATAAATACGTAAAAGGTTTATTAAGAGGCTATCAGCCAGCCATGCTACCTATTTCATGGGAAACTTTTTGTTTGACTGTAGTGTATTTAAAAGTCTGTTATTATCTTACTTAAAAAAACTATCTTTGGTTTATGTGCATTTGTATTTTTTTCTTTTTTTTTTTTTTTGGTCAGAATAGTGTATTTGCTAAATTGTCGTTTTTTGGCCTGCGATTTGTGGGAGTCGAACTGTCACAGATTTAAGATTTAAATTAATTTCTTGTTTATTTGTTAATTTTAAAGGCTTTTTTATTTATTTATTTTTTTTGTTGTTGTAAATTATCATTAACATTTAAACACGTTATATTTCAAAAACGTATAGCAAATGTTGCATGCAAACAAAATTTAAGCCTACAACAGCATACTTGCAGCAAATTAAAAAGAACCACAAACATGTGTAAACTTAAACTTAAAACTTAAACTAGATAAAGATAAATGAATGAATGAATAAAATAAATACTAAATATTTACATATTTGGCAGTAAGAACTTTAACTGGGTGCAGTGAGAATGATACAAAAGTTTATTGATTATTTTTTCCACAAGTTTGTCTTTTAAAGTATTTCAAGTTTAACAATTCAAATATTTGACCTGAAAAAATGCATTGAATTTTATTTTTGTTTAACATTATTTGATTTTAAAATTGTCAACTGAAGGGAGTTAAGTTCACCTTTTTCACCAAACACCATCCTGTGTATAAACGAGTGGTTGGGTGTGAACTGGGTTTAGTTTGAAACTTTTCTGCTGTAATCGTTTTTCAATTGAATTCAATTTACATGGGGACTATACCAGTGGCACTGTGTGTCTGTGCAACATGTAGCAATGTTAAGTGAATTTTACACCAATTTTTGTATATATATATATATTTTTTTTTTTTTTGCATTGTAACAAGTTAAGTGAATTTTGTTTTTAACAATTGCAGCCAATTTGTCTATAAAATTTCTTTTAGTTTTATACATCCTGGTGGAGTATTTAAAAGGCTTGAAAACATGTGCTGCAATTTAAGTTGAATAGAGTTGTAAAATTTAAATGAAATAAAGAATTAAGCGAATTTAACACAAAGAAAGAATTGATAATATTAACCACAGGAATTGTTAAACAACTTAAAGTTAAAATAACTATCAATATTTAAGTTCCAAAAGGTTTTCCGTTGTTAGTTCTTACTTTTTTCATTCCCAACTCCTTAGTTAATATGCTAAATTCTGACACTTCACTACCTTCACAATTACATTTCAACTCGTTGTTTTAAAGTGCTGATGTCATTGCAAGCAAATACTTGCTAAAGTCGCTTATAAATACTATATGTCATTTCTTAAAATATCATTTTAACTAATTACAAATTATGACTTCAATCCGCTTATATTTACAATTACCGAAAAAACAAGCAGTTAGTTTCGTGTTTCTAAAATAAGTTTAGTATAAACAAAAAATAGCAATTATTTCTCTTTCACAAATTAAGTTTTTGTAAATTGAAAAATTCAACAAGTTACATTCGCACTTATTCCGAAAATTTGTATATCATTCAATTGATTGTTGTATCACTGAATACCCCTTTGTGGATTATTATCTTTCCAGTTTACTAAAGGGTGTTTTTTTAAGATGTATAGAACTTTGGAATTGAATTAAACAAAGATGATTTCTTTTACTTTATTCGAAAGATAATCTTTTGACATTATAATTTAAATATGACTTTTGGCATATGACTGGCTTGCACGTAGTCTAATCTGCAAGTCCAATTTTGCAATAACGCGACGAATGTTGTCCTCAAACGAATCAATCGTTTCGGGCTAATCGGTGTAGACTGTAGATAACATATACACAAAACCAATTTGTAATTAATATTACAAATTAACAAAATTTAAGAATACCGAGATGCAGATTACAAAAAAAAAAAGTAAACAACGTATCGAATATATGGAAGTTTTAAAATATAATCAATTGTCAACTGGCTTAAAGAGTGTTAACAAAATATCACACTTTAAAACGGGTCTTAAACAATAATTAGAGATGGAAATTGAACTAATATTTCTTAATTTTTAAGAGAAAAGTTTTTATTCAGGCTACTAGTTCTAATAATTAAGAATACTATTGTAAAGTACTGGAACAATCGGCAAATTGGAATGCATTTTCTACCCGGCCAAGGGCGTCTTCAGCAATCTTCATTGTCCACTATCACTCTGTAAATATCATCTATTTAACTCACCGTTTTTTGAGAAATAGAGTTCACGAATTATGATATTTCTTTTTAACGTGTTCTGAGTTAGAACGAAATTTACGTACATTTACAATGTGTGTGTATTCTTTATTATTGTTTATGAAATTTGTATTATTACAAATTTGTTTTTGCTTTTCTTGCTGCGTCTACCTTTTTTGTAGATCAATAACAGCAATTGTATGTATGTTTTGTTGTCATTTCTCCTCCTTTTTTGGTTGATTGAGTTATTTTTTGTAACTACGAAAACCGGAGATGGGATGATGACTACATACTTTGATACACCGCGCCATGGTGTTTATTATGTTAATAATTAGAGATGGAAATTGAACTAATATTTCTTAATTTTTAAGAGAAAAGTTTTTATTCAGGCTACTAGTTCTAATAATTAAGAATACTATTGTAAAGTACTGGAACAATCGGCAAATTGGAATGCATTTTCTACCCGGCCAAGGGCGTCTTCAGCAATCTTCATTGTCCACTATCACTCTGTAAATATCATCTATTTAACTCACCGTTTTTTGAGAAATAGAGTTCACGAATTATGATATTTCTTTTTAACGTGTTCTGAGTTAGAACGAAATTTACGTACATTTACGTACATTTAGGTCTTAAACAATATTTTTATAATAATTTAGAATCTCTTCTAATGTAAAATTTGTTACTGTATAACTTTACAAATTTTAAATTATATTTGTACATGTTTATTTGCCAACTAGGCCCTATAATGCCTTAATAGAGCTATAAGTTAATTATTTACACAAAAAGTACCTACATAATAAAAAAAATTAAAATTAAAAAAAAAAGACTAGAGACTTCACATATCCCCACAGAAAATAGTCAAGCGGAGTTAAATCGCACGTTGTTGGAGGCCAATTCACGGGTATGAAACGTGAAACTATGCGTTTACCAAATATTTTCTTCGAAAAGTCAATTGTGGCACGAGTTGTGTGACATGTTGTGTCGCCTTGTTGAAACCATAATAAGCCCGAAACTATTGCCTACTTGGAGGACAAAATTCGCCGCGTTATTGCCCAAATACGGCCACAAATAAGACCTCCAGATTAGACTTCGTCCAAGCCAGCCATGGCGGTCATATGCCAGAATTCATATTTAAATTATAATGCCAAAAAAAATTATCCTTCGAATAAAGTAAATTTCATGTCAATTTAAAGAAATCATTTATTTCTATGCCAACTCAAAGTTCTGTACTTGTAAAAAAAACACATAACCCTGATTTTCAAAATAAATTTGCACAATTTGAAAGCGTTGTTCAGGCATCAGTTAAAATGCCAAACCAAACTTAACTTGACGTCACTTGACAGATGACAAAATGGCCGCCAGTTAAAAAAGTGTTGCCAACTTAAAGCTCTATACAGCTGAAAAAACACCGTATATAATAAACACACCGTAAAGTACCTTAAACAAGTTCAGCTAAATTCTGTTAATTCACTCTTATTCGAAAATTTTTATAAAATAAAATTTAATTTCTCATTGAGTTCCACTTTTGTGGATTCTTACTCTTTGAAGTATAATGCACCTAGTTCTGTTTTTACATGGTCTTTTTTTTACACAGTTTTAATATAACACGGTTTGAAAATAAATACATTTAAAATTTTTTTACATGATTTTATTTTATTTAGCACGATTCAAAATCTTTTGGGCTTAAATTTTTTTTTAATAAAAAGGGGAATTCCCTTTTTGTGGATACAAGCAAAATTCACTGGTCAGAGCAATTTTAAATAGCACAATTTTAGGAGAATTGTATACAATCAAATGAACTTGTCATACATACATTTTTTACATTACTTTTAAGCCTAGAGTACATATGTAAAGTGGGTGGCCAAATTATTAGTTACATATACAAAATTGTTTAGTTTGAAGCCGTATAACATTTTAAAATAGTGGAAATTTATCCTTTTATTTGTTCTTTTAGGTAAATTAAGTGTTTTTAATTCAATTCAAAATAAATTCTTTTGTTTTAAAAATATATATTTGAGGAAAAGAAATATTACAAAATTTTTGAAAAAAAAAATCCTAATATTTCGTAGAACCTTTTTTGGCATCAATTACAGTTTGCATGCTCTGAATGCATTTTTGAACATTTTCTTTTAGTTCATCATGATGCCAGACTTTAATCAATTTAATCAAAATTGCATATTTCACACTTCAGAGCAGGATGACAGATAATGATCTACAACTGCACTCTAATGTCACCAATCATTGTTGACACTGCACAAAATATTTAACAGTATTACCAGAATTAAAATACGAAAACATATGGTAGAAGAAATAAATTTATATACGTATTAAAAGCGGTTGAATTTTAATTAATAAGTGTAACTAATAATTTGGCCACCCACTGTATATTTTATTCTTTAATAAATATGCTTGTGTGAAAACACATTGTACATGTGATTAAATATTATAAACCTGAAGAGTTGTTCTTAAAAAATCCTTGTTTTTCACCAATTTCAATAGGATTTAGAGATCAGGAACCAATCACTACTTTTGCATACGATCACTGTCTTTTTTTACATGATTTTTTATTACACGAAGTTTTGCGGAACCAATTACCGTGTAAAAACAGATTTAGGTGTATAATAAAAAGTGCATAAAACATAAAAACCAACGCAATATACCTTACATTTTGTTTTACTTAATTTTAAATCTAAAAGTTGTACTGTTTTTTTTACTCCTTATATAAAACTACAAAAGTAAATATTAATACCTTAAATGTTTTAAACGTTTTAACACCTTAATTAAATAAAATAATTCAAATTCTTTCATGCCTTCCAACAAAAAAAAATACACACACAAAAATTAAAAGGATCCTTAAAAAAAACGCGCTGAAAAAAAGAAACAAATATTATAACGTGTTAAAAAGTTAAAACCACTTGTGTAAGATTATGTGCATTTAGTAGCTGTGATAGTGAAATATTTTTCATAAGAATTTCACGTGAAGCAACACAAAAAGCAGCATGTACTTGCAACTTGTTTAACTTGGGGAACTACAGAAGACCCTAGAGATGAAAAACAAACCAAAAAAAAAAAAATACATATACAAAAACAAAACATTAGACAAGAGACAAAGTTGTCTGTGCTGCAACACTAACACTCAAACAAACAAACAAACAAACAACAAGAGGCAACCAAAAAACCAACAAAAATATAAATAAATAAAGTAACAAGCAAGGCAACAACTAAACAATTCTTGAGGCACGCACACAAAAATTATTAAATAATTGAAACAACAACTGAGTTTTAGTTTACTTTATGCTGATGTTGCACTATGGGAAGAGCAGGCGGGGTTAGGTTACAGGAAAGGAGATTTTGTAAAAACTAAAACCAGCGTTATATTATTTGTTCTCCTATTGCAACGAAAAAACTTGTTTACAGTTGAATAGAATTATAAAGAAAGTACAGGATTTGTAAGCAGTGTTTATATTTATGATGATACATTTACAAGTGCAGATAGTTTGCCTTTATACTAAATTGTTTTTGGCGGTAGTTTTTCAAAGTATTACAGCAGCAAAAACTACAAAACAATTGTAAACATACTCGTTCGAGTAAACATAAGTATGTACAATGTACATCTAAAGGACGGCTAACAGAAACTGGTCACTTTCAATTGCAACTACCAGGCACTGAATAATAATTAACTAACTCTAGGATATTTTGGCCACCTAATGAATTGCAACAGCTATAAAGGTTACAACTAAATATTATTATATACATTATAATATTTACTACAAGTACTAAATATTTACTCAGTTGTTAAGTTAACTATAGCTGCAGCAGTTTAACAATTTTATTGCTTTATGCGATTAAATTTAACAAAAAAAAAAAAAAAAAAAGAAAAAGGAAACACTTTATTTTAGCTGCAATTATTATGGCGATAATTTTGTGTACATATTCTGCACTTGCTTTATAGTTCCTTGATAAACAATTTTTAAATGCCACTACATTTTATTGTTTACTCACAAAAAAAAAAAAAAAGCAACAATAACGAGGGCAACAGCGGATACATCACCACCAGGCTGGTTGGCGTAGTCCTTGCTGCTTGCAACACAGCTGATAGAATGCTACATTCGCATTTATGGTCAGTGGCAGTGAACATTTTCTTCTGCATTAAAATTGTATTCTGTCTTTTTGTAGGTTACGTTCTTTTTCTTTTTTTTTATTAAGGATCATAATAAAGATGTAATTTTGTTTATTATGGTCAAGATTATCCAGCTTTTAAATTATGTTGTTTTATGCCACAAAAAGTAAAACAAAAAAGCTGATGCTGGCTGGCATGGGAAAATGTAAAATTATAGTTAAGTTCGTGTACAAGCCGCAAGAGAATTTAACCTTTTAATGGTCATAAAATGCATATATGTACATATGCAGAAGGAATGAAAATTACAAGAAGTTGTGTAACATCATTTCAAAATTGAAGGGAGAAAAAATTAATAAACTGATTTTTTTAATTGCCTCTTTCCTCAACTAGAGATTGTTACTGCTAAGCGATAGTTATCAAAACAACTGCAATTACTGCTACTGATATAATCGTTATTACATTTACCTATAAATACCTTGATTTAATACTTTTTACGCGTTTTGGCATAATCTTCAGCCATTTTTCAATTAATACATTTAGAAGCTCGTCCAACTGGGTTGGAGTTAATCGGTTCTTTTCACGATTCTCAAGCGGTTTGAGGTCGAAACTTTTTGCTTGGCACTGCTTAAAAAGAAAATTCTGCTTTCTAAGCCATTCTTTCGCCATTTTGGAAGTGCGTTTTACCATCCAGTTTGAAAGTAACTTGATCTACATCATAGACGCTCTTATCTACAAAATCGGGAAGATGAGTTGGCAAAATACAAAGATAATCTTCTTTTCTCATAATTCCATCGACTCTGTAGTGGTTCGAGGTGCCACCATGATGTTCCTCCCATCGGGCTTTATTCTTTCCTTTGCATTTTCTGGGCTGTTCGACGCCAGCAATATTGTTTTTGGATTCCTTCCAATTTCTGTGATCTCCAACAAACTTTAACCATGCCTTAGCATATTTTACTGACAATGCAGGTTTTCATTTTGTTACTGCTGAGATGTAACCAAATCACGTTCTGCTATCCATCGACCAAGTGGTATAGAAGCATAATTAGGTGTTAAACACTCATCTCTTTTCATTTGTGTTATCATGAGACATACGTCCGTATTATTTAATAGCTTTGTGCTACCTCTGATTTGTGGTTTGGGAACACTGGATTTTTATGAACACTGATTGACTTACTTAAAGCTGTTTAGCTATTTACTCGAGTAGAACAGCTCTTTTTTGTCATTGCAAGAATATTCTCCTCAATGGCTCTTGACAGTTTTTTCATTATTCATTACAATTTATAAAATAATTTTATTTCTCTTGGATAATTTGCAAAAAGTGTTTACCACATGCAAATAAATTAATATGACTTAGAGTCATAAACATAGCAAACACAAGCAAATCTAAACGTCATCTTTTATATTTTTGTGCAAATATTTTAAAAGCATCAAACCTAATAATATAAATGACAAAAAACATTTTTCAGTTTTCCTTATTAGTTTTATTTTTTTGCAAAAACAACTGCACGTGGCATAAACATGAAGTCATTTGTGCTCCCCACTGTATGTCTTATTAAGGACCGATCGTTATATTATTAGGCGACATGTTTTGTTTATATATGAAACATATTTGTGCTGAATTTGATTTGGATGAAGGTCTTATATGAGACCAATGACCATGACTAATTATGGACCGATCGTTAATTGCATATTAGTGGTAAATTAAAGTGTATAAATCAATCAATTCCTATTTCAGGAGCACATTTGTTTGTGTATGATTTCAACCAATTTTAATTGAGCATAGTTTATCTTGCCCACAGGGCAGACGCAAGAACAACCATCATTAAATCGTCTCATAAAGTGCCGATTAATTTCAGTCTTGAACGCAAAGAAACAATATGGTTGTGGTGAACATATTAAAACTTCCTTATATTCTGATTGAATTTTATGGTTGCTGTCTAATTGCAATATTCAACAATACCACGCTCTGCGTCGTTTCATTTTGCGTTTCCTTTTTTTCGAAGTTGCCTCGCTGCTTAATTAGTACTAATTTTCACTGTGCGTCGTCAGATTTTCGAGGTTGCGTTGTTTTGGGTTCGAGTCTTGAATTTTTTTTTTCTTTTAAGATTTTTGCAAAATCTGCAACATCAACTTGAAAATCAAGTTGCGCAGAGAATAGCATTAAGTAAAATGGTATTTCAGACAAAAACAAAAAGCTTATTTAGCTTATTTATAAAATAAAGAGTAAAACACTAGCCAACGATAATGCTAGTGGTAGTAATACAGACAATTGCTATAAGAAAATTTATTTTACGCTGAAAAAAAGCTGTTCAGCAAAAATTGGACTAATTTTTTGTGAAAGAAAGCCGACGATTTAGTATTTTCGTAACCCTAGAAGCTATCTTCGAACTTTACATGATTTGCTATAGAAAATCTTAATTCACTTTGTATCGTTTCAATTTGCGTCGTGTTTGTTAAGAACAGGAGTGCCCAAAAGTTGTTTATTCTTAATTTTTATTTAGTATTTTTTGTTGTAAAAGCCAATACATACAAAGAAATAACACAAATTTTTAAACGGTATCATACGTTAAACAAAAACAAAATCTACATTGACGATCGCAGTCATCAATGTTTACCAGTAGAGCATACGAAAGTATTGTTGATTTGCGCATGCGTGTATAGAGTGAAGTACGACAAAAAAAAAACAAATAAGGCAAAGTTGTTTGTGTATTACGTATTGCTAGTGCTGAGTGCTGTAATGAGTATACAAAATACACATCCTATAGCTAAAGGTTTTTACAAATAGACAAGAGCATAAAGAGTAAGGGCTTGGGCACTCCTGGTTTAGAACGTAACCTCGACGCAAAGTGAGATATTGGTGTAATATGTAGCATTGCAAGTGGTTCTTCTTAATTATAATTTGATACCATGATAAAAGTAAATGTTTATTTTTTTATCATAATATGATGATGTGTAATATCATAACATACATAACATGATTGAACCTAAACATATTATTATGCCAGCTCAAACATGTTTAGAACTAATAAAAATGTATCTATTGTATATATAGAATGAAAAGGAAGATTTGGTGTCAGTTTTTCAAGTGTCTTCAAAGATGTCTCTTATTAGGGAAAATGAGAAGTGAAAAGGAGGCAATATATTAAAACCTTAAAACTTCCGAGTTTTACCCGGAATTTCTATTTTTTCTTTACAAACCATCTCCTGAGAATTTCGAATCAAATAAAAAAATCAGCCAAATCGCTCCAGCCGTTCTCACGTGATGTCATTACATACATGGACTATTTCATTTTTATATATATAGATAAATATAGATGTTTTTTTTAGATTTTTTGAACTACTCAATCTCAGCAACAGTTTTTTTCTTGCTGCCATAGAGATGTAAAAAATTATCTAAAATGCCTTCCCTACAATACTGTAAAGGTAAATTAATGGTTTCTCTCAAAAACTTTCAAATATCTAATGATCTATATTTTATGTATGGCTCATTTGTGCCATACTTCAGTTTGATCTAAATAAACTGTTCTAGTTTTATTTCCCCTCCAAAAACAGACACTAGGTCATTAAGGTGGTCAGGTTACTAAAGGTTAAAAAAACAAAAAAAAAAAAAACAATTTAACTAAAACCGGCAGCTAGTCTTTTAAATTTATAAAGCAATATAAACCAGAATATTCGTAGATTTAATGATTAAACGTTAAAGATTAAATTTTTTGTTTTTTGTTTACTACAAATATATCACTCTAATAAAATTATGCAATTTTACCTCAAAATAAATACAAAAATAAAAAATAAACTGCGCAAAATGTGTGCCGGTCAAAGCCATAAAACTATAATACAAGTACAAGTAATAATAACTGCAGTAATATTATTATTATTATTATTATTATTGCCAGGTTGTAACCAAACAAAAACTAACAAAAGTTTCTTGTAGATTTTGGCCAAAGAAACAAAAATAAAAACATATGGTCAACAAAACATAAAAAATCATAAAACTTATCTGCTGCTTGCAACGCCATCTGCAACCAATAAAGTAACATGCAGCAACACTAACACCAACAACAACACATCATATTTTGTATAGATTTTATATCATGTGTAGGTCTCCTCCGACTGACTGATACTACATGTTTGTACCACGGGGCTACATTGTTGCTGTTTTGTATTTCTTTTGTACGTTGCATGGTCACAAAAGTTCGATAGATGGAAAGATATCATAGACAAGAAACAAACCAAACAAACAAACATGATGCCAGTGGCAAGTTCTATTTCGTTATTTTTTTTTTCAAATACTATTTTTTCACTTCACGTTAAATTCTGTTTTGTTTTGTTTTTTTCTCCAGACAAATTTCGTTATTTTGATGTTGCATGTAGTTGTTGTTGTTGTTGAAGTTTTTTTTTTTTATGTGGAATTAAAAGTACCGTGTAACCTGCTGTTATTATTAGTGGCCACTAAAAATGGCAACAACCTTCGGTGCAACAGATTATTTGCACACGTTGTCATATAAACTTTAAGTAAAGTGTATACATGTGTGTGTGTGTCACAGTACCCAGCATACCATTCTAGGAGCGCTCCGAAAAAGGTGTCAGAAAAGAGTCCAACAAAAGAGCATTTTCGTAACGAAAGAAAAATTTGCTTGTTACTGTCCTGAGTCGGCACGAAGTATGACTCAGAAATTCTACTTAAGTATGTGTGTACCAAAGCATTGTTGTCCTGTTATTTGTGCTTTGAACAAAAAAAAAACATAGCTGTACCACAAAGAATGATAAAAACAAGATTACACACAGCCCAAGAAAAACCTCATAAAAGACTCTTTTTCTGACATTATCTAAGAGCTCTTTCAGAGCCCAAGAAAAACCTCATAAAAGACTCTTTTCTGACATTAGCTAAGAGCTCTTTCTGACGGTCCATTTTCGAATGTAATGACCCTCTTTTCTGAAGGTTTTCGGAGCAATTATGATTGTTATTTGGGCTCATAAAGAGCGTTAACGCTCCGAAAAAGGTGTCAGAAAAGACTCTTTTCGGACTCATATGGCTTGCTGGGTTAGTTTTGTTGTAGTATTGAACACTCATACACTTACACTTAGTAGTTTTTAACCTAATAGGAAAAAGTGCCAACGAAAAAGGCAACATTAAACACCAAAAATTCTACAAACATTTTGATTGCCTCAAAACAAGAAAAAACAAAGTAGAAAACAGAGCTTAGCGAAAACTTTAAGTACGAATAATCATGTTAATGTTTTCATAAATGCAACGGCACACACATGTAAAGTTAGATGTTTTTTTTGTATAACTTTGTGCGGTACTGCAGCACAGAACGGTGGTAAGAAGGGAATTTATTTCGACCATTTCCTAAATGACCGGTTTTACTAGTTAAAATTCTAGACTGCTGTATACCGTTTGCATTACCAGGAAGTAGTATGGTAATGGCTGACATACTATTTTATATATTGAATGCTCAATATTATTTAATACATATAATTTTGAAATTAGATACTTTTACCTACTGTTTCTATATGTTATCCAGTAACACCCAACAAACCCTTAAAGCCATAGTCCAACACACAAATTTGTTGATTTTTGACCTGCATCACATAAGTGGTCAGGTTGCATATATCCACATATATACATAAATATATATGCTTATGAATTTCTATGTGTGTACTCAAGTATCACTGCAGCGATATATGATTGTATGAAATATTTGCAACTATTTAACAATTTTTGCTAGTTTTACAAAATTTTTACAATTTGAAGGCTTATGGCAGGCAGGCAACAGAAAACATTACAAGATAAATATTATTTTGTAGCAAATTTTTATAACGAAAACTCTCGTTTATGACCGTGTTGTGTGCATTAGTGGCTGTTAGCTGCTTGTATGTATGTACTTGTTGTAATTGTTTAATAGTTGTTTTTAAATGGTATTTTATCCTCGAAATGTAAAGTGTATGTTTACCGCTTACTTTATAGATTCTGATTCACATGCAGTTTTGTTGTAGTTGCTGCTTTTATGACTAAATTTGTAATTGTTTGATTGTTGTGTTGTAGAGTGTGAATGTGCATCAGAGATGAGAAAAGTACTTATGAAAGCTCGTAAGTACTTTTGTGCCAGGTATTTTGTTCTGTTATAATCATAGCATGAAAATGTCCTGAATATAGGGTTCCCAGATTCGATAAGTCCATTCGAAAACCTCTTTAATGACCATACAATTCTCAAAAATTTTGGTTTTCAAATAAAAGCAGATTTGATTTCAATCATGGTGTAACTATACAAGGTGTGTACAAATCAGCAACAAATACAAAATAATACAAAAACAACAGGCATTTTGTGTATGTAAAATAATATACTACTGTCAAAAACACTTGAAAAAGTATTTCTATTGACATAAGTAAATTGTAAACAAAGTCAGTCAGCTGTGCTACTGCACTCACCTTGTATAGTTACACAATGATTTCAATTAATTATTTTTGAAAGAAGTGCTTTTACTCAGATTACTTAGAGATTTCAGATTTAAAACCAGAACGTTATTGTGACGGTAAAGACTTCTATAGAGTGTACGATTCGTAATGGTTTAGATCTAATTTTTCTAACAAGATATTAAGGGTAGTCATGATATTATTTAAAATTGCCGTTTGTGCAATTGGGCAAACTGCAAGACTTGTTTCATGAAGCCCCTTTGTAAGTTTTGTGGAATCTAACAACGTCGGTTTGTGTGAAACGTCAATTCAAAAATAAATAAAATTAACTTAAAAGTTTTGTTTTAAAAAAGATATTTTTTTAAATGCTGAAAGAGTAAATTACTCAGAGTTTTTGAAGAAGTTACCTTTTATGGTAAGTTAACACTTGAATATTTTGGGTATTTATAGATAATCAATGTAAGGCGGCAGAAGAGATTTTGGTAGATTTCATTTATGTTCTTGCAGCTGGAGAATATTTTCGCTATGCAATAACATTTGCTCATCATTCAGTCCAGAAGACACACAATTTTCTTATCGATGTGTTGCCTACTAGTTCAGATGAGAGCAGATTTAAACAAATTGTTTTTCATGGACCTCATTCTTGAGACAGAACTTACCTCTGCCATCTTAAGGCCGAACCATAATGTGCATAAACTAGCTTAAGCCAACTTAAGCAACTGTGCGAATACACGTAAAACGTATATTAATGAAACTTATCGTCAAATATCATTTGCTTAAGCAAAGGGCCAAACTGAACGCACTTTCATCATCTGATTTTTGATTTCATTAAAAAAATTAATAAATAAATTTGTGTTGATTTTCTTTTCTTTTTTTTACTGCTACAGCAAGCAATAGAGCAGCACAATATTTGCATATGCTGCCTTCTTCGCTTATAACTTTAAAATAAAAACTTGCACAGTTTACTTGAATAGTGTGAGTTTACTGGTTTATTGGCCCTAAGGGCTTAAAATCTATTGAATAAATAAATATAAAACCCTATATAGAGTATGCGCAAAACTAGTTTTTAAAAGTGTGCGCTAGGATTTTATTTGAATACCAACATTTTTAAGAGATTTATGGTCGTTAAAGTAATTTTCGAATGTGGTCATTATATATGAGTTATGACGAATTATGGACCGACCATCATAAAATTTAGTATAACTATTTATATATCTATAAGAATTATTTGTGTCGAATTTTAACCTGGTAACTATATTCGTACCAGATGTATACACATTTAAGTGAATTTTAGATGTGGATTTTATATGGGGACTACGATCAAACATGGACTGAACAAAACAAAATTTCATTTTGCGATTTCTTTGTACATATACATTTAAATATACACAAAAATCATTCCACAAAATTTTGTGAATTTCGGTCCATATTTGACTATATCCCTCATATAAGGTCCACTTCCGAAATTAACTTTAATACATACTAATATGTATCTTAAATATACCGTTATTGAAATTCAAGCAATATAAGCCTAAGATACATAGAAATAACATTAGTGGATATCTCACGTTATAATCTTACTCTTTTTTATACTGTGTTTTTTAACTTGTTGTGAATATAAATTGTTAAATTACAATCAAGAGTATTATGAAAATCAGACAAACTCTGTAAGCTATAGTAATAATTGGTAATTACATCAATTATAAATGGCCAAAATTAGATAAAATTTCGAAACATTAAAAACAAATTATGTTGGTCGTAAAATTGTCTTTCAAACAATATTTAAAATATTAATAAAATTTGCACTAAAGGCCCAACCATAATGTGCATAAGCTAAGATATTCTAGTCCTATAGCCAATGTAGTTTTTGTATTCCTTGTTGCGTTTAGGTGGAGGGTATTAAAGATTCGGCACCGCCGAATATTATACTCTAACTAAGTCGTTCATGATAGTTAAAGAAATTTACAGAAGTGGGCTATAACAATTTTTGAGTATGATTTGGTTTTATATACAACATAATTTCTATTATAAATTTAACATTTATGGCCGATAAAGTACATTTTATCTAAATAACTTCAAAATTGCGACCTGTACTTAGCGCACGAATGGATAAGCTTAAGAAATAAAAAACGCATCCTTGGCACCAACTAAAAGAACTGCACAGATACTTTTTATGTCAGAATTGTACCAAAAGAATTGCAACTTGCTCATAACTGGCATGAATTCATACATGTATAAATATTTATGTGTGTAACTGTGTGTAAAAAGGTCTTCCAAAAAGGCGGTCAAAATGCCAACAAGAGCACATTATTTTATAAATTTTAAATGAACGAACATATAGCCTATGCTGCTGCCACTGTTATACGTTGCTGGCGATGATGATGATGATGATGGCAACGTTTGAACAATTTTTGACCAAAAATAGTCAGTCAAGTAAAAATTGTTTAGCTAGTGCAAGTAGAGTTTGTATGTGTGTTAATGTTATTGGCCAAATTTACCTTTAGTTTTGGAAACGTTTAAATACAAAATACATATATGTATGTCTGTCTGTCTGTCTCTCTGTCTGTCCATTGTCATGTAACTTTGTTTAATGTTTGACTTTTAGATACTAAATATGGCTTGTTTGTTTCTTGTCTATTTATTTATATGTAAGTACCTGTGTTTATACAGCTTGTTGGCATCAAAAATATACATACATATTGTAAAGCAACTGTCTGTCCTTCCGCCAGTCAGTCATTCAGTCCAAATATCACCAAATATACTTAGTTGTGCTCCAAGACAGCCAGCCAGCCAGCCAGCCACGTTATTGCCCAGTTTGCACTTGCGCAAACCAAACAAAAGAGCAAGAAAAAAAGGTCTTAAGACAGGTTACCCGTTGTAGCCTGCAGAGATTTAACCGTTTTGTTACTGTTGTTGTTGTCGTCGTTTTCCTCACTTGGCTTTTCATGTCTATTGTCAGTTATAAAGTTTGAAATTACGAGTATTAGTTAATACTGTAGTTTTATTTTACCAAGTTTTTTTTTTCTTTACCGGTGAGACTTTTAATTAAACTTTTGATTGCAGTTGATGGGGATTTTTCTATTTTTTTTACAATTATTTTTGCTGCGTGTGGCTTTTATGACGTTTTCCTTAATAATTTTCAATTTTCCATTAAACAGGTTAATGTTTTTTATGGGTGTAGTAATTTGTTTTAACGGTCAGTCAAATTAAGAATTTCATTCGCAAATTGAATTTCTCAATAAAAAAAGGAAAGGCAGCCAAAGGAATTACTTGCAGGTGGATTTTTAATGATTTTAGTTGTAAATTTTAGACCTTTTAAAAGTAAATGACTTGATGGTTTCTTGTCTAATTGTATTATAAATAAATGTATGTATATTGACGCACTTAAAATGGTTTGTTGTAAAACGATTCCCTTATTTTATACTCAAGAAATTCTAAGTGTTTAAAACACTCTCACGTCCATTAATTTATTATTAAACCTCAGCAACGTCGCCAAAACAGTTGCTAAAAATCGCCAAAAAATAAAAAAAATCCTAAAAAATGACCCCAGAGTTAAATTTTCAAATAAGCATTTTATATTCCTTTTATGATGATTATAAATAAAATTTATTTTTACTTTTTGTCAGTTTATTAACGTGTAATAAACATAAAAATAAGATCAATATAGTTATGATATCTACGTATGTATGTACATCCATATCGCTGGCTTAACATGTAAAGGCTCTAAGTCCACTTTTTTTAGAAATTGAGATTTTGATGCAGTTGTGTTCAATAAGTAAAAATACATCGATTACAACAAAAAAAAAAAATACAGTTATATCATTAGTTGTTGTTGTTTTGTAGTGATGAGTAAAGGCGCTAAGTCAAATTTATCACATCTTTGTGTAATATCTCACTTCTTCCAATGTTGAAATATCAACTGTTTCGCGCCAAATAGTCTGAGAGTCTAACTGACATAATATTATTTCTCATTGGTTACACTCTCTCAACACTATTGACAGTCATGACATTAATCGTCATGATGTTACTTATTTGGATCATTCATTTTTTAAAAAATTAACAATGTACAATTTTGTAAAAATATTCGCCCCGGCCGTGGAAAAGGCGATTCCAAAGTGACGGACATTCGAGGAATACAATACACACCAAATGGTGAAATTAATTTCAAACTTAGATTTCCTGATAAATGGAAAAATCTCCACCAAAAAATAAATGAAAATTTAGTCGCACTGGAGTGGTCGGATTTACACAAACTTCATCAGGAAAGAATAAAAATAAAGACTAGAAAGTTCGAAGACTTACAATATCTAAAATCCACTTTGCCTACAAAACACCATAAATTTTATGACGATTTGCCATACGAATAAAAATTAAAAATTTAAATTAATATTACTTTTTTATAACAGTAAATGAAATAAGATTGAATAATTTTTCTTTTCATTATGTACAAGTATATACAAATATCGAAATCGAAATTACAATAATAATGTTAAGCTAGATTGACACGATTGAAATTTTCTTCAAAATGCTTCAAACTCATGTAACCAGCAAAATTTCTGCAAAATTTATTTATTTAATAACTATTAATAACTATTAAATAAATAAATTTTGAAAAATTTTTGCATTTTGAGGAGCAATTTTGAAGAAAATTTCAATCGTGTAAATCTATCTTTATTCATATTTTTGAATAAATTCTGTTTCTTTTTTTTACAATAATCAAAACAAATTTTAACTTTAATTTTAACAATAAAAAAGCAACAAACGTACACTTTCATTGTAGTAAGTAAGAAATATAAGTTGAGGCAAGTTTTAAGAAAAAGATCTAAGTCCATGAAAACATACAAACTAAACAACAGAAAAGGCTCTAAGTCCAAAAAAGCTTTTATCTCGGCAAATACTTATTTTTTCATTTTGCTTTGACGCAAATAAAAATCAAAGAAAAATACAAAAACAAATTGCATTTACAGATTTCAAAAATGTTTCTTCAAAAAAAAGTCTGATTGTTTTTTGTCATATTGTAAAATATGGACTTAGAGCCTTTACATGTTACGCCAGCGATATGTACTTTTAGTTACCCACATATGTATACTTATTTATTACTTTACTTCGTATTTTAGGACAAGACACAACAAATATTTAGTTTTATTTTATTTGATGCTGTTTGATCTTGCAAAACTCTTGTAAGAGTAAACAACGTCAAACAAATTTGAGCTAAAACAAGTGGTTACGCTGTTTTGAGTAAATATTTGCCAACTAAATATTTGTATAAATAAACGAGTTTAAATATATTTTATTTAGTGGTTACGTCTTTTTCGCCAAATATGTATTTGCCAAATGTGACCGTACCTTAAGGCTTTTAAAATTCTACAAGTCTAGATCTCTCAATAACTTGTTAGGAAAACCGTGCATGTTATATCACAAATTTCTAAGCCCTCTTAAGATCTTTAAAACATACTTTCGTAAGAATTTCTACAGATTCTTATAGATTTTTCATTTAAAAATAACAACAATAATTCCGAGAACTGATGCGAGGGCATCAGTGTTAAAACAAAAAATAAAAACTTAAAATTCCATTTAAATCACATAAAAAAATATCCATTTGTAGTGAAAATTCAAACTAAAACTGTAGATAAAATTTAAAAATATAACTTCATTTCTTTTTTTGTTTTAAAACTCACATTATTTCGTCCCTTTATACACTTTTAGTTGCAAGTTCATATTTAACTTTTCAATTCAATGGTCTGTATCAACAGGTTGTAATGGCAACAAGTATGAGTTTTTGACATGTACGTTTGCTTTGTAATTTTTTATTATTGCCATCATTATTTTCATGACTGTAACCTGTCATAACAATTCAATATCCTGCGGAGCAATTGTGGTGAACTCTTGTCATTGATTTTTCATCATACAACAACTCATGCTATAAGTATTGGCATATAATGCGAAACTAGAGACGATTTTTTTTTTGAAAGCCATTTTGTAGTAGAAAAAAATATTTATACGTTGGGAGTTTTATTATCGAACATTGATATAAAACACACAAAATCATTTAAAACCAATATTATTTATCTTAAATGACACATAAAACAATTTGGTTAAATTTTTAAAGTGGCTGATATTCAATGAAATCTAAATTTCAATTTGCCAATATTTACTTGAACCTATAGATAATGAATAGATAATGAAATCAAACAGTTTTTAAGTGTTGTAAAAATCAATTACATTTCAAATTACATAAATAAACTAATCAAAAAGTTATTATTAACTTATTTTCCTAAATGAAAATTAAATTAAAGCACAATATTTAGGAAAACAACGAATTCTTAATGACCTACTTAAAACAGTTTTTCTTACTTAGTGGATAACAATAAATAATATTGGCTATACAATATATAAAAAAAAATATAATTTAACTATTTTGTTTATAAAATTAATTTATGATACAAACATATTTAATCATTTTTAAATGGTAACATCTCTTTCAAGATATGTGTCTTTATATTTTTTCGTTATAACACACTTAATAACTAAAATTAATTAAAGTTTTGAGATAAAAAAATAAATAAAAATTGTAATTCAACTTCAACTCAATTTAAACAAATTATAAAACTCTATGACTTTTGCAGTGTGAAATGAAAATTGACATTTAACACCAACTGAATACTAGAACTCACTTACACACACAGATGAAAGTACCCAGCGGAAAAATTACTAGGCCTTCATTATGCAGGCCTTCTAAAAGACATGTTTATACATTTTAAATCATGCGATACTTATTACAAACTGCCTTCTCTCAGTAATAATTATACAAGAACTTTGTTCCACTTTCTAAACAATTTCATTAGTTGAACAACAAACATGAATAATTTTGCATTTATTCCAATATTAATCTCAATATTCTACAACTATATGAAATAATTTCTAATATATAAAATTATAACCTATTCCTAAAAGATCTCTTAAAAGACTGTATTCAGCAGATCTTCAATTTTTATTTATTTTTCAGTTATTTTAATTATTTATGTATTCATTCTATCAGGCAGTACTTGTCTGGTAGCCTGACATGTCTTCAAATAGCCCTTCTTAAGTATGTCTTTTAACAGTAGTAGCAATTATTTTGCAATGCAACTGGCTGTCCTGGTTTAATATTTATAAAGCATTTAGAAAGGCCTCTTTACTGCATCTTTTTCCCTCTATATACAAATGTAAAATCAGTGAAACTCTTATGTACATAGCACACAATTATTTATATGGAAAATGACAAATGTGAAAAGTTATTACAATACAGCTACACATTACAAAATGTTTGTGTGTTTATTAGACATGTCCGGCTTTTTCACAAAAACATGAAATGTAATTTTTAGTTAATATTTTGAAATAAAGTAAGAGAAATATTTATAGAATTTTTTCGAAAATAAATAACTAAATTCTCCATAAGAACGATATAAAAAATGACATCACATTTTTCAATATTTAATAAGCTCAAAAAAGTCAAAAGTTTTTCGATGTATCAATATCTTCTTTAGTAGCATATCGATGGTCTCATGTAGAAAGGCCCTAATTTGCATATTTGAAACTTTACAGGAGAAGGTAGAAACATAATAGAAACTGTAATATTCAACATGTAACTTTTTTTGTACAACTGCTTATAAAAGCGTTATTTTTTACACTATTGCAATAAATTTTTGTGAGGATGTGTATTTGCGTTAAATGCATTGGAATCGCAAAAAAACTAATTTCGAAAAATAGCGAGTTAGGGCCTTTCTACATGAGACCAACGATATATATATATATATATGTATAAGTACTACTAAAATTGTTCATGGCCGTTGTAGGATGGTACAATTAGAAAATTCCACATGGGTAATTGTATTAAAATGTTTTTGTTAACATTCATCTTGTATACGGTCGTGTTTTTGATAGTGTTTAGCCCCTGGTGGCCGCCCACTGTTATAAACAAAGCAAAATCTTGTAACAGCTGTTAGCATTTACTTAAAGTATTGATCAAGTAAAAGCAACTCATTGAATGTTCTCTGTGTAAATACGCACATAAAGGTGTATCGCCCAAAACAGTGACCGGCATATAGAGAACATGGAATATGAGTAATAATTACATGTTCTGCACATTATTTCTTTATTGAAATCTCACCAGCTATATTTCTTGTGAATTTTATTTGTTTAATTTTATTAATTCCGTTGGCCCTGGTGTCTATGACTGTCCACCACTGGTCTAAAGTTAACTTTACACTAACCGACAGGTAATGTATATATCTTTCAATAAGTACTTCACACGTCTCCCTGATTCTGAAAATACACTAGTTCATTAGCAACACAGAACAAGTAAGTTCTTAAAGTTTGGCCGGAACATGTTTTTCTTGAGCCCCTCTAATATGTACGTCAGCTTTCCTAATACGAAATTTTTTGACAAGTTTACATTATTATTACAAACAAATTCCTTGTGATGTGTTCCCAAACGAATGATTGGATTATATCCATAGATTTTGTTCGTTACTATTTAGCAACAGAGAATCATTTGACACGGAAGAACTACGACTTAAATAAGCAAAGTTTTGCCAAGCCAAGTAAAATTTATCAGCAATTAGTCTGAATCATTTATTCGGCTATCACAATCAACAAATTTTTATAGTGTAATCTTTTCGAAATATTTTTCTGTATTAAAAGTGAAATGAAAATATAATTGAACATAGAAATATTGTTTTAACTATTGACTCGATTGTTTCCCTGTTGAAATAAAATTCCAAAACAAATAATGCTTTGGGTATAATTTATTAAAACATCCCAGATATAAACAAATATATATCACATATCCGGGGAATTAAAAAATTTCAGGAACCCTAATGTATTTATATATATGTATATAAAAGTATAAAGTAATTTTACAAACAACAACTTTGTGTTGAATAAATTTTACAAATTTGCCTGAGTTTTAAGGATTCACAGTCGTTCTCTCACACATGATTACAACTGATGTAATTGTAAATACAGCTACACTTACATGGAAAAGTTTTCTTTACTTGTTTTTCCTACATAGTACGGATTCATCGTTCTGTCGTTGTGGCAACTATACCATACGTCTTCAGGGACTACATCATGGTACAATGATTCAAATGCAATTTAGATCAGGTGTAATACATATATACTAGCAGTTCTTGTGAAAGAAATATTTTTCAGGTCGCCATATTTACAACGTTGGTAATTTTTCAAAAGACAAAAAACAAACTAAATTCAAAAAGAAGAGAGAAAATTGTTATAAACGGGTAGTCAATATATGGGATAATTGATGGCATTTGGGAGCAGTGGCATTGAATGCAAGCTTTTATCGTATATCGGTAATTTGGTTATATGTACATATGTATATGATGTTATGAACACATATAAAGTTCAATATACATATGTATGTACATACATATATGAATATTAACAACAGTTTAACAAAAAAAGAAAAAATTATTTAGAAAAGTTTTAAAAAAAATCAAGATTTTTATGAGACATTGTCATTATTTTAATTTATGTTTAGAAATTTCTTTTTTGAAAATGTTATTATCTGTTGCACTGTAAATAATATCTGTATGTCACACTACCAAGTGTAAAGCGTTTAACCTGTTTCTTAACCAATTATAATTATAATAATTATTAGTAGATTTGATTAACAATTCTCCATACATACTTTATACTTTTTATTAATTAGTAATAATCATTTATATACTTAAGTACATACTATGAATATCAATGAATTTATTAATAACGATTTGTTTATGTACAATATTCAAGATATTTAATATTTAATACCTACATTATTTTTCTGTAATAATATCACAATTAATTTGTATTTATAACCCCATTAATATCAAAAGCCAACAATTAATAAACCCCATAAATTAAGTTCAAACTAAACTAAACACACAAGCATTATAGTAAATAAACTGCATACTAAACAAAAACAACAAACACATGAACTGGCATTAAAACTAAAACAACAATAAAGTCTATTAAACGCATATAAAAACAAAACACAATAAATACAACAGCAAGCTGAAAAAAGAGCATAATTATTGGCGCCTTCGATATGCTTCGTAGGCATAAGACAACAACAACAACAACAACAGCAACAAAAGCAAAAATGCAGTTAAAATATGTATTAACAACAGCAACAACAAACAAAATGTACAAACTCACTCGAACAGTTGGCGATGTAAAAAGCATAAAAGCATTAAATGAATGCATCAACAACTAAAACATCATAATCATCTTTGCAACCATCATCATGAGTATCATCATGATCTTCTGTTACAGTACATATTGACTGAAAAAAGTGAGTTTGTGTGTTTATTAATTAGAGTTCTCAAAACGAGGCTAATTTTTTTTTAATATTGGAAAGATTTTCTATGAAATGCCGAATTAGTTAAAAATGTTTTTAACATATCGAAATATGTATTGGTCGTAGGACCGCAAAAGTTATATACATACATACATATTCCTTAAACTAATTTTTTTTTATTTATTACTAAACACAAAATGCGAAACCATTTGGCTTGTCTACAGAAAACATCCATAGTCTTTGGCGGCAATCGATAGTCTAGCACACTATCCTAGTCTATCGGGCCCCCCATTGACGATCTAGCTATTTCTGTCTGGTCCTAGAGATTATGATTTAGGTTAATGGAACAAAAAAATTGATCGAACCAAAATGTCCCCCCGTCCTACCTTCAAAAATAATTAAAAGAGCGACAGGGCCGAAACGATGAAACCTATCATAAAATATAAGATATGAGATATTTGATAAATATATATATGCATAACCAATTTTATTCGGACTTACCACTCTGAATTTGGGCAGGTGAAATTTTTTGTTAATTTAATTAACCAAAGCCTCAGACTCTGGCAGCTCTCAAAGGGAATGTCCTCCCTAGAACAAATTAAATGGCTGTAAAAAGTGGGACATAAAATCTTGGTATTATTGCAATTCGGGGGAATAAATGACGACACCAGTGCCATTCGCTGCACGAAGCCTGAAACTGGATAAAGTTTATTTATTACAACATGCAGCTATCCAGAGTCTTTATCTAGAGCTAAACCCTGGGAATTGTCCTGACTGATAATTGGTTTAGCTCACTTCGATGAGCACATAGTGGCTGTGGTTTATATCCAAAGATACGCGGGTAGAAGATAATTGATGTTTGTGCTTGTGGCAAATTTCGGACAATCAAATTCGTGTAGCTAACTTTACTTGGTCTGATAATGGTCTTGGCTGTTTTTTTTTTTTTTTTTGTTGTATAGAACTTTAAAATGGAATAAAACAAAGAGGATTTTTTTTAAATTGACACAAAATTTACTTTATTCGAAAGCCAATCTTCTGGCATTATAATTAAAATATGACATCCGGCATATGACCGCCACGGCTGGCTCGGACGTATTCTAATCTGGAGGTCCAACTTTTGATGACTTTTTCCAACATTTGTGGCCGTATATCGACAATAACCCAGTGAATGTTGTCCTCCAAGTGGTAAATCGTTACGGGCTTATCAGCGTAGACTAGCGACTTCACATATTCCCACAGAAAATAGTCAAACCGCGTTAAATCGCACAATCTTGAAGGCCAATTCATGGTTCTGAAACGTGAAACTATGCGCTTACCAAACGTTTCCTTTAATAAATCAATTTTGGCACAAGCTGTGTGACACGTTGCACCATCTTGTTGAAACCACAACTCCTGCACATTATGGTTGCGCATTTGATGAACGAAAAAGTAGCGATCACCATTGACTGCAACGTTCTGGCCAGTTTCGTTTTTAAAGAAGTACGGACCAATTTTTCAACCAGCCCATAAAATTGGTGTGTTTTATGGGCTGGTCAGTCAGTTTTTCGGAATGTAGCAATATCTCAACATACACTTGAACATTATCATCACTTTAAATACGACCGGTTTGTTTATTGAAGTATACATTTAACCAGAAGTAAACGTCATCGCTTAACAAAATTCGCTTTAAAAATCGGGTTCAAAGGCAATCTTGTTTCTCTTCACTAAATCTATGCCTTGATAGGTGGTGCACGAACCATAATTTTCAAATTTGGAAGCGTTGTTCAGACATCAGTCTATTCGTGTTGAAATGGCAAACCAAACTAAACATAAGTACCTAAATCAATTGACAGCTGATAAAATCGCCGCCAGTTAAAAAGTGTTGCCACTAAAAGTTCTATACATCTAAAAAAAACACCCTTTACAAACGTCATTAAATAAGTATGTACTTAAATAAGTAGCTATATATCAGATACTAAATAAGTCATTACTCTACTGCTTCTAAGTAATAAGGTAATCAATAGTCATTGTAAAGTTTAAGTATTCAGTAATTACAAGCCATAAACAAGTTTTTGCTGGTATTCGTCTTCATTTGAAATTTTCCAAAGACTTACAAAGTATACTCGTAAGAACATATGCATTCTACCTCATTAAGAAAACATTAATTTAAGAAAAAATCTCGTTTGAAAAATATTTATACAAATGAAATCAAAGAAAATAAAAAAAACAACTTCAATTAATAAAGACACAATCAAGTATCAACAAAAAAACCAACAACAAGCTGCTTGTTAACCCTTGAATTATTCAGTAATTGCTGTATAAGATTTTATTAATTTGGTTGAACAGAAAAAAAGTTACATTCAAGATGCAGTGTGATATTCACGAAAAAACAAAATAAGAAAGAAAAAAAAACTAATGTGCAGTTAATGTGCAGTCAGTCAGTCATTCATACATTCATTCATTAAATACATATGCAAACACATGAATACCAAACACTTGCATTTAAATCCGTGAATGTAAGAAAATATGTATGTATGTATGTATGGTTGTGTGTACTTCCATACATGAATTCAACAACTCTAAAGCTGGTGTATTGAGCAGAAAAAAACACTAGTGGCAGCTTGTGAAGTAAATTGAAGGTACTCGTTCGTTCATACCCAGTGAGTGTATAAATATAATTTTTCCTTTTTTTTTTTTTTTTGGCTGAGTTTTTTTTTATCAACTTGGCAGTTGGCTGAATCTTATGGTTTTTCATGTTGTACGTACAATACATACTTATTTACGAGTAGGTGTGTTGGTCTATGCGAATTTATAAAAGTGCTAATGTATTTATGGATGGATGCAAGTAAGGGTGAAGAATATTCTTTATACCTATGTACATACATATGTGTGTATGTATGTATGAGCTCATTATATGCTCACTTACTATGAAGTACTTGTTGCTCTATTTTGGAAGCTTGTTTTTTTTTTTTGTAAATTTTATTAAGAGTTTTTCTTATAGTAAAAGGCAAAAGTTTTACAACAGGTTTATTTGAACTTTATGGAGTATTTATACAAGGTGGCGCAAAAGTAGTCCTCCTATCAGAAAATGCTATAAATATTGCGAGGCCCCTAATGTCAGTTCTGGTTTGACATTTGTGTGGTAAACACATGCGAAATAAACGCTACACTGCTCCAAAACGGGGAATATTGCTGACAGAACTGACATTAGGGGCCTGCAAAATTTATAGCATTTTCTGATAGGAGGATTACTTTTGTGCCACCTTGTATAAGAGAAAAACGATTGTTATACAAATAAATGAAATATTATTTTAACTTTAAACGATTAATTTTAAATCAATTGTACCTATTACCTTTTACTTTCTAATCAATTAAAATTTTACAATCGAAAAAATGTTTAACTGATTAATCTTAAGTTGCTTATAATCAATAAATCCAACTGAAATTTAAATTAGCAGCTAAATTTTAACTTGATTTTGAAGCACTGAAATATTTCTAATTAAATAACCGATAAATCGAACAATTATTCAGCCATGTCACAGAACTCAATTCCGATCGAATGTGGTTTTGATTCCGTAAATTGAGTCTTTAGAAAACGAAAAACGAATTTTTTTTTTTTTGAAACGAAACCACTTTAGATTTCTAAAGTAGAATTGTTATTTTTTATGATTTTACACTTATAAAAACTCATACTACTAATTTATTATGACAATTATATAATTAATTTTAATATTTCATTGTTTTTTTAGTTCTCTCATTGATACTTCTATTAAATTTTAAAAATTTCAAAGTTGGTGTCAGCAACAAGAAAATTTTTTTCAAAAAATTACAAAAATTAAAAATATTTACACAGCACTGGAATATGACAGAGGAATTTCTCCTTCGTAGCTTTTCAACTGCGTTTTGATGTTTTTTTTTTTTCATTTAAAATAGCAAAAATTGAAATTCTGGTCATTTTTAGAAAATTTTTTTGACTTTTATTTAAAATTTCTTTGTTAGCGTTTTTTTTTTTTTTTTTTTTTGACTTTTGTTAAACTTTTTATTACAAAACACTAATGTTTTTTGTTTTTAGGTTAAAAATCGAGATCGATCGGAATCTAGAGAACGCAAAGTAAAAACGATCGATTTGCAAATACGGAATTGAAACCATTCCGATCGAATTATGTGACATGCCTGATTATTATTATCTGAAGATTTTCTATAGCAAACCATGTAAAGATCTAAGATACATAGGTTCTAGAATTACGAATATATAAATCGGCGGCTTTCTTTCACAAAAAATTGGTCCACTGTTTGCTGAAGAGCTTCTTTTTTAATATAAAATAAATTTGATATTACCACCACTAGCATTATCGTTGTTTTATGTCATCAAATAAGCTTTTTGTTTTTTTCCGAATTGCCATTTTACTTGATTTTCAATCCAAATATAATGCGATGACTTCATTTCGATCATCAAAGCAATTCTTGTACTTTATCGATTTAGCTGATGTTGCAGATTTTGCAAAAACTTCAAAAAAAACGTTTTTGAAAATCTAACGACTTCGAAAAAACGCAAAACGAAACGACGCAAAGCGCGGTATTTGTGTAATTGAAATTTCTTCTATGTTGAACAATTTCTTCAACAGTACAGTCAATTACTAAAAACCTTATAATCTATTAAACGCCTAAAAATTATTCACATCACTCTCTACTTTGCGATTATTACATGTACATACTTACATATGTACATATAAACCTGAAATAGTAAGAAAACTTTTGCTTATGACTGTATAACTCCAGATACCTTTAAATTAAACCTAAAGCGTTAACGGCAAACATCATTCATACAAACACATTCATTCATTCATTCTGTATTTCTATAATTTTTTTATTCAATCATTCATTTAACACACAGACACACACACATCTTTCTTTAGTAAAATTCTTGTAAATATTGTTCGTTGCTAGTGTTAAGCAGTTTGTGGTTTATTGTTGTTGTAGTGAGTGGCATAGACAAAATCATATGTAGTGCAGCACAACTTAACGGTTATTACACAATTTACAAACATTTACATACATACCTACAAGTATAAAGAATAAAATGCTCATTTCATTTATTGTTCGAATACGAGTACGATGAATGTATACATGATGACTGCACGTGAGTGTTAATAGCTATTTATAGTTTCTGTTGTTGCCGATTGAATGCAGGTAGACTTAGTGACGTTTTAAGCAGCAATACAAGTAAATATATAAACAAACACCAACAATAAACAACCAATAATCATGCAGTCATTCAGTCAGTATTTTATTTATTCATTCATTTGTATTGTCGTCGTATCGATGATTAATAGTTAATAATTTCCAGCTATTTAAACAGTTTTTTTTTATGTAGAATTTATAAATTACAATTAAATATTGCATATGCATTTTTTACATTAACAGAAAGTGCAACGTTTACAACAGCCATAGGTATAACAGAGACATTTTTAACAACATTTTATTGTTGTTTATTTATTACTCTGAATTTGATTATAGCGTATTTTTTTTTCGTTATTGCAATTTGTTCTTGTGACAAATGCTGAATGTGTGGGAAAAATTGTTTGAAAAAAAATATATAATTTAAAAAAAAATAAAAAAAAAGTTAAAAAATATAATTTACGATATATTAATGGTGTTTAACACTTAAGCTGTGTTCACATTGTGTGTATTTGTCATATGGAATGTCACTTTTTCGCATGTCAAATTTGTACATATAGTCTGAACACCTGCAAACAATAGCATGTGTTATTTCTATGTGTGCAATACACATGACATTTTTTATTTAGAACGAGTTCTATTTTCTTGTGACAAACCATCTGACATCAGCTGTTTTTTATAACAAAAATTTTGTGGCGGCAAAAATTAATTGAAATTTTAATAAATATAATTTATAGTAAAACAAAAATCTCTCATTCCATTTTAAAATACAGTTTTATTTAATTATAAATTTAATTTTTATTATACACATACAGCAATCAGCTGTTTTAAGATTTTTTTTTTTTTTTTTGATAGGTTATGTCAAATGTACTTAACATACCAACATTTGAACATGTAAATTATAAACCGTATGTGAAACTCAAATTTCGACATACACATGAAAACACATGTGGATAGAAAAGTGACATTCCATATGACAAATACACACAATGTGAACACACCTTTAATTGTAACAAGGAGTCTTTTTACTTTTTATAAAAGTATATTTCTTTAAAATTTAAACATGAATAATAAACAAATTTTATGCACGTTTAATTACTTGTGTATTCGTTAATAAATAATCGATTAATTCATTTCAAATATATGTATATACCGATTAAAAGTATGCAACCGATTAAACGTTTTGTGACCAGATTTATAATTACTTAAATATTTATAACCAGCTAATCGAGGAATTTAAATTCATAGGCGATTATCTCAAACAATCCCTTATCTCATGATTTTAAAAATCAAATATAGCTGAATTAATCGCATATATTTTTAATCGATTGATTAATTAATATAAACATTTTTTTTAACCGAATTAAGTAAATTTTATAATAAATCTTTTAATAATATTTTAATAATTGTTTAAGCTTCAGGTCTTTTTTTAAATTTTCTTAAATTTTTCTTTTCAATATTTCGCTACGTCTTTGCTTCTTTAGGAAACATTTTTTCAATTTTATAATTTTCTTTTTAAAGTACCAACCCTCTAATCAAACCAAATCGAAACACCGATTAATCGAATAAATTTGTATATTCGATATTAATAACTGGATTAAGGAAATTTTTTGATTTAATAATAAAAAACTTTATGCTATTAATCTCAAAACAAACGATAAGAGTTATTAAAAATTAAACGTTTAATACAAAAAAATTCATTACTTCAGGATATGTTTATTCTTTAATATGATACAATCGCACAATAAACTCTGTAATATTCAAACCAGATTAATCGAATAACCGAGAGATCTTAAAAATTATTTCATAAGGAAATTAAAGTATTTTTCTATTTTAACGATTAACTATTCTGTAACCAAAAAAAAAAGCCAATTAATCGAAAAAAATTCAAACAATTAATCCGCCATTTTTATATGTTCTATATAAAAAAATTACCGATTAATCGCTATATTCCAACATAATATTCGAACTCTTAAATTACTATTTTCTCAAGTATACTACCAATTAAAATGGAATAATAAAATAACTTCGGTATCACAAATGAGTACTTGTTGGTACTTAGTGCACTTGTTATTGCCTAAAAATAAAACTAATAAAGAAAATTAAAAAAAAAATGTTTTTTATCATTTATTTTAGGTTTAATATTGAACAAAGTAATTTATTAATCAAAACTAAAAGTATTTAGCTAAAAGTACTCAATTTGCACCATACAAAAACTTTAGAGAATGATAGTATTTTTATTCCCTTATTCATAAAACTTACAACAGGTTTATAAAGCAAATTTTAATAAGTTTTTATGAATAAGGGGGTTAATATTTAATCCAAAGCCATACTCTCCAACAAATAGTTCAATTAATTCCATTTGAAATATTCTCACCATCGCGCTGAACCCGTTGCCAAAGCTGTTCCAATTAGGTTGGAGTTAATCGGTATTGTCCCAACTGTATCTTCACGATTAACCACAAATTCTCAATCGGATTGAGGTCGGAATTTATTGCTGTCCACTGCATCAAAAGAAAATTCTTCTCGCTAAGCCAGTTTTTTACGATTTTGGAAGTGTGCTTTGGGTCACCATCCAACTGCTAGTCGGTCTTATCTATAAAATCAGGAAGAAGAGTTTGCAAAATACGGAAATATTCTTCTTATCTCATTATTTCTTCGATTCTTTGAGGTGGTCGGATTTGCCACCATATAAAGCAACTCCATATCATGTCATTCCTCCCACCATGCTTCATTGATGCCTTTCATTGTTGTCTTTGAATTATCTTGGCTGTTCAGCGCCGCCAATATTGTTTACCTTCGGCTTGAGAACAATTGAATTTGGATTCATCTGAACAGATTACATGTTCTCAGTCACCTACTGTTCCATTTCAACTTTAACCGTGCGTAACATTTTTTTTTATTTAATGTTTTTACTGCTGAGATGTAACTAATATCGCTGAGATGTAACCTATTGCTATAGAAGCATCTTTTGGTGTTAAATACGTGTCTCTTGTAACTTGTGTTGTTATGAGATATGCTTACGCATACGTTAATAGTTCTTGATCTCTGATTTGTGGCGTGTGAACAATAGAACACCTTTTTTGTCACTTATGACCACTGATTGACTTACTTTAAGCTTTTTAGCTGTTACTCGAGTATAATAGCTGCTTCTTGTCATTGCAAGAATAGTCTTCAATGGCTCTTGACAGTTTCTTCATTATTTATTATAATTTGATTTGTGTAGGATAATTTGCAAAAAGTGTTTACCACATGCAAATAAGTTAATATCAAACTAATGTTTTTTAAGTCATAAACAAAGCAAACATATACAAATCTAAATTTGAAATTTTTAGGAAATTTCTAACCATCGTGTAAACTTAAAATGTTTGTCTTCCAACGTTGTAAGAAAAAGCATAGACAATTTACCTTTTGCTAACAATTTTTCAATGTCAGTACATTGCTAGATCTGACAACATTGTATGATCTGACAACCTTCTATACATAGCTTTACGATACACTTTGATACTTTTGTGCAAATATTTCAAAAGTCATACTTGCGCAAAATTGAGTGCATGCTTGTTTATTTGCCAAAAAATATTATTTGAAATTTTTTGTCTAGCATTAAACCTAAAATAAATTTATTTAAAATTTTTAAATTTTCTTTGTTAGTTTTAGTTGTATGCAATGAAAAGTGCACAAGGCACAAATATGTACTCATTTGTGCTCCACTGTAACTACATTAAGGAACTTCTCTGTTTGAACGATTAAGCATTTGTAACAAAATAACATGATAATGAAAAAGGTGTACTGGATATTGTTCTCATTTCCACTCATTTTCCGATTCTTTAATAAAACTAATGAATATTTAATTCTCTAACTTATCAAGCCCATAACAACAGGTACTTTCTTGTTCCTTATAAAACACTAATAACAATTTTCATTCTCCCAAAATATCATTAATCACAAGTTAAATTAGTCGTAGTGTTTCAAACGTTTGTTCGGTAATAAAACTCGTAATATCCTGCAAATATACCATTTTATTTTTTACTAACAAATGTAACACATAAGTGCCATTGGATAAATGTTATAGTACTTTACAGAAATATCCAATCAATTTATTTCAATTTCTTGCTTTTGTTCATGTTTTTTCTCTCTCTCCTCTCTCTTATTTTTTTTTTTTGTATTTTTATTATTAATATTAAACATAAGAAAGCAACAGTTTTCTTACATCATAATCATCAATAACTGCATTATCGTCATGGTAATCGCCATCATCATCAAAATAATAATAATCATTCATTACTGTTTTTTTCTGTATAAATCTACTTACTTTTCAATGTCAACCTTTTCCAGCTACAAAAACAAATCACACGAAAAAAAGAGAGAAGGCTAAAAAGAGAGTAAAAAAGTGAAAAGAAATGATAACGAACAAAGTCAAACAAACCTTGAGAAAAAAAATAGAGTGCTATAATCGGCTGTGCCGAATCTTTACTACCTTCCACCTAAACGTAATAACAAATACAAAAACTACACTGGCTATAGGACTAGAAAATCATAATTCTGTGTTTTCTATTCAGTCTAAGTGAAAATTTTATTATGATTTTCGATATTTTTTGAAAAACAATTTTACGATCAACAAAATTTATGTTAAATATTTTGAAATTTTATCCAATTTTGACTATTTCTAATTGATAGTTATCGATTCTTACTGTAATATACAGAGTTTGTTTGATTTTCGTAATAATCTTGAGTGTAATTTAAAAATTTTTAAAATTAAAAGAACATTTTTCCATATTCACAACAAGTTAAGAACAAAATATAAAACAGAGTATACAAAATGTGAGGCTTTTGTGTTTGAATTTGATCTAAATAATATTATTTACAAAAGATTTATGGTTGGCATAGTAGAAGTGGACCAGTTATGGACTAATAGCTTATAAATCCAGTTTCCACTAATGTGGTTTCTACGTATTTAAGGATTATTTTGGTTGAACTTCATCTCAATAACGTTATTTACAAGAGTTGTGAGGTTGTTTAGTATGCTCGGAAGTGGACTTAATTCGGACGCTATTGCCAATTATTTACTGACAGCTTCAAAATCCAGTAGCATAATTGCCGAATAACCGATATTAGTATGATTTCTGGATTATAATTACTGATCTATATAAAAATTGGTCCGATATCGATATTTATTAGACATTTTTGTGGGTTTATTTGTTTTTCGGAAATGGCTCTTATATGGCAGCTATGACAAATTATGGGCCGATCTTCTTAAATTTGGAAACAGTTATTTTTATGCATATGAGGATATCTCACGTAGAATTTCAACATAAAAACGGTATGTTTAAGATATGTATGTATGTTAACGTGGATTTCGGGGGGTGGTCGTTATATGGGGTATATAGTCAAATATGGACCGATATTCACTAAATCCAGCAGTTTGATTTTGGCATGTATGGAAATGATCCGTGTATAATTTTGGATTGGTACCGTAAACAAAATTTTGTGGGATGATGTTTGTATATATGTAAATGATCTGTGCGAAGTTTTGAGTCGATAGCGATATTTATACGATATATATAAAGATAAATGGCTATTTCGGATGTGGTTCTTATATGTGAGCTCTGAACAATTATGGGGCGATCACCATAAAATTTAGTATAACAATTTATTTACCTATAAGGATTATTTATGTCAAATTTTAACCGTTTAACATTATTTCTACCAGTTTTATACGTATTTAAGTGAATTTTGGAAGTGGACTTTCGTTTTGCATGAAACTTATTTCTGCTGAATTTTGTATTGATTTTCCAATTTTTTAGGCATTTATGTATAATTGCCATATTTCGGGAATATTTTTGTATGGTGGCTATGAGAAATCATGGACCTATTCTTACTAATTTCCTCACACTTTCTTCTTTTATCGTAAAAACAGCGTATACAGAATTTTATGGGAACATCTGCAATATATTTAAAAAAAAATTGGAAGAAAAATATTTAAAAATATCAATTTTTATGGAGGTTGCCTCATATTTTGGTCAATAACTCTCGTTCTACCGTACCGATTTTACTGATTTTCAATACCAAACTGCATAAAGAGCTACAAACGGTTTTTTGTAAACTTTGTTGATTTCGGTTGTGTCCTTTGGACGTAAGTGTGTTTTACACAGACAGGCAGACAGACAGACAGAAGGACAGACAGACAGACGGGCATGGCTCAATCGACTTAGAATTTCGTAAGGACCAAGAATATATATACTTTGTTGGGTCTCAGATGAATATTTCTCAGTGTTACACATGGAATGACAAACTTATATATACCACCATTCACCACTTATGGTGGTGGAGGGTATAATAAATGAATCAACAATAACAACAACAACAAAACACCGGCAAACTAAGCAACCAACAAACAATGATGTGAAAAGAATCGCTTAAAGGTTGAAGAAGTCTTATACAAATGAACGTAATAATGATGATTTCCAGAGAAGATGATGACGTTTTCATTGAAAAGTAAAAGTTCATTTATATTCTTAATGAAATTTTAACCTGCAAAATAAAAAGCACTGAATAGAATTATATTAACAACAAAATACTGGAGCAGACTAACAAAGAAGAATCAAAAATTAATTTTAAAATACTTAGCAATTATTACAGGCTTGTAAATTCCATTAAATATGTCATTAACAAATGTCAACAGGCAACAAATAAAAGTAGAGATCTCATCTCTTGAAAAACACCAGTGCTGCCACTGGAAATCAACCAAATTGTTTGCCAAAAATCTACCAAATCCGTTTAAAACTCAAACGCATAAATATGGATTAAAATTTAATGATTTTCTATTTAAATTTGCCACAATTGGACAAGTTGTACTCTTTATACAAAAATATCAACCAATCGCACTCAAAGTTTATGGTCAAAATTTCATTAGGTCCAGTAGAGATAAATCTAGGTTTACTGAGAATGAGAAGAGTTGGATTGAATGCGTATAAATTTATAAATTTTCTGATCATCCTCAGTCAACAATGCCTTGTTTTCGAATAAAAAGTGCCATTAGTTTCTTATTTGTTAAAAATTCTATTTACAGCTGCATGCAACTAATTAAGGACAGTAGTATTCAATATTTAAACCGTTGTTTTAAATGTAATATTTGTTTAATTATTATTTAATATTTATTTATATTTTATTTTATTTTATTTTCGTTTTACTTTTTCTATAGAAGCAAAATACGGAATTAAATCCACTTCCGAACGGAATTAAATTCTTGGACATGACTGTATGTTTCTAAATTACTAATGGTTTATAAACTTTCAACAAATTATAGCTGTTTTCAAACATATTTATATATAAATATTTTATTGGTAAAAAGTAAATAAAGTTTGTTTTAATATAACGGAGATCCCGAAATCCTAAAATCCCGAATACGGGGATTAAAAATACCAGTCCCGTTTGACATCCCTACTGCCCATTAAGAAAGTAAAATTTAGTCATTTCATTTTGGGGTAAATAAGTGAGATTTGTCAATCTAAAATTAGACTACTTACTGGCAACGCTAAACTGCCACGGCAACAATAGAACATGCTGACAAAAACCTTAAGAAATTCCATTGTCGTTCGTAACCTTCAAATGTTTTTGTTACTCATATTAGACTAAACACTGCTAATACGTTGATGACGACATCTACCCAACTAGATACTAACTACTATTATCTTTAACAAACTGCACAGATTTATCTTTTGTCATGTGGTATACCTACATACATATGTACATAAGTACATAACACCGTTTTCAGTTTCTCTAGTATTTAAGTGTGTGTGTGTATTTTTTGAATCCTAGTCTACTATTTGTATTTCGTTCTTTGTAAATGTCAGTTTGGTAGTTTGTTGATGCTACTTTAATACCGTTTGTTTTGCTGGCTGGCTGGCTGCGGAGTGTTGCATGCTTCGTTAATTTAAGCCGCTGTTGTTGTTTTTGTTGTACACAGGTAAAATGGTTTTTACAAAGAAAAATGGTGTTGTTTGTAGTCTGTCACATTTGACAGCTCAACATCATGAACAATCATGTTGAAGCATTGCAAGCAGACAAAAACGAACGAACGAATGAATGACTGACTGACTAAATGCAACAAAAACATTTATAAAGAAAACAAACAATCAATTTTTTGTGTATGTAGCTGCTATGCAACTTCCACTGTTAAGGCTGCAACATTACAACCACTGCTTGATAGCTCAGTTTGTAATAACAACAAAAACATAAAATCATTTAGCAAGATTTTTTTTTTTCTTGCCAAATGATTTCTTTTTTTTTTGTGAATATTTTTACTGACATCTATCTGCTGTTGTGGCAACAACAAGTGATGATTGTCATAACATCTAATCGATAATGTTTAACCATATAATCATGTTGTTTCTGGTTCTTTTTGTGTATTGATGTAACCTTAACGATAACGATGACAACAACAAAAACAGGAATAAAAAGACATTGAAAGCAAAAAACAATTTCTATTGTATCTATGTAAGTCCTAATTTACACGAAGCAATTCTTTAAGCTTAGCTGAATACCTCGTGTTACTCTCTTATTCGTATTACATACATACATGTATGTATGTATATATTATAAATGTGTGTATACGCTCAAAAACAAATACGAGTGATTTAAGCAATTATATTGTGCTGTATGAACACCGAAGAAAAAAAAATGTATGAATATTTTCAATAAAAATTGCTGCGTGTAAATTGGGACTAAATACATCGAGATAAAAAAAAATCAAACAACTTCATCAAAAAAAAATTACTATGAAAATGGGAGAAAAATTACTTTGAGTTTTGATTCAGTGGGGCAACAAAAACCAAACAAACAAATAAGTTTGCCAGAAAGAGAGCTCACATTTGTGTGATAATCTTTAATGTTGGGAACACAACTGGGACAACCGACGAATTTTTGGACGCGAATATACGTCACTATAAATAAGACACATTTGTGTATATCGACAGCTCAATGCCAAAACATGCTAAGTTGGAAAATTGAGTTTTGCAGAAAAAGCTCCTAAAGTTTACAGCCGATATCTAAAAACCATATGAGGTAGAACTTTATTGTTTATAACTATTGATTGGACTAGCCAATCACAACCAAAATTTAACAGAATTTAAGTTGAAAAAATCTAAATTCAAAAACGCAAACAAATTAAAAACATGCTAAGTCGACATAGCATGGTTTGGAATTGAACTGTCGATATGAAAATACACACAATAATGGCGTCCGCTGAATTCGTCATACGCGTCGAACTCTTTTTAATATGGTCACACTATCAGCTGTTATACGAAAACAAAAACTATATTTTTCGTCATTATTGTGCTTCAAACGACGATTTTATACAGCGAATTGTCACCGACTAATTTGCCGTTCGTTCCAGTTGTGTTCCTAGCATTATTTTTACTAATTTTCGGGATTTTCGAATATTTAGAGATAAGGATCCAATCACCTATTTTCACCTAAACGATCAATGTCTTTTTTTAGACGGTTTTTTTTACACAAACTTTCCTGGAACTAATTACGGTGGAAAAACAGAATTAGATGGACTGTGATCGTCGCTTAACCGTTTTAATTGTGACTTTAAAATTGTTAATCATTTCATCTTTATAAGTCATATTTGACAAACATTAATTAATCAGTTCAGTTTGCTTCAATTTCATGATTTTATTATTAGTGCTTACACACACAAGTTTACTTTATTAAATTAATTCACTATATAGAATTTAAAGTTTAAATATCCTTTGTGTGGAATATATTCTCAATAATTAGTCCCCAAGTTAATTAATTTCAAATTATATTTTCAATGAGTAGCTACATATGTATACTTTTCCACAAAATCCTGCTCCTTTAACAAAGACTTTAAGCCTTAACAAATTGCCATGCCAATTTAAAGCTACAACAGTATTTACTAGTAGTTAGTAACAATAGAACCAAAATAACAAAAACTCCTAAGAGAATTTCAGGAAATCTATAAAATTAGCAACATAATTTGAGTATGCATATGAAGATGCCATTAAAAGGCGATGCACTTGGCAAGATTTGCAGGAAAAACACACAAGCTACAAAATAAAGCACCTGAATACAACACGTACAATCCAGCACAATGAGGCAGCCATAGTGCTAATATTGGCGCTGAAAAGTATTTTAACAGCAACAGCTAGAACAACGTGGTGTTGCACCAATAACAGTGATTACTATGACGGTTACAGCCGCATTCAATAAATACTATTAGGATGATAATGATGTTGTTGGCAAACAGCTTTTTTATAGGGAAGACGGAAAAACTCAGTTACACTGAACAGTATTAACAACAGTGAGTGAGTTAGTGAGCAGTATGCTTTAAAAAAAAAACAAACAAAACTTTGGAAATTCAGTGAAACTTAGGGAAAGTGTTTGTCAAAAAATATAAACAAAAAACTTGCTGTGCATACCTCCCTTTATTAATGTCAGCAGCATCGTCAATGAAACATTTAGCAAAAGCTTTCAATTTCATGTAACAGAAAGAATGAAATTTGAAATTTTATTGAGTGACATTCCGTTTCTTCGTCAGCAATAAAAATGTTTGAATTACATGCAACAGAAATAATAAAGTTTTCAATTTTATAACGGCAGAAATGAAATAAAGTTTGAATATTAAATAATTTTAATTTGTTTTACAGGATAAACACCACTTAATCTACTTTTTGAATATGTATGATTATTAATAAGAAGATTATATAATTTATCGTTGCTGTATTCGGCATTGCATGCCTAGCCAAGCATGTTTGAAGAGCATGACATGACTAGGGATGAAACGATACGAGTAAATACAAGTACATATCGATACTTTTATTGCGATACCAAGTACTTTTGGTATCGATATTTTACTACCAACTACCAAGTAGGTATCGATAAAAAGTACTTGTATCGGTCAAAAGTACTCGTTACATACAAAAACAATAAGAGCCTGTTCACCGATCTCGAACGATAACGTTCGCTTAGATAAGACTTAAGACACAAACTTGATTGTGGAATAAACAAACTTGATTGAGTAAAAAAATAGATACGATAAAAAGTTTGTGTCTTAAGTCTTATCTAAGCGAACGTTATCGTTCGAGATCGCTGGACAGGCTATAAATATAGTGGCGTCATTAAACAAAATTTGTGAGCTCTGTAAAAATAATAAAAAATTTATTGTATGAATAAAATTAATTGTTATTTTTTAAATATTAATATAAAATAACTCCTGAAGAAGATTACTAAAGAAAATCGAAATATTGAGTTAATTATATATAAAAATAAAAAATCTTTTATAAAAAAACAAAAAGTGACCTCAAGCTTAAAAAATATTTAATAAAAATAAAATATTTAATTTCAATATATGTGCATACATAATATGTAATAAGTTTGTACATATTTACAATATGTAAATTTTTTGATCTCATGAATTGTATTTTTCATTTTATCTATTAATATTTTTTAGCTTTTATTTAGTGTTGCCTCTTTAAATCCGATAAATAAAAAACATTATTGTATTTTTTTACAAATTAGATCAATATATTTCGAACATCTTCTGTTCATCTTCAGGATCTGAATTGATTGAAAATTATAATATTTCTTATATCATTTATATTATAATTTTCAATCAATTCAGATCCTGAAGATGAACAGAAGATGTTCGAAATATATTGATCTAATTTGTAAAAAAATACAATAATGTTTTTTATTTATCGGATTTAAAGAGGCAACACTAAATAAAAGCTAAAAAATATTAATCCATAAAATCAATCCAGCAATACAAAATATTAATCCATTTTATCTATTATTTGTTTTTGTTAAGTTTTTGTTTTTAATAAAATTGAATTTTAAACACGAACTCTTTTCATTTGCTTTCACAAAATAATTAGGTTTATTTTGACCGATACAAGTAAGTATCGATATTTTTCTTACGATACTGAGTAGGTATCGATACTTTATGGCCGATACCATATCGTGTAAAAATATCGATACCATTGTGGTATCGTTTCATCCCTAGGCATGACTTGACAATGTATTGTGGGGCACTTGTCACGGTTTTTTCTCAATTAAGATACATAATTGTTCTTTCTGCCTACATTTTTCTACAAGTATAAATGCAAGGCATTTTGAACATGACAGATGTTTCAAAATTGAACAATTTCATCATAAGCTTTCATGTACAATTCGCATAAATGTAGCTTAATTTCATTAATACAGCATTGAATTTCCTCTTTTAATACAGGCATAATTTCCTAATACAGAGATTTGATTTCTGAATAATTATCAACATTTTAGTAATTGTTCAAGCTTAAAGTCGTTTTTTAAAAATTTATTTTTATTTTCAATATTTTGCTACGTCTTTGTGTAGCTTCTTCAGGAATTCTTTTTTTTTTTTTTTTTTGATAATTTGAAATTTATAAAATTATAATAAAATTTATAAACAGAAAAAATTTCCCGAAAAAGCTACACAAAGACGTAGCGAAATATTGAAAATAAATGTGTGTGCCAGTGGAAAAAAAACGTAATAACAAATACAAAAACTACACTGGCTATAGGACTAGAAAATCATAATTCTGTGTTTTCTATTCAGTCTAAGTGAAAATTTTATTATGATTTTCGATATTTTTTGAAAAACAATTTTACGATCAACAAAATTTATGTTAAATATTTTGAAATTTTATCCAATTTTGACTATTTCTAATTGATAGTTATCGATTCTTACTGTAATATACAGAGTTTGTTTGATTTTCGTAATAATCTTGAGTGTAATTTAAAAATTTTTAAAATTAAAAGAACATTTTTCCATATTCACAACAAGTTAAGAACAAAATATAAAACAGAGTATACAAAATGTGAGGCTTTTGTGTTTGAATTTGATCTAAATAATATTATTTACAAAAGATTTATGGTTGGCATAGTAGAAGTGGACCAGTTATGGACTAATAGCTTATAAATCCAGTTTCCACTAATGTGGTTTCTACGTATTTAAGGATTATTTTGGTTGAACTTCATCTCAATAACGTTATTTACAAGAGTTGTGAGGTTGTTTAGTATGCTCGGAAGTGGACTTAATTCGGACGCTATTGCCAATTATTTACTGACAGCTTCAAAATCCAGTAGCATAATTGCCGAATAACCGATATTAGTATGATTTCTGGATTATAATTACTGATCTATATAAAAATTGGTCCGATATCGATATTTATTAGACATTTTTGTGGGTTTATTTGTTTTTCGGAAATGGCTCTTATATGGCAGCTATGACAAATTATGGGCCGATCTTCTTAAATTTGGAAACAGTTATTTTTATGCATATGAGGATATCTCACGTAGAATTTCAACATAAAAACGGTATGTTTAAGATATGTATGTATGTTAACGTGGATTTCGGGGGGTGGTCGTTATATGGGGTATATAGTCAAATATGGACCGATATTCACTAAATCCAGCAGTTTGATTTTGGCATGTATGGAAATGATCCGTGTATAATTTTGGATTGGTACCGTAAACAAAATTTTGTGGGATGATGTTTGTATATATGTAAATGATCTGTGCGAAGTTTTGAGTCGATAGCGATATTTATACGATATATATAAAGATAAATGGCTATTTCGGATGTGGTTCTTATATGTGAGCTCTGAACAATTATGGGGCGATCACCATAAAATTTAGTATAACAATTTATTTACCTATAAGGATTATTTATGTCAAATTTTAACCGTTTAACATTATTTCTACCAGTTTTATACGTATTTAAGTGAATTTTGGAAGTGGACTTTCGTTTTGCATGAAACTTATTTCTGCTGAATTTTGTATTGATTTTCCAATTTTTTAGGCATTTATGTATAATTGCCATATTTCGGGAATATTTTTGTATGGTGGCTATGAGAAATCATGGACCTATTCTTACTAATTTCCTCACACTTTCTTCTTTTATCGTAAAAACAGCGTATACAGAATTTTATGGGAACATCTGCAATATATTTAAAAAAAAATTGGAAGAAAAATATTTAAAAATATCAATTTTTATGGAGGTTGCCTCATATTTTGGTCAATAACTCTCGTTCTACCGTACCGATTTTACTGATTTTCAATACCAAACTGCATAAAGAGCTACAAACGGTTTTTTGTAAACTTTGTTGATTTCGGTTGTGTCCTTTGGACGTAAGTGTGTTTTACACAGACAGGCAGACAGACAGACAGAAGGACAGACAGACAGACGGGCATGGCTCAATCGACTTAGAATTTCGTAAGGACCAAGAATATATATACTTTGTTGGGTCTCAGATGAATATTTCTCAGTGTTACACATGGAATGACAAACTTATATATACCACCATTCACCACTTATGGTGGTGGAGGGTATAATAAATGAATCAACAATAACAACAACAACAAAACACCGGCAAACTAAGCAACCAACAAACAATGATGTGAAAAGAATCGCTTAAAGGTTGAAGAAGTCTTATACAAATGAACGTAATAATGATGATTTCCAGAGAAGATGATGACGTTTTCATTGAAAAGTAAAAGTTCATTTATATTCTTAATGAAATTTTAACCTGCAAAATAAAAAGCACTGAATAGAATTATATTAACAACAAAATACTGGAGCAGACTAACAAAGAAGAATCAAAAATTAATTTTAAAATACTTAGCAATTATTACAGGCTTGTAAATTCCATTAAATATGTCATTAACAAATGTCAACAGGCAACAAATAAAAGTAGAGATCTCATCTCTTGAAAAACACCAGTGCTGCCACTGGAAATCAACCAAATTGTTTGCCAAAAATCTACCAAATCCGTTTAAAACTCAAACGCATAAATATGGATTAAAATTTAATGATTTTCTATTTAAATTTGCCACAATTGGACAAGTTGTACTCTTTATACAAAAATATCAACCAATCGCACTCAAAGTTTATGGTCAAAATTTCATTAGGTCCAGTAGAGATAAATCTAGGTTTACTGAGAATGAGAAGAGTTGGATTGAATGCGTATAAATTTATAAATTTTCTGATCATCCTCAGTCAACAATGCCTTGTTTTCGAATAAAAAGTGCCATTAGTTTCTTATTTGTTAAAAATTCTATTTACAGCTGCATGCAACTAATTAAGGACAGTAGTATTCAATATTTAAACCGTTGTTTTAAATGTAATATTTGTTTAATTATTATTTAATATTTATTTATATTTTATTTTATTTTATTTTCGTTTTACTTTTTCTATAGAAGCAAAATACGGAATTAAATCCACTTCCGAACGGAATTAAATTCTTGGACATGACTGTATGTTTCTAAATTACTAATGGTTTATAAACTTTCAACAAATTATAGCTGTTTTCAAACATATTTATATATAAATATTTTATTGGTAAAAAGTAAATAAAGTTTGTTTTAATATAACGGAGATCCCGAAATCCTAAAATCCCGAATACGGGGATTAAAAATACCAGTCCCGTTTGACATCCCTACTGCCCATTAAGAAAGTAAAATTTAGTCATTTCATTTTGGGGTAAATAAGTGAGATTTGTCAATCTAAAATTAGACTACTTACTGGCAACGCTAAACTGCCACGGCAACAATAGAACATGCTGACAAAAACCTTAAGAAATTCCATTGTCGTTCGTAACCTTCAAATGTTTTTGTTACTCATATTAGACTAAACACTGCTAATACGTTGATGACGACATCTACCCAACTAGATACTAACTACTATTATCTTTAACAAACTGCACAGATTTATCTTTTGTCATGTGGTATACCTACATACATATGTACATAAGTACATAACACCGTTTTCAGTTTCTCTAGTATTTAAGTGTGTGTGTGTATTTTTTGAATCCTAGTCTACTATTTGTATTTCGTTCTTTGTAAATGTCAGTTTGGTAGTTTGTTGATGCTACTTTAATACCGTTTGTTTTGCTGGCTGGCTGGCTGCGGAGTGTTGCATGCTTCGTTAATTTAAGCCGCTGTTGTTGTTTTTGTTGTACACAGGTAAAATGGTTTTTACAAAGAAAAATGGTGTTGTTTGTAGTCTGTCACATTTGACAGCTCAACATCATGAACAATCATGTTGAAGCATTGCAAGCAGACAAAAACGAACGAACGAATGAATGACTGACTGACTAAATGCAACAAAAACATTTATAAAGAAAACAAACAATCAATTTTTTGTGTATGTAGCTGCTATGCAACTTCCACTGTTAAGGCTGCAACATTACAACCACTGCTTGATAGCTCAGTTTGTAATAACAACAAAAACATAAAATCATTTAGCAAGATTTTTTTTTTTCTTGCCAAATGATTTCTTTTTTTTTTGTGAATATTTTTACTGACATCTATCTGCTGTTGTGGCAACAACAAGTGATGATTGTCATAACATCTAATCGATAATGTTTAACCATATAATCATGTTGTTTCTGGTTCTTTTTGTGTATTGATGTAACCTTAACGATAACGATGACAACAACAAAAACAGGAATAAAAAGACATTGAAAGCAAAAAACAATTTCTATTGTATCTATGTAAGTCCTAATTTACACGAAGCAATTCTTTAAGCTTAGCTGAATACCTCGTGTTACTCTCTTATTCGTATTACATACATACATGTATGTATGTATATATTATAAATGTGTGTATACGCTCAAAAACAAATACGAGTGATTTAAGCAATTATATTGTGCTGTATGAACACCGAAGAAAAAAAAATGTATGAATATTTTCAATAAAAATTGCTGCGTGTAAATTGGGACTAAATACATCGAGATAAAAAAAAATCAAACAACTTCATCAAAAAAAAATTACTATGAAAATGGGAGAAAAATTACTTTGAGTTTTGATTCAGTGGGGCAACAAAAACCAAACAAACAAATAAGTTTGCCAGAAAGAGAGCTCACATTTGTGTGATAATCTTTAATGTTGGGAACACAACTGGGACAACCGACGAATTTTTGGACGCGAATATACGTCACTATAAATAAGACACATTTGTGTATATCGACAGCTCAATGCCAAAACATGCTAAGTTGGAAAATTGAGTTTTGCAGAAAAAGCTCCTAAAGTTTACAGCCGATATCTAAAAACCATATGAGGTAGAACTTTATTGTTTATAACTATTGATTGGACTAGCCAATCACAACCAAAATTTAACAGAATTTAAGTTGAAAAAATCTAAATTCAAAAACGCAAACAAATTAAAAACATGCTAAGTCGACATAGCATGGTTTGGAATTGAACTGTCGATATGAAAATACACACAATAATGGCGTCCGCTGAATTCGTCATACGCGTCGAACTCTTTTTAATATGGTCACACTATCAGCTGTTATACGAAAACAAAAACTATATTTTTCGTCATTATTGTGCTTCAAACGACGATTTTATACAGCGAATTGTCACCGACTAATTTGCCGTTCGTTCCAGTTGTGTTCCTAGCATTATTTTTACTAATTTTCGGGATTTTCGAATATTTAGAGATAAGGATCCAATCACCTATTTTCACCTAAACGATCAATGTCTTTTTTTAGACGGTTTTTTTTACACAAACTTTCCTGGAACTAATTACGGTGGAAAAACAGAATTAGATGGACTGTGATCGTCGCTTAACCGTTTTAATTGTGACTTTAAAATTGTTAATCATTTCATCTTTATAAGTCATATTTGACAAACATTAATTAATCAGTTCAGTTTGCTTCAATTTCATGATTTTATTATTAGTGCTTACACACACAAGTTTACTTTATTAAATTAATTCACTATATAGAATTTAAAGTTTAAATATCCTTTGTGTGGAATATATTCTCAATAATTAGTCCCCAAGTTAATTAATTTCAAATTATATTTTCAATGAGTAGCTACATATGTATACTTTTCCACAAAATCCTGCTCCTTTAACAAAGACTTTAAGCCTTAACAAATTGCCATGCCAATTTAAAGCTACAACAGTATTTACTAGTAGTTAGTAACAATAGAACCAAAATAACAAAAACTCCTAAGAGAATTTCAGGAAATCTATAAAATTAGCAACATAATTTGAGTATGCATATGAAGATGCCATTAAAAGGCGATGCACTTGGCAAGATTTGCAGGAAAAACACACAAGCTACAAAATAAAGCACCTGAATACAACACGTACAATCCAGCACAATGAGGCAGCCATAGTGCTAATATTGGCGCTGAAAAGTATTTTAACAGCAACAGCTAGAACAACGTGGTGTTGCACCAATAACAGTGATTACTATGACGGTTACAGCCGCATTCAATAAATACTATTAGGATGATAATGATGTTGTTGGCAAACAGCTTTTTTATAGGGAAGACGGAAAAACTCAGTTACACTGAACAGTATTAACAACAGTGAGTGAGTTAGTGAGCAGTATGCTTTAAAAAAAAAACAAACAAAACTTTGGAAATTCAGTGAAACTTAGGGAAAGTGTTTGTCAAAAAATATAAACAAAAAACTTGCTGTGCATACCTCCCTTTATTAATGTCAGCAGCATCGTCAATGAAACATTTAGCAAAAGCTTTCAATTTCATGTAACAGAAAGAATGAAATTTGAAATTTTATTGAGTGACATTCCGTTTCTTCGTCAGCAATAAAAATGTTTGAATTACATGCAACAGAAATAATAAAGTTTTCAATTTTATAACGGCAGAAATGAAATAAAGTTTGAATATTAAATAATTTTAATTTGTTTTACAGGATAAACACCACTTAATCTACTTTTTGAATATGTATGATTATTAATAAGAAGATTATATAATTTATCGTTGCTGTATTCGGCATTGCATGCCTAGCCAAGCATGTTTGAAGAGCATGACATGACTAGGGATGAAACGATACGAGTAAATACAAGTACATATCGATACTTTTATTGCGATACCAAGTACTTTTGGTATCGATATTTTACTACCAACTACCAAGTAGGTATCGATAAAAAGTACTTGTATCGGTCAAAAGTACTCGTTACATACAAAAACAATAAGAGCCTGTTCACCGATCTCGAACGATAACGTTCGCTTAGATAAGACTTAAGACACAAACTTGATTGTGGAATAAACAAACTTGATTGAGTAAAAAAATAGATACGATAAAAAGTTTGTGTCTTAAGTCTTATCTAAGCGAACGTTATCGTTCGAGATCGCTGGACAGGCTATAAATATAGTGGCGTCATTAAACAAAATTTGTGAGCTCTGTAAAAATAATAAAAAATTTATTGTATGAATAAAATTAATTGTTATTTTTTAAATATTAATATAAAATAACTCCTGAAGAAGATTACTAAAGAAAATCGAAATATTGAGTTAATTATATATAAAAATAAAAAATCTTTTATAAAAAAACAAAAAGTGACCTCAAGCTTAAAAAATATTTAATAAAAATAAAATATTTAATTTCAATATATGTGCATACATAATATGTAATAAGTTTGTACATATTTACAATATGTAAATTTTTTGATCTCATGAATTGTATTTTTCATTTTATCTATTAATATTTTTTAGCTTTTATTTAGTGTTGCCTCTTTAAATCCGATAAATAAAAAACATTATTGTATTTTTTTACAAATTAGATCAATATATTTCGAACATCTTCTGTTCATCTTCAGGATCTGAATTGATTGAAAATTATAATATTTCTTATATCATTTATATTATAATTTTCAATCAATTCAGATCCTGAAGATGAACAGAAGATGTTCGAAATATATTGATCTAATTTGTAAAAAAATACAATAATGTTTTTTATTTATCGGATTTAAAGAGGCAACACTAAATAAAAGCTAAAAAATATTAATCCATAAAATCAATCCAGCAATACAAAATATTAATCCATTTTATCTATTATTTGTTTTTGTTAAGTTTTTGTTTTTAATAAAATTGAATTTTAAACACGAACTCTTTTCATTTGCTTTCACAAAATAATTAGGTTTATTTTGACCGATACAAGTAAGTATCGATATTTTTCTTACGATACTGAGTAGGTATCGATACTTTATGGCCGATACCATATCGTGTAAAAATATCGATACCATTGTGGTATCGTTTCATCCCTAGGCATGACTTGACAATGTATTGTGGGGCACTTGTCACGGTTTTTTCTCAATTAAGATACATAATTGTTCTTTCTGCCTACATTTTTCTACAAGTATAAATGCAAGGCATTTTGAACATGACAGATGTTTCAAAATTGAACAATTTCATCATAAGCTTTCATGTACAATTCGCATAAATGTAGCTTAATTTCATTAATACAGCATTGAATTTCCTCTTTTAATACAGGCATAATTTCCTAATACAGAGATTTGATTTCTGAATAATTATCAACATTTTAGTAATTGTTCAAGCTTAAAGTCGTTTTTTAAAAATTTATTTTTATTTTCAATATTTTGCTACGTCTTTGTGTAGCTTCTTCAGGAATTCTTTTTTTTTTTTTTTTTTGATAATTTGAAATTTATAAAATTATAATAAAATTTATAAACAGAAAAAATTTCCCGAAAAAGCTACACAAAGACGTAGCGAAATATTGAAAATAAAAATATTACTAAAAAATTGATAATAATAAAAAAGGTCAAATAAAGTTATAAAATAATGATAAAACACACTATCTAGAGCACCAATACTGATCAACGAAACATGATAGTTCTGGACCTGCAAATATTTTAGCCAGTTATTGAATTGTTTCCAATTTAAGCAGAACGCACCTTTTAGCTAGAAGGTGTTATGGAGCTCAGTACTTAGCGGCTCCATGTTGGGCTTTTGCTACCAAATTTGTTATGATTTTTTCAATATGGTAGGATGGTATGGACTGACTTTAATTTCGTTAGGTTTTTTTTCTACCTTTATTTATTTATTGTATCTTCAGTAAAAAACGAACTAACAATAAGTTTTTCAAATCTTATATTTAAAAAATTTCAATTATTAGTCCAGCCAGTGCGGGACGACAATTGTTTGACTATTGTTTGTTTTTTTTTTATTAAGTTGGCATTCTTCCTTCTTGTCTTCGGCTCAGATCCGCTGTATCCCTTCTTCTTAGTCGAATATAGCCACTATTATTTAATATGTTGCTGGCTAATGGGTTTGAATGCACATCAAGCTTTTTTAAGTGTTTTTCTGCATTTTTTTGGATCTCAGTTTTTACCAAAGGTAAATCAAACAGAAGAAAAAAAGTGAAGTAAAAAACAATCAGCACAATCGATGCATGCCAGTCTATTTCAAATTGGGTTAACAGAAGCAAAAATATTAAAACCGAAACCCACCCGCACAATCGATGCATCGCGGTCTAAAAGGGAAATGAAAATGTTGTTGAATGATTATTTTGATAACTAATTCTTAAGCTAGATCACAACTTAATATGAATTAAATATATAATTATTAACAAATGCTTATACCTACTTTCTGTTACATAAGTTCTTCATATTTTACATTTTTCTTTAGACACTTTATCTTGTAACACTTACAAAAGTTTGCATTAAAAAACCAATAAAAAAATGTGTCTTACAAAGCATTTAAATGTAAAAATATTAAACAATTGTTGAGAATTCGATGTCAATTAAATGAATTTTATTAAAATGTATCTTGCAGCACAAAGAAATCATTAATACTTTAAAGGACATTTACCAAAATTCCATAAATTACAGAAACATCTTACAACAATCTTACAACATCTGCTTCAAAGCAGAGATGAATAGAAAAACACAAAACCAAATCTGCAAGCGCAAGCAATAAAGAGTTGTGAGAGCCAGAAAACGTAAATTAAATAAATCTGACACAAGAACATGATGATACAAATACAACTCAACTAATTAAGTTAGTTCACTTAGCAATTTTATACTACTACTACACGACACTCTTTCTTACTTTCTCTAACACTTGCACGCATACAGAAGAAAAACGTGTAACAAAATCATAGAGTTTTTTTCTATCTCATGAAAACCACTTAATTTGGTAAATTAAATGTGACTTGATGCTGCAACAATTAAAACATTAAAGCGAGAAAGAAACTTTAGCACAAAAATAACAAAAAAAAACTAAAAAAATTAGCTAAAACAAAAGCTGCAATTTTACAACAATAATGCAAAAACATTTAATGAAAGAAACTGTTACAAAGTCAACAGTAGCAGCAGAAGCAGCCGAAACAAAAAAAATCTATAAAATATATAATGAGTATCTAACGAGTGCTGTGGAGCGCCAGTGATGATGGCCTTAAGTAGATGGGTGTTAAGTTGTCAGTGAGCGTTGCCAGTCAGTCAGACAGTTGGAGTATTGTAATAAGTAAGCACTCTACAGTTTCGAAAAGTAAATGTGTGTGCCAGTGGAAAAAAATATTCTTTTGATCAAAACTACATTTTTTTTTTTGTTAAACCTTAAATTTGTTTACGCATTCTACCACCATCTAGATTTTTATTTTAACATCTATCTATATATAGAAAAATTGCTTATTTCCCTCGGTTTCTTGTTTTAATTTTAATAAATGTAATATTGCAACATGTTGTGTAGGGCATCTTTAAGTCAACCTTAATATATTTCATAATTCATCTATTACAGACTTCTATTATCTGCTCTATATACATTTACAGAATATTCTATGAATGTATAGGTTACTTATCTGTGTGTTAATTCACAAATTAAAACAAATTAAAACAAACTAATTTATAGTTAAATATTTGCTCTGGTATGGTGCCTAAAAAATATACGATAAAAATAAAGGATCATATAGTTTTTTGTCGCCTTGAGCTCTGCCAGCATGTTGATTGATGTAATGTTAGATTTCGGAAAAGCTGACAATTTAAATTGGTTGAAAATCTATCACAATGTGTATATTAATGAAATAGACAGGCCATCCATAAAAATAAATCTGTAGGCATAAAATCACATTTCTAGAGATAGAATTCTGTGCAGTGAACTAGAATTTTGATTATTATGATACCTTTACACGGATAGTTAGTTATATCAGTTAGTTATCCCAACGTGCTATATCGTTTCCAAATATTGATGCTGAGAATTTATTGCAAAGTTTAGAAAAACTTAAAATTTCGTATAATTATGGTCCTGATGGTGTTCCTAGCAGTATTATACACAATTGTGCTCAATCCTTGGTATAGCCATTAATTATTTTATTCAACACATCCATTAAATATGGTTATTTTCCGAGAATTTGGAGGTTTTCATTCATAATCCCATTATTTAAATCTGGTAATAGGTCTGAGGTGTCAAATTTCAGAGGTTTTGCTAAGCTTATCACTGATTACATGTGTCATCAATTATCATCAATTTTGTCATCTTCTCAACATGGATTTCGTCAAGGTTGCTCTACCATATCAAATGTCCTTCAACTTACTACCCACGTTAACCAAGGCTTTGTACAAGGAAAACAAACTGATGCCGTATATACTGACTTTAGTAAAGCTTTTTATAAAGTAAATCACAGACTTTTTCTTAATAAACTGGATCTTCTTGGTTTTACATCTCGCAGTCTAAACTGCATAAAGATAAGATATCTTTTGAATAGAATAAATACTCTAAAAATATTTTAGTTACTTCTGGTGTTCCTCAAGGCAGCCACCTTGGTCCAATTCTTTTATCCTTGTTCATCAACGACCTTCCAAATGTTTTAAATTTTTGTAACATTCTAATGTATGCTGATGATGTTAAAATATTTTTGAGCTTCTCTAAATTTTTGGATCATATATATCTCCAATCCGATGTCAACAATTTCTTTTTGTGCTGCAGTCTCAACTTAATGAAATTAAATTTAAAAAAATGTAAACTTATGCGTTTTTCAAGAAGTAATTCCTGTTAATTATACTTTGTGTGATTACCGGCTTGAAATTGTTGAAAATTTTCTTGATCTAGGAATTTTAGTAGACAACAAATTAAACATTGTTTCGCACATTACCATGATGATAAATAAAGCTAGAGGTGTACTTGCATTTATAAAGCAATGGGCTAAGGAATTTGATGATCCCTATGTCACAAAACAACTTTACATTTCCTTAGTAAGACCTATATTGGAATATGGCTCTATTATCTGGGATCCTTGTTATAATATTCACATTCAGCGTATAGAGTCTGTACAGAAACAGTTCTTACTCTTTTGTCTACGTGGGTTACCTGGGAATCCTGAAATTAACTTTCCATCATATATCGATAGACTTAAATTGATTAAATTACCAACTCTATCTAGTATGATCAATATAATTAATGGTGAAGTCTGCTCCGAGTTCCTTGTAAATAATGTTACTTTTAATGTTCCTCAACGATTTTCACGCCATTTTAAGCCACTGTATGTCAAACATGTCAAACTTAATAAACTATATTATTTTGGCATTATAATTTAACCTGAATTAATAAAATATGCTAAATTTAGATATTTATTTATAAAATACTCTAAGTCTTGTTTCACACTCTTCAGTTTTAGCTGGCCAGTTTTTGTTCCATTCTCTTTTGTGCCATTTCATTTGCACACATCAATTCAATTTTCGCAGTTTTTAATGCAAATCAACATGCATGAAAAACAACTAAAGGAAGTAAGAAAATTAACTAGTACCGTCAAGTTTGTACCCGTTTTGTTCTCTTTTCACTTCTCATCCAAAAATACTTGCTTGGAAGAGTACGAATTGAAAAGTGTAAAAATATTACACAAGTTGTGTTTAACATAATATTTTTTGTGATTTCTTATTTAAATAAAATAACTCGTATAAATATTGTTATCGATACAGAATGTAACACAAATTTGTTGGAAGTTTGCATAGATACGTCATAGCCGAATATGAACTCTTACCTTTGAAGAGTATATAAGATTTGGCTTTCCGACTCGTTTTGAAAGGGATCCAAATGTTCTAGTTCAACACTAAATCTTAATTATTGCGATTATTTATGTTAAAGTAAAAGTGTTTTTCAATACATATACTCGTATATCAATTGAAAGAGTCATTTAAGATTGTAACTAAAAATGTTTAGTTATTGCATAAAAGATTTTAAGCGATTTTTGTTACACTTTCATCACCTCCGTTTATTATTATTATTTGTTTGTTTAATTTGTTATTTTTGCACATTTAATCAACTTTAAGACCTCGAAACTGCTTTCAAAAGACGTTTATTTTAGAAAATGTATTAATCTTGTTAGAAACTTTGTTATGACACTAGTTTGTCACAGTGTTCACATTTGTCACATTTATTATGACACGAAAATATGTCATGCTGATGTTGCATTTTATCTTAGTTATTGCTTGTTTTCTACAAAAGATGTGTGTAAGTTTAAATTTTTTTTCTTTTACACCCACCTTCAAAAAAGTTGTATAAACTTTCTTGCTCAGGAAGTCATCACCAAGCTTAAATGTATACAAGTTTTAAAAATATGCTATTATTTGTTTGCTGAATAAAAGTAAAATGAAAAAACTACTAAAATATACTAAAATAAATACAGTTGATTCGTAACATTTCTGTAAGACACTATGGCAATTACTTTTACACAAAACAATGTTAAGTCATGTCGTGCTCTTCAGAGACATGCTGGACACGACATACGAAGACATTGTCGAATACAACTTTATAGGTATTGTTTATTAGGTCCTTGCGATAAGAAAATTTGCGATATACCACTGACTCTAAGGACGATAATTTTACTAACTTTTGAAGAATATTGTACATACAATATATCGTCACCTGAAATGCAAAAGGGCGTAACAACATATTTGAAAATTGTACAGGAGATAAAAAAACTTTATAAAATCAAAACTATTGAAGTAAGCGTTATGATTTTTTTCAGATTAGCATTATAATACGATGATACATTTATTTCTTAAGACAGAATTTACTTTCAACGTTGTTTTTATTAGTTGTGTGGGATGCGCCCTTTTGAATTCAAAAGACCTGAAATCAAAAGGGCGTAACATCACAAATTTTGTTAGAGTTTGAAGGAATAAGAAGTACAAATAGAGATGCTTTTTATATGCATTTAATTTTATTAAGTTTATACATTTTATTAAGTAACTGAAAATTTAAAAACAATATAACATTTCATTAAATAACGGCTAAAAAAATTAATGATGGAATTCATTGCACATTCACAAAAATTAATGTGGACTTAGTATAAGAATTTTCTATGGTTAGTTTTTATGAATACTGGGTTAATCTTCAAACGGAATGTTGTCATAAAATAAGTGGCAATCTCCTGGTATTAATCTTTTCTGACCTTGAAGGTGTTGCCACTTCTTCTTTGAAATTTTTAATGTCTCCGTATGTAATTGCGAAGGCTGTTCAACGACAAAGTTCCTTTAGTTCTTTGAGGAAGTTCTCGATATTCATTTTCTATATTAGTTTTGAAATAAATGACTTCGGTTGGATCATATGCTAAAGCTCGTATCATATTTTTTATCTAATAAAAAATAGTTTTACAAATAAACATTAGTATGTAAGTAATAGTCTTTCAGATTGGTGATTGTTATAAAAAATCACATATTTTATATAATTTTGTGCTCTTTACTGGTTGTAAAATAGTATTATATAGATTCAACGAAAACTTATTTATAATGATTAGGAAATATATAAGTTAAAATTTTTTCTAATCTAAAAATATAAATTTTGAAGCGATTTTAAAATTATTAGTTAGGGCAATATCATTTGGTAGGAGACCTGAAGGATATCGTAATTTTTTTTATTATCCAACACAAAAAAAATTATTTAAAACTTGAGAGTTTTTACAGTGAACCTTATGACTTAGTGTGGGTTGCGCCCTTTTGATTATGAAATATTTTAGTGTAAACTTTTGGCTAGTGAAGGCCTCACATGGATACTTAGAACTACTGGGAAAATACAATTTTGAATTCAGAAATCCAAATTAATGTTGAGTAAAAACAAATTGAAATTTAGCAAAAGCAAATTGATATTGAGAAATTAAGAAATCCAAATTAATGTTGAGTAAAAACAAATTGAAATTTAGAAATCCAAATTAATATTAAGAAAAAACATATTGAAATTAAGAAATGTAAATTGATATTGAGAATATGCAAGTTGAAGTTGGAAAAACGAAATTGATATTGAGAAAATAAAAATTTTAATTGAAAAGAAGATCTTAAAAATTTATTTTCAATAAACACTTGTGGACTATATACATATATCAGCTCTTTAAAAATTGTACTGAAAAGGTGTAGTTTAAGCCGGCCTATTTTAGAAAAAAAAAACTGTTAAAAAGTATTAAAAATGGAAGAAAACTTTGCAACAAGTTACTCCCACTGCAGATTTAATCTGATATACTCGTATATGTATTTAAGTGTGAGTTTAAAGACATCACTATATATATAATGTCCCTACAATACAACCCATTCAGAGCATTCTTTATTACCCTCCTTACATATTTTAAACATCATATTATTGTAGAACATTTGCAATTCATGGCAAATAGTCGTGAATATGCAAAATTTTAATACTAACTTGTCATACAGTATTTCATTCCATTAACTTTTTGATTTAGCTACGTTCTATCAGTAAATTCTATTGTTTTTCTGCAAAATTAAATTAATTATATATATTTTAGCAACTTGCTCTTTGTCGTATACTCTACTGCTGTGACAGTCCAGGAAGAGTCTGTGAAAGAGGTTAATTTTGTTGTAAAAGAACACAAAATGTTATTGTTGCACATTTGTTTGCAAGAGTAAAGACATTGTAATGCAAAAAACTGCTGTGGCAATGGACAAAAAGGAAGATTAACCAAAAATAGAAAACTGGACAGAAATGAAAATTTTTAAGACAAAAAACACAAACACAAAACATGACAACAAATGTAAAATTTATAGAACAGCATCATTTTTACCATAAAAAACAAAAGAATATTGTCTAATGCTGAGCATTTTTTTCCTAATGTTTTCGTTACTGCTTCTGTATGTTTCTATGATGGCACAAAAATGTTGCAGCAGCGGATGAATTTTAATTTCACAGTTCAATGATTTCATTCAAGCGTTAAGCGACGAAATGTTAACCACCACACTGAGGAAATCAGCAGCCAGCCATCAGAGTTGGTCGCACCAGGAAAAAAAAAGACAACAATTCAAACGGGTGCTACCAGTGCAACCGAACAGCCAGCCAACCAGCCACCATCTAGTCAGGCATGGAGTCAGTCAGCATCAGATACTTACAACCACAAACGCACAAAATCCACAATAGTATTACAATGGAAATTATTTGGTTTTGTTTTTGTTTTTGTTTTTCTATTCTGTATATTTTTTTTGTTATTGGTGAAATTGTTGTTGCTGTTGCCTTCTTCATTTATTTTACAAATGTTAATGGTAGAATAGAAATATTATTTTTTTCATTGAGAGAGAGGGGGTATTCTTCCGCCCACTCTCTTACTCTGACTCTAACTCTGACTCTAACTCTGCCACTGTGTGTGGTGCTGGTGATTTTTCTTACGCTTAAATGCATCTTTTAATTGTAATGCACCATGGGCCATCACTAGCAATTTGCCTCAATTTTGCTAGATTTTTAAATTGTCAAATACATATTAGCGCAATTCACAATCTTGTGCAAATGGTACCTATTGCATCATTGCTTTTGCAAAAAGGTTTAGCATATTTTTGCTCTTGCTGTATATTTTGTTAGTGTAGAGCCAAAATATGCTACACCTTGTTGCAAATGCAATGATGCAATACCATTTGCACACGATTGTGAATTGTGCTATTCTGTAACACTGTAATTTATTTGCTAAGGCAAAAAATGTAACTCAATGATAATTAAACTTCTTAACATACTTTTAAGTCATAATTCTTAGTATTTTAAATAATGTTTAATATTATGCTTCCCCAAGCCATAGTGCACAGTAGCATATCTCTTTTGTTCATAGAATTTTAACAAATACGTGTATATTTTGTAAAACTATGTATGCAGTTTGGTGAGTATGCCCACAGTTTGATTGACACTCAGTGGCTTAAAATAGACAAATGAAATCTTCTTAAACTGCAAAACCTTTTTTACAAAATTTAATTTAGTTGCATACAAAAGAGAGCACGCAAAACAAACAAATTTTATTTAGCCAACTATCAACAAATTTAGAAAATTATTCCTGGATGAGAATGTGTGTCTGTATGCAATCACGCTTTGCAAACAAATATCCTGGCAAATGTAACGTTAAATATAAAATTTTCTACAGTCGAGATATTTTCAATTACATTTGTTGCATTCCATTCAATTAAAGGAAGAAAAGCCGTGCTATTCTTTCTCTCAAACTTTTTCCATTTTTTTTTAAGCTTTAATATTTTGTAATCTACAAGTATTTTTGTCAGTTTTAGTTACAAAATATCCATTTGTTGTTGAGTTGTAACACGCCAACACCCACTAATTTGATATGAAACTGATATGAAACACTTTTGAAGTTTTTCCTTTCCCTCAATAGCTTTCATCTGCGACCACTTTGCTGCACTGGCAAAAACAGCATTTGTGACACAATCATCATTTGCTGCTTTTAATATTGTTTTGCCACTATCCAGTTATTTAGTCGAAGGACATTTGTTCTGTTTTCTATCTCTTTGATGTTACCCTTGTCTTCATTTTTGGTTTCAAGTTGTCCTTGAGTTTGTTGGAGTGCGAAATGTAAGACAAAAGCTAACAGGAAATACAATTGCAATTGTTTGTGCAGATTATTGCAGTTTTCCGTCTTTTGATTGTAAACTTTGAGTTTTTTCCGCTGTTGCTTTACAATAGAAATAACGGGGTTTTTTTGTTATGGTCCAAGCTTGTGCATAGTGGAGGAATTTTGAAAAACACTGGTAATAAGTCTTTAATTTCTAAACGTAAATCCAATTTCAATAAAACTTTCTAGGACTTTAGAAGAATTATATTAGAGTTTACGTGTTCAATTTAGTGAAAAATTATGTTTTTAGTAATTGGTCGCAAATGGATAAACGCCGAGAATATTATTTCTCAATTTTGTGAAGTTTCAAACTCATAGGGAATAATAAAGAGTGTCCCAAAATTTACGCAAGATTTCAATTTGTCTAGCTAGACGAATGGTCATCGTTAAATCGAATCAATTAGTGATTCTACTTCGATCCGTTCTGAAGAAACGTGTCATTTCAAGAAGATTGTATAAAGAAATGAGTAATTTAAAATATATTTTCTAAAGGAAATTGGCTATTTAAGACAACTTTCTATCTTCCTAATACAATTTTCTAAAGAAACATGTCTTTCCAAATCAATTTGCAGTAAAGTTTCTTTTTTAAATATTATTTAGTATTGGAAAATCTATTTTAAATAAATTTTCTTTACAACAAATGACGCGTTTGTTTGCCGCAAACTACAGGGTGAGCCAAGTTTGACTGAATGATTTGAACTCTATTGGCATATTGTAGCCGTTGTGGTGCATCCCTCGGCAATAATTCTTGGGCCAATTGAATTTTATATGGAAACATCTTCAGATCAACTTTTAGAATACGTCGTAGCGATGTTCTGGAGATGTTCAATTGAGTATTAAATTAAAAATGCAAAAGTTATGAGCATTTCAAATCAGTCAGTCCAAGTATATGTAAATTGATTAAATCATTTAATCTGGGGCCAAATTACCGCATTCGTGATCGAATGACCTATCGTATCGAAAAATGATTTCGATATCGAAATTATGATAAAATGTACTAAATTAATTGCTCGATATCGAATGCCATAATCTCAAATAAGAAAATTACGATCAATTTTACTCGATATCGAATGCGGTAATTTGGCCCCTGGTTTCATTAATTAAAAAGAGTTAATTTGAATGAGTGAGAGAGATAGATATAGTGCATTTTTAACTGCATTACCACAACAGAGTTGCCATTGTAGCACTTATTAATAGTTACTACTTTAAGATAGATGTTAAGCTTTGTATAGACGGTTGTCAGATCTTACAACGTTGTCCGAAAAATATTCAGAAAATTTCTAACAACCGTGTGAACTTAAAATGTTTGTCTTGCAACGTTGTAAGAAAAAGCATTGACAATTTATGGCTCCAGCATGTACTCTTAGATTTCAATAAATATGAGTTTTCATATTGATTTAGAACCTGTAGTTTATTGGGCAAAGGTATTCAAATTAAAAAATAATTTGGGATTGGCTATGTTTCCAATGTTAGAAAAAGTAGTAAATTTTATTTTTATTGTGCCATTTTCAAACGTTTCAGTTAAAAGAATATTTAGCAACCTTAACATTTGTAAAACTAATTTGAGAAACAGACTGTTGTCTGAAACCATTGCAGGAATTTTATTTACGAAAGAAGCTAAATAAATATATGCAACCAAATGTGGAAGTAGAGATTTTTTTTATTAATTTATTTTAAGTTTTTAATGTTGTTTTGTTAATTTGTTTTAAGTTACTATATAAATATAATGTGACTAACTTAATCTCCTTTAAATGAATTTTTTGTGTTTTTTAAAAGTTTTCAAAAAAAATGTAACATAATTTGGTATGAGGTGTAATTTTATTAAAATCGGGTAATTTTCCTTATCTTAGGTGTAATTTTGAATGTTGCCTGTGGCAACACTGCGTCATTTGTTTAATAAAGTCTTGTAATTACAAAAACAGTTTGAGAAGAGCCTTGCAACGCCACAGTTCGAGCAAAATCTGTGACTGTTACTGGTGCTCGATTTCCCGACATTATAACAGAGTTATGTCTGCCTAAATTGGATGATAATGCTGAGAAAGACTTTATTCTATAATTATAAACAAATTTTAATATTTTAAATTTTTCTTCAACGTATATTTCTTGACCAATTAAACTTTAATGAACATTTTGAGAAACATGTAACAAAAACTAAACAAATTAGCTGACATCAGTGATGGTATTTCTATAAGTTATAACATTCACACCAAACATTTAATAAATCTCTTTTCCATTTATTTAATCCCTAAGAATTAAATAACCTTAAATACTTTTTTAACACATCAACGCACTTACAGCCATTTAAATAAAGTATTATGTATTATTATGAGTACTTTTTCTAGAGGCCAATTGTGAAATTATACAAATTTAATTAAAATAATATTTACTTGTTTCTTTTTTTGACAAATATTTTGCAACAAAAAAAAAACAAACAACTCAAATGCAATGAGTTACATGTATAAACAAGCGCAGTTTAATATGAAAATAATAATTTAATATTTATTATTGAAATGTTGTATGAGTATCATACAACAACTATTTTATGGATAGGACACTCACACAAAAGTCTCATAAAAACGAGAAAATATAAAACAATATAGAAATTTTGCTTAAGGCCATTAAAAAAAAATTGTAGTATTGTTTACAGCGAAACCATCAACAAATACTACTCGTGCACATACATACAAGAGGCCACAGGTGAGAATTATTGTTTTATCAAACAAAAAAAAATACTAAAAACAGGTAAAATATAGTTAAATATGATGTACTCGTATGTGCGTGGCCCACCAAAAAAGAAATAATTAAAAAAAAATTTGGTCTAGATTGATAATAAAGGACGCCTACAATCTCAAAGATTTTAGAACATGTAAAATAGAATATTATAAACTGTATGAACCTGGGGGGCAACTCTCTATTACAAATTCGATGCGTAAGAGTATCAATTTGCACGCTTATCACATCGAATTTGCTTTCGCATCGCAATAGAGAGTAACCCCCCTTAACATTATAATATGTATAAACTTCGTGAAACATAAATTTGTTCCCTAGTGGCTATGAATGCCGACCGAGTCCATGAAAGCTAAGAGTGCAGTTTTTAGCTTAAATTTTAATTTTGTGTAAATAGTTTAATATTATTTATTAGTATGTATAATATAAAAGCCTATCCAGGATGTTATAGATGTTCCAACAACGATATAGCAAATTGTAGGGTACAGCCAAAATACTATAATACGAGTATGTATATTTTCAAGCTCATTTTATAGTTTAAATATAAATATATTGAACATATATAAATATGGTACTTACATATGTATGTATATAATAAAATATACAAGCACATGATATAAAAAACAGTTAAATCAAATATTCCTATACATATATACAGTGTATGTATGTATATGTATGTATATTATACACATATACTTACATATACCGAAAATATTTACAACAATCATTTAAATATTTGGATTTGTTTTTATATTGATTTGTTCCTGTAAAAATATGAACTTATCAACAGAGAAGAGCAAATCATTAGCTCTTAGTGATGTAATATTGAAATTGGGACAATGAGCAAGTGTAGTCGGTCAAGCCCTTCCTTATAATACCCTACAGCCAGTATATGTATGTGCAAAAACATTTTTTAAGAAATTGGCGCTAAATGGGAGCATGACGTCTGTGCAATTAAATATGTTTTGTGTTAAATTTTATCTCGGTAGAAACACTTTTAAAATATTTATATGTATATGTATCTGAAAGTGATTTTCGAAAGAGGTCTTATATGGGAGCTTTGACACTCTTCTTTGTATCTAACATAAACATAAAGGGTATCAATAACTACTAAATATCAAATTAAATATATGTATTTGCGAGTTCAACAATATTTCGACAATGTATTTTTTTTAAAGAATTACGGCCCGGTATGCATATCAAAGTTTTAAAAGCTATCTCATGGTGTAACAATACAAGGTGAGTGCAGTAAATAGCACAGCCTTTGTTTACAATTTACTTATGTATTTTAAAAGTAAAACTTTTTCAAGTGTTTTTGACAGTAATACATTATTGTGTTGTATTTATTGCCGATTTGCACTCACCTTGTATAGTTATACCATCAGCTATCTATAGTGATTGAATGAGTAAAAATTCCATCATCCAATTTGGAATTATGCAAAAATGTAAAAAAATTATTGTTTATTTTTAAAAGTTTTTTTTTTAGTTTATTCTACATAACATTACTCGTTATTCGAAAAATAGGTAATTTGAAAATTATTCATAAGAAAATGTTAAATTATTCAAACGAACTAACTCGGATAGATTTCCAATATTTAGCCAATTGCAAAAAACTTTCGATACGATTTCCCATTATTTGATTAGCTGCAATTTGTTTTAAATACTAAAAATTTAAAGTCTTTCAAGATATAAGCGCAATTCACAATCTTGTGCAAATGGTCTTGCATCATTGCATTTGCAAAATATTTTTGCTCTACACTAACAAAGTATTCAGAAATTCACTTGCTACTGTTTACTTGCCATAATGCAAGACCATTTACACAAGATTGTGAATTGCGTTATAAGGTTTTTTGTTTTTGAACCTCACAGACATTCAAAATATTAAAGACCTTAAAAACGTGTAAAAGATGGCAAGTTGTCAACACTACTGAATCACAGAAAAATAGATTTAATAAGTAATAACTTGTGTCTTTAATTCTTAATTAAGTACCGAAATTCCAAATAAAGGTTTCAAAAATTATATTTTGTCATAAAAATGTCTAGTGATATCTTAAATTAACGTTTGCTGTATTTGAATAATATACTCGTATGGTGCCAAACAAGAATTACATATCGTTGGTCTCATGTAGAAAGGCCCTAACTCGCTATTTTTTCGAAATAAGCAGTTGTACAAAAAAAAGTTACATGTTGAATATTACAGTTTCTATTATGTTTTTACCTTCTCCTGTAAAGTTTCAAATATGCGAGTTAGGGCCTTTCTACATGAGACCATCGATATGTATTTACAAAAAAAAATGCTATGAATTGTTTAAAACATATCAGAGATTTATAGCCAGATTATCTTTAATGGCCGAATTCTCGGTCATTAGTTAACCATTGGTAAACTAAAATACTAACTATTGTTTAACTATTACTATTAAGACTGTGAATTTAGTCATTATTTAAATTCGTAAGACATATTTACAATTTTTGCGGAAAACAATTGTAAACTTTATTTTCATAGCAACAGCTGTTATTTGACTAATAGTTAACCAACGATGTTTTAGTCATTAGTTAAGCCTTTGCCATTAGCTAACTAAAGACTGTGAACTTAGCCATAAGTGTCATAAGAACCCAAACTTACACACGCAGACTTGTGGTGTTAGATAAAAGCCTTAAAAACAAAATAAAAACGAATGTAATTTTATCACATTTATGCAAAATTCAGCAAAAAAATTATTTTTTAAAACATGTAAAATATGCCAAAGCTTACTTTTCAAGCAAAAATCTTAGAAAACTTGCCCAGTTATTCATTTATTTAAGTAATGTCGAATAGGGACAGTTCTTTGCATTACTTTATTACATATTTCACCATTTTGGCAGCTGTATTGGAAACTGTATGGATGCAATAACGATTTCTACTGTTTGCAAATCCAAAATAATTCTTAGTGGAATAATTTGGAATAACATTACCATATTAATTAATAGCTTTAGTCATTTACCAAAATATATCATAAAATTTTATTTGAAATATTACTTTTATCACTTATTAGTTATTAGTTATACAATATCCTTAAATCATCCGGAAAACTTTAATGTTTAAACAGTTACTTATTAGTCTTAATTATATTCTAAACATTAAACAATTATTCTTTTGTGTTATTTCTAACACTGAAATTCTGAATAAGTATTTCTTCATGAAATTAGCTCAACAAATCAAAACAAATCTAAGACTAACAATAACAAGTATGAAAGTATAGTCAGTCGGTCAAGCCCCACCATATAATACCCTACACCCATTATATGCATAAAACAAATTTCAGAAATGAGCGCTATATGGGAGATTATTATGGACCAATCATTCAAAAATTCTGTGACATGATTTCTTTGCAAATAAATTTTATGTGTGTTAAACTTTATCTCGATGTAAATACTTTTAAAGGTTTTATGGATGTTAAAGTGAATTACAGAGGAGGACTTATATGGCAGTTTTGACTAATTATTAACCGATCATTATAAAATTAGGTGTCATCATTATTGTATAAATAAAAGAAAGAGGAACCCTCAGCATCTTCCCATCGTTCCGACTATTTATATTCAATCTACAAACAAGCTGTTAGTAGTATTGTTAATTTAAAGATTAGTACATGTATATATGAAACTTATTTGTGTTGAATTTTATTCCGATACCGACATTTGTAAGATAAAGTAAATTTAGGAAGTGGGTCTTATATAAGAGCTATGACTAATAATTAACCGATCATCATAAAATTCGGCCGAACGATTTGTGTATATATGAAACATATTTGTGTTCAATATTATTTGGATACCGTCATTTGTAAGACAGTTATACTTTTTAAAGTGATTTTCGGAAATGGGTCCTACCGATCTGCACAAAATTTGTAGATGTTATTAGGCTTCATTTACCACTTATTTGTGAAGAAATTAGTTTGGATACTGGCATAATTAAAATATTTATGACCGGTAAACCCCAATTTTGGGAGGACATTTGTATGGGGGCTCTTTGAAATAACGGACCGATTTCAATCAATTTCAATACCAACCGTCCTTAAGCTGATAAATATCGTGTAATAAATTTTATCGAAATATCTTCATAATTGCGATATGTACGTTAAATCCTTGAGATGGATTGGACCAATATTTATGGGCATTACAAACATCAGCCCAAACTCAATATACCCTCCCCACTTAATGGTGTAGGGTATAAAAATTGACTTAAGTGGTTCAACTGTTGCGAATGTTGTAAACTCAACTGTATGTAATTGTAATTGCTTGTTGATAGAGTTGATGGATGTGCCAACAGCTATAATAGTTTCAAGTATCTCAACATCATCATCCGTTCAAATACATACATATATACATATGTATGTATATTATGTAGACATAGCTACTCAACAATTTAAATATGTATGTATGTATGTATGTATGGAATGAGCAGGCAGAAGCAGTTAATAATTGTTATATGTACCTATACATATATGTATGATGGATAGTCTTTTACTATATTTTAATGGCCCAAATTCATATTGGCCGAAATTTTACTATCTCTCTTAGAAAAACTTTAAATTTTTTCTATATACTGTACGTATGTATGTACGTATTTTTGAAATTTTATATTTACAGCTAAAGTGTTTTTACAAACACCTTTTACTCATAAAGTTTATAACAACAGACAAAATAAAACAATATGAATTTTTTCCTCTCATTTATTATTTTTTGGATAAAATTCCTATATTGTGTTCATGGGGTTGTAAAGTATGCCTTAAAGCGTTACAGCAAAAAAACATCAATCTATACAAATATTTTTGAACAAATACAAAAAAAGTTTCATATTTAATAGTTTTATAGGTAATAAACAAGGCAAACAACAACAAGGAAAAATATACAGTTTTAAATATTTGTTTTCAACTTAAATAACTGTTAAAATATTTAAAAACCCACAAACACCCTACTACTATGATGCAGGGTATAAATTTATTCATTACGAGCATGAATAATTAAAACGAATTTAAAATAAAAAAATTTTATTAGAAATTAAGGAATAGCATTGTTTAAATAAAATAAGGCTGCAGCACTATAAAACCTTAAAACATATAGTACAATGAAAAATCTTAATAGAAAGTAAGTTAATCTTGGAAAATCTAAATAGAAAGTAAATCCTACACATATTCCTTCAAAATTCGACATTGTCGAGTTCAATGTTCAATGCAAAAAAGCTAAAGCTGCCAAAAAGTACTGTACTAAAAAATGGTGTTATAAAACGATACAAACAAACCTTAAATACAGATCGTAAACAAAAATAAAGCAAAAATGTTATTAAAATAAACCAGAAACTTACAAATAAAATTCTTTATTCAATATCTCAAAAAGAATACGTGTGAATGAAGGATTTCAAATCGATTGTGCAATTAAATAGTTAAATCTTAGTGAAAAGCTAAATGGTGTTAATACTATACAACAGACACGCATTATTTATAACAAAGTTTTAACAAAAATCAACAACTGCCTTATTATGAGTTGGTACAAGAACGCGACATTTCTTTTCAAATTGAGTCAGACGCATTATACCCTCCTACACCACTATAGTGGGGAGAGTATATTGGATGTGTGCTGATGTTTGAACGCTAATAAATATTAGTCCAACACCCACCTTTAAGTATACAGATCAACAGAATTACTTTCTCCGTCGATTTAGCGTTGTCCGTCCGTTCATCTGTCCGTCTGGCTGGCTGTCATTGTAAAGCTTGTACCCAAAATACAGATTGCAATTTAAAAGATATTTCGATAAAATTGTGTATATGATATATTTTTCGCCTCAGGACGGTTGGTATTGAAATCTGGCCATTATTTCACTTAGCTCTCATACAAATGTCCTCCCGAAATAGGAGTTTATTGGTCATAAACGTTAATTTATGAACGTATCCAAACAAATGTTGCCACAAATAAGTTTTATATGAAGCCTAATAACATTTACAAATTTTGTGCAGATAATTATCTGCAATTAATTATAATTAACCATAACTCCCATATAAGGCCCACTTCCGAAAATCAGTTTAACGACCAAAAATCTCTTAAAAATGTTGGTATCCAAATAAAATTCAACACAGATAAGAAATACAGAAATCATGACACCCAATTTTATTAAGGTCAGTCCATAAAGTATAAAACTTAGTTCACATTTTCCCCTTAATTATAAGGTTTTAAATCTTCACATTTTCGCCTTAATTAGAAGGTTTTTAAAATCTTCGAATTATACTGAACTTTTATAATTCATTATACTGAACTTAACTTGTCCAGCTTGTTTCCAGATTGCAACTAAAGTCTGCAATCTAAATGAGTTTTTTTTAAATTTAATAATTTACAAGAACAATTATTATTTTTAGTCGAACTGTTAATTTTTAAATTTTTGATATTTCTTTAGTCAGGCTTAGTCAGTGGTGCAGAGGTTAGAACGCAAAGAATTCTGATGAGAGAATGTGGTGATTCTTGAAACATGTAAATTCAACCCAAGTTCGATCCCCAGCTCAGCCCAGAAAAATTATCAATAAATTTTAATAGAGATTTCATGTTGTAAAAACAATTCCTACCTTCAGTAAAAAATAATAATTTAATGAAAATTAAATTTCATGAACTCGAGCCTGACTAAAGAAATATCAAAAATTTAATAATTTATTTTTTATTAACATTTAAATTGAAATTGTAGCAAAAAAAGCAAACAATAAATAATCACGTGTCAGGCTGCTCAGTACGGTTTAAGCGTAACCCACCAAAACACGTGTTGTATATTATTTTATGAAAAACAAAAAATATCATCTACATATGTATATCATTTTCAATATAAATTGCAAAACAGTGACCACTATTGAAGTCCTTTTGAAAAATTATAGTCCTTAAATAGCAACATCCGTCATCATCACAGACCTCAGTTTCATTATGATTGAAAACAAGTGGCGAAACAAATTAATTACAAAGTTGTTTTTTTAACATTTGAAAACATTTTGTAGCAAAAGATATTAAAAATATCTATAGAGTCAACTAACAGACACCCCTTCAAATTTGCTTATTTTTTGAATCAACCACAATTTGTCAGGTTACATTTGAAATGTTTTGTGTATTTTTAGCATTTCTTTAACCAGGATTCACAATTTATTTGCTATCTCTAGGTTTTTTGAAATAAATGTATTAATTATCAAACATTAAACAGTGGAACCTGGTAAAAATGCACTCAATAAACAACTATTTAAAAGTAGCCAATAAGCCTATATTACAAATTTGTTTGACTGTTAGTTCAGCATTTCAAATGTTTGTCTTAATTAAAATTTTAAATCACAATTTATTTCTAGTGTCTACTGTATTTATAGCCTACAACATGACCGTGTGGTCTTGCGTTATTATAAGTTTATGTATTTTTGTTGTTTCATTTTATAAATATATAGATTGTGGTATTGACAACCAAAAAAGCCAAACCAATATTTTAATTTCAGCTGTCAAAAGTTACAATCGTAATTGACACTAATAAATGCAACCATGTTTATGTTCATGTTTACGCTGGTTTTGTGGCCAATAATAAAAGTACTTTGGTACTTTTGGGTGTTAAACTTATTTATAAAATATGACTTAAAAAAATAATGATTTAATTTAATATTGAAATAGCAAAAAACTAATAGAGTTGCAGTTTAAGTGAAATCGGTTGTCCCAGTGATAGCTACCGTTGGAACTTAAATTCCAGCAAACATTTTTATCGCATACAATCAATATGCAGTTTAAAAGCTACAGGAGGCAACAATTTGTTAATTATTATCTTTGTTATTATCTTTTCTCAATTGAATTTTTCAACTAAATTAAATTTTATTTATTCTGACTTTTCAGTTGATATTGATATTCGCCTCAATTATTCTGTAACTTTTTATTACACAATTATTTTTGATTGAAATTAAAACATGACAAAAAGAAAATTTACCACATAATAATAATTTTACAATTGGTTCTTCATTAAAATATGTATGTATGTATGAATGTGTTTTCTATCGAAATTCAATTTGCATTTTAACTTTAATTTGCAATCCTTTACACAATTTTTAATTCAATATTATTTCGCAATTTTTTCCTCACGCTCTTATTAATTAGTCGTAATTTGTTTTTTTTCAATTTCTTTCTCGTTCGATTTGTTCTTGTTGTTGTCGCTGGTGATGTGTATTTTGTTTTTGTAAATTTAATGAACCAACCATACATAAATTATAAACGTATTCTGGTGGGTTTTTTTCTTCTCTTTTCATAAAAAAGTTAAATAAAAATGATTGTGTATACAATTCTTGTGTGTGATTGTTTTTTTTTATATGTATATATTTTGCTGTCTGTTGTGTTGTCTCTTAAATGTTAAATAAATTAAAAATTTGTATTGCAAGCAATTAAAGGACAAATTTTGCAATACACAAGTTACTCGTTGTATTACAACAAATTAAGGATATTCTGTGGCAGCTCACAAACGCTCTCAAGCTAAGTTGTATTGCTGCAGCAATTGTGTACAGAGAATTGCACACTTGCTTACACGCATACACACGATGTTTAATAATATGTATAACGACAAAAACAATATAATCAAATATAAAATATACATATGGCCATCTCCACGGTAAATAACGCGACATTTGTAAGCCTTTGAAGTGAAAAAATAAAGAAATCTAATCGTTTTTAAAATTTTCTATAGCATTTTTGTAATTTATCGTGTTTTATTGTTTCCAATATATGTATTAGCATTAAGCCGGTAGTTCGTTTCTGTATTTCTCGCATTGTAAAATTTCTCACATAAAGTGTGAAACATAAAATTCCATCGTTTTTCGATTTCTGAGAAAAAAGTGTTTCTGTATTTGAATGTGAAAAGAGACAACGCTGATTCTGTTCTTATTGGAATATTTCCAGTAAGTAAGTGTCCAATGCAAGCCAAACGTCAACGAAGAAAAATTTCAAAACAGTAAGAGGCTAAAAAAAATAAAATACAACAATTGTATTTTATTATTTATATAAAATAAAAAATAATGCTAAAATTATTTAAATAAGAAAAAAAAACAAAATGTATTTATAATGTAAAAAAATGTATATACATATTCATGTAGGGGAGAGGGGGGCACCTTAGAACACTTTTTGCTGTCAAGCCACATAAAAATTTATATTTTTGAATTATTGACTTTTTACATAATAATTAATATTTTTAGTTGAACTGTTAATCTTTAAAATTTTTGATATTTCTTTAGTTAGGCTTTGAGTTCATTAAATTTAATTTTCATTAAATTATTTTTACTGAAGTAGGAATTGTTTTACAACTTGAAAAAATTTTATTTTTGATAATTTTTCTTGACTGGGATTCGAACCTGGGTTGTTGGTTGAATTTCCATATGTTTCGAGAAACACCACTTTCTCTCATCAGAATTCTTTTTTGTGATCTGACCCCTTGCACCACTACGGTGCCTGCTAGTCAACAGCCAAACATCAATCTTTTAACCAGTGACTGGTGGTTCGAAGTTTTCTGTAATTATCATTTTTATTAATTTCTATTATATTTGTTTTTCCTTTTCTTCATAATTTAACTAATATATTTGGAAATAAACTTTAGCTTAAGACTACAAGTAACTTATTTTTAGTTCGATTTATATATTTTTTTAATGGATGAAGTCATTGTGTTCAAATGTGCCCCACATACGGGGGGCACATTTCACGGAAATTTATAATAAATATTTTTTTTTACATAAATATCAAATAACTTAACTTAATTTTGTTTGAAATAACTTTTGGACTGCAATAAATTTTTTTCATGAAAGAAAACGATCACTGAATACTTTTTACACTCTTACAAAAAAAATTAAAAAATTTACAATGGCACTGCGAAAACTTGTTCACCTAACTACATTCGGTCGACGACTGAAAAAGCTAGCAAAAGTTGTTAACGTTGCTAGAAAACAAGGTTGCCGTGTGAAAAACTCGCTTAAGGGTCGAAAAAAATGTTAAACTGAGATTTTAGCAACATAGTTCAAAGGTGCCCCGGGTAGAAACGTGCCCCTCTCGCCCCTACCTATATGTATCTCTTATTATTGTTTATTTGATCTTTTTTTATTAAAATTTTGGTAATTATTAAAGCTTTAGGACTTTTTTATAAAATATTTAAATTTTTATTTCAATATACTCTTTGAGTAGCTTCTTCAGGATAAAAAATTTTTTTTTTTATTTAACCCGGCGCCGAATGGGATGGGTCATAATTACCCGTCACTTTTTGAATTGATTGTAGTTTTAAAACTGTACTTCTCTTCTCTACGCTCTTCTCAGTAGCTGGAGATATTGAATCTCTCTGAATGTTATAAATTTCAAATCAGTCACATAGCGATTGTACTTCGAGTAACACGTGCTTAAAGTTAAAAAAGGTCAATATGACCCACCCATGCATATGACAATAAGTGTTTATTATATTTAAGCTAGAAGAAGCCTCCTTTGTTAACATTTTTAATATGAAATGTTTTTTGTTTAAAATTAAAAATAAATAGGTTATTTTCTAACAAAGTCATATTTTATTTCTTTAATAAGGTTAGATTCAATCTAAATTGTATATATTTTTTTTATAAATACAGCAAAAAAATCCGAATTTAATAAGTGGGTCATTATGAGCCAACCCACATGTCCGTGTAGCTAAAATCGGCCTCCCCCGGCGCCGGGTTAAATATTTTATAAAAAAGAATTAAAGCTTTATTAATTACCAAAATCTTAATTTAAAAATATCTATATATTGAAATGTGTGTTTCTCGCACCAATTTGAAACGTGAATTATTTTTACATTTCTTATGAGAAACTTTTCGCAAAATATTGTTGCAGTTCACTCGTTTCGTTTCATACGGAAAATTTTACGATGCGAAAAATACTAAAACGAGCCACTGGTTTCTAGAACGCGACAAAAATTTAACTCGTTTTGAATTGCTAGTTTAAAAAAAAGCTGAATTATGTGGCTTTTTTTAAGTGGTTATATTTACTGTTTTTGGTGTTGTTATCTCCCTGATCTAAAACAGATACAGATTAGCATAGCGAAGGTCACTACTTGCAAGAGATGTCAACTTTAAGTAATGCTTAATACCTCAGTTGTAAAAAAGTAAATATAAACTATAATTGTAAATAAATCAGAACCTATAAGTATTGTAGAGATTTAAATTGACATAATTTTCATATTCGTGACCTCGAATAAATCTTCTTTAGACAGTACGTAAATGACATTATAAAAACCAGTTTCCCCTCATTTGCAGTTTAATTTTATTTTATTTGTTGCAATTAATTTATTTTCTTATAGAATCCATATTTGTATATTTTCTACAAATCTATTGAAATACCCATATATTATTGTATAGATGTCTGTTGTGATGATATAGAGAAATACAACAAAAAAAACTGTAAGAGTGTTGTATTAAGCTGTGCCGAATCTTATAAACCCAGCACCAACATTTTTTTAAGATCGACCTATAGCTTGTCCTATAATGCACTCTAAGTTCGCTGCTGATAATCACCTAAATATGGATAAATCTCGTATATATATCGTTGAACTTCAATAAGAGTATTTAATTAATTATAGCAGTATCTGTACATAATTGGTTCTAGCTTGGTAACGCAATCGTAGCAACATTTAACATCGAATATATATTTGTATGCCAAAATTATGCCTCTGGATTTTGTAAAGATCATTTCCTAATTGGCCATAGCTCCCATATTGGGTCTACTTCAGAGAATACATAACACTTAACACAGATATATAGCACACATAAAAGTATTCTAAATATCAAATACATGTGTATTAAGTGCAATATTTTATGACGATCGATTAAAAATTTAACACAAAATATTTTAAATATATATAAAACATACTACAGAATATGACTATAGATTCATGATTATAGATCCGTCCTAATTTTCTTGAACATATTAATGCTACATATGGATCCATAAGGTATTTCTACTTCATACCCTATTTCAATAAACATAAATGGACATAATTAAATGAGCTCATATGAATATCTCTACAATTGTACAACTACAAACAGAATGACAAACTTATTGCCCTTGTGAAGAGTATGAATGCAATCACATAAAAATTACTTGTACAATAAACGAAATGTAAAAACAATAATATACATACATATGTATGTATATAACCCAAACAAACATAAATGTATTAAAATGCAGAAGAAATTAACATAACAATGTTGACTCATTAACATAAATTGATGCAATTCAACATAAATACACAGACACACACTTGTTCACTCACAAACATACATACAAACATTTATATCAATAATCCATATATAGTTTTTGTAAGGATATCGTACAAAAGACACAAAAATGCGAGGATCAATTGAAAAGGAATATATGATAAAATAAATTTCTAGGTATTTTGAGGTTTTTAAAAATAAGCTATCTTTGGAGAGCAGCCAGTTTGCATTTCGGAATACATACTGAGTTTAACTGTAACTGTTAAAAATTTCAGGAAGAAAAAAATACTGCTCAAATAGCAGTGCATGAGAATGTCCGGGAATATCAATCACAGGGGCATCAAACACACCGTGGAGCAGAGTCGAAATTTTTTGAAAACAAACCTGACATTTCTTAACGACTGGTTCGATCACATAACACGGAAACAATTAAGGCATAAATATTAAATATAGGAATATTTCAAAATAGATGAAAGCTCGTGTCGGTTCCATTTACAAAACATAAACGAATAATGTTTTTTCTCGATCGGGCAAATCTTTAAAATATATCAGGGGCCAAATTACCGCATTCGATATCGAGTAAAATTGATCGTAATTTTCTTATTTGAGATTATGGCATTCGATATCGAGCAAGAAATTTAGTACATTTTATCATAATTTCGATATCGAAATCATTTTTTGATGCGATAGCTCATTCGATCACGAACGCGGTAATTTGACCCCAGAATTATTTATTTTTAAAAATGCTCAATTCTATCCCACCGTGCAACAGTAGTAAATTTCAATCTGCGTCTGAATGCTAACAAAGTTCAATTAATACAAAAACTAAAGTACAGCTTAGAGAGTTCTTTCCAATGAACTGCACATTTTTTGAGCAAAATAATCCCAGAGTTCAGTTTATTCACATGTGATCGAAAAAAAAGCATCCAAATGTGCCACTATTTGATGTAGATTTTGGGCTTGGTTCACACTTTTTCAGAAATATATGTAGTTTTTCAATCAGTCAATGTTGTTATTGCTCGATACTGCTTCCAGATGCCAGAGTTCATCCTGCCTAAATTGTACTTCTTTGGTGTGAACGATGTGATTTCAACAAGTACGTGCTACATAAAATGCAGTATGTAAAATAATTTAATTACAGCATTTCTATTTGAAAAATGTTTGTTTGCATAATCGAACAATTTCTTACGAATAATTATTGGAATGATATGAAAATGGTAATTTTCGAATAACAAATAATTCCAATAATTTTATGTAGAAAAATCAAATAAAACGAATGAAAATAATTGTTAAAATTTATACTTTTTTCAAAAATTTTTATAATTTTAAATTTGATAATGAAAATTGCAGAGTTGTCCACAGAAGCTTAAACATGAAACTATCAGCCATGTCATAGAATTTAATTCCGTTCGGAAGTGGAATTAATTCTGTAATTTGCTGCTTAAAAATTAACAAGAAAATTTTTTTTCGGTGTGAAACCTAGAAATTCTTAAAATTACAATTCCACACAGCAAATTGAAAGTGGTTTCATTTCGAAAAAATGTTTCCTTGTTCATTTTTTTAAGCAGCAAAATACAGAATTAATTCTACTTCCGAACGGAATTAAATTCTATGACATGTCAGTGTATTGACAGTTTTTATTTTGAACGAATATAAAAGGGACACTTTCTATCACTACATATGTATGAGGAGTCCAACAGCTCCTTATTTCGAGAAGTTGAAATTCGAATTATTTATTGTTCAGCATAAACATAATTTAACAAACGGTCCACATACGATGGATCAGCCTTAATTGTCAGCATAATATTGGCAAAATCTCATTTATGTTTTATTTTGGCCGTTAAGAGAAATGACAAATAATAATAAACTACATATCTAGAAATGACATGTTGTTGAAATTGTAAACGAAAGTGATATAAAAGATGACATTGATGATTGTCCCAATTTACACGCAGCAATTTTTATTGAAAATATTGATACAATTTTCTCCTTGAAATTTCTTCGGTGTTCACACAGCACAATTTTTTTGCATAAATCGTTCGTTTATTTTATTATACATACGTTTATATACACATAAGTTTGTAATACAAATAAGAGAGTAACACGAATTTCTAGTACAATCAAGTGTATATTCGTCTTATCTTCTCCTCACCCAGATGTCTAAAAGGTAATTAGCTTAACTTAAAGAATTGCTTCGTGTAAAATGGTGACTTTAGACGTTTCGACTTGACGAAAAGAAACCCCTTAATTTATTTTAAAATATTCAATTATTCGCATAAATCGAACAATAACTTAGGGTTCAAGTTTTAATCTCTAATTCGAACGAAAGAAAAATCGAATAAATGTTATCTTTTGATTATTAAGTTTATTTAAAGTCAAATAATCCAGCAAAGCCGTACAGAATATTTATCGAGCCATATCGATTTTACTAGTACATATTAAGAGAATCTCTCACCTAAATACCTAAAAACTTGCTAGCAATAAATGTCAGAGTAATTGTCAATACAACTACTTACAGCTCAATAGTAAGCAATATACTTGTCCATTAAAATAAAAACGTATTACGACAATGATGTGGCAAAAATTAAATTATTTTGTAGAATAATATGAGAAACTTTACAGAATGATAAACATAATCAACACACCATATTATCTACACAGTGGGTAATAAAAGTAATACCATTTTTTTTTAAAGAGAAATAACATGCAATAATAATGCCTATATATACTTGTATTAGATTCTTTGGAAAGGGGATAGTTGAAGAAGTAAAGGTGGTGAAAGTAGAAAAAAGCTTTTTATATCACAACTCTGCAATTGCGCATTATGTTTGTTTTTAGTGCAGAATTGCAGCGCCTCTGATGGTGAGTAGGCGCATTAATGTTAAAGCTTGATTTTTTAGCCTTTATTTAATTAACTTCGGTGGCGTTTGAATGCTCTACCACCGCAGCAGGACGCTGTGATAAATACTAGTTATGATAGATAAAAGAAAACTAATATTATCAGAAACTGATGTTGTTTGAGTGACAGCGGCTGGGAATCGAACCCGGACTACAAATACCAACTCATGCTTAATGATCGAATGCGCTAACCAATTGAACTACAGCACCCTAAAAAAATTATTACAAAATTGAAAAAAAGTCGATATAGTTTTGATAAAAAAAATATTCTTTTGTTGGCATATCTCTGTTTATGTAATATTTTTCGGTGAAAATGTTTTTTTTTTTTTTGTAAAAAGATTTTGTTAAAAAAATATATTTTAGTGAACAATATTTGTTGGTGAAAAAGGCTATTAAAGTGGTTTTAAAATGAAAAGCCTTATAAATATTATTGCAAAGGGGTTTTTTGAGAAAGCTACAGTGAAAAAAACCGGAAATTACAGCATAAAAACAATTGGAAGAATTGGAACCTGGAGATGTTGTCTTAAAGAAAAACGAGTCCCATCCAATCTCATTTATCTTCTGCATCGTAGAATTACCGTGGAGGAACCGCATAAGCGCATTGGACCCGTCCAGTGTGTTAATTGTCAAGAATTTGGCCACACCAAAGCGTACTGTAAATTGCCGTCTGTTTGTGTTGCGTGTGGGGAACTACATCCAACTGCTCTATGTAATAAGTCCAAAACTGACGTAAAAATAAAAAAATGCAGTAACTGCGGAGGTAATCATACCGCAAATTATAGAGGTTGTCCAATTTACACGCATTTGAAAGCCATAAGTACCAACAAGACGTCAGTATTACCTGATCATCATCAACAGCCTATTTTGGCATCGAGTGACAATTTCCCGCAATTGTTACGGTCCACTAGTCATGTAAACGCGCCTAGTTCTAGACAAGTTTCTTACGCTAACGTGGTTAAATCTAATATGCCAGGTTTGGAGCAGGCACCTAAATCACAATATTACGAGCCTAATATTAACACTCTAGAGACTACATTGCAAACACTTGTCCAAACCATGAACACTTTTACGACCACTATGACATCCATGATGCAGGAAATGCTGAAAATGCAATCCACTATCTTACAAGCCATTTTAAAAAAATGATTTGTTTAAAAATTTGTTTTTGGAATGCGAACGGCCTCCGCCAACATAAAAACGAACTGGAACACTTCCTGATGGATAAGCAGATTGATGTCATGATGATTGCTGAAACTCACTTGACGGCGACAGCGTACTTCAAAATTAATGGCTACGTGTTGTATGATACTAAAGATCCCCGCGGAAGAGCATGTGGAGGATCGGCAATTCTTATAAAGAACAGAATAAAACATTATTTAATGAACAACATATGTGAGGATTACCTACAAGCAACAAACATTTGTATTGAATTCTGTCAATACAATTTTGTTTTATCATCAATTTATTCGCCGCCTCGATTTTCAATAAAAGAACACCAATACTACAGCTTCTTCAATTCCCTTGCAGCTAGATTTTTAGTTGCTGGTGACTTTAACGCCAAACACACTTTTTGGGATTAGATGTACTCTCAAGCGGGCATCCCACCTACTGGCCGACGGACCGACGGAAGATTCCCGATGTTATTGACTTCGGAGTAGTGAAAAATATCCCTGTAGAATCGATACAAGTGGAGCCTTCATTAGACTTGTCTTCAGATCACTCTCCTTCTATTATTTCAATGCGTTTCCATCAAGGGAATGGCTCTCCATTTCGGGACATATCTAAAACCAGTGTAAGTTGGATAAAGTATAAAAAGTATTTAAGTTCCCACTGCACGGAAAATGTAGTGTTGAGAACTACCGAGGATATTGATGGGTCGATTGGCAAGTTTACTGAGGACATACGAAGAGCTGTACATCACGCCTCCACATACGACGTTGAGTGCAGAAGTGGGACAAATAGAACTTATTTCGCTGAACTCGATCATCTCCTGTCAGAAAAAAGAAGAGTTAGAAGAGAGTGGCAAATCCACAGGTCTCCTGAACTGAAAGCTAGGCTACGGGTATGCAGAGATATACTAAGAAATTTCTTAGAAACCCAAAGAATGGCTTCACTTAAATCTTACTTGGAGGGTCTTGATAGTACCCCACAATCTGACTATTCGTTATGGAAGGCGGCACGAGGTTTAAAAAGACCAGTTAGAGGAAAGCCTCCTCTGCGAAATCCGACTGGTGACTGGGCTAGAAATGATTCCGAGAAGGGGACTTTATTTGTTAATCATTTGAGAAAAGTGTTTACTATAAACAACTCAAATAATGCATCTGATTTGCCTCCACTCGTTATTAGACCTCCTGTACCTCTAAGACTAAACTTTCGTGATGTCCAAAACGCTATTGGTACTCTGAACCTTAGAAAGGCTCCAGGTATGGATGAAATCAGCAATAAAATGCTTGTGGAGTTACCTCGTGTAGCAAGAAAGATTATCCTCTTTATCTTCAACGCTATTTTACGCCTAGAATACTATCCTGCAGATTGGAAGGTGTCTATGATCACTATGATTCCTAAGCCAGGGAAGGACCACACCAAAGTGGAGTCATATAGGCCAATTAGCCTACTGCCGACAATTTCTAAACTGTTCGAAAAATTGTTAATGACTAAATTGACTCCAATTCTGAATGACACTGAATGTATTCCAAATCATCAATTCGGATTCAGAGCTAAACACAGTACCATCGAACAAACTCACAGATTGGTAAATGTGATAAGAGGGTCGTTTGAAGATAAAAAATACTGCTCCGCCCTTTTCATTGATGTGTCCCAAGCGTTTGACAAAGTTTGGCATGACGGTTTAATGCACAAAATAAAATCAACTCTGCCTGCTAACACCCATAAACTCATGGAAAGTTATTTATACGGTCGCAAATTTAAAATCAAAGAAGGTGATTTTTTAAGTACCGCTCAGCCAATTGAATCAGGTGTGCCACAGGGTAGCATACTGGGCCCTACTTTATATTTGATTTATGCCTCCGACATGCCGTCAGACCCCAAAATCCACACGTCAACTTTTGCAGACGATACAGCCTTTGTCAGCGTCCATAAGGACCACCAAGTTGCATCACGGAATTTGCAGAATTATGTTTATAAACTAGAGAATTGGCTAGAGCTTTGGAAAATCAGGGTAAATGAACAAAAATGTATTCATATCACTTTCACATTGCGAAAAGATACCTGCTCGTCCATCAGAATAAATAATCAAATTATTCCTCAACATAATGAAGTCAAATACCTCGGCATTCACCTCGACCGCCGTTTAACTTGGAAGTCTCATATTGAAGCGAAACTTACACAAATGAGATTAAAAGCAGTGCAACTTAATTGGTTAATCGGCAGAAACTCTACATTGAAATTGGATTGCAAACTTTTGTTGTACAATGCAATTCTAAAGCCAATCTGGTGTTATGGAATTCAATTATGGGGTACTGCCTCAGCATCAAACATTGAAAAAATTCAAAGGGGTCAAAATAAAATTTTACGGATAATTACAGCAGCACCATGGTATGTTAAAAATTCTCGAATCCACAAAGATCTAGGCGTGCCATTAGTAAAAGTCGAATTTACAAAATATGCGTCAAAGTATGTCAGCAAACTCGAACACCATCCAAACCCACTTGCACGAGACATCCTTAACTTTAGTGGCCACAATCGGTTGAGAAGGAGGGATACCCTTGCTTTAACTCAAGCGCAAAATAGATGACTGGATCAGCTGATGTGAAATTTTTTTAGTATCATAAAAATTTTTGTCTAGCACTGGCTGGGCTTATTATTTTCTTTTTAGTATTAAGATTTGAATACTTATTGTCATTTCAAATATGAAGATTCAATAAATAATTAACTGCAAAAAAAAAAAAAAAAAAAAAAAAAAAAAAAAAAAAAAAAAATAAAAACATCTTTTACACACTTTTATTATCCACTGTTTAACGTTCTACTCGAATAATATGAAATAAATTGGAGTATATCAATATTGTTGTGCAAAAACAACAACAACAACAAAAGCCAACACAACCAATAATAAACAACATGCCATGTAAATGAGTCCATATTTTATTTCCTTTTCTTTTTTTTATAGTTTAAATCATTTAAAGAATGCAAGGATTTTAATGCAAACAATCAAGTCAAAGTAAGAAATAAGATGTTAAAAGAAAATCTCATTTCAAATTTACACAATCTCCCACAGAAGTAAATACAATTAAAACTTCATGACAATATAATTATCAACTAACCAAATGCAATCAATAAATACTTGCACACTTACATACACATGTATACTTTTACTTGCACACTAGGTCGACTCACAGGAAAAAGTAATTTTGTTATTAAGCTTAAAAAATTCCTTGGTTTATTTCATGATGTTTTATAAAATATTATAGATCTCAGTATAAGCGTTTATGAGCAGGACTGTCTTCCAAAAAAAAAACATTTTTTTAGTTTTTTTTTTTTTAATTTGTATTGGTAAACAACACATATAATATGGGGTATCATTGGAAAGGACTCCTTTCTACTTTAAAAATAATAAAATGTTTCATAAAAGAAAACCGAATATACGTGCAAACACTGTTTTTAAGAAAACAGACGCTATACGGTAGATATGATCTATTATGCACCGATCATTTAGTAGAATTAATTCTGTATATATAAAGATTATTTCTGTTAAATTGTATCGCGATATCAATACTTATATGGTAAATATGACTAATGATAGACCTATTTAAATACATACCAACATTTTTTTAAATATTTATGCTCGTTTAAGTGATTTCGGTAGTGGGCCTTATAAGAGGCTGTGATCTATTATCGATGATGATTTATTTCTACAAAAGTCCTATTTCAGGAGGATATTTAGATTTCAACCAGTTTTAATAGACTTTGTCTTTGGGATGAAAGAAACAAATGTACCAAATTGTATCGTCAAAATTGCGACCAACAATGGACGAACGGTAGTTAAACTTAGATATCTCTAAATGTTTAAGTTACATACAATGTTCGATGGTAAATTGACATGACCAAGCTTGTCCTTAATAATATGAAATTTCATATATTCATTAACCTTCAATTTTAACGATCCAAAATCCACTTTCGAGAATAACTAGAATAAACAGAATATTGTGATTGAAATGAAATTTATATTGTAATGAAATATCAAGAGTCGAAATCCCTTCCAATGAAGGCTTTATAATCCCTTTCAATGAACAATTAGAAAACAAACTGCCAAAGATGTACAAACCCGACAAAATCTTGTTCGTCACGGGTTTTGTTCATATTATGGTGAATAAAATTACTTATATGATTGCGGAAACCATAATATGATAAAGTTACTCAGCAATCATATATATAATTGTAGTAATTAAGTATTTGTTTGTGACATTAATTTTTATAATGACAGACTCATCATTGTTCTTAGATTATATTTATTATAAAAACGTTCCAGCTCACTAACGGTTATCACTAGAGCCGATATATTTAAGGAAACATCATACAATAAACATGATCCAAGGTTTATTTTGATGGTGGTAACAAAAACACTATTTCCTATGAAGTGAGTCGCTCTAATACACACATATAAAATGTTCTTCAACAAGAACTTTATTTTCCGGCAGAGGGCATATTGCTATAACATAAAAGTTTTGCCATTTTACTTGTTGACATATCAGTAGTAAAAGCATTGACAATTGTATGGTGGTAGCAGGATTTTGATATTTATTCCAAAATTCAGCTGAAAATGCGGTAACAGTTAATGCATCACGCCAGCGAGATATTTTAACAACTAAATTTTTAACTAATTTTGATTATATAGATGTCATGCATGTGGTTTCAAAATTAAATTTCCCGTTTGCTTAATTTTATAAAATTTAGCTGTTAATTGGTCGCCCCGATCATGTGGTTTAACACCACAGATTTGTATTTTGTTTGGTTATATTATCCACACGGATACACTTACTACACGGCCACCTGCCCATCTAACCTAACCATGTTAACTGTAGAGCCAGTCGAATAGATTACAGGCTGAAAACTGAAAATTCTGATGTAATTAACGAAATATTCCCACCATTATGCCGAAATATGTTGGAAAATTTTGATAAAATAATCGGCATTTGTACGCTTGGCCGTGGTGGACATCTGTTTAAAATCATTACACTGAAAAACAGTTTTTGTTCATATGCTGGTAGTAGGGTATTACTAACAGACATGTGAAAATTTACACTTTCTAATACAATGCAAATTTGAATGATTTGCATATAAATTCGTTGTCTTATTTTCTTTTCAAAAAAAAAACAAATTTCTGGTGGAAAACCCCTGTATTAGCACATAAGTATACGGAACTTACACAAAAATGTACACATATGTGTGTATGTATGTATGTAAGTAAAAGTGTTGGTGTGTGAAGAACAGAGCTTTAATTGTTATTGCAATTGTTATTTATAAATTACAAAATCTTTACACACATACACACGTATGCAGGACAATGATTGTGCTTCATACCCAGCAAATAGTGAGTCTTTAAAGTACTACATATGCTCTAGAAGAAATTACATATAGACAATGAAAAAGTAAAAGCTTTTCTAAAAGTTTCAGCTTCAAAAACAGTTTTATTTATTACTGCTAATAGAAAAAACAAGTTTAAACAATGTAACATGCAATAATTCAGCTGCATAGCCAAAGTTTTGTCGTTCTTAATCTTTATTATATACTTTGTCCTCCTCAACAGTTTGTTAACATTTTTTATCCATGCTGTTGGGTTACTGTCAACTTAACAGGGTCCTTCTGTTTGCCATTAATTCATTTATACATGCCTGGACGCAAAGCACAGCTTAAGAAGGAAGACCAACAAGCATAAAATATTTAACAATATATGTGAGAGTGTGTGTGTGTGTGTGTTAATATGAATTAACACATATTAACGTAGTAATACCCACAAACACATGCACATGCATATATTTCATTTGAGTTGCAGTTGCAGTTGTTTATTCTTCATTGTTGGTTGTTGTCTGTTTGAGATTTACTGTCATCTTAACCATGAATATGCCGCACTGAACAGCACAGCATCTCCAGCCAAGCAAAACATTACTCGTAACATGATTATCAACACCTTCATCATCATCAGCAAAGTTTTTCTTATATTGTAGAATTTACGACATCCCAGATATCATGTAGCCAAAACTTTTCAGGGCTTGCAATGAATGGAAACCCAGCTTAGGTTAAGAACAGGAGGCAAAGGCAGTAATAACATTAACAATTGTTGTGGGTTGCTTTTGTTTGTTTGTTTGTTTTATTCAGGAAAAGATTTTTCCACTTTTCTTCGCAGACTGACTGACTGGTTGGCTGGCTGGCAACTTAATTACACAGTGACAATGAAGAAGTAAACGAAATTTCATTTAATTTTTAGTTCATTTCTCTGTACAGTAGTTGCATAAGTTGAATTAAAACAACTGTGTTGCCACTTGCAGCAAATTGTTTTTTTTTTTAGCCATAACGAAGTAAATGGGTATGAGGTTTCTGCAGAACATTGAAAGGTTGAGCAAAAGCTTAAGTGAGTTAATGTGTGTTCTCAAAAATGTATCAGCTATTGTTGTGGAAAAGGTTCATTTGATGATATGTTTTGGTGTATACATAAATGTTGCATGTATGTATGTTAATTTGTTGCAAATAAAATCTAATTTTATTTTTCTTTTCTCTTCTCTTTACAGGTAAGCATGTTGCTACATATTTAAAAGATGTTGCGTTTACTTATTTGTAAGTACGAGTATGTTTATTAGTTAATACATTTTTAAATGGCTGGCTGTTAATTAAAGCATTAAAGTAATTAAAAATAACTAATTGTCTACCACAAACAGTTGTGGTATTACAAATTTGAGGATCCCAGCAAAAATAACAAAATTACCAGGACAGTCAAAATATTTCTTAAAGAAAGAGTTGCAAGAGCATAAAATATGTACTTAAAACCATTTAAAAAAAATTTATTTTTCTTGGAAAATATAAATGATCATAAATTATGCCCCTTAATAATTTTAACCAATTACAAAGGATCTAGAGCCTATTTTAGAATTTAATGCAAAATCTCGAGTTTTGGTGAGAGATATAAGTGATATAATTATTTTTATTATATACTTGCTGAATCCGGTGTGCTTCGATACCCCCTTTGAGGTAAAGCCGTTAATGAACATAGTAAAAAAATTAGGTGCAGAAGTGTGCAAGGTCAAAAAATATTATCATGTAATAAGTACTCCTGAGTCAAAGCTGCACGCACACAAAGGGGCGTGCTCCTCCCACTTTTCTTTTGATATGTATTTCTATTCATGCCATTACCATATATATGTGACGATTTTAAATTTTGGGTTATATGGGCGAGGCCAGCCCCCTTTTCCCACTCAAAACTATGTATCAAATATTATCGACGTAGGTAAAAAAAAAAAATGCACAAAATATGGCGATTTAATTTTTTGGGTTATATTGATTTTTCTCATTTTGAAAAAAGTAGGCGGTCGAAAGAAGTATTCTTAGTCATGCCGGAGTCTTAGTTATATTCCGTCAAAATTTTAGTAAGATAGGTCCAGGGGTTTGGCCTTCACGGCATGCGTTGTTCTGAAAGAGATGGGGCTTGGAGTATGAATCTTAATTTTTACCTCACCTAGAGTAACATGTGTATTCGATTTGAAGTAAATATGTTCAAATTCGAGTAGAATCAATTACACAATTTAAAAGAGTAGGAGAGGAGGCAAATAAAATTTTTATTTTTACCTCGCCTTCAGTAAGATGTGTATAAAACTCTTGTAAAAGTACACAACATCAAACAAATTTGAGCTAAAACCTGTGGTTACGCTTTTTTGAGTAAATATTTGCCAAATGTGACCGTACCTTTAATCATTTTCAAAACAACCATGCTAAGCAAGTAGCTTTTATTTAACAATACATACTTTTTATTTCCATTGAATCCACCCAAAACAAAAATCCATTAAAATTCGTTAAATTGCGCCTCAATAATAACCGTACGACGAACATTCATACAATTGAAAATCAAAAACCAAAATGAAAATAAGACAAAAAAAACTAATAAATAATATGGATATATTAAAATTCATTAGCATATCGTATCTACCAATATATTAAATTACAAATTCAATTGTTGCAAAATGTTGGTTGTTGCATGCACATATTTTCTTTTATTCTGGCGCAAAATGTGGCGAGAAACATACATTTAAAGTCCATGCCGGAACGTACGTAGAAAAACACAGCACTCAAATATAATTCAAATAAAGTCATACTCGCACTCATACTCGTACATAAATGTTACATTTATTTTATTAGATTTTATGATGAGGAAATTCAGTTTCAAAAAACAAGAACATATAAAAACATTTAATACAGATTTCATGCATGAATGACTAATTCATAGTAATTGGGTGTAGTTACTAGTTTGTAGTTTAGTTTGAATAGTTGCAGTACTTATATGTACATACATACATACATGCTCGTACATAGTTTTGCATAATACTTTACATATGCTTTTTTTTGTACTTCTTCTTGTTGGTATTGGACAATTTTTTTAAACTTTTGGCAAACAACACTCTACAGTGGAATTCAGTAAATGCTAGACATATTTTTATCTATGTATCAACGTATTTAAGAACATTGAAATGTTTTATAATAATTTTATCTAAGTTTCCAAGCTTTTGTAAAAGACTCTACTGTCATTTGCCCATATGGCTGCGAAAAAAAACTTAAAATTAAAAAATGCATTTATTAGATTTTAAAATTGTTAACCATAAAAAGGCGATATTATAGATTACAGCGAAATATCAGCAGCAAGTCAATCACTCACATTAAATGGGAAAAATATTTGTAACGTATTAAAATTTACCACAATTATGAGCTAAATTTGAAAAGCAACTAATCTTTTTTTTTTTTTTGCTTTTTGTGCTAATAAAATGTCAATCAAAAACCTATCAAATATGCTTAAATAGTTAAAGTATGGTCACACTTGGCAAATATTTACACTAAACAGCGTAAGCAATTGTTTTAGCGTAAATTTGTTTGACGTTGTTTACTCTTACAAGAGTTTTGCAAGATCAAACAGCATTAAATAAAATAAGACTAAATATTTGTTGTGTCTTGTCCTAAACAAACGCAGTTTTTTTTAATAAATAAACAAGTTCAAAAATATTTTATTTAGTGATTACGTCTTTTTTTTTTTTTTTTGACAAATATTTGCCGAGTGTGACCGTACCTTTAGAGATATACGATATACATTTACATACATACATACATACATACATACATACAACTAACATTGATATACTATGTAGCATGTATTGATAATTTTAATAGAAATTATCGTACACAAACATTCTCTTGTGCTCGTGTGAACACAGAGTAGTGCTTGTTAATAGCAAAGTTTTGCCAATGGCAGCAATTTCTTGACAATTTGACAGTCGATTTTCAATTGGCAATATACGGTGGATTACTAATTTTAAAATTTTACAAACTGATTTACCATAATTGGTGTAAAACTATTGAATTTTGTTCTTCAATGCATGAAATGGACAAATAAATCCATCCGAGGAGAGCACCCAATGGGGTGAAATTTAACAATTCCAAAGTACATACAACAAAACTCAAAAACTTTCTTGACCAAATGCCAACATTTTAAGGTTCACCGTTGGAGGTTTCACAAAGGAAATGCATAAACGATTCCTCTAAATTTCTATCACAATTTAAGAGGGACTGAAATTTGAATAAAAAAAATATTAAATACTGCCTTCTTGCATGAAAATGTTTTAAATTAGACGTCTTTTAAACAATTTGGAAAGAATAATTTTCAATAAAACTTCAATCGTAAGCAACGTATTGAATTTGGAGAAACTAATTATAGATGCAAAATATAAATCCGAAATGTGCCAGAAACTTTGACCTGATTTCAGAGACAAATCATTAAAAATTGCCAAAAAAAATTATAATTGTATTGTCCGTTTTGATAGGACCACACACAGTGAAATAGAGACGATTATTAATTTCGAAAAAAAACGAAGCGAAAGCTTAGCTTGTGTCAAAGATATAAAAAGTAAAATGGACCGAAACACTAATACAATTATTATATAAAGATTGACTTTTAAGCATCTTTAATCTTTAAATATTGGCAAAAATGTTTTAACAGCTCAGCTGTTTTCGTGTAACATGTTACTGTTAAACATGTTCAGTTTGGTCTATACTTTAACCATAAAACGAACAATACTTGCAGATTATTGAATTTTATTATCAAAATTCATGTTTGGTTAAGAAAGTGAACAGTATGTGGTTGAATGAATATCTCAAGAAGTTAAATTGTCATTTTTCGTATAAAGAGCAGCCAGAAACATTGCAAGAACTGTCACTGCATCCCGAAAAATGAAAACACTATTTAGTGTGACGTCATTGATACGTACTTTTTCAAATACGACAAAAGCAGAAACAATAATTACATTTGACCATTTGAGTCGCGGTCAATATTTACATGAAATAATCTTTAAACTTTGTGTTATATACGTAGATCGTTCTATCGACTTAAATAAAGATTTCATACATTTCTCTAAATTATATGTGTTTTTTTTTTTAATCAAATCGGACAGCTCTTAAAAAATCACTCTTTATCTTGATTACCTTGATAATAAATTATTATTCCAATTTGATGATTAATTTTATCTTTCATCTATTACGAAAGAGTCGTTGTCGTAAGGAGAAAACGACACTCATAATAAGGCTGATTACCTTCTTTTTTACAACGTTTATTAAAGGCTTTACCTCAAAGGGGGGTAGCGAAGAACACCGGGTTCAGCTAGTGTAGTATAATTTAACTATTCTATTGTATATTTTTTTTAATTTTAGAAAAATTAAAAAAAAAACATAAACATAAATAATTTGTAATCATTTTGCCAACAAAGTCTCAATAATGCCCTAGAGGCGCTGAGACCACACTATAATGTAAAATGGTAATTTTAAATTAATAAAAAAAACTTTAAAAAACATTAAAAAAATGCTAATTCAGACAAAAACAAAAAGCTTAACTATTGGATGACAAAAAAAGTAAAGCATTTTTCAACGATAATGCTAGAAAAGTAAAATTTACAAGGAAATTTATTTTACGTTGAAAAAAAAAAGTTGCTAAGCAAATATTGGACCAATTTTTTGTGAAAGAAAGTCTAGTATTTTCGTTACCCCAGGACCTATCTTCGATCTTTATATGATTTTTTACGCCGTGTTTTTGTTTTTTGGAACGTAGTCCAAAATTTTTTTACTGGGTTTTAACTTTAGCAACAATTTAAGATATGAAGGAAAATATGGTCCACCCAAATTTGTCAATAACGTTTTTCATTTCGAAACACTGATGGTGGATTCAACCATTTGTTGCGAACAAAATATTTGTTCGGACAAAGTTTTTTTCATATGGAGTTTGACGCCTCTCTTTTTAAGAGAGAGAAAATAATTTTTACTAACAACTCTCGGCTTGAATTGGTTTAATTTTATATTTTGTCTGGACAAAACTGAACGGAGCTGCCAATAGATTACATTTTTTTTCATACAAATAATAATGCCTTATTTATGCCTTCAATGGTCATCATCAAAAGCAACTTTCTTTTTTCATTCATTTTGAATAAACAATATTTTAAAATAATTTAATATTTGTTTTTTGACACTTCAAAACCAAAGCAAAATAAATCAATGGCCGCAGTATTACTACTTGTAAAACTGATAGATTTTGTTTACATATGACAACTTTGATTTTCCAGACAAATCGTTCGAAATGAATGGCGTGTTGCAAAACAAAATCTCAGTCAAAAAAATTTTAGTGCGGAATATCTGAATACAATTTCTCGAATACTATATTAGCAATACATACTTCTTTCTATACACATGAGCTATATGACAGCTAAGGTAAAAACCATTGGTACCGTTATAGATGTACATATGTATGTATATACGTATATAAGTATGTATGTATATTTATATGGAAAAAATTGAGCCACAACAACAGCAACAAAATAATTTACGTTGTAAACTTAAATAGACAAATAATAGACACAAATACGACTATAATTCAAAAAACAAACTCTTTCATTTTTTATAAGGCAAAATATTTACGCATGTTATAAAACTTTGAACAAAAAAAAAAAACAGTATGAATAGTAAAAAAAAAAACTAGCACGCACCTATAAAACACTCATACTCAAATACAAAACGTATCTAGATACAAAAATAAAACCGAGAAATCCCTCGACAATTTCGCAGGGCTGAGAGGTTTAAAGGGAGGCAATCATTAAATAAACACAAGTATCTATTAGAGTATGGATGAGTGAGTTGGAAAAAAAAAAACACAGACACGATTCATTGTAGGTGTTTACTATTGTAATTTTTGCTGTAAAGCATTTTACAGCCGAACGATATTGTATGTTATAGTCAGTCATATACCGCAAAATTTACTTTTTAATATCTACTCGTACCTAGAGTGTGTGCTAACGCAAAAAATCAAATAGAAATAAAAAAAAAAATTACAAACGCGTACTTAATAAATAAGTACTTTTAGACATAAAGACCTAACACACTTATGTACAATTATAGAAAAAACAAACTGAGTGTGTGTAAATTATGTTTGTTGTTGCTTTACAAATAAAAAAAAACCTACGCAATATTTGGGCGATATCAACAAAACTACTCTCATACATACTTATATTTACTTCATGTAATAAGCAGCGTTTTTATGATTTTTTTCTCAAAGTCTGAAAGGTGTACGACAATCAAATAAGAGCCTCTTTTAGGCACACGATTTTGTTAATAATCATACAATGCACATGATAATGAAGATCAATAAAAAAAATTACTAAAAGAAACTGTATGAATTTCAAACACTCACTCTCTCATTCAATTACATTTATACAGTTTTTGAAAACATATTTAGATATGGGTACTTGTACACGTAGATACATACATACATATGTATGCCGATACTTATTACTTTAGACAAGTTTAATGAGTACATTAACCCTTGTGTGTGTTTGCTTTTTGTGGCTGACTGTATGTCTGTCTTTCTCAGTGACTCAGTGAGTCAATATTATTTGGGACAACTTAAGTACTTTTATAGATTGTAGTGCTTGAATTTGTTCTGTGATGTAAATTTAATGTTCAAAGCAAAATTTAAAAAAGCGCTTCTAATTGTGACACGAAAATACCGAAAATTTGCAAAACAAAAAAAATACAAAATTTTTAAAAAACCAAAGAAAAATTTTCCTTTTATGAAAAATCATCATCACACTTGAAAACTTGAACTATCCAATAGTTCTAGCTAAATGTTTTAAACTAGTGCACTAGTTACAGACTAGATGTGACAACTTATTGCCTATATAACGTGTGCCAAGTCAATTGACTCTCCAATAGAGTTTAAAGTACCAACACCTTGGATTACTTAAACACATTAAATAGATGACTTGGAATGTATAAATTACCTGGAATGTATAATGTAATAACCAATTCTCTTTGTAATAAGTAATTTCTACTATTATTTGGAATTATTATACATAAAATTAACAATTGTCAATAATTAAGAAAATTTTTTTTGTGTTTGAAATATTTCATGTTCTTCTTAATATTTATATTATTAAATGAGAAAAATGGTTGTTGTTAAAAAAAAGACAGAATTTGGTAACAAAAATATTAATAAAACAAACAAATGATAGAATATTTTAATAATTCTGAAAATCGTTACTTTCAATTAAAAAATCGTCAAATTGTCACTTTGCTATTTTTGAAACAAAAAATCGCCAAAATGACGATAAATCGTCAAATCTGGCAGCTATGATAGAGAACTGTAATTTCATTCAATTGCCTGCTAGCTTTCAATCAAGCAGGTTATTCCCAGCATAGCATTCTAGGAGCGCTCCGAAAAAGGAGTCAGGAAAGAGTCCAACTAAAAACTATTTTCGGAGCGAAAGAAAAATTTGCTTAAAAAAATTATTTGTTTCCCATTTTTATATATTTTATTTAAATGAATTTCATTTTATTTTTTTTACTGTAAATACAATTTATTTAATTTTTTCAATTTCAAATTTAGTTTATTTGTAAATGAATTCGCTTTTTGTTTAAGTCAAAACAATTAAAAAAAAAAACAATAAATGTGAACTTTTAATAATTTTTATTTAAAATTTTAATGACTCTTTTTTGACATGATGTAAGAGCTCTTTCAGAGCCCTAAAGACTCTCATAAAAGACTTTTTTCTGACATTAAGATCTCTTTCAGAGCCCTAAAAACTCTCATGAAAGACTCTTTTCTGACATTATCTAAGAGCTCTTTCTGGCGGACCATTTTCGAATGTAATGACCCTCTTTTCTGAAGGTTTTCGGAGCAATAATGATTGTTTGTTGGGCTCATAAAGAGCATGAACACTCCGGAAAACAATAAACACTTTATACTTGAAATTGAAAAGAGAATAAATGGATCTACTTCCTTCAGCATTTTTAATAATTTCAGCACGCTTTGAATATTTTTTTAATTATTGCATCATATTAAAATCTGGAAAATGGAGTGGGATTTTTTTTTTTATTTTTCATTAATTTCAATATGCATTCATATTTCTAAGTATATATAGAAACTAATATTTGTTTTACTACAAAAATTTTGTTCAACATTTTTAACACGAAATTTCTCCCAGGACACTTAAAGTACACTCACCGCTACACACACATTCTAAACTGCCGCACTTTGTGAACACCACTGGTCTAGACTCTAGAGACAGTTTTGATCATAATTCACTCTTTAAATCCTATTTTACTCATCTTATATTGAGATACCAAATCTCGTATAAATTTAATTTTCAATTGCGTTAAGCAACAGCTACATTTCTCCTGCCCCTTTTTTGCACACAAGTTTTCCTCAATTAACCTTTAAATATACTTCAAGCCGTACACAAACACTCTTTATCAAACACATGTCATTAAAGGTTCACCACCACAATATGCCAGTGACATTCCGACAATTAATTAATTAAATTCTATTTAAGATTTAAATTACAGACGCCAACTTAAGTTGGAAACATCACACTCTATTAAAAGTTCTTACAAGCTTATTTTATTTGTCTAACCCATTGTGCCAATGGGTTGTGTAATGTTTATTAATGTTTGATTTTAGCAAATAGCTAATGTTGTAATACATTTTCTAAAACTAATATAAATGAATATTTCAAATTATTTTTTCAAATTTTTTCTCACTTTTGTACTTTGTTTTTTGTGCAGATAGGAGATATTTTTTATTTTAAATTTTATTAATGGTTGTAACATAATGTGGTATGATCATATTTATTATATATTTTATTTGTCTTTATTTGTTTGCATTATGTCTATTTGAAAATCATGAAATTAATCTAAAAAATGTTTTGTTTAATGTTTGAGAAAAAAGAAACTCCTTTTTCAGTAATACAGTGCAAAACCTTGACACAAAATTATTTTTACTGCACTGCACAATAAACATTGCCGTGGTAGTGTTTCAAATGCAGGACGGACACACTGTCAGTTGGAGGTACAGACACATGGACGGTTGGACGGACAGTCCTACAAAAGGCAGATATATAAATAGTGCACAATGGCTTTTAGTTATTGTGACGGCTTGTAAAAACTTATTACATATACTTAAATTTTTAAAATGTTTGTGCTTCAGTGAAAAACTATTCGTAAATATATATATACACTGCGTTGCATAACAATAAATACATAAAACTTTTCTCAATTTGGTAAGTTAAAGAAAAAGTAAAACAGTTTAACTTACTTGTATGTGAAACGTTAGGTTAGGTAAGCAAGTGCACAGGTCCATATGACTGATCCATTTGTGTTGCCTGAGAAGATAAAAAAGAGGAGAAGAGAAAAGAAAAGAAAATGTGAATAGAGATAGACAGTAAGTTAATTGGAGACAAGAAAGAAGATGTCGTGTCTGTAAGATTAGCAGAGGAAAAGATGGAGTATACACTCCCAGTCAATTTAATGAGCAAATAGTTTTACCATAAGGATTTATGCATCCGATCGCGGTAGCTCATTACTTCTTCTAATAAAGGCATCAATACACTCTAACTTTATATGTGAAACGTGCAAAAATAAAACAAATATTATTTAACAAATACACTGAAATTAAAATAACTTAAAATACCAATATTTACAAAAAATTTAGACTTTAATAATGTGTTAGGCCTCCTTTTTTTGAATCAACTCCAAAATCCGTTTATAATATTCACCAGATTTATTCTTATATCTCTAGATTTAAATCTCCAAGCATGTAATAAAGCTTGTTTTAGCTGTTATATGCTTTCATATTGTCGGTTTTCAGCATAAATTCGACGGCTAAATATTGTCAAAATATTCTTGATATGGTTCTGATGTGGGTTCTGTGGGTCATTAAAGTTGGACGTCTTACATGTATATGTGCGTTGTGTTGCTGAAAAATATTATTTTTATTTAATATTTTTTAAAAATTACACTAATTTTTCATCTGATAATTTTGTTTAAGAATTAATTTTAGTGCTTAGAAACGCCAAATCAAAAAATTATTCAAGTATTCACAAAAATCTTCCCAAATCATCAAAGCATCACCTCCGAAACTTATTTTTTAGAAATATTATAGTTCCTTCGCTAGGTTTCCCCAATAGCTATCTGGCCCATAAAGACTGATGCCCTTATTCACAAAAAATTAATGTAGACTTCAAATGTACTTTAAGAAAATTTTGTATGAACATTTTGTCTAAAAGCACATTTCAAACCTACTTTATTTTTTTTGGTATACGGCAGTGAATTTTTTTCTCATGGGAAAAAATCACCTTATACAACTATATTTATGTATGTTTAAATAATTCAACTATTAACAAGGATTACACAGGCCAACACTCAATTTGCTGATTTAAGTTAATTTGGGTGCGCTGAATTCAAATCTGTAATCACAATAAAAAGTCTTGGTCAGATTACACAGCCCGACAAAATTAAAAAAGATTTTTATCAACTGATTCTAGTTAATTTGGATGCGCTCAATCTGTAATCAGTTTGTCTCTATCAGTTCTAGTTTTCATGATATAGCTTTTTTATTTCAGAAAATTTTTTTTTGTATTTTTCAGAAAAATATTTTGTAGTATTTGAAAATATTTGTTTAATTTTTTATTATAATATTTTATGAATTTTCCCTGAAGATACAAAATGGAGTAGCGAAATATATAATAAAAATAAAATAAAAATACACTTTAAAAACTTAGTAAGTCAGTCCTTTAGTTCAATAAATAAAAATTAAAATAAGGTATTTTTTTATCAATCAATTCTATAGGGAATATGTATTTAGATATCCTTTGAGGTCGTCAAAAAAATCTGAACTTTATTTTTTTCTGGAATAGAACTAACGATTTTTGGTACAGTTTAATTGTTAATTAACAATTGATTTTGATAAAATTTGTTACCAATTTGAAACCGGTTTTCAAAATAAAATAATAATCTATAATACAGCATTTTTAAAGCAGGTCCTGATGATCTCAAAAGTGGTAATTTACAATGTTAATGGGGGGAAGCTAGTGACTTTCTTAGTCAGCTTTCTTATATACCTGAAAAAAGTTTACGAATTATTATGGCGGGTCATACTGTGTTGGATATCGTAGGATACTATTGGAAAACTTGCTTTACAGGGGAAAATTATATTTTCCGCGATCACAAGGCTATAGAATTAGTTCCTTGAGTAGAACAAAATCAACTGACTTGGATAGTTCTATCAGTTGATGTAACTTCTAAGTTTTTGCACAATAGTACCATTTGGAGCTGTACAAGTCTAAAATTGATAGCACTATTCATTATCTACAGTTGCATATCTTTGACAAATACATCAAAAATGATCCAAATTTCAGCTAGATCCACGAAAGTACTTTTTAATGGGTTCAATAAAGTTCTTCTGGAATTAGTGTGTGTTCTTTAGAACTAGTAAAGAACCATTATTTAACTAGTTCTAAATATGTATCTAGTTCCTATAAAACTCTACAGCATTACTTAATAATCATAATAGATGTTATTTCATAAATCTAAAGTTGTTATAATTACAGTCATTCTAGAATATGTTAAAATTTCAATATATTATTAATTATAGTTATCATATAACATCTAAACCCATTGTGCATTATTTATTTCAAAATTGTTGGCTGTGCCACAACACCATATACACAAAAAATCACAGTGTTAGATGTTTGATATTTTTGTTTGTTTTTTATATTTTTAAACCTTAATAAAACAATAAAAATCACAAACTAAACCAAAAACCATACAATAGTTAAACAATATTATTTTGTTGGAAGTAAAAAAAAATGTACATATATACGAAAATAAAGCTGCTGCTTTTTGTTGTATGTACAAAACTTCAAAAATAAAAAAGAAAAATACCCAACAATCGTGAGATCCCTGTAAATGTTTCTATTTAAGTTGATTTTTGTGCTAAAAGTATAATGGCGCTTTTGTTGTTATTGCTGTTGTGCGCATATTACGAGCATTTCATTTCATTTATTTGATGTTGTTGTTAAAGATTTTTATGTTGCACTCTGAAAAAGGTGTGTTTTTTTCTCGTTATTGTAACATTGTAAATAAACAAACAAAACCAGCAATAAAAAACTTAAACATTTGTTAAAAATAATATAACTTTGCCAAGATACCGATACATATACAGGCATAATTAAATGGCCGCTAAATTAACAAAAGCCCACCATTTGCAAGTTGCAATTTGGCCAACTTTAAATTACTTTTGTCTTAAATACTCAAGTTTTATTTTCATAATTATTTAATGCAAACGTCTGTTTAATTATGTTATTGAGTGTAATTTAATTTCAAACATTTGTTTGGTTTTATTGTTGTATATATATATCTATCTGATATTATTGTTAATTCTTGGCAGATTGTAAACGCTTTTGTAGTTTTGTTATTTTTTTTTCTTGCCTAGATCTGCTTGTAATATAAACGTTCTAATGTAAATATTCAATGTATTCAATGTCATTTCGTGGCGTTTGTTAAACTGAGTACTTTGACACTTTAGTTAAATGCCAAACGAGTCTAAAACATACACTCACAACACACAACAGCCAGCTAAACAAACTGATAGATCGACATAAAGACAGACAGACAGGCAGACAGACAGACTGAGTTACAAACAAAACCCGCCGCTATTAGCCCAGCAAAGTTATAAACACCATCACCATCGTCACCTCCACCAACCAAAACAAATTCATTCCAAAATATCCAAAACTTGCGCTAACCAAAAGTGTCAAGTTAAAAGAATTCAGTTTTTTTTCTTCTCAATTTTGCAAATAAACTTTTATACCTGATTTTTAATTCGAATTTTACACTTTAAGCTTTTTGTTGCTGCTGCTGCTGTTGGTTAATGTTGGATTTTGTTCTCCAAAAGCAGGTAGAATATCTTAAAAAAGGCCATTTAGATGCAAGTACCAACTGTGCGAGCACTAGATACTGTAATATGGTGTTAGTTTTTTATTGGTTATTTAATTTATGTATTGATTCGAAAACATTTTTAGTTTGTTTTAGTAGAAATATGGTCATAATTGGAAAATTGCTTACAATAGGGTCATAATTATTTATAGTGACCAGTTGTTTAAGTTGCTGCTGTTTATTGGAAACTTGTAAATGCAAAGAAATACTATATTTGTTAAAGAAAAATTTGTAAAAAAAAAAATAGCTGTGTGTATGTTAAATAATTACTCTGGTCACCACCAAAAATTAAATTTGAATTGAAAAACGATTCTGAGCCACTGTGCGTCGTCGGAAAGTCAAAGAATTCCACATAAGATTTGCAAAAAAGACAGTAAAACATGAAAGAGGAAATGTTATGGTACGGGGTTGCTTTTCATGGGAGGTTGTTGGTCCGATACATCTCATAGAAAACACAATGGACAGATTTGTATACAAGAATTTGTTCGTGACCATATGCTGAGAAGAATATGCCACTTGTTTGAAAATTTCAGCAAGATATTGATCCGAAACACTCTTCCAAATTGATAAAAGCATGGTTTTGGGAACGCAATATTAACGTTGTTGATTGGCCAAGCCAGAGTACCGACCTTAATCCTAAAGAGAATCTTTGGGGCGAGCTAAAACGACACATTCCTAAGCTTCTCTGCAGAAATAAGAATAAATTTTGACAGAATATTAAAAAAAGAATACTATAACATGCCGGTCAATACATGTCGTAAATTAATTTCATTTATGCCTCGAAGAATTAATGCTGGCTCGTTAAGATTAATTCAACTGACAGATATTCGGACATCGCATCTTTAGATCCAAATTAATATTGACAAACTTCTATATAACCATTAACACTGAAAGTTTAGGGAACACAGAATCGACATTTTTTAGAAATAAATCTTGCATTTCTCCTGGCATTGCCAAGGAGTTTTTTCGTTTGAAGACAAAACCCACAAACCTTCCAACGGCATCGCTGTTGTTATATATTTTTTGTAAGTCCTCGGCTAGATCTTTAAAAGAAATGTTTGCATGTGCTATTTATCTCTTATGATTTACGAGTTATACCCCTTTTTTAAATATCGTTTTTTAAATATTAGCCAGTATTTTTGAGCGATTTTCCACCTTATTTTGTTTTGTTAGCCAATCAATAAAATTATGCATCATAGCGATATATATTCTAGATCCAAAAATTAACAATTTTTAATTTGATCAATATATGATAATCAATTTGTGCTTTTTTCTGCTTAAACCCTTTTGGCACGAGCGGTACACATATGTACCATTAAGTTTTAAATATCTCTAAAATCTGTTTTGTTTTTAAATGACCGTGTCGTTTTATTTTTAGTTTGTTTATTTGTATGTTTTTTATAAAAACTCATATAGATTTAATAATTTTTTTAATTTTGTTTTTTTTTTACTAAAACTCTTTTTATTTGGTTGGTACATACTTGTACCATATTTGGTACAATGTTGTACCAGCCCCTCCTGAGTATCCCCATTATAGAAACGCCACGTTTCTTTATCACAATATTTCTAAAATATTCCTTTAACAGATTGAATAAAAAAATTTTATTATAACATTGATATTCGAAAGGCGTCCCGAAAGGGTTAACTCATTTTTATTTAAACAAGCTTTCTCTACGAACATACATACATATAACAAATTTATATTTTTCTGAAAAGTATCTTTACAGATCTATTTTTTATAAAATTTTTAATTTTAGTCCACATGTTCTATAAATTCAAAACTGGGATTACAAAACGGCAGTTTTGAAAACCCACATGTACGAGTATGTATTCTTAATTTATCCTTAAATTTTTTTTTTTTTTTTTAGTTTTTTAAATTTTTTATAATTTTAATTTTAATATTTAATATATCAATAAAATTAATTATATTTTATAAATAAACTAGCTAAACCCGGTGTGCTTCGCTACCCCCCCGTCGTCATAAAATAAAATAAAACGTATTTATATATTAACAAACATTTATTTATTTAATTTTAATGTATTTATTGCAATGCTATAGGCGAGGCCATGCCCCTTTGTCCACTTACATAGTCAAGAATTTATTATTTCGTAAGAATATCATATTGTGAAAATTTAATGACGATCGGTCCAGTAGTTAAGACTATTACGATTTTTAATTTTCCTAAAAAGGCGATTTAAATTTTTGGGTTATATGGGCGGTGCCACCCCCGTTTGTACAATCGAAATATTATATAGCCTATTATTCCTTCCAGAGTCACAGTTACATGCTGTGAAAATTTCATCAAAATCGGCTCATCCGTTTTGGAGTCTATACGTTACATACATACATACATACATACATACATACATACATGCAATTTTATAAATATAGATTTAGCTTACATTACTATTTGTAAATATCGGAAACAATTTGAACCATATTTTTCCTAGACTAAATTGTTTTATTTAGATAAAGTAATTTCTGATTTTACTCAAATTGTAAACGTAAATAAGCTAACACTAATTTAGTTTACTTCATTTACTACATTTACTACGGTAAAAGTATTTGATGTTATTTAGGTAACGGTAATTTGACAGCAACGTGAATTAGACTTAAAGCTTACCGGTATATAAACTAAAGACGTGTATGAATTAACTTTAAAATAATTGCGTAAAATATTTCAAAAATATAGAATTTATATTTGATATTATCAAATTGGGTTTAATATATTATCTAACACTAACATATGCACATTCAAACATAATATGTATTTATACCTATGTACATGTAAAATAATACAAAAACAATAATTAAATGCGTTAATTGGCATAATTTACAACAAAACACAATCTAAAGGCCCAACTATAATATGCATAAGCAAGCTTAAGCAAACGTGCGAACACATATAAATTGTATGTGGCAAACTATAATGTACTTAACGAAACTTTTCGTTAAGTTTTTCAACTGTCATTTGCTTAAGCAAAAAGCGAAACTGATCGCATATTACGTACGGAATCAGCTGTTTGTTGTTTGTTTGTGTTTTTAACAAAATGGAGAAAGAAGAAAATACATTTATTTTAAATTTAATAGAAAATGTGGAAAAAACAAGTGACTTTATAATAAAAGGGCCCTTTTTATTTTAACAAAAATGTCTTTCTGTCGTGGTTTATTTCTCTGACAGAACAAGAGCGTCTTCTTCTTTTACAGTGTAGTTCACTTATTTATTTTAATGTGCACAGGCCTTCAAGCGCTAACTTTAATATTTTTATATTATTTAAAATTTTAAGTTTTTTCTCCATTTTTGCAAACACAATACGAAAATTTACAAAACATATGTAAACGTTTATTATTATTTACAATGTAGTGCTGACACAGCTGTACATTTTAGTACTTTTGCCGATAAATTAAAAAAAAAGGAAAAATTATGCGTTTCTGGTACGAAGTTTTCTTTTAATTATAATATAATATAATAATATTTATAAAATATAGTCATTTAATGGGTTTTTGTTAAAATAAAAACATTTTTTTTAAACATAAATGAGCAACTGTGGACAAAAAGTTTCAAAGTCATTGTAGCCACCTAAAAGTTAACTCTGAACTGGTTATGCATTTCACAGCCTTTTCGTTAACTTTTGCAATTTGCTTAATCTTGCTTATGCATATTATAGTTGGGCCTTAAAACATTTTAAACACTTAATCAATTATTTCTAATACAAAACACTTTTTACTAATTGGCTCTTCATCTCTTCTTATGCTCACTGAACACAACTTTCTTGTAATGCTCATTGTAAAATTTTCTTGATCTCACGATCAGGCCTGCCAGATATGATGACTTTTTTATACCTAAAAAGATGAGGGTACATAAAGTTTGTCATTCCGTTTGCAACACATCGAAATATTGGTCATAGAACTAAAAAGTCTATATATTCTGATTCTAAGACGATCTAGCCATATCCGTCCGTCTGTACGTCTCTTGAAGGCATGATAGAGCTTCAAAAGAAGACTTAGAACAATGAAATTTTGTTCAAGCATTCTGTGTTTCATCGAAATGTTTGGTATTGAAAATAGGCAAAATCGGTTCAGTGGGATCCGAGTCATGGACAACCTTGATATTTTTCAGTTATATCTTTGTATAAGTAAAAATTTTATTATAAGATTTTGTGAAGGTTAGTTAATAATTGGCCATAGCTGCTACTATTGGTCTGTCTATTCCGAGAATAACCCAAGAAACCCTAAAACATGTCGTTATTGAGATTAAATTCACCATAAGACCCAAAAACATAGGTACATACATAGTAATCAGTTATTACTAATCACAGTAAAATATTTTATGACGATCGTCTCATAACATGTAATAAATAGATCCCTTATAAGAGATCTGAAAAATGGAATAACAAATTTGTTTTAAGCATAGATTACGCTACTGATATATAGGAACACAGGAATAGATTTAGCATTTAACAGTTTACATTTTATCACAAATTCGGAGAGAAGATAAATTTATTTTCATTATTTTAAAAATTGTTCATCCAGTATATGAAAAAGATTTATTTTTTTTAGAAATAAAATATGTATATTTATTAAAAAAGCAAATTAAAAAATGCCGAGTTTTTTAAAAAAAATCCAAAATTGTATTAAACCTTTATGGCAGCCCTGTTCGTGAGTAAAAAATTCGTAATACAATTAAAAACGATCAGCATAAACTGTCATATGCTCATGCATAGCTACAATCATATTTTAAAATTTAAATGTCCATAAGTGTTTGTGTATTTGTTATTGTTGTTGCGCTTTTTCTTTTGGCACGTAGACAAATAAGAACCTCAGCAAACACACCAGAATCAAATACTAAACTGAGCCAGTGATGTTATATACTTTTTTCAAAAATCTTTACGCAGCTACAAAAAATTCCCTTTTTTCCCTACGCGCCCAAAAAAAATCCCTACAATGTCTAATAGAAAGTTAATGAAAACTCTTTATATTAAAAGCATAAGAAATTTATTTAAAGTTTTTAAATACTAATCAATTAATTTTATAAAGTAATTAAATAAAAACAAAAAAATAGGTTAGATTAGGTTAGAAGGCCGGTGCGCGGTTGTCCCCACACCATCACCCAGAGACCAATACGGTCCATTGTGATGAAAAAAAAAACATAAAAAACCAGTGATATCAATTCACATAAAACCACATATAGAGGTCATTGGTTTAAAAAGGAACATACAAAAATTTTACTTAAATTTTGTTTTAATAATAAAGACACGAATTAGTCAGTTTTGTCTGACGATATCTTGTTAATCGTATAATGTTATGGCCAACATTTTTTTTTAAATGAAATTCGGTGCACTGGAAGCTGTAACAATTTTTACTTTCAACTTGCAGGAAGGAGCGGCCAATGCAAATTGATGTTAAAATTTTATGATTTAGCTTATTTCTGTTCTTTGTGCGAACGTCGGTTATAATTGAAAAACTCTTTTCATTGTCCGCATTCATCGGCGTAGATAGCCCGGTCTGGGGGTGGCTAAGCCCCTCCCAGAAAAAATTTAGCCACCCCCAGAATTTTTATTCTTTTATTGCAAATTTTGGCAGAAGATATTCTTAATATATTTTGTAAACAAAATAGGAAACTAATCTTCGACTGAAACTAACTATTTTTATTAATTGTATTTTTTATTACTTTTATTATTAATATTTACTTTATTTTTTTAATGTTAACTAAATGACTGAATTTATTTTTTTAATTGACAATGTGATGATAAAAACCTGAAATATACTTTAATTTTTTTGTTTATTTAGTTTTAAACTTTAATTTAATGTTATATGTGTTATAAAAATGTTTAATACTCTTTATTGTTTTTAATAAAAATAAAAAAGCACAATTTTTTTTACCGTAAAGGGCTAGAGACCCCCCCAGGAAAAATGCCTAGCTACGCCGATGTCCGCATTAGCATGTGGCAATGATAAGGCAATAAGGTAACTTTACTCCAAAACTCTTCAATATCCATCTTCGACAAATTTTATATTTCTTCATTTGAAAAATTAAATTCAAAAGATCTCCACTCCTGTAAAAGCGAGTTGACGTTCACATTTACTATTTTTAAAATATTTTTAAATGATAACTTATTTTTATTTCCGGGGTTTCCTAACCAAATTGGGGGCTTAGAAATTCCATTTCTGTAAAAATTTCTGCTTTAAGGGGTAATCTTTGCTGCATTTTCTCCAGGGCAGTAATATAAAACTTCAGAGAATCCATTCTTATTTGATTTGCTGCCGATTTTCGGATAGTTTTCAGAAGTTCGTGGCACTCATACCCCAAAAAATTGCTTCAATAGGCAAAGAACTATGTAGTGATCTTTTAATAAAATTTTGACCCAAACTTAAAACAAAATTTGTGATTTGACGTTGAACAAAATGACTAATGGTGCCTTAGATTAAAACAGTGCGTTTAACGAATTAAAATAATTTATATATCTTATTGCATTCGTTATTTAGCTCGAGAAAAATTCTTTCTGTAGATTTCAATTTGTCTTTGCGTATAGCTTGTTTAAAAAATTACAATAGTACAGCCCAATTATCTAATACACTTTCTATGCATTTTTGGTGCGAAAGCCATCTAGTAGTACTCGTTCTCAAAATTTTCTTCTTTTTATCATTTAACATTTCCTGCAATGATTCCAATTGCGCGCATCTCTTAGAACTTCCAGAAACATAAGAACCGATCTGTTTTTAGTTTTACCTTTAAATTTAATTTTAGGGCTGAAATGGCGTCAAGTAGTAGTAAATGCAGGGCATCCACTAGCTGTACAAAAGAATCACTTTTTAAATAAACTTTGTTAGCACTCAAAAAAATTTATCAGGGGTGTCATAGAAACCAATATTGGTTTTGCTAATTGTCGGTTTTTAAACCAATATTGGTTTCATTTGGTGTCACGAAACCAAGTTGGTTTTGTTAATTTCGAATGTAAATAAAACCAATATCGAAACAGCTGTTGTTTACATTTTTATTATTTTTTATTTTACTTTTTTGCAGAAAATTGACAAAATATTATATTTTTTCATTAAAATATCAGTAAAAGTGTTTTTTGTGAAAATAAATGATATCAAATAATTAAAATATGATAACTGCTTATAAATAAAATAAAATGAAATCAACAGTTGCAGCATTTTTGTTATTGGAGACAATGACCGTTTTGAAGATGTACAGGACACTTCCTTCTCTACGTCTTCGTTGAGACCAACTGCTACTCTGCAAACACCTTCCACCAACTGCGAAATGTCACATAGCCATACTATGGCCTCTTATGTTGTTGTCAGGTGATGCTTAGCAAACGGTCCACCGCCAGTTACCCTAGACTCTGTCTTATTTGGAGCTATTTATTTACCTCGCTCATCCACTCAGTCCATTTCTGTGGAAAAAATGTTGTTTATCTTTTCCACCCATTCACGTCAAATTGTGCTAGCCCGGCACTATTCAGTGAATCAGCCAGTTCTTCCCTCAGGGCATTTACTGTTGGTTTGTCGCGCTTCGTGTAGCTAAAGCAGGATATTTTTCCATTAATTCCATGATTATTTTATTTTGTATGTATATTGTTTTTATGTTTTCCCCTAGAAAATAAAAAGGTCAATGCAAAAATTTTTCTTTTTATAAAACAAATATAAAATTAAATTACTTGTATTTCTAAAAAATATACCGCTGCAAAAAAATAAAAACTAAAAAAGCTGCAAAAAAAATAAAATAGCGCGCAAAAACAAAAAACTGACAGCTGTTAGCGCTTGGTTTATTTCCAATAAAAAAAAACCGATAACATTGGTTTCTGTGACACCTAAAACCGACATTAATTCTAGTTCGAACATAAAACCAATAACATTGGTTTCTATGACACCAAAGCATTTTTTTTCTTGTCGGTTTTAAAACCAATTCTGACAATATTGGTTTCTATGACACCCCTGTATATTTTATAATATTGCCATATCGACAATTTCATAATACAATATTTTGAGAAAAGCTTTCAAATTACTGTTTTACTAAAAAACCCCTACTTTTTAATGATTTTTAAAAATCTGTCACTTTTTTCCCTACGGTCGTTTTTTTACTCAAAAATCCCTACGAATAAGGGATTTTCCCTACATATAACATCACTGAACTGAGCGTTTGTTGTTAAACGGGTGTAGCTAGTATGCAAATGGATTGTGTAAGAGTGCATAGTACATATATAGAATCTATGAACGTACTCAATGCAAAAACAGGCACACTATTGTACTTATTTAAGAGTCTATAAGAATTTCTTTAAAGTGCTCTTTTTCAAAGCTTTCTTTGAAATTAAAACAGGAAAAAAACCCACAAATGCAAAATTATTTTTTTCCTTACGTATTACAGGAACATGAAAATTGAGAAGGAAAAGAAACAGCAAAACAAGAAAGCTTTTATGGACAAATGCATACATACATACATACATATGTATCTTTATACAATCTTACACGTGCTATTTAAACCATAATGAAACACAAAAACCAAACGAAATATTCAACATTGTATTGTTAATTATACGACGTCATCAACAACGACAACTTGACGTCGTCAACTGATCTGTTTTGTTTTGTTTAAGGGAAACACAAAAATACAGATTTGACGCTGATATTGCACAGTGGGCTCAAAGAATAATAAATAGCTACATGTATTTTGTTAATGATGTTCGACATTTCTGTTATGAAAGCGGTAATTTTGACCTGACATAAATTATTAAAAAAATTGATCAATTGATTGATAAAAAAAATACTGATCAGTTTACAAATAATTAACGAAAATCAAAAATTAATTATTTATAGAATAGCAGTAACGATATTTAAGAGGTTTCATTTCAGTATCTGATTTCTGGCGACAAAGTCATAATTTTGATAAAAAGGTAGCTTTTTTTTATAAATGTTCAGGTATCTAAATCTAAATTTCTAAGAGAAATCTGAGGACAAATGCATATAAATAATAATCAATATATTAAAAATTTTTGAATGACGGTAACGAGTTAGTAAATTCAGCTCAAATTAAATTAATTTAATTTATTAAAAGCACGGATTAGAATGCATCAGATTCGCAAACAAAGTATTACTTGTGACCCTTTACTTTAAAGAATATTCAGGTATGATTTCAGCACTTATAACTTTTGTTGCTCAAAATTTTCACTTGATTTACATGTTTCTGTCACAACAACATTGGCAAATATTGTAAAATGTTGTAAGTGTTGTGTTGAAAGGGAATGGTAATGGTTAAAACAGTTTATCCGGTTACTGCTGAACAATTATTTTAAATTTTGTAAAAGAAATACAATTAAAGGGGTCCTCAGTCATCATCGCACCCTGCCTGGCCATTAAGCTGCTTGCTTTATGAGATTTCCGATTGCAGAATAGTGCAAAAATAATGTAGCCTGAAGAAGAATTTAACGCATACTTTAAATTGTAAATTAATCTGCCATTTCTAATCCTATAGTATCAGTTTGCCTGATTGGTAATGAGTGAAAAATAAAACTAACTTTAGCAATATGTTTAAGGTCTCATCCAGAAGTTTATATCTACATATACATCAGTGTTGAAAACATGGTACATTTGTACTTTTTTTAATACATTTTATACTCAGTTGGTACCGTGGTACTACCACGAGTCTTTACAAATGTACAATTGTAAAACACTGTTGCATTAAAATTTTATGAAATCGATAAATATATGATTCAAGTTAATATTTGTGTAATAGTGCAAGCCAAAGAGATGATTTTATTTAATTTCATGAACATTTTGGAACTGATATCCATATCATATTTAAATATGCATTTAAAAAATAGTTATCCCGATAAGAAGTTGTTGGTTGAATTATACATAACAATAACTTATTTTGAGGTTGAAAACGAAATCTTCAAATTTAGTTAATCAGGATTTCAAAAACATTAACCAATCGGTTTTTTTTTTTAATTTTTCAAAATATAATAAATCTAGTAAATTTGAAAATGCAATCGGCATGCTATTTGGTAGTATATACATATCTACCTAATTTAACTTTTTTATTACGCAAATAGCCCGATACTTTATAAATAAGTAACGAAAATAATGTTCTATAGATGACATTTGTTGTGGTACAGAAGTAGCTATATAATTATATATTTAAACACTCAATGAAAAGTGGAAAAATGTCAATATGTGTGTAGTTAAGTTTTATTTACATTTGTATGTGTTGGTACAAAATCCAAAAATCTATTTCCATCCATGATATACCTACATATAGAAAACATAATAACTTACTGTATGATTAAAAATAAGCATGTTACAGTAAATGTTGTTCTTTTGGAGCTGATATTTTTGACTCCTTAGTCTTGTAGTGTTCGATTCTAAATATGCGAAATGGAGTCAACATTAAAGTGCAACTAGTGTGTTCTGAACTGCAATAAGATTTTCTACTTTTTCTACTATCTATAACCTAGGTAGAAACCTAGGGGCTGGTAAATCAATTTTGAGCCAATAACAATGTAATACATTGGAGGGCAACATCCTTTATCGGCTGCCATTTGTTTTGTCGTTTTTATATTAATATGTTTCTCTTGTATCAGACAACATCATATATTATTTTCTCTGAATTGTAACATTTTGTTGCTGCCGGTAATCGGTATAATGTTTTAAGTAGATACACGTTTTTCTGTGTTTCATAAAGAAGTTCAGTTTTTTATTGTCATACCTGTGTAATCCTCAAATTTAAAACTGTTATCAGTTTAGTTTATAGATATAAAAAGTTCTATAGGTACATATTCACTATTGCAATATATACAGTATTTTCATTTAAAGACCCACTGTCTGTTTGGCAGCTTTTATTCTGTATGTTGCTGATTGCCAGCGTTGTCAACTTTGAAATTTCAAAACGCACCAAAATGGAGAAAAAACCGCATCATTTACAAAAAACGCACCAAGTTAAGAATTTCGTTTTTGTTTCAAATATTTATTGAATTAATTTGAAATTTTTTAATATCATAAATTCTATAAAAAACTTTTTATCAACAATTATTAGTAAAAGTAATAATAGTAAAAGCCTTTTTTTAATAAATAAGCTAAAAAAGATAAAATAAGCATTTAACCACTCAAAATTTAACTCACAATATGATATTCGGAACTAAAGTAGTAATTGGTAAAAAACTTAATTTCAGTACATATTTTGTACTTTTGTTTATATATTTTTGTTTTCTAGTTAAAGTACTTCTATTTGACTTTTTCCGATAAAAATTGTTAGGATTCCACTGGTACTCTAACACTGGTTGTTCGTCTACAGTTCAGCAGACCAAACCATCAGGTTATACATACAAGAATTTTTATTTACATGTTTAAAATGTTAATTTGGTTTTCAAACAAAGTATTTTGAAGAATTTGATTTCATTTATCATACATTCGTATTTAAAATAAATTTTTTCATCGTATAGATTAGTGCTGGCAAATTCTACTACTTTCCATTACTCAATAATATTCAATACTTTTAATTTGGGTACTCAATACTACTCGATACTTTTAACGGATTTTTTGAAATTGTAACGCATAGTTTTTATCTGCAAATTGAAGTAGTTTTTTTCAAAAAATAAAAATAGATTATTGGTTTTGCATAGTTTTTATCTGCAAATTGAAGTAGTTTTTTTAAAAAATAAAAATAGATTATTGGTTTTGTATGTCTTTTATTATTAAATCACAAATAAATGTAAAGCTAACGTTTAATTCAACGTTAACAACAACTTAAGAAATAATTAAAATAAAGTCTTGGGAAAATTAATGAATTTTGTAGCTTACACATTGTTGTCTTTTTAACAGTGATTTATTTTTATGTACTATTTTACCCACTCAACTTGCTTAAAAATACAACTCAGAAAGTATCGAGTAACTACTTTTGAGTATTGAGTATCAAAAAAAAAAAGGCAAATACTCGATACTCGGTACCTATTACTCAATACTTTGCCAGCACTAGTATAAATTTCATGAGTTATGAATTATTAAAAAACTGCAAATAAAAATTAGTAAATATAAAGATCACATCACATTTTGGAAAAAAATAAAAAACACAAAAAGTTGTGTTGAATTTGCTTTGGTGCCACCAAAAATTAAAAAAAAGAGCACCGCGCACCAACTAAAGAATTTTTCGCACCAAAAATTTAAAAAAGCACCAAAAATGGTGCAAAACGCACCAAGCTGACAACGCTGCTGATTGCCTCTTAATGTCTGTGAATTTTTTCTAAATGTGTCCTAATTTTTTCAGTACATTTTAGGTGTAAGTAAGCAGTAGTAGCGGACGCTGCCGTTGATAAATTTGTTGCTTTCAATGTGTGTTGCTACTTGCCCTGTTGCTGCTTTTGTTGTAGCAGCAATAGATACTCAAGAATATTTGCAAGAACAGCAGTACATACATATGTACATAAATATTTTTAGATAATAGGTACCTACATACTTATGTAAAGCTTTTATTATTTTCCTTTTTTCATCGTTGTTGTTATCTTTACTTAGTACTTTCGATCTAAAATTTAGATTTTACATATTTTTTGCGCTCTTTCCATTAAAAAAATTAAACCTATTTTTATTACTACTCTTTTTTTGTTTGTGTTTTAATAACTCTCTTGTTTATTTTTGCTTTTTTGTTGATCTCTTTATATATTTATATTTCTCTGGCATATTCTAGTGCTCTCTCTACAGTTATTGTTTTGCCATTTTTTTGTTTTCTTTTATTTTTTTGCACAACATACATTTTTTTTGTAATGTTGTTTATTAAATAATTTGTGTGTTGTTGTTGCGGCTGTCGCTGCTTACTAGTTGCTGTGTTTGCTTTTTTTTTTTTGCTCACTCTGCTTTAGAAACAGAATTTGTCGTTAGTAAATCATTTGTTGTTGTTATTCTGTTGTTCAAAACGCGTCGCGTTCAACGTCGTTTGTCGTAATCAAGAACTTTATTTGGCCGCCTGAAGATTGCGTTCAGTTCTTTTCTAATCGGCATGCGGTGTAATTCTTTCTATTGAGTAATCGGTTTTTATTTTTTTAATAACTATTTCTTCTTCAAATTCGTTTCGTTTCAATATTGAAACAGAAACCTGAGTGTGGTTGTTTGTGTGTACGTGTATGTGCAAAAATTAGTTGTGCGCTGTTGTGATCACTTTTTTTTTGTTTGTGCCTTAAAAAATAATCTTTCTAAAATTTGTTTGTGCAAAATTATACAAACATACATATATCTTTTTTTGCACAATAAGAACCAACAACAACAAAGTAACAAATTTCTAATAAAATCTACTACATATATACATACATATATATGTATGTATGTAAATACATATGTAGCTACTTAATTATTAGTGTATAAGAAAGTGTTTGTGTGTTTTTATGTACATAGGTACCTATATTATATACAATATTTTTTCTGTTTAAATTTAGCAAAAGACAACCAAAAATAACAAAATTATTTTAAATTTTGTTTCCATAGTGTTTTTTTTTTTTTTAATTTTTTCTAAATTTTGCAAACACAGCAACAAAAGGAGGATCTAAAATTCTACTACACTTGCATACTTACATAAATATTTATAAGAAAAAAATAACAATTTATACATATACAAAATTACTTACTCTCAGTTTCCCTTCTTAACTTTTTGTTGATGGGCATCCATTAAAATCATTTATCTTTAGAGTGCGTTGCGTGAATGTTAATTTTTTTTCTATGCCAGAGAACAGAATGTGTGCTTTTGCAAAATTTAATTAGAATGATGTAAATTAATTCCAAACAATTAACAGCCTGTTTTTATAGTAGAAAGTACATACAAAGAAAAGGAAAGTACTTTACTTACAATTAACTTATAGTAGGTACTTATGTATTTGTAAGTCTTATTCATAATTTTTGAAGATATTTTAAACATAAAAAAACCGTTAAAGCATTAAACACATTCGAGACAGCAGGCCAGATACTGAATTATTTTGAAAACGACAGCTACATAGTCAGCAGCTGATCCCAAAGTCTGACGTTTTATTAAAAAACTAATAAGAGTGCTATATTCGGCTATGCCGAATCTTATATACCCTTCACCTTTGTTTTGGATGCATACTTATATTATGTATGTATATACATACATATATGTATATATGAAAATTTCAGAGCTTGTCTCTGATTTTTGCTCATATCTCCGTTATTTATGGACGGATTTTGCTGATTTTAAATAGCAAACTTTTCGAAAGCATGTCTGACAGAATTATTGAAGATTTGGATCCCGAAGATATCTGGAGACTTCAAAAAATTGATTTTAACAGACAGACAGACTGACGGACATGGCTTAATAGACTCCGCTATCTATAAGGATCCAGAATATATATTTAATTTATAGGGTCGGAAAATTATATAGTGGAAATTACAAACGGAATGACAAACTTATATATATATATACCCTTCTCATGATGGTGAAGGGTATAATAAATTTGTTCTTCGAATTTTTTAAATAACATAATGGCTGAAGAGAATTTTGTTGATTTAATAGAAGCCATTACTAAAATACAACAAAAAAGTAAATAAAAACATTAAAAATATTAAACAATAAAACACTTACAAACTTTAATCAAACAAAACAATGAAAATATAAACAGCTGTTGGAGTAATCCATTTATATTTCAATGGTGTCACCTTAGGCTTTCATTTTTTAAAGTAGCGTTTTATTTATGAAACATGAAAAACATATGTACACGATTCCAGACATGCTAATAAATTTCACTCATTTTTATTGATATAAATATAATATTACATATTAATTTAATATAATATTATTGATGCATTTAACAACTCTTGATGCATAAATGATCATAACATTTTAATTTTGTATTTTGCTTTTTATTTTATATATGTAATTTGCTTTACTCATTTTGCTATATGGTCAACATTGTTTTTGTTTTGTCGCCACTAACAAAAATTGAAATTAGTTTAATTTGACAGCGACTAAAAAATCTCTATAGAAAACTTAGCATGCAACAGTATTTATATTCTCTATAGAAACTTTTTTGTATAACAGTATTTTCTATAGAAAATCTAATGCATAACAGTATTTTTTATAGAAAATTTGGCCTATAACAGTTTATTTTTTCTATAGAAAAATGTTTGTATAACACTATTTTTGTGTAGAACATTTTGTGTATATCATAATTTTGTGTTTAACTGTATTCTTTATAAAAAATTTTAAATATAACAGTATTTGTAAGACAATTTTTTTGTATAACAGTTGTTTACTACAGTACTTTCTATAGAACATATTAACAGTATTTTAGAAAACATTTTTTATTGTCTTATATTTGAAATGACGTGATTTTGTATCATAACTCATAACATTTATGAACTAGTAATATTGATTTTCAATACCAAAATTCACAAACATTTGTGCCTATATCTGATATTTTTATACAAAATATGGGTACTTAGGTCGTACCCAAAGACGGTTTTAGTCAACATACAAATAGAATATTACAAAAATAATGAATGTGCATTGAATGGAAATTTTCTCCTGAATAGTTTTGTTTTTATTCGTCCAGATAATCCCCAACAAAATGCATTCACAATGTCTCATTCGTTGATGCGGATTTTGAACTACAATTACTTTTCAGCTACTATTGCTACTATTCTGTTTTGAATAGCAATCTCTATTACATATAGTATTATTATGTATTTAATTGTTTATGTTACTACTGCCTTGGTTGTTGTTGTTGTTGTAACATCAGTAATTGCTGAGTTGACAGCCCTTGGCCGAGTGATATCGGGTCATTCCGGTGCGTAGAACCGGCTGTCGTGGGAATAACAGTTACATATGAATTTCTCTGTGCAAATTAAAATAATTTTACTGCTCATACATACATATGTATGTAAACTGAATTTAAATCTATATTTTAAGAAAACTGGGAATTTTGAAATTAATTTTTTTTTTCATTTATACAATATGAATTTATTTCCCACAACAGAGCGATTGTTTAAAACAAACATTTTAAACGTAAAAATCCACAAAAATCTACATACCTATGTATACATATATGTATGTATGTATGTGGCGGTAAATAATGGACATGAAAAATTTTAATTTATTTCATTTAAATTTTTTACACATTAATGCTGTTTTTAGTTTTTGTAAATAAGAAAAATTATCTTAACATTTTTATCATTACCAATATATTTCAAGATAACTTAGAGACACATAATTTAAAAAAAAAAATATCACAAAATCGATGTCCAAAAAAAGTCTTTGACAGACTGTTTAAATGTTTGCCAAAAAATAAGATATTTTATTAAGTTTTCTTCGCAAGTTAACAAAACAATTACATTCTACCTACAGCTTTGATTGATTATATTAGTTCATCAAACATGGATAAACAAAGGAAATATTGAATTCTAAAATTTCGAAAAAGAAATATTTAGTAAAAACTAATAAATGTTTGAATATTTCTACCTGTTTGCTTTCTGCCGATATAAAATTTTTATTTTCTTAATGACCAAAAAATATGGTGCACTATATACTTTCTTAATTGTACCTTAAAAAAAAACTATTTTAACAATTAATAATTATTTTTAAATTTCTGTTTTTGCAATTAATTAGTGAACAATATTGAAATAAAATTTAAATTAATGACAACAATAATATTCATAATTTCACAACTTAAGTATGCTTGGGTTTTGAAACAAACACAAAAAACCTTCTAGAATTGTTTTATTATGTAAAGTCACAAATACTAACAACAATAATAATAAATAAATTCTATTTTGGCAATCTAAATTTATAAATTAATAAATAATAAAAGCGAAGCAAGAAAGCAGGAAAAAATAAATTCATATAAAAAAATTTACTTACATAGGCAAAAGCACAGTGGGTACGTACCTATAAAGAGAATATAAAATGCTAAAATAAAAAAAAAAACAGTTCCGTATTTAAATTTACTTTGACGTCCTGTTCTTATATTTTTGAAGGCTCGATAAGCTCTCATATTTTCTTTCAAAATATCTTCCTTAGTCATTCATATCTTTCATACCTGTCCGCTTCTTCGTAAGCCATATTTTATGTAAACCCTTAACAATGCTGGTATTGTTATCGGAATCTTTATTATTGCCTGAAAAAACAATCTGTGATAGGTATTTACTATTTAAAAATAATTTCATTCAAAATGTAGATGATCGTAATACAGCTAAATAATTTGGAGACATTGGAGGCAGTCCATGATAAATTGTTAAATATGTATTATGTACTAAATAAAAAATAAGATGACTAAATGACACCAGTCATGTATGGTCTAAATACATAACCCTTTACTTTTTGTAAAGTTTATATGTTCCTGCTAAAATGGGCTTTTGAGAATTTTGGTACCTAGTTAACATTTTTTCATTATTGCAATAGGTACAATATTTTTTTTGTAGAAAATCTAAAGACATTTACCTATTGTGTGCAGATTATAGGTATACATCGTATTCATATAATTTTCTTTAAACGAACCGAACCCACTGTTCTTTTTATTGTTTTTGCACATACCTACTAGGTATACCTATACATACACATACATAAATTTGCACCAAAAGATCAAAATGTTGTTGATGATCATGATAATAATGGGACAATCGGACAGTGAGTTAGTCAGTCAGTCGGTCACATTACCTTATTTTCTTGTTCACGTATGAAAATTCAAAAGTTTCGATAGAAACGAAACCAGCGGCAACAACAACTATTGAATATGCACAACTGTGAAATACACGATCACAAAAAAAGCACATGTGGACAATGAAAGAAAAGCCCTAAACAGTTTTTATACATCCATTCGTAAATTTTGATTGGGGTACATTTTAATAGGTAGAGGGTACATACATGCATATGTATGTACGAGTATGTAGGTATGTATATGCATTCAAACATTTACTTATACATACACTCAAAGACACACTCCTCTCACACATCACATCATCCACCAGAGATGGAAAGTTAGAATTTTGTATGATACCCATACGATATTTCGTTTTAAATAAATAAGAAGTTCCCAGGTCATTTTACAATACGATTTGTAAATCACAAATTATTACGATTCTATAACTTAATTTTGACATGAACATAATAACATCAGCTAACAAGTAATTCTGATTGAATGTCAATATTCCTCGTTTACCATAAAATTAGATGCAGAAGTTCTCCGGTACTTTTGAACATAAAATACATTGTATGGCCCGTTTTACATGATGATTTTTACGACCTCGTTTTTTATTAATTCTCTTTTGAAGATGCTACGAAAATTTGTTTGCATTTATACGACGTTGTTTTTTAGACATCGTTTTTTACAAATTTTAATTTTTGTTGTAGTCAGGGTTGATTTTCCTGTTGAATTTTCTTTAGTTTATTGTTCGTATAAAAAAATTTCTTTGTCTTTTAACAAATAATTTTAAATTATGGACACAATGTACGCACTAAAAAATCACACACATAAATAAATAATTACAGAAATCGAAACAAAATAATTATTTTTCTTGTTTACAAAAATATTCACCTTATTTATTTATTTTATTTTTACATATTGAATTTCTAAACGAACCTTTCAATTCAAAATAAGAACAAGAATAAAACTGAACAACAGATATGAGTGTAAAGAGAAATGTGAAAGAAAAACATCAAAACCCCGCTTGCTTTACTACACCGCTCGCCTACAAACCAAGAGCAACGTCTAAAAAACGACGTCGTAGAAATCATCATGTAAACAGGGGCTAAGTATTCTAAAAAAACGCACGATCGTTTCAATTATTCCAACCCTGTCACACACACGTGTGTTGTTGTTAGCTTTTAGTATTTAAACATGTAAACTACTACAAGTGTAAAGAAAACAACAACAAACAACACAGATACAAAAAAATCCCAAAAATAATAACAAAAACAAGATATTAAAACTAATTTGAACAACACAGTGAACGAGCAAAAACGACAGACAACGACTGCAGCAACAACAAGAAACGATTTAGAAAAAAATTGCCAAAAAATATATAAAAATTAAAAACAAAACTAATACAAACACAAAATTTAAGAAATTAAACAAAAAAAAAACAACCCAGTAACAACAACAGCGGCAGCAGCAGCAGCCAAACGACAATAAGAACAACAACAAAATAAATAAATATGTGCTTATGGGTCGTAAAGCTGACCTTCAAACATATTGTACATACATTTGCCAAATACTACGGCAACAACAACAACAACACAATCAATACAAGTACTATTAATATTAAGGCACACAACAATAGCAACAACAACAATGATAAAAAGAGCACACATTTTGAGCGAATTAATACAAACAAAAACAAATTTGCAAAAATATATTGTGTTTTTTTTATTTTGTTGCTTCGCCCATTTTAAAGTTTTATTTTGTTTTTCAACATTTTGGGTGTAATTTGTTAAAAAAAAATTAATACAATTTTACAAAACAATTTTTACGACTTTTTGATGGAAACAACAGAACTGTACTGAATATAAATTAAATTAAAAAATAACGTTGATCGGTCAAATGTTTTTTTTCTTTACTTTATTTTGCTATCATGTAAAATGTTTGAAATTTTACAAAAATTCGGCCTTACTACGAAAATCCAACCGATTCCGAGAAGGATTTTAAAGGAAACTAGTCGTAATAGGAAAATATGTTGAGAATTTTCGATAGTTGGTAATCTCCGGTAGACCTATAGCCAGTTATAAAACAATATTGAATATAATTTCTTACTGCAAAAGTATTTAACAACATTTACACGAGATTAAAAACAGAATAGGACCTTATTAAAAGTAACTTTTTCATGTAAGAGATACAACTTGGTTTGAATAGAAATCACTACCAGTTCCATATGGTGTTGACCTAGGAGGGTGTAAATTGCACTCAGTCTATTTTCTCTATAGAACAAAAATTAACGTTTTTTTACTTTTACTTAATTATATTCTATTATTATACCCTACAACACCCTCGTCCGTCCGTCTGACTGGCTTGTGCGTAAAGTACAAGTCGCAATTTTAAAGCATTTTCTATAATTTTTAGAGAATTTTCCAGGTCATTTTACAATATATTTTATACGATTTGTGATTTTTCTATAAAATTTGGTACATGATATATTTTTGGCGCAAGGACGGTTGGGATTGAAATTGGTTGAAGACCCCATACAAATGTCCTGCCGAAATAGTGGTTTATTGGTCACAAATGTTTGATTTATGCACGTATCCAAACAAATTTTGCCTCAATAAATTGTACATAAAGCCTTATCACATTTATGAATTTTGTGCAAATCGCTACAGAATTAACTATAGCTCCGATGTAAGGCCCACTTCTGAAAACCACTTTAAACAGCATAACTTTCTTAAAAATGTTGGTATCCAAATAATATTTAACGCAAATATATTTAATATGCCTAAAAATAATACGGTCCAATTTTATTATGATCGGCTCATAATTAGTCGAAATACCCATATAAGGCCCACTTCTGAAAATCACTTTAAAGAGCATAACTCGCTCAAAAATGTTGGTATTGAAATAATATTGAACGAAAATATATTTTATATATTCTGAAAATACTACGGTACAATTTTATTATAAATATTTATCCATAAATCGTTTAAAAGTATTTATATACCTATATCGACATAAAGTCTAACACATATAACACTTATATTCACAGACATCATAGCACTAAATTTTTGGATGATCAGTCCACAATAGGTTATATCTCCCATATAACGCCTATTTCTGAAAAACTTTTTATACATATACTGGGTGTATACTTGTTTTTGGATTCAAATTAAATTATTTAAGGACACTCCTATAATCGTGTCTTGAAAGCTTCATATGTATTTCAGATCGTGGCTTATTTTCGGTACTTTTGGTGTTTTTATAGTTTCTAAAAATAGTTTGCACAGTAGAACGACATAATCTCATTACGTACGATTTATTTTCTTTTCGAACTAATGGTTGTATTTATTTTCAATTTGCAATTTTTAAAGGTACGGTCACATCTGGCAAATATTTGCCAAGACGTAACCACTAAATAAAATAAGTATATTTGAACTCGTTTATTTATTATTATTTTGTTTATTTAGGACAGGAGACAACATATATTTAGTTATATTTTATTAGACGCTGTTTGATCTTGCATAACTCTTGTAAGATTAAAGAACGTCAAACAAATTTGAGCTAATATTAGTGGTTACGGTTTTGTGAGTAAATATTTGCCATGTGTGTTCATACTTTTATAGTTTTAAAAATCGCTTTGGCTTTTATAAAACAGGGTATATGAAGAAATCAAACGGCTTCTTTTTTTGTAATTTTTGCATATAATTTTTTTTTCTGATATCATCACTAACTCTGGATTCTAGACGCTCCAAATAGTAAGCTGTGTGTAAAGTTTCTTCCTTAACTGTATGTATGTAAGTATGTATGTACATATTTACAACAGTTGTTTTTTGTAACTTTCTTACAAATATTTAAACAGTTTTTTTTGTGCAAATACCTAGTAATTAGATCATTGTGTTGTTTTTTATACACTTTGCAAAATTGTATTCTTTAATTAAAAACACTAAAATTGTTCTATGCAGAATAAATATACAGTTACATCAACAACAACAACAATAATAATAATAAAACTAGCTAATAACCCCCATGATTTAAAATAAATTTAATGAAATCTTGTTTGAGCTTGTTTCAATCTTGTATTTGTTGATGGTGTTGTTGTTGTTATTGTTGCTGTTTCTTATGTATTTTTAGTTTAACAACGTCATCTTTAACGCATTCTAAAGTGTGTTTTAATTTTAGTTTCAAGTCAGGGTTTTTTTGTTTTAATGATTTGCCAAAAAAAAATATAAAAAACAAACACACACACATGCACTATTAAATGAGCATTTGATGTTGGCAGAACTGCTGCTGCGCAACAGTGGCGCTGACGTTTCTATTTTATAATAAAACAACAATAAAACACAAACTTTGGTGTGCTTTTGTATTTTGCTGTGTGTTTGCTAATTTTTTGCACAGCTTTTTTCTGGCAGTTGTTTTGTTTATTTATTTATTTGTTCCCTTTTCTTTGCTGGTGCTCTTTTTTGTTTGAATTGAATTTAGTTTTGAGTGGCTTCTATATCTCAGTTGGAGTGGTGTATGTTTGTTGTTGTTGTAATAATAATAATGGTGATTTTTATCATAAATAGATTTTGTTGTTGTGTGTTTGGTTGTTAATTGAGCAAAATTATGTTGCTGCTTTGGTTTTTGTTAGTGTAGTGTTGTGCTGTGTATCCTACTGCCTGCTCTTTTTACTTCTATTTTTCGTTGGCGAATATTTGTTTTTGCTGTAGTGGGTTTGTCTTCAAAGCGTTGACGTCAACGTTCATCGACGTTATCATTACCGCCATTGCTGTACATATGTATGTACATATGTACATACATACATATCTATACTCTCTGCAAAAAAAATATGTAAACACATACTATACACATGCTCTATTATTCGATTTATTTACTTTAATAAAAAAATTAAGCTCGCCAAAAATGATGTGTGAGCAGCATATTGTTTATATGTATGTGTGTTCACTTCCAATTAGGTTGTTGTTGATTTGCTTCTATGTACATATATTTGTTGTTCTTTTTGGTGATCGGTATCAAGGTTTTTGGCAATTTGGTTCGTATCGCTGCTGTTAGTCGGTCGGTAGGTCGTGATGTTACGACGTAACACCTCAAAATTCGCGCTTGTTTGTTTGTATAGAATTGTAAGAGAAATATTTGCGTTTGTTTTTGGTTTATTTGCTTGGTTTTTTCTCTTTATTACTTTGAGGTATCTTCCTCTATTTACTTGTGGTGATCGGTCTTCTATTTTTGCAAATATTTTACATAAAATAAAATCTTTAAGTGGTTAGTAATTTTTTTGTTGTATTTCGCACACGCACACTCTCTCAGTCCATCTACAAAAACGAAATGTGCGAATTTGTGTTAGTGTGTAAGAAGTAGTGTGTTTTTACACTTACTCATACACTCTCTGATGAATTTAGATATGTGTATAGTATGCAGCGTTGCCATTTATCAAGTTTTCCCTTTTTTTTTTGCAAGTTTTTTGAGATGCAAAAAAGTTTTTAAGTTTTATTAAAAAAAAAAGTTTTTTGGAAATTTATAATTTGTTTATAAGTTTAATTTAGTTTATAAAACAAATTATTTTCACAATTAACAAAACAATGTTCTTCTACTATGCTGCACTGCGTTAGTAATTTAATGGATATTTTAATCCATTTTTACTGCAACAATGTTTAATTTAGTATTACTCCGTCTTAAGTACAATAAATGCCATATAAATATTTATAAAATGTTAACAGTTTACAACACAAATAAACTCTTTATTTTGTGCGTACGAGTACATATATATGGAGTTGGATAGTTAGGAGTACTCAAGTAAATATGCAAAAATAAAAGTTGTTTTGTTTTCAATAAACTTGGGTTTTGAAATTTTACTATTTAAAAAAGTTTTTTTTTTCTAAAAAAAAGTTTTATTTTTAGAAATAAAAAGTTTTCTTAAAAAAATATATGGCAACGCTGATAGTAGTAAAGATTCGAAACCATATGTTTTATGTAGGAAATTCGTAAAAATTTTCTTATTGAGGCGAGCTACTAAAATCGGTCGCAGTAGCAGCTAAAAACTAAATTTTGCAAAACGATCGTAGAGAAGGATTGACAGTGTGTGTGAGTATATGTGTTTAAATGTGCGATTCTCTCTTTTCTGCTAATTTTTTGCTCTCTAATACTAAAGTAAAAAAAGCTAAAATAATTTTTGGTGTAGTTGGTTGGTGGTTCGCAACATTAAGTTGATCATAAAAGCATTAGTTACATATTTGTAATATAACGCTTAACATAGAAAAACAAAAAAATTCGGAAACGGTTGGAACCAACAAACAAAAAATAAATATTTAAAAAAGCACACACAAACAAATTTTGCAAATCACACTAAATAGGTACCTACATAATAAAATTAAAAATAATTAGAAATTTGAAAAAAAAATATGAAAAGAAAATCAAATCTAACAAAATAAAAGTGTCATATAATTATTAATAAATTATTGTGTTTTTATGTAGCTAATAATTACATGCATATGTAAATAAAAAACTAAATTTAAATATAATTTAAAAAGAAACTAAAAATAAAAACCAAAATCAAGTGCCTTATTATCAATAAAAAAACAAAAAAAATTCTTATACATTAAGAAAAAAATTATTAAAAACGAAACCTTTAAAACCCTTCCTAAAATAAAAAACCAAAAGAAAAATTATATTTTTATTGAAAAAAAAAAAAAAAATAATAATTCTAAAAAAGTTAAACCCCGACCTCCCCACAACAAATCGCGTGGAACAAACATGTGCCGTTTAAAGTTAATGGTGTAACGATTTTATCAAAACAAAATACATATCGTTGGTGCTGTGTTGTCATTTAAATAATTGGGCTCTTAACAATTTTTTAATTGGGAGAAAAAAATACAAAAATTACAAAAAAATTTAAAATTCAAACCAGAAATTTTGAAAATAATTACAATAAAATTTAAGGGAATTTTAAAAAAGAAACTACTCACCACTTCCTGGATTACTTTTGCCATAATTTACTGGATTGCAATTGTAACTTCCTTGTCTGCAGCGAATTAAAACAAAAAACCGCAAAAATTCACGCCAATTTTGGATTACAATTTTGAACAAATTATTTTCTTTCTCAAAGGTTAGTAAATAAACAAGTTGTGTTAAGAAGATGTTAAAAATAATACATTTTAATTATAAACAAGTTTTGCAAAGAAGTATTTAAAAATGGCGAAAATGGTTTTTTTGTATTGTAAAACTGTTTTTTCAGTTTTTAACCATTCGAACATAATTTCAAAAATCTAAAAATTTTCTTAAAAATTTTAAATTTTTAACAAATTTTTTATGAAAAAACAAAAATTTAATTTTTATTTACGAAAATTCGATCTCAAACTGGAAAATCTAAAAATCTACAAAAAGATGCTTTGAATAGTGGTTTTATTCTTAATTACATACCTATGTGTTTTATTAATTTAAAAACTTATTTATCTTCATTTTCTTTCAATTTCGAAATATTTTGCGGAACCCAAATAAGTTAAAAAAAACTTGTTTGGAGACGTTTGTATATTTGAATTTAATCTTTAAATTTTGCGAAAATGTATATGTAGTTTTTTAAGTTAAATGTAAGATTTTCAAAATTCTTATTTAAATTTCGAAAATTCGAACATAATTTTGCATATGTAAAAACTGACACCAAAAACTGCTGTGGATTCATTATGTAGGTATTTTGTTAAGAGATTTCATTATGGCATTTTCAATATATATAGAAAAATTAAAATGAAATGTCCACAAACACTATTGTACTACATAACATTTCATTGTCTCTCCTACACTGCGTTGCATAACTATAAATACATAAAACTTTTCTCAATTTTGTAAGTTAAAGAACAAGTAAAACAGTTTAACTTACATGTATGTGAAACGAACAAATAAACAAATATTATTTAAAAAAAAAAATATGTTTTAATTTACCTTAAAAATTTATAAAAAAAAAAATGATTACTGTTTCATAACTATAAATACACTGAAACTAAAATAACTTAAAATACCAATATTCACAAAAAAAAATAGACTTTCATAGTGTGTTAAGCCTCCTTTTTTCAAAATTTTAACTTAAAAATTCTATTATGCATCATCAGATATAAATCTCCGAGCATCTATAACAGCTTCTTTTATGTGATATATGCTTTCATAATGGTGGTTTTCAGCATAAATTCGACCGCTTAATATTCCCCAAATGTTCTTAATGAATTACTCAATGGGGAAAATGCGGGCTATTCAAGTACATTAATATTTTTCGAACACAACTTGAAGACTTTTTTCATAATATTTTACACTATTTTCTAAAAGTGGCACTAATTTCTCATCTAGTAGTAATTTTTTGTTCCAGTAGAATTAGTGCTTGGAAATGTCTGCCTTTACAAAAAGCACCTTAAACCATCAAAAACCGCCTCTGAAATTTATTTTTGAGAAATAGCTGTTGAAACCATATGGACCAAAAAGATTGAATTTTTTCTCATCGGAAAAGAATCACCGTAAACAAAGAATCACCGTAAACAAAGGTTTTTCCAGTTAGTTTCCAGTTAATAGTCTGAGATTTTTTAAGCAGTCTATTTATGATTGATGCGGCCCTTTGTTCCTACTAGGAACCACAGGACATAATATATATGGACACATTTAACTCACATTCATTAATAATCTGACAAAGACTGGCACAGTTTATAATTCTGCGATTGCCCCGTTCAGAAAGCTTTTTTTTTGGGCCGCAAAATTTCTTACTACAACATGTGACGGTTTATTTTTTTTGCAACTGCTCGAAAACTTAAGCCACTTTGTACATAGAATGAAAGTTGACCTTTTTCAAAATCACTAAAGTAACCACCCGGAATTTTATGGCAAATTGTTGGAAATTGCATATTAAGAATTAATAACAGTTATACTTTTGTTTTTCCAGTATTTTTCTTTGTTTGTCTTAAAATGTAATTTTAGTTATGAAACACTGTTTGTAATTTTACAACAAAAAGCAAACATCAAGTGTAATTTATTAATTCAACACAGGCTAAATTTTGAAATTAAATGAAATTTTTTTAAAGAATTACTAAATGTTACAAATTTTAAAGCTTTCTAATTTAGTATTTCATTAACTTGTAATCGCTTTTTGTCTAATGTTTTTCAAATTTCGAAACTTAGAATATTAGAATAAATTCGAAATTTCAAACCTGGTGTCGAATTTATGAAAACTATTTTAACCCTTAAATACCTGAAATTGAAACTACGTTCAAATTGCAGAAATTAATTTTTGTTCTAGTATGTATTTCATCTGCAATTCAGAAAAAAATACTCCTGGAAAGCTCCAGGACAAAAACAAGGAAAACAGTCTGTAGACGGTCTTAGTACCTAAAAGGATAAAAACCTGTTTTTTTTTATTATTCAACTGATGACAGTGTATAGACGGTCTTAGGCGTTAAAGGGTTAAACTGCTTAATTATATGCTCTCACTTCAATTTAGACCTTTTTCTTATATTAAAAATAGTTTTTTGTATTTTCGAAACTGAATGCTTAGGCCCCGATTATCGTTCACAACACTAAAATTTTGTGTTGTCTCCCCTACAACACAACATGCATTTTTTTAAGATTAAGCCGAAAAGTGTTGTGAATCATAATCACAGTTTACAACATACAACATCAAAAACTTAAGGTACGGTCACATTTGGCAAATATTTACTCAAAAAAGCATAACCGCTTGTATTAGCACAACTTTTTTTTGAAGTTGGTTACTCTTACAAGAGTTTTTCAAGATCGAACAGCATCAAATAAATTAAAAATCAATATTTGTTGTGACTTGACCTAAATAAGAAAAGGTTTTTTAAATAAATAAACGAGTTCAAAAGATGTTATTTAGTGGTTACGCGTTTTTCAGCAAATATTTGTCAAGTGGGACCGTACCTTTAGTGTTGTGAAGGCTAATGGGGTCCTTAATGTGAAATTAAAGAAAAACAATATTTTCAATAATTTGGGTTAACTGAGTTAGTTTTGATATTTGCAAATTTGGCCTTTACAAACTAAAAACTTTAATATTAAAATTTTAATATTTGCGTCGCCTTTCTAAATGTGGTTAAATCCGCTTTGTGTCGTTTTGATTCCAATATGCATCGGCTTTGAAATTCCGTATCAATCCACTTTGCGTCGTTCTGCTTCCGATTACATATCAATATTTTACCCACTTGCATGTAAAAAGGGGAACTCCCATTTTATTCATACTTATCATAAATAATGAATGAATAAATATAAAAATATGATTTTGCTTGCTAAATTTTAAAATTTTGGACCCATTCAACAAAAACTCAGTACATTTGCGTCGTTTTGGTTTGCGTCGCATTTCCCCGGCCCCTATTAACGACGCATTCATTAATGACGTATTCAGAAAATTAATTCTGTTAAAACTTTTGCAAAACGTTTTGTAATACATATTTATATTTTATTTATTGTACATTTGAAATATTTTCCAATTGCGATGTTATTTTCTTATTATTACTTTATAAACTCTTATCTGCTGTAGAAAATATAAAAATAAAACGTACCAGTTTTAAATGTTTGTTTCTAGTGAAAGTGAAATGATTTTGTATAAATTTAAACTAATCCAAAATCCACCACATATAGTTTTTGTAAATATTAAACAAAAAAAAAATTAGCAAAATTATTAAATATTTAGGCAAATGTGTTACTAGCACTAGAAGTAAATTTTAAAATACAAACGATACGAATACATTTCTTGTAAAAACTGTTTTAGTTTTCTTTCGATTATAGTCTCCCTTTTTGTTGTGTTAATCACTAGATTTTATTAAAAGAATATTTGTTTTATACATAACACAAAGTTACTAATTTTTATAGAAATTTAAAATTTACTAAAAAAAAACGCAAAATATAAAAAACAATTAAAACGACACCATTCACCACACGTTTAGTTTGGCGGGCAGCTTATCGTAAAGACAATGTAAGCGAGTAGTAGTGAAAGGGAGAGCAGAACTTATCGTGCAGAATGGAAAAATTTTAAACATTTTTCACCAACAAATCAAAGTTCAAAATCAATTTATTTGCAACTGATAAACAAAAAAAAAAACTAATAAAATATTACAAAAAAAAAAATAAATAAATTATTTGCTAAACACAACGTTAGTATCTACAAACATACATAGTATGTATGTAGGTATGTATTTTATAATTGCCTGCTATTCTATATTTAAATTGTCACATGACAAATAGTTTTCCTCACTGTTACAGTTTGTAATTAAACATTATATTATATTAATTTCACACGCCTACATGTTATTTTTATTAACAAATCAAAAATAATTTAATTAAAAGGTATTACAAATAAAGAAAATTATAAAGCAGAAAAATAGTTTTTGAAATGACAAGAAACAATTGATAAACTCAACTTTTAGCAACAAACACATTATAAGTTTTACAAACTTTTTTTAAATATATTTAAAACGTCTAACGTCACAGACATTTTGTCATTTAAACTAAAATGATAATTAGCACTTTATAATAAACAGTATACTGCATACTATACATAAACTTACATGCATACAGCTGCGTGCAACTAATTAAGGGCAGCAGTATTCAATATTTAGATAGCTATTTCAAAGATAATATTTATTAAATAAAACGTTAAAATTTAACACTTAGTTTTTTAGTTTTTCTTTGTGGGGTTTTTTATAATTTGTGAATTAAATTTTATAAACATTTTCAAATACAGTTAATTTTTAAAAGTTAGCTTAAATTAATTATGATTACACAGAGTGTTTTTCAGTATATGAAAAGTTCTTAATACTTGCTTTAACATGGTTAAAAGCATATGCAGTGATGTCAATACTCAAAACATGTTTGTACAAATTCATCAGCATGGCAATACATACTTATCAGGAAATCGTCACAGCCTTTAATGTTTTAAAAACAATAGTTTTTGAAATATTTCAGAAAACATTCGACAATAGAAAATGGCCCGTAGAAAAAAGTAAAGTTCGTAAAGGTGCACTGAGTCAAAGAAATCCGCATAAATCTTCAAATGAGATTCGTATTGCAGTCTTTAGGTAAAATGAGGCAAAATCGTCTGTAGATGCAGTAATAGCGTGTTCACATATGCGCCTTAATTGCGTTAATCGCAATTAACGCCATTATTGAGCTCAATATTTCATACAAAATCTCAATTAATTATTGCGCAATAAGTACGAAATTGTTATAATATTGAGTAAGATTTCGAATGCAACACTGTTCACAACTGTGTTTAGTGAACAAAATTGTATAAAATGGCAAATATCAACAAAAGAAAACAAAAGAAATCATTGAAAAGTCAATGTGAAGGTAAGTTTGTTTACGTAGAAACACAACAACCATATAGAGTATTTTTTGTATTGTTTTCCAGCTGTCAAATGATAATTGAGCAAGCTGAAAATTGCGTATGCCTGAACACTTAAAATAATATTGTCAATTAACCGAATATTGACTCAATTAAGTTGCATATCTGAACACAGTATTAAACGTCGATTGCGAGAAGTTGGAGAAAAAGTTTGTAGGAATTTCACGAAAGAAGCCATCATTGTCTGAATGTAACCGAAAGAAGAAATTCGAATTCGCAAAGAAGTACCTCCATCGGACGGATGTAGAATGAAAAAGAGTATTATTTTTGGTGAAACAAAATTTAATAGGGTCTCTCCACATGCAAACAAAAATATTTTCGCCGTCCAAAGTTCCAAGAATTCGATTCAAAGTACACCGGCGTAATTTTGAAGTATAAAGGAGGTTCTAAAATGCTTTGGGGTGCTATGTCGTCACGTGGTGTTGGGTCGCTGCACAAAATTGAGAGAAATATGGAAAACTTTTAGTATGCAAGAATTCTAAGCGATACACAAAGATGCCGTATGCTGATGAATATTGAATATGGATATTTCATTTCACATTTAACGTCCAGCAATGGGTTTTTAACAATTCGGTTACTGTTCTTGACTGGCCTTCATGCAGTCCTGATATCAAGCCGACTGAGAACTTATGGCAAGTTGTAAAAACCAAAATAAGCTCTGTAATAAGCAATTTCAATGACCTCTTTGCCGAAACAAAGAATGATTGGGAAGTCATTTCAAACAGTGTATGTAAACTTTGGTGTGAACTCAATGCATCGCAGATAACAATGGATTGATTTATTTTTAAATAAATACTTTTCTTTTGTAAAATTTGTGAACCAGTACATAGGTCCATCTCAATCTCAATCTTATTTCAAAATATAACTCACACATTCATAAGTAATAAATAATTTGACACAATATGCAGTTATTTTCTAGGAGTGAGAGTAAAACTAACTAAAGTGATACAAATTTTGCAAATATCATAAAACCTTTCGTATTATTTGCTTCAAGCTCACGTCTTAGTATCCTGTCCTTAATTAGTTACACATAGCTGTATATAAATATTTAAATAAAACAACAAATAAACTACACACATTCATCAAAGTACTAATTAACAGTGTCAGACAAACAAACATGTATTCTATTCGCTTCTACTCGCACTTGCAGTTTTATTATTAACCCATGTTGTAAGAAAAATGTTACAAAATTTTGATTTCGAAATTGAATGGTTTTTTTTAAATACAAACTGCCGTATTTATAAAAAATAAAGTAGACTTGAAGTGTGCTTTTAGACAAAATTTTCATACAAAATTTTCTTAAAGTACATTTGAAGTCTGCTTTAATTTATTATATATACGGGCAAAAGAATTTAAATATTTTATGAATAACTAATAATATTGACAAATTTGCATATTTCATAGTTTGTAACAGAACGAAATATTGGTCATAGAACCAAAAAGTATACATACTCGTATGTATATTCTAGATACTTATAAGATTCTAAGAATAACTATAAATGAACGTTTGTTGAAAGCACGATAGGGCTTAAAAAAAACTTAGAACAATGAAAATTTCCTCAAACATTCTTTGTTTTACCGAAATCTTTGGTATTGAAAATAGGCAACATCGTTTTAATAGAATCCGAGTTATACACCAAAGTTTCAGATAACCTCGATATACATATTTCTGATTCTTCAGTAAAAATAATTTAATGAAAATTAAATTTAATGAACTCGAGCCTGACTAAAGAAATATCAAAAAATTTAAAAATTAACAGTTCGACTAAAAATAATAATTGTTCTTAAATAATAATTGTTCTTATTTCTGATATTTTTTTTTTGTACATTTATTTATTTATTGTATCTTCACTTAAAAACGAACTAACAATAAGTTTTTCAAATCTTACATTTAAAAATTTTTCAATTATTAGTCCAGCCAGTGCCAGACGAAAATTGTTTGACCATTATATATTTTATTTATTAAGTTGTCATTCTTCCTTCTTGTCTTCGGCTCAGATACGCTGTATCACTTCTTCTTAGTCGAATATAGCCACTATTATATAATATGTTGCGGGCTAATGGTTTTGAATGCACATCAAGCTTTTTTAAGTGTTTTTCTGCATTTTTTTGGATCTCAGTTTTTACCAAAGGCACGTTTAGGTCTTTATGGATATTGAAATTTTTTATATATCATTCGTAGCAATTTATTTTGGCGTCTTTGAATTCTGTCTATTTTTCAGATATGTTTTGCCATTTTCTGCAAATATAATACAGATATCATTAATTGTGTGCATTTTATTTTTATTACAAAAGGACAACTTTTGTTGAAAATACTAAGAGTCGGTCCACGATTTCTCATAGCCCTCATATAAGTGATCAGAAAAATAAAATAACGTTATCGCTACAAAATGTAAAAACAATTTTTTAAAGTATGAATAGATCACACTTCTGATATGTAGGTGGTGGGTATAAATGATTTCTTCGACCTTTTTTCTTGCAATAAAATTAAAAAGTTTTTTTTATTAAATTATTTTCTACAATATTTCGGTATCGATGGAAATATTTTTTTATTTTATAATTCAATATTTTTAGCATTTTTGCAAAACTTTTTTCGAAATTTATTTTAAAGTTTTTTAAATTTAATTTTTGTATGTGATTTCGTTGTATATTTTTAATGTTCGAAATTCTGGTTTTTAAAAATTTTTATCCATGGCAAATATTTAACAAAATACATTTTGTTTAAATTTTTGTGTATGGGTTAAATTTAGTTTTCTTTCGTACTAGCAGCTACCACTAAGCATATTAGATTTAGATTTAATGTAGCATTTTGATTTAAACAGCTAGAGAAGGGTGTCTAAAAGGGTGTCAGAGGGGGAGAAAGTGGAAAATGTGCGTATTTGTTGCAAATAATAATATATGTATGTATTTAAGTCCTTAGTATTTTCTTAGAAAAAAAAATACGTCTTAGTATGGGTGGGTATTTTAATACAAATGTGCGTAAGATGGCAAATGTTTAATACCATCAGCATGCTACTAATGCAACTACTTACTACGGGTGCTTCTGTGATATTGTATGCGTATTTATTTAAGCAGCTCGGTGTTGGCAATATGTTTTATGTTTGCGGTAAATATAAAGCTGCCGACATAAATGAGTGGGTCAACATTTCGCTATAAAACACATGCATTTAAAACATTGTTATTGTTGTTGTCTGTGTTAATACAAACGGCTACTTGTGCCGCTACATGCCTTTGCAAATTAGCTTACTATAATAATGCAATTGTCACTTGTTTGACGCTGCCGTTGCTGTTGTGTTGCAAGTTTAAGTGTGTGCGTTTGTGCATTTAAGTGTTAATGTCTGCCTTGTAATAAATTATTTTAATTTGCTTTAAATTATTATATGCATTTCTTTCGTCTTTGGTCTGTGATATATATTAGTATTTTTAAATCTAATATACATATAGCACCTGTTCAACAAAAGTGTATTAACTCGAAATTTTGAAATTTTCACTTTTTATTAAAAAACGATACATAATGATCTACTCTACTCACTGTTTGTCTACTCTTTCGTCAAAAAATACCGTTATGTCACTTTTCATATCTTCAGAGACTTATTTTTAGTAATAGAAAATTTTGAGTTACTACCCTTTTGTTGAACAGGTGCGATATATAATTAGACACGTTGATTTCACATCATTTTGATTTAATGCCATTTGTTTGTCTTGTTTTCTCGTTTTTTTTAATTTTTTTGTTTTGGTCTGTCTGATTAAATTGGCATAAGCAGAATTATCTTGCATCTAAGATTTTTGTCCGAATTGTTAAATTTATTGGTTTTGTAGTCTGTCTAAGTTGAGAAAATTTATTGCTTGGTGTTGTTTTTTTAATAACTAGGCGTATGATTGTTATTGATTTAAAACTGCATTAAACATTTTATATGCAATATTTGTTACTCATACGCAGTGGAGATTTTGTAATTGATTGCATTTTACATTTTCTTATGTTTGTATGTACATTAGGAGTACAACCAAAAGAAGGCCCTATCACCAGCGTTGTCAACTTTGAAATTTCAAAACACACCAAAATGGAGAAAAAAGCGCACCATTTACAAAAAAACGCACCAAGTTAAGAATTTCGTTTTTGTTTCAAATATTTATTGAATTAATTTGAAAATTTTTAATATTATAAATTCTATAAAAAGCTTTTTATCAACGAATATTAGATAAAATAAGCATTTAACCACTCAAAATTTAACTCACAATATGATATTCGGAACTAAAGTACTAATTGGTAAAAAGCTAATTTCAGTACATATTTGGTACTTTTTTTATATATTTTTGTGTTCTAGTTAAAGTACTTCTATTTGACTTTTTCCAATAAAATTTGTTAGGATTCCACTGGTACTCTAACCCTGGTTATTCGTCTACAGTTCAGCAGACCAAACCATCAGGTTATACATACAAGAATTTTTATTTACACGTTTAAAATGTTAATTTGGTTTTCAAACAAAGATTTTTGAAGAATTTGATTTCATTTATCATACATTCGTATGTAAAATACATTTTTTCATCGTATAGATTTCATGAGTTATGAATTATTAAAAAATTGCAATTAAAAATTAGTAAAAATAAAGATTTCATCACATTTTCAAACAAATTAAAAAACGCACCGAAATACACAAAAAAATGTTGCAGTGTTGAATGAAATGGTACTCAAATAGGTGTATTTTATTGTAGAAAGATTTTTTCTCACACTGAAACAAAAAGTTGTGTTTAATTTGCTTTGGTGCCACCAAAAATTAAAAAGCGCACCAAAATTTAAAAAAAGCGCACCGCGCACCATATTTTATAAATATTTAACTATTTACATTTCTTAATGTAATTATATGATTATAATCAAAATCACAATCTAAAAACTATCTTTGTTAAGTGAAATTAACTTAAGATTAAGAGTTCGTGTTGATTTGCATTGGGGAGAATATCTTGTACGACTTTGATGGCGCGTTGCGCACAAATGTTGCTGCGTTGTGTTTTTGGAATTCTTGATTCATCTTACACCCAATGTCTTAGAAAGCATTTCTGAGCATTATCCAGTTAACAAGTTTGCAATGTTAATTTTCTTCTCTATAATTTTTAACCAAAGATTATTTTATTTCCCAGTTGTTTTTTATTAACTACTCGTATTAGCATTTATTTCACAATGACAACACAATTTTATTTTGTTAAGTTTGATGCATCATTTAATAGTGTTGAAACATTTGCTTTAATCCTCTTTAAACCTCTTAAATAAGAAATAAAAGAAAACATTTATTTATAGTCTGGCAATTAGGTCACATGACTAAACTGTCATATTATTTATTTTAGACCTGCATATCTATACTACTCTATAATTTTGCTTAAACATTTAAAACATATTTTGTTTTTCTACTTAGAGTGTTCTTATAAGTTGAATGTTCGCGTTAAACTTGTTCTAAAACTTATTAATAAAAACAAAAATAATATATTTTCAAAATACATAGTTCTCAAAGACTATTTTTAAATATTTTTAGCTATTTTTGCAAACCATACTATATATATTCATAGGTATATAAATATTTCGTTTAAATTGAAAAACAAACTTTAAGGAAGAAATTTGTAAGGTTTGTTATGGTGGCACATGTTGTTTAATAATTACGAGTACTAACCGCAATAAAAGGTCTGTCAGAGAAAAAGTACCAAAAATATTTTACCAGTTTGTTTTAACACTGTTACAGGGATTTAACATTTAAAATTATAAAGCAAAAAACACCAAATTTAGTAAAAGTTTTTTTTTTTTAATTTGTAATTTTTTTTATCATCCAAATATGTAAATAACTTAACCATAACCATAACCAAATTAACTTATAAATATCTATAATATAAGTATAATATTTAGTATTTGTCATTTTCATTTTATTTTGTTGACCTAAATTTATTTCGATCTTTAGTCTAAAAAAACAAATAAACAAACAAGCGAACGAACGAACGAATGAGCGAAAAAACAATCCACTTAAGCTGCTTCCCCAATGTGTATCATTAGATACTCATGTATGTATGTATGTATGTACTAAAAATTATTCGCATTTAAAACTGTTTTTATTGTCTTTGTTGTTGTTGTTGTTGTATTTTAGCTATGACAACCTAAAGAAAAAAAATCGCAAAAAATTATTTTTGTTGTTATTTTTTAAAAGAGTGTATTTATATGTATATGTGTTTATTTGACGTTAAACTCATGTCATTTATTTGTGTAGAGTAAATGTGTGGGCTGTTCATACAAATAAAAAACAAAGACAAAATATGACACAGTCATAAGTAAAATTCAAACTCTGCTACTTTTGGCATAATATTTTTTTTAACCAAATATATTTACAGCCATAATAAAATGTTGTATTTTATACAATAACAGCAACAACAACAAATCTTGGTCCTATCATTTCGATATTTACAAATGCGTTATGGATATGTACTGCATCTGAATATGAAATCAGTAAATTTGCCTTCCCTAAATAATAATATGGGTAGCTAGATTAACCATGTAGTATTTTTTTTTTAACAAAATATACCTTTTAATACCTTTTTAATAATTTTTTTTTTTTTAGAAATGTAAATTATTTATTTTTTAAAAAAAATGTACTTTTTTGAAAAGTACCTATTAAAAAAGTATATTTTCTCTCTCTCTTTAACTAACGCTTTTTAAGGAAGTTATACGGCTAGTTTCTATATTCCACTAGAAAGTGAAATTGAAATCGTTGTTAATTCCACTTAGACAATTTCCCATAGAAAATGGGTGAAACCTTTATTGTACGATGCACCAAACTGACAATGATATTTTGCTTTAGAAAACAAACTAAAATAAAATTTTACTTCCACTTCATTGTACAACTGACAAGAAAGACAAAGATCGGCAATGCAGTTTGAAGACCACGAATCCATGAAGATTGTTGATAAATTTAACAAAAGTTTTGCGAAATAATTGGAAGCTACTCAAGCAAACATTTTAAAACATTTGCCAGTAGCAGGCTTCATTCAAATACAGGTAAATTTTATGAACTGATGGCGACAAATCTTAAAAGACCATTTGGCATATCCGAAATACTGGGGGGTTACTCTCTATTGCGATGCGAAAGCAAATGCAATGCGATAACCGTACAATTTGTATGCTTATCGCATCGCATTTGCTTTCGCATCGCAATAGAGAGTAACCCCCCTGATTAAACGCTAATTATTACTTGCGATGAAAAATGGATCCATTACCATAACCCGAAAAATAAGATATATGTGAAGCCCTGCCAACCAACCGAATCGACACCAAATGGCTCGAAAATAATGCTTTTGAAATCAGGCCAGAGCATTACAGTTAACCAGTGCAACCGATGGTCGAAAAACATCCAAAATATACGGCCAGACATGAAGGAGTAACATTTCAACATGACAACGCACGGCTGCATGTTGCAATAACTATTAAAAACTAATAAGAAAAAAGGGGTTGGAATATTTTGTCACACCCGCCTTATAGTCCAGACATTGCCCCGTCTGACGACAATACATAGTACGTTTCACTTCAGATCAGGGTATCAGTAATTGATTCGTTATTGGCCTCAAACGATGATAAGTTCTTTTGGCGCGGAATCCATATATGCTGCCAGAAAGATGCAAAAAGGTTATATCACACAATGAACAATACTTTGAATAATTATGTATTGCGCAAATGTTCTAAAATAATTAAAAAAAATGCCGCATTTCTAAGTTATACATCCAATACTTTGTTGAGAAAAGTGCATTTCTACACTTTAAAAAAAAAAATATTTTATAAAAAACTCTTAATTTTTACAAAAGTACTTTTTTTGCTTTTCAGAAAAATACAATTTTTACTTATTAAAAAAGCAATTTTGTAATCTTTTTTGGAAAAGTACTTTATATATATTTTTGTAGATAGTACCATTAGAATAGTACCTTTCAATACTTTTTAAAAAAGTACCTTTTACTACGAATTTATTTTAAAATACATTTTACAACACATTTTATCTTTTAATGTTTGTTTTTGTTTTTTCTTTTTTTTATTATACACCAAAAGGTTATTTAATGTGTTTTTATTTCGGCTTAAACCACAGTTTCTTTCAATACCACTTTTATTTACATTCTTAATCATAATTTGGCCCTAGATTTATTTATTAAAAAAACAACAATAATAACAGCAAACTATTATGCAAAATGACACTTACAGAGAGTAAAAAACCCAGAAAACCACATATTTATGTACGAGTATGTGTGCAAATGTGTAGGTTTTAATTTTTTACATATTTTGAGGTGATGCAAGTACTCGTACATACATATGAACAATATACAGTAAAATGCCTAAATAAAAACATTAATGTAGATAATAGATATTTTAAAATTTTCTTAAGCTATGTGTCCACGATCGTCAGATATTACAACGATGTCATATCTAGCAATGTGCTAGCAATGTACTGACATTGAAAATTTTTTAGCAAAAGGTAAATTGTCAGTTTAGACGACTGTAAGAAAACTAACAATTTCATTGGCACACACTTGTCACACAATGAATTTATCTGTCAACCAACATTGTCAGTTCACACGGTTGTCAGATTGTTGTGTGGCATTGTCAAATTCGTTTTGCAGCTCTGTGTGTGTGTGTGTTTTAAAATTTTAAATATTGTCATGCAACAAAAAAGAGCAATTGAACCCATTTTATCTGCTTATGTCCTAATGCACACTTTAATTTAATTCTTTAATTTTCTTCTACTTTTTTCAAAAATTTTATTAATGCACTTGTTTGTTTATTTATGTATATACAGAGTTGCATTTAGAAATAATTTCTATGACAATGCTGCCATTGGCAGATGCATAAACTTTGCACATATGGAAATGAAAAGTCTTTGACAATTGTCTTAAAACAATGACAATGACACAATTGTGTGTTTACACGATGTCTGACAATATTTTTGTTTTCCAATGTATTGAAAATGCTTTTTCTTACAACGTTGAAAGGCAAAAAGTTTAAGTTTACACGTTTGTTAGACATTTTCTGAACATTTTTCGGACAACGTTGTAATATCTGACGATCGTGGACACATAGCTTTAGAAACTTTTCATAGAAAATGTAAGTTAAAAAATTCTTAATTTAATGGATCCGATTTAATTTATTAGAGTTTATAAAATAGTTAAAACTACAGTAAAATCTTTGTGAATTATTAAAATGTATTTTGTTTCTATTTTATTTATTTTTTATTTATTCCAATATTTCGCTGCAACAATGTGTAACATCTTCAGAGAAAATAAAATTTATTGACAAATTCACAAAATAACAGTACAAATATTTTTCATAATAACAGAATTGTCAGAATGAAAAAATTTTAAATATTACAAAAACAAAAATATGAAAAAATAATTTAGTTTCCTTTTCCATTTTTATAAATTTAGACACTTAATTTGAGCTACATTGTCTGTATCTGCTTTAAAATTAATTCTAAGGTAAATAAAAAAGAAATTGACTTTAAGCTCAAAACAAAATAATTTTTAATAAAGATATAAAGGTCGAACAATTAGTAAAATAATCTCTGTGAACTTGTAAAATAGTTTGTTAAGATATTGTTTAACGGACATATGTACATATTTCATTACCATTAGATTTTTGTTCTGATAATAATTGACTAATAATGGTAAAAGAAGTTCAGCCGCTTTGTATGTGAATAAAGTTTAAAAACCAAGGAGGTATAATTTCACAGTTAAATACACTGTAACGAATATTAAACATTTCAAGGTTTTTTTTTTGTTTACCCATCAAAAGCAACTGTCACAGGCAATAACAAACATATCAAAATCATTTGCAGAAAATAAACATTTATTGCAAATTCGCTTTTATTAATACTTCATTAAATCAATATTCGTGTAAATTTATTTAAATAATTTTTGTTTTGTTTTGTTTTTTTTTTTCGTTTTAACCCCCAAACAATCTTTTTGATAACCTTCATTTCATACCTTATTTCAACAACCACCAACATCTGAAATAAAAGTAAAACTCTTTGTTAACTATTGTGTTTAATTTTTTTCTCATGTTTTATTATCATTTCTGTCGAGTGTATGTGTGTAATAGTGTTTGTGTTATAAACAATGCAAATAAGTGGGCGCATATTTTCGGTTGTTTTGGTGTTGCCAAAAAATAATTCAACAAAAATTTCGTACATACCGCATTGTATAGGTAGATATACTTGTTAAATTGTTGTATTTTTTCCCTACATATGTATTAATTTTTTTTTAATTCAATTATACTCGTAGAATATTTGCACAGTTGGCGTTTAAGTACTTATTAATAGTAGACATACACATATGTAACATGTACAGTGTTGAAAAAAATAATAAGTACCTACGTATTCTTTATTTTCAATTATGAATAGAAGAGAAACCTTAACATGAATAGCGGCTTTTTCAATATCAATGTTGCGAAACTTTAAAACGAATAACTTTGTTAATTCCTTCTTTGTCAATCTACTGATGATCTTCGTTTTTAAGGTCTTCTTCTTGGCATCATTGAAATTGAAAAAGCCGTTCATATTATTTTTTCCCTATACTGTATGCATATATGCATATATTAAGTACTTTATACGATCATATTTAAATACTCTGTACAGTACAATACCTTAAGTTATAGTATTTGCGTTGTTAAAAATACTAATAATTTGTTGTAGTAGTTACAGATACGCCAAAAAAAATTGTATACATATGTAATATTGTTATTGTTGCTGTTTGAAATACACCTGCAGAAATTTTGTAAAAAGAAACAAACAGTTTATAGTAAGTGAGTTAAATAATTGTTTTGAAGCAATTTTAAAATCATACAATTTTGTAATTCAGCAAACACAGTTCCACACAGGCTAACAGCACCAATGTTTCAGCAAATTTTTGACATCTTTTTGCATAGTTTTGAATAATTATAAATATGTATATATTTGTTCAAACTTGATAGGCTAGTACTTGAGTTACGGTCACACATGGCAAATATTTAAATATTGAAAAATCACAATCGAAGTTAAGTTTTATTTTATTTGATGCTATTTGTTCTTACAAAACAGTCGTAAAATTAAACATCATCGTCAAACAAATTTGTACAAAAAAATATTGGTTACGCTTTTTTGAGCAAATAATTGCGCTAGATTTAGTTATCTTATATCGTAGTCAATGGCCAGAACATCTAACATAACAATTTGGAGAAAAGTTTAAAAAAGTACAATGCAAATTTGTTGAACTTCTTTCATTGATTTGAAATTTTTTATTTTAAATTATGTCTTCTTTAAAGAGACCTGGATAAAATGACTGCTATCATATATATATATATATTAATTAATGTAACATGATCTTTCTGAGTCGATTAAAAGATGCCCATCCGTCTGGCTGGCTGGTTGTCTAATTAATTGAGAAGTTATTTCGATAAAATTTAGTATCACAATTTTGTTCCGCCCAGAGACCATTGGTATTGAATTTGGTTCAAATCGGTCCATTATATCCCCTAGTTCACATATGAATATCTTCTCGAAATACCAAAAGGGCTCTATAATTATTTTATTTATACATGTATCTAAACAAATTTCAGCACAAATTAAATGCACATGATCCATTATAGAGCATAGCTCCCATATGAAGTTTACTTCCGAAAATCGCTTTCAAGAAAATAACTCTCTTAAAATTGCTGGTATTCAAATAATATTCAATACGAATATGTTTCATATACATATATATGCAAAGCATACCGCCTGATTTTATAATGATCTGTTCATAATTAGTCGTAGCTCCCATATAAGGCCAACTTCCGAAAGTCACACTTATATCTCTTAAACATGTTGGTATTCAAATAAAATTCAACACAAATAAGTTTCATATACACAAAAATCGTGATACATATTTTTATAACGTTCGGTCCATAATTAGTCAAAGCTGCCATATAACTCGCCTTCCGAAAATCTCTTTAGCGTCCATAAATTGTTTACAAGTATTTATATGTGACCCGACTTATGAAAAGGTGGCTTATGACTCAAAAAAGAAATTGCGAGACACAGCTGTTCAAGATAAACAATGCATTTCGTCAGTTTCTTAGTAGTTTTTCTTTTGCATTATGAACAGTCATACCCAAAAGGCAAAAGAGCATAAATGAGATAAGTTCGTGTGTGTGTATATAAAGCGTTCAATCCTGTTTTTGAATTTTCCATTTATTATCGTGATTCTGAATTTTCAATAAAATTCTGTTTTTCTTTCATTTGTGCTCTTCTTTCTCTATATTTTTAGTACACTTCTAAGCAAGTTAGGACTTTATAGTTTTCATCACGTGAAAGAGCGTCTCAGAAACTATCGAAACCAAAAAAAAGTGGAAACATTTTTTGTTGAGTCATAATCCACCTTTTCATAGGCTGGGTCACATATAGAGATAAAATTTAACACAGAAAATATTTATATGTACAAAAGTCATGCCACATAATTTTTGAATGATCGGTCCATAATAAGTCATGTCTCTCATATAGCGCCTATTATTCAAAAACTGTATGCTGCGTGTAAGGTATTATATGGTCGAGTTTGACCGACGTTTTTATTTTATTTTCAATGTTATTTGCCTTCAATGAGTTCAAATCTGTTTTCGGAATTTCTTACAGTGTATTCCTTTAAATTCCAAAAAAATCGGCAAAAAAAATTATATTTATGTATGTATGTACATCACAAATGTTTTCATTTATTCTGTAGGGGCATTTTAAGCAAATTAGGTTGCTTTAATTGAAAATTATAAATTATAATGTATATATATGTACAACAAAAATATTACTACGATGTTTACGAGTATACATACAAATGCCCTGAGAAATACATATCTATGTATACAAGCAGAGAAACCTTAACATATGTATGTATGTACATATGTATGTATGTATGTAAGTGATTTTTAATATACATACATATGTATGTATACCCAGTATAGCTTACAATAAATACCAAAAACATAATTCGCAACAAAATTTCTTTCTTTTCAATATTGTATTTATTCTTTTTTTTTTTTTTTTTTTTGTTTGATAGAGAAAATTTAAAAGGAAAAAGCCAATGTTTTTCCTAGTGATTTTAGTTCAAAATTTGTACTTTTACACCCCCTCAAAGAAATGATCCCACATAAAAACTACCATATACGAGTATACATACATTGTATTTTGTTGTTTTGATATATTGTAATCAATGTTTAACATAATTTTTATTTTTAAGATTTGTTGTGTTAATCATATTTGTTGTTATTTTTAGCATTTTTTTAGCGTGATTTTTTCCTTAGGATTAGTTTGTTTTTGAAATTTTATTTAATAGTTATTGCGCAAAATGTTCCCAAAATTGCCCTTTAATCATTTGAATTTTATTTTAGTTTTTCAGTGCTTAAGGCTTACTGGTTAGCTGACAATATGAAATTATTAAGTGCTTATGAATTGCCCTTATTGAATATAAGACTTAAGGTACGGTCACACTTGGCAAATATTTGCCGAAAAAGACGTAACATATATTTGAACTTATTTATTTATTTAAAAAACCTTTTCCTATTTAGGCCAAGTCACAACAAATATTTAGTTTTAATTTATTTGAGGCTGTTTGTTCTTGCAAAACTTTTGTAAGAGTAAACAATGTCAAACAAATTTGTGTTAAAACAAGTGGTTACGCTTTTTTGAGTAAATATTTGCCAAATGTGACCAAACCTTTAGCATTTTAGTACCAAGTTATATTTTTAATATCTATGGCCGTGATTTTACTTGATACAACAATTATAATATGCATACTCATTAATTGCAATAAAGTTTTATAAATTTCTAAAATAGATTTATAAATATTAATAACAACAATTGCCGGCACGTTTTCTTCTCCTCTTTCTTTTTTGTCATAATTTAATTGTTTATTTGAAAATCAATAAAATGAATAGTCGTGTCAATTGTTTAAATTTCGTAGAATATAAATTGAAGTAATTACAAATAAGCTCTTATAAATATTAAATATATTTTCTTATACTGGTTGTCTATTAATTGTCGATTAATACGAAACGATTGTATTTTTATTTATTTATTTATTTTTCTAAATAAATATATTGGTAGTGTGTTAATTTTTACAGCAACTATTATTTAAATGCAGCAATTAAAATTATCATGAATATACGCACAATTTTTTATTTATTTTTTCTTTTTTCATAATTTTAGAAAAGGTGGCGTTTTGGAATTTTTTGGTTAGGGAACAGAAACGTATGCCGCAGAAGTGTGTCCCAACATTTAAGCAAACTCTGTTTTAGCTTTAGATTTTTATTAAATTATTGCATTCTTTTATTGAATTTTCCATGACATTTTGCATAAATGTAATAGAATTTAATTGATGTGTGCTTGTTGGCATAGACCTTCAAATAACCCCATAAAAAGAAATCCTACGGAAATGTCTCATGCTGAATTAGTTGCATTATTTTAAGGGCCACATGACATTGTCCGCAATTTGGGCAGAAGAACTGTTATCATGTCTCAACATTGAGCATCAGTTACTGCTTGACTAACCTTATTTTTAAGCAAGCATGACAAGAATGCTTCCATTCCAAAATTGGCATTAAATACTCACATACATGTTGACAATGTGATTCTAACCCTATAAAGCTATAAATCTGAAAATATGCTTCATCGATTAGAATGATTAAGTTCGAACTATGTACTTAATTATTTTTGAAATATTCTTCAATGAATTCAAAAAACTTTTATTATTTTTCACAATAATTGGACACCCTAAACAAAATAAAAGCTAATTTAGAATCTCCTAGAGCTAGAAAAATTGCAGACGTCTGCACAATGACAATCACAAGCATTCACGCATTCAGAGCATTTTCTATTTTCTTCTACTCCCTGTCACACTCTTTTTTATACACATTACAATAACAACGATTTTATAAGTAATTTACATTAAAAACTAAAGTTTGTTCGAGAAATCTTCATTATTTTATTCATAACTAAACCGATTTTTTTGATTTTTAATAACAAACTGTTTAGGACTATGATCAATATCCTAGATGAATGTCAATAGTTTTGGTTTTATATTTTGCACGTGATGATGACTTACACAGACATCGAATTAACATTTAATAAGATTCAAGATTTTATAGAAGAATTGCAGATAATACATATTTTATTAAAATAATATAAGATATTTTAAACTTGATTTATAATCACCCCTATCGTGAATAAAAATTCCACATGAAATTTGTTTCCTTTTCATATTTTTCATATTAAAACTCAATGTTAATAAAATAAAAGGGAACAAATTTCATGTGGAATTTTTATTCGCGATAGGGGTGAATGTCTTTTTCCACTAAATCCATTTGACTGAATTTCAATATAATATTTCATAAATTTTATTTTTTTTTCTTTTACTTCCAGGTAATTTAATATTTTATAACTTTGACAGAAAAAACTCACTCAAGTTTGGTATGCATACTATTTAATTATTAACCATATTTATTATATTAATTTACCTAAAATTAAGGACTCTTGAAAAATATTAAATACGTATATAGTTTAAAGGCTTCATAAATGAATCTATCTATTTATTATTGTATCCCATTAATAACTACAACTATACGCCCCTGCCTTTATTTAAATGCCTGGCAACAATAAACATACATTCGTACATACTATACATACATTTTACTTGCGTACAAATACAATCACAATCAATTTAATAAAACTGTGTTAGAATGACAAATCATGGTATCCATTTAACACAATGTTTGCACTGTATCTGTCCGTCTTCATTCTGTCTTACATTTATATATCGTTTTGCAAGAAAAAGAAATAAACGCATTCTAAACACTTGTACGAATAGTTTATAATAAATTGTTTTATTTCTATTTTTTGTTTTGTTTCCCCACTTATAAAATTAACCATGCCGCGCTGCGTCCTCCCTTCTGTGAAATGTACATCTATATATTCCTTGAATGTGTGCAATAGTAATTTATATTGGACTAAGATATACACACTTAGTGCAATGTAAATTAATTGTAAGAGCAGTGCTGTAAATGTATAAAGACTTCAAAGATTTTTATACAATATTAACTGTTATATTATAAGATTAGAACCATTCATAAGGTAAGGTTCTAATATTAGTACTTTCAAAAAGTTACTTCTTATATTAGTTCTTTAAAAATGTACTTCTTTTATTAGTACTATCAAAAGATATTTCTAATATTAGTACTTTCAAAGGGTACTTCTAATATTAGTACTTTCAAAAGTTACTTCTTATATTAGTCCTTTAAAAATGTACTTGTTATATTAGCAGTTTAAAAAGGTACTTCTTTTATTAGTAGTCTCAAAAGATGTTTCTAATATTAGTACTTTCAAAAAGTTCTTGTTATATTAGTACTCTAGAAGGGTCTTCTTATATTAATACTTTGGAAAGGTTCTTCTTTTATTAGTACTCTCAAAAGATATTTCTAAAGGGTACTTCTAATATTTGTACTTTCAAAAGTTACTTCTTATATTAGTCCTTTAAAAATGTACTTGTTATATTAGTAGTTTAAAAGGTACTTCTTACATTAATACTTTGAAAAGGTACTTCTTTTATTAGCACTCTTTAAAAAGGGTACTTTTTATAAAAGGTACTTCCCACATTAATACTTTGAAAAGGTACTTCTTTTATTAGCACTCTTTAAAAAGGGTACTTTTTATAAAAGGTACTTGTTATATTAGTACTATAAGAAGGCACTTGTTATATTAGTACTATATAAAGGTACTTCTTACATTAATACTTTGAATAATTTAGAAAGATACTTGTTACATTACACAGAGAAAGTACATGCATATACCACAATTGAATTTGTTGCCAATGGAAACATAAATTTAGTTCCCATTATTAAAGTATGAAAAAAACAAATAAAATTTTTTGTTGTCCTAACTAAAATTACTAGAAAACTGTTCCGATTAGCTTCTATAATTCAAACTTTTATGTAATCGCTTAAAACAGCAACAGATTCTTCTTAAAATTTTTGAGTACGAGTATTTTGTTTTTAATTATTTAAATCTTTTTTTACTGATAAAAAGTAAATCAAAATCATTGTCCGGCGGAAATATAAATAAAATTTAAATTCTCTTTGATAAGAGTTGTTTGATATCAATAATTATCGACTTTGCTCAAGTGCTTGCAAAGAAGTAATGTATGAATTGAAATTGATTACACAGTCTAAAGAAAGTGTTCTATCATCATAACAAAAGATTCTGATTAAGGTTAAAAATGTTAACATATTTACATATAAAAAAAAATTAACCAAAGAATTTTAAAAGAACTTTGCATAGTCCACACATTAAGTATGTACAATTTTTGTAATTTGTTTAAAGAAAAACTCATTCCTTTAAAGCACTTCTAAATGAAACGTCACGCATCATATACGCGTAAATGCGTGAGTGCAATAAGTTTTACAAAAACAACTCCAACTTAAACAACTTATGCATTTATATTGTGTGCAAATCATAGAAGAAAAAATAGCGAAGAAAAATTGCAAATTAAAATCAGATTCAGAATACTTGCATACTATTTGAAAATGTGTGCCACTGGGCGTAGGTGTTAACAGTTTGTTTTTGTTATTATTGCCGTTGTAGCTATTATTGTTGCAGTTGTTATTTGCTATTTGTTATTCTTCTACAAATAGCTAAACACAAAAAGAACATTGCTAAGTTTTTCTGTGTATTCGATCTAAAACGTACGTGAATGTTTTTGGATTTAAGTATATCTGCATGAGCTTGTTTACTTTAGATTGTCTTATATAATTTAAAGTGTAAATAAAAAATGGGATTTTCAAATGATTTTTTTTTTAATTTTCTATAAAGGGTGAGGCTAGAACTATGAATAATGCTCACACCGTAAATATTTCGGTGTATTGTATGTGAGTTTGCAAAACATTTGCAATAGCAAACAATGTTAGAAAACAGCTGACTGCCTTCAACATATGCTACAGTTTTTAGGTAAATTGCTTCTTATATTTTCTTTTACATTTTTTTTTGCCAGATTTTTTTCTTTGCTTTAATCAACCTAATATTAGATCTCTAGCACTTTCAACTAAATCCTCTAACTTGCAACAAAAAACCAATATTATAGCTGCAATAAAATTAAGTTGTTCTTATTTTATGCTCGTTCTTGTTGTTTGTTTTCAAAATAAATTTAATTGTCATTTTTGCTGTTGTAGTTTTGTTCAGCTGTTTTTTTTTAGCGCAATTAAAAGTTTATGTAAATATTAACATTAATTACAAAATATAAATTTCTATTGCTGTCATGTTGTCTGTTTATTGTTGCTGCTGCTACTTTTGCTGCTGTTGTGCAGTGTTGTCAGTTTTACTTAAATTATAATTTTATTACAATGTTGATGATGACAACGACAACACGACGATTACACAAACTTTAATTTGACGTGCAAAAAGTGAAATTTATAAACATATCTCTATATATTTTTGCAACAAAAAAATGTCAACTACATGAATATATTTTGAGAATTGTTTGGCAATGGGATATTTCCATTTCTTTAAATAGATTATTATTAAATTATTATAAATTATTATTATAGTATAGTCGTATGTATACTGCGATAGTGTTATTACACTAGTTCAATTTTTAATCGTTTTGAGTACTTTTTGAGATTTTAAACAAAAAACAATATATGTATGTAGCACAGTTCTACCAATAATTGGCATTGCTTTTCATAATTAGTATTTGTTTAAGAAGTACAAAAAATACGTTTTCAAAGTACTAATATACGAGTAAAAATATTTTAAGACTAATACATTTTCAAAGTACTAACATACTTATTATTATTTCAAAGTATGTATTAGTACTTTTAAATAATTCGTATTATTTCAATTCTTTTATTAGAATTTTTAAAGCTAGAAAATGTACTTTTGAACGGTACTTCTTTTATTATTAATTTGAAAAAGTACTTTTTATGTTTGTATGTACTTTGAAAAGGTATTACCTTTATTAGTGCTAATAAATTATTTTTATATTAGTACTTTGAAAAGGTATTTTTTATATTAGTACCGTGTAACAGTATATATTAGTGCTTTTGAAAAAGTACTTCTTATATTAGTACTTTGAAAAATTATTTTATATTATTATTTTGAAACGGAACTTCTTATATTAGTACTAAGATACTTCTTATATTAGCGCTTTGAAAATGTACTTTTTTTTTTATTAGTACTTTGAAAAGTTTCTTCTTATAGCAGCACTTTAAAAAGTTTTATCTTAATTTCATATATTCAAACTTCTTGTTTTAGTACTTTTTGAAAATACTTGTATTAGTAATTTTAGGTTTTGTACTTTTTAAAAGTACTATTAGTTTTTGTACCTTTAAGAATTACTTCCATTAGTACTTTTTAAAATAATTAAACCTTTTTTGGTACTTTTTTTTGCCAATATTTATTAATATGAATACTACATTGTCCTAAAGATCTATGAAAGGAATATTGAGTACTCAAGTGCTAATTTTCTAAAAAAAAAAATAATTTTTACAGAAAATTCTTATTATTTACACCTGAAGTACAATAAAAACTAGATGATAAGAATAAATCAAATAAATTTGCTTACATACATGCTTGGACAATAAGGTAGAAAATATGAAAATTGTGCACAGAGAAAGTTAACGAAACCTTTCTTGCAAAATAATGAAAAGTAAATAAACAAAAAATCAAAGAAAATCTTAGATTTCAATTAGTTTCATACTAAATAAAATTTACACAAAACACATTCTGCTGGTCGTCATACATATGTCATAGAATCGAAAGCACTAAAAAAATCAGTTTAAATTAAATTTGTTTTATTTTTTTTTTTTTTGTTCACTATATGCATTCCATTTTAGTCTTCATTGTAATTGAACATAATAAATTGTACATACAAACTCTTAAAATGATGTCATTTATGACTATTTGCTCATAAATTTGTTAACTATGACAAGTGGCTAAACACACATTCACACACACGACGCACTCATACTTACTTACTCCCTTCTCCAGTCACTTTACCGCTCTCTAACACCCTCGCATAAATAAAATACTTTTTCTAATTGTGTAAAAACAATATGACAAATGTTTAGGCTTAGAGAACTAGTGTATGTGTATAAATTTGTAAGTGTTCGTCTGTGATTGTGTGTAAGTATGATAATAATAATTTACACTGTGATAACTGTAAAAATTCCATGTAAAAATTAATGAACACTGTACACTACGTAAACATGCCTACACTCAAACACAACTACGCTGTTCTCACATTTACTTTTTTATGCTTTTTTTTATTGTTCTTCACTATTTTTAGTTTAAATTGTAGGTGTGTGTTTTACCTTCTTCAACTCTTTTCACTATTTCTTTCCATATGACTCTGTCTGTTTTGTATGTGAGTGAATATCAGTGATGTTAACTATTTTCAATGCAAAATTCTATTAAGACTTTTTTTAGTGCTACTTTTAAAAACAAAAAGCAAAGCACTTTACAAAATATTTTGCGTAGTATTTTTTTAAAGTACTTTGGATGGTACCTTTTAGGCGTACTATGTTGAATAGTAACAAATATTTTAAATAGTACTTTCTGAAAGTACTTTTAATAATAAATCATTAGAGTAATTAATACACAATATAAAATAATAGTACATTTAGAAGTACTTTTTTAGTGTCTTTCAAAACTACTTTTAATACAACCTGTAAAAAGTATGTTTCATAATAATAGATTTTAAATAAATAATACCTTTTAATATCATCTTTCGAAAGTACTTTTAAGAGTACTTTTTAAACGTAATTTTAATAGTTAGTTTTAAAAGTAATATTAGTAGTACATTTTAAAAGTACTTTTAAAAGCACCTTTCAAAAGTACGTCTAATAACACCTTTTAAAAGTACTCTTAACAGTACATTTTAAAATAATTTTAATATTATCTTTTAAAAGTTTTTGAAAAATACTACTAATTGCACATTTTAAAAGTACTTTTAAAAGTAATATTAATAGTACATTTTAAAAGTACTTTTAATAGCACATTTTAAAAGTACTTTTAATATCACCTTTTGGCAAGTACTTTTTAAAAGTAATTTTAATATTATCTTTTAAAAGTTTTTATAAAAATAGTAGTATAATAAATAATAAATAAAAGTACTGTTAATGGTACTTTATATTCCTCTAAAAAATACTTTTATTAGTAATCTACATATAATATTGCATTCTTAAATAACTTTTTTGTATTTAAATTTTAAAGTACAAATGTACATTTTATATAGTAATATTAGTACAGTTCATTTAAAGTATTTTCATTTGCTTTTTTTAAAGCTACATTTAATATAACTTTCGGAGCCTTTAATTGTAACTTTTTCACCACTTTTATTATTACTTTATAAAAGTTCTCTTTAAATAGTTCCTTTTTCAAGTACTTTTAGTAGTCTTTTATAAATTACTATTATTATTAAGTACTTTTAATAAAACTTTCTTAAAGAAGTATCCTTTAACTCATATCCATTTTTACTCATACCAAAAAACGCTAATTTGACATCACTCTTTACATAATTCCAACTAAGTGAAACGTAAAAAAGGTAATAACGAGTGTGTGGTATGAATGAAGTGTATTTTAATTTGATTCTTGGTTTCACAAAAATACTAAATACACAAAATAGCGCTAAATATTAACTAAACTTCAACATTCACAACTGCAACTCAGTTTTTTCTTTTGAACAAGTTATTTGTTGTTTTCGTAGAAATTCTAACAATTAAACTTGAAAAACTTTATTTATTACTTAAAGTTTACAGCACACAATTTCCAATTAGTACCTCAAGCTCATTTTATATAACAATGCAAAAAATTTGTTAATTTATTTATAAAAAAGTATAATACAATATTTGTGACAATTAAATTTTTCCAAACAAGGAAAATTATGTCATTCACTTAAATCCACAAAGATTTTTGAAATTGCTACTTAATTATAATAAATTCTTTGTTTTTCAACAAGTCCTTAAAAAATTAAGTAAATATTTTTTATACAATCTAGAGGTGTTGATAACTGACCAATCATTCAAATGCTTTCAAATAATAATTTATGATAAGCAATAAATTGTCAATATGACTTAAAAAATATATGTAGAATATTAATAAAATAAAATTAATAAAATTACAGCAACAGATATATACAATATTTTATTTTATATAATTATTATTAAATTCATTTTAAAATCATGTCTTTTTATCGTGTTGATAAATAATCAACAACCTGCGCATGATGTTCATACGTTCAAAAAGAAAATGGAAGAAAAATCTGTAAATATTGCAGTAAAATAAAATAAAAGCAAAGGTGGGAGTAGGAAGGAGTAAGTAAAAAAACCAAAACATTTACATTTACTTGTAAATGTAATTTTCATGAAATTGTTTTATTTAACGGAAGCATTTACCGATTACTTCCAATTTAATTTTGTTGCAAAGCAATAATAAAAATAAAGTCTTTACGTATAAATAGTATAACAGTCATAAATATTAAAGATGGCAAAATAATTACTTTTCCTGTGAATTACTGGATTTTTAAATAGTTGCTTTATCAGAAAAATGGCATGTGTGTTTTTAATAAACCTTTCAGGAGAAATATAGGTCGTAGAAATTTACACATGATCCTTTGTGATATTTTCAGAATCAAATAATTAAATAAAAAAAGTTGCAGGCAAGGCTAAAACTTTTATGCACTTGTGCGAAATTATTGCTTTTAAATAATATATAATAATACAACTGCATTGAAAATTTGTAAACTTTGTAAACGTTGTAAACTTTTTAATTTCAAAGAACTCTCAACTCAGGCCCTGAAATCCGGGAATTTTTCTTTTTTTTTAAATTGCATCCAAATATATGTACAGTGGGAAGCAAAACTGTCCGGATGTTTTGCATTAAGGATGGTGATTTTAGATGCGCTCATGCGGCCTATGATAATAGTATTTTTTTTCCATCAGACTGGTATCGGTTGACTTTCGTTTCGTCGTTTCAAATAATCCGTTTCCACTCATCTACTGTCCAATTTTAAGGGTTTTACAGAAATGTAGGCGTTTTTTCACATATCTGTCGGAAAGTGCTGCCTTTGTCTTTTTCACACTGGCTTCTAAACCATTTCTATTTAATGTGCGTCTAACCTACCAGGAACTGTCATCCTTACCAATACTTTTTGCAGCATTTTTCGGGGTCTTGATGTCCTTATTATTTGGCAAACCTTCAGTCTTGGTCAACCCCCTTGGTTGCAAGCTACATTACGCCGTTTTTTATATCATTTACCGTGGATTTACTTAAATTTAATTTTTCAGCAATTTTACGGCATAAATAATTATTTTGCAACAAATTTATCACATTGTTTTCAATATCAGTTGGCGTTTTTCTCATTTTTAAAAATCTTTTATTTTTTATTTAAAAATGAAGTTAATCATTTCACAGGACAAACAATAATGCACAAATAGAGCAATAAAAGCTTGATAACGAGATCGCAACAAACAAAAAAACCAATGGGGTCAAATACCGTTTCATTTTAACAGAGCAATATCGTGATAATGTTTATTTCTTGTACTGTGCAAAAGTGTCCGAATAGTGAATTTTTGTTTTTTTTAATTTTTTTAATTTTTTTGAAGCAGTTTATGCGAGTTTTTGTGCTTTATAATTTAGAATAAGGTTCAATTAAATAAAAAAATTAGGGACCCGCCGCCATGTTTGACTGTCTTTTTTGTGTATTTTGGATCAAACTGTGTATTGGCAGGGTCACGTACAAAACATTTTCCATCTGATCCGAACAAATTTGTCTTTGTCTCATCAGACCACAGCACGTTGTTCCAATTTTTGCGACCTTTTTGGTATATTTTTTTTTTTACTTAAAAGAGGTACTGACCATGTACTTCGAGCCATAAGTCCAGCTTCTTAAAGCCTGTTTCTTACAGTGTGGCTTGTTACTGGAGCATCAAGTATATTTTTAAGTCCATTGGATAACTCACACGGGTTTTGTTTTGGAATGACGTACTAAAATTTGATCAAAACGCGTGGACGTTTTCTTCTTTCTTCCTCTAGTTTTGATATTTTTCATATAGTGAATCACTTTAAATACTTTATGCTTAGAACACTTCATTATTTGGGCTATTTTTTCCAAGTGATAAGCCATCAGATTTTAACTTAAGGATGACATTTCTTTCAGCATCAGTGGTATGAACACCTCGACCCATGTTTTAAAAGATTTAAAACGTAAACTCAAAACGAAAATTTTGCAAATTATTTTAACTTAATTTTTACAAACATATAAATATTTCATGTAAAAAGTTTATTTATTTTAAATTTAAACACAGTTTTAAAAAAACGTTTCTATTAATTTTCTTAGTTTTTCTTGAAAAGAGAAGAAAACTCTAAAGTAAACAAATAATAAAATCCCGTTACATTAGCAAGAATTTGACAGTGATTTCCAACAATAAAAGTTCATTAGGTACGAAAAAGTATACAATACATTAATGATGAACTAGTAACTGTTTCTATTATTTTTTCCAACACTGTATATATGACAATATACCTATATTTGTATTATTTTCATTACCTTACTTCTTTAATGCAAAACATCCGGACAGTTTTGCTTCCCACTGTATGTGTAACTCAGCATCACTTTCTGAGACGTTTGAATGCTGTCCAGGTGCAGTACAGTTCGCATTTCTTTTTTTTTTGCCCAAGGACGATTAATATTATTTGAAAATAGTCCAATCTTTCTCCAAGCCCACATACTAATGTCGTCCCATAAATGTTTGATTTATATACGCATTAAAAAAATGTTTCCTCAAATAATTTTTATGTAAAACCTAATCACACTCAAAAATTTTGTTCAGATCGTTTAATAATTGACCTTAGATATCACCCATATACGGACCACTTTCGAAAATCACTTAAATGATCATAAATGTGTCAGAAATTAATTAGATGCACAGCATGTTGCTTTTATACACTCGTGCATCACATATGATTCACAAATGATATTTAATTTTATTTTTTTATTTTTTTGATGGGGACAGCAAAGGGTTAAAAGTGTTTACTTGATAAATGGCTAGAAGATGGTTTCAGGTAAACAATTTCTTAAATTTGTTACCGATCCCATCAGCTCTTTGTAGCATGTATTATTTTTTAAATCAAAATACATAATGGCGACATCAAATATGAAATTTAATTTACAGTAAAAATGTTTATGCTCAAATAAATTTTTTTTAGAAAATGTTCAACAAATAAGTATGTTTACATAATATTTGTGATTAAACATGTATCATCTGCTAACACAAGTTGTATATAAATATAAACATATGAATAAAGTCAATAACCTTAGAGTTTAATAACCTTAAAGTTTATTTTTTGTGTGTAACAATAATCAATTAAGAATAATATTTTTTAACAACAACAAAAAAAATATATTATGTGTGTAGGTTACATACATATACATATGTACATACTTAAAAAGAGCGTATTTACATGTATGCAGAGAGTAAATATGTATGTATGTAAATATTGATCACATTAGAATCTAATGATTAGAAAAATAAAAAAAAAAATATGAAAATTTTTCACCTATGTAATGAACATATCAGAGTACCGCGAATGCTCGAATTGATTTCTTTTGCTAAAGAAATTAATTCCATCGAATTTAATTCGAATTTTATTTTTCGAAAGAAATTTAAATATAAAAATGTAAAATTTATTTCTTACGCGAATTGATTAAAAAAGAATTAGTTGCAAATTTTATTTTTCTACATAAAGCTTGCAAAGCATAATTAAAATTAGTTTTTTTGTTTTGTCCATTATTTTGAAAATTGTTCTCAGTCACAATTTTGAAAAAGATTGAGATCGTAAGGCCTGTTGGGTGATAATAGTTATGAAGGTACTCGTGTGATTGATGTTGACGAATTTAATCGCCAATCAGTACTTCCTCCCATAAATCAAACTAGTAGGATTTACATTTAGAAATGTTGATGAATCAGAGGTATTTGATGCTATGACAAGTATTAAAAGTTATTCGAGCGGGCCTCATGTTTTAACAATTAAATTTTTAAAAATGATATACCCTTTTATTTAAGCTATTCACTTTTTTATTAAATTCAATTATTACTTCTTCAACTTTTCCTAAATCTTGGAAAATATATTGAGCAATAGTGTCAGTCAAGTTACATGACTTTAAACTCATCAAAGTCAAAAGCCATGTATTTTTAAAACCACCTAATTTTTATTAATATATCAATAATGAATGAAGAAATTGCTTACGTATCGCATTATAAGTCTTTGGGTATATACTTACCTCCTTATTCATAAACGATTATTAAATTTAACAATTTTTATTAAGGCAAATTTTATATGGAAATCTGTCTTAATAAACGTTTGTTAAATTTAATTATCGGTTTTGAATAAGGGGGTTAGATTCCAAACTTGATTTTAATTTTCATATAAGTCTCATTTATCTTAAAACAGGCCTTGTATATTTTTTGCCATTTGAAGTCAAAAAGAAAGTTGCGCTGTCTTTGTGCCTACCTTCTTTTCTGTATGGTATAGAAAATTGTAATCTTCGGTATAATGAACATATTTCTGCCCATGTTATTGGCATTTTAGGTTCTGACTTTTATACTTTTGTTAATCAACGTTTATTACTACAATTTTTTAAGATTATGAAGTATGGCAAACCTCCGTATCTGATGGAGAAATTTGTTTTTGGCAGGTCTACCAGAACTAATACTATTGTTTGCCCAAGGCACTCTTCCTTTTACATGACTAGATTATTTGTGGTAAGAGTATCCAGAATTTGGAACCAGTGCAATCGGGAAAACGTCAACTAATTAAAACCGCGGGTGTTGACGTTTAACAAATTGTTGACGTTTACAAATGTAAAATATTTAAATAAAAACATATCGATAATGTGCTTTTAAACGTTTTTATTGATTATAAACTAAAGCCAAACATAAACAAATTCAAAAAGTAAACAAAAAAGGAATTCACCCTGACTAGAACCATAGAAGACAACTAGAACCAAAAGAATACATTTTAAATGAGATCATATTTGTATACCTATCATATGCATTTAAAGAAAACCTGTTATTTTTTTCTGCTGTTTTTTCTTTCCAACACTTGGAAGAGAGCCTTCTCTCTTAAACGTTTTAATACATTTTTATCTTGCTAATTGTTGACTTTGTTACACCATAGCTTCGCTAAAGCTACCGCACTTGTACCCTTTTCTAATAAGTCCAAACTATTTGCCTTTTCTTGTAATTTAAGCACTTTCGGTTGTTTTGAGCTCATTTTGGTAATGTGATACTTACGAGAACAAAAAAACAACTAAATATACATACATAAATAAAAAGACAATACATACAGTTGTAACTGCTTTTCTACTCTACTTATAAGGGGAATCCCCAATTTCTGAAATTATTTTATAAAATAAATGTGTGTGTGTGTGTGTGTACAAATGTGTGTATTTTAACTGCTACTAAATTCAAAATTTTGTTTTATTCAGATGTGACGTTTTAGAGCTTTGTGGTTGGGTTGACGTTTTAGAGTAGGCAATGTAAAAAAAGGGGTGACGTTTTGGGATGTTGACGTAAACGAGCGTTGCCGTTTTCCCGAGTGCACTGTACCTACAAATTTCATATTTAATTAGTAGTTTACATTCTATCACGCATCGTCTAATCGACCGTTACTGTAAGAAATACCTCATGTAATTTTGATTAACTAATACGCAATAAATATACAATAATGACGCATCAATGGCTAATTGGATTTTTTAAAGATTTAAATATTTTTCTTACAACCGCAATAAAAAATTCTTTTCGGTCGCACAATCTTTTCAAATATGTTTTTTCAATCAAGCAAAAAATCTTACACAATGCACATATGCATGTCCATGTTCGTGTGCAAGATTTGTTCTTTTTATTTCTTTCTTGCTCGCGATAGGCAACAGAAAGAAATAAAAAAAACAAGACACAATTTTATTTCTTTTTAAAAAAAATAAATAAAACAAAGAATATAAAAATAGTTTTCGCGAATTTAAAAATAAAAATCGCGAAAACAATTTGTATAGGAAAGAAATAAATGAAATTTCTTTTGCGAGCGCGAATTTTACCTACTCTGTTGCATATGCAAACATACTTACTCTCATGTAGGTTAGTATTAGTGTTGTTGTTGTTGTTGTTGTTATTTCAATATGTAAACTATTTTACAACAAGTGTAATAGTGTTGTTATAGCTGTATGTGTTTATTTCTCATCATTTTTTTTTATAGTCAAAAGTTTATTGAACTTTTCACATGGCGATAATGAACACAGAACGTAAATAAATATATAAATATAAAATAACAACAACACTATCACAATATCGTCTAATACAAATTGTTAAATAAATAGAATAAAATATTTATTCAACAATATTAAATTTTACACATTCATTCTATTCATACATCATACACACACATGCGCAAGTACATATGTATGTACACACGCCAACATGTAAAAACAACAAGAAGAAATTATTACTGAAATAGAAAACAAACACATGGTTGGTTGAAGGGGTGCCAATTTTGGAAAATAATAACAGAAAAAACCCATTGTGTTTTAAAAACGAAATTTTGCTTAAAATCCAATTTAATGAAATGTTTAAATTGTAAATGATGATGATAACGATGATATAATTCAAAGTAGTACCTATATTGTTCAGTAAACAAATAGCTAAAGTGCTTAAATTTTATATTTACAAACAGTGGTACATAAGAAGTAATAATAATACTCAAATACCCCAAATTAATAAAACAGAAAAAAGTACATGCAAGTCCCGACAAAGACGGAAAAGCAACTTTATTATTGTTTTCTAAATCGTAGTAAAAAAAAACCATTTCTATTAATTGAATTGCTTTGTGCGGACGAAACTGATCTCCATATAAAACATTTGTTCACGTTGCAGAAACTATGCTGCAGAAGAGGAAGGTTCTCAAAGAATAGAATAAGAGTTTAGCTTTGAGCTATTGGGACAAAGAAAAGAAACCCCAAATGTTTCGTAACAAAGTGTTGCCTGTTAATTATCTTTATTAAAATCCACCCAATGAAGACTTTATTAATCCATCCGCATACTCCAACTCACACTCCCGAAGAACAATTAGTAAAAACAACAAAATATTGAACAATATGAACGATGATTAAGGTACGGTCACACTTGGCACTAAATAGCATATATTTGAACTCGTTTATTTATTTAAAAGAGCTTCCTTTATTTAGGACAGGGCACAACAAACATTTTGTTTTATTTTATTTGATGTTGTTTGATTTTGCAAAACTCTTGTAAGAGTAAACAACTTCAAACAACTTTCTGCTAAAACAAGTGGTTACGCTTTTTTGAGGTAATATTTGCCATATGTGACCATACCTTTAGTCTCCTAATGTCACACGGCTTAAATTTTATTCAAAAAATAAATCTTAACAAATAGGCCTGACAACATATCGTTCATTATACCGAAAATCGGCTGTATTAACTTACAACGTATAATTTCATTGGGCGTGAAAAGGTTTTCTTCGTTCGTTATACCGGAAATCGCCTGTACTTAAATACTACGTAAAATTTCATTGGGCGTGAAAAGTTTTCTTCAAAAAAAAGGCGTCATAATTTCAGATTTTACTTCTGAAGTGATGAGACGGTGAACAATATGCTAAAAAAATATTTTAAGCAGCCATATATGTATGTATTACCGCAATCATTAATTTGTCACTCCCCTCCACTGTGCAGGGTAATAGCAAAAATAACAGCAACAAAACTGATTTACTTCGTAATTGAAAATTCGTGTGGCTTGATTTTGTTGAACACAGCAACAACCAATTGTTGTTGGTTTTCGAATAGTGTGAGTAAATTAAAACATTATGACAAAACAGCAACAACAACAACAACATCGATAGCGATAATTACTATTAGCAACTAATGATTGTAAATGTACTAGCAAGAAGATATAGTATAAATACAAGAGTAATGCTTAAACTCTGCTGTAGTCATAGAGTATATTTGTAAGAACAACAACTTATGTACTCCATACACACACAATATTATTATTATTTTTTTTAATAAACGATAAGAACATTTGTTGATTTTTTTACAAAAGTTGAAGGTCATTTCAGACATACATAGACTCACATGAATCCAATGTTATTGTTGTTATGTTTTTTTCTGTTAATATTAAAACGTGTATGTTTTTTTTTTTTGGCATAATGTATGTATGTATGTAGTATGTATGTATGTAGTGTAGTGGCTAGCGTGTGGCGTTTGGTGGGGGTGTTTACATAAGCAGTTTAGTAGTTTTTTTGTCTGAGGTGGGGTGTGGGCATAGTAACTGAGTTTAAAATCGTTCAACGTTTGTTTTTTATTTAATTTGATTTTTATAATGAAATGGTTGTTTACATTGTAAATATCACATGCGTAAATGTTTTATTTATTTATTTATATTTTTCTTTTATTAGTACCTACGTATTGGTAATTTTTTTTTCACAGATTATGTAACCCTCAAATAGAATGTAGAATTTAAATTAGAATAAACAAATACTGTGAGAATTAAAAAATCGTGACACTCACGAAAATAATGCAAACTTTATGCTAACAAACATATACATACATATGTATGTATATTTATTTACTACTTTTACATATTACAGTTTATACAACAGCTCAAGTCTTTTAGAGTGCAAAAACAACTGTGAACCATCGAATATCTTTTGAGCATATAGTTTCTAAAACTCTGTTTTTCCTCATAATCATAGAGTATACAGCATAATGTTATTTATGAAATAGGACATCGGGTAAATGGGCTTCAAGGCTTTGCTGGCAAATCTCTTTTGTAGAAATTTTATATGACCATTTTGCATAAATGTGACTCGATTTAGTTGAATTCTTCAATGCATAAAATGAAATCAAATTGTGCCAAATTAAACTAGCTAAGGTCACCAAAACGATGTTTGAAATGTTTAGTCTGGTTTGTGGCATGTGACACAGACCTTATTAAAACCATATGTATGTCGTCCACATTAATATTATTCCAGATATTGAAAGTGCTCTGTTATCCTGTTTTTTTTAAAGATTCTAGCGCAAAATTCACACCAAACATTGACAAATTGTGGACATGTGTTTGCTGACAATCACATGAGTATTTCTGTGGCTCAAACCAGGCCATCAAGATGTAGTATGTAAATGGGCATGATTTTGCTTGACAAATCAAAACTGTGGCCGCCAAACTTTTATTACTTTTTAAGTACGAAAACGTGTTGTTATCTCATGCAATATTCCGTTTTTAATAACCCCAAACTGTCAACTTTCAAAAGAGAATAAACATTGTCATATTTTCTGCAAAACACGAATTAGAATGAATTTCAGACTGGTTTGGGCCTATTTATTTTCATTTTTGTTTTGTACCTATGCAACTATAAATCAAAGAGTATTTTCTTTTTTTTTTTTATTAAGAAATGTGTATTCAGAGATTAATTAATACTGGTTCAGGTGACAATGCACGCGGTGCCATATTAATTTATTATTGTTTATTTATTTTCTTTAACTGCATTTTGCCGGTTGTTTGTTTTTGTTTGTTTGCTGCATTTCTTCTTTTCTCTATCTCTCTCGCTCGTTTGTTAATCGCTCTCTTAGTAAATTGCTCATTTCAATCGATCAAGATAAATAATTAAACACAAGCACACACATTTCAAATAAAGGCATGTTGAACACACACACGAGTATTTTTGTAGTTTATATTTGAATTTTTATTTTGAAACGTTTTTTTCTGTTTTATTTATTTATACATACTTTCGCTTTCGTTTAGTTTAGTATAGAATTGAAAGTGAAATTTTGAAATGAAATGTATTTTCTTGATTCTTTATTAAATGTTCTTCCGTTTGTTGTTCGCATGAATTATATTTAATTAATTTATTTATTTATTTACTTACAATGTATTTTTAGTATTTTTTCTCTTGTTTATTTGGTTGAGTTTGATTTTGGTTTAAGTTTTTTTCATGTATTTAAAATATTTTTGTAGATAATTTGTGTTGTTGCTGTGCTTACGTAAAATAAATTTTATATATTGATACACAGCAAAAAATTGTTGTTGTTTAAATTTGTATACTTACTTTACGTTGTTGCGCAATTCCCTAACTGCCATCCCTAAATACCGACGGAAGGCGTTTTTTAAATGTCAAAATTTCTCATGCTCATACATTTTGTATGGAGCATACCGAAACAACACGGCGCACAGTGGCATTTTGGCGGAAATAATAGGGTTTTTCAACTTTCCAATTTTAAAATTATAATGATTTGGTTTTGTAAAGAAATATTTGGATAAGAAAAACTCAACAAGGTTTTTTATGAAAATGATGAAATTAGATTAATGAAATTAGATTATAATTATTGTTCAAATAAAGAATTTTTTTTGTGTGTAATTTTATAGCTATGGCTTTTGTTTTTTTTTTTTTAGTGAAAATATAGCATTTACTTTTTTATAAAAAAAAAAAATATTGAAATTGGAAAATTATAAGTAAAAAATATCAACTTTTCACTTTTTGATGGAAAAAAACTTTATGTGCTTTGCTTAGCCGTCTAACTATAAGAAAATTAAAGGTCCAAATCTGTACTTTCAATTAAGAAAAAAAAAAAACAATCGCCAAATACCGTCCCTCTTAGTAACATCGATTTTAATTTCAAAAGTCACTTTCAATATTTCATAAAAATGGTTAATTTTTTTCATAAGGAGAACTTAATTAAGAAGTGACCCGAATTTCAAGTCCCTAGGTCCAAAAGTAAAAATTTTGGCAAGTGCAGTATATGGGAAGTGGGAGTGGCAGTGGGCGGTTTTCCAAAATTTTTTCAAAATTTCTTAATGTACGACCACTCCTTCTATTTTTTTTTCCAAGAAATGTATGGGGCGGTGCCACTGTGCGGCGGCAACGCTTGGAAATTTTGACAAGGCGTTTCACATTGAAGTTAGCTGCAAAAGAAAACAAAACAAAAAAAATATCAACTTTTCACTTTTTGATGGAAAAAAACTTTATGTGCTTTGCTTTGCTTAGCCCTCTAACTATAAGAAAATTAAAGGTCCAAATCTGTACTTTCAATTAAGAAAAAAAAAAAACAACCGCCAAATACCGTCCCTCTTAGTAACATCGATTTTAATTTCAAAAGTCACTTTCAATATTTCAATGGTTAATTTTTTTCATAAGGAGAACTCAATTAAGAAATGTCCCGAATTTCAAGTCCCTAGGTCCAAAACAGGGTCGTTTTATTTATTTGTTTGATAACCCTGTTTTTATTGTTTTGACATAACGTTGTCGCTTTTGTTTAAGCCTCAGTTAGCCGACTGTAATGGAATGTAACTGATACAGTAAGAAACAGCCGATGGATATTGTTATGTGTAAAGTAATGCAAATGGTTATGGAGATGTAAAGTAACGCAACACCGTAATGTATGAATCTGTAAGAAATAGAATTTCCTTACATTTTTACGTCATTACACTACATTCCGTTACAGTCGGCTAACTGAGGCTTTAGGGATGGAGTATCAGCGCTAATGCTCAGCGTAAAAAATACGTTCCGTCTTCCGTCGGTATTTAGATATGGCTGTAAGATTAACATTAAAATACGTAAAAAGCTGTTTGTTGTTCAATTTTAATTCCTACAATTTAAATGTATTGTATTTTTATTATAATTTACATTGTCAACAGGGCTGCCAGATAAATTTCTAAAAAAATCGTCATTTCGATTTTAAAAAATCGGAAAAATAAAAAGTCACTATTTCTAATAGTATTTTTCAATTTTTATTTAAACGAAAACATAAAAATTGAAGTTCATATAGTCTCTTGTAGAATACATATCAAAATACATACTTAAATTTTAACTTTTTAAATAAGAAATCACAAAAAAATATACTGTTCAACACAACTTGTGTAACATTTTTTTTAATATATTATAGTATTTTATAAATAAAAATATAAACTTAGCATATCCTTTTAATTCAGGTTAAATTACAATGTCAAAACAATTTTTAAGTTTTAAATAATAGAATCCAATTTATCCATCATATACAGGAACTTAATTTCAAAGAATTCCATATTTTTGTTATATTTAAACTTATTTGGCTAAATATTCTTTCAACGTTATGTTAAAATAGAAGAAGTGTTTGTAGAATTTCCCTGTTCAAATTCAGAAATTGTTTTCCCTAAAAATTTTAGTTCATGGAATTCATCATTTAAAATTGCTTTTCAATAAATAAATCAGTAATTTCTACTATCCTGACTCAATATTATTTGGAATTATTATACCTAAACTTAACAATTGTCAATAATTACGAAAACATTACTATTAATTAGTTCTGTTTTTGAAATACGTCATGTTCTTTTTAATATTTATGATATTAACTGAGAAAAAAAGTTGTTGTCTCAAAAAAAAAATTTTACAAAAACATTAATAAAACAAACAAATGATAGAAAATTTTAATAGTTCAGAAACTCATCACTTTCAATGAAAAAATATTCAAATCGTCACTGCTATTTTTAAAACACAAAATCGTCAAAATGACGATAAATCGTCAAATCTGGCAGCTATGATTGTCATCTGAATTTATTTTTGGTCTGCTATTGTCTTAAAAGATTTATATCGTTTTATTTCTCACTCTCCCACTCTTATAGGCTCGACAATTTTACTAAAGAACAAAAGTACTTTAATTTTTCGACAGTTTTGTTTGGCAGTTTTGTTTGTTTATGTTTGAATGTGTGCCTTTGACCTTCATAGTTGGAAGTTTTTCATTGACATTGAAATTTTGAAATTATAAGGCGTGTGCTGTTTCACACGCTTCATTTTTAGCTGACCAGGGGGGTTACTCTCTATTGCGATGCGATAAGCATACAAATTGTACGGTTTCGCATCGCAATAGAGAGTAACCCCCCAGTTTTTGTTCAATTCTCATTTGAACTTGCCATTTCATTCACCCGCGTATTGACAATTTTCGTGATCTTTACCATCAAGTTTCTACTTCTTCGTGCAAATCAGCATGCAAACATCGTGTAGAATAAGACGAAAAAAAAATAAAAGAAGAAAACAGAAGGAAATAAGAAAACTGACTAGTACCCCTTTTATTTTCTTTTTTCTTCTTACCCAAAAATACTCGCCTTGAAAATTCATAATTGAAGCGTGTGAAAGCGGACTTATCTTTAAGCCTGTTCAAATATTAATGTTTATACCTAATTAATTTAAGCTTTAAAAAAAGCTGTTTTTATATCATCGACCATCACACACGTGTTAGAAGAGTTTATTTAGATATTTCTAAAAATATTCATTATATGCTGATCTAGCTACAATGATGGACTTGTAATTAGAATCGACTTTTCAGCATATATGTATGTATATTTGTTTACATAGTATACATATATTTTAAAAATATAGTTCAACATATAAAAGTAACAAATTATTATTAAGTTTAAAATGAAAAAAATTTACAGCAGCAATACTATTTTAATTAAAATTAACTTAAACACCAAAAAGCGTAATATCAAATTGGTCACATAATTAGAAACTAAAAAAATATATGCAAAAAACCTTATTGAGGTTTAACAAAAAGGCCTTATCCTTTACTATGTATTTTGTTGGATAAACCTTGTTTTTGACAATATTCGCCAGTTTTTTTGTTGGTAAACTCTTAATTAAACGCTGGCATGTTTGCAGATATATGTTTTTCCAGCTTTGTTGCAGCAACTGAAACAATTCATCATAACTTCGTGGATTTTTGTCCTTTAGGTTTCTTTTTACAATTACCCATAAGTTTTCCATAGAGTTAAGATAAGAACTTTAGGGTGGCCAGTGAAGAATATCAATATTTTGATCAATATTTTGATTCACTAACCGTAAAGGGGACGGGCATATTCTTAAAGCAATACGGTTCCATTACATTTTCCAAAATGTTTTTATATTCATGCTGATCCATTATTCCCTGAACTCGTGCAATTGGACCCACACCACGCCAAGAAAAAGCTTCGCAGACCATAAGGCTTTATTTGGAGGACGTCAAACATACGATTTTTCATCAGATTGGAACAATTTAAACTTAGATTCATCGCTCCAAAGAACTCTATTCCAGTAATGTGGATCTTTTCTGAGCATATCTCTTGCAAACCGCAACCGCTTAATGATATTTTTTTGAGACATGAGGTTTTTTGTGCAATGCACCCACGAAGTCTTGACTCATTTAAGCGTCTTCTTATTGTCCATGTGAATATTTCTGCGCTTATTTGCTGTAAAATTGCAGCCTTTAGTTCGCGCGAAGATAAAAATGGATTTTTTACTGACTCTACAAGTAACTCTATCTTCTGCTAAAGTGGTCTTTCGTGTCCTAGCTTTCCTAGCTGGGGTTGCAAACTCCTTTGTATTTTTGTACAAGTGAATTGCAATAAATGCCTTTTTTTGAGGAAGAAAACTTTTGTACAATAGCCGACATTAAAAGTAAACTGTATCAAAATTATTACAAGTTAATCTATTGTTTAACAAATTATACTCACTATCTAATATTTAGAAAAGTTTAAAAGTGGAAGAAAAAAATTACGTGGCGAGCAAAACAATTGTGAAAATAATATTTTTAGATTTTTTTTAATTTAACTTAAAACTCAACGTGTTGAGCATCAAAAAAAATTTTGATTGTTTACTCATTGCAAACCGGTAAAAACAAGGTCCTTAAAGAAGCTACATAACGATCATATTATATCAAATTACATAACAATATTACAAAGTATTTGTCATTCCTCCTTCCCTGCAAAAATCTGTGGAGTACCTGGTCCATTGTAGCTAAAATATAGTGACTACATCATGGTCCTATGTAATGCACTTATGGACCATTTCATTTTCTAGGCAGAACTTCTTGTTACAAGGAGTAGTTTTGGGACTAGTCCCGTGTTATGCAAAGCTGGATTATATGGTCCAGTCCTAGGACTAGTTTTTTTTTGAAACAAATGGATTATGTTTGGAGTACTCCTGGTCCATTTTGGAGTAGTCCATACATGCGTGTATGGAGTACTCGCGTTTTTTGCAGGGTTCATATACTGATTATCTGTCAACTTATTGAAAAGAATGACAAGTCTCATACAAAACATTGTCAAGTCATTGCCTGCTCTTCAAACATGTTCGACATGCCATGACATATGCGATGGCAAAACAACTGAAATAAATATAGAGTTAATGCAAAACATATGAATAAAAACAGTGTAATACAACACATACTACCAACCTTACACAGCTAGTATTCTTTATGACACTTGACACTTGAATGGCCATTTCAAACATTATGTTAAGTTTAACAAAATTGCAAAATATGTCGACAAAAACTGTTTTTGTTTGCATAACTACATTATACAAATATAAAAATACGTAATACTAGTTATATTTGTTGGTGTCGGACAAAATCAATAAAAATCATACATACCTGTATGCAACAGTAACAATGTTGCAAAATTTATTTCCTAAAAAAATATTTTTTTTCGAGTTTGTCTCGTATTTTGACTTATACATATAATGATTTTGCTGAAATTCAATACCAAACTGCTTAGAACATTAGTAAACATTCTCGATGAGTCTTATTTATTTCGGTCCTATATTTTCAACATATATATATTTTTATACAAAGCCAAATCGGCTTCAGTTATATTTTGTGGGGTCTTAGATGAATATTTCTTATCACGAGTGATGGTGTGGATTAAAAGAATCATAAAAATTATAAAATTTATTTTACGTTATTTTCTAGTCTCTCTAAAATCATTACTAGGAAAAAATAATTAATTGCAGGTGTTTCTTTTGGGACTAATGTTTAAAAATTAACTTCTTACTGTTTAATGCAGCTCTTGATAAAATCGGAGAAATCTTGAATATAAAATAAATAAAACTTTTATATTACTTGGGTCTTTTTAAAAGAATTTACCAAACACCTAATAATCATAGCAGCCCCTGTCCATACAATTATTTAAACATTTATTATCGAGTAATTGATCGATCGCCTTATTTTTAATAAATTTTTTGTTGTTACTTTTTTTCTTCATAAAATGTTCACTCTCGCAAAACTCACAAATTGCAAATCATATTTAGAGCATGTTGTTACTTTTATTATTTAATAATAAAAAATGTTTTTATTTTTTATTTTTATTTTTTGTAGAATTTATATTCTAGTATCATTTAAAATGATATTTATTTATTTATGCTGTTATATGAGGAGTGCTCTATGTGTTAAAGTTTGTTTATTCTCAGTAAATTTGCGCGTACAAATGTGTATTTGAATTTGATAATTCTTCAAGGTCAATTTTATTTTGATAATTTTGTTTCTTGACATTTAGTTTTTGTGTTGTTTTCTTTTAAATTGAATTTACTTGAAGGTAATTAAAAAGTCAAAGATTTAGTTTCAGCATTTGCTATAAATTTATTATAAGGGCTTCCAAGAAATACTTATGTATGTATGTACATAGGTATAAGTAACGCAATTAACTAAATAAATACAAATGTACATATTTCCAAATAATTTTAAATAAATTTATTTGTTAGGTCAGGTTTAAAAATTGTATTGATAATGTGTTTTTATAAACGAAAGTTAATTTGATAATTTCATTATTTTTTTGTTGTATATGCTTGTTAAAAAAAACATAAACACCAAAAATTACAGTTTCTATGACTTAAGTCTTCTATGGTGTACTCGTATGATCACTTGAAAATTACTTAAACTTGTCAGACAGACATCATGCTGAAAATTTACACTTTTAGCAAAAATGTGTTTAAAATTTCCATTACGAAAAAGAAAATGGCCCAAATATAACCCACCTAATAATAAAGTACAGATTTCTAAAAAAAAATCAAAAAAAAAAATTTTAATAAAAAACTTATTTTTTTAATTTCATACTCTCAGAGCAAAACTCGTGATCAAATTAACAATACACGCACACATTTACTTACATACAACATACACAGCCATAAACAACAATTAGTTAAATTTAGAAAAAAAATCATATAGCCCAACAACAATTTTTAAATATTTCATTTGCTAAAATATTTTTTTGCTGACTTTTTCTCCAACACAAAGTTTATGTAATAAACCATATGTAGTATTTGAACACACACAAATCGAACAACTACAATTATAAGCAAAACAATCATAATAATAATAAAATGTTTTTTAACGAAAAAATTTAAAAAACAAATTTAGAACTAACTCATTTACACATACATTACCAATTACTACAAAAACGGTTTTAATTTTTGTTGTATTTTTTATTTTGCACCACAAAATAACTATAATCGTACAATTTTTTTTTGTATATTTTTTGCAAATACAACAACACCAGAAATAACAAATACAATTGGTTTTATATATTACAAGCGCCACACATGCCACCAATAACCCCACAACCATCCTACCGATCAGTCATCATCATCATCCCCACTTGCTACCATATGTTTATTGTTATTTTTCACTTACGATCTCTCTTTGCGTTTGTGTGATTATTTATTTTGTTAAGTTTACTAAGCATTTGTTGTTGTTTTTGTTTTGTTTTTTGTCAACATGCAGCAAAGCTCTCCTTTTTTTTTGTTTGTTTTTGGATCACAATGAATGTGATTGAATGTTTTTTTACTCTCATTTCGGATGGGGAATGTGAAAAAGTGTGAAAATGAATTTATGTGTGCAAAACAATTTAGTACTGTGACGTTTTGTGGTGTTGCCAACTTTTTGAAAGTAAAAGTATGTTAAAATGCTTTACAAGATTTGTTTTCTTTATATTGGCATAAAAGAAAACCGATCATCAGTCAATCAAAACTATTAATTTTCTTCAAATCTATGTACCTACATATATAATGAATTGAAAATTGTCATGTACCTTTCTTTCGTCTGTATATTTTCAATAAATTACTTGACGGCTACTTTACAGCTTCAACTTATAGAATTATACAAATTACACTCGTCTCAATTTTGATGTACCCTGTCGGATTTTGAGTTAACTTAAAACTAACTCATGGTCAATCCAAAATAAGTCACAAGTGACTCAAAAGCTAACTCATTTTTCATGTAAAACGCTATTCAGTTTTTCCAGGCGTTGTCATCAGAATGAGTCAGTACTCACTCACTCACTAACCACAAGCTAGCTCATTATGAGTTATGTATTAACAGTTTTAACTGTATTTCAACTTCTTTCTTACTTCTACTCCTATCTATAATAAGGCATCACAATGGACCATATTGGTCTCTGGGTGAGGTTGTGAGGATGACTCACACCAGCCTTCCTACCTACAGAGATAACAGAGTTAAAACTATAACAAAAAACGTGCTAGGTCCATTAAAAAAACGAAAGATACAACATGCCAAATCTATTTTTATAATTTTTAATTATTTATCATTATACATTACCAAATATGTACTAGAGTCTAAGCGGGTCTTCAGTTTTGGATTAGGCCAAGAATTGGCCGAGTACCAATATTCGGGTTTCGGCCATATTTTGACCGAATACCAAAACCGAAACTTTTATAAAAGAAAAACATAGATTATGGAATTTTTAAGGTAATACACGTTTTTAATATAATAGAATACAAAAATTTATATTTTATTGCAAAACATTTAAGAATAAAAAATTCAAGAGGAAAAAAAAACAAGATCTATGGAGTAGTGTCGGTATTTTAGGGCGCCTTAAAATTAACTAAACATGTTATAAAATTAAAATAAATATTTTTTTTTTTGGAAATTAATTGTGCATTTTAAAAGTTTCCGTTTTGTTTCGGGTTATACCGAATATCGATTTTTTTTTGGCCGCATATTAGTTTTGGTTCGGTTTCGGGGCCTAAAAAATCGGGTTCTTTCGGACTCTACCAACTAAATAATAAAATTTCGGTAACAGATTTCAAAACTACCGAAAAACAAAGGATTTTAGAACTACAGGAAAATTTATGAATAGCGACTAATCACTTTTGCACACTAACCCACAGATTTATAACAGCAACATTAAAGTAGCAATGTTAAAAAGTGATTCCCAAGAAAAAAAACCATAAACTTTTTTCAAAGTTGCTGCCGATTTTTTCTATTATATCGATTTGCTTGATTTTCAATATCAAAATGCTTAGGACAATGAGAAACATACTTGATGTATCTAAATTCTTTTCGTTCGATAATTTGACATGTGAATGATTTACACATGCAGGCAAAGAAGCAAAGCCAAATCAACTTCAAATAAAAGTTGTGTGGTCTCAGATGAATATTTCTAAGTTCTACGGAACGTTATTCTTATATCTGCACCAAAAATGATAGAGATTACAAAAATCTAAAACTTTAAGCTTTAATCTGGAAACTTGTTTCGTATTTGTCGAAAAACTACAGATAAATTATAACTGGCAGCCCCGTTTAGAAACAAAATGTTTCTCCAAAAAGAGTGATATTTTTATCTATATTATCTATACTGTATTTATAAAATCTCTTTTTTCCTCAAATTTGAGAGAATTTACTTATGAATTTCGCACATTATATAAAAAAATAACAAACGCAGAAACAACCCACCCCAAATGAATTTATTGCCTTTACAAAAGAAAGTCCAAATCAAACAAAATTAAATTCTTTTGTTAAATATTTTAAGGCTGTAAAAACTGTTGTTATAGTTGTTTCAATAACTTGCACACGTTTCGAATTTTGTTAAAAAAAAAACTTCTGCAAACATTCATCTCTTAAAATTTTTTTCTCGTGAGCTTTTCGAAGAACTTTGTGCCAAATACGGCTGGTAGTTACAAAACAAGTACTTTTAATCTTTGTTCCCTGTACTTTTTATTTCATTTAATAATTTTTGTTGTTGTAGTAAATGGTGATAAGAAATGTATAATATTTGGTTCTAATATTTTATTTTTCATTTCTTGCACTATCGTTTTAGTTTGTGTTGTTGTAGTGGAGGTACATACATACATATGTAGTACGTATACACTCTCACTGTTACTAAATTGAAAAGGAAAGTGGTTTTTGATAAGACTTCCAAGCAGAAATTGCAATAAAATTGTTTTTATTGTATTTTATTATATTTGTAAAAAAAATATAACAACAATAGCAAACTTACATGATATTGTTGTTATGAAAGCAATATAATGAATTTAATACTGATACAAAAAACATTTTTTAAGGCAGGGTTTGTCATAAATATTGTAGATTATTAAATACATTTTCCGTGTTTCTATTAAAATTAATATTTTTGCGAAAAATTCTGAATTCATATTAAAAAAAATTTATTACACATACTACACGTTGTGTTATAAATATGTACAGAAAAATTAAAAAAAAATTATATTTATGTATATTAGTGAAACTAATCAGAAATACATTTACATACCATATATTTTCCTTAATGTTTCATATTTATTAAGAAGAAATTGAGTTGTCTGAAAACAATACTTTTATTTACCTAAAGGTAATTTTCTGTGTTTGAAATTTTGATGATTATGAGATCAAATAAAACCTAATAAACAAACACATAACGGGACACACATTTGCATTAGAATGGCCCAAAAAATATCTATGTTTGCAAATCGAATGCAATTGTATTACGATCCAAAAGCATGAACGGCATGATCCAATTCAAGGTTACCTACTTTTTTAAAGAAAAAAAAAAAAAAAACAGAAAACTAAAATTTAATGGGGAATGTTTATTATCATTTGAAAGAACATTCTTTGGAATTTATTTTTTGAAGATTATGTCTATCAAATGTTTGCCGTTGCTACGTCGCAGATGTTCTATCCGTTGAGTCCAATTTTCGATGACTCGTAAGAGCATTTCGACTGGTAACTAGCGAATAACATGCGTGATGTTTTCTCTAAGGCCTGAACCGAAGCGGGTTTGTCCGCATAAACTTTAGACTTTACATATCCCAACAGGAAAACGGTGAGATATCACACGATCTAGGTGGCCAATCGACCGGGCCGAAACGTGAAATTATGTGCTCACCAAAGTGTTCTCTCAATAAATCCATTGATTGATAACGGTCGCCATTGACGGTTTCGTTCGCACTGGCATAATTTTTACAGAAATATGGACCGATGGTTCCACGTCTTCACAGCGTGCTGGACGTGGTCTATTCGGTCGAATATTTCCCAATAATGAATGCTGGGTCTCAAAATGGGTGATGGTGTTGCGAATAGTGCGCTCAGTAGGCCGATTAAGTTAACCATAAGTTGAGCGAAGTGCACGAAACACATTACTCACAGAACATGAATTTTCGTAATGATGTTGAACGATTTGTAAACGTTGCTCAGGCGTAAATCTTTCCATTATGAAATGTCAAACAATACTAAACAAAAACAACATGACAGCATGACACGACTCACAAAAAAGGCTATTGAAAAAAGTATCTCTACTTGAATCACCCTATATTTGTTGTTATAAAGTATTTAAATACAGAAATGACTTTTTAAATGTTGCAAATTCCTACTAGTGCAAACTTTAATCGTATTGCATTTTTTGCAATTAAAACATAAAAAATTTAGGTATATGATAACAATAGAAAACTTTGACTCTCTGACAAACGTGTCATGCCAAACATTATCAAGTCATGCCTGGCATGACATGCTTTAAAATCAATCTCAAACACAACTCAAATAAATTACAAATTATTTTTAACAATGAACGTAGAAAAATATTTTTTTTATTATAGTTAAAAATACCGACTTTTTTACAAAACCGGGCTTAGGGTTATTTGAAAAATTATATTTTTCAAAAACCGGTTTTGATTACGGTTTTAGCTGAAAAGGCCGTTAAATGGATATTCATCATATGCGCCACCCATGACTATTTTATAATGGTTTACTTCTCTTTGAAGATACAGCAGAGTTTTTCAATCCATTTAGTAAAGTTACAATAGCATAACTAGATAATGTATGTATTTATTTGCATAGCAATAAGTTACAACATATTTGAGTCGTCATTATTGAAAATATTGACAACATTTGTTATTGTGTCCATGAAAACAGAGCCCTCTTAATACTTATGCATACATACATACGAATATTTGTATGTGTATATAAGTATATGAGGCATGCAATTGTTTAATAAGTTTTGTGTATTACCCAAAAATAATTGAAATTGGTTATTATGAAAATATACACATACACACAAATACAATATACATATACGCACAATCAAGGAAAACAATGTTCATATGAACATTTCTTACTCAACACACTTACAAATGCATTAACACCAAATAAATTGTTAGTAAACAATAAAAGCCATACATAATTTATATGCAAATTTATATAGAATTTGTAATTAAAAAATATTGATTAGGTTCATTGGAAGCCTTTCCGTTGGTTGCATTAAATTTTACTGCAATAATTAGATTTAAATTGAAGCTTACTTATGTTATAAAAAATTTCGTTGTTTTGATTCCATAACATATTATTATTATTTATGTACTGTATTATTTATGTAAAGGACATTAAAACTACTACATACAAAAGTTAAAAGCCTGTTTTAAAATATTCTGAATAAAAAAAATTATTATATAAGTTCTATAATGCTCTGGGGTGTCGTGTCGTCGTCACGTCTCTCAACTCGATTGAGAACTTATGGCAAGATGTAAAAAACAAATTAAGCTCTGTAAAAATAAACAATTGTAATGTCATCTTTGTCGAAACAAAGAATCCTTATAAAGTCATTCCAAGTAATGTATGTATGTAAAAATTTGGTGACGTCAATGCCTAGCAGATGTCAAGCTGTTACGATAACAATGGATTTGTAACAAAATATTGATTTTTTTTTAAAGAATATTTTTTCTTTGTTAAATTTGTGGTATGTCCTTAATTATATGCACGACTGATATCACTCTTAATTGAAAATATGACTCACAGATTCATAAATAACAATAAATTTGACACAACATGCAGTTATTTTCTAGGAGTAAGAGTTAAATTGACTTAACTACGATAAATTTTGAGAATATCATAATACCGTACGTATTATTTGCTTCAAGCTCACATGTTAGTGTCCTTAATTAGTTACTCGTAACTGTATACCAAAATGTAGAATACCAAATTCTCTTTAACAAAAATTGTTTTGTATACCACCATTGTGGGAAGGCTATATTGGACATATAATGATATTTGTAACCCCCCCAAACATATTAGTTTTAACACTCACCTTAAAACCAAATAACACCCAAATATTTTATGCAGATCTGTCAATAATTAACCATAGCTCCTATATATCACCCACTTCCGAAAATCACTTTAACGAGCATAAATGTCTTAAAAATGTTGGTTTCCAAATAAAATTCTAAACAAATAAGTTTCATTATTTAGTTCTTTTATTCGACCTTTTTCAATATTCTATAATTTATTTTTTCAAGCAATTAGGTCACTTTTAATATTTATATAAAAATGTTCTATATATTTATATTTTTTTTATATCTAATATTAATTGTAATAAAATTGTAATATCCCTGAAGCAGTTATCCATTGAGATATTGGATATAAAAAATATATAAATATATATAAATATTAAAAGTGACCTAATTGCTTGAAAAAAGGAATTGTAAAATAAGTTACATATATGTACGAGTATTGACTAAACTTTCTTGCTGGTTTTGTTTTTGCTTTTACTAATAATTTACAGAAAAAATCAATTATCTTAAAACATTAACTTGATAAAATACCTTTTTACCTTTTTCTGCACATTAATTTTATCAAATCCTTAAAGCTTTTTATTTATAACATTTTCCTTAGTCAAAGCTTGTACTTAAAAAATTTATTTACAAAAGCTTTTAAAGAAATTGTCTTCTATAGCAATTTCATTTTAAACATTTAAGTTTTCTTTGCTGAAAACTATTTCATTTTAAAGCAGATTTACTGGATTACTGGTTGTTGTTATTCAAAATAGCAGTTGTTTTTGGTGTCAAAGCATTAAAAGATGTTGTTCTTGTTGTATGTATGTATGACCCAATCTCTTACTTTCTCACCTCTACCACCCCTTTCTGTTCACCCGGCATAATATTAGATAATAAGAATAACAAAGCTCAGCTGTTGTTGTTTATTAATAAACATGTAGATTTTAGTAATCAAATGCATACACTCAAACTAACTAACTAACTAACTAACGGTATTGATTGAGTGTGTATGATATACATAGCTATTTGTGTGTATGTGTTTGTAAAAGGAAAAGGTGTGTTTATATAGAGAAAAAAAAATAACACACCCACCAACACTCATATCTATTAGATATCAATATAAACTAATGCCAATATCTAGCTAGGTATAGCTGCAAATTGGCCTTTAACACATACATACATATTTACTTGTGTATGGGATTGTTTGCATATGTATTACAAAGTTCATTTAAACATACGAGTACATACATATTTATTGCATATTTATGCTGTCTATTGTTGTTATTTCAAATTGTCGGACATGTGTGTATATGATTTACGCATAAATTAACTGTATCAGTATGCATGTATGTTATAAGCCACGTGCATTTAATTACATATTTACAGTCATTATTATGCTCAAGTAGAAAATTGATGTATATGTTTAATAATGATGATTATGCATACTTAAAATTACACCCATACATATCATCATAGTACGTATGTACATGTAATAACGCAAATACATACACGTGCATGTATGAGGGCAGTGTGAAATATACAATACAACTTGATTTTTGTTCTTTGGGATCACTGTTGTTACCAAGATAATTATTAATTACACACTGATCATACCTACAGAAAATTACTTATCTAAAAAAAAATACACATGTAAATGTTAGAATTTTATAGTTATATTGTTGAATTTGGAGAGAGGTTATGCCTTTGTGAATATCACATGTTTTAAATTGCATATGTTTCTTTCAAAGGAATGATCAAATTCAATCAATATCATATAAAGTAGAAGTCGATTGAGCTATATTCGTCTTTCTGGCTATGTAAAGCACTCTCACGTCCAAAATACTTAAGGCACGTAAACCCAAAAATTTATATAAAATCATTAACCACTCCCCAAAGTAGTATGTATTGAAAATCTGGTCCAATGAAAATATAATTATGAACCATAATCTGATAAAATCTCAAAAAAAAATTTTTTTCCATAATTGTATTAGAAATTTGTTTCAATGTATTGAAATTTTTTTACACACGTAATTCCTAGAATAAAAAAACTCTGTAAGGCTCAGTTCATGGTTTATTATAGGTCCCATAGAAATGTAAATCCCGAATATGACTCTATGGTACATAAATAATTATATAGTGGCGATATCTATATAAAATTCAGCAAACATTTTTTTCTTCCTAAAATAAATTATCAGACTAAATTTTTTTGAGTATCAGTACATATTTAATTAAATACCTCCTTATACAGTCCACTTCCCAAAATCACTTAAATACGCATTAATCTCTTACAATTAACGTTCTTAGGTTGGAATTCGACATAATTGTCCTTATATACATATATACAAATGACCTAACCGGATTTTGTAAAGATCGGGTTATAATTGGTCATAGCTCTCATACAAGACCACTACCGAAAAACACATGTCTCGATTTGAAACCAAAATTTTAGTAGTGTCTGCCATTCTAACTATATTTAGCTGGCGGGTATTTAAGATTTAGCACAGCCGAATACTTATTTTCAATTAAATTTTGAGATTAACCCTCACTTTTGTATGTATATATTTATGTTCATGACATATAGCAGTAAAAGTGTTTTGTTTGTTTATATTATTTTGATTTGAATTTAACAATATAAATAATAACAAATTAAAATGCATTAATTTCTAGCACATGCTTACACGAACACATACTTATGTACATACATGTGTATGTACATAAGACTCGCCATCCAAAAATAGATTTGCTTTCACAACAATTTCGATGCGTATTATTTTGTTCTTTAGTAGCAACAATCGCTTAATAAGAAATCGTACCAGTAGTCGCTAGAATTTGTTACATTCTTCGGCCCAAGGACGATTGGTATTTTCTATATGTAATACAAATGTGCTACCGAAATATGACTTTATCGGTCATCACATCTAAAAGTTTTGTGCAGATCACACAATAATTGACCATAAAATTAACAGGCATAAATGTCTAAACAATTTTGGTATATATGTATACAGAAATCATTTCATATATACACAAATCATTTGGCGTAATTTTATAATATCTTCTTATATCAATAAGGCCCACTTTCAAAAATCACTTAAAAGGACATAAATCTCTTGAAAATTTTGGTATCTAAATAATATTGAATGCAAATATATTCCATACATATACGTGTAATATGGTACAATTATATAATGGTCGGTCCATAATTAGTCGAAACTCCCATCCGTAATTCACTTTAAGCTCCATAAATCGTTTAAAAGTATTTATATCGAAATAAAGTTTAACACATATAATATTTATGTATATTCACAGAAATCATGTCACTAAATTTTTGGATAATCGGCCCACAATAGGTTATATCTCCCATATAGCGCCCATTTCTGAAAAACTGTTTTATTCATATACTGGGTGTAGGGTATTATATGATCGGGCTTGACCGACTATAATTTTTTACTTGTTTTATAAGGATCGGTTTATAATTAGCACCCATATAAGACTCACTTCTGAAAAACACCTTAACATTCATACATTTTTTACAAGTACTGATATCGATATAAAATTTAATAGAAATAATTTGTATATAAACAAAATATCATGATGACCGGCCCATACTAAAGATCAATAACAAAAAGACCCATCGAAAGCAACCTGTTTTTTTAAGAGCATGTCTAAAGTACATACATACATTTATAACAACATAAGTGTGTCTATAATTTATATGTATTTTTATTTAATTTAAATACATAGTTTTATAGTTTTGCCTCTTTTCATTACAGCACAATCAAATCAAACTATTGTTTGTATTAGAATTTTCCTATAATGTCTTTAATTTAAAATGTTCAACACTATTGAATAATGATTTTTATGCATAGTTATTTACGAAAACATGCTAATATATAATTAAGCATATACATATGTACATGTGTTGCAGACATATGTTAAAATGTATTTGTTTATAATTTAAGAGAATTATATACTCGTATTGTTATAAATTTTAAATAGAAAAATGCCATTAAAACCAATAATAACTATATGTAGCACATGCATACAAATACATATGGGTATAAAATTATAGTACTCACATTTAAGGAAAAATACTTGTGATTATGTATTTAAAAACTGAAAGTATTTAAAATATTTCAAAGCAACATGTTGCTAAACATAAATTTGTTTATCAAAAATGCATATACATACAAAATTTCAATTTGTAAGCAATGTAAAATTATGAAATTGTGTTCCATATTTTTGGCAAGATATAAATAACACATGCAACTAAATAATAATTAATTATCAACATGTTGCTCAAATTTCGTAGCATCAAATACTTTTCAATTTACTAATTTAGTAGATATTTTTATTATATTATTAATTATGAACAAGTTGTTCGTATACTTCAAATAATTCTGTAATATGGCAGCAAGAAAATTTGGTACAGTGCAATAACTCCCAAATGAAATAAGTTCCAATGAAATAACTCCCATGAAAAATGAAATAACGCCCAACTGAAAAAAATGAAATAACTTCCAAAGGCAAAATGAAAGAAGTCCCAATTTCCCAATGCATTGGAAGTTATTGCATAATTTGTATAATTCCAATGGAAAAATGAAATAAATCCCAAAAATTATTCCATACAGATTGGGACTTATTTCATTATGCAATACATTGGGACTTATTTCATAATTTTTGTTGGGAGTTATTTCAGTTAGGCGGAAGGATTTTCTCCTCCATGGTATACAGAATAGCGGCTTCGCAGTGCACAAATTTCTTGTATTGCCGACCTACGGCGGCCGGAAGGAAGGATTTTCTCCTCCATGGTATACAGAATAGCGGCTTCGCATTACACAAATTTGTATTGCCGTTAATTAATTTTTATTGGGATTTATTTTTACATTTTGAAATTGGGACTTATTTCATTTTTGCCTTTGGAAGTTATTTAATTTCTTTCAGTTGGGCGATATTTAATTTTTCATTAGACTTATTTCATTGGGAGTTATTTCATTGGGACTTATTTCATTTGGGAGTTATTTCACTGTACCCACAATACGAGAATCAATGATCATATTTTGAAACATATATTTTCTTCTGGGCAGCACGAATATTTTCCTAAAGTTATAATTGTTCTTGATACGATAATCAATTTGTATAGTACAACTATGTTTCACAACGTGTTGCTGCAACATTATTTATCAAACGCTTAATAAAACTTATGTTTATGATTTTAACAAGTTTTTTATATTTATTTGCCGCTCTTTTTCTCGCCCCCACTGTTTGAGTATCTGCAATATGTTTTATTATCTTAAATTAACCAACATTTTCGAGCTAATAGACAAATTAATTTCATAATCTAAATTACTAAAATTTCAATAAAAAACTTATTATTTATTCTACACTTAATGCTACAATATACATACATACATACATACATATGTATTTATATAAATAAATGAAAGTAGAAAAAATGTTTATAAATAGCATTTAATTAAAAATTACAAACTTATGTTTAATTAAAAAATTTTATAAGGTATGTTTAGAATTTTAATTAATAACAGCTATCAGTTGAATTTCTATTAAATATTTATAAAACCTAAATGTGTTACAGACAGATTTTTTTTTATTTTTATTAGCAACATATTGTTTAATACATAATTATTAATGATATCTTTGTTTATTGTTTTTAGGTACAATACTGACCTAGGAGCTATGGACCAGCAATTCTGTTTACGCTGGAACAATCATCCTACAAATTTAACTGGTGTCCTCACCTCATTGTTGCAAAGAGAAGCACTTTGCGATGTTACATTAGCCTGTGAAGGTGAAACAGTAAAGGTGAGTGAATATTTCAAAAACAATTTGTATATATGTATGTAAGTTTAAACGATTCTAATTAACACTTGTTAGTACAACTGTAACATTATCTTTTCAATTCAGCAACATGTTGTCAATGTAATTCAGCAACATGTTGTTAGTCATATTTAAAAATTCCTTAAACTTAAAACTTCATGACAATTACAATTTAAGCTTAATTGCTACAACCAACACCTTCCTTGTCAACCGTGTGGCACTTAGTTAAAACCGTGCGTTAATAATACACCCCATACTAGTTAGCCATAAAAATCCAAAGCGTTTTTTCCTTGTCATTAGATTATGCTGTATAACTGGACAACAATAATATTAAAACAAAAAATATGAAGCACTGGTCACTGGCATATACTCCTGTAATTAAAAGAACAATTGAGAAAATGCCTCAATTATACAGACGTTTTATGCTCAATTGTCGTCAACAATAAGTTGGTTTTTTATACTATATATATTTCTTTTCCTGCAACTAAATGGTTCATATATGTACATACGTATTATTTGATAAATTTGATTTTACAAAGTCATTGCTGGTGTGGCTGACTACAGCAACATCGGCCATATTGTTATAGTTGCAAAGGTACCAGCAACCAACTAACATATCGTTGGTCTCATGTAGAAAGGCCCTAACTCGCTATTTTTTCGAAATTAGTTTTTTTGCGATTCCAATGCATTTAACGCAAATACACATCCTCACAAAAATTTATTGCAATAGTGTAAAAAATAACGCTTTTATAAGCAGTTGTACAAAAAAAGTTACAAGTTGAATATTGCAGTTTCTATTATGTTTTTACCTTCTCCTGTAAAGTTTCAAATATGCGAGTTAGGGCCTTTCTACATGAGACCATCGATATACTCATGCATATTATATGTCCATATGTATGTATACGAGTATGTTTGCTGTGTATTTGTGTGTACATGTAAAACTTAATTCACTTTACAACTCAATGTGTCAAATTAAACTCTGGTCCGGATGCCTGGAAATATAAATAAATTGCAATGTAGAAAAAGTTCGACACACGTTTTTCCACTTACACGCCAGGCCACGATACGACGCCATACACAAACTTGAACGGAAATGAAAAGAACTGAACAGAACAGAACAAAACAGAAGAGCTGAGCAAATAAACAAAACAAAAAAAAAAACAGTTTTGAAATGAAGTTGTTGTTTCTGTTGTCATGAGACGGCATCAATTTATTACAGGACAATTGTCGCAAATCCTGTAAGTGTTAAAATAGCAGTAAAAATTCAGTGGACCTGACAACGAACGGTAGGTAACGTTTGTTAGAGCAACAAGTTTCTTTTTGTCATGCCCTCAATGCAAGTATACAATAGTTGTGTGTAGCTGTGTAATGCTTAAAATATAAAAAGAGATCGAGATAAAAGTAGTTAGAGAGCAGTAGCGTTAATATTTAATAAATGAATTGCTGCCAATTCGTGTCATAGTTGACAGTATTGTCATCGAACAAACAAAAAACTAAACTAAAAATAAGAATCATGATCATGAGAAGAAAAATGTATGACATAAGTTGATATTAATTTACAATAAGGGTCGGTCGGCATTAAAGGAACAGATGTAATATGGATTATACAATAATAATATGTTCTGAACTTTCTTTCACTGCTGTCTTCTGACCAGCTATAAATTCTGATTTATGTTTAATATTTGATAATTTGTTCATACTTCATTTACATTCATGTTATTTACAGGTAAATTACTAACCAAGTCCACTCACTGGTTTTAAACAACACAAATTATATTCTCATATGTATATATCCTTTCTCACTCTCAAGTATTTTCTTCTAAATTCTGTTTTTTTTTTTTGTATCATATAATAATTTGACACTAATACTCTTAAATTTATACACCTTGATTGTTTAATAGCTCCTTACTTAAGTTTCTAAAACTCTAACATAGAATAAGTCCTGTTTCACACACTTCAGTTTTAGCTGACCAGTTTTTGTGTAATTCTCTTTTGAACTTGCCATTTCATTTACACACGTCAATTCAATGTTTGTACTTTTTAATGCAAATCAACATGCATGAAAGAAAAGAAAAAAACAAAAGGAAATAAGGAAATTGACTAGTACCCAAAAATACTTGCCTTGACGAGCCAGAATTGAAGAATGTAAAAGCGGACTAAATAACATATTGCAATTCAACTCCTTTCACCAACATATTTTTTCGAGTGTAAAATACATATTTAGTAAAAAATACATCATGGCAGGTTGTGATGCTAATGTATAATAAATGTGTATACAGCAGAAGGATAATAACGATAGTAATGTGATAATTGACATGTCAGATAAATCACGTTGACAATTGACTGTTAAAACGTTTATGTACTCTCAAATGACAATATACATACATACACACATACACACATACAAACATGTGATTGTAATACATATAAATGCATTTACATTAATATTGATTTGATTGTTTGTTTATTTTCTTTTAGGCACATCAAGCCATATTATCAGCATGCAGTCCTTATTTCGAAACCATATTCCTGCAGAACCACCATCCACATCCCATCATCTATTTGAAAGATGTCAGATACTCAGAAATACGTTCCCTGCTAGATTTCATGTACAAGGGCGAAGTAAATGTCGGCCAAAGTTCGTTACCGATGTTCCTCAAAACAGCAGAAAGTCTGCAGGTTTGTTAAAAAGCGATAACAAAGATTCAGACAGGAGTTTTAATATTGAAAATTGCTTCTTTTTTTGTTTACAGGTGCGTGGTCTTACAGATAACAACAATTTAAATTATCCTTCCGACCTCGACAAACACCGCGATACAGAAGCCTCATCACCCACTGGCCGGACACCTTACGGCTCAGCTGTTGGTCTGGGCATGCGTGGTGAACGCGAGTCCCGCGAGCGTGGTCGTGGCGAATTGCGCGATGACATACACTCACACCGCAGTAGTAGCAGTCTCAGTGAACGCAGTTCAGCGGCGGCAGCCGCTGCAGCTGCTGCAGCAGCCGTAGCCGCTGCCAGTGGTAGTTCCAGTTTGCAATCAGCTGCAGCCGCTTTAGGTTTAGCCGGCAGTGAACGATCTCCTAGTGTGGGTAGTGCAAGTGCAGCCGCAGCTGCCGTTGCTGCTGCTGTGGCGGCAGCAGCCAGTCGAAGCGCTAGTGCTGATGTATTGAATAGCCGCGGTGATGCAGGCAGTGATCGCGGCAGTGAACGGAGTGTTAATGATAATGGTGTGAGTGGTGGTGGTTGTATTGGTGGCGGCGTTGGTAGTAGTAGCAGCGTTGAACGTGCCGACGAACGTCGTGCTGGTGATGACCTTGTGCAGCTAGACTATAGTAATCAGAGTAAGAGAGATCGTGATAGAGAGGTGTCGACCACACCGGAGCATATTATTAGTAATAAGCGAAGACGTAAGAACTCATCCAACTGTGATAATTTGTTGACCTCGACCCAAAATGCGAATGTACAGGACAGGCATTACACTCAAGACTCTCAGGTGAGTTGTAGGTTTAAAAAAAACCTATGTAAACATTTTCAAGATTTCTTTTTTTTTCAAATTAACCTCAAATTGTATTTAAATGTAAAATTTCAACTTAATTAGTTGAAAGTTAAAATTACATTATTCACAAAACATTTGATATTGTGTTTTTACTAAAACAAAAGTACAAAATAGATAACAAAAAAAAAATAGAATCTAATAAAATGTAATCCTATCACTTAAATTTCATATATTAAATTGTCGGTAAATCCTAAATTCCTGTAATATTTTAAATACACATACATTTTCTATAATTACATTAAATTTATTAAATATCTAATAAAATCTAATATAATTATTGTATGTGCAATTAATATTGTGCCATAATTAAGTCGACAACATAAAATATGCACAAGTTTATTTAGTGTAAACATTTTAGAAGAATTTGTACAATTTAAATGTTTCCGCCATGGGATACATTTCAACACCTACAACTAGCATACAACACTTCCGGTTTCCGTTGCAACAGTGTGCAAAAATAAAAAAATAATTAAAACACTCTCCCCCCTCTCTCAACTAATGCAAATATTTATGCTTTGCATTACACACACAAAACACAGCACCACATATTTGTGGTATTTAAAATATTTTATTTGATATTTAGTATAAAGATTACAAATAAACATAATCATAATATCATCATCATAATAATAAACTAATAAAGAGCCATTGAATAAACAGATACTAACATTGTACATCATGTACATTATAAATTTATATAAAATTGTTGTTTTAAATAAATCTCTAACATTTTTGTGGGCTTAGTTAGTAAAAATATAAAACATTGCTAAAATAACTACATGTGTGCTTTCTTTGTATGAAAGTGAAATTAAATATGACTTGCAACTAATTGTTTCTATTTGTATATTTTGTTATAATAAAATAATAATGTAATATTTCTTATATTTTATTTAAAGCTTGATAAACTCTTACACATGGACAAGCACACATAGGCAATTCTTATCATTTGTGTTGATAACACACACTGTATCAGAGTACTCGTGTTGTAATCATTGCAAAAAAAAATATATAATGTTTATACTCGAATGTATATAAATAAATATTTCAGCAAAAGAATCTTACGAACCATACATACACTTCAATTGTGTCGGAGGCGATAAGAGAATTTCTAAAGTGGGTTTTCTAATTATCAAATAACATAATATAAATTTAGCAACATACCTGTCAGACATTACCAAACTACTTCCATGTAATACAGATTGTATGAAGTTCTTCAGTAATTGCCAATAATTTGACTGGGAAACCAATCAATAGATTTGTAACATACCAGATAAATTTTAAGAATATTTGTGAAATTACTAATTCTAGAAGCACTTCAGTGGAATATTATTCTTTAGCTCTTTATAGATTAAAAAAAATCAAGTATAGATTTAGCCGCAATAACATTTAGAAATCAGCAACATTATTTATTATGAGCAACACATTACATTTCTTTTGAACAAATTTAATAGTAAATAATTGAAAATACAAATGTTTCTAATATTAATTCAATCGGCTAACATGCAAAACATATTTTCTTTGTTAAGCTAATTGTATAGTTAGACATCTTTTAAACAAAAGTTATATCTTCAGAATATTACATACTTACAAGTTTCTTATTATATTTTGTTTGACCTTTTTTGTTGTTAAATTTTTTCCTGAAGAATTTACACAAAGACGTAGCGAAATATTGAAAATAAAATATAAATTTCATCTTTAATTGTTCAACTTTCATTATTATTAAATTTTCCTTTTTCAACTTTCAATTTCGTTTTTCGCATATCGTTTTCGCACTTCCAAGTTTCACAATTAAGGGTAGTGAACAACCTCATCTCTTGAGAAACGAAGATCGTGCGAACACGAAATGGGCGCGATGGGTTGAATAGAGAAGAAAAAGCTGATAAAATATAAATTAAAAAAAAAGACTAAGCTTAAATAATTGCTAAAATCTTAATATTAATTACAAGTTTAGCAACATTATCCGATATATAACATAAAATTTGACAATAATAAATTGAAACAATTCTTATGTTTTACTCTTACCTTTAAATTCCTAATTTTAAACTAAAACTCAGCACTTTGTTCCTTATTAACTTTCCCCAATCTATGTTACTGACAAAATTTTAAACAAAATATTAATATTATTTTAAAAATATCAACACATTTCATGGAGGTTTTTTAGGTGAATTTTAAAAGTAAGAACATTTGAAATCGAACAGAATATTTAACTAGTAAAAACATTCTTAGCAACATGTTGCAACAAAATGCTTATTAAAAAAAAAACAAATATTTCTCGTAAAATATATTAAAACAAAATCTTGCTGTTTAAAAATAAGCCCCAGCAACTTGTTGCCAAACATTTGTAAACATTAAAATATTGTTTAATATTTTCCTACCAAATCTAAAACAACTTATTCTATCTTTAAAACGTTTGAAAATGAACTTAGCTCAAATCTACATTTAGATAGTAATTCACAAAATATAAAAGATAATTTTATAGATAAAAAGAAATGTATACGTTATTATAACTAAGAAATTGTTTATGTATGTATGTATGAATTTGTTTGTTTGTGTAAAAAGTAAAAGTGTTAATTAAATATGAATTTTACATTTTAGAGTAAGTAACAATTTTTAAACAAAGGCACGTGATAACTATCGTAAAATATACAATAAATACCCCAGAATTATAACGTCATTTAAGTGTTATCTAACTGGTTGAAAGCTTGAGGCATTTGAAATTAAAACTTATTAAATTTATAAAATTGTTGAAACATTTATGATTTTAGAAATAAATACTAATGATTACTTATAAATTAAATATTACTTTTGCAGGCACCCACAAATTTTAAATCAAGTCCCGTGCCAAAATCTCTTGGCGGCACTGGCGGTGGTAATACATCAGAGACCGAAGATTCTGGTGGTCGACGTGATAGTCCGTTGTCGGCTAGTGCTCTCAGTGGTGGCGGTAATGTTAATGCATCATCTGGTGTTATGGGTTTAAATCAATCGTTGAGTATTAAACAAGAATTAATAGATGCCCAACAACAGCAACAACAGCGTGAACATCATGTATCCTTGCCACCCGAATACTTGCCGGTAAGTGTTAACATTTACTTGAATATATACATATTTCATATCCGTATTCAAATGTTGGGGAAACATTTTTGAGGTGCAGTTTACAGTTAAATAGAATTTAAACTAAACGAATAACTGTTTCATGAAATTAAAGAAAATGTTTATAAACATGTTGCAAATAAAAAAATAATTCATAAAAGAAAATGGTTAAGTATCCAAACATTTTTTGCATTTAAACACAAACAAATTACAACAACTTCAAATTGGCAACAAAAATTAGTCAAAATAAATTATTTTAATGTCTACCTGCAACATGTTGCTTAAAAAAGAAATTACCTTAAATACAAAACTTGCTTTGAAACACTTAAATTAAACCTTCACTTTCTTGCTACCTTATAAAAACATTAGCGACATGTTTATAAACATTTATTTTTATATTTCAGGCATTATTTAAAACAGCATTTTATTTGCATAAGTCTATTTTTTTTTTTTTTAGTTTTCGCTTTAATTTGTTAAGGTTTTTTCTTTGGACCGATACGATGGTTCCAATTGCTAAAATAAAATTATAATTTATATATTCATCTTTGTATATTTAAACCATTTTTTTCTGTTGTTGCTAGAAATAATTGTATTATTGTATGAAAAGAAAAATGTATGCTTTAAACCTTGAAGAAAATAACCGCAAAATTTATCTGTTTTTGAATTGAAAATAAAACAAACAATGAAATGAAATTAAAACTTAAGAAATAAAAATTGTTTTTGTTGTAAAAAGAATAAAATTGACGAAATGTTTTTAGAAGGACGAAGGATTATTGAGAGTATGCATAAGAGACGTGGTATCGGCCGAGAAAAAGAAAAAATCTAAACAATTTAACAAGTTTTTTTTTTAATAAAATTTTCTATTTCAATTATAAACTTTCTTTTGAATTTCTTAAAAAACACACACTACATAAATACACATCAACATTTTTACACACTCTATACAGACTCTATAAAATAAACAGCACAATAATCCTTCCCCTTTAAACATTTCCTGTTTAATTTTGTTTCCTTTACAAATAAATTTAATTTTCTTAAGTTGAATTTTTTTTTCATTATTGTGTTTTCTTTTTCTGTTTTTTTTTTTTTATATAATTTTTTTATAAATGAAAATTGGCCTTATTAATAAAAGACCACAATTAATCTCGATAATCCTCCACGACCACAAAAACTTTCAATTCATGAACAACAAAAACAACAGCAACAAGTTGCTAAAGATTTCAAACAAATTGCCACCGAAACATTTACCAAACATTTGCAACTAGAATATGAAAATTTCCAAAAGCAACAAAAACACCAACAACAGCAGCAACAACAAAAACTGGAACAAGAGCGTTTACAGAACGATCAACAGCAATCGTTAATGTTTCAACAAGCTGTGGAAGTGCAATTGAAACGTTTACAACATCAAACCCAGCAACATTTCAAAAATGCATGGCAACAAAATGTGGCCGACATAGAAATGGCGGCTACCTCTACCATACAACGTTTGTTGCAGCAGCAGCAGCAACAACAACAGCAATACCTAAATATTTGTGCCGAACCTCCCTCTACATCGAGAAATACCTCTGCCACGCCCAGTGCCGTTCAAGTACCTCCAACGCCAGCGCCTACTTCTCGAAAAAATGGGCGCTTTCGCACCAACTGGCTGTTTCTATACGATTGGCTGCAATTCGATGAACTATCCAATACCATGTATTGTAAATTTTGCCGCAAATGGTCTAGTGAATTACCAGACATACGCACTTCTTTTGTGGAGGGTAACTCCAATTTCCGCTTGGAAATCGTTAACCATCATAATAAATGTAAATCTCATCGTATGTGCTATGAAAGGGAACTGAAAGAAACACAGACACAGCAAACAACAAAAACATCTGATAGCCCATTGGTCCAATCCAAAGCTAAAGCTGATAGTGGTGGTGTCGAGAAGTTGGATAGTTCAACAAAAAAACCTGAAATTATAACCATTAATGTTGGAGATGATAGTTCGTAATACATAGTTGAACTATTTGAAAAGCTTTAAATTAGTTAAGATTAGTTAGCATTAGTAGATTTAAGCAAACGTTTTATTAACGAGCAAAAAGCTTTGTTAACGGGTAGTAAAAGAAAGGTTTTACAAAGCATCTGACTTTCAGAGATGAAAAGGACATTATTCATTAAAAAGCTTTTCAAGTTTGTACAACAGCTGTTGCCTAATTATTATTTGTTAAAAAAGCTTCCATTTAAACTTAATTAATTATTAAGCAATTACTTTAAAATTTTTTAAATATTTTTAAATTGTGGGTACAATAATAATTATTTATCTTTTTAAAAAAGTATCAAACGTATTTTAGCCTTGATAATATTCAATTACAGTTATCAACTAAATTTAGAGATAAATACAAACAAGGTTCCTTAAAAGCTTGAGCCATTATTAAACTGCATAGATAAAGCTTGTAAAATCAAACAAGAATAAACTTGAATTATATGCACTTATCAATTCAAAAGAGCTTTAAAGTTTAAAAAAAAAACAAAAACTTTCAGTTTACTATTTTCAGTAATATTTAAAGCTTTTAAAAGGTTAATTGAAATATTAAATTGTTTTATTTTAGAGTTTTTCAAATCTTATTTTAAACATAGTTATATGTACTCAGGTTACTATTAGTTATTTTGTTTTACATAAATAATTTAAAATTAAGAGCAACGATCAAAATTGTTAAGTATTTTTATTTTTAAAATAATCTTAAGTTTTGTTATAGAAATACTAGCATTATAAGTTTTTTAAGGTTTAAAGCATTTTTTCTTTAAATGTAAATAAAAAAATATAAAAAATTTTACAAAAAAAGAAGTCATAAATCTAAAAGTTTTTATTTATTTTCTCCCTCTCTCTCTCTCTCCTCTTACTCTTAAAACAAAAATTAAACCTTTTACTACGCTTTTAATGTTTTTACCAAAGCCCGGAGCTTTGAAACACACAGCCGATGATATGTCATCATTATTGTCAAGCCATGCTTTACAGGCTGCCGATACACGAGAGGACCATAATGATACAAAACAATTACCCTTCGATCAATCCGATAATATTGATGGTAAGTCTTTAAATACAATTTTCCATGTTCTTTTATATATAAATACAATATCTTTAAACAAATTTATCTGTTAATTCCTTGTTAATATTACTACTTACTTACTTACTTAATACTATAATACCTATATAATATACTTACTTATATACGTAATTTTAGTCTTTTTTTTTATTAAAGTTTGCCCTTAGTATCAAATATTTTTTTGGTTTTAAATATTTAGTAGTATTTTGTTTCCTAAGTAATAGTCCTAATTTTTTCCTTTAAATTTGGTTGTATAAATATTTATTTATCCCTTTTTTAATATATTTTGTAGTTAATTATATGAGTATATTTAAATTAAGTTCATTTTTATTTTAAATGATTTACATACATATATATATATATTTTTTATTTATATAATATATATTATTCGATTTGAAAGCAAAAAAGAAAATAGTGAAAATTTAACAAACAAATGAAATGTGTTTTATTTAATAAATACTTAGTTAATAGAAATGGAGCTTTTAACAAACAGCTTTCTTTCAATTTCTTTTTAAAATATTTATATTTCCAAAAAAGAAAAATGTTATAACATATTTATTTCATTAGACTTTTCTAATAAAACATAGGACGTGAAACTTGAATTTATAATTGTTTTAAAGTTTCCAAAAAATAAAATAATGTTCGTTGTATTAACATTGCAAAGCAAAATCTCTAATATTTTTGTAATTTATTAAAATTACACATATTTGTAAACCTAATAATAATGAAAACAGATTATTTGATGAATTATGTCATAATTAGACAGTCTGAAAACTTGTCCAAAATCGACAATTAGCACTTACTAATTACAATTACGCAGTTACCTTGCTAGTTACTGTGAACTGTTTACTTACTTGTTATTTATTATCATGTCAAATAATAGCAAGAAAGTATGTTATTACATGTTATTATAATCCTTGTTCCATGTTCTCTTAATACCAACCACTGATCTAATTAACTTAGTAAATGATTCAACGCTAGATTACCTGGGATGTATAAAGTAGCCAATTGACTTCTCTTCGCATTACAAAGAACACAAACATTTGTATCAAAAGACAAAAAATTCAAAAATAAATAAATTGTAGACAGTCAACTACTAAGCTATGTAAAACTTCATACTTGGGGCTGAACATCCCATCAACAAGCCTGGTTCAACTTCCTAGTGCTATACAGGGAACTATATATAGCACATGATTGTGGAAGGTATAGTAAGAAAAATAGAAAAGCTTAAGTGTTTTTAATTTCTGTTTGAAAAAGTAAACACAATGTGTAATTTTGCAGTTAAAAAAAAAATGTGCTAAAAACAACTTCTATCAAATAGTAAATCCCCGTTTACACAGTCGAACATTTGGAAGAAAAACATTTAGCTTGGTAGAAAATTGCGGGTGGGGAAGATAGAATCAATTTTGTGTTCGGTACTCGGTGAACATGCTTTGTTAACATTTTCTTTGCTGGAATTTACTACAAATTATTACACAGCACGAATAAGAGAAATGTCAAAAAAGCAAATAATAATGAAATGTGTCTGTGCCACTGGTTACTTATAGCGTTTTCTTTTCTGGCAAAAATGTTACACGTTTTTCCCATTTCACACCTTTTTTAATTTTTTTGTGTTCTTTTCTGAAAAAATTTCAACACCGCTAAAGTGTAGTGTGTTCTTTTCTATAAATGTCACACTATAAATTAAAAAAATGGTGTTAGAGAGTGCTATTTACTCACTTTGCAATGAAATCTACGTGAAAGGCATTACAGTACTTTTCAATTATAATTTACTACTATAATTGCACAACTTTCTGGACTTTAAACGAATTTGGACTATAACCGATTTTTTTTATAAACAATTTTATGGATTATATCTGCAAGTAAATATGACAGTTTTGGTTTATATCCGTTTTTGGCCTTTAAGCGGAATGGACTACTGTATTGCCAATATATTACAATATTATAACACATTTCATTTGTTTTTGAAAATTTTTTATAATTAAAATCAATTTTTTTTTGGAAATCAAAATTTTAATGTAAATTTAAAACAAACAACAATCAATATTTTAACACAGCATAACTTATTTCTAATTGGGGCTTTGTTTTTTTTTCAAATAAAAAAAACCCTGTATAATTTCCTTTTTATGTTAACTCCAACTGAATTTAGTTTGTATATGTATTATTTAATAATTATTTGAATTGTTACATTTCCTTTTTCCTTTAACATTTAACGGTAGATTGTTATATACATATAATTTTGTTTATTTTTTTTTTTTTTAATTTTATTTCCCTTGATTTGCATGTTAAGTACCTAAATTCATTTCCAAAAATCGTAATTCCTTAACAAAAAAAATTACAAAAATAATTTCACTATGACTTTCTTTAAACGATCAATGAACAAAATAAAGAAACAAATAAAAAATATATATAAATTGTAATCCCTTAAAAAAATTTAAAAAAAAAGTATTAAAACGCTTGTGTAAGTATTTAAATTTTTAGAAAATTTAAAATTTAGCCACCGCCTTTTAAACTATATGCTACAATAGAAAAATAATTATTAAAACGTATAATTTGAAATAATTTACAACAAAAGCTTACATTAGTAGATTTTTTTTCTCAGAATAAACCAAAAGAATTTATAATTTATTTTATAAAAATCACTTTTTTGAAAGCAACAGATCAACACCTCTCCTACCAAAACAATAATAATTTTTTCAATAATAAAAGAAATCAAAAAAAAATATATAAATATATTTCTACACCTTTTAAACAGAATTTTTATATATAGAAGACATATTAAATATATTTAAAAACCAACTAGTTTATAGTAAATTAGTTAATGCAGCTAGCTTAAAGTTCTATATAATTATAATTCTATTTATAATTTTTATTTATTTTATTAAACTATTAGCACAACTGAATTTATTTATTAGTTATTATATTTATCTATGTACATATATAGTATGTGTGTTTTTGCATGTTGCATGGTAAATTTCAGATATTTCTTTTTTCTTCACTTTACTACTACTTGTCTACTTCTACCATTTTTAGCTATTTTTACTTCCATAAATTTGTCTTTTAGTTTTTTATTTTTTTTTTAATTTATCTTTTATAACTCTCTCCTCTTTGTGCAGCACTATATTTCTTTTATATATTTTTTCGTTTGTTTTAGAACAATTTAGTTTCCTTTTTTTCCTCTTAGTTGTTTGTTATTCAATTATTTCTCATTTCGTAACCTTATTTATATTATTTTTTTCATACTTCTTATTTCTCATTTAAGTTTTCTTTATTTTTAATTTTTTTTTAACATTCATATAAAAACATCTATTTACTTGAATAAAATTTCCTACGTGTGTAAAAGTAAACAATCAAACAAAATAAAAATAAAAAACATTCAAATAAAAGTTTAACAAATTGCCATTTATCTTTATTCAAAATTTTACTAATCCACATAAATTTAAAACAAAATCAAATACAAAAATTAAAACAAAATCATAAGAAAATGCCTCCGTTGGTAGTTGAACAAACCAAACAAAAACAAATTAATTTCTACATAATTTTCCTAGAATTTAAGTACAAATTTAGTTTTAATTATAAACAAAATTGGCTATACAATTAATCACGTGAATTTCATTTAAAATAATTTTACTAAAAACCTTCTCCTCTCATCGTATTTCTATCATAATTACATTAAAAAAGTAATATGTATTTACAAATAATTGTAAGGATTAAGACATGTGTCTCTTACTGGTCCTCTCCCATTTTCTTATAATGTGAGAGACATTTGATTGCCGGCTTCTTTATTGTGCACAAAGTTTAATTACAGTGCTGTACTAGCCCAAGTCTAGTTATATACTAAAATTATTTAATTTTCAACACCGCCATTTAAAGAGTTTTTTACACTTCCAATTCTGTGTTCATTAATTGAGCATAAAAACTTTGTTTATTAATCTCAGCAGGGATGGAAAAGTTGTTACGATCGTAATTTGTTTGATATTAAAAAGATACTCACAAACTATTTTTAGTTTTTTTAAGTATTAGGACAAATATACTAATTCCTTTATATTCAGCTTGATTTTCTGCTAAAGCTAAACCATGTTCTGCACTAAATATTGTGTATACCACTATTTACTATAGACAAGTTTCAGAATAAGAATATTTTCTATAGATAATCTTTAGTATACTAGCATTTCCATCAGTATAATAGTAAATCTTGTTTATAATATTATGTTGTATAGAAAATCTTCAGAATAACGATATTTTCACTATAATACAAATTTCTATAAAAACATTTTCATAATAAGAGTATTTTCTTTAGAAAATCCTCAATATAAATAACAATATTTTCTACATAAAATCTACACTATAACAGTATGTTTAGGCATGTTTTATATAAAATCTTCAGTATGGCAGTATTTTCTACACTACGCCAATAACTGATTGAAATTTTCAATTTTATTTCTTGAGGTTGAACTAAAAGTCTCTGACTGTGACTATTTTTAAGACAATACGAAATATTTAAAAAATGTTCTACTATTTTCGCCATTAAACAAACCAAATTACAAATCTAGTAAAATCTTAAATACATTAGTATGTTCAATACCGGAATTCCATTAATACTTTAAGTTCTCTAATATCTCTCTCTCTCTCTCTCTCTCTCTTGGGCTAAAAAACAAAAAAACTTTTAGCAACATGTTTTTTTTTTTTGCTCTTAAACTCGCATTACAGTTCCAATATATTCCCCATTATCATTCTACTACTTACTATATTTGACATTACACAGTTCATACGAAAGAAACTAAACTAATAAAAAAATCTTAAAATAACACCACATATATAACCATAATTATAATTTCCTCTCTACTTTTTGTCTTTAATGTTGCAACTTATAAAAAAAACAAAAAAAAAATTAAAACAAAAAAGTAAAAAAAAAAATAATTCAACAAAATATTAAAATTTTCAAAATATTAACTAAAAGTATATGTGATATTATGTTATAATTTTTTCCTAAGTATTTGTGGTTTTTCTTTTACAACAAATTAAATTAACTACTAAAAATTTTAACTTTAAGTGTTTTGTACTATTTTAATTTTTTTTCACGCAAAACTGGCCTTCCTCCCAAATGTTTAAGTAAATTTTTGGTATAAATTAACCCTGAAATTAAAAAAGTTTAATTTGCAAAAGAAAATCTTAAAACTCTAAACTTTACAAAGAAAATTTATCCCCCACCCCCTCAAAAAAAAAAAGACGAAAAAAGAAAGCTAGAAGTGTGGATCTGCAAAATTTAGGTTTTTTTATTATATAATTTTTCTTTTTCAAATAATTTATATTTTCTTTTACTTTACACTTTTAAATGTTTGTGTTGTTTTCTTTCTACTAACTCTACATTGTGTCGTCTTTATATTTTACTTTTTTTATTAAAAAAAATTAAAACAAAAAATAAATTTCTTAAGGATTTGAAGAAAAGATTATCAAAAATCTAACTAACTAAATTATTTTATAATTTTAATTTATTTAATGCCGCACATAATTTTTTTTATAAAAAAATTTTAATAATCTTATAAATGTTATTCTTTTATATAAAATTTAAATAAAATATTTTCATAAATGGTGTTTACTGGCTTTATACCACTATTTTTGTAAAATATAACAACTATTCATTGATATTTATGAAACTTTTTAAAAATTATCCAAATACAAAAAAAAAAAGAAAGAAAAGCAAAAAAACTAAAATAAAAAAGAAGTTTTATTTTTATTTAGCCTAAAAGTGTTTGAACTTCAAATGAAAATAATTAAGACAAAAATAACAGAATTTATAACTATAATGTTGCAACATTGAATGTAAAAAAGTACATTTTACCATAAATTATAAATACGTTTAGAAAACAAACTCCCATTTGATTACATACATGTTTTAAAATATTAAGCAAAACAGTAAAAATATTAATTAACAAATCAATCAAAACAAACAACTTTATAATAAATTTAAGATTTTTACACCCAAAACTACAAAGAAAAACACTCACTATTAAATTAATTTTATTTTCAGTTGATTTATTTATCACTTGTTTATTTATTATTTGTTTTATTTCTAATTTATAATAAATAATACAATTTTTAGTTAATTATTCCTAGCATCAATTTACACTCTATAATTTATTTATTTATTTTGCTGGCTTTAAATTTAAGTTTAATTTTTTTAATTCATTTCGTTTTTTTTACCTACCAAAATACTTTGTTTTGTTAAAAAAAAAAACTGAAAAAACCATCATCCATCTTGTTTTATAATATTTAAATCCTGGCATACCCTATATGCCCTGCTCTCCTATATAGTCCTAATCACCGAGTTTTGTTAAATGCGTTAATGTTATATTTGTTTTTAAGTTGTTTCATTTCTTTTTATTATTTTTCGAAAAAAAAAAATATGTTTAAATAGAAATTTTCATACACACTAGTTGATTATTTTATGCTATATACATACATATATATTTAACAGATTATAATCATATACTACATATACATATATATAATATATCTTTATACCAACCACAACTGAAACAAAAACGTTATATACAAATTTAATTAAAACCCCTAAAACCTTTTAAAACCATACCAAGAAAAACCCCATCAAAAAAGAAACAAAAACTGTAGTTGACTGTTGTTACTATTTATTTATTATTATAATTTTTTTTTATCAATTTTGCATAAACGATATTAATAATCTAGATGCATTAATTCTTTGTTGGAAACCCCTTTAATTTAGAAATTATTTTAATATAATAATAAATTCATTAGGAATTTTTTAATTGGCTTAACAACAAAAGCAAATTGTTTTATATTAAGTATATAATTATTTCGAATTAACATTTCATTTTTATTGAGAACAAATATTAATTGACATCTGTACTGTTTCACGGTAAAGCGTATACTTAATATACTATAATAATACAACACGCAAACTTGTTTATTTGTAACTAGTTTAATAAACAAGAGAACAATTGCATGAAGCTTTGTAGTGGGAGAACAAAATAAAAATTTTAATAATTCTACATAGAGTCTATGTCATAGAGCCTTCTTTAATAGAGAGCAAAGGCTTAAACTCTTCAAGCGCTATCTTAACAACGTAAAACTGTATAAAAATGGAATCTCCAATCAGAATATCACATATTTTTTTTTTAATAGAAATTCACTTTCTTTGATACTTTGGAAAACTTATATACATACATATTTATATAAATTAAATTTATCGTGACAAATAGCAATATTTGCTCTGTAAGTTCTAGAACTTCTCAAGCAATTTAAAAAAAGTAACAATTATAATGAAAACAAGTTCTACGTTTCCTTTGAAAAACATTTATATGTACATATATACATATAAGTAACCATATTCATCTTGGCAAGCAGCCAAGCACTTGCCAAACTCTGAAAGCGTTAAAGCATTTGTACATAAAAAAACCATGCCGTGTTTTTACAATTTTCCATCATGTGCAAATCCGTTTGCACTTACGCTCTATTGTGACGTCTATAAAATTTACAAAACTCTCATTTTAAGAAATAATTATATATTTATTAATAAATATAAGCATTTTGTAATGGAAGAATTCGGTTAATCAAAAAACAAATCCTGCCACCATTTGCTTATTCCACTAGTAAATAAAAATATACATATTAATTTTTTTCAAATAAAACATCCGTGATTACAAAATATTTTTCCCACACTCGCAAATGACTATTAATTTCTTTGTTGGATAATAACACGAGAACTTGCATAATACCAAAATGTTTACAGGTGATATAGAGGAACAGGGTGGTGATGATGGTGATAATATGCCAGCTGAAGGTGAAGGAGAAGAAGAACGGTTACAACATGATCACGAACGCGAACGCGAACATGACAAGCACGATGATGAGGATGAGCTGAGACATGCCACCGACGAACGTCGTCGTCGTCCACCTATACTGAGGAATGAGGCGTCATCCGTGCACTATGGCGAGGGGGGAAGTGGTGGTGTTGATATGGATGAAATGAATGAGGGTGAAGAGATAATAATGGATAATAATAACTATGATTGCCAATATAAATGTGAAGAATTGGATATAACAAAGATACGTTGCCATCAAAGGGAAATGTATTTGCAGCAACAGCATCATGACGAACAACAAGATGTGTCGCCTAGTTTAACGTCAGCACATCGTTTGCATCATGATGCCCATCAGCAACATCATCATCATGGTCAACAACCCTTGCATGTGGTAGCTGCACCACAGAGTGTTATTAATTTGGGAAGATGTGGTTCTTCAGCCCTGGACACCCTGGTGGCAGCCGAAGCAGCAGCTGCTGCTCTCTCACCTACAGCCTCAACCACATCCTCAGCCTCGTTGCATCATCAGCAACATTTGTATGCTTTGCAGCAACATCATCATCACCATCAGCAGCAGCAACAACAGCACCATCATGCTCAGCAGCCATCCTCGTCATCATCCAGTTCATCCCTGCAGCATCATCAGCACCCACACCATCATCATCATGCAACATCACAACAACAGCACAGTGGACAACACGTGACCAACTATCATCATGGTCATCTGCACAGGCATCATGGTTGCAGCAATACAACTATAGTCTCTTCAACATCTCTTGCCTCATCGACCCACGATAGTGAACACCTGTCATCCACATCGGCTTTAACAAATTCCTCCTCTTCAACAACCTCCTCCTCATCATCGGCTGCCGCAGCCGCTGCAGCAGCAGCAGCGGCTGCCGCCAATAGACGAGACCATAACATCGACTATTCTTCGTTATTTGTACAGCTTTCGGGTACTCTGCCCACTCTATATCGTTGTGTCAGTTGTAATAAAATTGTGTCAAATCGTTGGCATCACGCCAACATCCATCGGCCTCAGAGCCATGAGTGTCCTGTCTGCGGACAGAAATTTACTCGTCGAGATAACATGAAAGCCCATTGTAAGATTAAGCATGCCGATATAAAAGATCGTTTCTTCAGTCATTATGTACATATGTGATCAATTTTATATGTAGTCAAGTAAATAAATTTATATATACATACATACATTTTTATCTCTCTCTCTCTCTTTCTATCTATCTTCTTACTACAACTTATCTACTATTACTGACACACTCTCTCTTCTACATACTTACTATAATATAGAACTATATACATATATAAAAAAGTAATATTTATCTCTTAAACTTAAAGAAATTTTAAGCCAATCAACAATATATGTATTACTTCTATGACATATTGAAAAACAAAAAATAGAAAAAATATCAAATTTAATTACATAGAGAACTAATTTTTTTTCTTCCTTAACTTAGTAGTTAATTTAATTATAATGAAAATCTAAAAAAATAGTAAAAATTCCTTAATATTGTAAAGCAAAGCTGAAGAGAAGCTAAACACGTCTTAGAAAGAAAATTCTAAACATATAATTTCAATTTCTTTCCTTTTTTAACAAAACAAAGTATTACAACAATTGTCTATAACAATTTACAAAGTGAGAAACTAAAGTAGTTATAAAGTAGTATTCTTTTTTTTTTTTTTTTGTTTAATTTAAGGCCAACCATTTAGTTAGTAAAACTAAAAACAACAAATTTTTTTTTTTTTGGAAAATTAAAAAAAAAACAACTGAGATTATGTTAAATTTATATAAAATTTATACTATACTTTAAAAGTATTATGCTAGAAATTCCAATTTTATTTTAAATAATTTTTAACATGTCTTGTAGTTAAATTAACTAAATTTATTGTTATATACATAAATACATATACGAAAACTTTAATCGTATTTTACGTTTAATTTCTGCCATTAATTTATTTTAGCCAAAATTAGCAAAAAAAAAAAAAAAAAAAAAAGTTGAAAATAAAAACCAAACAAGTTTTTTGTCAATTAATTTAAATTTATATTAATACTAAAACCAAGTATGTAGCAAGCAAGCAACCAACCAAAAATAGTGAGACTTTTTTTTCTAAATATTTAAATATTCTGAAAATGCTTTTTTTGTTTAACAAAAAAGAAAATATTTTACTAAATAAATAAATAAATATAAACCAAAGATTTTCTTTAAACACTCGTAACTTCAAGTGAAACATTTTAAATTAATTATTTATTAAATTAAGCTATTATTTTTCGTTTGACAAAAATTAAATGAAAAAATAAACAACAACAATTTAACATTAAAATAATTAATTAAATATACGTAATCAAATGGGAACTTTTTACAATTTACATAAAATTTCATTTTTATAATTTCTCGTAGGAAAAAGACAAAAATACAAACAAAAAACATAAATATTTTTTATGTATTTTTAAAATAGCATGTTAAATAAAATATATTAGTAATAATAAAATAATAATAATAATAATAAATAATACATTTACACACATTTGCTTAATTCTTATAATAGAAATAAAAATGAAAATAATGGCGCTTTACTTAAAAGAAATTAATTACATTAAACAACTTATAAAGTAATTTTAAAAAGTACTTAGAAAATATTACCTAAAATTAAACTTTAACTCATTAATTTAGTACCAAAACACATAACTATATATAAAACAAATGAACAGTGAGGGATGATGTTTAACTACAAATTTTTAAATTCCTGTAAGATTTTATGAACAGCAATTTCCTTACAGCTAATTTCTAATTAATTCTAAAAGAGACTTGCAGGTATTTCAATATGTTCTTACAATATTGCGCTTTTTTGTCTGGCCGCACTCTTGATCCTTTTCCGACAATGCTCGCTTCAAACGAATAAATTGCAGATTTCAGCACCCTCTTGGTCCTACCAAATAGCGCCATGGTTGGTCGGGCTTTACATACGATCTCGTACGCTTCTGGTTATCGTAATGGCTCCATTTTTCAATGCAAGTAATGATACATAGCAAAAATGAGATACTTTTATAGTTTAAGCAGCATTTCGAACATGCGAAATCGTCTTTTAAGATCTATCGCTTCAATTCATATGGTACCCAATTTCCTAGTCCTGTGAGTCCTGTTGCTCGCAAATTGCTGCTTGAGTAGTACCCAATGATTTCAAAAGCTCTTTTTGAGTTTGACAACAGTCTTGGTGTAATGCCTTCAATTCTTGGTCCTAAAACTTTTTTTCGGCTGGCTTGGGCAATCTATCTTCCGTATCAAAATCACAAACAACCTCTCGCACATTAAAACCGATAGAACACATTCACCATAAGCTGCGGTGAGCATTCAGTAAAATTAAATCAAAAGTAAAAGTATAATTCTACTTTTTCGAAGCAAAAGAAATTGGTGTTGTTTTTCAGAGGTGTCACGATACGGACACCTCTTCGTTCAGAACTGCCTTTTGTTTATATTTTTGCAGCAAGAATCATAAAGCGATTTACATTAACACACAATAAATTAGGTACCACTCTCTTTCTATGAGAACTGCCCTAGCAAGCTGATTTTAGTCTTTTGAAATGTCAAAATTGTCACCTCTGTAAACTTTGTTGTTTACATTATACATATAGATATAACCCCTTATTCAAAAACGATTATTAAATTTAACAAACGTTTATTATGACAGATTTGCATATAAAAATTTGCTTAATAAACGTTTATTAAATTTAATAATCGTTTTTGAATAAGGAGGATAATGTGAGAAGTGAGAATAAATGATAGGTACGTGCCTTTCAGAATGACATATAAGTTACTAAAGAGAAAAAGTCTGTTCTATCGACATATATCACATATTCTAGAAAAGACTGGGTTCGAATTTGTGACTTCTGCGACATAAACATTTTCTATAATCACAGGTTTATTATAGAATTCTACTTCTATGATTACATATTTATTACTTTTTTGACTAAAGCTTGAAAAAAAATCGCATTTTGACCAAAATTTAAGAAAAAAATATAAAAATATGGTTTGAGATTTCCATATTTTTGTTAAAATGTAATAAATAATAATAAAGAATTTAAAAAATTCAAGCAAAGATTTGTTTTTGTGTTTTTAAATGAAATCTCGACATTAATTTAGTTTGTCCAAATAAAATCTTACGAAATCGTAGTTGAACATTTTACAATTTTGTGTATTATTATAACTTGTTTCGCAAAAATTAAATTTATTTAAAATTAAATTGAAGAAAAATTGCTAAAAAATTCCAAACTTTTCAAAAAAAGTTCATGATGCGAATCATTTCAGCCCTGTTGAAATAAATGGATATTTCTTATTCGACGTTTATTTAGCAATTTAATGGCGAAAGAAATTTAAATCCATAAAAAACTCAAAATTACTTAATTTGTGATTTCAAATTTCAAAACATTTCTTTAAATTCAAATTTTAGATATCTAGTTTTTTTTTTTAAATTCTACATTCCGGAGAGACAGGCCTTCCACATGTATACACATATTGTATCTGCCTTCCTTTGAACTAAAATTATCGAATGTTTTTCTCTTCGCATTTCAACTTTACAAACAATTTTCCAAGTTGAAATACTAATGCTTAATTGTTAATGCTTTATTATTATAACTTCATTACTTCAAATGAAGTAGATACATTTTCATGGAAATACTTTTCTAAAATTAAGAAAAACCTTGCCAACAAACCTAACCTAGAATGATAGAAGTCAAGCCCGATAATTAGTAATTCAAAAAATCATAGAAGAGAGTTTTAATCATTAATAAGACATATAAATAAATATGTAAGCAGAACATGTATTGAAATGTTCAAAATTTAGAAAGCCAAAAATTATTCAATGAATCCCTAAAATATTGCAGTACTGCTTCTTGAGTTTAATTAAACTATCCCTGTCCCACTGTTTCTATAAAAGAATAATAAAAAGCAATAAGTGTACAAAATTAAGAAAATCTACATTAAAAACATCAAGCATATACATAAATATATCTAAACCAAACTGAAAAACAAAATAATTTTAAAACTATATCTATTTAAAAGGTAAAAGAACATTATTTAGAATTTAAATAAAGCAACAAAATAAATGCAATATATAAACAAAAAAATAAAACTTAAAAAATAGTAAAAGACAAAATTAAAAAAAATACCAGTACAAAATTAAAGAAAAAATAAATAAATAAAATAATAAAGATATAAAATACAAGCTTAAAATGAAAGTGAAACTTAACATTGAGTAAGAGAGTGAGATTGACTTAGAATATTTATTAATATACTATAGAACAATTTATATTTTTTCGGTTTTGAGATAAACTTTTTAAGTTTCTTTCATTATTCTTTCTGCCGTCCTAAATTTGATTTAGAATTCTAAAGTATCATCTAAAATACATACATACAAAAACTACAAACATATAAACAATGTTTAATTAACTTTTCTTTTTATGTATAAACAATTTAAATTATACTTTTTAGTATTTCTATTGAGAACAAGAGTTGAATGCACGACCTGTTGTCTTGGCTAGCCAAGGATTACTGAATTTGTTTTTTAAATTATACAGGGATTTTAAATAATATAAATAATAATATTTAAAGAAAACACTTTGAGCTTTTACCACTCTTAAAGACATAAAAAACATACATACATACAAACATACACAAAATCAAAAAACCAACCTCTAATTTATTAAAGAGCAAATAACATGTAAGCAAACAGAGAAACTGGTTTACTCTCCATATACATAAATAAATACTTTACTCTGAAAAGAATTTCTCTTGTTTTGTGATGAAAAACTTAACTAGACAACGAACGAACAAATTTATAAACATTTTCAGAATATTTAGATGATTTTATTTTATTTTTCTTATATTTTCAAGATATGTTTGGTTAAAAAAAAAACCTCTTTGACACTATTTATGGAAAATTTTCAAAAAATGAAGTTATAAAAAATAACGTAACCCACCTTATTTAAAAAAACATTAATTCTACCATACATGCATACAACAAAAATGAAAAATATATTGTTTAAACTAATTATAAAAAATATTACACAAACAAACAAATTCCAAATCTTTGTAAAGAATTTCCTAGAAATTCGAAATTTTATTAATGAGGTTAAAAACGATAATTGTTTTTTTAGGGAAGTTAACAAAGTTAAGCTCACTATTACCAAACAGCAAATTAAATTAAAATTAATCTTAAATAATAATTATTGAAATAAATAAAATTAAAGTAAACAAAAGAAAAAAAAACACTTAAAAACCATATATGAATTGCAACATTAATTAATGTATTAAATTATAAAATAAAATCAAACAGAATATATGCTAAACTTACTTAATAACAGACAAAAAACAAGAGAAAAACCAAACAAACTTTTAATCAATTAAAAATAAAACTTCTTTCAATTTCAACAAATAAAACAAAAAAAAATAAATCAAAAAAAAAAAATAATCCAGGTGTTTTAATTAAATGTTCGTAAAGAAGCCGAGCAACAGAAAAATCATTAATTAACTTTTTAGTTTTATTATTATTTTGTTTTACTTAACATCTTCTACTATATTTATTTTTCTAATTTCTATTAATTTGTTTACCATATTATTATAATTATTTATTTATATTTTTGTATTAAGTTTTCTTCATTCAAACTAAAAACATTTTCGTTTAAACCAAACAAAAATATTTAAAGCAGCCACGGTAAGTTTTTTTATCTGTGTATATGAATGTTAAGTATTTTAAATAAATCTATTCTATAATATTTATACAAACAAATTTATTATTTTTCAAATTTTAAACAACAAAAAATATCAACAATATTTTTGCGAATGTTTAAACAAACAAAAAAAAAGCAAATAAAGTTACAGGAATTGGCCGTAAATTTTCAAAAATAAAAAAAACAAATTTATTTTCAAATTCATAGTTTTTTAAATAGTGTTGTTATATTATTTAGTTTTAAATTTACAAACAAATATGTAACTAAAAAATGGTCACATATTACGTTTTACTTTTTTCATCATTGCTATTTAGGAAGGAGGGGTGTTGAAAATTGTTCGATATGTTAGTTCGTTTTGTTTCTTACTACTACTACTTTTCCGTTCTACTCTTCTAATTTCTTCTATTTTATTTTCCTAAAATTAAAACAACATTTCTTGTTTTCTTTTTTAACTTGAACATTTTCTCGTAAACAACAACAAACCTATATTAACATTTGATATATATATATATATATTTTTAACAAATACACACTTGCCGGAAAAAGTATACCTACACTTGACAATGTTAATTGTACAGACCTTATTAACATTACCTAATGAATTTGTTTCCATATTTATCTCGTAAAAATTTATCTCTTGTAAAAATATCAAGTTCTCTATGGTAATAAAGAACATTCAAAGAATATGTTCATATTATTTTTATATAATTTCTATCAGTTCAAAGAAAATGTGATATTATTTAATCATAAACAGAGCCACAATGTTGGAGACATTATATTATATGGCAGCACTACGACAACATTTCGTTACTTAAACCTTTAACGGTATTGGACGCCCCGCCTTAGCTGCTTATTTACTACTAGCTTTTTCATTTACTGTTTATAAAAACTTAAAGGTTATACTGGAAACCATTTACCTACTAGAAGGGCCTGCTGTCATTAAATAACTTAATCTTAAGCATACTCTAATTTAAATTAAAGTATTGCAGTCTCTTGCATATAATTCCAGTTTGCCCGTTAGAGGTTTAATTCCTCAGTTAATTTTAATATCACAAATTTTGATAATGTTTTCTTAATTATGTTGATGGTTGCTCTGTTTTTATACTTACTGTATAAAAAAGTATATAAAATATCTAGCCATAATAAAGTATTCAATATATTCAAAAGTTCACAAATGCAAAACTTTTAATTGAATAGCCTTCAACACCCCCAATATATAGACCACAAACCAAATCGAAGCATGCAAAATAGAAAATCAATATACAAAATTATAAATAAACCTGAAAAGTTATAATACTTTTTCCCGACAAGTGTTATTGAAAACCCGAAATCAATTACTCTATCGCTATTTATAATTTCTTCTCGTCTCTCAAATAAGAAAACTTTCTAAACTAGCCGTTTCATTGCTATAATTAAAAATAATTGAACAAATTTTTTAAATAACCCCTTTTAATAATCAATAAAAAAAAGAATCCTCACCGGTGTTTAACCTTTTATTACCAAAAATTGTGTTTTACCATCAAATAAACCTTATTAGGACTAATTAACACTTTTATGTAAAAAAAAACATAAATTATTTTGATATTTACCAAGTTTTTTTTTCAATTAAATATTAAAACATTAGTGGTTTGGGTTTCATTTAAAACAAAAATTAAAATAATCAAACAAACAAAATTATAATAATAAAACATCATTTTAATAATAATAAACTTAAAACAATTAAACACACTTCACACTTTATAATTTTATTTAACAAATAAATATCATCATATTTATTAATATACACATACATTATTTTAATTAAATTAAACAAAAAAAAAAAAAAACATTAAAAATAAATAAACCTTTTAATGGAGTTGGTTTTATAATAAAAAATAATATTAATAATAAATAACTTACTTTTTGTAAATAATAATTATTATTAAAACAAATTAAATTAAGTTATATAAGTTAATTTACAGTAGCATATTTGTAATAGGCAAAAATATATTCCCCAAATCCAAACAAAATTTAGACCCCACTTTCTTAAACTCTAAATTTATTGGTTGGTGTAAACAAAAGTTTCGAAATTTTTCTTATAAATAAATTCCACACTTTTTGGGTGTAACCGAATTTGTTGCGAAAACAATAATTTTTTTCCAATCACACAAAAGACGAAGACATTGTAAAATTTATTCAGCACAAAAATCAAGCCTTGTTTTAGAAGGCTGAAGAAACACTTACTTACTGTTTGATAAATAATGCGTTGAGCCTATTCATACTTGTTATGCTCAAGCAATGACAAATATAATGGTCATACTCTGGTGGCTCTCCCTTTTAACGGTACAATTCTATTTCTTTAACTCTCTCTCTCTTGCTGTATAATACGTGTTCATATTTTTCTGTTCTCTGTTGTATTTATTGTTTCAAATTTAATTTAAAACGTTCGTTCGTCTTTTGTTTGTGAAATACATACATACGTATAATTTGAGTTTTTATTTCGTTTTAATTTTGGAATCTAATGAATTATAAAAAAAAAAATAAAAACTGAATGTATTACAAGAATTTCTCTTCCCTTTTTGATTTAAAATTAATTTTCAAATTTTGTACATGTCTTTAATTTTGTTTCGTTGTAAATTTTAAGTATTTTCTTTAAAAGTTTAAGCATTTTTTCTTATCTTTATGTTTTGTTTCTTGTGAATCATCAACAAAAACATTGTTTTTCTCTTCTTTTTTTATTCTCTGTGCGTGCGAATAATTTCACATAATAAAAACTAAAATCTAAAATGTGTACAAAAACCATATTAAATGAATTGAAAAACAAATACTATAAAATTTTCGACATTCCCCAAAACAAATATGAAATGCCTAAAACCAACCCACTCACGTTTATCAGGTTCCAAAGCCTGGCATATGCGTTTGACATTCGAGCGTTTGTCAGGAGGCTGCAATCTGCATCGGTGTAAATTATGTGGCAAAGTGGTGACACACATACGCAATCATTATCATGTACACTTTCCGGGACGTTTCGAATGTCCTCTATGTCGAGCCACTTATACCCGCAGTGACAACTTACGGACGCATTGTAAATTCAAGCATCCTATGTACAATCCCGACACCAGAAAATTTGAAAATTTAATGTCGGCTGCAGCCGCAACCGCTACACAGTCACCTACGCCGACACAGCTGGCCGCTGCTTCACAAGCCGCCATGGCTGCAGCCGCTGCTGCGGCGGCTTTTAATGTGGCTCAACAACAACAGCGAGAGCAACAGCAGAGAGAACATCATCAGCAACAAATGCAGCAACATGCTCATAATTTAACGCAACAAACCCAGCATTTGCTACAACAACAAATACAACAGCTACATCCGCAACAGCATCAGCAACAGCAAGCGTCACAATTGCTAGCACAAGCATCAGTCCACCAGCAGCCACAATCGCATAATGCCGCAAATGAATGATATCGGTCTTTTCTAGGCTGGAATTATGGTAATTTATTAGGGAATCCTTATGCTCCACCACAACCTCCGCCCACAACCCATCCACCACCATCTTCTTCGTCTCTGCCACCACAACCGCCCCAACAACATACAACCAACGCCCATCAATCACTTGCCAACGCGGTTACAGCTGCATCATCCTCTGCCAATACCGCAGTAGCAGGAAATCCTTTTGCTTGGAATTTTGAAGAAGAGCAACTTCATCATAACAACAACACTAGCAGCAACAATACCACAAATTATATGCCACAATCAACAGCAACACTACACAATTATTATAACCAATACTTTGCCAACACCCCCTCCACCGCTGCAGCTGCTAATCGAGAAACACACATGGACTATTTCAAAAAAGCACAAACTATGGTCAGTACTTTGCGTAACGTTGCCCACAATAACAACAGCAGTGACACCGATCGACAAAGAGAACTCGACGAAGAGAACTATTCTTCTCATCAGCATCATGAGCATCACAGCATACCCACATTCAATCTAATTGAAAGTGATGATAATGACGATTCTGATAATATCAGCGCAACCCTAAATGGCACACAAAACCTAAAAGAGCTTCTGCACTCAAATAGCGAATTAAATGAAATCTCCACCGATTTCCCTACGAGCAAACAACAACTGCAGGATAATAGTTCACAAAATTGTTTAACAATGTCGTCATCGTCGTCGTCTAACAAAACACATGACAATTTCCCAGCAGCGGGCTGTTTGGAGGATGCAAAAGAGTCACAAGTAGTTGCCAGAGATTAAAATGCGTTTTACGTAAAAATTCAAAAATCATAAGAGATTAAAGTTAAACAAACTAGATTGAAACATTTTCTCAATAATGAACAATTTTAGATAATATGTAATTGAGCAAGAACACCATTTCCATAATATAATAGATCAATAAATAAAAAAAAAAATAGATCATTTCACATAGTTACACTTTGAGATTTTCAAATTTTTCAACGGAAACATCTTGAAAAAATTAATATTGCATAAGACAAGTTCTTTGAAATAGCCTTATTCTTATAACACTTGACACTCTTTTGACTGCATGATTAGGTTAGGACTTATAGGGCTTTAAAGTTGTTATATGCTACTGTAAATAGGAAAATATCCCCGATAATGAAATCATTAGTTACTGCCAAAGGACTTGGATAATAATACAAAACTTTGTCATGTTACTAGTTCAAAAGTTCCAGTTCTAAAGGCGGATTCACCCTATTGTTCCATACAAAATTTTTTCCCGGCATTTTGCAGCATGATTCACCCATTTCTAACGATTTTTCCCAAAAATCAGAGCTGTTATATGTAAACAAAATCTATTAGTTTTACAAGTGGCAATATTGCGGCCATTGATTTATTTCTCTTTGGTTTTTAAGTGTCAAAAAACAAATATTAAATTATTTTCAAATATTATGTTCATTTTGAATATGAATGAAAAAAGAAAGTTGCTTTTGATGATGGCCATTGAAGGCATTATTATTTGTATGAAAAAATTTAACCTATTGGCAACTCAGTTCATTTTTGTTCAAACAAAATATGAAATTAAATCAATCCAAGCTGAGAGTTGTTCGTAAAAATTATTTTCTCTCTTTCAAAAAGAGAGGCGTCAAACTTCATATGAAAAAAACTTTGTCCGAACAAATATTTTGTTAAGAACGTTTGGATGAATCCACCTTAACAGTTCATATGTCACTTTGATCTGGCGATGTCAAAAAATTTTCTCTTTTGGATATTTTCATATTAATTCGATTCAAAAGGAAATAGATTTTTACTAGATATTTTATTATTCATTGATAAATTGTCAAGTTTGTTTGAATTAGTTGACAATTGATGCAAATTTTTCCGAAAGAATAGTAAAAAAAATTTAAATAGTTAAAGAAATTAATAACAATTTTTCGATGTTTCTGATAAAAATTCCAAATATTAAGTTCAAATTAAAATATTCAAGAATATTATTAAATACAATATAGAACTAGAAATAAAATGAAAATTTAACAATTTTATTTCGAGATGCGAAGATTATCACGCTAAAGAGTGTTTGCAGTTTTTACTTAATTGATTTGAGTTGCGAGATGTTATTTTAAATAAACTGCAAAATCTTGAGATTTAATTACCAAGTTTAAGAAAAATTTTGTATTTTTTCCATTAAAATTTGTTGGAAATGGTGTAAACTTTTTTATTTTATTTTTAACATAATATTAGAAAATCCAAAAAGTCAATTTGTTAATTAAATAATTTTTAAAAGAAAAACATAGGAATAATTAAAAAGTTACACTATTTATATTGCACTAAAAATAAAAAAAATAAAAAACAATTCAAAAGAAGCACTTTAAAATAAGAGTGACATTATTACAGATGATGAATGATATACCTAAACATAAATTGAGTATCCTTTGATAAACTAGGTTTCATATAGGATGGCATATACATACATACATACATACATATGTATTTACATATATAGATATTGAAGCACAAAGTTTCTTAAAATGGTTTCTTAGCGGAGATTATTAATTATTATGAATAATTTTGAGAAAATTATGTATTTAAAACCAAAAAAAAAAATCAAATTAGCACAAAACATTACTGTCTGTCTATCTATATTTTATAAAATAATTAGTAAAATTAAAAAAGTGCATAAAGAACTAATAGAGGCCAATTCAATGTAATATATATATATATAATACATACATACATAATATATATATAGTATATATAAACAAACAATGTTAATATCTCTTAGTAACTCTATGACTGCAAGTATTTTTGGTAGAAACTTAATAATTGTGTTGTTAAATAAATGTCTATTAATCACAAAGTTACTCTAGATGTCTTTAACCATCATTGCAAAGAACTCAAACAAAAACAAATCCCTTCAAAAGCTGCTAAAGAAATAAAATATTCTGTAAAAAAACAACAAATTAATTAATACTAAACTAAATACTATATATAACTTATACTATGAGATTTTATTAATAATTTATATAGAAATTACAAAAACTAAACAATTACACAATTTATATGTAAAAATGTTTATTTATAGTTAAAGAAAAAGCAAACCGAAAAGAAAAAAAGTTTTTTTTGTAGTTTGTACATTATTTAAACTGAATTTAGAAAAAATCTAATTTTACACACCATTAACCCACAAAGAACCAAACCGCCCTACTCCCTTTCTTTCTACACGATTTCCGTTTACAAGGATCATCCATCAAAAAACCCTATTGATATTAAATTGAATGTCTGTCTGTTAAAGTAGTAGTCATATTGATTAAAAGCAAAAAAAAAAAACATTTTAAACTTTGTATATACATATTTAGTCTCTATGTGTGTCATTTAAATGTTTTTTATTCAAAATTTAAATATTCTAAAAAAAAAATCATAAAAGTAATTAAATAAATATGAAAATATTTTTTAAGTGTTCGTCGCTCATGAAAGAAAATCTTTAACGTATAAGTGTTGATCGACCTTTTTTTGTTTGCTATTAATCTTTAACAAAACTTTTAGTTTATCCTATTATTTTTTAAAAGTTAACTTCCTACTAAAACGAAGAAACCAACAAACGCCCCTGCCCTAGAGATACCGTTTTACAGGTCTGTCTCTTTATAACTCGTTAACTTTAATTAATTGTTGTTTCTCTAACACCACATCTTCCTAATCAAGCAAAAAGTAATTTTTAAGACAGTTTTTTCTATTAAGTTTCTTAATAATAGCGTTATATTTTTTATTAATATTTTTACTAAACAAAAATGTACAAAATATTTTAATTAACCTTTATTTTTTTTACTAATTCTTAAGCGTTTTACTTTTTAACTAATTTTAATGTTTAACAAAAACAAACGTCTCAATACATACTTTAATGCAAAGAAGACATTTATTTAAACCCTTTTCATTTAATTTTATTATTTATATAATAATTTGATTTATATTAAAATATTAATAAGTATGAATGTGTTGAAAAAAATAGAAAAAGCTTTAATTAATAGGAACAATATGTGATGGTTTACTCCATGAAAGCGTGAAGTTGTCAATTGTATTTTTTTAACGAAAGTGTTGCCAACTTGTGTTAGAATTGGAAACAAGCTAAATATTGTGATGAATGAGCAAGCATGAAATGCAAGAAATGAAGGAAGGAAGGAACGAAGTAAGAAAGACGGTTTTTTGTTTATGATTTAAAGTAATAATTTTTTAAAATTCTAACATTTTCATATCCAGGGATGGAATAGTTGATACGATTGATTGTATTCAAAAGCCCGTGACTAAATTGAAAAACTGTTCAGTTTTTTGTGTAACAGGATAAATTTACACATTCCTATAATACACTTAGAATATTTTTCTGGTATAGATGAAGGTTTTTTTTTTTTTGTTGTTTTGAAAATCATTATAGTATTTTCTATTGATATCTATACACAATGGGAGTTTTTGTGTAATTCGATTCTAAACACAAACCTATTGGCCACTTTTTAATAAATATTATTTACAAGCAATCACAATTCAGTGTAACAAAATTTAATAAAACACAGTATTAAAAACCCGAATGGCTTTTAAAGAAATATTTTATATTTCTTAAATACTTTCGCATTTCTCTTTTGTTATATTTCTTTATTCATACTAATTAATATTTTAAAATGAATTATTTTAACAAACAAAACAAAATCAACTAAACAAAACATAGATTTTTGGCCATACTATTGAAATAAATTACCACCTTAAAACACTACCACCCCTATCTATGTTCCCTTCCCAATTACCTTTAAAACTCAATATATTTTTAAAATAATGTAAATATAAAAGAAAATAATATATTACTAAAATTCTACTACTAAACTTATAAAATTAATTGAAACTAAAATATTCACTCAATGTATGTGTCTTTGAAAAAAAATTACCAACCAACCACAATTGATATGAAAATTTTAATATTAATTATTAATTAACGTATTTAAAATTACAATAACAAAACAAAAAAACATTATTAGTAGAGAACAAATAATATTTGGTGCACAAAAAACTCCAACAAAAAGTTTATTTACTTTTTTTAATATACAAACAAAATATAATTTTTTGTTTAATAATTTATTTCAAGAATGTGATAATTATGGTAAAACAAAAGAAAAATTATTAAAATGTTAGAGAAAGAAGAACGAAACAGACAGGAAAATCAAAAAAGAAAGAAATGAGGTTATAAAAAAGAAAAAATAAAAAAATGGTGCTAAATCCAAATAACTAAAAGTATAACATAAACAATTAATTACTGAAAATGAATATTATTAATTTTATAACCAGCGACAAGAATATTAATTGTTCTACGTAATTCTTTTTAATGCAATAAATATATATTTAATGAATTTAATTTTTAAACTAAACAACTCTAATAAACAACGTATGTGCAATAAATCACTAGTTTTCTTTTAAACTCAAAATTAAAAGAATGTATCAAAGAAATTATAAATTTGCTTTTGTATGAAGAAAATTAATTAAATTAAATTAAATAAAAATTATATAAAAATAATTCAATTATTTATAATTTTTTATTAATTTATGTAATATTATTTATTTTTAATGGAATTACATATTGTGACAACAAACACAAAAACATAATTAATTGTGCAATTTATTTCTTTGTTGAAATTAAAAATACATATATTAAAAAACAAACTACTTACTACCCCACAACATTTATTTAAAACTTACATATATTCAAATTTTATAAATAGTTTTTACAGTTAAACAATTCTTTTTTTTTTTTTTTTTTTTTTTTAAACAACAACACACAACAACAATTTATAAAACAAGACTTTTTTAATACCTGATTTAAATTTAAATTACAAAAAACTAAAGAAAAATTTAAAGAAAATCTTGAATCTAGGTGGCTATAGCGATAGATCTTAAAAAAATATTCTAACTTTCATTCAGATAAACAAACATTTTACAAATCGCTCTAGAGCTTAAAACCAATTAAAGAAATAAGTTAAAATCTTCAATACGTATTCATAAAACTGATGAAATTAAAGTAATTCACCCAACATCTTATGTGTAGTGGCTTTTTAAGAGATTTTTTTTTTTTATTTTCTTGATGTTCGAAACTATTTTTGAATTTTTGAACAGCCAGAAAAATATAGGAATTAAACTAATTCCCCCAACATCTTATTTGCAGTGGCTCCTCTTCAAAAGATTGTTTTTATTTATTTTCTTGATGTTCGAAATTATTTTCGAATTTTCGAACATCCAGTAAAATGAAGCAGCGACGCCAACTTGGCCCGATTTTAGTCACTCAAAACGCGAAAAAAAGAAAATTGGATGTGGCTTTATATGGATTTTTTCCATTTAGCCCTTTTTTACGCGTTTTGAGACTCAAAAGTTGGCATCACTGGCAGGAAGTGTTTTTGTACATTTTCACCAGCAATTAAAATAAATTGAAAATTTCAAAATTTTGTAGTGAATTCATTAAATCTTCACGCAGAGAATTGTTTACCACAACAATGACAATTTCTTTACAAGTTTTTTTTTCACAATTTTATGGTAACTGTAATCATAATATGGTCAAGTTAAGATTCAGATGAATACTCCAAACAGATATATAATTTTATATGTATTTGTGGCAATCATGTTTATGAAGAATCTATTTATCATTATATGTTGCTCTTTGATTATGATTGAAATTAACATAATATGGTATAATCTCTTATCATAAAACTGACCAACACAAACACTACATAAAAACTATAATCATATATATGATTACAATAATCACAAGTGAATCGTAAACTTAAACATATTATGGTTGCCGCAATCATATAAATAATTACACTAACCATATTATTTTTAGAAAGAAAATTTTTTAAAATGTTGAATTAGTGGTAAAATGTACAACTATATTTTTACTCTGCATGTTTGAACTCTGTGATTTCGAATTTTTAAAATAGATGGAATAATTTCACAATCTTAATTGATTTTCTTCATGTGGCAACTTAAAAAAGAAATTGTTCTTGTAATTATGTTAAAATTTTTGAACATTTATAAAAAAAAATATCACTTTTATGTTTAAACAATAATAAGAATTACGATTTTATTTTTTTAATATCAGCCATGTCACAGAGTTTAATTCCATTCGGAAGTGGAATTAATTCCGTACTTTGCTTCTATAGAAAAAGTAAAACGAAAAATATTTTCGGAATGAAACCTGGAAATGCTTAAAATTACAATTCCACATAGCAAATTAAAAACAGTTTCATTCCGAAAAAGTGTTTTCCACTTCTGAACGGAATTAAACTCTGTGACATGGCTGTATATTTACGATTTTTCGAATTTAAAACCTTTTTCAAATAATGACATTTTTTCAGCATTTAAAGTTGATTTTATATTGCTAAAAAGCTTTAGATTGGAATTTGAATTTCTTTCTAATGTCTATGGAAAAAACTCCAGTAAATTGAAAATATTCATGTTTATTTTATTAAACTTTTAAAATTTCCTTTCTATATGAGAGTAATGTTTGTCAAATGAAATGTTGGCTTTAAACCTGATCAAATAATAAATATAACACGTCGTTTCAAAATTTTCCATAATTTATGCTTGTGTCACTTAGTTGAATTAATTTTCTTTAAATTAACTATTAAAATTTAAAAACAATATTTTTTTTTGTATTTTCTATTAAAACAATAATAATTTTAAAAATATAATGATAAAATTTTGTACTGTTTTTTTTTTTTAATTTATATAACAACTGCAACAAAAATGAAATTGTTTTTTTTTATTATTATTATTTTTTAAAAATAGTATTAAGCTTTATTTATATAAATTAAACAAAAAAATAATAATAATAATTTTAGCGTAATAAGTTTTAGTTTTAAACAGCAGAAAATAAAAAAAATATATATAATTTCAAACAAAACAAAAAGCCAAGCATTTGTTATTTCAAAAAATATTTAAAACCAAGTAAAAAAAAAACATAAATTATTACTAAAATTAGAATTATTAAATTATGTTAAAAATTCATATTTTATATTTTATACAAACAAACAAAAAAAAAACATAAAAGAAATAAATATTAAAACTCTGTTTTTAAGTTTTTCATTAATTTTTCTTTTTATTAATTTAATAACTACGTTACACCATAAACAAAAACAATATGTTTTACATATTTTATGAAAAACAAAAAAATACCACAACAGAAATACAATTTTAACCCAAAACTAATTAGTTACTGCAACAAATAAAACAAGTTTTCAAAATAAAACAAGCAAAACTGGTTAAACTAGAACAATAAGAAGGAAAGTAAATAAATAATTTAAAAATACAAACAATAATAAAAAATAAAAATCCAAATAATATAAAAAAAACGAACACTAAAAAATAAAACAATAATTATTTTTCTTCCAAAAATCAATTTTTTTATTACTATTTTTTTTAACGAAGAAAAAAAATTGTGCTTCCAACTATAGGGTTTATATTTCTAGCAACAAACATCATGAAAATATTACTTAAATCGTAAATATTCTATAAAAATATTGAAATCTTCTATAAAAATCTCGGCCCAATTTCCTGTAATTTTATTTCTTTTCAAATTTATTTATTTATACATATTTTATAATTTGTCTCTCTCTATCTATCTATGTATTTTACTGTAAGTATTTATTTATTTATTTATATTATTTAAAATTTATATATTATTTTTTATTTAATTAAATTTAAGAGTGAGTGTGAGTGTTTTGTGGTAAGATTTTAAAAACTTCTCTTTATTAACAAATTCGCACAGACGTTACACCCAAAAAATTATACAACTTCTTTTCTTTGTGCGAATTTATATTATTTTGCAATCAATAAATATACCATACATATCAATCCATACGTTTGTGACTAATTTACATGTTATTAAACAAAAAATATTTAAATATTTCTAAATATTATTTATTTATCGGTCCCACTGAAAAAGAGAAAATTTACGTATGGTTTTTGTTAAGTTTAACGACAACGGAGGCATTTTTTAAATCATTTTCAATATTAAATCGTTAAAATTTATTAAATAATTTGATTATATATTATATATTGCACGCTGGAATGTAAGTAATATTAAAATTAACAATTAGAATAATAGTATTATTATAATACATAGTTAGTTATTTATTATTATAAAGAACATTTTCAATAAGGAGCTGCACCAGGAAGTTATGATTTAGATGAATACAAAAAGAAGCTTTTAAGACAATTTTTAGTTTAGGTATCGTAACAAATGGCTAAGAGAGCTTTGATCTTTCTGATCTTTCTTGGCTAAAAATTGACATACAGCTGTTTAAGTTTTCTGATTTAAATTTCTAGCTTAAATTCTGAAAATTCTGAAATTCTGAAAACCTGATTTAGGTAGTGCTAACTAGTTCCATAAAACACTTTATAACTGTTTAACTCTTTTTGTTGTAATTATTATGAACTTTTTAAAAATCCCCACCCATGTGACCCATGTTCCTACAAAAATAAACAGCTGCTTTAAAAGTAACTGAAACCAAATAAATAACTTTTTTACATAAACACAAACTGTTGTGTGAAGTCTGCAGTTCTACTACCTTTTCAATATTCAGATGCATATTTTGTATTTAATTTTGCGAATTTCGAAATTAAGTTCCAATCTTTGAAAATTGTTAACAATGGCAGAAATCGTGTTTATGTTTGCAAAACCATTAAAGTACATACGGACAGTTTTGCTTCCCACTGTATATATTCATAATTTCCAAATCGTATTAATTTGTGTAGATTTTTTTTCTTGTTGTAAAAGCGTTAGAGATTTTTTCTAATTTTAAAGTTCGAATATTCGAACATGAATAAAAATGTCAGAATTAAATCACTTTTATTAAATTTTCTTAAGAAAACTCATAATAATTACAAAAATTTAAATGTTGGAAAAATGTTAATGAGAAAAGGAAAGCTCATGTTATTTACGAAATTAGTTTGTATTTCCTAAAATTTAGTTCATATAAAAGCAATTTAGGCATAAAATTTTCAATAAATTTCATTCTTGAGAATATTAATATTCCAATATTCCAATTTCTTGGACTTATTTTCGAATTGTAAAGCAGATTTTAGGATCAATAGAAATACAAGTTAAAGTAAATTTGTTTTCGAATTTGATTGATTCAAAGAAAATATAGAAAGAATTTTCAAAACAAGATTTATAAAAAAAAAACTAAAGAGTCAATCTAAATATGTTAATTTTACAAATTTGATTTGAAAAGTTTCAACATTATTGTCACTTTATAAACTTAGTATTAATAGAAAATTATTATATTATTTTTAGTCCGTCGAAAGTGGTTTAAAAAAATCTAATATACTAACTAATATGCGAATCAATTGTTAAAATTAATTTCTTAAGACTTAAAAATAAATGTTTTTTATACAGATAGGTGTACATACATAATATGTATTTAAAAACTTTATAAATAGCTTTGAAATTTTATTAGAATTTGTTTGTTATCAATTAAATTTCAATGATCACACAATTTTATCATATGATCTTTTAAAATAGAGAGTAGATGGATAATGTGTACGGATGAGGTAGTTAGTAATTTGTAATAAACAATAATTTTTATATTTATGCTATTTTTACACTATCACACACAGTTCTAATCTGAATAACGTTGTATGTATTTGTTCATAAAATGAACCAACAAAACTTCTCACATAAATAATGAATGAATGATTGATCATCTATATATTAAGTTTTATTAAAACAATAAAAATTACTTCAAACATAATTTTAACATTCAGCTCAGGCAAGAAACTCATACAGTAGAGAGAGATTTATGATATGAGCACTTCGTCCTGGTATAAATAAAATCAGTAAAACTGAAGTGATTTTAAAGTTAAGTTAAAAAAAAATCTATACAAAATTTGTAATCTTTAAGTTCTAATAACAATTTTCTACGGTGTTCTACTACTCATAAGTAATTATTAGTTACGTAAAAGTTGAAATTAAAAAGAATTTGCAAAAAAGGAAATCAATCGCTTTATTTAATAAAAACGTAATTAATTTTTTATCTTTATTTAAAATGTTATTTTTAGAATTATTTTTCTTAAAATATTTAGTTAAAAACGCTTTATCAGAGACAGCTAACTGTAACTTTTTTTTTCGATTTTCTTGTTTTTATGTAATTTTTTTTATTAGTTAGTGTATTTATTTTTTCTCTTATTACTTTTTATTTTCTATTTTAGTTTAATATTTTATGATGATTCTTTTATTTACTTTTAAGTTAATTTATATTCTCACACTATCATTTTATTTCAACACTTTTTTCTCTATAAAATGAAATAAAACAAAATTTTTTCATACATATATACTATTTTTATACGCTATAAAACAATTCCAAAAAAAAAAATACACTTTTTTCACTCTGTTTGTTCTTCTTGGGCTTATTTTCGCCCCATTATGTGGTGTGTGTTCTCTTTCTTTTCATTGGTTACAGTATCCCGAGGACGTCTGTCGAGAACTCCCTATAGAAGATCATCGTTTTCAAGAACCTCATCGCTATCGGACTCACCGCCACCACATGCAGCAGCAGCTTATGGACTACACTTGGATGCGGCTATAAAAAGTGATTACCTATTGGAGAATATAATGAGAGGCACAAATGGCGGTCATCACCAGGGCGATAGTCATCATCAGAGTCTAAATCAATTACATACGATTGGCTCTACCACGGGTAGTATGGGAGGCTCAGCACACAATTTACATCATCAAATGTCGTATCACAATATGTTTACACCGTCCCGTGATCCCGGCACAATGTGGCGTTGCCGTTCTTGCGGCAAAGAGGTAACAAATCGTTGGCACCACTTCCACTCGCACACGGCCCAACGTTCTAACTGCCCCTATTGTCCAGCCACCTACAGCCGCATTGATACATTGCGTTCACACTTAAGAGTAAAACACTCAGATCGTCTTATTAAACTGGGTTCCACAATATAAACTGGGGAAAATGTGTGTGTAAACAATTTCTATGGCTATAAATTATAAATTATTTTACATAAAAAACAATAAATAAAACACTAAAAATATACATAATAATTATTATAAAAATACAAAAATATAAAGTACATATAAAACAAGAACTACAAAATATATCAAACAAATAATTTGTTGCTTTAAAACATAAACAGAATGATAAACACTCAATATCTATCTATCAAGCAAAAACTAACTATAAAACAACATAAACACTTTTATGAAAAATAAGAAAACAAGAAATAAATAACAAACAACAAAACAAAATTCATAAATGTATAAAAATAAACAATTTTTACTTAAAAATTTTTATCGGTGTAAATTACACGTTACAAACAAAAGTTATACAACCAACAATACAAGCACAAACCTGCTAACATTTTTCTACTACTTATGTACTTCTTTAATCAATCTATCAACCGAGTGTAAACAGAAAACTAAACACTGTTTGTTAGAAAAACCTAACTAATATATCACTCTGTCTGTATGTACCACACTTGATAAACATTAAAAATTTCTTTAATTTTATTAATTATTTTTAGTAACACATCCAACCAACAATAAATAATTTTGTAAACAAACGTGTAAACAAATTTCGTTATTTAAATGTTGTTAATGTAAAAAATATTATTACCTTATACTATATACAATTTTTAATGTAAAACTTTTCCTATAATTTTTAAGTTTTGTTTTTTTTTTTAATATTTGCACTGAGAAAAAACATACTACCAAAAGAAACCTAATGTGCATTTATGTTTAGTAATTGTTTTTTTATTCTTATAAATAATTAATTATACGAAACTAAACTACTTTAAATCAATAGATTTTTTTATATAAAACAATAGTATAAAATCTTTAAAAAAATAATAACAATATACCAAAAAAAAAAAAAAAACAGATACTTTCTGAACTGTCAGGAGAAGAATTTTTCGAAAACCAACTTTATTTTTTAATAATTTGATATAAATTTTTATTAGAGACATTAAAAACTGAATGTAGTTACATACATAGTTATATGAACATTTTGTTACAAAGTTTGTTTTGTAGAAAATATGCTTCTCTTTAATGCAAAAAACGCTGTTTCTTTCCTCTCAAATGAATGTTTTAATGTAATTCGCTTACAAAACCCAGAAAAGTTAATTCAATGAACAGAGGAGTTATTGTATATTTCGATTCGAAATATAATGCAAAAGTATACAAATTCAAACGATTTTCTTTTCGAAACGAGTTACAAAATGGATGTTTGAAATGTGACCTTTAGCTTAAACGTCATGTTAATAAAGTATTAGTCAGGTCACCAATCAGAGGATTAGTTTTCTTTTCTAGTTTCCTTTTCTATAGGGGCAAAAGGTTATATTCATATGTAGTTTCAGAGATACAATTCTTCCCCGGCGTTTATTTAAAATCACATTTGTTAAGATTTTCTCTTAAATATAAACATGCAATAAAATAAAGAATAAACGAATAAACAGTAATTAATATATACATATGTACATACATACGTTTTTAAAGCAGAAGCTTGCAAATCGAAGCCGAAACCAATTTTCCCATTGAAATTCTTTCGATTCAACTTTTTACTTTTTACAGTTTTTAAATTCGTCTCATTCGCATTAACTTTTACGAAAAATACACTGTACAAAATTTACGTTAACAAGTCAACTAACAACAATAAATTGTTTCTCCGAAAAGTTCTTCTTGACAGCTTAGGATTTCAACAAACAAAAAAACATAGTAATAAATATAAAACTTAACACATTCTAACAGCAACATCCAAAGTAAAATTTCACCAGAAAAAAAAACTAAAAAATAAACAATTAAATATAAAAGAAAAGAACTACATACCAAATTAAATTAAAATTAAAAAATCCATGTAAAAAGAATAACAAAAACACATTTTTCAATGTAAAAGCTTGATTAGCGTACCCCCAACCCAAGTCCCCAAAATACGTGTAATTTTCTGAATGCTTTTTTCTAACTGCAGTTATTTTTACACAAATTAAATATATAAAAAATATAAATAAAATAACTACTGATAAACACGCAACCAACAAAAAAAAACTAAAACTAATTGGAAGGTTTCACTGCTAATGAAGAAAATCGAGAAAAAAACAAAACAAATTTATCAAAGAAAAAACAAAAAAGATGTTTAAAAATTTATAACAAATATAATGTGTACGGTTTCTTGTAATAATTAAATTAAATTATTTATCATTAAACAAAACTACAAACAAATTACATAATTAATTGGTAAATTACAAAAAATCTAAAGGAAAATTATATGCAACAAAAAATTAAATTTAAAACCTACTATACTTATTATATTAAATAAAATTACAAACAAATTCTAACTAACTACTAAAAAAAATCTACTAAATAATTAGCTAGAAAAAAAATAAAAGCAAAGTTTCCATAGTAATGGTCATAATTTTAATAAATAGATGAATTATATCAATGGTTAATTAATTAAAAAGTTTCTAAAACTGTTGAAATTAAGGTTAAAAAGGCCAGCAAATTTTCATTAATTTTGTTAATTATTTTTTATAAAGAGAAAAATATTTAAAAAATCTGTTAAGATTTTAACAAATGTGTAAATAACAACAATTTCACAATTAAATATAAATAGAGAGCCCTTATGTTTTTATAAAAATCACCAATAATTGTAATTTCAAAATATTCCTGACAAATTCCGAAATTTTTATTCTGTAAACAAATTTTTGAGTATTTTTAATTAATGCCATATTTTGATTAATTTTACTTGTTTACTTTATTTTTACTATTATTCAGTCTTTTTCTTATGTATGTTATCTCTTAAAAATGGTGGTAAACAATAAATGTAAACAGAACAAGTAACAGTGTAATAATAAAATTTCTGTGCTTCATTCTCTCTCTCTCTTGATTTTTTTATGTTGGCATCATCTTCAAAATAAATATGGCGTCAAATATAAATGTAAATAAACATAAACGAGAAGTGTTGCTTCGTTTGTTTGTTTGCATGTTATATTTCGTTTAGTTTTTGGCGAGAAATAAAATATTTAATTTGTGTGATTAAAGAATATTGGAATTTAGAATTTAGAAAGACAGATTTTTTAACATACCCAAACTCTTTATAAAAAGTAAAATAAAAAAAAACTTTTTCAATACTAAATTGAAACTTCAATAATTGCAAAATACATTTTAGAGTGATCTCTTAAAAACTATAAGCAAAATGTCTTATCTGTATATAGAAGCATGTTTTAAATTTTCAATTAATTTAACAATATATCTATTTATTGTCTGCTAGTGAACTTTGTTTTTATTTTTTAAACCATAAACAAAACATAATAAATGAACATTTAACATAATAACAGAAATTTTTTAAAATAGCTTTTAAAACAAACAATTTAATCATAAGAATAAAGGTTTCTTTGTTACCTCTTTTGATTCTTAGAATTATTTTTAATTTTTTAAACACAATGATGATGATAATACTTATTATTATTAATTATTTTTTTGTTAAGTTTTAGTTACTGTTTTATAAAATATTTAGTTTATAAACATACATTTTTATTTTTTATATAATATTGTTTATTGAACAAACAATTTACTAAATACTAAAAAAGAAACTATTTTTAAGTTTTATTAATTAAATAATTATTTTACTATTATTATGTTTTGTTAAGTTTTGTTTTTATTAAAAAAAATAATTAATGAAAAACATTATTATACATACAATTTTTTTTTAATTATTAAACTACAAACAAATATCAATATACCTCAAACGCATTTCAGTTTTAATGTTTTACTATTAATTTAATTAATTACAGTTTAATGAAAAATAAAATTATATAAAAATAGTTTTAGTTAAAAAAAAAATACAAAAAAATGTAAATTTTTGTTTAGTCTTTAATTAATTTTATATTTAATTGTTTCTCTTCTATATATTTACTTTTAAAACTAAAATCGAAATGGAAATGATATATCATTATTAGTACGGGTTCTTGTAAGTTTTTGAACTCTCTATGTGACCCTAACTAAATGTTATATTTACAATTTTGAATTACCGCCACCACCTCTTTTCAACACAAAAAAATCGCGTTAAATTTTACTTTATATAATAAGTCTGGTTTTTAAAATTGTTTTTGTTGTTATTGTGTCCATAGAAATTCTCTTAAAAACAGGAATATTTTAAACAATTTTATCTTAAAACTTTATTCAAAAATGAAAAGCAAATTGGCATTAAAAAACATAATTAAGATTCTTTATAAAAAATCATGCAAGATAAAACAAACTGAGCTGTAGATAGATAGTTTAATGGGAATTATAAATATTAATTAAAAAAATGCACTAATAATAAAATTTTTCAAGAATGAATAATGTTTTAATTAATTGTCATTCTTAATAAAAAAAATATGTCAATAAAACCGTTGCAAAACGTGCCATTTAATAAATAAAGCTCTTTAAAATTCTTAAAAAAGTAATAAACAATTCGATTTAAATATTATTTAAATTTACTTATTTTTTTAAACACCTTAATTTAAAAGTGTTTAATTTAAGCATTTATTTACAGCTCTGTCTTTTTAACATACAACAGTTAGTAACTTATTTATTTCTTATAAAAACAGCATATTAAATACATATATTAAAACTATTTATTCTATTCATACAAAGGGGGAGCCTTTAGTTCTGTTCATGTTAATAAAACACATCTCACAAAAATATGTACATAATTTAAAATTATAAATAAATCAGAATAATTTTTTTCTTTCTAAGCCAGCAACAAACACTAATTTCTATGATTACCGTTGTTATTGCAGAGCATTGTTAGCAACACTATTTGTTGTTAGCAAAACTCCTTCTCTATCTCTCTTTATAAACGATGTTACCCCCCGCTAAAAATAATTTCATGTATTTATTACTTTTACTTAATTCAGGTTTTAAATTTAAGTTTTAGAAAAATGTTTTTAACAAAACGATTCCTTTGACTGCCTTTTTAACAAACAATGCATTTTTTCAAGACTTTTTTATTTAAAAACAAAAACCCCCTGTATGTATGTTTCTCTTTTTATTTAATTTAAAACTTTACTGCCATTTTGCTTTAAATTTATTTTAACTCAATAAAAACATTTTTTTACCTAAAAACTTATTGTGTTTCGGCGTTATAAATTTATAAAAGAATGTTTTAAAGTTGAAAGAATAAAAAAACTACACTCGCTGTTTGTAATGTTTCCTATTTTTTTGTTTTATTTTAAATAAATTAATAAATAATAATATTTTTTTTTTGGAAAAAAAAGAAAACAAAAAGTTATTTTTCAACATTTTTTGTGATATTCAAAATTTCATTTTCAACTAACCAACCAACAACCATATTTTTCAAAAAGTATTTGTGATATTTTCGGCAAATTTTTAAGTTACAAATCTAAAAAAATATATAAATTACATATATTTTTATTATTTATTAAAAAAAATTAATTGTTATATTGTCAAAATTGTTATGTTTCGGCTTAGTTTTTTTATATATAAATATACATATATATAGTATATATGTATATACATACATATATAATAAACAAAACAATCACACAAAATGTAAAAAAAAATAATTATTTTTGTTATTAAAAAAATCATTCAAACGCTCAAAAAAGTTTATAAATTTAATTATTATTAATTATTTTTTTAATTATTATTAGTTTGTATATATTATTTTAATTTTAAAGAATGAATTTAAATGTAAAATTTGTAGTTATTAAAAACGATGAAAAATAAAATTGAAACAATTTATGTACCAAAAACCAATAAAAAAATATAATAAAAAATATGATTTAAAAAATAAAATAAAAAAACACTTTACTATTATTTATTTTTTGGTGCCTTTTTTAGTTTTGCAAAACTAATTAATTACTTCTTTCTTATGCAGATTTTTTTTAGCTTTACATATTAATTAATAAATAAAAAGAAAATACTATAAATAAAATAATAATATATTTTTTATATATGGCCAGCAATGATTAAAGAATTTTTAAAACTAATTAATTAATTTTTGTAAGTGATAGATAAATCGTAAATGACTTAACACACAACAAACATTTATTGTGATTGTATTATAAGAATGAGGTACTGTACTGCTCCGTAGAAGGAAAACTAAAAACTAAAAGCACAAACAAAACGTATGAAATGAATTCATTAAGAATTTCCTGCTGCATAATAGCCAGGAAAATTACAAAATAAACAAACTCCATGGTGGTCACTGCTCTCTCCGAGAAAAATAATATTTTTTTTACTAAACATTAAGATTTAAAAAATTCCTCCTGCCTCCTCCATTTTTATATGAAAAATTAACAAAAAAAAAAGAAAACAGTTTTAAGGCGTTTAAATTTAGGGTTTTTTCCTTTACTTAATTAAAACTTGGTTTCCACTTGAATAAATTTAAACATTTTAACCTTTTTTATATTAAAAATAAAAAAAAACTATTAATTTAGCAAATAAAAATATATAATAGCAAGAATTGAAAAACTCAACTTAAATTTATTGCATAATTTTATTTAAAAGTTAGTTTTTATGTGTAAATTAAACTATTTTTACATATGTAGCTTTTAAATAAATAACATATAAACAAACTGTGTAAATTAAAAAACAATAAATAATATACAAATAATACACTTACCCCTCTTTTAATTTATTATAATATTTTTTAAATAAATACAGTATAATATTATAATATAACTACTAACTAACTAAACGTATTATTAACGTAAAAGATTTTTTTTAAATTTTATTCTTAAACTACAAACAAACAAACAACATTTTACAAAGAAAAAAGTCTTAAATAATAAAAAAAAAAAACTATAAAATATAATAAAATTAAAAAATATACTTTATGCAGCTCTATGTAGTTTATTATTATTATATAATTTTAAAAGTCGTAAAAAATAATACAAAAGAAAAAAGAAACAAACCAGAAAGAAATATAATAAAAATGAAAATAAATATAATAATTAAAATATCTCTTCTATTTAAAATTGTTTTTTTTTATATATATGTATATATTATTTAAAAGTTTCATTTTCCTAAAAGACCCTTTTACAAGTTGGAAGCACAATTTAACTTAAAAAAACAGATTTATCTATTACGGTTTCGATAAATTTTATTTAAACAATTTCAGATTTATTTAAATTAAGATTAAAAGGAGACGCAGCGACTTTCATGTAAAAAGTGAGTATATTAAAAAGATTCGTAACTTTTGTTTAAAAGAGAAGTAAGTATCATAAAATAAACATTGATTGAAAAGACAAATAAATCTAAACCAAATAAGTATAATAACTATAATTAAACAGTAAGTAATTGAAATTAAATAAATATATAATAACAAATTCCTAAACAAGGCAAAAATATTTTTAATAACAGACAGACAGACATACGTAATTCTGTTTTTACTTACAATTAGTTGATGCAGAAAGTGAGCAGGGTTGTCAGATTTTTTTTCACCTAGGTCGCCGAAACAGTTGCCAGAAATCGCAAAAAAAAAATCGTAAAAAATGTCGCCAGAGTCAAGTTTTAAAAATTTACATTTCATGAAGATTATAAATAAAATTTCTTTTTAGTTTTTGTCAGTTATTAACATATAATAAACATAAAATCGAGATCAATATAGATACATATGTATGTACTTTTAATTACACACATACACACACACACATATTTATAAGATCGTAAACCTCTTTTTCATCTGTACTTCATCTGTATCATTTTCATCATTGTACATTATATAAGCCTGAAATCTTTTCAATATACATATTTTGTGTAGGTACAAATGAGTTGCAATAAATTTGATTAACATTCATATAGTTAATAATTCTAAGTAAGGCAGCCAAGAGTTCATTGCGCAAACGAGTTTTAGTACAATTCATAATTGAAAACACCCTTACCACGCTAGCTAGCGTTACTAGTCGGAATGATCAACATGTTAGGGCGGAAAAAGCAATCTTCTTAAAATGAAATGTTCCCACTGCATCGCTATAATTGTAAAATTTAGGCCAGAAGTCTAGTAAGTTTGTTGACATTTCTACTTTTAAATAATCTTTCCAATTAATATAAGCCAATTTCTACCACTGAAGTTCATACTCGCCTAAACACACTTTTGGAACTTGAAAAAGTTTTAAATTATTTTGTAGCAATGAAAACTTAGCCTGTGTCAAAGGATTTCTACCTTTTAATATTGAAAATGCTCCATATACTTTAAAGGGTCTCATGTTTTCCGGCAATCGACTCAACATTTCTTTTAAATGTATTTTGAGATATAAAAAACAGTTTTGTTTTAAAATGTTTCTTGGTCCATTTCCACATTTATTTTCTCTAATTCAGTTTCAAACTCAGATCCACAATCAATTGCATCTAATAAAAGAAAAGAACCGGTTAAATCGATAGATGATTTTAAATCAGCAGATAAACAGTCAATGTTACTTCTGTGTCACCAGGGATGGAATTTTATTTCACTCTTCCTGTGAAGCTATTATCAGTCATATTCCTTATTTCTCTCTGGACAAGTTTTCAATGTGAATAATATCGGGTGATTGCGGGGAAGTTACCATCAATTTTGGCGTGCTATACAATAGCCATAACTTAGTATTATAAGTCGCGTGTTAGCGATCGTTGACTTGTGTAAATATGAAGTTTTCCGAATTTGCCCATTTTTCACGCTGGAATGGAGATGAATTTTTAAAATATCAATATACCATGCCATAGATTTTATATGTAAATTTCCAACTCCATTAGCGCTCATACATCCCCATACTAGAACTGAGCCACCCCCATATTTAAAAGTTGGACACAAATTTTTTTTAAACTCCTTATTTGGTTTTCTCCACCGTTATAAAATTATGTTTCATGACATCTGTATATGTGAATTTGTATTTTTTTGATTTGGATAAAAAAATTTTAAGAGATTGTATGGTCGTTAAAGTAATTTTCAGAAATGGGAGCTATAAATAATTATGGACCGATCAGCATACAATTTTGTTGAATAAATATAATTCGGATGTCAACATTTTTAAGAGCGTTATGGCTTGTTTGTATGCATATCTGATGTATGTATATATCAAGTATAAGAAGGGTCCCAGGATACTTACTTGAGGTATTCCAGCTTCAATAGGTTGTGTGGAGCTTAAAAAATGCAATGGCTGATATACACAACTGCTATGCCAACAAACAATCGTATTTACACATCTACATTTGCTTATGATACTGCTATTCTAAGCATTCATTAAATCCTCAAGAAGCATCTCGCTACATGCAATATCATATATCTGAATTAGAAAACTGGATAAACCAATGGAAGATAAAAGTTAATGAGCAGAAATGCACAACATAACTTTTACATTGCGTAGAGAATCATGATCTCCTGATATCAATAATCAAGTTAAATACCTCGGTATACACCTCGATCGTCGTCTTACATGGAAATCCCATAAAGATGCAAAATTGACTTAAATGAAGTTGAAATTGATCCAAATTAATTGACTCATTGGCATAAACTCTCATTGGCTAAGTTTAGATTGCAAACTCTTGCTTTACAACTCAATCATAAAACCTATATGGTGTTATGGAATACAGCTATGGGGATACACGCAAAAATACAAGTGTACTCAGTTGAGTTGAGTACATTGACTTCTAATGGGTTCAACGCGTTAAAGTCTCTATGGCAGTATCATTCGAATTTCGTTCAATCGTCCCACGATAAAACAGCGAAATCAAGCATGCATGCACAGAATTAAGTGAGGAATCTGGCTGGCTGGTTTGACACTTTCGTAAAACGCGATTCATCCGACACAAAAAAGAATTTTTTATTTATTTTATTTATTTATTTATTTTTATTTATTAGTTTGTTGTTCTATACAAAAGACTTAGAAGTCTTATATTCCAGTACAGAACTGATGATTTGTTAAACACATTATAAAAAATATTGCCTTATTTAACTTAATTTAATTTTCACAAAATAAATCATATAGACCAAAAATTGAGAGAATATAAATATATAACTAAAAATGAATATTACAATATAACATAAAAATACAATAATAATAACTGAACATTACATTTGTACATTCAATCACATTACATTTAAAAGATTTGGTTTTTAATTTGAAAATAATTTAATAATGTTTCTTTTAAATTTAAACACGTTGCTGATGGTTTGAGAACTGTGGGGGAGTGAGTTCCAGAGAGGTATTGCATATGTAAAGAATTGCCATTTAGAGATACGGCTACGGGATTTAAATACAATTAATCTTTTTCCTCTGTTTGATCTGCAAAATAGTAGCCGTTCATAAAGGTGGTTAGGTTGTCGCGTATATATTATTTTATGAAGGAAAATCAGTACTCGTGTTTTAAGTAAGTTATCAAAACTAATTCCATATAATTTATGCGAAAATGCTGAGATGTGGTCGTATATTTTTAATCCGTACACATAGCGAACAATATTATTAAATGTTATGTTGAGTTTTCTTATACTTCGTGAGTCACTACTGGCAAAAAGCTCACAACCATACAGAAGTATTGGCGTTAGGTATATTTTAGCAAGCATAATACGAATATTTAGCGGAGTACAGTGTTGAGTGTGCCAAAGAGACCGGAGCATGGAAAATGTGCGCCCACAAACGTAATTAATATGATCTGACCACGTCAGAGTGTGGTTGAACATAATACCAAGATTCTTAGCATTGTTTACAATTTCAATTGCTTGATTGTTTACAGTTATATTAACATTAGATGTTAAATAGTTGGTTTTTAAGTTTTTTCCGATAATTATACATTTAGATTTCTTAGGATTAATACTCAGTCCATTTGCTGTTGCCCACAAATATTTATCATCGAGTTCATGTTTACGATTTATGTATATAAAGTTTAACCAAATAAATTAATTAATTATTAAACTAAAAGTATTCAAATACTGTTGGAAATTACTGACAAAACAGGTTTAATATTTAGAAAATAAATAATGAAAAGAGTATAACACAACACATATTTAGAACGTTATTTCTGTTAAATTTAAATTATTTTTTGTGTAGAAAGAAGACAAAAAAATAAATAGATATAGAGAGATAAATAAAATAGATAATAAATAATAAATAAATGATAGCTCTCGGTTTCTTATTTAATAAAATCTTTTAATGAATGAATGATAATATAAAATTAATTATCTATCTCTATCTAATCAATTAATTTTATCTTTCTTTTTTTCCACACACATTTCAACAACACACACACCTCACCCACCACCACCCACACCAACCAGACAGAGCCAAGAACTTTTTTTCTTATCCATCATCATATCATCCATCACCAGGACGTATGAGTATTATTTTTAACATAAAATAAAAATACACAAAAATTCATCATACGCCCGCCGCACCACACATCAATAATAAATGCAATCAAACAAGCAAGTTCGTTGCGTAAGTCTTTTGTGTGCTAACACAACCCATATGATGAATTAAAAACTGTAGTATATTCTCATAAAGCAAAATCCATGAAGATTAACTCTGTAAATCTTTGCTTTGCGTTTACGAAAAGTTTTAAGAAACTAAATTTTATGTTGCTGCAAAACGATGCCAATTATAAATATAATAATGCATGCAATTTACAGTTGTGAAATGAAGAACATCCCTTTTTCTCCACTTTAAATATGACATCGACTATGTATATAAAACAATGCTTGCAAAAACTTTGCTGTCATTTATTAGTTAATTTTTGGACCGATTTAGTTCAATGTCTTTTTTAAAAAGATACATGACTTGATTTACAAAAAATCAGATCGACATAATAGAAAAATATATGACCCACTATTTAAGTATTTAAGTGATTTCCGGAAGTGGACTTTATATGGGGGCTATGGTCAAATATGGACCAATCATCATGAAATTTAGTACGACAATTTAGATATTTATACAGATTATAATAAGGACTGATAATAAAAAATATTTTGTTGTTATCCCACATCCCTTCTCAATATTAAATTTTGGTAGTGAGGTTTCTAAACGTCAATAAAGGTAACGATTTGGTAAGAAAATTGGCTAACTGTTGCTTTGAAGTACAATATTTTTATATCTATAATTCCATTTTCTTTCAAATTTTTGATATGATGGTATTTAAGATCTATGTGCTTCGTTCTAGCACTGAACTTTGATGATGTTATTATTTTGATACAACTTTGATTGTCATCATACATTGGAACTGTTCATATCGTCAATTAATTGTAACAGACCACATAAGCTCTTAACCAGCATAAGATGAAGCAATGCTTCGATTGATGATAAAGCGATAGTTTTTATTGCTTATTGTTGTTTGAATGTAGCTAACGATTTTCTTTGCAGCTTCCCAGTCACATTTGCGGGGTGATTCTACTCTCCTACATAAAATAGAAATAGCTGCTGCTTTATCCGGTCTTGTTGTAATAGAAATATGTAATAACGGAACGGATCTGTATTTTTCATTATTTGGTATTATATTTTTTCTTCTTTATAAATTTTCAAATTTGCTTAATTATACCCTACACCACCATAGTGGGGAGGGTATATTGGATTTATGCTGATGTTTGTAACGTCCAGAAATATTGGTCCAACACCCACCTTAAAGTATACCGATCGACTCAGAATCACAATAGGTTATATCTCCCATTTCGGCCCAAGGATGGAGGGATTGAACTGGTGGAAATCGGTCCATTTTTTGACCTGGCCCCCATACAAATGTCCTCCCGAAATTGGGGTTTACTGATAATAAATGTTTGAATTATGCAAGTATCCAAACAAATTTTACGTCAAATGAGTGGTAAATGAAGCTAAATCACATCAACGAATTTTGGGCAGATCGGTCCATAATTACTCGTAGCTCCCATATAAGGCCCACTTCCGAAAATCACTTGAAAGAGAATAACTATCTCAAAAATGTTGATATCCAAATAATATTGAACGATAGTATATTTCATATGTCTAAAAATAATACGGTACAATTTTATTATGACCGTAATTGACTTTAAGATACATGTCTGAACACCATATAATAAACAACACTGAAAATATCAATATGCCTAAAACATATCAAATTTCAAAGTAAGTACAAAAAACCTTCTAAAACGGGAACTTTACCCAAAACTGCTCAATTTGATGAAATTACCAAAAATCCCCAGTACAAAGGGGTATTGATAGATATATTACTGCCTTGAAACTCCTCCAAAGTGGCTCCTAATTGGAAAGTACCGAAGATAATGGCAATAATGATAGGCCGAACTTTGAAAATCGTTTTGCTATATTGGATAATGAAATAAATGATACACCAATAACAAAATCAATTAGGACCCCACCAGTACAATATTCCAGCAGTACAATATTCCAGCAAAGTAGTCACAAGATTTAATTTCGTTAATTGACGAAAATTCGTTTTTTTCATCCCATACAAAATAGGAGGTATGTAGATGAACGTATTAATGAAACCCCAAACTTCAGGTTAATCATGAAAATGATTATCGTAAAAAAAGTTTTTATACCCTACCTACCTAAAGAGCAGTAAAGGACTTCAAATTGTTATTAAGGGTATCGAATCCTGTGTAGAAACCCAGGAAATAAAGAGCAGTTTGAAAATTAAAGGCTTTAAGATAAAGAACGTGATAAATATTTACAATCGCGAAAAAATCCCCCAGCCACTTTTTCGAGTAGAATTGGAACCTACCTGGTGATTGATGTTACACTAAAGAAAGGCGAAACACGCCCAATTTATGATCTGAGATATTTATTGCACCAAAGAATAACGGTAGAAGGAAGAAGCATACAAACGATCTGGTCCCGTCCAATGTTTAAGTTGCCACCAGTTTGGTCCACAATATGAGGGAGCCGACAATAAATATATCGCACGCTAATGAACTACAAAGCAACCAAAATGTTCAGAACCCGGTATCAAATAACAATGTCAACATGGAGCCAAACAATCAAACCCCATCTGAATAAACTTGAGTAACTAGGGATTAGCTACTTTTAAATAAAGTGATATTAATAAAAGTGTAACTGGAAGTTATCTACTTTTATTGTATAGGATTTTATTTATAGGCTTAGTTGGGGAAATAACTAATCTATTGAAACATTAATAAATTGAAAAGAATAAAGGGTAATTTAAAGTTAGCCGCTTTTATTCTTATTCAAATAGAATTAGTATGGGAACTAGCTACTTTTCTATTGTATTTTATTTGGAGGAATTTAATTAGAGGTTTTAAGAGGGTATTGTGTGAGGTACACAATGGGATTAAGGTTTTATAACCGGGATGGTTATGTGGGAAAATTATGTGGATATCTGCTGGTATTATAAGGGGATTTTCTTTCTATTTATGTGACTTACATTTATTAATTTCAAATATGTGTGCTGGGATGGGAGCAATTGAGGTCCCGCCTTATCGTTTGCTGGTTACTAATGAACTGTACTTTTTAAGGTATTTAAAATCGCTCGGGACCTCAAAGGGTCATTATTTAAAGCTACAAATATGCATTAAGGTACAATTTCAATTTGTGGATTATAAATTCAATCACAATAATGTGAACAGTTTAAATTCCTATTTTTTATTACTAATTTTTAATTATTTCTTCTTTTTTTGTACAACAAACAAACACACACAAAACAACAAAAAAAACCAACCACCCACCACCAGCGGTGAGGGAAGGTACATTTTTTTATCATCCATCATCCATCAACAAATGGTACGTACAAACACACACACGTATGAGACTTTTAAATGAAAAAATCACGTACAAAATTCATCATACGCCACCAACACCCTCATGCAAAAAGTTCGGCTCCGAAGTCTTTTATGTGAACAAATTATCCAATGAGTATGCTACACTTTTTATACACAGGAAATGCAGTTTTGAATTTCGTTGATAACGCGGTTTTCGTGATGCATTTTATATAAATTATATATTATAGTTTTTTCTAATTTTGTTCATAACAATTGTTGACTTGTTTTAATAGATTACATTTAATATAAAAAATTTCCGTGTTCATTTTTTATTTCTCCAAAAGTATTTTTTGGAGTAAAAAAGTAAAAATTTTTTTGAGAAAAAAATGTTTTTTATCAAGCACATTATGCTAAATTGTGGTGAATAAAAACCCACCACACATTTTTTGGTTGTGAATAAAATCGTTTTGAGTATAGGAAGTGTGGTGAATAAAATTTTATTCACCACACTTTTGTGTGTGCGCGGTATTACCAGTTCCTGCATTACCATAAACTGTATTAACTACAAAATTTGAGCAGCGAACGCCCTCTAACAATGTGTAGAGTAAATGCTAAATACAACACTGTCTGTAGAGTTGCATAAATGACGCCATTTTTCAACAACTGTAGACATTTTGACAGTCAAAAAACCAACAAAAAAGCGAACAAACGAAGAAAGCAACAAAAAAACCAATTGGAAAAAAGTAGAGTTGTGAGCAAAAATTCATTGTTAAACAATATTAAAAAAGTAGGCAAAACCTGTTTTTAATGTGCAAAAAGTGTGTTAAAAATACAAAAAACATGTAAATCAATCAAACGACGGACGACGCTCTTAAAATTAAATAATGAAAAGTTAATAAATAACTAACTTTATTCATTTAAAAGCGAAAGAAAAAATTTGCAGGAAAAAATTTGTGTGTTTGCTTGCTTGCTCATTTTATACAAGGTGTCTCGCGGGGGCTGTTTGCATTCATTATCCATCCCGTATTAGCATTTTTCCATTGGCTAGATTCGGTAATAAAAAAATTTAAAAGTAAAATTATAAAAAACAAATAAATAAATAATGTATTAGAGTTTTTTATTGACAATTTGTATCAAGAAACGAGAAAAAACTAAGAAAAGTTGATTGTTTTTAATAAGTAGTTTATTTTGTGTGTTAAAATTTTTAGCGCGTAAAACGCTGTGCATTAAAACATTATTTTTTCTTCGTTGCAGACTTGATCAAAGAAAATTTGTAAGTATACACATTGAGCATAAATGATGATGTATATGCATATGTATATGTAAATATGAATGAAGAAGAAGATGAAGAAAAAAGCTGAAGAAAGAAGTGATATGAGTGAGAGATGTGTTTGGATTTATTGTGTGTTTGTGACACATAGCACAAAGTATACTTTGTGACAATAGTGTAGAAGATATAGAATCTATATTATAGATATTTATTTATTATCCTTTTGGCTTTTTTGCGCTTAATTTTATTATGCACCCAGTACCTATGTGTTTTTATTTTTGTTGTCATTTTTTATCTTTCCGTTGTTTTTGCATTCTCTCTATCTTTCCCTTCCCACATTCGTTCATACGCACGCACTTTTTTTGATGTTATTTACTATTTTTTATTACAATAAATATTTTGTAATTTAAAATTGTTACATATCGCTCATTTAGATAATAAAAACTCAAAACGTACATTTAAAACCTATGACGTCCTTCCTACCTATCTGTCTAGCTAAACAATAACATATGTATAATAATCAATTTCCAAGAGAAAAATCTCTTAACCCTGGCCGGACCTTTTTCAATTTGAAATGTTATTATAATATATTTAACACTTATGCTTGGTTTTCACTATGTCAGTTAGAGGCTTGAACCAGTGTTGTCAGATAATTTTTTTTCTTCCCCCCAAAAATATTTAGAAACCCACTAGATTCTACACTTTTTTTTAAAAAACCCCCTAAAGTTTCATCATTCATATATCTATTAAATTTGAATTGGGGTATGTACTATTATTCTTTTATAATATACTCTACTAATTTAAAAAAAAAAACATTTGAATTATTCTTCGCTTACATTTTAGGTTTCTCCAAAAATTTCAAGAATTGCAGTCTTCTTCACGAGCTGTGTAAATATCATTTCATTGAAAAGTTTGAGCGTTTCAGGTGTTGGAATTAAATCTTGACATTTATTGTTTAACTTGACTCTTAAAATACTTTCAACTGTTGAAATATTCATTCTGTTTCGCAGCTTATTTTTTACCACATTAAGCATAGAGAAAGCTCTTTCTACTGATGCATTGAAATAAGGTAGTAGTAATAAAGATAATCCTAGTTTACTAATTCTGCAAAATTTTGGGTTACTGTCATCCCTCTTTTGTCCAACTTTTTCTAAATACGTCGTATTACTCCACGCTATAAAGTGCAAGTTGTTCCACTCACTAAGAGTTGCATCGATATCTTCACAAATGTTTTTGAAATGGAAGTGGTTTTTTTATTTGGAAACATGTTGCCAAAGTAAAAGTTTTGCAATTTTCGTTAATGAGCATAATGTCTTCTATTTGCATCGAGAAATGTTTTATTGTTTGTAGTTGCCAGATTACTTTCTAAATCGTCATTTCGTTACAATATCGTCGACATGCTCGAATTCGAAAATCCCCTAAATAAAAATTTCTTACCCCCCAAATTTCCCCCTAAATAGAAAAAAAACCTCTAAATCTAGGGGGAAACCCCCCTAATCTGACAACACTGGCTTGAACTTTCAGTTACCCTTCTGCAATTTATTTCGCTATAAATACCTATCCTAGAAAGGATATAGAATCGATATCGAATATTTTAGAACCTTTTTTTTAAATTGACTACTCTAAAACGTGAACGTAGGCTAAAGGCTCTAAAACGTAAACTTTTTATCGAAGGCTGAAATTTTATTTCGTAAGCTTATTTTGGGATTCCCTGCAGAAGGCTTTCTTAGTTTGTTTGTTGTAAACAACTTTTGTTGCAGGATAAGTAGCTTCTACTAATAAGTAGCTAAAACTAAAATTTATAATTATCGTAGTTTAAATTCAACTAACTTCTATTTTGATGAAATTTTATGAATTATTTGTCCAGTTATATAGGTAATTTTATTTATTTCTATAAGTTTAAGTTAATTCTGGAAAAAAACAATCATACTAACTTGCACCACCTGTGTTTCATTTTTGTGTTGATGATAATACCTTTATGAATACTTATTCATAATATGTTTAAAAATTATAATACATTATATTATAATACATACGTTACACTACTAAAACAGTAAAGTGCGCTATTTTCCTGTTCATAACTGTACATATAAATCACCATACAAAATTTCACCGTAGCCCCCATATAAATCGCACAAAAATATCACTATCAAGTTGAAACAAGACATTCACATACTTATACATACATATAATTCACCGCACAAAATTTCATGATAATCGGTATTATGTATGTATATGTACATATAAATCAGAGGTAGGCAAAGCATAAAATGAGGTTGTGTGTGTGAGCTAACTACCCAGCAAACATAAACATAATTATATAAATTATACAAAACAACTTAGATAGGAAACATACACTTACAATGTATTTTCCGTAACATATAAGAAATTAACAACGAGATTGATATACAAACGGAACTTCTAATACTTCAAAAGCTCATTACATGCATGTTACCAAATGCATTATCAATTATAAAATATTTTTCGTAATTCATTATTAATTTGAAATGTTTGTTGGGAAGTATTTCTGAAAAAAATATAAAAGCATCCGCCGCATGTGCACACATGGCTGTCTCAATGACGACTGAATGAAAGAGATTAAGCGTATGTGTAAAGCGCTCTCTGCACTATTGTGCTATAGGATGCCGACCTATGATATAAATCGTCGTACCAAATTTTATGCTGATCGCTCTATATTTGACCGTAGCCCCCATATAGGTAAATCTCTCTTATAAATATCACTATCAAGTTGAAATATAACACAAAACATTAACATACATATACATATGTAAATCGCTGTTCATAATTTCATGCTGATGTTACTTTCTGATGTAAACAAAAAAAAAAAAAAAGAGAGTAGAATTTGCGAAAAGAAACAAAGAGCTCCAAGAAATTAATATTGTTAACAATGTAAAACATGGTAGCGGCAATGTTATGGTGTGGGAGTGTATGGCGGCATCTGGAGTGGGAAATCTTATCTTTATAGATGATAAAATGAACAAATACGCTTATTTAAATATTCTGAAAGAAAATTTAGCTCCAAGTGTTGCGAAGCTAGGCTTAGATGGGAAGTTCTTGCTACAACAAGATAACGAACCAAAGCATTCGTCATATCTTATGGCTTATATATCATTGCAAACTCCGCAGACGTAGATACGAATCCTATAAAGCGCGTTTGGTATTTGCTGGAGAAGAAAAAATAAAAAAAAAACATCACATAACATCAAAATAATATCAGCACTTCTGCACTTAGCGTTGGGAAAACATTACACCCGATATAACAGTTAGTAAAATAAGGCCAAAATTGGTCCAACCAAATATTAGGCTTACAAAATCAAGTCATATATTAAAACTTTTCAGAGATTACGTTGTTTTTTTTTTTTTTTTAATTTTTATTCTTAGTTTTTAAATATTGTTTGAGTTGATTTTGATTGTACAATAAAACGATCAACCTTTATACATATTAGAATTATTTTTTTAAGTTAAGGAAGAGCAAAGTTATTGAGAGATCTCCCGTGGAAACCATGGTGTGCCTAAACTTAATTGATTCACTGTATATAAGCAATTTAAAAATGAATTTTACCATAAGGGTGTAAAAAAGTGTTATCATATATAATTTTAATAAGCTATATTGTTATTTCTTCCTACAAAATATTCAATTGCGAGCATACGTGTATCACACAACTATTTTTTGCTAAAAGACAATTTTATAGGTACATAAGTATGTATAATGAAAATCAAGAATCATACGCTGGTATTACGAACTATTAAACAAATATTAATAAATTATCTTAATTTTTATTTATATAAAAATTCATATCACAATGTTAGTTTGTTATGAAGATTTTCATTCTACTTACCCAGCAGTCGGGGTAAGTTGTGAATGATTTGTGATTTGACTACTTACCAATAATCACCAGTACTTACCGGCCATACCACTGGCAATGTTAATGAGTGACGAGTTTAACATGGGGATGTCATAGGAGGTAGTCACTTGTTACCTAAGTCATTACCTCTCAGCAGTCATTTCGTTTGTGGCATAGCCGCAACTAGAATTTATGTGGGATAACGGCACATTTTTGCATTCTCTCTCTTAAGAGAGACTATAGTAACAACATGTTGTTGTACGCAACAAACACCTCAAAGCAAAGAAGAAACACAGCAAATTAGTAGTTTTTTTTTTTTTATTCTCGCAATTATGTATGTTCTTTTTTCATATAAAAGTGGAACTTTGGCATTACCAGTGGTATCTAAAGTAAGTACTCATGCTTTTCGTATACTATTTAAGTACTTACTTGCGATCACTGGTTACTGCCGCCGCTGCAGGGTATATACCATATTAACCATTCACTATTTTAGTGGTCACAAAAAAGTATTTTATATTTTACAACTAGCTTTTTGTAGCCGGCATTGCTTTGGGGTTTATTATCTTATATTTTTGACTGCTGATCATTTTACATTTAGAATTTTCGCGTATTTTGATCCTAAAAAATCACTTTCACGTGATCATTAATTTAGAAATATATAAAGTTTTTAAATCGTAGATTGTTAATCAAATTGTATGACAATTTTTAAACTTACATTTCAAATTAAAAGCCTACATGATTTCCCCCTTCTTCAAAAACGATTATTAATGCCCCTATTGCCGTTCTCAACTCAACTAAGTTTGGTCGTCTGTCAGTCAACCCGACTTTAACTCTACATTAACTCTACTACATTTAAGTTGTGAATGGCAATACCGATTTATGAAAGACGACCAAATTATTAAAAAAGTTGTGAACCGCAATAGGGGCATAAATTTAACAAACGTTTATTATGACAGATTTGCATATAAAAATTTGCTTAATAAACGTTTGTTAAATTTAATAATCGTTTTTGACTAAGGAGGTTAATTTTTCGTCTTTTGATCATAATGTTAAGATCTTAATTGCCACTGGAAATGTTGTGCTAATAAAGAAATTGATATTCAAGATTAAATTAACACGTTTTTGTATGTAAGACAACCCTTTACATAAATATGTCCAAGATCAGGAAACATTAAGGTCTTAAGGGCTTACCAGCTATTAGAAATCAGAATTTTATAAGAAACTTTGTCAATTTTTCTAATTCAGTTCAGTAATAATATAATAAAGCTTTTCTGTATGGGCAAATTGTGCCGAGAGATTTTGAGAATATGTACATTTTCCGCTGATTGGAAAACATAAACAAACATTGCTCTCTTAAAATAAAGAAATCGTGCAATGAGTGTGTTTGTTTTGCTTTCATTATAGATTATTGGAAGAAAAACTCTATCTAGTTAGTAGTATTTGGAACACGAATATGTTCAGTAATAGCGCATTTATTCAAATTTTAAGGAAAGCACATGACAACAAAAGCATAAAGAAAGAAAATATTATTTTATAGTATTTGTACAACGCTCTGCTACAAGCCGCATAAGAAATTTTATTTTTAGACTTTATAACAGATGAAAAGATACCAACAAAATTGATCATACTGAAGAAAATAAATTAAAATGAAATATTGATAATTAGGATTTGAGTTTAATATAAATAAAATATAATGGTGATTATAGTGAAACCTTAATGAAAATATGAGTTTAATAAATTAGACCATAATAATAATTACAACAAATTTAAAGAAAATTATATAATATCTAACTAAATATGGCAAAATCACAAAGAAATTCTCAACATGCAAGTAGAGCGGGTTCTTCATGTTCCTCGTCATCGCCTAGTAATTTACCACGTAAACGTTTTAAACGATGCTGTCGCAATTTTGTCACCTTTATGTGCACTCAAGTGGGTGTGGGAGCTCTAATAGTTATATATGCCATTTGTGGTGCATTTTCATTTATGCACATAGAACTTCAATATGAAGACAATACACCAACTGAGGTAGATGAATTGCGCAGCAATTGTGCTCAAGAATTATGGAATATAACGGAAAAATTCAATACATTTAACAGATCAGAGTGGCAAAGTAGCACGGATATTGCATTACAACAGTATCAAATACGTATAGCAGCAATAATTAAATCTGGTTATGATTTTCGTAAGCCCAGTGACATATGGTCATTTCCGGCGGCCTTAATGTTTTGCCTCTCCGTCATCACAATGATCGGTTATGGCAACATGGTGCCAAGAACTCCATGGGGGAAAGGTTTCACAGTGATCTATGCCACATTTGGTATACCACTGTATATATTGTATTTCCTCAATATGGGCAAAGTATTGGCTAGATCGTTCAAGTTCCTATATCGCAGCCTACATGAATGCACTCAGGATCGTGATAGCAATGTGGATCGTCGATTAGAGGCATTGGAAAATGGCAGTTTAGCCATATTGCAGCGTAAAAAGATAATAGTGCCCTCCACAGCTTGTTTGTGGGTAATTATTTTCTATATACTCACCGGCACCATAATGTTTGCCAATTGGGAAAAGTGGTCATTCCTTAATTCATTCTATTTCTGTATGACTTCTTTGTGTAAAATTGGTTTCGGTGATTTTGTACCTGGTGCTTCGCTGGTAACGCCTTCGCACATAGCAGAAGCTCGTAAAAAAGTTAAAGAGGATGCTACCATAGATCCGAATCTTGTATCGGACTTGCAGCAATCCATTACAGATCAACACTCTAAATTGGCCATTAATTTTATATATATGTTAATTGGCATGGGCCTAGTGGCCATGTGTTATAACTTAATGCGCGAGGAAGTGCGTGTTAAAGTAAAGGAAATGAAAGAGGATACAAAACTATGCTTAGAGGACACGCGTCTACGTTTTATGGGCTGCTGCAATAGTGCTGGTAATGGACAACGTGAAATATATGAAGATGATTACTATTAAAAAAAAACATACCTCATTAAATGCAGCTAAACACAAATTTTGTACATAAAAAACATTAAGAAAATCTAAATTCAAAATTCTTTTTGAATTTAAAGTTTTATTTATTTCGTGTTGTGTTTGTTTGATGTTAAAATTGAAAACTTTTAGTTTAAAAACAATTATGTTTGTTTGTGTAAATATCATTAGTTCATATAGATTATTCACCTATTTTATTTAACATTGATGATCTCGCGTTTAATGGTGGTGCTGTTTGTTTATTCATAATGGCTATATACATATACTTAAAGATCGTTTACCATGTTGTTGGTTGGTGTGTCGTCATTATTATTTCATCTTTAAAGAAATTTATCTTCGACACTTGTCATTAACACAACAAGTTCTCTGTGAAGGTATGTTGTGACTTTATTGTAGTACATGGTTTAAATTGTCATGTTTTTATAAAATACTATAGATTTTAGCTTGTGGAGATTAAATTATACATTAAAATATTTTGACAAAATTTCATGTTTAATATTTAGATCAAAAGAACATTTTAAATTTTAGTTAAGTACTTTCTGCACAATAAAATAAGAGCATACTTTAATAATAATTACTTTTAACAAATATAGACAGTAGTCAAGTTAAATAAATGAATGATGCCAAGTTTTAACCCTCTTGGTAAATATTATACATAAATGTGTTCGTTCGTCTTTCTTAGAAATATTAGGACAAGGATTCAAAAAGTTAAAAGTCGAAAGATTGCAGCTACAATACGATACAAACCCAAAATAAATGAACTAATCTAATTAGTCAATATGCAACGATATTTTGATTCTATTTAGATTTTGTATTGCAAATCAGACAAATTTGACATACTTTTAGACACATAATCAAAATAGTTATTTTTATGTTGTATTTATTACATATTTTATGTATTTTATATATTACAAGTTTATACTAAAAAATATTCATATACATATATAGAAGATGCTAAAAATATTTAAAATACAAATTAATTATGAATATAATTTAATGAAAAACTTGCACATTATATTGGTATTATTTATTCCTTAGAATTTGATTAAATTCGATTGACTTTCATTATTACTCGATTCAATGCAAAATATTGAAATACATTATATGTGTTTTATGTGTATTTAGTTTTATCCAACAAGTTCTTATGCAATTAATTTCAAGTAACTTAGTTTTTAAATAGTTAAAACTATTTGTAAACATTTAAAAATCTGTAAAATGATTATTATTTTTCTATATTCATTCAGGAATAAGTTTTCAAATAATTTTCAAAATTTATAGATTACTGTAAAATACAAACATATTATTAATAACCACGAAAGTATGGCAACAATATGTTACTAATATTTTAAAACTTCTGGCAACAATTATACTCACATTAATTACATACTTATCTGTCAAAATGACAGCTCTATATGTTTTTATTGTTTGGCTTTCTATGAACGAAACAAGTGTAGACAAATATACATGTTTTATTATTATTATTGTTAATTAAAACTACGTGATTTTTAGGCAATGTATATTTTAATAAATAATTTAAAATAAAGTCAATAAACACAATCGATATCTGAACGATTTTTACTGGTTTCAGTAACATTCTGAAAGTGACTGACCTTGCTTGGAGCACTCTGCCTGCACTGGTCAAAACTGTACAAATGATTGGAAAATTCCATGATACGGTGATGGATGAAAAAAATATGATGAAGGTAAGTTTGTGTCAATAAGTGTATGCTAATGTTGGAAAGCATTTCTAAAAAATAAAAATAACTACATAGTAAGTGTGCATCAACTTAATGTCCATTTATTCCATTAACATTAAATGTGTATAAAGCTTTGACGCTCTATATCTATACTATAGAAGGAAGGAAGTAAGACCATTAATATATCGGAGGAACTTTAAGCATTTTGTTCACCATCACTGTATCCAAAGATATTAAATAAATATTAAAGGTCAATTGATGGAATTTAAGGACATATTTAAATGTTTTATTGTATATAGTTTTCCAATCATTGTACAGGTGATTAAGACTGGATTTTTAAAATAGTTTGTCATTTTTTTTTTTTAAATAAGTAGGTAGGTATATTTTGTAATATTATTTTTATGTTATAAATATTCAGCAATGTGCGAAAGTTTTGTTATTTACATATCTGTCAGATTTACAGGGTTTAGTTATGATTTACAAGAAAGTAAATTCTGATCAAAATCCTGTAATTTCAAGTAATAAGGAAGGGAACATAAAATGTTTTCCAAAATCAAGTTTTTATGTTTTAATTCCTAAGTAAATGTAATCTATTTTTTTTTTTAGAATAAAACCAATTTTAATTGGTAAAGTAGCGACAACTAAAGCTATTTTTGCATTACAAGTAGTGTGATGTTAATGTTATTAATACAATATATTTTAGAATTTCAAATAGTTTGGTAATTAAATGAAATCCAATTGCGAAACATATGATCTCTGTTATTTAAATTTAACTAAACGACAATTTTCTATTTTTTATTTATAATTGCATGATTTTCATATTTTTATGCTATTCATCAGGTAACGTGGTTTAGATTTATCAACCCATTTATAAAATATATTTATTTGCCAAACTATCAAATATATTTTCCTTATAAAAAAGGATGTCGGTCTGATGTTGTCTGTAATTAAATTTAAATAAAGTTTCCGATTTACGCTGATAACTACTTGTTGCATCTTGAATAGGTATAATATATTTAAATATTTTCGAATTTTTATAATGCAAATATAATATTACATAAAAATCTGATAACTTGAGGAACTAAATGTTCAGGTATGCTTTCGAATTATCACACATTTGGAAGAAGAAAAAATACTATTTTCACAAAAAAAAAACTTTTTTAACTGTAATTTAATAAAATAATACTACTAAATTTTGACAGATTGAGCTCCTATTTTAATCAAAACATTTAGATATACTGCTTCAAAGATTTATTTGTATGAAGAGCATATAAAATTCGGCAAAACAAAAAAAAAAAACAATAATTTTTATTAGTAATAATTCTAAAGAAATATTTATTGTCTTTTGAAATATATTGTTACATTAGTTTTATTTTTTAATTTTTTTTTCGCAGGTTAATTTAAAGCTACAAGTGTTTCAAACAACTTACATACTAACTTAGGTCATCATAACTCATAATTATTTATTATGTTGTGCTTAATGTAGCTACTTAATTTAATTAACAATTTATTAATTAATTTGATATTGCTTTCTTTAATTTATGTTTTTAGGTAACCATTGATAAATTCTTTCAATTACAAAAACGTGTCACTAACTCTGAGGTAATGCTTGGTGGCAGTGCGGATCGTTTATGCACACCAAGCACATCAGCTGGTCCATTTCGAATATTTTCAGTGGCCGGTTTCCAAAATCGGACCAATGATATTGTGTATTGTCCACCAATTATAAGACAACAAAATCAAAATGTTGAAGACTCTACGGCAGTTGTTTACTTTGGCGGTGATGTACAGGTTTGTTTGTTCATAGGTTTTAATTACAGCTTTCAATAATAATTATTTTGAAAAATTACTGATAAATTAATCTTCCAAATATAAAAGAATCAATTATAATTTTAATTGTTCTAAAATAAATCTCAATGCTTATACTGTTTATTAATTGAAATGCATATATTTAAATGAACATATTTATACAAAAACATCTGTGATATTAATAACTTTTTATAGGATTTTCCTGAGAGCATGGAAACAAATCGTGACAGTCGGGGTTACATGAAGTATAATTTAGAAAATTCTGCTATTTTGCTAAGAGAAGCATTTCCTCATTCACATATAATAGTCGTGCGTCCAGTGAGGTTGGTATTTTTATAACAATTTTATTTTCAAATATTATTATGGTTTAGCGGAGATAAAAAAAGAAATATCTAATTTGAAAAAAGTTAGTTTATGCCCACCACTTCTAATATTCAAAAGAATTAATTAAATTAATTTAATTAAAAAAAAATCCATTTCTCCATGAAACTGAAACATTTTTAATGATTATAACCAAATTTAAAATGTATTGAATCCTAACAGTAGAGTATGTGTATTTATTTGTTTTGTACAATTTAATTAAGAATAAAAACTTTGTTAAAATAAGATTAATTAATTTAAAATAATGTGGTCCGACAATTATTATAAATGAACTTGTTCTTTTAAGTCCTGTTATATGTAGATAAATAAATATTTATACTTTAATATTTTCTTGAACTTGCATCGCTAGAAAATAAATAACTAGTTTGTTTATATTCAAATATTATTTTTTTAAAATCTCTTTCCCCCTCAAAAAACTATAGAATGGAATTCAAGACATTTAGTTGTTTTGATAATTTTGTACGTGGAAATAATGCTGGTGTGCCGGATCACACTCCTATGAATCATGCCTTGCAACATTTGGAAAAGTATGTATTTCTGAACATTTATTTGTTTTATTAATATAAATATATATTTATTATATATCCCTCCATTTCAAATAGGTTATTACAAAATTTATCGCAGCGTTTGATTTCTATACCAGAAAATGAAATATTAGACCAGGCGGCGCAGGCAGCAGCAGCTGCTGCCGCTGTTGCCGCAGCAGCCGCCGCTGCTGCACTAGTATCATCAACACTATCAAATGCATCTTCAGATTCTTCTTCATCGTCATCAAATGCCAGTGATAGTAGCCAGGAAATGGACATTGATATTTTGCAGGTAATAACGTTATATATCAATAAAAGCTTTAACTATATTAAAAGTTTATGTTTTTTACTTTATTTCAGGTTCAAGAAAATGTCACTGTGGATGCTGACGGTGCTGTTATATTTTCCAATTCTAGTGATTTAAACAATACAACTTCAAATAATAGTGGTTCGGCAGGTGCATGTACTGATAATGATACTTCAGTAGCTGCAGTAGCGCCACTAACAAGTGTTACATCAGTATCCACAACTGGTTCTTCTTCCTCGACTGCAGCAACAACTATTACCACAAATATAACACTACAGTCATGTGATGCAACACAGTCTCAACAAAATAGTGAAAACATACAACATTTTAACAACTTAAACAATAGTAACGATTGTTCCTTACAACAGCAGCAACAGCAATCATCTAATCAACAACAACAGAATCCTTTGTGGTGGCGTGAAAATCTCAACTTAGATAAATCAAAACTGATTATAATCGGCTTTAGCAAGGGTTGTGTCGTTCTCAATCAAGTGAGTCTGCTAATCACATAGAAACAACGGTGTAAAAATCGTTACATTTTTCATAGTATTTTTTTTAAGCAATTTCTTTTATTTATTTAACGCGTTTTTTAAAGACAGTATTAAAATATTTACTTTGAGACAGGAATGGTTTATTTTTGTTCTCAAAACCAAAAATGTAGTGGAAATTTTATGTTTTCATTTCCTTTGTAACACATCGAAATATTGGTAATAGACAAGTTATATTTTGTTTCATTATGAAATTCTAGCTATGCCGTCTGTCTGTTTATGGTTAGGGCCTAGAGGGAGGGAACAAGGATAAGTATTCTTTCTAATCAGAACCAAATTCAAATATTATTTAATTTTCCTTTACATGTGGTTGACCTTTTCTCAATCATCTGGAACAATGTGATGATTTTATAATGATTTTTAAATATCTATTAGTTTTCTTAGACATTTTATACTATTCGATTTTAGTTATGATATTCTACATTTGTTTCTTGTTTAAAATTCCATTATCTATTTTTTTTTTTTTTGCAAATGTTCTGGTATACGGCTAAAATTTTCTAGTCCAAATTTTTAAATAGAATATTGTAATGTTTTTGCCAAAATTGTTACAGAGACAAATAGTTAAAAATTGTTTACTGGGATAATATTTGTATATCAAACATAACAGCAAACTAAGGCCTCTATTACCTTTCACCTTTGATTTATGTTGTAAACTGCAATTATGATTCACTACATCTATCAGCTTACACTAACAACATAACATTTCAGTGTTGTGAAAGATAATCGGGCCCTAAATAAAAGTACGTCCCCAAATCTAACTGTCAGGCTCAAAAAATTAGACATAATCGTTATATAATCCAAAATCCATAGAAATCTCGCTTTTTCCAAAAATTGGTAATTTGTTCTTGATTTGATAAAAATGAGAGTTTCTTTTGATTAATATGATATTTTGCAAGTAAGATATTTTAGAGATTTTCTCAAAACTATCTTAAAGCTCTAACGTAACCAAAATATATATGTATGTATAAAGTTCTCATTCCATTCCATTCTCTTAACAGTGATGGAACTAAAAATTTCAGTTTCGGTAACAAAACCCTGTGGAAAAGTACTTTTTTAAGAAATTTAATATTAACTAGCTGACCGCCCCGGCTTCGCTCGGTATTTACTATTGATTTGTATTTCATAGAATAAGATGTATTCACAACCTGCCTGCTCTTATTTATTTGCAAATTTGTACAGCATACTTTAGGGGACTTTTTTTTCAAATGTTGAATTTTTTCAGGAAAAAAATCATAACTGGAGAATGGCTAGACCGATTTTGGATTTCAAAATCAACTAACCATCATCACTCCTCCCTGTACCTTCCTTAAAAATTTTATGGCAATCGGTCGAGCCGTTCTCGAGTTATGGAGTGACAATCAAAATGTACACTTATTTTTATATATATAGATATAAAAAGAACTGACTGCCAGATTTTTCAACAACATACTTTTAGTACAACATTTTTACAGTTTACTCTGACATTTTCGATTATATACGATGATTATATCCAACATAAGACATTTAAGTATTAGTCTTAAGCATTGACTAAAGTTTCAATTCAAAATTGATTGAAGTACATATTTGGTACATTTTAACATAAAAAAGTACAGAAAATAGTACGATCGTATCAACTCTCTTATAAATGTATCTTCCTCTCTGAACAAGTTTTATTGAAATTAAAAAGCAACAACAAAATTGATTAACAAAAATTAAACAAACTACATAAATTATAATTGCATCATCACAAACAATTTTGTTTTCTTTTTATTTAGTATTTTATAAATTGTTATAGAGAAAACATCAAGTGGCGAAAAAATATATTTAATAATGACTGCTAAAAAGGAATTAACACGTTTAATTAATTTAAATATTCAAAATACTCTATTGGATAAGAATGCAATAGAAATTTTAAAATCATTTCTACAGAAACGATCAAATGGCGATAAATTATTAATTGAAGTTTATGTTGAACTATTTGAAAAGTGTAGTGAATATTTAAATCAATCACCGGAAATAACGAAAAAACAATTTGAAGAATTATGTGATATGGGATTACCATACGATATAGAATATGGAAAATTGAATATGATTATTAGGGGTGATGCTAAACCTTGTGCACGTTTAATTTTGGAAGAACTTTGTAAAAAAATTGAAACACAACAAGAATATGAAGAATTTCGAAAAGATTTACTTAAACAGTGGGAAAAATGTAAATTTTAATACATTATTGTAAGTGGATTAACTTTAAAGAATAAGTCGGTTTTAATGACATTGTTCGAAGAAAAATTCATCAAATAGGGTTTTAGAGTACTATAAATAATTTTGCGGCCCCGCCTCTTTTCGAGTAGGTGTGTTTTTAAAGTTGAAAATATATGAGCCTATATCTCGGAAACTGATAATTTATAATACATTAAGGCCTTGATTACCGTTCACAACACTAAGTATTTTGATGTTGTACTGCTATTACAATTCACAACACTTATCGGCTTAATCGTATGATGTTTTGTGCATGTTATGTTGTAGTCGAAACAACACAACAATTTAGTGTTGTGAACGATAATTGGGGCCTAAATTAAAGATATATATTATTATTACCTTTCCAAATATATCATGATTAAAAACCCGAGAAATATCTATTAAAAAATTTCTATGGAAGTGCTATTTTAGTTTATTAATACAAATAGCCAAAACATTAAACTTTAATTTTAAGTGATATGTGTCTGTAACATAATCACAGATTTATAAGATCTAAAAAATAAAAATAAAATCATTAAATTATAATTTTCTATGGTATACAGAACACCGGCATCGCATAGTAACGATTGTTGTATTTTTTATGGTGAAATGTCATAACCTTTCTTTAATATCTCCTAATCTACCTATACGGCAAATTATGCTTAATTTTTAATATAATATAGGCTTAATTTCTTGACTTTTAAATTTTATAATTTATAAACTTACTCATGCAGATCTTTTTCCCGGATTTTTTAGATTTTTTTTAAATCAAAAACTAATTTTCGGGAAATTTACCTTTGAATGGTCTATATATGGGTATTTCCAAAAAAAGTTCACCTTGAACGAAAAATTTAAAGTTAACCAACAGATTTTTTCCTAATAGAAACCTCTAAAATAAAGTAAATTTAAGAGTTCAAAGCTTTCCTTTGTTCGGATAGTGAAATACTGAGCTACAAATTTGAAATTCTCGTTTTGGTAAGTGTTTCTTAACTTCAAGGGTATTTTCTCTTTATAATTAACATTCCTAAGAGCAATTGCATAATAATACTATTATTTAATCATAAAACAAACGCAAAAAATTAATTTAGTACCAGTAAAATTTTGTTTTTCTTTAAACGATATTCCTATGTAACGTAACTCCAGACAAAATAACATTTGTTTTCATTATCTCTACGCTGATGATCAGAAGGACGTGAAATTTTGCATTTTAAACAAGTTTTATAAACTTAAATGTTTACAATTAAAATCTAGCTTAATAAACAAATAATTAATTTAATATAATTTTTCAAAAGTGAGTAACGTAACGCCAGATTGTGAGTAATTTCTTTGCATGGTGTTATGTTGTTTTTAAATTCACATAAAATTTTGGTTTCTGCAGGTGGAATCTTCGATGGAAAGCAAATAAATAAATAAATTTTGAAGAATTTTTGCTGTTTACACGAGTTTGAAGCATTTTGAAGAGCAATTTTGAAGAAAATGGCAAATCGTCATAAAATTTATGGTGTTTTGTAGGCAAAGCGGATTTTAGATATTGTAAGTCTTGGAACTTTCTAGTCTTTATTTTTCTTTTTTCTTGATGAAGTTGGTGTAAATCCGACCACTCATTATGTCAATTGGTTGGACTCGCAGACTATTTCGCGCCTTTACTCATCACTACAAAACAACAACAACTAATGAGATAAATGTATTTTTTTTGTTGTAATCGATATATTTTTACTTATTGAACACAACTGCATCAAAATCTCAATTTCTAAAAAAAAGTGGACTAAAGTCTTTACATGTTAAGCCAGCTATATGTAACATATTATTTAATAATACATAAATAACAAATGTAGTTTTTTATATAATTTTCTAATATGCTATTATGAACTCTATGCAATGAAATGTTGCATTGCATACTGAGTTTAAGAAAACAGCCATTCCTAAACCTATTACAAACTTTGGAGCCCCGCCCACACGAAAATAGGCGTGGTCGAAATTTTTTTTATGCTACTTAGAATTTAAAAATTCGCTAGCGATAAAATTTTGGAAATGATTTGGAAAATGACACTAAAACCGACTTAAACAAGCTTTGATATAAACATAACTTGTATCGTTTTAATTCTATGCAGTGTTTCTCATCGAAATAGCGCATTATCTATCTATCCGCGTACGTTAAAAATAATATATACAATTCGCAAAAATCTGTCATTTGAATACAACTAAAACTCTAAAAGTATTTGATTTTGAATTTTCAAAATACATAAATGCAAAAAAAATGTTTCTTTTTCATCAGAATATCTTTTGTGTGTAAATTCTATTTCATAAGGAAAATTTGAATACTCAGATTTTATTTTTTGTTATATATACGGCTATATGCTTTTAAATTATTTATTCATCAGAATTCATATATTATATAATATTTTTTAATCATAACAATAATTTTTAATAATACTCATATTTAAATTTTATTTATTTTTTAGTTCATATACGAATTTCATTATTTAAAAACTCTTACACCCGATGATAGTACTATGGTACGTTTGTTGTCACGCATTAAAGACATGTATTGGTTAGATGGTGGGCATGGTGGTCAAAAGAATACATGGATTACATCTCGAAGCTTATTAGAAACCTTAACTAGAATGGGTAAAGAAAAATGAGACTAAAGTAGTGTAAACTAATTAATTGCTTAATATTTTTATTTTCTTAAAATATTCTTAGCCATTAACATACATGTACATTTAACACCATATCAAGTGCAAGACGATCGGCGACCTTGGATAAGAAAAGAGGAGAAAACATTCACGGATCTTTTAAGACGTTTGGGTGCGCAAGTTACACGACATTTACATTACGATAGTCAAACCGCCAATCTAATGACACATTTTGAAGTATTACAAGCATTTTGCCAGCATATACACAATCAAAATCAGCAGCAACAACAATTACACTCGCAACAGATGCAGCAGCAAGGACAATTGACACAACAAACACCTAATAATGCACAAAACAATGATCAACAGCATCCACAGCCACAATCACAGTCGTCGGAAGAAAAGTGACATCGCCACCATCATCATCATCATCACCACCACCGAAGACGTTCTAATCACCATCATCATCACAATTACCATAATCATCATCATCATGGTAAAGTGTCTTCATCATCTTCACCTTCAAACAAACAAAAGCAACACAAGCAACAACAGCAGCAGCAGCAACAACAGAATCATATTTTACATTGCATTGCTTCGGCAGCTGTTGCAGCAGCTTCATCATCTTCCACAACCACTAGTGGTTTAGCTGCAGCGGCAGCTGCTTTGATATCACAATCGACAGTGGCTGCTGTTGCTGCCGCTACGGTTGCATCCTCAGTTAACTTAAGTGTCACATCGCCAACGTCGCTAGCTTCGGCCACACCATCATCCGTTACCAATTCAATTGTAAATATTAATCATCAAAATCATCATAATTTTTTTAATTATCAATCCTATCAAACACCCCAACGTTTTCGCCATAACTATAATAATACAACAACAACAACACTATTAAATAATACACAACAACAAACGCAACAACATCTTGCTACAACTACTACTGTTCATCAACACCAGCAGCAATTATCCTCAAACGCTATTGAAGGAATTAATCCTATTTCAAATACGACTACAACTTCTTCAACAATTTCCCATCATGCGCACAACAACAGCAACAATAATACTAATCATCATAATCATACTCACCAGTGTAAGTCCAAACGTAAGTTACAGAAGTTGTATTATACCCTGTGTCGTTGAATCACTTGTTTGTTTGTTGTTCATCCTTTTTTAGATAAACAATTATTTTCGCTATTAATTATGAATTTCCTTTAAAAAACTTGCATTATAAGCATTTTTTCATAATATATATATACATATATACATGAGTATATAAAATATTTTTTTTTCATTTAATTCATTAAATATAAAATGATAGATACCGTTTTATAGAAGTTTTTTGTTCCAGTGCAATAAAAAATAACAACATTTTTGTTTTTCCAAACATTTATGTATAAATAATTACATTAAAACTGATTTTTTTACTACTTAATTATATTTACTTGAAAGGTTATTAAATTGCAGATGACTTCGTAGTTCCCAAGTTTTATTTTAAATCTTTTTTAGCATTTACATAAAAATGCTGCAATGATTTGTTTTGAAAGTTTCCCAAAAGAAATTAATTTATTTACAAAATTTATGAATTTCATTTTGAAAACTTGTCAAGAAATTATTTCTTATTAAAATATTTTCCACTTATATATATTGCAAATTCAAGTTTTTACATTGAGTTTTGTAGACAAACATTGGTCGATAGTTTAAAGATTATAAATAAATATGGGCAATTTTGTAAAATTAAAAAGAAATTCTGTCTCAATGATAATTATGGGACCTGCAGATAGTTTAGAGATTATAAATAAATGTGGGCAATTTTGTAAAATTAAAAAGAAATTCTGTCTCAATGATAATTATGGGACCTGCAGATAGTTCTTTTTAAATATAAACTCGATATGTACAGGTATACCTCGATTTACGTGGGATGTTGGGACCGAATAAAAACCGCGTAAAAAAAGATTATTTATCAATACAAAATTCTGTTTCGGGACCAGAAATATAATAAACCGCGCAAATTGAAACACTAGCTATATACAAAATTCAAATTTGGGACCGAAAATCCGTATTAAAAAATGTTTATTAGTATAATATAATTTGAATTAAATTTATTTTATTTGTACTTTTCAGTAGATAAAAAAACAATTAAAAATTTTGTTCTAAATGTTCGAAATAATGGTGAAAAGCGCGCACTTTGAGGGTTGCCACTATTTTTAAATCGCGTTATACTAAAAACGTGTAAAAAAGCGCGTTATACAGAAAAACGGTCACTATTGTTAAATCGCGTTATACTGAAACCGCGCAAAGTACCGCGTAAATCGAGGGATACCTGTATACTTAATTGTCGGGAAGAGTTTGGCAAGATGAATTTTTGCTGTACTACCAACAATTCGATAATGGAAATACTGTAACAGTAGGTCCAACACGAGTAGTGTAATAAAAGGTTTAGTTTGAAGACTGTTCAAAAAATTGCTTAATGGAGATTCATTTTATTTCTGATTTAATCTTAATGTTCCGATAAGTAATAAAGTTAATATTTAAATTTTTGATATTTCTTTAGTTAGGCTTTGAGTTCATTAAAATTTAATTTTCATTAAATTATTTTTACTGAAGTAGGAATTGTTTTACAACTTGAAAAAATTTATTATTTTTTGATAATGATAACTAAAGAAATATCAAAAATTTAAAATTAACAGTTCAACTAAAAAAAATACTAATTATTCTGTTAATATTTAAAAAAATCTTCAATTTGATGTTTTCAGTGTCTCTATTTTAAAATTTTGGAAATTAACAAAAAAAAAAAAAAAAAAACCAATCTAAGACAAATTCTAGTCTTTACGAATAGTTGTGTTATTTAATACAATAGTAATGGGCAGTCACTGTTCCTCAATACGTTCTGAATGTCCAGTCTTAAGCATTATGCATGAACCACAAATAACGAACGTAGGTTTTTCATTTGATTTTTTTCTAGACTTCGAACATTAAGCTACAAATCGACTTATTTCGTTCGGTATTCGAAAACAATGTGTTTAAAACTTTTATTTAAATATTTTAAAACTTCCTGAAAAAGTATTTTCTGTGCAAAATGAATTTGCAAATTGAATGTGAGAAGAAGTCCACCATGTAAAGAGATTTAAAACGCATTCGGCCGTACTCCCTTGCTTTTATATTAATCAGGGGTGTCATAGAAACCAATATTGGTTTCATTTGGTGCCACGAAACCAAGTTGGTTTTGTTAATTTCGAATGTAAATAAAACCAATATCGAAACAGCTGTTGTTTATATTTTAATTATGTTTTATTTTACTTTTTTGCAGAAAATTGACAAAATATTATATTTTTTCATTAAAATATCAGTAAAAGTGTTTTTTGTGAAAATAATTGATATCAAATAATTAAAAGGTGATAAGTGCTTATAAATAAAATAAAATGACATCAGCAGTTGTAGCATTTTTGTTATTGGAGACAATGGCCGTTTTGAAGATGTACAGGACACTTCTTTCTCACATGCAGCATCCACATCTTCGTTGAGACCAACTGCTACGCCGCAAACACCTTCCACCAACTGCGAAATGCCACATAGCCGTACTATGGCCTCTTCTGTTGTTGTCAGGTGATGCTTTGCAAACAGTCCACCGCCTAGACTCTAGACTCTGTCTTATTTTGAGCTAGTTTTTTTTACCCCGCTCTTCCACTCAGTCCATTTCTGTACGAATAAAAAGACATTTCATATAACAATACAATTTGTTCTCTGGAAAAAATTTTGTTTACCTTTTTCCACCCATTCACGACAAATTGTGGTGGCCCGGCACTATTCAGTGAATCAGCCAGTTCTTCCCACAGGGCATTCACTGTTGGTTTGTCGTGCTTCGTGAAGCTTTTAGCTAAATCCGGATATTTTTCCATGAATTATGGTATTTTGTGTACTATTTTTATGTTTTCCCCTAGAAAATAAAAAGGTCAATGCAAAAATTTTTCTTTTTATAAAGCATATATTAAATTACTTACATTTCTAAAAAATATCCCGATGCAAACAGATAAAAACTAAAAAAGCGCGCAAAAATGAAAACTGACAGCTGTTAGCTCCTTGGTTTATTTCCAATAAAAAATCAATAACATTGGTTTCTATGACACCAAAGCAGTTTTTCTTCTCGGTTTTAAAACCAGTTCTGACAATATTGGTTTCTATGACACCCCTGAATATACAAGGTGGCGCAAAAGTAATCCTCCTATCAGAAAATGCTATAAATTTTGCGAGGCCCCTAATGTCAGTTCTGTCAGCAATATTCCGCGTTCTGGAGCAGTGTAGCGTAACATTGTTTATTAACGTGTATTTCGCATGTGTTTACTACGCAAATGTCAAAACAGAACTGACATTAGGGGTCTCGCAAAATGTAAAGCATAAAGATAAAGCTTTCACAATTCGGCCTTATTATCAGTGAAGATTTTTGAATATTGCCCATATACTGAGATCAAAAAAGATCCTTAATATAATACTAGAAGGTAAAGGGGACATATTAACAAAAATTATGATAACGAAATTATACCTTTTTTTTTGGTAATCAAATTACAATTTTATTAAAAGATTATTGTATGATATGATTGGAAGTTGTCTTAAATTTAAGCACATCAGAATTTGTATACAATTTTGTTAATTTATTTTATTAAAAAGCCCCTTTTCGTTGTTAGTGATGCTTCTAGTTTTATATCTGGACAGAAAATTGATTGATCATTATTTTACATTTTTTTTTTGTAAGCTAAAGAATAATAAAACAAAAGGAAATTAAGAAAAAAACATAATAAATTAAGTATTAAATAGATTTAAGGTGATTATATTTATAAATAATTAAAAAAAGATAGTAAACCTAAGAAAGTTAAACACACATAATAAAGTAATAGTAATTTTTATATAAAATTACAATATAGGTATGGCTTTCTAAAGTTACATATTTAAAAAAGTATTGTAGGATTTTTGCAATTTATTTAAATTAAATGAAAAAAAAACAGAATAAATATAAACGTGAGATAAACACACACACACAAGTATTGAACATTTGCAAAACAAATAAAATTTAAATGTATATCATTTATTAAATATAAAAAGAAATAAAACAAAAAATAACTTTAAAAAAGTACCTTTTTCGAATTAGCAGTTCAAAATTGCATTAATGCGTTTCACTTGAGAGAAATAATAAAAAATAAATTACATTACATTTAAAAACTTGTTTTTAAATACATACGTATAAAAACTAAATATTAAATAAAAAAAATCAAATACCAAATTTTATAAACAGTATATTTTGGAAAAAAAACTTGTAAAAATCTAAAATCTGCTTTTATTATTTTCGCTTAATTAAATAATTTATTTTATTTATATTTAAATCCCAATTGATTAGGTTTATGTTTTATTTATTTGAATAAATATTTTTAGTATTTGGTATTTCATTTGAATTGTTTATAACTTTATATACATACATAACTTCTTATACTTATAATTAGTAGGAGTATATATAAAATAAATGAGATGATTGATACATTTTCACAAAATCTATAAGAATTTAATTAAAAATTTATACATAAAACTTAACTTAATATATACATACATAAATTCATACATACATACATGTTAGCTTTTAAGATGTAAAATTTAAACTAAAGCTAAAAACAAACAAAAATATTTGAAGAATGATAGAAGTAATAATAAAGAAAACAAACTCCATATTCATTAAGTTCTACTTAAATATGTATGTCAAAATAAAAATATTACGTGTTTTATTTTCCAGCTATACAAATAATAAACTTTTAGTTGAAAAAGTACATAGTATGGCCCTAAAGACTTAAATTTGTTTCTATATTATGTTTAGGTAAACATATATTAAAACTCATTTGACTCTGTTGTATAGAAGTAGACGGTTTATTTCATCAACAAACAGTTTGATATTATATCTGGCAAACATTTCCTTTAACAAACAGATCATTTGAGAAAGAGGTACAGACGGCTGCGAACAAAACGACGAGCAATATATGGGCTTTTAATATACATATTAGCCGATACTAATAGATTATGTTATAACGGAAAATATCATTACATATAGATGTAAACTCACCCTTTATTATTCCTTTCATTACGATACCAGTTTCCAGTCCATTAGACAATGTACGCAGTTGCAAATTTATTAATGAGGTTACGGAATGTTATGAAATCAATTTCAGTTGATCAAAGAATAATTAAAACAGTGTTATATTAATCCAAAAGATACAATAAGTACGAAAAGTTTATTAGAAGTGAATGAAAAAATTTTGGTTTACACAAATCATATTAAACAATAATCACCGCTATCGTGAATAAAAATTCCACATGAAATTTCGACTAGCAAATTTTAATGAAAGTTACACAAAAATATTTTACAACCCGAGTGTTATAAACACAAATTTCATATAGGAATTTTTATTCGAAATACCGAAACAACTCATGGCGGTAATTATATAAGAATGTGAACACTGCGTTTAGCATACAAATTCGATTTTTTTTATATTTGAATCGAGTTATAAAGTGACTCCCCTTAAATCTATGTATTTTCAAAACAAATTTTTTAATATAATATAATTTTTTATTTACAGTGTTATAAATAATTTTGTTTTTTTTTTTATTAAAAACCCTAGAAATGTAAATTCAAAATAATAGTATTCCCGTATCAGAAGAAAATTTACATCAGTATACTCGAACGGGAACTAAACATTTTATAAATGCTACATCGTATTATAATTACCAAGTACTATTTATTTCAGAATTTACTCTTGAAACTTAGCTTCATTTCAACATTTGCCTGTAAAGTTTTCTATTATTTTTGTATTCAAAAATTACAGTGCGAGTAAAAATTTTATAAACTTGCAGGTAAACGAACAAAAAGATTAGTTTTACAAAATAGGACCTCCATTAAAAAAAATTAAAATTTACATTATTCGGTATTGTAGTTACAAACAATAGCTATATAATAAATATATTTTAAATACATACAATTATGTTTTAAAGATCATGTAGGTATATAACTAAATTAGTTATACTAGTACATAGCTACATTTTCGCAGTCATTCGATGACTTGAGATAAAACTTATTTTCGATATTCTTTAATACAAAAACATAAAAAATAATTACTTACTACTATTGTAATTTTAGCAATAAACTTAGTTAATAAATCCTATAAACAATTATTTCTACATTTGGTACCCTTCCATTCGTCGCTGCCATCGCAGCAGTCGCAAATTCCATCATTGACCCGGCTACTATGAACAAATATGTCAAGTCCCCGTCCTGTAATATGACGTTTTTGATATTTACAATAGTAACGGCCCTTGCTGCAGGCATTTGTGCTCGGCTCATCGCTGCCGTCGCGTTCACAATCACAGTAATCATCATTGACATGATCAAAAGGTATTTCCAAGCTCCCATCTAAGCAACGAAATTTCCCCTCGAAATTCGGTTTATAAGAGTCATAATCAAAAAATCGTATACCTCTAAAAATATATTAAATAAGTATTAGTTAAATACCTACGTTAGCTTACTCAGCAAACATGCTAAGTTCTCTTTTTTGTACAAAACGTTGATATAATCACTGTTTACTTAAAAAACATATGTACATTGCTGTTGTTTTGTTTTTTTCTCATTGTTGTACTGAGGTGTCAATAGCTTAGCTCAGTCAAATGGAATTAAGTATAAGTTATTTTAATTATTAGTCCCAAATAGGAGTTACAGTCAAAAACGTGATCCTATCTCAAAAATATTTAACACAAAGGGTTTTTTTGTGAAATATCAAAAATGCACACTATATAGGTAGGTATGTATATACATAGTACCTTTATACCGCTAATAAAATACTGGAAAATACATTTTCAGTAAACTTTATTGCACTTCGAATTGGTTACCAATATTAATATAAGCATAAACTAATTCAATAATCGCTTAAAATGAGAAATTAACTAACTTGGCAAGGGAATATGAACATTATTTATTTTAACTCAAATTAATAAAATTTTACCTTATTATTTTTATGGTATCTGGTGAGATTTTAGCATCCTCATCTCCATTACCACCACCTTCGTCGTAAGGCCCTCCTCTAGCAACTCCACCTGAATCATTATCAGTTTGTTTTTTACCTAAAGACGCCTGTATTTGTTTGTGCTTTCTTTTAAGACCCAGCATTGTTCCTTCCAAGGACCATGGTGTGCTAGTATTTGGCAGTTGATTTATGGAAACAGCTTGGTAAACGAAAAATATAATGCCCAGTAGAAATATGCCCAAAAGTAACATTTTTGACTTTTGTTTATAAAAGGGAACATAATATATATTTTCCCGCTTTACCCAGGTTTTTTTCATTTTCATTTATAGGCTTTTTTCTATTAAATTTTAATAAACTAATTATTTAAAGTTGTTTTAACTTTTTTAATTTTTACTGCTATCAAATATAAAATGACAACTATTGACGTTGATAAAAAACATTATTTATTAGCAGTGTTGCCACATTTCAATTGAGAAATTGGATGACGAAACAATTTGATTTGGTCCAAAAATTAACTTAATGACGATTTGTGAAAACTACATACAGAAGGTGAAAAATTTTACAGTCTTTTATTAACTAATTTTATATATGATTTGTGTAAGAAACATTAATTTTAATTAATTATGACATTTTTTAGATTAAAGATATTTAAATTGTCACAGCGTCTAAAAAAAACGTCAAAAATAAAATAACTCGTCACATATGGCAACACTTTTTATTTGGAAAATAAGTTTGCAAAACATATGGTTGTTAGTGTTGTAAAGTGGATTAACAAATTACTAGATTTTTATTACTATATGACGAGTGAAATCACAGAATTTTAAACACGAAAAAATACCAAACAAAGCACAGCTACGTATGTTGTTTTTGGTTTTAGGCTTTTTACTAATACATTTTTAACAACATTTCTCAAATGGTCTCTTTTAAGTTTACTGCTAATAAGGAATATTTAACAATTGAAATGTAAGTACTTTCGGGATAAAAAAGTACTATGTATAGTACATTATTATCAAATTAAAATTACAGTTTCCATCTCTGGTGAACAGCTGAACAGATAGACGAAGATTACAAATTGTAATAAATGTAATAAAATATTTGTTTTTATTATTGTGTATTCAAACGATTTCCATACCAACAATGTCTCTTTCTTTTAATAATCAACAACAATTAGCTGCAAATACTCAGGATGTTCTACAACGTACTGGAGCAAGCTTACAGCGTTCCAATCAAATTGCCTATGAATCTGAACAAATTGGAACTGAAGTGAGCTTTGTTTTACTATTTTATTATGCTTATAAATCATTAATTAATTATTTTAAAATACAAACCGGATCCTAAATTAATGGTTTAAAAACTATTTCTGTTTAAAGGTTCTTTCCGAATTGAGCGAACAGCGTGAATCACTTTTACGTTCAACTCGTCGACTTGAAAATGCCGACGATGATATCTCCCAGTCGCGCAGTATTATTCGTAAACTTCAACGTGAGGTTTTATACAATAAACTTATTTTAATTTTAATAATAATATTTGAATTAGCTATACTTGTAGGTATTGTTATGATTAAGTTTATTAAATTTTAATGCTTTATATAAAAAAGAGACTTAAAAATTTTTAATATTAGTCCGTTTCACACTTCAGTTTTAGCTGACCAGTTTTTGTTTAATTCTCTTTTGAACTTGCCATTTCATTCATACGTTAATTCAATTTTCGTGCAAAACAACATAAGAAATAATAAGAAAATTCACTGGTACCAGCAAGTTTATACCCATTTTATTCTCTTTGACGAGTCAGAATTGAAGTGTGTGAAAGTGGACTTATTGTTCGTGATTTTTTCAATTTTCAATATATTTTAAATCTATTAATACTTATCACACCACTATAAATCGATCAGCTTTATTGCCAATTTAAAAATGTTAGTCAAAAGTTATATTCTTATGATTTGTACTCGTAATGTATCTTTGTAAAAAATAAAAAAAATTAGTAAATTTAAATGTTTATTGGATTTTTATCTTGGAAATAGAGATTTGTAGGTATATTGCGGTTATATATTATCACATGGGACTATCATTGTACCGGAACGTGGAGAATGACGTGTTCCAAAAGAATAATTCGGCGATCTTTTACCAGGTTTATATTCCATACGATTATAGAAGTTCGAGCCAGGACCGTATAACTTAAATGCGTACTCTGTGCGAGGTGTTATTGTATACTTAGGACTATCGGGTCGTATTAAAGACATTGGAGCACCTGGGTATGTAGCAGGACCAGGGGAACGAATTAAATCTTTTAAATACTTTTTAACACCACTTAAATATGAAAAAGTTTAATTAATTTTCTGATTTATTATTTAATTACTTATTAAAACGTACATGCTATACTCAGGAGCCCTGTGCTTGACGAAGATATCGTTAATACCATACTTATTTGGACCAGGTGCACAATTTTTAAAGAAAAATGTATTAACTTTACCAATGGAATATTCTGGTGACTTTGAACCCTTAAAATTAGGAGATTCACGTAGTTGATAAGCCATAGGACCTGGACTTTTACCTTTTTCTTTTTTTATGTAAGTACAAATAAAGAAATATAATTATAAATATTTAAATAAGTATAGAATACTTTTAACGCGTTACCTTCCAAATGTAATTTTGGGGCCAAGGTAAATCTGTTGGCTTTGCTCACACCATACCTTACTAATTTCTCTACATTGTATCGGGCAGGGCCAGGCCCACAAGTGTTATCTTTTAAAGCTGTTCGTCCGCCAAATGAATAATTTGGCAAACGTTGCTTACGCAAATCATGATTTGCATAACCCACAGTTGGTGGCAGTGGATACAAATCAGCAGGACCTTTATAAATTCACTTTTTTTTAATTTATACAATTAAATTTTTAAACATTTGTGAAATACCTGGTAACGTTTTCGCCATACTGTTATATAACTGCAATTTTAAATATTTTATTTAATTTAGAATTTGGACCGAAATAATTATACCAAAAAGTTTGACGAAAAAATTATTTAAAGAAAAAATTTTATTCAGAAAGAAGTTAAATGAAAATATAAATATGTATACTTACTTAATTTTTTGACAAAGTAGTTTTACAACCTGTGCTGTTTTTGCGGTTAATATATTTTTACATTTATTGCAATTATTTGTACTTAATTAATCTTAACTAAAATTATTATATTAAATTATATTAAAATTTTAGAGAAATATTGTAGTAAGTCGGGCCTCGATTATCCGTGTTTCGGTTAACCGGTAACCCCGATTAACCGTGATGGAAAAATATCAGTCTATTGTTTTTAGTTTGCAATGTTTTCAAATTGTTTGCTTCGATTAACCGTGATTACCTCTATTATCTGTGATGGCAGAATTTTTTTCATTAACTTCAAATTCATACATACATACAATAAACATAAACATACGATTAGTATGAGCATTTAAAAGTGATATTTAAGATAAAGTTAAAATAATTAACGAGCATTCAAAAATAATATGAGTTTTAAAATGCTAGATCAAAAATACGAAGTTTTAAGAAGAATTAATTTTTTTTACTATAAATAAATATAAAAACTGTATAATAAAAATTGTAATTCGATTAACCGTGAAAATCGATTATCCGAAATGCTTCTGGTCCCGTCCATCACGGATAATCGAGGCCCGACTGTTATTTAATTTAATCATGAGAATATGTGTTCATGTTACATTAAAAACTTTTAAAAACATTCGAACAAAGAAAATTGAATGCAGATGTTATAAATCATTATAAAATTTAGTATAATCAGAAAATAAAAAACTGTATTTTGTGTCTTTTTTACATGATTTTCTACGACACCATGAAACGTGTCTTTAAAAATCAATTAAAAACTTATAAATATCGTTATGAATACAAATACATATGTAATTTGAAGAATAATAGAATCCAAAGCTTGATGTTTTTTGCTATGATTACCTTGCGATATGTTCATTTATCCGAGTAATACAACATTTAGTCGTTATTTTAGCTTATGTCTTCAGATTTATTAAATATATGTCCTCGATTTAGATTAAAAAAATTATAAAGACATATTCCAGTATTACATACATAGTAAGTTTTTAGATTTATAGATAATCGTTCAGTATAATTTATTATTTTTAATATTGTTGGATTTTACTTAAATATAGTTGTTAGTACTGTAACAGAGCAATTAATTAAAAATGTCATATTGTATGAATAAGTTTAATACTAATAAATTTTAGTACTAATCTGATTAGTAGGATTAACTTCAGAATTCACAGTAAATTACTAGGTTCTAGAACAGGAAAACAGCTATTCTGTTTTTTATTATTAGGTGGGTTATAATAATATTTTGTATATCAACAGCAAATAATTTTTTAAGTATTTTTACATACATATATAGTATAAGGAATTATAGATATTGCTGAAAGATAGTTCAAGTTTTTATTTAAAAAGCTTTATAAGTTGTAATCAATTCACTCTGTGTCCACAGAATTATAAAGTTGTTTATATTTACTGCCGTGTCCTCCTTCAGTAGAACTTAATAACATTTCATTTTGTTTGTCGCGTAAGACCTGTTACAACAAAAATTAAAAAAAAATCAGAAAGATAAATAAATAAATATTATTATATTCCAAAACTAGATGTTCTTAAGGACAATTTTATGTTTATTATGTATTTATCCTTTTATATTTAAACTTTATAATAATTTTATTAAATATCGACCCTATCCATACCGCACACCGAACATGCACAACTATCACGAAAATGATTTAAGTTTTCATCTGGCATTCAAAAACATTCCAAGTAAAACGCCAGTACTTTGTCAGTATTCTGTAAGAACTTCGCCGAATATCAGAGAAAAAACATAGATATATATATATCTAAAATCCATACAGAATAACTATTCCCTCAATGGAAAGTTCTGTTTAAGATGAAGAAATGAAATTGTATTGTATTAAAAGCCGTAATTTCTCAGTACACATGTGAAATGTACACATACTCTGAAATGTAAAGATTTTAATTATATCAGAAAATTTTAGTACATTAGTTACGGATTAGGATAAATATTAAAGGAATATGTTCTTATTGTACGTGGTGATAGGCTCTGTTGGAAACCTATTAGATTTGTTGGGTAACTAAAAACTATTACGAATTTTTACATACTGTTTCAAATGTTCATTGAAACTTTTAAAAAAACTTTAATAGTTTTATGTTACTGATCAAAGCTATATTATGTGCGAAGGTAACTATGTACTTATGTTGTGAGCCTTTGCAACAGAAACGTTTTTGTGTAACAAACAGTAAAATTTGTGAATTTTTCTTTTTACGACTTTTTCATATACAGGGGCGATTCTGAATCAGGTAATTAATCATCGCGAAAATGTTAATGAATTATTTTTATTTGTTGCTGGTACTCAACTTTAACAAAACGCAAATAGGGATCAAGTGACAAAAAATATATGTATATGTATATAGTCTTTTATTTATAATACTTTACTTACCTTTGGATCATATTTATAATACAAGTACACCAATATTGGACCATAAATTATATTGAAAAAACCTATAATCCGCATAAGCCAAGCAAATCCAAAAGCCTGCGCCAATTCACCTCCAATTAAGGGTGCCAAACAATAGGCCAAACTAACAGATGTCTGTTGTATGGCATAAACCGTACCATAACTTGACATTGTATGTGAACTGCTCGCAATTTTAGTATCCATATCAATTTGATCCTCCTGTGCTAATGTAGCGTCAACAAATGTGGCCAATAGAGGAACTAAGGCAGCATCAATTATGCCAATACCTAAGCCCAAACCAAAATGAGGCAGTAATAGTTGTGCTACGGTTGTAGCACTAGGTATCTATTAAATATGCAATATTTTATTTAAAGATTACTTTTTGAAGTCTTTAATCTTCCATATCTTACTTACCAATACCGACGATATGCCCACTAATAAAAGTGATACACAGGATACTTTTATTTGACCGTATTTATAGGCAATGCTACCAAAGAAATTTGTACCTACAAAATAGCCTATAGAATCGGGTATAAATACTGTACCCAATTGCCATTTTGTGGGTTTCAAATATTGCATTAACCATATGGGTAAACACGGTTCTAATATTGCCATTGTCGATGTGGAAAACCATATAGCTATTACAATGGCCAGGATCATTTTGCTTTGTAGTAAGGGTTTCCATTTTGGCTGTTGTCGATCAATATTTACAATAACCTATGTATGTATAAATTTTGATGACATTGAATTTAATAACAATATAATAAAAGAAATTTATTTATGTGTACATACCTCAGGTTGTATTGATAAATCCATTGTGACCAATTGCATGCCTAAATATTAAATTATATAATAATAATGTAGTACAAATTAATTACAAATTAAAAATGTTTGTATTCTCACCTAAATTTATAAAAATTATTGTTGAGAGTATAATAAAAGGAGCAGATTTACCAAATAAATCATATAATATGCCACCGAAAGGATAACCAAGTAGAACACCCAATGCAATGCTACCCAGAATTATACCCATTACTTTTGAACGGCGATCTTCTTCCGGATAATGCTGTAAATTAAATATTTATTAAATATTACAACTTCTTAAGGTTTAAAACTATTATATATTTTTAAACTTACTTGAGCCACTAAACTCATGCCACAAACACCGATACAAGCGGAACCTATTCCTTGGACCGAACGAGCAATTATCAATGTCATATACGATTCACCTACAGCAAATACTAAACAAATCCAAAGACAATTAAGAATTTTTTGCTTTCGGTTTTCTATCTCGTTTAGGCCCTATCGTGTTTTAATTAGTTTTAAACGTCTGCTTTCGTTTAAATTAATTAAATTTAAAAAAAATTAAATTTGAGGAATCCTTAAAGGTATATATCATTTCCGAAGCACCCTAATAACTTACTCAACATATCAATATAACATTTTAATTTAGTTATTAAGTATACTATATACATATATGTAATATAGGTAAAGCGTATATAATATTCGGCACAGAAGAATAAGCTGTCTTACTAGTTCATATTAATAAAGATTAATTATAGGTATGTTAAATGTTTTAATAATTACCTAGCGATGATATAAGTAGACAAAATGTACCCATAACAATTGGTAATCGATAGCCATATTTGGTAGACATGTTACCCACAATGGGGTTAAATATTAATTGCACCAGTGCCTTCATTGCCAGCAAAATTCCAATTGAACTATTTTCACTAGCCAGATTAGCATCATTATGATCCTTTGACTTCGTTTTCGTTATTTTATTTCCCGTCTCATTGTTATTATTAATCAACCCCAAATAGTTTTCTCCCATTTTACTTTTATCTACATGGTCGGCGGATATCGAATTCCGTTGTTGCTGTTCATTTATTGGCGTCACCATTAACACTTTATTATTTATACTATTATTATCATCGCTTACCAAGTGAATCAATGAAAAATTAACCATCGATTTACCCGGTATTGGATGTTTTGTCATAATGTGTGGTTGTTGTTGTTGGTATTGGTATTGTTGTGCTGCTGCCATCTGCTGTTGTTGCTGCTGTGCTGTACCGTCCAGATTACGATAAGCCAAATGCTGTGCTGTCGCCGCAGCGCCCAGGATACCAAGGCCACCGCTGTCATTTATACTTTTAATGCCTGTTGCTGCATTCGATGAAGCGTAATGTAAAGTTGTTATTTTTGTTGTTCTATTATTTATGGTAGCAAGATAATCTGGCAAAATGGGCACTGCGTGTAGTCAAATTAATTTTGATTAAAAAAAGAAAATCAAAGAAGATGAAAAAAATTTTAAAAAATTACTTTAAAAAATCAATACTTATTAATATTAACTATTAAACTAATGTTAATAATAAAAAGTTTTGTTTGTGAAAATATGTATACATAATTTAAAAGTATAACATGGTACGTTGCAATATAAATCAGAACGTACAATTACTTTTAATAGAGAAAAAGTTAAATTCTTATATGTAATTACATACCTACCAACATTATTATGGAAAATGGTTCAAAAACTAAAATTAAGCATACAATTCTAAAAATATCCAAATATTTGGGGAATGTATCTCATAATTATAAATTGAAATATCCGAATTTGGATTTATTTTCGTAGATGAGAACGATATTTTTTGTCCAGACTCTAAAAGTTTTGATATTGCATTGGGGTATAATTTAGAAAAGTTATCTGTTGTGTAGGCTTTGGGAGTTACTACGCTTTCTAGTCGATAATGAGGTTACTAAAATTTTACGAAACCTTTATATATCGTCTCAAACTACTATTACCGAAAATCGAAATACATTTCGTTATTATTAATCGGAAAAATATTACTGTTTGTCAGAAAATAAAGTAATTACATATGTACGTTTATTATTATTGTGAAATATTCACCCATGACCCAACAAAGTTTATATGTATGTATATTCTTGATTCTTAAGAAATTAGAAGCCGATTGAGCAACAAGGTTCTTATAATTCTTCTAGCAGTTTGGTATCGAAAATTAGTAAAATCGGCCCAGTAAACCCAGTTTATGAATCAAATTTTATATTTTACATATTTTTGGTATTTTGTTTAAACGTATTACAGATAATTCCTTGAAATTTTGTACACGTAATTCTTAAAATAAAAGAACAAATTCTGGAGAAAATGGTAAGAATCGATCCATGACTTGTCCTAGCTAAGTAACTTTTATATAAATATACTAGCTGACCCGGCAAACGTTGTTTTGCCTTCAAATTTTATTTTTATTGGAAAGGTTTCATGCCAATCGGTCTATTATAATAAGAAAGGCCACCAGTGCCATTTTTGAAAAGGGGCGTGGCATTGCCTACTTCCACCAAAGATGTATAGTATCCAGCTGAAACGGCAGACGACAAATAATAAAATACATAATTAATTTTCTTTATTTTGAAATCACTTTTATTTTTTTAATTTTATCATAATGCGATTTTATGAACAATATTTTTAGTTAGCTCCTGCGGAGTATAAATGAATGAACTTTGCAACAGCACTTAAAAAATGCACACACAAACCGACGTACCAAACTTTGTTCAAATACCGTTATCAGAAGCAGAAATAATAGATTCTTAATTTGTGGTTTGTATGGGAGGTACCTACGGGTCGCAATTTTAAGGATATTTCCATAAAATTTCGTACGTGATATTTTTTCGGCCCAAGGATCGATGGGATTGAAACTGGTGGAAATCGGTCCATTATTTCACCTGGCCCCCAAATGTCCTCCCGAAATTGTGGTTTACCGGTCATAAATCTTTAAATTATGGAAGTATGCAAACAAATTTCACCAAAAATGAGTTATAAATGAAGCTAAATAACATCTACAAATTTCGTGAAGATCGGTCAATAATTAGTCGTAGCTCTCATATACGGCCCACCTCCGAAAATCACTTAAAAGAGCATAACTCTCTTTAAAATGGTGGTATCCAAATAATATTGAACGCAAATATGTTTCGTCTATATAAATATAATATGGTAGAATTGTATGACTCGGTGCATAATTAGTCGTAGCTCCCATATAAGGCCCACTTCCGAAAATTACTTAAAAGAGCATAACTCTTTTAAAAATGTTGGTATCCAAATAATATTGAACACAAATATGTTTCGAACATATACATATAATATGGTAGAATTGTATGACGATCGGTCCATAATTAGTCGTAGCTCCCATATAAGGCCCACTTCCGAAAATCACTTGAAAGAGCATAACTCTCTCAAAAATGTTGGTAATCAAATAAAATTCGACAGAAATAATATACAGAAATGATGATACATAATTTTATAATGGTCGGTCCATAATTAGTTGAAACTCCCATATAAGTCCCTCCCCGTAATCAACTTTACCCTCCATAAATATTTTAAAAGTATTTATATCGAGATAAAGTTTAACATACACAATATTTATATACACAGAAATTATGTCACTAAATTTTTGGATAATCGGTCCATAATAGGTCATATCTCTCATATAGCGCACATTTCTGAAAAACTGTTTTATACATATACTGGGTGTAGGGTATTATATGGTCGGGCTTGACCGACTATACTTTCTTACTTGTTTAAATATTAGAATAGTACATATTGGCCATTTAAAGAATTTATTTAGTCTTATATAATGAAGTGTCATCAAATATTATACTACACTTTCTTTGTTAAAAAATTCTTTAGAATTTATTGCAGATGTTTTGAATTTTAAATGTTGTATTTAAAGAATGCGGCAATACTTTTCAACATATGACAAAAACTATTTTGGTCTTTTAAATATGTCAGGGAGTGTATAGTATTATTAATATCGTTCTGCTCATTTTTAATAGGTTCATTAAGGAGAAATATTTGGTTATAAAAAAATTTAATTAATTTATTAACAATTTTCTATTCTATATAATTTATATACTTTACCAATAACGGTTAACAGCACATTATCCAACAATAAGGCCAAATAGACAATTACAGCAATCATGCTGCGGTTAGGTATATTATAATTAGGACTAGTTTTTCTTTCATTAAACGTTTCATTAAAAGCAGAAGCGCGGTTTAGTTGTGATTCATTTAAATCTAAATTTTTATCACTTTCTTTTTCAGACATATTGTTGTAGTTTTGGTTTATTTACTTTTAAATACAAATTTCATTTAAATTTAAGAATTAAAAACTGCATTAATATTTTAAATAATATATATTTTCTTTAAAATTTAGTTTTAACTTAATAAAGCTAGCTGGCATATGTTTTAAATGATAACTTTTACACATTTACATGTGTATGTATTATGGTGCATGTAAATTCGTAAACTGAAAGTAACACTTTTTCCTAAAAGTATGCTTTGATTTTTTACCGACAACACTGTTATATTTATCTAGTTTTTGTTGTAGCTATTGTATTGGAAGTAGTAGCAGTAGTAATATTTTGTTTCTATTGTATTCCAAATATTGCGAACCAACCGTATTCAACAGGTGTTAGCGCCACAATGCCCGAAGCTATATTGAAGAGTAACAATATGTCGATGCCTGATTTTATATTGTATATATTGTGAAAAATATGTATTATACATTGTTTGTTTTAGTATTGACAGAGAAGAACTTTCTGCTCTTAATGGGCAACAAGCTGACATTAATGGTATAGATGTGTATTTATGTGTAGGATTTAACCGAAATACATACATATATTAATACACAGAAAAAAAGAATCATTAAAAACAATTCAAAAAATAATTGTTTACGACGCTTACTTTATATTCCTTTTGAAATTTTTAAAATACTGAAAAGCTCTATTGTAAACATTGAGTGTTACTCCCAATTTACACGAAGCAATTTTATTAAAAATATTGATAAAAATTTTTCCTTAAAATTTCTTCGGTGTTCACACAGTACAATTATTATTGCTTAAATCGCTTGTATTTTTATTTGAGAGTATACACACATTTGTATACACATATGTATGTATGTATGTAATACGCATAAGAGAGTAACACAAAATGCTAGTACAATGAAGTGTGTACTCGTCTGATCTTCCCCTCACCCCGTTATCTAAAAAGGAATCAGCTTAGCTTTAAGATTTACTTCGTGAAAATTGGGACTTACATATATTCGCTGTGCCAAATCTTAGATATTCAGTTTCATGTATTCAGCTTTCCGAGAATAAAATATGTACATATATAGATAATTTGCTTAAAACTTTAACAAACACATTAACATTAACCATATCGAAAATATGGTTTTCCTAATATACCCCCCACCACCCCAAAAAATACATTCTATTTTCTTGTAAGTACAATAAAAACAAATTAAAACTAAGGTGTATTTAACGCTAAAATACGTTTTTCAAATAATCTAAAATACAGTTTTTTTAGAATGACTCTAAATTATAAAAACACACATTTTTGATTTCCGCAATTATTGAAATTTAAAGAAGTTAAAAGTGTTTATATAAAAAAATATATTTGATGAAAAACGTTTCTATAGAACTTATTTCTCAGTGTAGTTTATTGTGTTTGTGAGTATAGTTGTGCATAGATGTGTTAACAATTCGAACAATATGAAGTGATTTTATATAAAAAATTAGAGTTTTTCCCGTAGTTTTTCGCTTCCCGGGAAAGCTGGAATTTTTTTTAATTTCCCGGGATCCCGCTCCATAGAAAAAATAAAACGTAAATTTGTCTTTATTTATGATGTAAATTTCTTATGTAAATTTCTTATTATTATGCTCTAGATACTAGATAAGAAAGAAACATAAACATAACAATTTAATTTATAAAAAAGATATGAGATCAAAAAATATAAAACTTAATTCATAAAATATATAATATATTTTAAATAACTATACTAAAGGAAATAACTTTTTAACACACTCAAAGCGTTTATTGAGTTTATTTACAAATTGCCCGCTTTACTGAAAAAATTCGTTCACTTTCTACCGAAGTTGGACGAATAGTTAAAAGTGCATTTAACAAGTATTCAATATTTTGAGTTCTTTGACCGCTTCTTTCAACAAATTTTAACTCTTTTTTTAAGTATAAGGAACGAGTTGCCAGTTTTTTTATTTCCCGGGATCCTGCAAAAAATCCCGGGAAACGGGAAATCATAACAATTGAAATTAATTCCAATGTGTATGCATGTATTTATATAGTAACATATTTAAAGGGTGAGAAATGAGTAAAAAGGATGCATTGTTCTATGTCATAGAATGTTATGGCTTGTTTGAAATGAAATCAAATTATGGCATACTTTTAGTTATAATAAAATTCTAAAAATATTGCATATTTTTTGGTAAACTTTATTTTTTTTTATTCGAAATTAGCTAAACACATGTTTGTCTCTTGCACTCCATCATAATGCATATGTGTTTAAGTTTGTCATACCTTTTGTAGTTTTTGGAAATATTATTTGGATTGTGCAGAAAATTTTAAGATATTCAATGAGATATATGTAAGTAAAATAAAGGCTTCTAGAGCATTTTGTTGTAGTATTTTCGCCACAAAAAGAGATTTACCAAAAAGAGGGTAAACTGAATTTTTATTCGAGTTCATATTTAAAAAGCTGAAGGGCATATAAGATTCGTTATATCTGAATTTATCAAACTTGTATGTATGCTTATTAGTTGTTTAAAGTTCTTTAATTTTATCCTATAAATTTAATGTTTTTTTTGTTACTTCACATGTATATAGATAGACATGTTATATGTATTAATATTTATAAATGGGAGTGTTTGTTTTTTATTTTGATAATTTTTACGCATGTGTATCATTTTCTGCCCAATATCAAAATATTTATATTAATAATATAACGATGCTATGTCAATATAGTCAGTCTGTCTATTATTTGTCCTTATTAACTTGCAAACACTTTACAACCCTTTAAAGGATAATAATACGTATATTAAATTTTTGCTTTTGCTTTTTCTATAGAAGCAAAAAACGAAATCAATTCCACTTCCGAACGGAATTAAATTCTGTGACATGGCTGATAAACTACAAATACAAATTAAAAGAAAATATATTGCATAATTCATAAGAAACTTAGTCCTTTTGCCTTTATCACAGCTGATAATCTTCTAGGCTTAAATCAGGGGAAATTTTGTTCTATTCATCCTGTCTTACTGCAAGAAATTTCTCTTTGTCTATTGTGTTCTAGATATTCTCACAGGTGCTCAATTGGATTGAGGTCTGGGCACTGCGGAGAATGATCTAAAGTTTTTGAAAAATGATTGAGCAACCATTCCTTCACAATTTGGAGATATGTCTAGGATCATTGTCCTGTTGGAAAATTCAGTTTTGCAATAATTTCTCTACACTATATACATACATACATATGTATATAAGGTTACCGACCCCTGATAACGCCCTACAACCTTTAAGAATAAAAACTATATTTCTTTTTGGCTGCTAGATTCAAACTGTAGCATTTTATTTTATTTTCTTTGGCAGATTTTACAATTTTATAAAAGAAAACTAACAAGTTTAAATAAACTAAAGTGAATATTACACAACCCCAGACCATTACTGAGCCGCCGCCATGTTTTACCGTCTTGGTAACATATTTATTACTAAATGCTTCGTTCTTGGTGCGTCATTTTTTTTTTTTTTTTTTTTGAGGGTTATATCAAATATCTCAAACTTACTATAATCGGTGAAAAAATATTATTCCAAAAAAATTTAAGCTCGTTTATATATTTATCTGCGAAATTCAGTTTAGTTTGATTGTTCTTTAATATAAAGGGTTTACTTACGTGACAATCTACCATGTAGACCATTTTAATGCAGAAGTTTTCGTAACATTTTCAGCTATATTTACAGCACTAGCTGTTGGGTTTGCTCCTCTTACTTCTCTTGTAAGACGCTTTGGTAGTTTTGCACCAGGCAAATTCTCTATTGTGTTTGGTATTCTTGTACATATATACTTTTTTATTGTACAGTGATGAAGGCAACGATTTTACCTTTTTACCGCAGGAATTTAACTTTTCTATTGTATGTTAATCTATTATGATTTGCCGAATCTCAATTGATGTTTGAAATGACAGTAATTTTTATCAAAAAATTATACAATTTTTTCTTAGAAATTTATTCGGTGTTCACACAGCACAATTATTATTGGTTAAATCGCTTGTATTTTTATTTGAGAGTAGACACACATTTGTATACACATATGTAATACGAATAAGAGAGTAACACGAATTGCTAGTACAATCAAGTGTGAACTCGTCTTTCTTGGGACTAAGGATGATGCCACTGTATACTTTTTTGACGCTTAAAAATTGGTGTATTTTAACAATAAATCAATTATATTTGTATAGGCTTTTGTTTTTTTATGAATTCAATTCTACTTAAATAATTATATTTTTTTATTAAATAATTTTTAAGCTTGAGGTCACTTTTTGTTTTTTATAAAAGATTTTTTATTTTTATATATAAATTACTCGATATTTCCATTGGAAATCTTCTTCAGGAGTTATTTAATTTAATATTATAACAATTTTTTTTATAAAAAATTTTATAAAATTTGTTATAATAATTATTTAGTTCTTTTATTAAGTTTTTCTTTGCCTTTAATTTAACACTCACAGTAAATATTACAGTTAGGGACTTAAGTTTTCATACATCCCCAAAATTGCATATAAGATATGCAAAGAGTACCAGAAAAAAAATTTAAATAAAAAAAATCCAAATCCATGTTAACCCATTAACGCCCAAGAGGCAACTGTAGGTGAAAAAATGTTTTTGTTGTTATTTATTAATTCAATGTCAACTAAATAAAGGGTGAGTGTACCAGTAGTCGGCAGTTTAATTTTTTTTTTTTTTTTTTCATTTTAAAACTGGTGCTCTTACGGTATTCTTTCAATTTATATAACAGTTTTCAGAGAAATTTTTATTAAATTTGAGCAATTGTACTTTTTTCTAAAATACATCGCATTTGCCAATGGTCGTCATACGGTTTACCAATCTTCGGCATGTGTGAGCCTTTTCTTAAAAAAAAAAACTAGTTTGTACGTGAATTTAATTGTTTATTTATTTAAAGTTAAAGCTTTTTACTTTCCTAAATGCTTAAAAAATAAATTTGTACGTTTATTTAGGTGCTTAAGATCAATTTTATAAAAAAAATATAAAAATTAAATTATGCCTTTTTCATTAAATTCATAAAAAAGGAACAAAATTATAGATTAAATCTATTTAAACCTTAGTACGAAGCCCGATTTTTGACGTACGGAGTTGGGTCACTAAGGTCCCCCAAAGATATAGGGTTTTGTTATTTATATGTTAGCATAAAAGAACTAAAAATATGACTTTAAAAGTAAAAAAAATAATATTATTAAAAATAGATTGGGGAATCTAAGGTCCGTACTCTAAGGGTTAAATTTGTTCTTATGTATGTATGTATCTTGTTGAGATCATTTTAGGAGCTATTTCGTTATTAATTGTAATACCTGTATTAAAATCAGTTCCCTTAAAACTTTCTTGCGTTTTGTTAAGACAACCGGCTAGTTCTCCCAATTGATTTTTTACGCATTTTGAAGTACTCTTACTGTTTCTTTTTCAATTCCTCTTCGGATAGTGTATTCGTTGCGATACCATTTTGGACACAGAACTTTAACAGTTTTAGGGCACATAGAAAATATTCTGGACGAATCATCTAAGATATCAACAGCAATTGGTTCGATGAGATAGTTTTTCAAATCTGTGAAAATTCTGAAGCCTTCAGTAACTATAGCTCGTCCTTTACCTAATCCCTCCGCTTCCCTAACAGCCGATTAAAAAAACTTTTGTACCATTTTCTTCCATGACGATAATTTTTAAATGGTGTGATGCGTTTATGTTCCTTTATAATAGCTTGCACTGTGTTCAGAACGTCCTCAATATTCAAAAGGAATCCAAATTTGGCAACATCGTGACACCATTTTACTAACCTTTCCTCTTCAGCGCTTGGCAAGACAGTTTGCGGGCCCATTTTTCTAGGACCTTCTGCAATGCGGTCATGTAATCTCTCCTGTAAAGTGGACCATGGAACGCTATATTTCTGTCTGGCACCTAGGATAGACATCCCACCTTTAACTTCGGTTAGTGTGTTTTGTAAGGCCACTTCAGAATACCTAAACATTAGTCTTTTTTCCTTACTGGCCATATTAAAATTTCCTGAAATAAGATTATGAACTAAAAAGAAGTAATAGTCTTTAAAAATTATACTATTTTGGGACCCTATGCTTAGCTTAACTAGAAATAAAACCCTGCCCTGCAGTCGTCAAAATAATTATTCACATATGTGTATTTAATTTTTGAAATATTATATTCGGTAGCAGTGTTGCCACGAAAAAAAATTTTTTGTAACCAACATTTATGAAAAAATAACCAAATTAAAAAAAAATAACCAAATTTAAATGCATGTACTATTTATTTATTTTTTGTAATTTTAACTATAGTTTGTACTTTAAGGTAACAAAAAAAAAATAATTTTCAAAAATTCACTACATTTACTTCGAGCACAAACAAAACCAAGCAAAACCATATATGTAACTAAATTCCTTTATGAAATGCCGCCATTACACAGCACTGTAATTTTTTACTCTCAGAGTTGATTATGTTATATTAAAGTAATTTAATGGGTGTTGCCAATGCAACAATTTTGCTGATTGGACTTTTTACTTTTTTAATTAGAAAAAATAAAAATGTTTGTAAATTCACATAGTAAATATTTTCAGTAAAAAAAAAATAACCAAAACAGAAAAAATCTACACATGTACACATTGAGAAAAAAAATAACCAATTTTGGTTAGAAATAACCAAAAACGGCAACGCTGGTCGGTAGCCTGCTGTGGTGAATTTTAATTTAAAAGAAGTTGCAGTTCAAATACCATGAGTTTTTTGCAATTCAGTTATTTTACGTGACTGCTGAATTACTTTTTAGCAGTTTGTCAGTCAAATAAGTTGTTACAAATTAACAAGATGAGCACGTGTAAACAAGTTATTGTCGATTTATAAAAATCTTGATGAACACAAAAAAAATCTTACCGCGCGATCAGTCAACTTTAAAAAAAACCCTTTGCTACGGTTCAGTGCATTATAAAAAAGTACATAAACACTGGCTCTGTAGAAAACAAACCAAGATCAAGACGCCGAAATAAACTCTCCAGGCGAGATGTCAGTCTTATTTTAAGAGACGTGGCAAAAAGTCCTAGAATTTCAACGCCAAAAAGAATCGGAAATTCTACGGATAAAAAAGTTCATCCAAGAACTATTCAACAGGCATTACAGGATCAAGGGCTTACAAGCCGAATACCTAGCAGAAAACCCTAGATATCTGAAAAGAATCGAAGACTTTGGATCGAATTTGCAAAAACCTATCTAAATAAAGGCATTGATTTTTGGAAACGAGTTTTATTTACTGTTTATTCGTATACTGCCCAATCATGAATGAAAATTCCGCGGGATATTTTATTCATGATTGGGCCGATAGTAATTAAAATATAATTGAATTTTTTTATTTAAAGATTTTTTTCTGATACTCTTTAGGTGACAAAATTATGAAATTTTTGTATATGACTTTAGTCCCTAACTGTATATATTTGGAGCCTAGTACTTTTAATTTGACAACAAATACAGTGACATCTAGACATCTTGTTACAAATATACTTGTAGTACTAGACAGAACATAAACAACAAGAAAAAAGTAAATCCGAAAGTTTTGTGCTTCAGAATATTATTATTTGCAAAAAAGGTTTTTTTGAATGATTAACAAAAACACAAACTTTAAAATAGTTATTAGCTTTCTTACTTAAAAACAAGAACAAAACAATAGCTAAATAATATTTTGTTTAACGTTATTTGTATTTAATACTTACATATATTTTTAAAAATAGAAATATAATTGTTTGATTTATCTTTGTTTTTTTTTTCTTCCTTTATTTTTCAAACTAAATACATGTATTTTTATGATAAAATATTGATTCTTAATTATTATTTTTTCGTTAATTATACTTTTTTGCATTCTTTAAATAAGTTTTATCATTTGGAATAGTTATTTATGTTTATAGATAATACAAATATGACTTCGTTAAACGCCAGTCCTAACGAATATATATTATTGTAAATAAGACGAAAACGCATACAAACATATACATGTATAACATAGATTAGAATAGATTAGAAGAGTATAACTAAATTATTAACTAGTAACTACTAGGTGTTGCAATGCAATAAACATCGTTTTAATTTTATCAAAGTATTTTTTTAAGAAATTGCGTAAATTCGATATGAAAAGACAACTCCATGTGTTCATACGAATTTATGTTGTTGAAGAAACGGCCAGTTTCTTTAAGTGCTCCATAAAAAGTTGCAGCGAAACATCATCGGTCAACACAGGAGCACCGCCATCCTTGATAAATTATATAAATAAAGAAAATTTAATTAATAAAGCAGAAACGTGACAATAAAATTGTTTGAAAACTAGTAAAAATACACAAAAGACAATAAAAATTACAAATATTTTTTAAATGAAAAACCAAAACCATTCATTGCCTGTAACAAATGTTTAAGTTAACTATGAAATCCTTCACCATTTTAAAAACATTTAAGTAAAAGCCATCATTTATAAATAGTATAGTATTTGAAATATAAATACCGTAGCTGAACCAATTGGAGGCTGCATTTTATTAGTTTTGTTATAAAAAACAAAGATTTCGATCGAGAACAATTTTGTGAAAAAACAAACAGGGGACAACAAAGCCGATTTTTTTTAATAAACAAAAAATGTGTATAAATTAAAAATTAATAAAAAAAATAAACAAATGATATTTATTGCTAACGAAACTTACCTGTCCATAGGCATACATATTATTATGCGTTTGAGAAGGATTAACTTTAGACAACAGGAAACGAGCCTGTGAGCCACCATGTTCAGTGTCAATATAACGAGGCATCGGGAAACGTGTTTGCAAAATCTCTTGGGCATCATCGACCGGAGCCTGCAGCAATTGTTTGAAATTTTCATATTCTGGCATATCTTGATATTTGAGAGCACGCCACTGTGCTATTGTTTCACCGTGATAAATAAGAATTTGAAAGAATGTATCCATCAATAAAATACGATCGGGTTGTATAGACGATGTATCAAGTAGAACTGGTTCGGGAGGACCATTAAATGAGTACGAATACAAAATGGGTTGAATCATTATGAGAGATTGTGTTAAATCTTCACGCATTAGCATATGCCGATAGAATGTGGTCTCATCGGGTGAATTATTGAAAACCTGCAAGAATTGAGAACGGCGCAAATGATACATGAATTGAGGGAAAAGTGAGAAATTCTGAGCCAAACGGAAACTGTTGGGATCATCTTTACTATATTCGCCGAATTTCTGACACTGAAATCATATAAAAATAAATTTTAGAAAATAAATTAGTATCTATAATTATTTGATTTAAATTTTAAAATTGCTGAGCTAAAAGGCAAAAAGCCTTGCTATGATCTACCCAAAACCTACGACTCTATAAACTCACCAAACGAATAAGTTGTCTATCAACCCATCTTAATATATCTGGCCCTTCATCGGTTTCAGCACGATAAACAACCATGCGAGCCATTATTACAGCTGCAGCTTCTTGATCAAAACCGGCACTAATATGATGAATGTTAGAAGTAGCATCTGCCCAACTATAAAAAATAAATATAATAATGTATATTACGAAAATGTAAATTAAACATATCAACAATTTTCTACTCACTTTCTTGCTAATGTCGTGACGCGAATACGTCTCTGACCACTTGGATGTTGGTATTGTGTTATGAACTGAATGCAACCACGACCACCCTGCGGTATAGGAGCAGCGTGTTGATTGACGACCTCAAAGAAGAATGCCATTGTTGAACTAGGATTAATAGTGCACAATTTCCATTGTACCGTTTGTCCCATGCCGATTTCAACATCCGACACCGATGGGCTCTTCACATTCAACGACACACACGATCCGATGCCGCCAGATATTTTCAATTCCCTTGAACATTTAACCTCCAAAGTACTATTGAAAGCCATTTTCAAATCACCGCGAGCATCTCGCGAGAATACACGTTGGAAGGTTTGTTTGAACAAAGACGAATTGAATGAATCACCCATTACCATATGACCACCCGTAGAATTGCAACACTGTTTCATTTCCATAAGACCAGTTTGATCGAGGGCACATGAGTAAATGTCAATGCAATGGCCGTTAGTGGCTGACCGTAGAGCCAGAGTATCGTAGTGTTTGATGGCCTTTTTCATGTATTTGACATTATCCTTTTGGATGTCGTGATGTGAACGAATGGGATGTTTAAGCTCATCGTCAACGACTTGACCGGGGCCCTGAGAGCAAGGTCCACCAACAAAAGCCATAATGCGGGCTCCAGTATTAGGATAAGTGCATTCTAACAAACCCACAGCAATGGCTAAGGCAGCACCCGTTGAACGGAGATAACGCTTACCCTGAGGCACTGGCCAAGGATCTCGTTGCAATTCACTCAACAAATCTCCCAGAGCTATGTCGCACTTGGAGATAGGCTGCAAGAAACGATTTGCCGGTGGTACAGCAGGATGTTGACCGGGTGCACCAGGCATACGTTGCTGTTGGCCGGGCATTGGTTGACCGCCAGGGCCGACAGTTCCACCTTGTGGCCCTCCTGCTTGACGGCCAATACCCAACATTTCTTGTACTTGTTTGGCAGTCAAATCTTTAGTGCCACGGAACACATAACTTTTTGAACAACCTTCAGCCCCCAATTCATGAACTTGTATCATTTTACCAAATGTGATAAGACCCACCAAAGCATTGGGTGGCAACAAACTCAAGGACATTTGCAAAGAATCTTTAAGAGCATCCAATTCTTCCTCGTCCATGCAAGTATCAACAAGGAAAATGAAAACAGGCGGCATGCATGGGGCACGAGCTATGGTATATTCAATGGTACTAAAGCCTGGAATTAATTCAGCAGGTTGATGTTGCTCCGAAATGGCAGCATATTGAGGAGGGAACTACAAAAATTATGAAGTTGATAATCTAAGCTTTTAACAAAAGTCGAAATTACTCACCGGATTTCTTTGGAAACAGAAATTGCAAACCCACAATTTAGCTCTATAGTCAACTTGACACAAGGGATTCAAAATTGCACGACAATTACCCCTGGTACACAATACCGGCTCATACTGAATGGGTGGCAAGTCGGGACGTTCTTTTAGTGGTTGATACAAACAGGCCAACGGCACTACTAAGCGACTGGCATCAATGCGACTTGATGGCCAAACATTCCACGTCAATCTTACACCATCGCGATCTTCGTTTTGTTGTATAAACTCTTCATAGGTCGTCATTTTAAACTGAAGATGTTTATTGACCACCAAAAATGTAGAGTTTGTTTTTTATTTTAAATTTCTGTGATTATTATTTATATAAATAATCAAAAAGAAAAAATTAAACTGATCAATTAGAAAGAATCAACGATTTTTCTTTGCTGTAGCTCGGCCACGTCACTACGTTTGACAGTTGTTGGCAGTGAAAACAGTGATGTAACGTAGGTTTACTCCCTCAAATATAGCGATTTTAAAATAAGTCGTGGGAAAACTTCGGCGATTTCTTGCTACAGTGATTCGTAAACAAATATAGTGCTGCATTTTATGTTATCTATATACTACAGTTTTTATAACATTTCCATTAAGAACTTTTTAAAACCAACGCTGCACTCACAGTAATTTTCTAAGATGGCGACGAAAAAAACGCGTCTTGTGTGAATGTAATCATAACAAATTGTAATTTTTATTAATAAATGTGTTTAAAATTGCAAAAAAACAGTGTAATAACATTATTAACATTGTAGTGTATAAAATACATATAAAATTGTGCATGAAAATAAAGTGAAAATGGCTACAAATATGTATCGTGTCGGAGGTGAGATGAAGAAAAAAAATTTTCCATTTTTTCGCTTATATCTTTTACATTGTGTTTCGTCTTCGTTTGTCGGTTTGCTTTTTTATATTAATTATTACTCTTCATACCTCGCACACCTCTTCCACATTTATGCTTTTTTTTGTGCTACTATTCCGATAACGTCGCTGTTTTACGCTATGGTTAATGACGTTGAAATGAACTTAAAAAATGATTCTTGGGGCAACCACAGCAGATGTAGCAGCAGCACCAGCATCGGGGGTCTACATTTTGATATGGAGCTGATGTGAATAACACAGCTTTTTCTTGATCCGGCTGCTGACTGCATCTTGTTTGAATACCGTGTGTTTGTGTAATTTTTTCTTGTATGCAAAAATTATGGAAAATTGAAAGACGGAAGAATGTAAATTAGACAAAAAGAAAGACCCAGACAAAACACCAATATTTTTGGTTGTGAAAATGTATCTGAATATAGTATTTCACTTGTGTCCATGGTGTAATGTGATTTGGTGTTGTTATGTATAGTACATATACATATGTAGAACACAAGAGCACTTACATTATTTCTTTATTATGCGGTGCGTTTCTTTTTTAATTGTTTAATAATTACAAGTTATTTAATTGATAGATTTTAATTTTATTTACAGATTTTTATTGCTATTAAAAACAAATATAATATTGTTTATATATCGCATTCCGCCATGGTCATGTAAAAACTTGTCATCCATCTACTGCCCATTTTTGCATTGATTAGCTAAAAGAAACCAATCCAGTATGCGTTTTCAATTTGTACCTATATCTATTTTTCTAATTTTAACAAGTGTGTGTACACGAGCATTTCCATCATCACACACGGCCGTTTAAACTCGTACGATTTTAATTTATCTAATTGGAATTTGTTGAATATGCTATTATTGTACATATGGTTTAGTTTAATTTATACTTGTAATCTGTTTAAAAAAACTGGTGCAACTAGATGAGAGTTGAAAGATGGTATGTGTGTGAAAGTTGTTACAGATGATAAATTTTGCTCGTTTCATTAAGATGAGTAACTTTATCTACATATTTTTTTGATCGTTTATTTTTTTAAAGATATTTTGTTAGTTTATTTGTAACCAATTACGGCCTGGTCTCTTGTGTTATTGAAAGACATAAATAAATGCAGAAAAAGAAAGTATAATTCAAAGTTTATAAAGTGTTTTTCATTTATTCTGAATTGTACAAATCGAATTATGTACATATCGCACCCTAAATACAAAAGGGTCATAACTCAAAATTTTCCAAAACTTTTTTCCATTAAATTAATTCAGAGTAGGTACACATCTATAACTACTGCAAAAATTTCTGTCACTCACTATCTTCTTTAACTGGAAAAATATAAATTTGTCTATTTTTATGTTAAGTGTGTTGCTTGTGCACGATGAACGATGAAATTTTTAGTATGTATTTTGAATTGTGACCCTTTTGTATTTAGGGTGCGATATGTATATTGTCAAATAGACAATATTATGCCATTTAAAATGAGTGATAATGATATAGTTCCTTATACATATGTATATAGGGAAGTTGATTTAACGAGGTCTCCATCGTAACAGCATGCAATGTTGATACAACAACAACAGAATAATTTAGATTTATAAAACGTATCTTTTTGCCATTTTAAATTGGTACACTATTTAAATCGTCCAAAATGCTCACTTGACTCATTGAAAAGTGGAAAACTCTAAAAAAAATCGCATATTTGTATTTTGTCGCCCATAAATTTATTGGGATATTGGCAACATCAGTGCCCTACGAAAAGCTAATTTCAAAGTTTGGTTAATTATAACTCAGCAAAAAATAATACTAAATTTGGCATTTAGATCAACTATTATGTTAAAAAAATGTGTCTGAAGAAGATTGTTTTAATAATTGATCTAATTACAGTAGACGCTTGTAAATTAGAACCACTATGATCCTGAGGTAATTCTAATTTTCGAAAAATTCTAATTTCCAAAGGTTTTTTTTTTATAAAATGCAACATAAAATTGCAGATTCGTTTAGAAAATACACAAAAAACACTACTGCAGAGATTTTTTAATTTTATTTAGGTATATCCCAGTAAAAAATAGGATCATCCAAAGAGTAATCTTGGAGCGCTTCTTTGCGAGTAATGGATTACTCCATAAAACTCTGAACCCCATAGGATTTTTAACACAGCATGACTGCAGACACGAGTACTCTTTTTAAGCTCCTTATAGAGTACTCCCTTTGTAAACATTCATATAAAATACAAATTTGGTTATTTTTACAAAAACAAGAAAATATTCATTTATTTTTTAAATTTTTTCCAAAAATGTTGTTTTTTTTTTTGATTCGTCGAGGTCGTTGTTTTTGACGAGTAGTTCTGTCGGTAAACAGTTGCCTCACATTTACGAAATGCCAGCTTGAAATATTTTTCATATTCCGGGTAGGTTGGATACGTGCCTTTAAGTGCTTCTGCAAGAAAATTAAAGAAAAGATAACACGTAATATATTATTTAAGGCATGATATTAAAAATTCAGTTATTACCGAAATAAAAAAAAAGTTAAACAATTTGTATTTGCTTAAGGCTATCATATTTTTAGATCCATCTCAATTTAATTTGCGCAACATATTTTCTCCGATCATTTGCGTAGTGCTTTTTCAATTTTGATTTTGTCAAACCTCAATTAAATAGGAAATCTGAAATAAATTAATATAAAAAACAAACAATTTTGAATACTTGTTTAACTGAGGCAAAGAGTTCCAGCAACGCGCAACTCTAACAATAAACGATCGCACAAAAACAAAGTTTCTAATCCTAGGAATAATAATTTGCGGGTTCCTACTTGAATGCTAAAGGGTAAACTTAGACCGAAGTCGAGTTGGTCGTACTGTTTTAATAATCTTGTAGAACATAAACAAAATACGGTTAGAAACAAAGTTCATGAATCAACCCAAAAAGCTCTTGACATACTCCGAGATATGCATACGACGAGGAGCATTATATACCTACATAACGAACAATCATAATAGTGATACGATTAAGTTTAGCTAAATTATAAGATAGAGTACCAGATATAACTTCCAGTCATCATCACATGAGTCATTAAATGTACATTTTATGTAATTACAACTATGTATGTATATAAAAACAAAGTTTAACTATTTAAGTCATTGGTATATGCTAGAAATATTACAAATTATAAATGTACAAAAAATCTTAGAATTAATTTTAAGGTAGATACATATGTATTATGTTGCACAAAACCACTTAGTTTATAAAAGCGGCAACATATTTTATGTTTGTGTAACATTTTACAATTTTAATTTTAAAAATTTTTGTTTTTAGTTTATTTAAATATTTTTTTACATAGGTATAGAAATAATTTTAGTTGTTATTATTTTTTATTATTTCTTCATTTATATAACCGAGAATTTGGGGCTTACATGGTATGAAGATGCCAAACAATGGAGCAGCAAAATATTGGAAATAATAAAAATAAAATTGATCTCAAGCTATAGTATTAAATAACCGAAACGGATTAACCATTCCCACGACAGCCGGTTCTACGCACCGGAATGACCCGATATCACTCGGCCAAGGGCTGTCAACTCAGCAATTACTGCTGTTACAACAACAACAACCTTTTTTATTTAAAAAAATCGATAGTTTCCCAATATTTTAAATTTTCGAATTATTCTCTAAGGTCTCCAAAAAATCAGCATTTTAATAAAATTGTTAATTTGGAAATATGTACGTTTGACACATTTTCATAATCTGCAGTTTAATTTTAATATAAAATTATGTTGAATATGATTTTGTATGCATTTGTTGTTTATTACTATTTAAATTGTTTACTGTGTGTAAACGCATACAAATATTGTGTATGGTTTACAATCTAATTTAATCTAGTAAAAACAAGGAAAAACTTAAATAATGCTGCATATAATTGAAGACAGGTTAACCGGTTTTTTCAACAATCCGAAAATCGGTTTTATAGGTATAAATTATTGTTAAAATTAATTTTTAATAGAAAGTAAATTTTTTTGCGTTTGTTGTTTGAATGAACGAATTGAGAGATGATTTATGTTCTGCTATTTAATGCAAAATGGACGAATTTTTAATCGTTTTATGTATAAAATTAATAAAAAATTTTGCCTAAAATTAAAAAAAAAAATGGTTCGAATCCTAAGCCAAGAAAAAATTATCAATAAATTTCAATAATAATTTTCATGTAACAATTCCTATCTTCAGTAAAAATAATTTAATAAAAAATTAAATTTAATGAACTCGAGCCGAAATAAAAAAAATGATTAAAAAAATGTTTAACAAAATTCATTTAGAAGATTTATTTACAACAACTGATCCCACAATTTATATTCGAACCGAAGTTTGTAACAAAATTCATTACTGCTTATAACATTTGAATATTTATATTGTCCCCTTATTAAATTTGTCATTACAAACCATAAAATTTACATTTATACGTATGAATTGACACATTCACCTAATTAATATACATACATATGTATAATAAATATAGTTTAAATTACTAAATAAAATACAGTGTCTCATGGATGAATTAAAAATATCATTGTTAGTTTGATAACAGCTTAAATTAAACATTCGTCACACATATAATAACACAGATCCACTCTTTAGTGTATTTATATGATTTGTTCAAAGTCCAAATATTGAACCTAAAATCAAAATCAAAAATAAAGTATAATACATTTCTTTAATATAAAATATAATGTAATTGTGTATAAAAAAAACCTTTCATTATATAATTTTTACAGATGAGCAAAATAATTAAGAGAGAGTTAATTTTATAAAAAATAATTTGATCTAAATATGCATCTGTATATGATAAACATATTTACATTTTAATGATTTGTTTATATTTTACGTTATAAATCAAGTATTAAAACCATTATTATATGTATATATAATTTGTGTTCCCCCTTTTTATATAACTAGTTCTTACTTGACCAATTGTCTGACTTTAATATGTTTTATGATTCGCTTTTCGTTATTATTACTAATTTCATTTCATAGTGCTGGGCACGTATGTATGACAGACATTTTTGTTGTATACTTTTTGTTTTGTCTGTACTAATATTTTACATGTGTATATATGGGTGTATGTAGTTTTTCGTTGGGGTATGTGTCTATATCTAACTACCTAAGATATATTGGTATCTCTAATATAGCCGGTGAATCTGCTAATGTCACAAACAACATACATAGATACGTATGTTTAACATGCCTTCCCATCAAGTGTATATTTCAAATACACATACATTGATGATGTGTATATGAATTTCTTTAATTTTTAAAAGGTGAAAAAATGTTGCTGTAATAATTTGTATTTGAACAAATAAGAGTGCTATATTCGGCTATGCCGAATCTTATATAGCCTTCACCTTTGTTGTGGATGCATAATTATATTAATACAAACATATATATATTATTAATAAAAACGGTGGTTTATTTCCTTTAAATAAACCGGATTCTTTTTAAAAGCAAAATAAAAAAAGTAGTTTGAAGAAAATATAACGAGTCTTTATTTAAGTAAATGTACAAATGTACACAAACACAATTAAAAAAAAAAATAACCACTGTCTTTTTACACACTTATATTACGGTTTAAAAACACACCTAAAGTTTTCGAAAACTTTTTACACATTTATATTACGGTTCAAGAACACACTTAAACAGTTTGTTTGATCAGCGCCATCTGTTTATGAAAAAATGAATACCTATAAAGATTATTTATGTCAAATTTTAGCCGTTTACCATTATTTATATCTATTTTATACGTATTTAAGTGAATTTTGGAAGTGGATTTTATATGGGGTTTATGGTCAAACATGGACCGAACTAAAAAAAATTCGTTTTGCGATTTCTTTTTGCATAAAACTTATTTTTGCTGAATTTTTTCTTGATATTCCAATTTTATAGGCATTTATGTATAATTGAGCAAAATTTCGGGAAGATTTTTGTATGGGGGCTATGAGAAATCATGGACCGATTCTTACTATTATCTGCACACTTTCTTCTTTTATCATACAAACAACGTATACGAAATTTCATGGCATTGTCTGCAATATATTTCAAAATATTGAAATAAAATGGACAAAAAATTCTTTTGTTTTTATTGAATTTGAAGTGAATTGTAAATAGTTATTTATTTTATCTTTCATTAATTAAATTAAAGGAATTATTTACTTGTAATATTATTATTTTGGCCTATAAGGCTTGATATTACATAAAAAAAAAAAAAAAAAAAAAAAAGAAAAAAAAAAAAAAAATATCAAATTTTTATGGAGGTTGTCTCAAATATTGGTCCATAACTCTGGTTGGCCTAAACCGATTTTGCTGATTTTAAATAGCAAACTTCTCTAAAGCATGTCTGACAGAATTATTGAAGATTTGTATCCCGAAGATATCTGGGGACTTCAGAAAATTGATTTCAACAGAATATAATTCCAAGCAAGTAAACGCCTCGAGACAGACGGGCATGTCTTAATAGACTCCGCTATCTATAAAGATCCAGAATATATACACTTTATAGGGTCGGAAAATTATATTGTGGAAATTACAAACGGAATGGCAAACTTATATATACTTATATAAAAACGAAAATAATATATGCAACTTGATAAAATTTTCGATTTTTATTAAAAAAAAATATAATCCAATACATAAGTAATATACAACTGATGTTGTATGTTGTACATTGTATGATACAACTATCTGATGTTGAACACAATTTTGAGCAAAGTCGTATGTTTCTTTTGTCAAGCCTACAAAATGCCAAAAATAAATACCTATGCATATAAAATAAATACGACAAGCGAAAAAAACTAAACAATTTCAGCATGGTTTGAATAATCGTGTTTGATAAAGGTTGAAATTCACTGTAACCCATCTATAATTTGTCTTGTTCCATTTTTCATTTGTAATTTTCATTTGAATAAACAAAAAATATAATTCCAAACAAGTAAGCGCCTCCAAATACGGCAAGTTCTTTTCATAAAGAAATATTCAAAGACCGACAAACAATGCATACAAATAATACAAAATTTGAGTGTTACGAATTGAGTTAATAAAGAAAAAGCTATTTACTAGAGAAAGAAGAAGCCTACTTTTTATTACTTTGTAAAATTGAAGCAAAAGTCGAATTTTTACAATATATAATCCCTGAATTTAATGCCTAAAAACTTATTAAGTGATCACTTGCTCAAATGTTAAAAAGATAAGGTTCTGGAATAAATTTTCAGACACAAGTAAGGAATGCGCTTAGGTATTACAATCTTCTCAGTTTGAAACAAATTTCATGCATAACATAATCACTATGATTATCAAATCTAAGATTGGAGGCAATAGTAAAACCAAGACTTTTAATTGTTTCAACATATCGAATATTCCTTCCAATAATACAAATCCGTTGATAGATATTTGAGAATTCGGTAATTCAAAGTAAAAAGCCATTGTTTTTCCGAGTTTATCTCAAGCCAATTTATGCGCATCCAATTGTATATGGAATATATTTGCTCATTCAAGTGATCTTCCAAAAAGCCAAACTGTTAATAATTATGTATATAAAAAAATATCATCAGCAAATGTATATAATTTGCAAAAGTTGAATTTGGAATTTTTTATATAAAATATTTTAGAATTTTTTTTAATTGTAAATAACACACTTAAAATAGAATTCGATGTTGAAATCTTTATTATAACTTCAGCATTGATACCGATATCTCGCGAATTTTGTTGATTAACACATACAAATGCAATAAATTAACCTGGAAGATTTTCGCAAAAATAATGTTGAAATTGCAAAAATTATATTTTACTAATGTATTTTTTATTTAATTTCAGACTATGTCTATGTAGAGACATCTCCGAATAGTCCATTTCTAATACGTCGCATTGAAGAGTTAAATAAAAGTCAAAGTGGGAGTGTTGAAGCCAAAGTAATGTGCTTCTACAGAAGACGAGATCTTCCAAATACTTTGGTTCAATTAGCTGATAAACATCAACGTAAGTATTTTGTATACATAGATATTCATTATCATACATATAATTAAATCCTACGATTGCTGAATAAACTTATACTTCGAGAATTTTTATAAAATAAATCGGATCATAATATTCACATGGCGATACCACACATTTAGGTTGAATTTTATATTAATATGCATATTTATTATATAGATTTATAAGTAATACATTTAATGAATCTAAAAATACCACACAGTAAATGTCGTCTACACGCTTCAAATGCAAAATATTTTAAATTTATAATTAAAAGAATGTTGCCCTTAATAAATATTCTGATTTTTTTATATGAAAATTAGATCAAGTTTAGTGTGTTGGTATTTGGTGAACCAATTTTCTTAAGTGCTATAAAATGTATGCAAACAAATTAAAAAAGAAACACTGCACATTGATATGAACAATGCACACGTACATTTCCCTACAAATGTATAAACATATAAAACAATAGACGTACGAATATTGTAAAGAAAAATCGTAAATATCGATTTGCACTATGTTAAAAGAAATAATCCTAAAAAAACGAAGTAAAAACTTTATCAAATAGACATTCAGACATCCAAGCCAGCACACAAATGACTATGACTGGCTCCTCTAAATATACATACATATGTACATTAGTGTGGTCCTAACTTTGCGCTGTATACCATATACTGAAAATTCTAGCAAAAAAAAAAAAACACAAATTCTAGGTTGCACATTTTATTCGAATTTTCGATTTTTGGTGAAAATAGCAATATTTACCATAGTTAACATTTTTTAAACGAAATTCAAAAAATTAGTTTTTGATTCTAATATATTCAAACACTTAATATGGGTTTACCGATTTGAAACTGGAGTATTAGGTACCGATATAAAATTTGAGATTATTTTATTATTTAGTTTTACGTTGTTCTTGCTTCGGCAGAACATATACTAAAATTGGAACGATACAGAGAAGATTAGCATGACCCCTGCGCAAGGATGACATGCAAAATCGTGAAGCGTTCCACATTTTTTGTAGTGATGTTTAGAACCATGATAGGCGTTATCACGGGCCATTGTATGATAGGTAGAATGTCAAGGATAATGGGATCTGACTTGTCAGACATGTGCGGGTTATGCGAGGACCCAGAGGAGCTGGAGACGATCGAGCAGCACATTCTGTGCCATTGTCCCAGGTTACAAGTTAGCAGGTTGAGGTGGCTAGGCAGTAGATTCATAAGCGAATTAGGGGATTTCTCGGGTTGTAGGCAACACAATGGACGGTATTGGTCTCTGGGTGATGGTGTGGAGACAACCTCACACCGGCCTTCTAACCTAACCTAACCTAGTTTTACGTAATAAAATTTTAAAATTATTTCTTAAAAACATTTCATAACCTATATGTATATAATTTCAGATTATTTCTTTGGATAGCTTATTTGCGATTTTGTAATTTAAAATCTCTTGTCATCTAAACTTTTTTATGTCTATGGTGAAAATCTTCCAAAACAGCAAAGTTATACCTCTACAATAAAAATGAATATCGTAAATTGGAAAAGTGCTAAATAAGATCAACCCTAATGTACATGCTTGCAATATTTATACGCATGTTGCAATGAACAATTCTCTCTCGTATACTATCATCTACTTTAATTCAACAATTAAAGGAAGCAACAACGACAACTACAAAATTTTAATGGTTTTCAATGGTTGTTGCAGGCATAGGAAATTATGATTCTCAAATAGTACTAAATTCAAACTATTTTTGATTGAAAGTAAATACATATATCCAAACTCCACTTTTTTATGTCACTAGTAGTTTCCGGAAATGATAAAACTTTAAAATATATTTGTGTTTAATATTCGAAGTTTATGAATTTCATATTAACTGTCAATAATAATTTTGAATCAATTTCAAAAACTTTGTCAAACATTCGTTAAGTTACATTAAAATAAGCATAAAGTAATAAAAGTAGCATCGAATATCGAAATAATTTGTTTTCCAAAAGCATTAAGCCATTTCTTAATGGATTTGTAATAGATATTTAATAGAATATTTACATAAAACATTTTAGTATTGTATTATTAAAGGAAGAGAAAAATTTTAACAAATACCCTTTTGACTCGAATATATTTGATCAGTCAATAAAATAGTAACTAACTTACTTAAAAATCTTGCATTATGGCATGTTTATTTTGAAAATATTTAAATGTATCATATTTTCTAAGTATAACCAAGAAATGTTTTTAGTAAAAGGTTATTTAATTCCTCAAAATTTTAATGATTGTAATATTTTTCGTAGTACATGCAAAAATATATAAATGTGCATGTACTTTAAACAAAATAAAAATATTTTTTTATAGTTTTGTAAACACTTGCTATAAAAAACAAGCAGGATCAAAAGTGAGACTTTAAAGAGAAATTTAAAAAAATGTTCATATTAAATTTTGTATCATGCATACATATTTTTTATAACATAATGTCTGCATTCTGTTGTTTGTCCAGAATAATGAAAATAACATCCAAATATCCCCTTGCAGCAGTTTTTTTGTTGCAGTTTCATACGAAATAAAAATATTTTTGATAGTACAACTTTTTAAGTAGCAAATCTGTTGTTCCTGTAACGATGTTACATAAAAAGGGATTGGTGGGTGGGGGTTGGGCATAGAAAAAATCTGAACTCAGTTTTGCCTAGAACAGTATTTTCCAAATAATATCCGCATACATCCGTAGTTATATTTCTTAATACAAAGTATCATTAGCACAACAACATTATCTGCCACGTCAGTAACAACAATAAAATAGTCAAAGACTAAACAACAAACACAATGACATGAGAAAGTCTAAAAGCAACCCAGCAAGCCATATGAGTCCGAAAAGATCATAATTTATAATTGCTCCGAAAATCTTCAGAAAAGAGGGTCATTACATTCGAAAATTGTCCGTCAGAAAGAGCTCTTAGATAATGTCAGAAAAGAGTCTTTTATGAGGGTTTTTTGGGCTCTGAAAAGATAATGTCAGAAAAGAGTCTTTCTTGTTTTTATCATTCTTGTGTGGTACAGCTATGTTTTTTTTTTTTTTTTTTTTTTTTTGTTCAAAGCACAAATAACAACAACAACGCTTTGGTACACAATTAAGTGGAATTTCTGAGTCATACTGCGTGCCGACTCAGGAGAGTAACAAGCAAATTTTTCTTTCGCTCGGCAAATGCTCTTTAGTTGGACTCTTTTCTGACTTCTTTTTTCGGAGCGCTCCGAAAATGCTCTTTTGTTTGACTCTTTTCGGACTCCTTTTTCGGAGCGCTCCTAGAATGGTATGCTGGGAAATACTACATATGTACATACAACGATAACAACAATATATTTAAAATGCCTGCGATATTAGGTATAATCATAAATATATTCTTAATACAAATTTTGCAATAATTAAAAGTAATTAAATATAAAATTTAATAGTAAATACCACAACTACTAAAAACAATAACTATCTCATTGAGTTTAATTATATGTACTCGTATGTTGAAAAAATTGCATATTTATATTATTTAATAATTAACAAGTTTATTCGATGAAAGAAGCTTTATTATCAAGTAGGTATATGTATACTAGGGCGGGCCAAATTTTTTGTCGATTAGAGCCGCCCCCTAGGATGATTCTATGGACAATTCTAAGCAACTTTGGTGAAGGAACCATGGGTCTATCTCGATTTTCGAGTCTCCCACTTTTCAAAAAATGAATGACTTGAAAGCAAGAAAGACTTTCAAAAATAACTTATTCCGCTTTTCTTCCACTAAATTAATTTTTTTTACACATGTTCTTATTTTTTAGGTTGAATTTCTGTTGAAAAAAATAAAATAAATATCAATTTTACCGAACATTTTTTCTCGGAAAATAGACGAAAAATATTACAAATATGCATGAAACGCCCTCTGGTGGTGTTCATAGGTAAAAATAAAGATCAAAAATGAATTTCTCGACTCCAAAAACCCCCCATATACACATAAAAAAGATAATATAACGATGAATAAAAAATCTCGAATCAAAATGATGTTATAGGGGAAAAAAATCATTTTTTAAAAGTGGGAGACTCGAAAATCGAGATAGACCCATGGTTCCTTCACCAAAGTTGCTTAGAATTGTCCATAGAATCATCCTAGGGGGCGGCTCTAATCGACTTTTTCGGTTCCATACAAATTGGCCCGGCCTAATGTATACATATGTAATGCTGGTTTTAGACGGTATGTATTTTGCAGTTTACTTGTCAGTTGTACGATACTTACATATGTAATTGTGCATGTCTGTTAAAATTAGTAATTTACAGGCAGTTTATAATTTTTGCTTTCACACGTCGGTTTTTAGTTTCATCTGACATAACATATCATAGAACACAACAGCTGTCTTTGTTATGATTATTTTCGTGGGAGTTTTGTGTACTTGTAAATATGTATGTATAGTTTGAAAAATGGATTAAAAAATTAAATAATTTTAACTTGCAGCATTATTGCAATAAAAGCTTCTATAAAAAAAAAATAAGCAAGAATTAAAGAAGGTATAGTGAAATGAGTATCGCATCTTTTAGAATGTGTAAACAGGTCTTATTTAAGGCCTACCAATGGAAGCACTTGCAATTTTTCCCGCTGGATATGTTTCGGCTACAATTGTATTCGATTGTCTGTAAAGCAATACTAGTTCAAAGCATTTTTTGAAATGTAGTCTGGCAGTAGTTGTAGTGTGGGTCTAATATGGGAACACAACCAAAAATATTTAACGTGATAGTGTTCCAAAAAAGAGTAGGCTGACCATAGTAAGTGTATGAGTAAGGTGAAGCCTTTTTCATCGGTTGTGCTAATTCAAAGTATTTTAGTCAGCAACGTCATGTACCAACATTCACAGTTTTCAAAATACATATGTACATACATACACTGTACAGTGACGGACAATAAAATACAATCACCAATCAAGAACAAGAACTAAATCACGTCTATGTACATATGTATGTTTATGTGTGTCTTCATTTTCAAATTCGCCAAATATTCAAATTCGATTTTTATATTTTGCAGATACACACTACACTGCTGTGTAAAATAGTAGATGTTTTAAATATCCTAATATTGTATATGATTAAATCATGAAGATTGAAATTAATTATGATATTTTATACATAGCTATAGAATGATCTGAATCCATCAAAAATAGTGAACAGTTGAAATTCCGAGATTTTTGTAGAACGCCGTTCTGACTGAATGATTTCACTATTATTTCGCACAGTGAACGTGATCACGGATTATCTAAATATGTATGTTAACTAAAAACTAGTATTTATGGTTTTAAAAACGTCTATTAATAAAAACATAGAAAAAACTTAATTTTTTTGTGCATCGAAAAAAATAATATGTATGTATGTACGTATTGTAAGAAAACAGAAATGTTACTTAACATTTCATTTTATACATAAAAACGTGACCGTATTTTATCCTTGTGCATAGGGAGCTATAGTATAATCACAACCTTCAGTGTATGAAATTAAATATTAAGTAACATTTCTTTTCTTTGAAAATTGTAAACAGTGATGGTAAACTGTTGGTAAATAACAAAATTAATAGTAACTTTTTCAATGACGCTGATTAAATCACAGGTCTGACAATATTGCTGATCTCTAGTGAACATGGTGTAACAGCTATATAATGTTGTCCACTAGATACATGTTTTTGTGAAAAGGTGCTGAAAAAGAACAAAATTTTTTTCCATTAAAAACTAATTATATTATTTTATACAGCACTGTACGTGCAATATTAGTGTACATTTGTTTGTTCTATAGCATGTATGGTTTTGTAAATGGAGTGCAGCTCAAGAGCATATTGAAAAATATACATACAATGTACCTATGTAGTTTTATATACAATATCTCATGAAACTCTTTCGACAGTATTTATCAAATTATTAATGTATAATTTTGCAATGATTCCTATCAATGTTTCTCTAAATGGATTCATTAACCATTTTTGGTTTAAAACCCTCAATTTAACGAATTTTTCTTTGTGGCAAACAAAATTCACGAATAAATATGTTTACATAGGTATGTATATATCTAGATTACAAAATGAATCAACCATTGAACATCGGAATGGGTGATATTTAAATTTTAAGCGAATTTTTTATTTTATCACACAGAAAAGTCATATAATGAAGGTTTTCACGTCATGTAAAGAATGTTTTTCTATGTCAAAAGACGTATGTAGAAGACTGTAACGTTTCTCTCTCTTATGTATATATAATGGGTGTTTGTAAATAAATGAAATCATATAGTATATCCTGTTTTGTACACACGTTTATATCAATATTAACGAACATCTAAAATAGGATTTACTCTTTGTGTACAATACAATACGGTAATACACAAATAAATACATACACGTATTCCATATACCTTTATCGCTTTTAAAGTGCAAAACGCATATTACGTACCATAAACAACATGTATGTATGTACACAAAAATTATTTAATGAATTATATGCTTTGAACAGTAATATGAAATAGTATTTAAAGAAAAATAATAGGCCTTCTTGGAACCATTTTTGTCATATCAGTCAGTTTAAGTCTGTTTATCTAAGAGCAAAGAAAAAAGGTTAATCTAAAACGGCTCTTATTTGATGTCATATGATCTTATGTGATATAGTATATATGTAGATTTACAATGTTAATAAAAGTGGCTTCTTTATTTTCAATAATGCGAAGAAGAAAAACTCAAAAACGAATAATAAAAACGAATAAAGGGTGCTGTAGCTTAATTGGTTAGCGCATTTGATCATTAAACATGAGTTGGTATTTGTAGCCCGGGTTCGATTCCCAGCCGCTGCCACTCAAACAACATCAGTTTCTGATAATTACACTATGACTAAAGAAATAGCTATCTAAAGTCCTTTGGACAATTTTTGCTAAGACCAATAGGTAAAAAGTTACACTCATTTAAAAAAAACCCCTGTATGACCAAAATGTCCAACTCTGACTCCCTCTAACTCCGGCACTTCTGGTACTTCTTCTAGTACTAACCTTGGTGCAAATTTCATCCGAATCGGAAGACATCGATTTTTAAAATTGGGATTTTTTTCAATTATATGGAAAATTTTTATTTTTTAACTTTTAAAATTTTTACGAGACTTTTTTCCGAATTTAGTTTAAAGACAACAAATACAGTCGTGTGAAAAATAATAGGGACAGTTGTATTCGCCGTCTTTGGTGCTTCCGTATTCATATAAAATTAAAGAGTTATGCTTGGTTTTCACTATGTCAGTTTTGTTGTCAAATTGTCTAAATTGTTATGAAATTACCAACAATTTGGACAATTTGACAACAAAATTGACATAGTGAAAACCAAGCATTAGTGATAAAATAGAGTTGTTTTGCAATGATTGTAAACGACATTAAGAAATCCCGTTACAATTTGTGTTTTTTCCCTTCGTTTTGATAACAAATTATTTTATTTCTGCTTTGAAAAGTAATAGGGGCAGTTTCTCGTCTTGGTAAAAAGACAATAATAAAAATAAAAAAAAAACTTTTTTTGTAAGTGAATGAGTGAAACAAATTCATAGCTTTACATTAATTGCTAAATAAATTGCATTTTGTAACTTTTTAGGCAAATATGGGTAGAAGTATGCATTGCGACCACGCTACCCGAAATAATATTAAAAATCTAAGTACAGAAAAATTTCACAAATGCTCGGTATTTCAAAAAAGATTGTTGAAAATGCTATTAAATGGAATCCCAAAGATGAAACCCGTGGTAGAAAACTAAAAATTACACCTACTATGTATATAGAGAAGTATCATTCGATGCGAAAAAAAATTCATTTATCACATTGAAACGAATAAAAAATGATTTAAATATTGGCGTTGGTTGACACATCATCTATTCGAAAAACACTCATCGTTGAGGAATGTAGAGCCCGTAGTGCAAGAAAAGTGTCATTGTTATCCAAAAAGAATATAAAACAAAGATTAGAGTTTGCTAAATATCATATCAAATGGCCTAAAGAAAAATAACGTAACATTCTGTGGTCCGGTGAAACAAAAGTAAACACACTCAAAAAAAAGTTTATTCATCAGCAGTACGACTTTTTCAAATGAGTACTTGCTCCGGTAACAAATATATTCACAAAAGGTATATTTTCTTTCACGATAAAGAAAAAAATACTGCAGGCAATAAAAAATACCTCTGGCAAGTACACTTTCCTACAAATATTTATTCACCTGTAGTATGTTAGTATTTGCCATAAAGCTAAGATTCCATACGTATTAGAAAAGTTTTACTAAATAATATAAGAACTGACATACCGGTGAGTAAAAAAATTAGTACCCGTAACAGAAACTGGTACTTCTTGCGTATAAAAGTGTGGTTATATGTAGTTCAATTTTACTAACAGTTATTAAAAATATACTTCTGGTGGGTTGTCTTAACAATTAAAATATATTCACCAGTAACTCATTTTATGCCATATGGAGTATCACAGTATTTCCCACAAGTACATTTTTACTCACCAGTGTAAATATTTTACTAATGGTGAATACAAATCTTGTACTATACGGGACGGTAAGAGTTACTTCTTATTAGTAAAAATGTCTTTGGGGATATATGGAGATAAACTTTACTCACGGTTAGTAAAAAATATACTTCTTGTGGGTTGTTTTAGCAAATAAAGTTATCTTCACTAAGAAGAAATCTGTTGGCTCACGAAGTATGACAGTATTTGCCACAAGTAAGTTTTTACTGACCATTACAAATATTTTACTATTGGTGAGTACAAACCATTTACTATACGGAATGATAAATGTGTACTCCTTGTGAGTAAAAATGTCTTTAGAGCCATATGGAGATCAATTTTACTCACGGTTAAGACATTTTACTTATGGCAGGGTTTACTTTTTTTTGGGTGCATGTTTTTTTCTGATTGAGGTATCCACCATGTAAGAAGACCTATCCACCAAGAATTCAATCCAAAATATACTTTAAAGACGGTCAAAAATGGTAGTGGTAGCATCATAGTATGGGGGCCATTCTCTTATTATGGTGTGGGTCCTCTATATCGTATCCAGAATGTAATGAAATCGGCTGATTACACTGAAATTTTGAAAAATACAATGCTGCCGTATGCAGGATAATGATCCAAAGCATACGGCAAAGTACACAAAGAAGTGGTTCCAGAATTGGTTTGACAAAATCAATGTTTTAGAATGGCCAGCACAGTCCCCTGATTTGAACCCAATAGAAAATTTGTGGAAAGATGTTAAAAGGGCAATCAGGGGAAACTGTCCATCAAATTTCGACGAGCTTTGGAATCTTATAAAGGATGTGTGGAATGCAATACCGCTACATGCTCGTCAAAATTTAGTCGACTCAATGCCTAGAAGATGTGCTACTGTTATTGATAACAAATGATCCGCAACAAAGTTCTAAGGCTTTATGCAACAATATTCAGTATAAATATCTATTTAGTTTTACTTAAGTTAGTTATAGTTTTAAAATTTCATGAAGTGTCCCTATTTTTTTCACACGTTAAACTATATGAATTCATACAAAATCACAAAAAAATCAAAATATATTATGGGAATAGCAAAAATTTTGTTATTAATATTTTTTCTACTGTTTAAGAAAAAATAAATCGTTTAATCAAGAAAGAATTTTTTATCCAGTTGTAAATAAATTGTAAGTTTGGGTGGGCACTGTCCCTATTATTTTTCACATGACTGTATGTGCTTAATTTTTTTTTAAAAAATCCACAAATATACGGTTTTTAAATATTATCCCTAAATATTTGTTCAACTAAATACTATAATAATACGAAAGGTTTTATGATATTCCCAAAATTTGTCGTAGTTTAGTCAATTTAACTTTTATTCCTAGCAAATAACTGCATTAATTAAAAATAAATCAATATTTTGTTGCAAATCCATTGATATCGATAAAAACTTTACATCTGCGAGGCATTGAGGTCACCAAATTTTTACTTACACTACTTGGAATGGCTTCCAAAGCTTTCTTTGTGGCGGCAAAAAGAGCATTAAAATTGCTCATTTTTACAGAGCTTACTTTCGTTTTTACAACTTGCCATAAGTTCTCAATCGGGTTGAGATCAGGGGCCAAATTACCGCATTCGATATCGAGTAAAATTGATCGTAATTTTCTTATTTTAGATTATAGCATTCGATATCGAGCAAGAAATTTAGTACATTTTATTATAATTTCGCTATCGAAATCATTTTTCGATACGATAGCTCATTCGATCACGAATGCGGTAATTTGGCCCCAGGACTGCATGAAGGCCAGTCAAGAACAGTAACCGAATTGTTGCTGTTGTTGTAACAGCAGTAATTGCTGAGTTGACAGCCCTTGACCGTGTCGTGGGAATGACATGAATTGTTAAAAATCTATTGCTTGACGTGATGCTTCGGATCGTTATCTGGTTGAAATATCCATATTCAATATTCATCAACATACGGCATTAGTGTATCGCTTAGAATTATTGCATACTGAAAATTATCCATATTTCCCTCAATTTTGTGCATTATAGAACCTTCTCCATGTTTCAAAGTGGCGCGGGTGTACTTTGGATCAAATTCTTTCAACTTTGGCTAGCGAACATATTTTTTTCCATCTGGAGAGACCTTATTATTTGAGTCTCTTCTTTCGGTTACGTTCAGACAATAATGGCTTCTTTTGTGAAATTCTTCCAAACAGTCAAATTTCTCGCAATCGACGGTTTTGCCACATTTTGGCTAAAGACTGCAATCCCAATCTCGTTTCCTGATTTATCGCGCGCAATCAGTGCACCTACACGTGTCGTAATCCGGCTTCTTCTTTTACGTGCCACCTTTTCTGTAGTCGAATGCTTTCTTAAATATTTCACCGCTTGAAAAACAATTGTTTTGAAACATTCAAAGCTGTTACGATTTGCGGATAATCCTGGGGGGTTACTCTCTATTGCGATGCGAAAGTAAATTCGATAAGAGTATCAATTTGTACGCTTATCGCATCGAATTTACTTTCACATCCCCCCTGATTGATTTGCACAATAATTCACAATTTCGAGTATTGACATCACCGGATTTGCTTTAACCATGTTAAGCAAATATTAAGAACTTTTCATATACTAAAAAACACTGTGTAATCATATTTATTTTAACCTATCTTTTAAAAATTACCTGAATTTGAAAATGTTTATAAATTTATCAGTGTCCTTAATTTAGTGCACGATTAATTTTTTTCACAAATTATAAAAAAACGCCACAAAGAAAAAAAGTTAAATTTTAGTGTTTTATTTAATATACATATATGTACACATATTACCTTTAACATAACGATTTAAATATTGAATACTGCTGTCCTTAATTAGTTGCACACAGCTGTATGTACATATGTATATACATATATTTTTCCAATTTTTGTTTTTAAATTATGTACAGTATCTTTTCTGTTCTATTTTTCTTGAAAAGTACACATAAGCACTCTTGAAAGCCATTTTCGCCACCCCTTTTTAAAATAAGAGCCCCAACTCTACACAAATACTCAACAATACAATCATCTAGCAAAATCCAATGTTTTCATGTAACCTACTCACAAGCCTTGTTTTACCACCCCAAACACCTTCATCTCCGTATATACCCCTTAGCCAGCCGCCACATGCTTATGTATGTATATGTGTTTGTTTTAAAAATGTTGTATATGCTTCGTTGGTTGTTTGTTTGGCATTTTTTATATTCTCCAATATGCCAAATGAAAATAAATATAGATTGATCATACTGTCTGTATGGATTTCAGATTTAAAACGTTGCATACTCATTTGTATAATTCAAACTTGACATTATCAGCTACTAAATTGTTAACAAACAAATGTGCTATTCCTCTAAATGTTTACAATGTTATGTTCAGTGTAAATTTATCTATATTTTGCAAAAAAAAAAAATAAAGAAAACTACCTGTTTATTTTACACATTAAAAAAAACAATTTAAAAATCTTTACTAATTTTATAGTATGTATTTACAATTTTCCAAAAGGGCACAATGAAATCGCCTTAGCGGAATGCATCTCGTTTACTTGATTTTGTTGTTTTTGTCGGTCTTTTATTTAGCCTCCATATAACTCTCACCCTCCTGAGTCACAACAAACACATACAAATTCAACTGTTCTTTGTAGTGTTAACATTGAGGAAGCGCGTTCTTATCATCATTACATAATTCGTTTTTTTGATGCTAAATCCACACAAAATTCCCCCTCCCACTACGCATACTCTTTACATACATTTCATCATACATATATTTTTTTATTAAAATATACACAAGATTTTGAGTTATTTTATATATTTTTTTGTTGTTTAAACTCTTAAGGGGGTTTGTTTTCATATTTAATTCTCTTGCTTTACATATTTATAAAATAATAATTATTTTTTATGTATTTGAAACCAGGATTTAAACATTATTATTATTATTATTATTGCTAAAATTAAAAAAAAAATTCTAACCGACATAACATGTTTTTTAATTTAGTTAATTAGGGTATTCGAGGACAAGCAAGAATTGTATTTTTCTGTCACAATATAAAAAACCATATTAGCTACGAATTTGAACAAAGTTCAACTGAATACACATGATAGACGGAATACATATGATAGAAAACAATATTAAATTGGGATAACCAAAATTTTATGTTTTTATTCACAAATTACTGCTATCTACCTCCAAGATTTTTAATAGTTTAAATCAGGAGTGCCCAAGCCCTATACTCTTGGTGCTCTTTTGTATTTGTAAAAACTCTTAACACCCAACTATAATATGCATATGCTAGCTTAAGCAAACGTGCGAACACATATAAATTGTATGTGGCAAACTATAATGTACTTAACGAAACTTTTCGTTAAGTTTTTCAACTGTCATTTGCTTAAGCAAAAAGCGAAACTGATCGCATATTCCGTACGGAATCAGCTGTTTGTTGTTTGTTTGTGTTTTTAACAAAATGGAGAAAGAAGAAAATACATTTATTTAAAATTTAATAGAAAATGTGGAAAAAGGTGCCTTTATAATAAAAGGGCCCTTTTTATTTTAACAAAAATGTCTTTCTGTCGCGGTTTATTTCTCTGACAGAACAAGAGCGTCTTCTTCTTTTACAGTGTAGTTCACTTATTTCTTTTAATGTGCACAACCCTTCAAGCGCTAACTTTAATATTTTTATATTATTTAAAATATTTAAAACATATAAACGTTTATTATTATTTACATTTTAGTGCTGCCACAGCTGTACATTTTAGTACTTTTGCCGATAAATTAAAAAAAAATTAAAAATTATGCGTTTCGTGTACGAAGTTTTCTTTTAATTATAAAATAATATAATAATATATATAAAATATAGTAATTTAATGGCTTTTTGTTAAAATAAAAACATTTTTTTTAAACATAAATGAGCAACTGTGGACAAAAAGTTTCAAAGTCATTGTAGCCACCTGAAAGTTAACTCTGAACTGGTTATGCATTTGACAGTCTTTTCGTTAACTTTTGCAATTTGCTTAATCTTGCTTATGCATATTATAGTTGGGCCTTTAGCTATAGGCTGTGTGTTTTGTATACTCATTGCAGCACTCAGCACTAGCAATACGAAATACACAAACAACTTTGCCTTATTTGTTTTTTTGTCGTACTTCACTCCAAGAATGATAAAATAAAGATTACGCCAACGCGCGTAAAATTTTAAAATGTTCTGCGCATTTAGGCCCTGTGACATCACACATTCTGTGTTTCTATTGGCTAATTTTTTCTCACTTGTTTTTTTTACTCATGTTTTGCTTGCATTTGCTCACTGCACTCTTCATGTTTATATTTTTTGTTGTTTTTTTTTTTTTGTTTGTTTTTCTTTTTTAAACAGATTTTATTTTAGAACTCTCAGAGATTTCAATTGCAAGATTGCCAACTATCACATAAAACATAAATTTTTGGCAATAAATTTTAATTCTAACACATGAAACATTATTGGTAACCCTTAGAATGGCCCTTCTACGTCACATAACGGGAAATCATGCGCATGGCGTAATCTTTATTTTATCATTCTTGCTTCACTCTATACACGCAAGCGCAAAGCAACAACACTTTCGTATGCTCTACTGGTAAACAGCGTTACCGTTGAGAATTTTCACAAAGTCGCTCAATAGGTCGTTTAAAAAAAAAATAATAAAAAGTCGCACAAAAAAGTCGTTTTGAATAATAAAAGTCGCAAACTTTTTTAATAACCTTCCATAGACTTAAATGATTGGTTTTTGCTAATCCCGCGTAGCACTAGTTTCATTTCTGCAATTGTAACAACGCTTTTACGAAAGTTGCTGTTTCTCTTCGGCAAAAACTATTGTAGTTGCATTTTTGTATTTTCAGACGCTTCTTTAATGTTAGTTATATGTTTTTTTGTGCTTTCATGTCGCTGTAGATGATTGTTCTGATTTATCAGGAGCTGTTTACAAGAAATGCAAAAAGAACGCTTCGTCGCTTAATCTTGCTTAAGCCATTTATATTTAAGTTCCCTTTCTTTGGAATAATATCGCGACACATTAGTTTTCTTAGAGGAAACTGTAGCGTTGTTGACATTCTGTGGCTCAGGGTCTGATTCTGATTCACAATAAATCTATTTTTTAAGAATAACATTTTATACCGGTTCTTTTTTTAATGAAAAAGTATACACATTTCCACGTTTGAAAATATTACGAAAAATATGTACATATATTAAACCGACAATGTGACAAAAAAAATATATATAAAACAATGTTGCCAAACGAAGAACGATTTGTTGATTTCTTTTAATACTATGGCGTCGATGCCATACTATTTCACTGTTCATCATTTGGCAATTTTTTATTAAAAAAATAACAAAAAAAAAAACAGCAAATTTGCAATGCATTGAAAAATAAAAAGTCGCAACAAAATTAAAAAAGTTTCAAAATTATGTAATTTTAAAAAGTCTCATAAAAAGTCGCAAGCCGACAAAAAAGGGTCAAATTGCGACTTAGTCGGCGAACGGTAACCCTGCTGGTAAACATTGGTGACTGCGATCGTCAATGTAGATTTTGTTTTTGTTTAACGTATGATACCGTTTACCCAGCTAGCATTTTCAATCGTGCACGACTCTTTCACGATCGGAGCCGACGATTTACTTTAATCTTTCGCGATGTCGTATTCCAATCGCGCACGTTCAGAGCAACTGAAGTAACTGTGTCAAGACGGCGACTCTTCCTTTCCAATCTTCGACGATAAGTAAAATCCAATTGTCGACGATAAGCAAAATCCAATCATAGGCGATTGCCAAGACGATGGTAAATTTATACAAAAATGCTTATTGTTATTTGTTTCTTTTATTAAAAATTTGATTAGTTAAATAAAAATACATATATGAAAAAAAATTCAATTCTTGAAATAAAAATAAACTTATAAATTAAAATTTGGTAATTATTTAATTGCTTTTGTTCGTGAAAGTATCATTTTGAAGAGCTAAATACGATCGTTGACTACAAACAATCTTCCAATGCTCGCCAAAATGCGTAAACGACGATTCACTCGTCGAACAAACGTCGCAATGACTCGCAAAAGCACCGTTTGGAAGCGAAAAATATAAATCTACTCTAACAATCGTCTGAACGATTAAAAAAGGAGTCGTGAAATGATCGCGCTCGTCAAACAATCATCCAAATGCTAGCTGGGTAAAAAAGTGTGTTGTTTCTATGTATGTATTGGCTTTTACAACAAAAAAATACTGAATAAAAAAATACTGGGCACTCCTGGTTGAAATAGTGTTGAAATTTGTGTGTTTTCATATACAATGAATCAATCAGAAAATCGAGGTCTGATCAAAAAATAACAGTTACATATTTTAAATTTTTTGAAAAAGTATTTATTTATTCATCAATAACTATCTTGTCCCATTCAAAGTAATCCCCCTCTGATATAATACATTTATGGGAGCTTTTTTTTAACCCTCGAAACACTTCTGAAATGCGCTTTTTGGTATCGCCAACAGCTCCTGTTTCGATTTTCCTTTTATCTCCTCAATCGTAGCAAAACGCTTTCCTTTCATCGGTGTCTTCAGTTTTGGGAAGAGGAAAAAGTCAGCGGGGGCTAAGTCCGGTGAATACGGCGGTTGAGGCATGATAACGGTTTTGTTTTGGCACAAGCATCGATGTGTGAGCTGGTGCAAACTCCATGATTGGGTTTTCCACAATTCTGTGCGTTTCTGACAAATTGTTTCGCGCTAACGGTAGTATTCCTTATTGACCGTACGACCTTGTGGCAAGAATTCATAATGCACCACGCCATTGCAGTCGAAGAAAACAGTGAGCAAAACCTTTACATTTGATGGAACTTGACGTGCTTTTTTCGGTCTTGGACGTTTCCATTGGGATGATTGGACTTTGATTTCAATGTCATAGCCATACACCCATGATTCGTCACCAGTTATGACTTTTTTAGGAAATCTGGATCGTCGTTGACGATGTTCAACAGCTCCTGAGCAATGTCCATGCGACGTTGTTTTTGCTCAAAATTTAGCAATTTTGGAACAATCTTCGCTGCCGCACGTTTCATGCCTAAAACATCTGAAAAATTGCTTGGCATGAGCCGAACGATATGCCAACATCATCAGCAACCTCTCTGATAGTGATTCGACGATTATCGAAAATCATTTTCTTCACTGCTTCAATGTTTTCATCGGTTGTTGACGTGCTCGGGCGACCAGGACGAGCATCGTCATTGATATCTTCTCGGCCTTCCTTAAACCGGTTATATCACAATTGAACTTGTGTTCTACTCATAGTAGACTCGCCAAACGCCACAGTCAACATTTCAAATGTTCTTGCGCATTTAATTTAATTTTTTAAATCGAAAAGCACACCAAAATATGACTAACCTTTTTATCTGTTAAAAACAAACTGACAATCCAAAATGACTGATATTACCAAAATATACAACAGACATGTGTAGCAACATAACAGAAAAAAAAAATGCAAAAATGGAACATGCGTTACTCACGAAATTTGAAAATAACGGTTATTTTTTGATCAGACCTCGTATGTTTTATTCGGTGTGACCTAAGAGTGATTTTGTCAACAAAAATATAAAAATGGCTCCAAGTGGTAAGCAAACAACGTGAAAATGAGGCATCTTATTATTCGACTGTATGGAGAAGGAAAAACTGTATTTCTTACAGTTTTTGCTGAAATTGTGGGTAGAAGTCGGTCGACCGTTCATGATATTATTAAAAGATACAAAAAAGCAAAGAAGGTCTTGAAAAGATTTTAAATGATCATGACGAAAGACGGATTTTACTTAAAGTGAAGGAAAATACCTTAAAACCCGCTGTTGAGCTACAAAAGTATGTATAAACCCATATAGGAAAGTCAGTTTGTTGCGAGACTGTTAGAAATACCTTAAGAAAACATGAGAGTTTTGAGAAAAAAAAAACTCCTTTATAAGCCCTAAAAATAAAACATTACGCAAGATTTTTGGAATAAGGTAAAGCCCGCCATGGGTCGGATGAAAGGAGGTTTGTTTGACGAAAACCAAGCACTGAGTTTGAACTAAAAAATACTAGAGCCACAGTTAAACATGGAGGAGGTTCTGTGATGGTTTGGGGCTGTATGTCTAGCGCTGGAGTAGGTAATTTAATATTTATTGATGCAAAAATGGATAGACATGTCTACCTAAACATTCTAAGAACAACATAAAACAAAGCGCTGAAAAACTGGGTATACAGACAATTCTATCAAGACAATGATCCAAAGCATACCGCCGAAGTTTGCAAGTTATGGCTCATACATCACTGTCCCAAACTGTTGAAACCTCTGCCACAATCGCCAGACCTAAATGTCATTTGTGGGATGAATTAGCGCGTAGGGTTTATAAAACTCATTTAACAACATTAGTCAATTAAAAACGTCTTTAAAAACAGAGTGGAACAAAATATCCTCAGAAGTGTGTGCAAATTTAGTTAATTCTATGCAAAAAAGACTACAAAAAGTTATTGACTCTAAAGGCAATGCTACAAAGTACTGAAAACTTATATATATTCTTTATTTCTTTATTTTTGTTTATTATTTTTCGTTTTTATTCATGTTATTAAAATTTTACCGCTTTGTCCGATTTTCCGTTTGAGTTAAAAAACTAAGTTAATTTATTTAACACTAATATTTCTTTAAAAAACATTAAATATTTTGCTTTATTTCTTACCAATAATTTAAAAATTATCTTTCTTAATATAAATATACGTTTTGTTCAAAAAAAGAAATAGTATTTTGTTTGCAATGTTTCTTAATATAAATGTTTTAGGTATGTCCGATTTTCCGATTGATTCACTGTATTTGTATATGTTATGTATTATGTGTCATTCCAACGTAAGACATATTATGATATACAAACATCAAAACGTTGAAATTTTAGCCGTTTAAGATTATTTATATCTATTTTATACGTATTTAAGTGAATTTTGGAAGTGGAATTTATATGCGGTTTATGGTCAAACATGGACCGAACTAAAAAAAAATTTCGTTTTGCGATTTCTTTTTGTATAAAACTTATTTTTGCTGAATTTTGTCTTGATATTCTAATTTTATAGGCATGTATTTATCATTAAGCCATATTTCGGGAATATATATATTTGTATGGGGGCTATGAGAAATCTTGGACCGATTCTTACTATTTTCCGCACACTTTCTTCTTTTATCATACAAACAACGTACACAAAATTCCATGGTATTATCTGCAATATATTTCAAAATATTGCAATAAAATCGACAAAAAATATAAAATTTTTATGGAGGTTGTCTCTGGTTGACCTAAACCGATGTTGATGATTTTAAATAGCAAACTTCTCGAAAGCATTTCTGACAGAATTATTGAAGATTTGGATCCCGAAGATATCTGGGGACTTCAAAAAACTGATTTCAACAGACAGACAGACGGGCATGGCTTAATCGACTCCGCTATCTATAAGGATCCAAGAATATATATACTTTATAGCGTCGGAAAATTTTATTGTGGAAATTACACACGGAATGACAAACTTATATATACCCTTCACATGTAGGTAATGGGTATAAAAACGGATGAAAAATAAAGTTTTATTAAGGATTTTGTGGAACGAAAATTCAAAAAATTTAAATTAAAATGACGAGCGACTTGAACTTTTGCGTTTTTATACCCTACACCACCATAGTGGGGAGGGTACATTGGATTTGTGCTGATTTTTTTAACGCCCAGAAATATTGGTCCAACACCCACCTTAAAGTATACCGAAGACTTCGTTGGTGATAGTTGCAGGTTCCTTGCAGTGAAAAAAGCGTGTATTTCACTGAGACAACTATTCACTTGATCACATAAGTCATGTTGTGGTCTGTTGCCATTATTGTGCAATCGTCCGCGTATGATATCACTTCCACTCCCTGTGGAGGTGTGGGGAGCTTAGAGATGTAGAAGTTAAACAGAAGTGGCGACAGGACCCCACCCTGAGGAACTCCTTGTTTAACTCTGCGAGGTTGTGAGCGTTTGTCTCTAAACTCAACGAACGATTGACGGCCACTCAGATAGTTCACGATCCATCTCTTCGTATAGTTGGGCATTGTGGAATGCAGGAAGTCTTGGAAGAGGGTAGCGTGGCTGACGGTATCGAAAGCTTTCGATAGATCGAGCGCTACGAGGATCGTCTTTTTGCAGGGTCTCTGCTGGTTGAAGCCCTGTGAGATCTGAGTGGTAATGGCTGTTAATGCTGTGCTGGTACTGTGCATTTTACGGAATCCATGCTGGTGACGTGCTGCTGGTAGGTGTCGGGTTAGCTGGGGGAGGAGGAGAGCCTCTAGAGTTTTTGCGACCGGTGATAAAAGGGAAATCGGCCTGTAGGATGTTCCCTCAGTCGCATCTTTCCCCTGTTTTAGGATGGGGATAACTCTACCTTTTTTCCAGGCATTAGGTATTATCAAGCTTCTTACTGACAGGTTATGAACCGATGTCAGATACTCGACTCCCCGCTCGCCAAGGTGTTTTAACATCAGCGTGGATATACCGTCTGGGCCAATAGCTTTGGATGGTTTAGCTGCATTGATGACCTCTGTAACTTCAGTTGATGTGAATAGTTGTGGTATGTCTGAGACTGGAAGGTTGCGTAGTTTACGTACAACACTTCGTTTCGCCTTGTCTCTCTCGGGGTGCTCAATAAATTGTCGGCGGAACGCTCGCGAACACCGTTCAGGGTCTGATATAGTGTTGTCAGCGAACTTAATCGCGACCCTGTCATCCTTCTTCATTGGGTTGGAGAGAGATCTGACTGTTGACCACAACTTACCAACTCCTGAACTTAAGTTGCAGTTCTTTAAATGGTCTAACCATTTTTTCCGCTTATCCTCATTTACCAACCTGCTGATGTTACGGTTCAGCTGTGCGATTCTTGGATCGTCAGGGTTGGCATTTCGGATCGTATCACGCTCATCTGCTAGTTCCGCTGCTTCTGCTGGGAAGTTCGGACGAACTACTGATAATCGGCCAGCTGGAATGTTGCGATCGGCTGCTGCTGTGATGGTTTTGCGAAATTTGCTTTCTGCTTGGTGTATGTTGGAAGGTGTAGGAAGACCATTAAAGATGTGATCAGTGAACTTTCTGAAGCCGTGACAGTCTGCTTTCTTCTGGTTGATGTAAGTACGGCGTTCAGAAACAATGAAATCATTGGGTCGATCCAGACAAACGATTATGGGTAGATAACCTGATCCTAGAGTAACTACTGCTCGCCAGGTTGCGTAGTTGATCAGACCAGGACTCGCTATGGTGATGTCTGGTGAGCTTGCGCAGTTTCCCATAATCCGTGTGGGGGCATCATCATTCAGTGTGCAGAAGTCAGATTCGTCAATTTGTTCCGTTAACGACGTACCCCTTTGGTCTTCCCCTAGATTAGAGTGGCAAAGCTGGTGGTGCGCGTTAAAGTCCCCAAGCACTAGGCGTGTATTGCCATTTAGGAATGTCCTAATGTCAGGGCGGTAGCCTGTTGGACAGCTGGCTACTGGCGGAACGTAGACATTATAGAGCTCCAACTTCGTATCTCCTGATCTGACCGAAATACCTTGAGCTTCAAGGTATTGGTCTCTAGTGTCAAGATCAAGAGATAGATCTCTATACTGCACGGTATTGTGTATTATGAATGCGATGCCTCCAAGGTAACCTCTGGTGCGGTCTTTTCGGAGAATGTTGTATCCGTTACAACTGAGCAGACTGGAATTGTTCGTCAGTTTTGTCTCCTGGACCGCAGCGACCATGATGTTGTTTTGTTGCATAAATCTAGTTATCTCGGCTACTTTACTTTGGAGTTGAACTGCAATATGGATATCGCCCCAGATCTCCGGAAAGCAATCACAGGTGTTAGCGGCGATGGTGGTATCTGCTGCTGTAGATGTTGTTGTTGCTGCAGTAATTGTGATTGTGCTAGGGAGGGTAGTGGCGTAGTGTATGAGATTGATGATGACGATGTAGATGACGCTGATGAGTTTCGTCGTTGACAGCATGGGGCGACGAAATTTATTGACTACTCCCTTTCGTTATTAAGTCCGGAGCAATTTCTGAGGTGACACCAGCCCATACAGGAGTTGCACCTTAATTGGGTGGACATGTGGTGGAGTCTGTTCTGGCATACTGTGCAGAACCATGGTCCGGGATTTATTTCAATTCCGGCACGGACCAAAAGGATTTGGAGCAACAATGCCGGAAGATGTTGCTCCGATTTTAAAAATAAATAGTTGTTGCTGATGTTGCCAGCCCTTGGCCGAATAAATTCGGGTCATTCCGATGCGTAGAACCGGCTGTCGTGGGAATCCGTCCGTCCGTCTGGCTGGCTGTCCATGTAAAGCTTGTGCGCAGAATACAGGTCGCAATTTTGAAGATATTTTGATAAAATTTGGTACGTGATATTTTTTCGGCCCAAGGACGTATGGGATTGAAACTGGTGGGAATCGGGCCATTATTTCACCTGGCCCGCATACAAATGCCCTCCTGAAATTGGGGTTTACCGATCATAAATGTATGAGTTATGCAAGTATCCAAACAAATTTCACCACAAATGAGTAAGTAGTAAATGAAGCTAAATCACATCTAAAAATGTTGTGAAGATCGGTCCATAATTACTCCTAGGTCCCATATAAGGCCCACTTCCGATAATCACTTTAAAGAGCATAACTCTCTCAAAAATGTTGGTATCCAAATAAAATTTAACTCAAATATATTTCATATGTATACAAATAATACGGTCTAATTTTATTATGATCGGTCCATTGTAATGTATTGTAGTGTATACACGTCATGCCATGAAGTATGACTCAAACTCATAAACACAATCAAAACACATAGTGGATTTAGGTTAAAAGAATAACCCAAAAATCCACTTATGAGTTTGAAGAAATATGAGTTTTAATTGACAAACAAAATTGCAATTAAAACTGCATACTCAATAACACCCAAACATGTAGGAAGAATATGGAAAATATGTGTAAATAGTAATAAGAAAATAGTTTGTAATTAGTATATAAGCAAGAGATATTAGTAAATAAAATTAGAATGAAATTATACTTGAATTCAGCAAGACGCTGATTTTATTTCTCATAAAGCATTCTCATCACATCGGCTTTTTAGCCATAAATGTAAATCGGCGTGCTGGCCTTATAAGGATACATGGCAGGATCACCATGTAATAAGTCAAATATCCTTTGTGGTAAGTCTGTCCTTGACCGACTATACTTTTTTATTTATTTTTCGATGGATCTTCGCGAATGTGGAACCAACAATAGTCCGCCATCATTTGTTCATCCCAACAATGTTGATAAAATCTCAGTTTTACATTTTTTCCGATCCTTAACCGAGTTTTTCACATGCCAACCTTGTTTTCTAGCAACGTCAACAACTTTTTCTAGTTTTTTCAGTCGTCGACCGAATATAGTTGGGTGAACAAGTTTTCTCAGTGCCATTGTAAATTTTTTTATTTATTTTTTTTTTGTAAGAGTGTAAGAAGTATTCAGTGATCGTTTTCTTTCGTAAAAATATTTATTATAAATTTCTGTGAAATGGCAAGCCAGTTCAGGTTTGAACAAAGAAAAAGGGGGCACCTTTGAACATGTTAATTTATCATCCGAAGTACCAAATATTGTTGATTCTCTCTTATTTTCTGAAAATACCGAATCCAATGCTGATCATGATGCTTTAAAGGAAAATGTAATGTCACCTGAAATCGCAAGGCCTTTTCCGTCTTAATAATATAAAACTTATTTTTGATCTGAATTTTTTTTTTTATTTTTTAATTGTTAATGTTTTTCTTAATAAATAAATCGAATTTAATATATATATATATAAGAAATATAACTGTTTATGTTATTTTTGGATATAAGCGCTACAAGAAAAAATTGCCGTTCAAAGCTGTCCCGTATGGGGGGCACAACACAATGACTTCATCCATTAAGAAAAATATAAATATATATATGAAAATTACAAATAAAAATCGAACAAGACAAATTATAGATGGATTAACTTTACATTGATATATTCTAAAGCTAGCATATAAATAAATAAATATTTATAATACTAATAAACCAATTTTATTCTGTTATACATGCATATAAATTCATAAAAACCGTTGACTTTTGTTGGTTGAAAACTAAAACATAATTCTGAAATTTGTTTTTCTAAATTATGTAGTGGCCACAGCTGAAGACTCCCCACTGGCAATGAAGCTGAAGAAAACATGGCTTAGAACACCAGTAGGAGAAGAACAAGCGGCACAAGCTGTTCTTGATCCTTCGATAGGTATCAATCACAAACTCTTCTACTACTTAAAAACTTAGTTAGAAACCTCAATTGGATTTCTGTAGATTTTTTCTGTTTAAGTTAAAAAAATTTTATATTATTTGATTTTTGTTTTATTATTTGTATTTTGTAGAGTGTATATTGTAGAAAATTTATAGAATTTATTACAAAAATACCGTAAATATGTAATACTATTGTTATAATTCAGTAATGATAATATTTACGTTATAGCTGCCCTAGATGAAGAACGTACAAGTCCTGTTTCGGCTGCCGGTGATAAAGCAACAACAGGTCATAATGCTTCATTAGGATCATCAGAAAAAGGTGAACCCCTAACAGCTAAACAGCGTTATCAAATTAAACATCGTGAACTGTTTTTGTCGCGACAAGTTGAGTCTTTACCCGCCACACAAATAAGAGGCAAATGTTCGGTGACACTGCTTAATGAAACGGAATCACTGCAAAGTTATTTAAATAAAGACGTGAGTCGTAAATTTCAGAAATAATATTATCTTAATCAGATCATTTTTATTACACTAACTAACATCTCATTAGAATATGATTTTTGTGTTAATATTAAATACAATATTAAATGATATTTTTTATATGCAGGATACCTTTTTCTATTGTTTGGTCTTTGATCCCACACAAAAAACTCTTTTGGCTGATAAAGGTGAAATCCGTGTTGGTAGTCGTTATCAAAGTGAAATTCCCGCAAAGCTTAAAGACATTGCCACCGATGAACGCAAATTAGAAGAATTAGAAACATTAGTATGGACTCCAAGTCATGTACTGACAGATCGAAAAATTGATCAGTTTTTGGTTGTATCGCGTTCCATTGGCACATTTGCACGAGCTTTGGATTGTAGTAGTTCGGTTAAACAGCCTTCATTACATATGTCAGCGGCAGCAGCAAGTCGTGATATTACTCTGGTACTAAATATAAACATACATACATACATGTTAAAAAATACTATTTGATTGTCTCTTTATAAAATATATAAATGAATTTATTTTTATTTCCAGTTTCATGCCATGGACACTTTGCACAAACATAATTATTCCATTGAAGAGGCAATGTGTTCTTTAGTTCCTTCCACTGGTCCAGTTTTATGTCGTGATGAAATTGAAGATTGGAGTGCTTCTGAAGCCAATCTATTCGAAGAAGCTTTAGATAAATATGGCAAGGATTTCAATGATATACGGCAAGATTTCGTAAGTATTTCGACACAGCTTAATTTTGAATCAATTTCTTACATGGACATCAATTTGCAGCTGCCTTGGAAGACTTTAAAACAAATTATTGAATATTATTACATGTGGAAAACTACAGATCGTTATGTCCAACAAAAACGTGTTAAGGCTGTGGAAGCGGAATTAAAATTGAAACAAGTATATATACCGCAGTATAATGCTGCCACTCCAAAGGGTGGTAGTGTTACTGGAGCAACAGCAGTTACAAAAGGCGGTATTTTCAATGGCACAACAAACGGTGGTCCGGATGTCTCAAATATGGGCAAACCTTGTGAATCTTGCTCAAATATTAAATCATCACAAGTAAGTATGATTGTGAAAAATGTTTACAATAAAAAATTTTTAATCAATTTGAATTTATATATATATATATTAGTGGTACCCTTGGAATAGTGGCAATGTGCTCACGCGTTTGTGTCAAACTTGTTGGGATTACTGGAAAAAGTATGGTGGTCTTAAGAGTAAAAATGATGGCAGTATAGATGAAGCTAAGAAAAAAGTCGTTCCCGAAGAAGAGGAAAAAGTTAGTGATTTATCAAATCGTTCGTTGCATAAGTGAGTATTGCATTTGGCTATTGTGAACGAATATTCAATTATTAATAAATTGGAGGCAATTTAATAGGTGTTCAATCGTTAATTGTGGCAAAGAATTTAAACTAAAAACGCATCTTGCTCGCCATTATGCCCAGGCTCATGGCATAGCAATTAGTTCAAGTTCACCCAGACCGATAATGAAAACACGCACGGCATTTTATTTGCACACGAATCCAATGACTCGACTGGCGCGCATTATTTGCAGAAATTTCATAAAACCTAAAAAAGCTGCCCGACAAAGTTCATATGCAATTAATACGCAGCTGGTTAAGCAAGAATGTGAGTGCGTACAAAATACGAATTGACAATAATTACATCTATATTTCCCCTTTTCTTTTTTTTTTAGTTACAACTCGCATGTCTGGTAAATCAGCTGCAGATATAAAGAACATTTTGTTGCTGAAAAAGAAGGATCGTGGTAGCGTTACTAAAATAGCTAATCGTTTGGGATCACCAGGCATCGGACCACATGAGTGGTTAGTTTTAACACCAAAAGATAAAATGCCAAAACCAGATGTGGTTTATTTTCCAAAACCACCCAAAGGCCCTGACGGCAGTCTACTCTACGATCGTATACCCAACAAAATTATTGATCTGGAAAAGGATATAACAATTATACCAACTCCAACCCCCTCCGTAATGCGTAAAAGACCTCACGAAGAAACTCAACTAAACGGAACCGATGGTATTTTTATTTATTATGTCCATTAGAAAGATATGTGTGAAAAAAGTTTTGTTTTAATTATTAACAGTGACTATAGTACCGGCTGGACCACCTACCAAGAGACCCAATAAAGACCCCATGCCCTCACATTGTCCAAGTCCCGAACAGTTTGCAGCTATGATGGCTGCCTCCGGTCAACCATTATCTAGACATCATGTATGTATTAATATAATTAGTAAAAAAAATTGCTTTAAATTAATGTACATGTTTTTTAAGCTTAATGGAAAACCGAAAATTGCTCAAATGGCTCGTACAGGTAATGGCCGCAAGCAGGTTATTAGTTGGATGGATGCACCTGATGATGTTTACTTTAGAGCAACAAATGCGACCAAGTAAGTGGGAAATATTTTATATTATCTATTATTTAAATTGTTTTAATAATGGGTGGTATTATTGATTCCGCACGGAAAGGAAAACTAAGTGAAAAGAAATATCAATCGATATGTATAAGGTAATTATTCATTATTGCGGCATGCCGCAATACTGTCTGTGTATAGATGATACCGCAGCAACGGAATGAATAATTTCAAATTATGCTGCCGCACAAAAATTTCTTGATATAGCATCAAATCCAATCCTAACCTAACCCTATATACATATCTACTCTTCCTAAGTAAAATAAATAAAAGAATTAAAATATACATATATGTATTATTTAGCTGTTAGGCCGTTATCGTCAAATATTTGGCTTATACGACTGCAACATAAGACTTATTTTTTTCTAATTTACAAGTATTTATATACGATGACACTTCTTTAAAATATATAATGGAAATGTGTTGCTTGTTTTTATTTACGTTTCAGAAAAGCGCGTAAATTTTTATCTCCTACAGATCTGAGAAGGGCAGCTCGAAAACCCTGGCGTATTATTCCTATAGCAGCAGCTGTAAAACCTCATATACCCAGCAGAGCTATTAAGTCAGAGGTTGTAATATTAGACTGACCGTCATCTGCGGCATCATTAGCATCAACCACATCATTGTCATCATCATTGATTGAACAACCACAATTTAATAAGCATTACCGCCAACTTCCAACTATTAAACAACAACCATTTCGTTACACCATGGATGCTTTGTTGAACTAAAAGGCCAATAAAGAAAGAGCTTAACAGTTCAAAATGATGAAATGTGGTAAAAGGATACAATTATTGCTTCATTGTTTCTGTTTTAGTTCTTGTATATAAATTAATTAATTAACTATAACAACTTAAGGAAGAAGTTGTTTGTTTAAATACGAGCGATATACATATATATATTTACATAGAAGTATATTTAATAAAAAGTGAAGTGAAAGTAAGAATTTTAAGGACAACGACGTATATAATTATATTATATAAATGCATAAAATGAAATGAATCACAAAACTTTATCTTAAACCCGAACTCTACCATTTCTACTTGAATTTTTAATTGGTTTTTTCATAAGCCTAATAAAAACATTAGGAAAATGTACCTTCATTATTTGAAATAAACACTAACCTATCTCTTTCCCAGAAAATAACTAAAAGTGGAGTAGACAAAAAATTTTGATTTAAATTGTAAACTTTAAGAATTATTTTATTGTTATATAAGTTTTGTAATCATAAAATGTTCTTTTTTATAATGTAGAATATTAGGTTAAAAATATTATTTGCCTTGATTTTGAGTAGGTTCTTTAATACACATACATATATTTTTTTTAATGCTATTTTGTTTATTACAGTTTGTGTTCAGTTATGTTGAAATAACTTTTAGATAATACATATGTAGGTAGAATTTATAATGAAATTCTAAAAAATTGCTACTTTATTTGCAAAAAAAAACAGAGAAATATTCATCAGAATAATCACTAAAGCCGATAAAATAACAGCAAAATTTTTGTGTAATTCTATTGAAATGAGTGTTACAATTTATAAAAAATTTTTGTTTCTATATAATTTCGTAACCATTTTTTTCACTAAATATTATCAGACTAATTTAATTTTTATTTAAGTTTTTAAAACACTGTTTTTTTTGGAATTTTTTTGTTGAACTTTGAGAAAAGGTTTAAGGTTAACGAGAACACTGTTAGACACAAAGTCCTATGAAACTACAATAACACTAATAACATCTATCTATCTCATAAAATGTTCTTTTGAAATCGTTCTAACGGTTATTATGATAAATATTTGTCATGTATAGACTCGCTGTTAAGGAAAAACCATTTACCACTTACTAAAGTTTTTTAAGACAACTGTTGGCATGTGTATTAGATATCAATTAATTCTACTTATTTTTGAAAATACATAATAAGAAAAAATAATAGATTGTTATCGAGTCAAGCATTTTTAATCTTATTTTATTTGTTTTTATAATTTATTGTGTCAGATCAAATTAAACAACATAAAATCATTATTTTTATATTTCACTTAATAATATCATGTCAATTAAAGTACTCTACTTCAAACCTCTACTGAAATCAATCGAATTATTTTTTTAATACCAGTCAAATTAAGTTTAACGATTAAAATTAAATTATTACACATAAAACAACACAAAGCAGTAAAGATTATGCAGTATGAAATAAAATGTTTATAAAACAAAGAATATATAAGTTATTTTTATACTTAAAAAACCTACCACACATTTTTTACATTTAAAACAAAAAATAATTCGAATTTTAATAAAGAAACAAAAAATACGTATATTTCTAAATAACACATCATCAAATATTTATAATAAAATAAAAATAGTTAATAATTTTCTAAAACACAAAAATATTTTAATCCATAAATAGCTGACATTTGTTCAACTTTTAGAAGGTAAAAACCGCTAAATCTAAAAGAGAATGAAAATATCTTCCTACATGAATCTGACAAATTAAATTTAAAATTTTCTGCAAATAATTTTTTTCTTTTTTATTTAAAAAATTTTATTTTCCAACGAGTTATTATATCACAATTTCAGAATTCAAATTTCAACAATTATTCATTCCTAATAAGAAATTTTTTAGAGTTTTCCATTGTTTATGAGTTTAACATTTTTCAACATTCAACAGAAATAATTCGTCTTTGTCACTTATTTATTTTCTAAACCTAAATATTCTAAATTAAACTGAAAAATCAAATTGAACTTGTTCTTATTATATTGTTTTAATTATTGTCTTCCTAATATTTTTGATTATATTAAAAAAAAAACTTTTTCAGTTACCGAAAATACGTATTTTTAGGACAATGTCTTAAATTTATTCATAATTAAAATAAATAAAACTCTGATAATTATTTTAAACCTTTGTTTAGACGTAATAAACATTTTATTTATAGTGTATGTATATAAATTTATGTAAAACAAAATTTTACTTTATTTTACACGTTTTCTATTTCTTTTTTTATATAATATTTTTTTTATTTATATAAAAACCAAATTAATCTAATTCTTTATATAAATATAATAAACAGAAAACAAATAATATTTATATACATTTAATAGTTGTAACTTGTAACTTAATATTCTAGCATTAAACAAAACATTCAAAATATATAAAAAATATATTAAAAAAACAACAACAAATAATATATACATTAATATATTTTACAATATAATTAAAATACCTTTACTTTTTAAAGTACATAATTATTAAATAAATAATAAAAAGTAACGAAAATATTTCACTTCTTGATTAAGTTAATAGTGCGAAAAGAAAAGGATAATTAACAGCCATGTGTTTAAGGCGTTTAAGGTAAAAATTAATAATAAAACTGAAACCTAAAATAAAATTAAATCTTTAGCATAGCATTACCATCTTAAAAATAAAAAAAAATATACTTTTAAATGTAAAAAAATAGTTATTTCGTTTTATTCTTGCTACACCAAATAAAAAAAAACTAAAAATTATGTCAGCTGTTTCTCATTTATATCTTAAAAGCATAGTTCTTAAAGCTGTTGTTGTTGTGCCTGAATTGGTTGCTGAGTTGACAGTGCCTGGCCATTCTGTTGCGTAAACCGTTGTTATAATTTACTATAAGTGCTAGATTAAAAAAATGTAGGTATCCACACAAAGTAAAAATATTGTTATTAGGGACATTAGTTCCTATAATTGAAAATTTCGAGAAAAAAAACTTGTGTTAATATAAACAGACTATCGTCATTGTTATTAGAATGAAGTTGTTTTTATTTTTAATATAAAAAGAATTTCTTATATATTTTTGGTTACCTTGCACCTTTTTTGTGACATTTGACCAAAATTTGGTAATAATAATCTAATTGGGGATAGAGCATCCTTAAATCCCACGTTTATATTTATTAGCTTCCGTAGTTTATCATATATACACATCTAGGAGTTTATTCTACTATGTATGTATATGTGCAATAATGCATTATATCTGTCTTTAAAAATATATTTCTTTTGGTGGGTGGTTCTTATTTTATTTTTTATACCCCGTGAGGAAAATCGAATGCAAGTTTCAAAATTTAGTAAACAATGATTTTTTTCAATTTGAACTTTGTTGACGGAGTATAACGATTCACAAATTGCTAGGTTATCTTACTTCGGTTCAAGAACGTCCCTACTCACCATACATCTTCATAAAGAAAGCGTAAACCACCAATATTAATTATGAATTTTGTATGGTCTCCATCAGGATTTATCCAAATTAAAAATTGTGTTAAATTTTGTAGAACGCCATACCTGTCACAGATGGACGTAAAATAGGCGAATGCAAAAAAAAAACGAAAACGGCCTAATTGCCCGTAAGAAATAATGACGTGCATTGTCATTATTTTTGTTTATTTCAAAACTTTGGACCAGTGGTAGTAATGCTGGTTGTAACAGTATATGATAATGACGTGCATTATTATTATTTTTGTTTATTTCAAAACTTTGGACCAGTGCTAGCAAGGTGAATTTATACTAGGTGGCAGCATAGCGCCAGCTGATTATTTTTTGCTCTATTCATGGTGAAATTGAAAATGTCAAAAAGTTGTTTACAAATACATAGTCAAAGTTTATATAAAAACGTTACAAAATTATTTTGTATTTGAAAAATTGAATTTTTGTCGCCGTTTTATCTGCGTTGAATAGTTTAAAATTCTATTATATTAAATTATATTAAATAGTGTGTTTGTTTTTGAGTTATTTTGCTAAAAATAATGTATTAAATTTCACCATGAGAGCTAGTAATGCTGGTTATAACAGTATATTGTTTACATAATTTCTTAAATACAAAATGTTATTCACTTGCTTATGTTAATAACAGTCTGTTAAAATATAATGTAAACCCTAGATTGTATCTTTATAGAAAAAATGCGCCAACTTTATTTAATATGTGTTATTTAGTTTAGGTGATCAAATTGTGAATGGTAGGTATTGTGATTAGTTTTGTTTACGAAAAGTAAGAATGAATAAAAGTGATGATGAATTATCCGATATTGAAATAATTCTTTTAAAATATCCGGGACTCGTAAAGTCTCAATCAAAAAATAATAATATTTCTTTACAAGGACCAGTAAACGTCAAGGTAATTATTAAAAATAAAAATTTTGGAAAAACTTAAACAAAGTATATTTTAGGATATTTGGCTCAATATTAAAATATTCTGCCCCAATTTTCCACACATTAATAATTTCCAACTACAAGTACAACACAATTTTAATATTAAAAGATATACAAGTGATAAACTTCATGTACCCGCTGACTGGACAGTTGAAGAGTTAATAGATAATTTATCAACATTAGTGCTACCAGCAGAGACTCCAAATCAAATTACGACCAGTATTAATGATGGTCTACAAACAAATGTTTACGCGGAGGTTGCCAATCTGTATTCACCCAGTGAATATGAGATTGTTCTTAATGACAATTGTTCCATTGTTCGTTTTAAACAATTTGCACAAAACGAGCAGCACTTCTTAGAAGTAGCTTTACCAAGTTTACAAATTTTGGAACATAGCCTGCCGTCGTGCATAAACTGGCAGGAAATGTTGGGTAAATCACCTTCCCTAACGCTGCTGTTACAAAAATATAAAAACTTTTTGGATAATTTAAAACCGTTTTATGAGAATTTCACTGACATCGATGAATTGTGTCATGTGGTTCAGCCCCCATTGCCCACCACCAAGGAGAATTGGCGGTTATTTGTTTTAAAGGATAAAGTTTATCTAAAGCTCCAATTTGCTGATCCCTTTTCGCCACTAAGTTCAAAGTCAGTTTACATTATAGGCCCCACGCAAGAAGTTACTCATTTTAGACGTGTTTATAGCGAGGGATTACGTGATTGGGATGGTGAATTGGATGTTCACAAAAATCTTTTACGTATATTTGATTTGTGCTTTTTTCCTATGCCGCCTGCTGAAGGTTCCCAAACATCTCAGTTTTGTAACATTTGTTATTGTTATAAACTCGAACATGACGAAATTCCCATTGTGTCGTGTGATAACACCCATTGTAGTTTAATATTTCATGCTGCTTGCCTAAAGGAATGGTTTAATACTTTGGCTGACGGAAAGACGTTTCTTGATGTTGCCTTTGGTGCCTGCCCATTTTGTAAAGCGGTAGGTTGTTTTAAGAACTACATATAATAGCTTTTAACAATTATTATTAAAATTTTATTTGCAGAAATTGTCAACTTCTTTCCAAGAAATACTATCAAATAGTTAAAATCGAAATACCTAGGTACTTTTTGTTTGTAGAAATTAGCTGAAGTATTTGAGATCCTTGTTTGTATGATTGTAAAGCACTACATGTATAATATACGGAACACGTAAACATATAAGCAAAAAATGTAAAAACTTTTTTTTTACTTATTTATTATTATGTATTAACAAACAAAAATTTAAATTTTTACAAACTTAACAAATACAGTATATTCTTTAACAAAGTTCTAATAAATGCTTAGAAACATTATTTTAACTAACAAAGCTGGCAATGCATAATGAAGCATTTGTTCCTCCAAAACCAAACGAATTCTTTAACGCAATACGTCTCTTACTCCCATCTTCACTCCAGACCTCGGGTGTAGTAACAATACGTACTCCAACCTTATCATCCAGTTCATCAATATTAATAGAAGGAGGTAATTTGTTTTCGTAACAACCCTGTATAAGGAAAGTAGCTTCCAAATTACCCGATGAACCCAATAGATGACCATGAGCACCCTTTGTGGATGAAACCCTTATATTTGAGGTATGATCACCAAACACACGTGTAATAGCATGTGCTTCTATGCGATCACCTGTAGGTGTAGAGGTCGCATGAGCATTCACGTAACTTATAGCAGTCGGTTGGATTTGAGCATCCTGAATGGCTCTTTGCATAGCTAGAGTAGCTCCAGTTCCATCTTCACTCGGTGAAGTTATATGATGTGCATCACCGGATAAACCATATCCAAGTACTTCAGCTAATATGGGGGCATTACGATTAAGAGCATGCTCAAGTTCTTCCAAAACCAATATTGCAGCACCCTCACCCATTACGAAACCATCACGTTTTTTGTCAAATGGCCGAGAAGCTTTCTCTGGCATATCATTAAAAGCAGTACTCAACGCTCTTAATCGACAAAAGCCGGCTATTGATAAGGGATCTATGCAAGATTCTCCACTGCCAGCTAACATAATGTCCGCATCCCCATTTCGTATGAAACGCATCGCATCTCCAATAGCATGAGCTCCAGTGGCACATGCAGTTGATACCGAATGATTGGGTCCCCTCAAATTATGCCTCATGCTTATATGGCCACAAGCCATGCTTGGCAACAGCCGTGGCACAAAAAATGGACTTACGCGATTGTAACCTCTTTGCAGCTGTTGCCAAGCTCCGTAAACTTCAGTCAAATCGAACATTCCCATACCAACGCAAACACCAAAACGTTCTAGTTCCTCACCACTCAGGTTCTTTGGTGTAATTTGCGCTGCGGACAAAGCTTCTTCAGAGGCTAATACCGACAATTGTGTAGCAGAGCTCATCAATTTAAGATCGCTCTTACTTAATAAATCGTTTAAAGGCAATTTGTTCTTGTCTATTTGACCCGCCACTTGGCAAGGCAATCCATTGTATTGGTCTCCTAATTTTGTGATTGCCGCTTCACAGTTTAACAACTTTCGCCAAGACTCTTGTACGTTTCTTCCTAAAGGCGTTACAGCTCCCGTTCCAGTTACTACCACCCGTCTTCTATTGGTGTAGTTTATTCGGGTGGTTGAAAAGTTGCGTACATTTTGTCTTGATGCTGCATATTTTGTAATTTTTATTATGAAATTCATATTTTGTGTGTCTAATAAACTGATCTACCGGCGAGATAAAGTTCTTCTTCCCAGCTGTTTCCTATAATTGATTTAACAGTAGTAGTGTTTTCAAAATTTAACATACACTTTTATTAACATTTACTGTGAATTTGATTGCATCAAGAAATTATTAATGTTTTCCAACACCTAATTTTGCACATATAATCTTCATCATGATGTAACTATACAAGGTGAGTGGAAATCAGCAACAAATACAACATAATATAGAAACAACAGGTATTTTGTTTGTGTAAAATAATATACTACTGTCAAAAACACGACAAATTATTTCTTTTGACATAAATTGTAAACAAAGTCAGTCAGTTGTGCTACTGCACTCACCTTGTATATTTACACCATGATATTCTTACTTCACAAAGCAGGTATGCAAAAGAGTATGTGATAATATTTGTCAAATCCAAATACATAAATATATTTTGCATTGTCAAATATTTGTCAAATCCAAATACATAAATATATTTTGCATTGTCATAATTATGGACAAATTGTGATACAAAGCCCATTTTTATGTCTAGCTCTTAACCCTAATCCTGTATTTTGGGCAAATTTTGCCCAAACGCGTTTTCAACTCAGCATATCTGGCGTGTATTTAGTAGTATCGGTATGAAACTTCTTGACAATTAGTCTTTTATGTATATTTAGCAGCGCTGTTAAAATTTATATTGTGGCTCCACAAAAAGGCACCCCTATCAAAAAAGTAGCAAATCTTGTATTTTGGGCAAATTTTGCCCAATACAATTTTACTAGTTTTATTACTCTTTGTTACAAGTATTACATATTATTTCTACATGGGAATGATTTTTGCACACAAATAAGTTACAATTCATACATTTTGTATTATATTTAGTACTGTTAGACTTATTTTCACGTTGTTTTTTGTATTTTGGGGAATCCCCAACTTATGCACACTTGTTTTATCGCTCCAAAAACATTAGAAAGAGGGAAACATTCGACATTCATCAGTTCAGTTTTGTTTTTTTACGTGAGTAGTTGATGCTGTTGCAGTCGCGGATTGTGAATTGTATAAATCAATTTTTACAGCACGAAAAAAGGAAAAGAAAAAACGATGTCCAAAAGGGTATGTATAACAAGTAAAAAAATTATAGTCAGTCAAGACCAACCATTTGATACCCTATACCAGTTTTAGAGTTAGGTCTACATTTCTTCATTTTTATGAGTTATAAAAATCAGCACAAGTTAAATATACACTGCTTCACAGAGTGGTATAGGGTATAAAAATGTGTCTATATTTTTCATGAAATGCCTATATTTATCAAATTCAATTAGTCGGAAGTGCTAACTCGACGCCAAATAGAAGAGCTGCTGAGTGAATCAGACAGTGAGGCTGAAGAGCATGAACTCGACCATGAAAGCTCGCGATAAGTTGGCACCTATAAGAGTTTTGTGGGACAAATGGGCTAATAATTTGAAGATTATGTATAAGCCAAACGAATGCGTGACAGTCGATGAGCAGCTAGTGGCATAACGTGGCAAATGTCCATTTAGGCAATATATTCCTTCGAAGCCAGCGAAATACGGAATTAAAATTTGGGCATTATGCGACTCCAATACCAACTATGCCTGGTCTATGCAAGTGTATATCGGACGAAATCGTAATTGCGTTCCTGAAAAGAATCAAGGCATGCGAGTGGTACTCAAACTTGCAGAAGGACTCAAAGGCCGAAATTTAACTTGCGATAACTTTTTTACCTCATACGATCTTGCTGCTGAGCTTCTGAAAAAGAAAATGACTATAGTTAGGACTGTCCGAAAAAATAAGGTGTTTCTACCTCCACATATTTTGGACATGAGAAAAAAACCTGTCTTTTACTCAGAGTTCCTTTTTGAACATAAAAATAAAGTAACATTAGTAGCTTATGTTCCAAAGAAATATCGGTGCATATATCTAATAAGTACATTACACCAAGACGCACAAATACACGATAACCAGTCAATAAAACCAGAAATAATAGAGTATTATAACCATACAAAGGCAGGGGTGGATACACTCGACCAACAGGTTGCAACATATACTTGTAAGCGGAAAACTAATAGGTGGCCTGTACTTCTATTTGCAAATATGCTTGATGTATCCGCATGCAATGCTTTCGTTATTTGGACAGCAATAAATCCCGAGTGGAACAACAAAGCATTTTCGTCGCAGGCTTTTTTTCGAAGAACTGGGATTTGAGCTTTTGGAGGATGAAAAGCAGCAGCGTAAGACATAGCCATATGGTACTGTCGCAAGTAATCTACATCACCCGCAAAAAGAGAAAAATACAAAAAGAGGCCGTTGTCACTTCTGTGAAAATAAGTCTAAAAGTACTAAATATAATACAACATCTATGAATTGTAACTTATTTGTGTGCAAAAATCATTCCCATGTAGAAATAATATGTAATACTTGTAACAAAAAGTAATAAAACTAGTAAAATTGTATTGGGCAAAATTTGCCCAAAATACAAGATTCGTTCCTTTTTTTCTTTACAGGATGAGGGTTAATTATAAATATATAAAACGTAAAATTGTTTTCCCGATTTATCTTAGTTAAAGTTATTATATAAAATATCTCCTATAATTAATAACTAGATATTCTATTCTACTTTTTCTATAGCACAAAAATTCTAGGCAATGTTCTTGTGCAAATCATAAATTCAATTTTAGTCGATTATAATATAAATAGTTTATTTTTTTAACCGACAAATTTATGACGTTACCCAACACTATCGATCAGCTGTGCAAAAAACATCATCCCTACCCAGCTGGTTTCTGATTGTGTAAAACATTCATGCATTTAGTGAAAAAATTGAAATATATATTTTTATTTCATTTTTAATAAATTAAAATAAATAATTATGATAACAGCATTGAAGCAACTATCTAAAACCCAAGCAGCAAAGAGATATTTACATACTACCGCTAAGCAAAATGGTTACATAGTATTGTAAGTATAAAGTATATGAATTTTGGACCATCTTGTGCCCGGCATGAGGTTTGATAACCAAAGAGATTCTCATCAATATTCCTTATTATAGAGTACCTGAAATTGGAGAGGATGGCCAGGCGGGAGACGTTATTGTTAAGCCGGACGGTTTGCCAGCCTTTAATGAAATCACTATAGAGAATTGTTTGGGTGCAATTGGAAGTCAAGCAGGTGCTGTTGAAAAACTGATAAAGAGAATCGAAAGCGATATACATGAAATGAAAGAAAATGAAAAATTGGAATTGGGTCAAGTGTTTAGAGAACTAGATGAGACAACTGGACCTTTGGATACTACGTGGGGTATAGCAAAAGCTTTATATTTGGGTAATAGCAATCTTATACCTACAAAATCATATATGAATATCCACGAAAGAGCCAGAAATGCTAGAGCATCGCGTTTCTGCAATAAAGTTGTTTATGAGACCTTGCAGGAACAAAATCAGGATGAGTTACAAGATAGCGAAGAAAAGAGACTATTACAGAAGTACTTATTGGAAGGAAATTTGAACGGTTTATCATTAAGCAACGAAAGTCGTAATGGTCTTAAGGAAGTGCTTATGCAATTAGGAAAAGAAAGAACTAGTTTTAAAAATAAAGTGAATGTTTCGGTTCATAGTTTTGCACATGTTGTTCATGACTACCAATTGGTACGTGATTTTCCTGCCACTTTGTTAGAAGCTACAGCTATCGACCAACATAGACCAATGACACAAGGTCCATGGAAATTTACACTACAACCACAAATAGTTGAAGGTTTCCTAAAGTATTGTCCAGATCGCACACATCGTTGGAATATTTGGCAGGCAAATGTACGCAAATGTTCCAATCATATGGATAAAAGTTTAGAGAACAGTACTCATTTGGAAAAGATACGAAGTTTACGTAAACGGCAGGCTAACGCTTTGGGTTACCCCAATTTTGTCACCATGTCAATGCAAACGAAAACGGTAAAAGATGTATCTGAACTGAAGGAAATATTTACTAAGCTTTTGCAATTTGCTGGACCCGCTCAGTCAGTAGAAATCGAAGGGTTGCAACAGTTCGCAACCAATAGTGGTTTCGAACATAAACTGGATTTGTTTGATGTTACCTATTGGCAGAGAAAATATTTGTTGTCTGAACACAAACTTGACGAAGAAGCTTTAAGAGTATATTTCCCATTGCCTAGAGTATTCTCCGGACTTTTTTCATTGTTGGAAAAATTGTTCAACATAAAAATCGTACAAAGAAAAGATGCGCAAGTATGGCAGCCTGCGGTTAAATACTTTGATGTCTTTGATTGTGATTCTAATGGCGGCAGCCATCCTGTTGGAGGTTTTTATGTCGATTGTTATTCGAAGGAAAACAAATTTGGAAAAAATAATGGCTGGATGGTTAGTATACGCAATCGCAACGAAGCCGCAAAATCATCACCATTGTGTGCATTAATTTTTAATTTCAATGCACCCATAAATGAAAAGCCATATCTTTTAAATATAGACGATTTGAAAATGGTATTCAAGACATTTGGTTCTGCCATGCAACATCTTTTGACAAAGGCACGTTTTACCGATTTGGCAGGACTTTCCAACATAGAATGGGATGCCTCACAAGTATCGGGCTATGTAATGTCCAACTTTTTAGACAATCCCACAATATTGAAATCGGTATCAGGTCATATTGATACCGATGAACCCTTACCCGACGAATTGGCTAAGAATATACGTCTACTCAAGACCCATCTAAGCGGTTACAATCTATGCCAGGAACTGTATCTTTCTGATTTAGACATTGAGTTTCATCAATCGGACAACTTTTGGCTGGAGATTGTACGTAAACTGTGGCCAGTGTATCGATGCATGCCGTTAGAAAAGAAGGATTCTCATCCATGTTCATTGACGGACATCTTCTCTGGCGATTGGGGAGCAGCACATTTTTCACATCTTTATTCGAAAATAATTGCTGCGGACATTTCGTCAGCTTTTGAACAAAATTCAGAAGATTATTTCGAAACAGGAAAACGTTTTAAAAATACTTTCCTCTCATCGGGTGGTACTGAACCCACAGCTGAAGTTTTCCGTCGTTTCCGCGGTCGTGATCCCTCAGTTGAAGCATTACTTCGGTCATTAGATATATTTCGTGAGTCGCAAACATCCGGTTAATTGTAACGAAATTTATATTTATGTTTAAAACACGCAACTTTTTAATAAATACATATTTTGTTATAGCATCAATCATCATATTTAAAAAATAAGATGTGTTATTAACTTAAAAATGTCATATTCAATATATAAAACTGAATTAAATTTACTGCTTAATTTTAGTTATTGACTAAAAAAAATTTAATAAAAACTGATAGTAGTACACTATTAATAAAAACAAGTCTTTAACTACTTTTTTGTATGTTTTATCCTGGTGAATTGGTATACAATAAACCAGCTAAAAAGCAATTCGTTTATAGAAAATTTATTCGAATTTAGGAAAACATTTATATTACATTTTATGTGTGAGTATTTAAAAAGTCATGATAACCAACCTAATCCTTTTAGAATTATGTACTTACAATTTTTTGAATGCATTTTTTTAACCAATCTTATACAATATTTTGTACATTTACAATACATATACACTATTCATCAGCATAAATCTGCGTACAAACTATTTAATGTGTTTTTCGGAGGTGGTTCTTATATGAGAGCCAATGTGCCAATCTTCATTAAATTGCGTACGGCGAGTTTTATATACATGTATGTATGGATGAGATTTATGCGTGATTTTCTGGACTTGCATAAATAAATGATAAATGGAGCGATTTAAACAAAATATCGTTTTGTGATTCCTTTTTGCTGAGTTTTAAATTTTTCTTATTTTTATAGACCTAATATATTAATATTCCTAGAGAACTTTTGTTTGGATGAAAAAATAAGGACGTAAATAAATTCAAAACAATCGAATCAAAATTTACAAAAAATCATTAATTTGTTTGGTATTTGCATCATCTTGATAAATCGCGTTGATATTCTTGTCTTTTGAACCCAAATTTTGTAATTTGAGCATCAATCTCACAAAACGTTAAAAAAAACAAGTAAGAGTGCTATATTCGGCTATGCCGAGTCTTATATACCCTTCACCTTTGTTGTGGATGCATAATTTATGTTACGGTTTAAGAACACACTTAAGGTTTTCGAACACTTTGTGTGATCAACGCCATCTGTTGACACACTCTCTTTTTACACACTTATATTACGGTTTAAGAACACACTTAAAGTTTTCCAACACTTTATGTTATCAACGCCATCTGTTGATGAACAATATTAATACATTAAGTTTTTTTGATTAAATTTTCAGAGGTTTTCTCGGATTTTTTCTCATATCTCCGTTATTTATTGACGGATTTTGCTGATTTTAAATATCAAACTTAATTACATTGGAAAAGTTTATTCCTGATTAGCTTAAAAAAGGAATATTTAATTCTCGAAAGCATGTCTGACAGAATTATTGAAGATTTGGATCCCGAAGATATCTGAGGACTTTAGAAAATTGATTTCAACAGCCAGACAGACGGACATGGCTTAATAGACTCCGCTATATATAAGGATCCAGAATATATATACTTTATAGGGTCGGAAAATTCCATTGTGGAAATTACAAACGGAATGACAAACTTATATATACCGTTCTCATGAAGGTGAAGGGTATAATTAAAAGTAAACAAAAAAAACTCGGATTTTAAAATAATGAGAGCTTACGGGCAAAACAATACAATATAATTACTTCGGAGTAACCATGCGGAATAAAACTTAATTTAATACAGTTTTCCTTATAACAATTGTTTATATTAGTGGGGGGTTTTTTTTAAGTACATAAACTGTTTTTATATGAATATCTCTTATCTTTTTAGATGTATATTTTGGAATTTTTTTCTTTCGTCATAAGATATCTAGATTAAGTAGGCCTTTGGGCTTGTAATCTCTGAATTTAATAAATAAAATAAAAAATAAAAAAAATAAAAATATTATTTCCCTTTTTCCTTGAGTGGCAACGACTTTTTTATTTATTTACGAAAAACAAATTTCAAAAATATTATTTTTTTTTATCTTTTTTTCAATCCTGGCTTTTTATACAAAAAAGTACTTTTTAATAAAAAGTTTATTTATTACCTCAATTACTTATTAGCTCAGTATTTATTGAATTATAGTCGTTTTTAACATATATTGACCTTTTCATACAGCCACTAAACTCTGATAATAATAATGGCTAAACAAAAGTCGATTCTTAAATTTTTTTTACTATTATTGATTTTTTTTAAATGAATTTAGATTTTTTGTTTTTTTTAAATAACTTTTATTTAATGATTCTTATTGTTATTTTTTAATTTTTCAAACATTTTTTTTATTTAACATACATATTTTGTAATAGATACATACATATGTATATATTTTTTATTTTATATTTTTCTAAAAATGTTTGCAGTATAATATTTTTATAAGAGTTTTCTTCTCTCAATTGAGAGAAGAAAAAAAATCTCACAAAAATACATAGTTACAAAATTTCATGGAAAAAAATCCCTAATTTATTCATTATGTTTTTTACATAGCTTTAATGAATACGTACATACATATTTGTTTAATAAGTATATATAAATTGAATTTATTATATTAATGGCTATAACTTAAAAATATTGGACATATATAAATATTTTTATATTTATCTTCTTAAAAAATTAATTCAGAAATCACGTAATCAGCAAACAAATTCAAACTATTTTTTGGTAATATAAAAATAAGAAAAAATCGTTTTTAAAGGTACTTACTCCTTTCAAAACTGATTTTCTACTGCTCCAAAATTATTAGGAAGAGCTGTCCCATGGTGTAACTATATGAGGTGAGTGCAGTAGCAAAGTTGACTGACTTTGTTTACAATCTACTTATGTCAAAAGTTATACCTTTTCAAGTGTTTTTGACAGTAGTACATTATTTTATACAAACAAAATGCCTGTTGTAATTACACTATGTCGTTATAATAACGGTAATGTCTATTTTGTTGTATTTAGTTATTATTACTCGTATGTCATGTCAAACATTTATTTTCAAAACGAAAAGTTATTTAAATACATAGATACATACATATATTGTTTATTTGTAAAATATTCCGCTAATAAAACAGGGGCCAAATTACCGCATTCGTGATCGAATGAGCTATCGCATCGATAAATGATTTCGATATCGAAATTATGATAAAATGTACTAAATTTCTTGCTCGATATCGAATGCCATAATCTCAAATAAGAAAATTACGATCAACTTTACTCGATATCGAATGCGGTAATTTGGCCCCAGTTTTTTTTTTGCTCTCTTGGAAAGAGTACTTTTTAAGTTCGCCCTTTTTGAATATTGATATGTAAAGCTAATCCAGATTAGCTATCAATAGTTCATTTTTTTAATTGCTATTTTGACAAATACGACTTTTAAAAATTGCCTTTCATTTACTTGTAGGATTTAATTGATTGTACGTTGTTTGAACAAAATACACGGTTTACAGTGTTCGTTAGTGTTAAGAAGCAATTTAATAAGGAATTAATTTCCTACCAGTGATTCAAAATCAAGATAGCAGTACCAATGTAGTCTTCCTTTACCACTAAGCTACCGTAAAATTATCGAAAAGAACTGCAATTAGTTACCGCTATTCTATGTATAAGTAATGTTGAATTTTGGAAATGCAAACTTTTGTTTTTCATAACTAAAATCTGCAGAAATTAAAATTGTAATACAATAGCACTTTTTCTAAAATATTTTTGATTTTATTAATATTTAATTTATTTTAGACAGAAACTGTCATGACCATTAAAACACTATTACAAAAATAACAGAAAATACCGTTAACGCTATATGTATGTATGTATATATATTTGTCTATATTTCCCATAGTACATATCATGGTGAAATTAAATACCAGGTGACCGCATTGCTACAACAATTACAACAAGGCAAGAACAACAGGCATTTTTCTATATGAAAAACTTTCGTCACTGTCAAAAAGTTTTTTTTTTATATAACTTTTTGGCATTTTCAAATTCACCATGAATAATCAGCTGGCGCTACGCTATCACCTAGTATTTAAATTCACCTTGGTACATATGTTTTAAAATATGATTTCAGTTCTATTCGAAATCTTTCCCATTGAAGTACAAAATGTATTTTTATTGAAAAAACTTTTGCTCCAAATGCAATTTAAAATACTCACAAATTTTTTTTATCAAATTATATTGAGATCTGGAATTTTAATATTTGTTATAGGGAACTCAAACGCGATTTACTCAATACTGCCCGAGTTTATTTGAATTAACTAATTGTTTTTATAAAACACAAACAAATGTTCCTAATGACCTTGACTAGGTGAAATGCGTATAGAAACAAGCATATCCCCCAACAATAGATATGCAGAACACAATCGTGATCGCAATAAATATATGGATTACGTGTCCGTCACTCATATCAAAAGAGTAGATTACCACTAATATTTTTGTTCGCTACATATATATTAAACTTATTTAAGGAAATTCCTGATTAAGCAACTATAATCATTTCCGAAATTTATTTATTTATTTTGAATGTTTAATATTTTATTTATTATTTTCATAACACTGCTGAATAATTTCAATTTTGCAATTTCCATAGTTTATTTTTCTTATATTTTGTTATTAACATAGAGAATCATATTTATTTTTAATTGTTCTTTTATGTTGTATTTTATAATTAATTTTGTTTTTGTATTCTTAATAAATATAATATTGGTGTTTTACACATACATACATAGTATAATGAATATTGTACCTAATATGGCTTTAATATACATAAAATGTGTGTGTAACTTTCCTAAAATAATTTTTTATTTGTTACATTTTAAATTACTGGATTCTATTTTTTTCATTACAAAAGCTTTTAGGCATGTAAGCGACGTCCAACACGAGCAAAGACAAGGATTATAATATGTTTTTGGAAAATTAGAAAGAGTAACACAATTGTAGAAGATGTGTGAGTGTGTGTGTAATGTACACCTGCGTATGGATATTCGTTTTTTAAGTGCTTTCTTTATCATTATCAATAAATGAACAGAATACGTACATATGGCAAATGAAACATGTTTATGCATGCTTGATGCGTCGTAATCCATTAATGTGTGATGGAACGTACATATGTAATTATATATATTAATTTAATTTTGTATAATTCTATGCGTTTTATTGGTTTATTTCAACATTTTAAGGTCTAATTTAACTACAAATGTTTTATATTTCAAACTTTTTTTATTATTATTATTTAATATACGTTTCTTTTGCAATTCTAAATTTAAATGATTTTTGGATTTTTATAAGTTTAGTTTACTTTTTATATATTTTTGTAATAGTTAATTTTTTTCATAGTAATATTGTGTAATTGCTTAGAAAATATCTGGACATTTTGACCAATCTTGTTTATTCTTGTGCTCCCAATAGTTACCCGTGTGTATGTGCACAATGTTGTCGGTACCCTCTTCACGTTCTTGTGAAAACCAGACAGGTGTATAGGGCGGGAAGGGTTGACCGCGGCGTGCAGCTGCTTCAGCTTCTGCTTCCCGTTGTTTTCTTTTGGCTCTTTGTTTCTCTTCGAGGCGCAATTTTTCGCGATTACTTTCGTCCCACTGGCCGTCTTCCATTAAACGTTGATCAGGTCGTAAACGTGAATCTGTAGGTGCTATACCCTCCTCCATTTCATTAAGTTGAGCCGCTAATAATGTGAAATTATAGAATTTCTCACTATCTGGCGCTGGCATGCGTCTTTGCCAAACAGTTTTATACGCACCCGTCTCATAAACAGGACTATCCGGTGGTCCGGAAGTCGACAGAGCCGGGGCGATTTCAATTTTACTATCCCAAGCACCACGTATTACCCATTTGACTTCGTTGTTGCGATCCATGACCACACCCTTAACACGTCTTTGGGTTTCACGTGAAAAATAGGAGTAGGGTATATACTTAAGCATACACTTTAGACCTGCTGCGCCATTTAAGCCAGTAATTTCCATTTCACCATGTTGATCGACCCACAGTTTACCCACAATTATATTATTTACAGTTGTTGTTACTTTGCGCCAAGTGTATTTGTGATCCGTTGCTGGGAACTGACAATAGGCACTACCCAATGGTATAATCTGTAATAAGATATGCAAACAAATATAGTTAAAATATACACAAAAAATAAAGTAAACAAAAGTAATGAATGTAAAAAAGATAAAAGAATTAATTTAAACTAAAATTTATATACAGTGGCTCTCGGTTTATTTCAACCAACTTGAAGTAAAATATTTAGCTGACTACAATTTCTAAAACAAAATCTGAGCATTTTCAATTTTGTTTTATAGGTATCCTAAATTAAAAAGACTGTATAATGAATGTAATACAAAACAGAAAAAGTAAATACATATACTATGTAGTGCAAATAATTCTGTCACACTTTTAAGAACTGCTAAATTGGTTGTTCCAGTTAGGTGGTTCATTATAATCAACAGTGAAGCACGGCGGTGGCAGTATCATCGTTTGGACTTGTACATATGTATGTCATCAGATGGTGTAAAAAACTTACAGTTTATTATGTATCTTGACATTTTAAAGTCCAATTTACTGTAAAGTGCTGAAAAACTGGGTATTAGGGAACAATTTCGTGGTGTCTATGCAAAAAAAAAGTCTAAAAGCTGTAATTGTTCAAAAAGGAGGACATACATACTAAGTTTCAGAGATAAAAAATTATTTTTCATATATAAAATTATTTTTCATATAGCATATCTTTAACTTTATTAACGATTTGTTAATATCTATCTTTATTTCGAAATTATACGCACATTATATATTCTTAACAGAAGCTGGTTGAAATAAGCTGTGAGCCACTGTATATGCATATATATATATGTATACATATATATATATATGAAAGACGTAATAAATTCTACAGATTTGTTTTGAAATAAGAAAAAATCTACTGAAAAAGTTATCTAATTATATAAAAATGTATACCAACATATTGAAAATAAACACACTAATTATAACAATTTGTATACAAAAATTGTGTAAAAACTTTCGTTAATTTAGTCATTTTTAAAACTATTAAACCAAACCTACATAAAGTTGTCGTATAAAAAAAACTTAAAGATAACATTGTATTTAAAAATTATTTTCTTACACTTCTTACAATTTATCTTACTTTATTTAGTAAATGCAAAGTTTAAAAACTATAAATAAATCAAAATTCAAATTCAAAATATCAAAACTAAACATATTACACAGGACATATTCATAAATACACGTTTTGCCTAATTTTTTATACATTTTATAATAAACTAGCTGACCGGGGCGGTTTCGCTCGGTATTTGCTAATGATTTGTATTTCGTATAGAATTAAAAATTGAGACACAAAAATTTCAGTAAAAGAAAAAATAACAAAAATTTGTATCAATTTATTGCGTAAAAAGTTTCTTCAAAATTCGATTATTGGGGCAGAAATTGAATAGTCCTGACGGTGTACCGACTCTCGAGCACGCAACATACAATTGACCGTGGGAAAAACATAGGGATTCTAGATTTAACCCACACACTTTTAAAGATTGTCCTTGAGATTTATTTATCGTCATTGCGAATGCAAGGCGAACTTGAAATTGGACGCGTTTAAACCCAGCATACCACTCTAGGAGCGCTCCGAAAAAGGAGTCAGAAAAGAGTCCAACAAAAGAACATTTTCGGAGCGCTCCGAAAAAAGGAGTTAGAAAAGAGTCCAACTAAAGAGCATTTTCGGAGCGAAAGAAAAATTTGCTTGTTACTGTCCTGAGTCGGCACGCAGTATGACTCAGAAATTCCACTTAATTATGTGTGTACCAAAGCGTTGTTGTCCTGTTATTTGTGCTTTGAATAAAAAAAAAACATAGCTGTACCACACAAGAGCTCTTTAAGAGCCCAAAAAACCCTCATAAAAGACTCTTTTCTGACATTATCTAAGAGCTCTTTCTGAGGGACCATTTTCGAATGTAATGACCATAGCTGCCAGATTTGACGATTTATCGTCATTTTGACGATTTTTTGTTACAAAAATAGCAAAGTGACGATTTGACGATTTTTTCATTGAAAATGACGATTTTCTGAATTATTAAAATTGTCTATCATTTCTTTGTTTTATTAATGTTTTTGTTACCAAATTCTCTCTTTTTTGGAGACAACAACTATTTTTCTCAATTAATATCATAAATATTAAGAAGAACATGACATACGAGTATTTCAAAAACAAAACTAATGAAAGTAATGATTTCTTAATTATGAACAATTATTAAGTTTAAGTATAATAATTCCAAATAATATTGAGTTAGGATAGCAGAAATTATTTATTTATCTGTAAACACAAAAAGCAATTTTAAATGCTGATCAACTAAATTTTTTAGAGGAAACAATTTCTGAATTTCAACAGGGAAATTCTACAAAAACTTCTCTTATTTCAACAAAACGTCGCGATGAAAGAATATTCAGTCAAATAAATTTAAATAACAAAAATACGGAATTCTTTGAAAATAAGTACCTGTATATGATGGATGAATTGGATGGTATATTTGTAATTTACTCTGAATTAATAAAATATGCTAAATTCAGATATTTATTTATAAAATATGTTGTTCACACTCCTCAGTTTTAGCTAACCAGGTTTTGTTCAATTCTCTTTTGAACTTGCCATTTAATTCACACACGTCACTTCAATTTTCGTACGTTTTGATGCAAATCAACATGAATGAAAAAAAAACAAAAGAAAAAAGAAAATTGACTAGTACCGTCAAATTTGTGCCCCTTTTGTTCTCTATTCCCTTCTCATCCAAAAATACTTGCCTTGACGATTCAGAATTGTATGTATATATATATAGAGTGTGAAAGTGGTCTAAGATAATATAAAAATATTATACAAGTTGTGCTTAACATTATATTTTTTGAGATTTCTTATTTAAAAAGTTAAAATTCATGTACTTTGATATGTATTGTACAAGAGACTATATAAACTTGAATTTTTATGTTTTCGTTTAAATAAAAATTTCAAAATGATACTAGAAATACTGACTTTTTATTTTCCCGATTTTTTTGACGATTTTTAAAACTCGAAATGACGATTTTTTTCTTTTTTATCGGGATTTTGACGATTTTTTTCAAAATTCATCTGGCAGCCCTGGTAATGACCCTCTTTTCTGAAGGTTTTCGGAGCAATTATGATTGTTTTTTGGGCTCATAAAGAGCGTTATCGCTCCGAAAAAGGTGTCAGAAAAGACTCTTTTCAGACTCATATAGCTTGCTGGGAAATTAAATTGTAGATCACTTGGTTTCATAGGTAGCCTGGGGATAAGCACTTTTTCACCTTTAAACTTTCCTATAATTATCTTTGCTTTAATAGTGTTTGGCATCAGCGTTTTAACAACTAATCTAGTACCATTGCATAGTGTTGGCTGATTCAGGTTTCGTAACATAACTATTACTGATCCAACCTTAAGCTGCAAGTCATGCGGTGGCATCCGCTGTAAGTCCAATGAATTCAGAAACTCAACTGGATAGTTAACAATATTGTCAGGATCTGTAATAGAATCAATTTGCTTATACGAATGCAATTCGCCATTAATTAAGCTTAGGATTTTTAAATTTATATCATCAACGTCCTTATTTTTTGCAGCTAAAATGGCTTTTTCGATCAACCAATCGTAATTATTGTAATTTTCAGCAATATTTAGGAACACTTTTGCTATTAGTTCTTCTTTGGACGTTGTAAATTGACAAAAGCCCATTGGAAATGAAATCTGGCCTGTGGTAGAGTCAGTCGGTATTTGTCCATTGCCAATGTCTAACAATTGCTTTGAAAACACATGCCCTGATTGATCATTTTGAAGAGCAACTCGCACATTTTCTGTTAATTTGAGAGTTTTAAATTTTTTCCATAAAGATGATGACTTCAAGCAAGCGTTAATTTCATCAGCAGGTGTTGACCTTGCAATGACTGGCAGCGATTGGCGAATGTCTCCAGCCAATAAAACCCTCATTCCTCCAAATATTTGTTGATTATTTCGCAATGTTCTGTTAAGTGCCTCTAATGCTCGTTTGTGAGCCATTGTACATTCATCCCAAATAATGATTTTGCAGTTTTGAAGTACTTTTGCCATTGCTGATTCCTTCGAAATGTTACATGTGGCCTCATCTACGGTTTGCAAGTTTAAGGGCAGTTTTAGGGCAGAATGGGCTGTTCTTCCTCCTTCTAGTAGGATTGCAGCAATCCCAGAGTAGGCTACTGCAAGTGCAATTTGGTTTTGTGAGCGAACCAACAGGAGGGAAAGTAAAAACGTTTTGCCTGTACCGCCAGGTGCATCGAGAAAGAAGATGCCTCCGCGTTTTTCTGCCAAAAAATGTCTCTTATTAAGAAAAATGAGAAGTGAAAATGAGGCAGTAAAATTTAGTTCTTTTAGTTTTCATAAAATTGTCTCATACTTAAAAAAATGAGAAGTGAAAAGAAGGCTTTGGTGCCAGTTCTTCAAGTTTCTTCAAAATATGTCTCTTATTAAGAAAAATGAGAAGTGAAAAGGAGGCAATATATTAAAAACTTAAAATTTCCGAGTTTTACCAGGAATTTTTTAATTTTTTTTACAAACCATCTCCGGAAAATTTTGAATAGAATGATATAGAATAAAATGTATTCACAACCAGCCTGTTCTTATTTATTTGCATATAAAATATATAAATTTGTACAGCATACTTTAGGTTTTTTTTTTATTAAAGTTGACTGGACTCACAAAAAAATTCCGAGTTTTACCCGGAATTTTTGAATTTTTTTTTTATTAGAAACCATCTCCTGAGAATTACGAATCGAATAATCACGTGATGCCATTACATACATGGACCATTTCATTTTTATATATGCATATAGATTGCATTATCTGATTTAAAATAATTTAAAATTAATCAACAAAATCTGAAATGTAATAAAATATTATTTAACACAATTAACATCATTCAACATTAAATGTTCTTGCAGAAAATTGTGAACAGAAAGAAAATTAAAATTGCTGAACACAAAATTATAAAACATTAATTGGAAAAAGGAAAAACATTTCGCGAAATCGGTCAAATAGTTCAACACATGCACTCTTCCATCATGAGAGTGATAAACAAATTTAAAAACACCGGAATTTTAGTCTCAAAACCCGATAGACTAGGCGATAGAGTGCCGGACTATCATTCAAAGGGTTGTGGGTTCGATTCCCGCCAAAGTCTCTGGGTGTTTTCTGCAGATAAGCCAAAAGCTTCGCAGTTTGTGTTTGTTAATTATTATAAAAAAAAGATCATATACCGAAATTAACTGAAGGGGAAGAAGAGTTATAGTATAATCGGTAAAGAAAAATCCCAGTATAGACGCATTAAAAAATTTTGAAAACATAAATTCACAATTTAATAAATATGTTTCCAATGATATTGTGCGCAGAATTTTGAAAATGTCATTCGTTCTTGTAGGCAGACTATGTTGCCTAGTATAAATAAAAATTTTAAGAATTCTATTCAAGCCTTCTACATTTCATATGAAATTAAAAAATATGGAACAAACCATACTATTTAAGAAATTATTAGAGTTTTTTCCCGCAGTTTTTCGCCCGGGAAATTAAAAAAATTTCCCGCTTTCCCGGGATCCCGCTCCATAGAAAAAATAAAACGTAAAATTGTCTTTATTTATGAAAAAGCTTTTATTAAAAAACGCTTTTAAATGTAAATTTCTTATTATTATGCTCTAGATACTAGATAAAAAAGAAACATAAACATAACAATTTAATTCATAATTCACTTTCTAAAGAAGTTGGACGAATAGTTAAAAGTATATTAAACAAGTATTTAATATTTTGAGTTCTTTGTCCGCTTCCTTCAACAAATTTTAACTCCTTCCCGCAAAAATCCCGGGTAATGGGAAATCATAACAATTGAAATTCCCGGGACGGGAAATCCTGGGAAAAACCCTAGAAATTATACATAAATGCTATGAATTGAATTTAATGAACTCAAATCAAATCATATTTATGTTGAAACTTTTTACTAAACAAATACAAGATTAAACAAATTAATTGATATTAAGCAAAAACATCCAATACACTAATTATTTTATTGACTTTACCATCACTATCATCGCCAGGCATCTACAGTACGTAATAACTACTACTATTTGCAATGGAAATTTGTTTACACTAGACATGCATCATACAATATGCCAATCTATTATATTTATTCTTATTTTCGCAAATATTTCTATGCATATACATACATATCGATGGTCTCATGTAGAAAGGCCCTAACTCGCATATTTGAAACTTTACAGGAGAAGGTAAAAACATAATAGAAACTGTAATATTCAACATGTAACTTTTTTTGTACAACTGCTTATAAAAGCGTTATTTTTTACACTATTGCAATAAATTTTAGTGAGGAGGTGTATTTGCGTTAAATGCATTGGAATCGCAAAAAAACTAATTTCGAAAAAATAGCGAGTTAGGGCCTTTCTACATGAGACCAACGATATGTATGTGTGTACATGGTTTTATATAAAATATATAGGTACTACAAGAGTTTATATATAGCTCTGCATGTATGTATGTACATTCCAGAAATTTAGAAAATTGTATAGTCTACTTTTTTTGCAATCAAAGCTCTACAATTCAATTATAATTTTGACCCAGACCCAACATTTTTTTATTTTCATTCAAAGTCATAACGTATCAACACAACGAAAGCAATACAAAATATGGTTTGTCAATTATTGCGTGTCGCTAATGATACTCTCTGAGCATTGACCAAAAATCGTTATATATAGTTATTATATAAATATCTACATAAGTAAGTTATTGTGTATACAAACATATTTAAAGTATAACATAGAATTTGTAAAACGGATAAAAAAAATACACAAAATTAATAAAAAAATGTTACGTTGTTGTCAGCTGACCCATCCTTAAGCTTAATAAATATGTATTAGTATTATTAACTTTACACACTAATTTAGTACAGTTCTCTGATTCCAGCATTCCTAATGCTACAACATACATATTTATTTAGCTTAAAGGCAGAATTAGTCTCTACTTTCTGTTCCGTACCGAATCAGCTGACTTGATTCTGTTAAATAGAAAATGTGTAGAAGTCGTTAGTTGTTTTGTTACTTTCCGTGCCGTTGCGGACGAACCTGTTGAAAACAAAAATATGCTAAGTACAGTACGAGCTCGATTTGCGCAACCACCGATAACTGCAACACCCCGATTAGCGCAACAGGCAAATTTTTACCATTACAGTCTTTATAAGTGCAACTTTTTAAAAAAACAGTCTTGATAAGTGCAACTTTTTGTGTTATAAAATGTAAAGCATTTTTCTCTTTGAATTTATTTTTACAGAAACGTAGTTTTAAGGAGTACTTAAAGTTACAGCAAATAACCCATCTTAAGAATGTTTTTCACACGTCAGTGCTGATACTTTTTATTTATTTTGTTCTCTTTTATCTTTCTTTATATGGAAAAAGGTTGTCTGTTAATTTACAGTTAGTTTTTTGTTTTGGTTTTTTTTAACAAGTGAAGATCATTTTAAAGTAAACATTATTTTAGCAAACATGGGAGTTATAAAAAAAGTGGTTAAGCTAACAATTAAACAAAAATTAGCAATTTTAAGCAAATTACAACTTGGAGAAATTTAATGAATTTGAGTTCAAGAGTGGTGAGTTTTTATATAAGATTTTTAGTGGTCGGTTATGACAACTTTTCGGTAAAAGCAACAACCCCGGTTTCCTTTCGGTTGCGCAAATCGAGCTCGTACTGTAATTGTAAGTGACAGCACAAAACCGCTGACTGACATCTGCACAACAAAAAAAATTTTGGTTATTACAAAAATTTTCAATTTCTTTGAATTTAATTAAGTTTTTGTATAAAAGTTATAAAAATATAAAAAATAAACGATGGGATAACGAAAAACTCATTACTTTAGTCGAAAGTAATGATATATTGTACAATAAAAAAACTTTGATTTGTATTTTTTGATTTATTTTCGCGGTCTGTTTACCTGAAACAGCTGATACATTTATACGGAAAAACTAAGAGGCCATTTAGACGATGCAATTTTGCATGCAATTAATTGCATGCAACTGATGTTTGTTGGCGAACGGGTGAAAGAAGCAAGAGGGGTAGAAAAAGTTGCACGACTTCGTTTGTCATGCAATTTTTTGACATTTCCTTTTACCATCGTTTGTGTTTTACTTATTTTGTTTTATTCTTATTCTGACTTTGAAGTGTGCGTTATAAAAATTAATGCGCAAGAACATTTTCAATTACTTCTTCTGTATTAAAATCTTCAATTTTTTATATTTTTTAAAATTTTTGTATATTGTATTTATGTAAATGTATGTATATTATTTTATATACATACATATGTACATACATATATTTTTTGTATATTATATTTACATATATTTTAAAATTTTGTTTTCTTTGTTGCGAATGAAAAACTAAAGAGGAATGTGTAATTAAACGTCAAAAAGTTGCATGATTTGTTGCACGTAAAATTGCATCGTATAAATGCACAACATTTTACGTAGCAATTTTAAAAGAGAATGGAAAAATTGCATGCAATTAATTGCATCATCTAAAAGGCCTCTAACTACAAAAAAGTAAACACTAAAGACTAATGAAGCCTTTAGCCGCCTGTAACGGAATGTAGTGTAATGATGTAAAAATGTAAGGAAATTCTATTTCTTACAGATTCATACATTACGGTGTTGCGTTACTTTACATCTAAATAACCATTTACATTACTTTCGACTAAAGTAATGAGTTTTTCGTCATCCATCGTTTATTTTTTATATTTTTATAACTTTTATACAAAAACTTAAATTCAAAGAAATTGAAAATTTTTGTAATAACCAAAATTTTTTTGTTGTGCAGATGTCAGTCAGCTGTTTTGTGCTGTCACTAACAATTAGCAAATTTTTGTTTTCAACAGGTTCGTCCGCAACGGCACGGAAAGTAACAAAATAATTAACGACTTCTACACATTTTCTATTAAACAGAATCAAGTCAGCTGATTCGGAACGATACGATCACATTCCATCAATTATCTCGTAATACATACGCTTTTAGAATGCAAAGGGCCTCAATGCACTTTTTGTAAAAAAAAAGTTTTTATTAAAAAAAATATGTATGTATAAGTTTTTTACTTTTCGATGTTTGTGGATAAGTTATTCAAAATTATTTGTAAAGAAATTAATATTGTACCAGAATGCTTGTGAGTGTATGGTTTTTTGCTTTTACTTGTCTCTCAAATCGAAAAAAAATTTAAATTATATTGTATAGCGTGATCCATTTCGAGGTTCCCTACTTTTTTAAAGAAGAAAAAACAGAAAATTCAAATTTAATAAATTTAATAATAAACATTTATCAGTTGAAAGAACATTCTTTGGCATTTATTTTTTTGATGATTATGTCTATCAAATGTTGTCCGTTGAGTACAATTTTCGATGACTCGTTCGAGCATTTCGACTGGTAACTGACGAATGACACGCGTGATGTTTTCCTCCAAGGCCTGAATCGAAGCGGGTTTGTCCGCATAAACTTTAGACTTTACATATGCGCACAGGAAAAAGTCTAACGGTGTGATATCACACGATCTTGGTGGCCAATCGACCGGCCCAATCAATCAATAAATCCATTGATTGATGCGATGTGTGGGAAGTGGCGCGTCTTGCTGAAACCAAATGTCGCCTAGATTACAAGCTTCAATTTCAGGCATCAACTAATACGTTGTCATGGCGCGATAGCGGTTGCCATTCACGGTTACGTTCGCACCGGCATAATTTAAAAAAAAAATATGGACCGATGATTCCACCGGCCCACAAACCACACCAAACCGTTTTTTTTTCTGGATGAAGTACCTTGTACCTCTTCAGGTTGCTCTTCGTCCCAAATGCGGCAATTTTGTTTGTTTACATACCCATTGAGCCAGAAATGGGCCTTATCGCTGAACAAAATTTGCCTCGAAAACGGATCTTCTTGGAACTTTTCAAGAACCCATAGAGCGAAGCGATGTCGTTGTTCAGGCGTAAGTCTTTCCATTATGAAATACCAAACAATACCAAACACAAATAACATGACAGCATGATACGACTCACACATGATCTGTCAAAAAGAGGCGATTAAAAAAATAGCTTTACTTGAATCGCCCTATATATAGATATACTATTTTATATTCAAAATTAATATTTTAAAAGTCTAAATTTATAAAAATAGACTTGACACTTGAGCTCTTGCTAAAAGATTTTTGTATGAATTACTTATTGTCATCATGTTATTATGTGTGATATACTCGTACACGCATAAAGGTTGCGATTAGAAAAAATAGCGTTTCTTTGAAAAAATGACACTTGTTTTTTATTACCAATTTAAAATAATTATAAAATTTGCATACAATTTACCGACAATTTCACATACAACTTTTTTGTTATTGTAATTTATTAAAAAAAAAATGTGTTTTTTTATACATACCCATATTTCATATTTTCGTCAATCAAAGAGTACCAGAAAAAAGTTTTAAATCAAAAAAATTAAATTCTATTTTAATTAGTATTGTAAACCAAAAAAAATGTACATATGTATTTTCTTTTAAAATAACGGTAAATACTCGTATGAAAAAAATTTAAATAATAAACGTTGTATGAACAGATTAAAGGAATTGTAATTCTTAATTTTTTTAAATTTGTTTCAGCTTATTCGGACTAGTGGATCTCGAGTTATGTTAAAAAAAGACCACCAAAGGTGACAATTTCCCCTATATGATAGTTGCTAACTTCAAATCAATGTCTCGATTCCTAGACGTGACCCAGCGAAACGCCGGGACACGTATAACTTCTTTTTTACCGATATAACATTTCCCGTTGGTTTCATTCCATCCCGATTTTGACTGTTGCATAGTGTAATAAGTCCATTATTTGTTTAAATATTTAATGTCAAATCTAATTTTGTCATTAATATTTTTAAATTCGTTTTAAATAAAAATTCTTAAGGGTCAATTGAGTTATTTGTCAACACAATTTAAAAGAATTCTGAAAGTCTAGTTTTGTCAAGTGAAGAATTAAGTATTGAGTCCTGTGTCATGAAATATCGTTGTATTAGACTATACATTAATAGTAAAGAAAAATTTACAACAAATATTTTTAGTTGGATCAAATTTAATAATCTTTTAAAATATATTTTAAATTTTAAAATTATTAATTTCGACAATTTTAATTAATAAACCAGTTTTCATACAATTGCCAACAATTTGGACAATTTGACAACAAAAATGACATAGTGAAAACGCGGCTTAATATTCTTAGCCTATAGGCGAAAGTGTTGTTGCATTGATCTTTGTTATAAATACCAAAGAGCAAATCAATAACAATTTCGTTAACTTTGTTGGTACATATATACATATGTATGTATTTGCGACCGTTATTTTAATTTGATATTGCCTAGCTCTTAATTTCGTTTCAATTATCTGCAATTGTTTTGATTTATGATTAACAATATTATAAAGGTGTTCAAAAAATTGCCTTTGATTTATAATTAACAATATTATTAAGCTGTTAAAAAAAATGAAGACGTCTGCTGAGCGTGCTCGAATTTATCGGAAAAAATACAATCTAGTAAAAGTTTAACACAAATAGAACGTTTGAAAAATGCAAAAAGAATGAAAATTTATAGAAAAAATGCCACTGGGAAAAGTGTAACGTGCGTCACGTAACGTGCATAACGATGGGTTCACGGCTTTTGATAAAAAACGAGAAAATGTTTTGGGTTCAAATAAGTTATTTTAGAATTCTCTTATATTAATTTTTATTTTAAGTAATAGCTTTTGTGTGCTTTATTATGCAAAATTCGCTAAAAATTACGAAAACACACTTAAACTTTCAAAGTTACTTCCACTTTTTGTAACGTGCGTCACGATACGTTGTAATCAATTATTTCACAACAAATATATGTTAATAAATTATGTTTTTTGCCATTTGAAAGTACACTTAAATCCAACTAAACACTATCCAAAATGTTAAGGTATGGGTTTTTAAAGATAAAAAAATGTGTATATTTCATTCCGTAAACGCGTATGAATGTAACGTTCGTCACGCAGGATTTGCCCATATGTGTTATTAAATACAGTGTTGAAAAAAATAATAAGAACGTTACATTTCAATTCATTTTTGTTTTTAATTGAAGTTAATATTACATTAATAAAAAATGTTTATACATATCAAATTAAAGCACGTTAGTCTGGTAAAGTAAAAGCATAACAGTTAACATTACATTACCATTTCTTCAGCAAAAAAAATGGTTTTAATAATAAGATACTGACTTTGCAGAATAAAAATAACAATATATTTTCTTCAGAATTGTTTATAACTTCTTACCAATCTACCTTTATATCTCACATAATATTAATTCTTCAATTCTATAATTCACAGAAATCTGTAAAAGCCAAATTATTATTAATTGTTGCAATATTTAGGCTTTTACAGATTTGAAAAATATCAATTAGTCGACGAGTTATAGCCAAAAAACCATATAAACAATATGCTAAAAATCGGCATTTAAATGCAAAGTTAACAAAAAATTCGTACTAACATAAACAAATGCCGCGATACGGATATTTTAATTTAGTCTCTATTTTCACCCCTTAGTCTCAGAATCGACTTAACTTTTGCTAACCTGAATTTCTTCCACAGTGTAATCAGTAGTTTGACAGAAAGAATTAAGTTTTTTTTTTCTTCGCCTCAATATTTTTCCCAACATATATACATATTTATAGTATAACTCAATAAAAACACAACATTAAATACAAGGGGAAATGACTTCATTGATATAGAGTATATTGTTATATTTATTGATATATACCTAAACAATCTTTATCGACCAATATATCGAAGACAACTAATCACGGGGTTTCGTTACGTTGAAGTACTATAGCTATTAACTAAATTTATTAGACATCTGATAGAAAAGGAAGAATATTTAAATATTAAAAGCCGACAACATTTCATATACATACAGTGTGCGACAAAACATATGCACGAACTTGTACTTACTATCATATAGCTCAATAATATAGAAAAATTCACTGGGATTTTAATTCTTTTTATTTTTTATAACGGTGGTAGACCCCTTTTACTAACACAAAAGATAAACCAAAGAAAAACAAATTAAAATAGAAAAAAATTATATATTTTTTGCCCGCGACAAAACAAAAGCACGAAATAGTAGAATTTACATTATTCTTTAATTATGTAAAGATTACCAACAACAAGTACCGTTAAATAATAAAAACCGTCTTTTGAACATTCCAAGAATAATTAGAGAAAAATTCATGTGTCTATAGTTGTTCCAGAACTTTCAGAGTCATCGGCATAGCTGCCAGATTTGACGATTTATCGTCATTTTGACGATTTTTTGTTACAAAAATAGCAAAGTGACGATTTGACGATTTTTTCATTGAAAATGACGATTTTCTGAATTATTAAAATTGTCTATCATTTCTTTGTTTTATTAATGTTTTTGTTACCAAATTCTCTCTTTTTTGGAGACAACAACTATTTTTCTCAATTAATATCATAAATATTAAGAAGAACATGACATACGAGTATTTCAAAAACAAAACTAATGAAAGTAATGATTTCTTAATTATGAACAATTATTAAGTTTAAGTATAATAATTCCAAATAATATTGAGTTAGGATAGCAGAAATTATTTATTTATCTGTAAACACAAAAAGCAATTTTAAATGCTGATCAACTAAATTTTTTAGAGGAAACAATTTCTGAATTTCAACAGGGAAATTCTACAAAAACTTCTCTTATTTCAACAAAACGTCGCGATGAAAGAATATTCAGTCAAATAAATTTAAATAACAAAAATACGGAATTCTTTGAAAATAAGTACCTGTATATGATGGATGAATTGGATGGTATATTTGTAATTTACTCTGAATTAATAAAATATGCTAAATTCAGATATTTATTTATAAAATATGTTGTTCACACTCCTCAGTTTTAGCTAACCAGGTTTTGTTCAATTCTCTTTTGAACTTGCCATTTAATTCACACACGTCACTTCAATTTTCGTACGTTTTGATGCAAATCAACATGAATGAAAAAAAAACAAAAGAAAAAAGAAAATTGACTAGTACCGTCAAATTTGTGCCCCTTTTGTTCTCTATTCCCTTCTCATCCAAAAATACTTGCCTTGACGATTCAGAATTGTATGTATATATATATAGAGTGTGAAAGTGGTCTAAGATAATATAAAAATATTATACAAGTTGTGCTTAACATTATATTTTTTGAGATTTCTTATTTAAAAAGTTAAAATTCATGTACTTTGATATGTATTGTACAAGAGACTATATAAACTTGAATTTTTATGTTTTCGTTTAAATAAAAATTTCAAAATGATACTAGAAATACTGACTTTTTATTTTTCCGATTTTTTTGACGATTTTTAAAACTCGAAATGACGATTTTTTTCTTTTTTATCGGGATTTTGACGATTTTTTTCAAAATTCATCTGGCAGCCCTGGTCATCGGTCATATCTTGCAATTTAAAAAATAAAAATGGCTAACAAAAAATACTCAGTGCAATTAAAACAAAAAATAATAAATCTTTATAATGATTGGAGCTGAATCAGTGACGTCCATTGCAAACAAATTTGGGATTAATCATAGTGTTATTTCGCGTATTATAAGCCGTTTTCGCACTTCAGGCGTCGGTCGCGGAAAACCAGCAAACGGGACGACCAGGCAATAATTCCCACGACAGCCGGATCTACGCACCGGAATGACCCGAAATCACTCGGCCAAGGGCTGTCAACTCAGCAATTACTGCTGTTACAACAACAACAACAACAAGCAATACTTCGATTAATAAAAAAGGATCCCTTTATATCAGCAAGGTCTATTGCAAATCAATTAGAAATTAATGTTTTAATAAGATCCATCCAAAGACGAGCTGTTGAAGGTGGATTAAAATCATACCGAAGTGCAAAAAAAAAAACATTTATTTCCGCCAAAAAACGACTAGCCAGAATTGAATTTGCAAAGGAGCACATAAACTGGAGTACAACCCAATGGAAGACCTAACTCTTTTCTGATGAGTCGAAGTATAATTTGAAAAGGAGGAGGAGGGAATGTTTTGGTCTGGGGGTGTTTTTCTGGACATGGGATCGGACCAATTCATAAAATAAATGGCATAATGGATCGTTTCATTTATAAAGACATCCTGAAAAATGTAATGTTGCCACACGCAGAGGAGGAAATGCCACTTAAGTGAAGGTATCAACACGACAACGACTCAAAACACACAGCTAAATGTGTGAAGGAGTGATTCGTGAATAATAAGATAAACGTTTTGAAATGGCCAGCACAATCGCCTGATCTCAATCCCATAGAAAATCTATGGGATATTGTAGATCGTAAAATAAATCGCGATAATTGCAATGCATGGAATGGAATTTCCGGAGAAATTTTATCTAATCAAATAGAGTTCATGCCACGCAGATGTGAAGAAGTTTTAAAAAATTTAAATTTTTATTGACTAAACTGAAAATGTGCTTATGTTTTGTCGCGAACAAGAAATTATGATAACAAATTTTGTTTCTTTATGTTTTGTTTTACTAAACTTAGTTTATAAATTTAATAAATAAATAAAATAATTCGAAATCCTATTGTGTTTCTCTTTTTTATTCGTGCATATGTTTTGGCGCACACTGTATATCTTTTAACGTTCAATTACATAAAGATAAACGCTAGTTTAACGTTAGTTACGAAAATAATTATTTTGGGTTGTTTTGCAAAAAAAAAAAAAAAACTCGCAGATATTTCAGGCAGATTTTTTAATATAAAATTTTTCACTACACCTATGTATATATATATATTGTAGATATACATATGTACATTTCACATAAAGATATTATGCTCACTATTCAATGCGTCAAAATTTTGATAACATTCACTATACCTGATATCGTTAAATATGGCTATAAATGACAATTTTATATTTTCTAAGAAACTAATAAATAATAACGTTACTTTACTATTTCTTCAGAAGTTATTGGAGTAATTAAAGTAAATAAAAATTATTTGTATACATCTAAAACAAATGCTCTTTTTGTTATCTTTAATAAAATAACCCAAATTAACATTGTTACTTGAAAGTTAATTTAATACATACATACATATAGCAAAAAAATCCCCTTCAAATTTTATTTAATAACTTATCAGCGATATCAAATAAATATTTAAATTATACTATTATATATGTATGTATGTATTATATCTACATATTTATAAGCATGTGTAATGATTTACATATATGTATGTATGTATATACGTTATAAGGTCTCACTTCTCCTATTAATATTGAAAGAAAATACATAACAGCTATAATATTAATAATTATAGCAACTTTACCAGCTTTGTTTATTTATTATCAACGACAAAAATTAACAAAAAAAAAATAAAGAAATAAAAACTTGAAAAGAATATAGAATATTTAGATTATGAATAAATCTATTATACATACATACATATGTATATACAAACAATTGTTTGTACAAATAATTGTATATACTCTAGTTCCTTCAATGCAAAAAAAAAAGAATAGAAATTGCGAAAGGTGAATCACATAATTTCAAATAAAAATTTTTAACAAAAGAAATGAGAGTATATATCATAGTAATACTACATATTGCAGAACCTTTAAAGAATTAAATAATTGTAGAAAAATATCGTTAAGTGTCATAATTAATTTGAATTGATATCTATCTGCCATTAGCTAAAATTTCAATATTAAATAAAATAATAAGAAAGATATGGAAATGTTTTAAAGGAAAAATACTTACTGCCGTATTTATAAAAATAAAGTAGGCTTGAAGTGTGCTTTAAGACAAAATTTTCTTAAAGTACTCATGAAGTCTACTTTAATTTTTTATAAATACGCTAGTTAATGTTTAATAAAATTAAAAGCACATATTATGTCAAAATGTACATAATAAGTGAAATGACAAAACATTTTATTAATAAAGTAAACTTTTTTAAGGTGCAATTTAAATTGAAAATTGTACTCGTAATCATTGATTTATAAGTTAACTGCTAACCATATATGTATGTACATATATTTTGTATGCCTTCATTAAATTCTGGTTCAATAATGTAAATGTTTAAAAACCTACGAAGTGTAATGAAAAAAATACTTTATCTTAATACCTCTTATTACGAAGTACAGAGTCTTGAAATAACACAATCAAATAATAATCTTATGCTTGAATAATTTTTTTATTTTGAATAATTTAATTAAATTTATATAAAATTTGGCTATGAAACGTTCTTTTATTAGTTTCAAGAATTTTAAAGAGTTAAGCTTGGAAATATTTGAACTTTGGTAATTCTAGATTAGTAAAATTTTTATTTTAAGCCTTTCTATAAAATTTGGTATTTACTCAACATCATCACAATAATAACGAGATTGTTTAATTAAAAATAACATTAGCTATTTAAATTCAGAGCAGATTAACTAACCTGTAAATATTTTCCACGAAATTTACTAGTCATAGTAAATTCCTGCCAACATTTCCATTTGTGGCCTTCACAATGTATGGCCGCCATAGGAGGATGATGAGAAACTTGTTCAGCGATACAACGCCAGCCTAAATCATCCATACGATCACATTCGTAGGTCTCGCCCAACAAAGGATTAAAGGGTTTGCCCGTACGATTGGCCGTAGTGGCATACGCTGTTACTGTAAACGCCGCCAAGTAGGCCAACTGTTCACATTCATCGGTGCAACGGGCAGCAGCGTCTAAAATTTCCGAGTACTCATAGTCCTCGGTAAGGCGTTGCAACATGGACAAGGGTTCGTTGAAATTCACGGGCATGGGTATTTTGGACAATTCTTTGCCAATGCAATTTTTCATTATAGACCACAGATTAAGAGGATAATGGGGCTTTTCCGGAACACGGTTGCGCCGTTGACGCACTACTTTTGATGTGCTGGCATCTTCAGAAGCTTTGGGACTGCCGCCGGGTCTGTTGGGGTCTCTGCCTCCTCCGCCGCCCTCACTACCGAAGCCGCTACCAGCAGCACCCCCAAAGCCCTCACCTGAATTATGAGGATTATTAGGATGATTAGATGATGTGGAACCATCACCCAGACCACCTGTGGAGGTATTATTACCTGTTGTTGAAACCTTGCGTGGATCACCACCTGCCGGTGCAGCCATATCGGGCGAATCCATTGCTTTTCTTTCCTCCAACACGCAGACCTGCTGCGGTAACGGACGTAACACTGTCATATCACCTTCCGATGAACTACTGCTGCTATAAACTTCCGTTTGCTGTTGCTTATTGCTGCCTGCATTGGGCATTTTCAATATAAATGTGCCACTATCAGAGCCATTCTGTGGCGAATCCTCTTCGTTATTGATAGTCGATCCTTCGGCGTCGAAAAATTCTGTTTCATCATCAGAGGCAAAATTGCAATTCTGCTGCATGTCTACGTCGCATATTTGGGGAACAGCAGGCGGTGGATTTGGAACGACTTTGTTGTGTTGCACCAAACTGGCGGCTTGTTCTAGTTGCGTATGCTGCTTGGCCAACTGTTCGACAATCTCTTCTAAACGTTGGCGCGCTTCGCGTTCATGTTGTAGAGCTTTCGACCACTTGTGCCCCTGCGATTCAGCCGAACGTAAGTAATCATTGCAGGCATTAATCATTGCTTTTGCTGTTATGCGAAAGAGTGTAGCGCGTTCATTGACAATTTTAATGCGACTGTTGACGGTCTCCTCATCGCTAGCAGCCAAATTTATTGATTTCATTTCGTTGAGAGCACCCTGAAGAGCGACACCGTGTTTATTAATCAAATCGTAGCAAGTGCGAAGACTCTCTAAACGATCGGTGAGGTCGCGCACTACTGTTGTGATCTCTTGACTGGGCACCACTTGATAGGTTTCTTTCTCTTCTTCCTCCTCACTTTCCATGGCCCGAATGGCCTTTACTTTGGCCAGCTCCAGAGCTGTGACCCATGATTGACGCTCTACCTCGTTGGCAGTCTTGATGTGAAATGTTTGAGTACCGCCGTTTGAGACAACAAAAGTACACGAATCAACGGTGTGTATAAGAGCACCGTGCAAAGAGATGGTACCACGACATGTATGATTCATTTCGGCCTGATTGCGATAATAACTGAGAACACCCTTAGATAATACGAACCAGCGTTTTTGATAGCCCTTTAAGTAATTGGTCCACTTGAGAAGCCAACCTTTCATCTCTGGGTCGTTGTCATTTTCGTTGTCGTTGCCGGGTGTCACTTTAGTAGCTACGGAAACATCTGTCATTATCACACCACCAGCTCAGCACTCAATTATTATACACTCGTCTCCTGTTTACGTTTATTTTTTTTTATTTATTGTATTTTTCCTAATTTTTTTTTGACAATTTTATTTTATACCGTTTATTGACTTTGATTATATTTATGCAGATGAGTTGGTTGATTGATATTATCTTTACTTTCTCCTCCACCAAGTAAAAACAATAAAAATAAAGCGATTTTTTCTTTTCTGGACAACCAAATTTTCGAGACAGCAATTCGTAGTTTTCTTTAGAATTTTTTTATATGGAATTTTTTCTTGTTTAATTAAAAAACAAATTGAATATAAACAAATTATGAAAATAATGAAATTAAAAAGAAAAACAAAAATTTTTAACGCCACGTACTACTTAATTTGTTCCATACGCGAGTAGTAAAAAATAAAAATCAACCAGTCAGTAAAATATTGCAAAAATCTATTTTACTTCCACCACTAGAGTATGTCACTATTTTTCTATTTCACACACAACTCACACTCTCCAATTGGGATTTTTTCTTCTTTACTTTACAAAGTCATTAATAATTTGTTCATCTTTTTTCTAGTTATTTTTTTATAGTTACAAATCTTTTTCAATGATCACCATTTAAATTTGTTTTTTTTTTTTTTAATTTAGTATTTCTGTCTATTATAACAAAAGCTATGAAAAATTTTCAGTTTTTTTTTATATATTTTGTGAAAATCTTTCTGTGCCTTAAAAAATTTTGACAAATTGGATAATGTCAATTTTTCTCTGTCAAAGAGAGCATAGTTTTTTGGCTCTCATATTGTAAAATTAATACATATTTGTAAAGATTATGATTTATTAATTTATATTCAATGGCCATATATTTGCCAATTGTGTATTAATTAATCGTACATGACTTTTTCGCTATTAGATTATTTTTGCTTTAAAAAATGTTATCTTTGATTTAGGGGAGAGTATTGGTATTTTATTGGGCACTACTTTTTTTCTTCATCATACATACCTGGGGAAAATAGCATTGCCAGCATTAAATTCTACAAAAAAAACAGTGTTGTTATTTTCGGAATTTAAAAAGTACTCATGCAGTTAATTGGCAACTTTGTTGTTGTTGGCTCATCAAACTGCTCTATATAGTGATGCCATCTTCAATAATTTATTGTGGCAAATTGGAGATAAAATGTTCGACTTGGAGACTACATTGCATACAAGTGTCTAAAATCTCACTTAACAATTATCTTTCAATTGTGGTGTTTGTCTTCCATTTGAACATATCGTAATATTAGTCAATTCGAATATATTTAAGTATAAAAGGCCCTAACTCGCTATTTTTTCGAAATTAGTTTTTTGCGATTCCAATGCATTTAACGCAAATACACCTCCTCACAAAAATTTATTGCAATAGTGTAAAAAATAACGCTTTTATAAGCAGTTGTACAAAAAAAGTTACATGTTGAATATTACAGTTTCTATTATGTTTGTACCTTCTCCTGTAAAGTTTCAGATATGCGAGTTAGGGCCTTTCTACATGAGACCATCGATATGTATGTATATTAATACATCCCATAGTTCTGTAAGTCTGTTAAGCTGACTTTTCCAAAAATAGTTTTGTAAAAGCATACACATTTTCTTTCGTAATGCATTTTTTAATTAAAAATTTTAATTTTATATAATTTATTATTTTTTTAAAAACCGTTGGTTTCATACAAACATAAAAATAGAAAAAATCTTACAATATTTACACAAAAAATGTTTTTTTTTTATTATTTAGAGCTAAATAAAATAGAGTACTTTTGTTTTGTTGTAGTTCATGTGGATTCCATTTGCATTCGAATAAACTAGATATAATTAATTGTTTATATTGTATGTTTCTTGTCTTTACTGAACTTTCTAAATAAATGTTGCACAGAAAGAAAATATTTGAAAATTTCTTAGTTTCAATGCTAAACATATAAAAGTAGTTTGTGTTTTGTAGTGATTTTGCTGTGTTTACAAATTATTTGCATTTTACTGCAATAATTATGTTGTTCAAAAGTGAAATTATTAAACATTTTGATTTATAACAAAAACTGTTAAAGTCCATATCATAAAATATCTGCCGATTCCACTTTCTTAGGCAAGTAAACTTTTTGATTTTAAAATTGATTACATAAGGAAATTTGTTAAAAATGCCTCTATTATTTAGATATCATGTATTGTTGAGGTGAATTTGTTTGAAATTGTTTATAAATGTCCTACAAAAACAAAATAATATTTTTCTTCAAACAAAACTAAATAAAAGTTTGTTGTATAATTAAAGCAATATTATATAGTATATTATTATAATAGATTACATAAAACACAAAACTAGAAGATAACTATCGTTTACATAGAGATAGAAAAGAGAGAGAGAGAGAGAGATGGATAATAAAAATAGAAGATAGTGTTGAGTGGGTGGCGGGGAGTGTTGTTGTAGTAATTATAACAAGGAATATAAAAAATAATAATAATAAAGTGTTATACTTGATAATTTCAAATATATTTATATATTTTTGTTTTTGGTTTAAGCAGTTAAATAATAATATTAAAACTTATTTGGTGTTATTGTTGTTGTTGTAATAGCATATGATGTTGTTGTAATCAATAGTATACTTGACCGAGCGTAACATGCGAAACAATCTGTAAGAAATATTTGTTGCTTTTAAAAGACTCGTTAAAATATGTAGTTATATAAAATCATCTTACGGAAAAATGTTTATGAAAACGAAATGCTATTTAGGTTTTTTTTTAAACCGAGGACAGTGTGATAGATAAAGTTGATAAAAGCCATTTTTTACAATACAAAAAAAAATTGTTTTCATTTTAATCGAAAAAAATAGTAATAAACATTTCCAATATGGCAGATTTTAAATGATCTTATTGCTTTAAGAAAAAGTTTACACAACAAAATTAAACAAACACCACAATTATAGAACAAGAATTTACAAGGACACTGTATGTGTTGTATATTTAAATAAAATTGTAACTCAATTAAACTCTTATAAATAATTACGAATTTATTTAGATAATATTATATCTCTAACCCATGGTTACGAATTCATTTGTTTATGATTTGACAATTGTAAATTTTTTAAAAAATACTTTTAAATATTGTTTAATAGCAATCTCCGTATTGCATACTTTACGACAATGGTATTTATGTGAAAATGTTTATATGGAAATTGAAGAAATCATCATCATATAGTTTAGATTAAAGAAGGGAAATTCTAAAATACAACAAAGAATTGGTTAAAATATAGACAAAATCAACCTTGTTGTTTGATGCACATTTTTGCCCAGAAGCTAAAAAACTAACTTATTCGCACCGAGATAAATTAAACTAGTAAACTTTCTTTAATATGTTGCCTAAAAAGGCAAAATCTCTTTTCATATAAAATGAAGAAAATTTTAGAATTTCCTTATAAAATGATGTATTTCAAACTATTGTAAAATTTTCAATAATTTTTATATTTATTGTTGGTTTTCTGTAAAAAAAACTGCACCCAATGAAGATTACTACCTAATTGGAATTTTATAAATACAATTTCGATTTTCATTTTTTTAATGTTATAGTCTTTTTGTGAAATTGAATTACAAACAACCTAGAAATTATCAGAAAACCACAAACAACATACGGATCTTAATATGGAACTAATCTGTTAACAATTCAGAAAATAACTCTCTTGAAAAATTTAAATTTTAATTTAAGAGAATTACTGAAATTAAAATCTAAATTTTCAATAAGCCATATTCATGCGATAAATAATAACTTTTAAATTTCTATTTAAATAATTAAATATCTTTTAATTTTGAACATTAAGACAAATTTGCACATTTTAATTTTGAACATTAAGACAAATTTGCACATTTCTGGTCAAGAGAACAAATTGAGTTAAAATCTCATTTAAAAATAAAATCACAATTATAAACATACACACATTAAGAACAACAACAATAATAATAATAAAACATATTATTTAAATAAATACAATTAAAAGGATTATTTTATAAATAAAAAAGAAGCCTTTAAAAAAGTAAATAAAAAAATGAGACACAAGTGAATAAAAAAACAATATTAGAGATTTAATGTAACGAGCGAGAGAGTGAACAGGTTTGGGGGGTCTTAACGAAAGGACAATTTATAAATAATAACACAAATTTTTTTATTTTAATGAGTAAATGGTGGGTGATTGGGGTTTAGTAGTGAAACACAAACACACAAAACATATATGAAAATGATGAATGAGTTAGAAAGAGAGATGCGATGGATCATGAAGATGAGGATAATTATTATGATGCATTTATAAGTGGAGGGATGTATGTGTTGGCAATAATATTTATAGCAGTGGTTGGTTGGTAATAATTATAATAAATTGGTGATGGTCTGTTTGCTTATGCTTTTGTTGGTGTCGTAGATTAATAATGTTGATTTGTTGTATGGAGGACAATATGTATTGAGTTTTGTTTTCTTGAAGATTTGATTTAGTTTAGAATTTTGTTGTATGTATGTATATATGTATATGTTGTATGCATATATAAATATATATGTATGTATGTATGTGTTTATGTATATAGATGATGATTACATGGTATTATAAGCGGCTGCATTGAAGCTTTGCTTTGGTAAACTTAGCCTAGCGAGTGGATGAGTTTTTCCATGTTGTTGCAAGCGCCTTTGCTGTGGTGGCTGTTGCTGTTGCGTTAGTACACCCTCGTTTATATGACGCTGATGATGGCTTGCTGTCGCTGACTTTTGAGGTGCGGGTGGTGGTCGGCTTTCACTAAATTCATGTGGTTTTCCTGTTAAAGACCTTTGTGGTTCATAGTATGATCTTGGTCGGGGTTTAAATGTCGCCATGGTGGTTATTGTGTTTGTGGATGAGGTTGTTGGGACGGGAGGAGTAGGATTTAAATTTTTAGCCATAGTCGCCGTCGTCGTCATCGTTGTGGTGGTGGATGACGATGAAGTTTGATACTTATGTACTAAACCCTTAACATTACGATCACTTTCCAAGGCCGATGTAGTCATTAGTGGTATGTTAGTATTTTGTTCTAAAAATGATTTAGTTGTTTGTTGTGTTGCCTGATGATCTACATGCTGAGCCACAGGGGATGATGGCAACGATTGATGTCCCTTGGTTGGTTTATTGCATGTCAAAGCGCTTCCCATTGAAATAGTACTAGTGGTTTGTACTTGACCCAGAGCAGTTGCTGCACTACCTCCACTGCCAGCTTTGGCTTCAAAACTTTTTTTTAAAATTTGCACATTACCCGATATCCGTTGATCTTCGGCACAAGAAATCTGTGAACCCGTTGCAGTTGCTCTTAAGACAACATTTTCCTCGTCACTGCCGCTTCCTGTTAAGGTGTTTTTATTTTCGATATCAGACATGGTGTACGGTTCAGGGGCCGAAACTGAAAATAGGTCAGAATTTATGGGACGATTACCATCACTACGTCTACCAGCACCTAATTGTGCCATTTGTGCCGCACCACTGGGTACAATTTCCTCACTATTACATCTTTGAGCAAAACGCGTTCGAGTGCCAGAGGCGGCTGATGCTGAACGAAACAAATTGGTACCTCGTTTGGGATTATAATGACTTTCCAAATTTTCATCGCCTGTCGCAGCCGGCGCCTCAATGTGTGTGTTTTCGCCTTCACTGCCGTTCTCTTGACAGAGTTTTTTGAGTGCCGTGCACTCTTCGAGTTTCTGTTTGGTACGCTTCACCGTACCGAAATGATGCTGGTGGTGTTGCGAATGAGTTGTTGAAGCAGTCTTATTACTCGTGTTAAGTTCATGAATTTGACCTTCAAAAATGGCATTAGCGTTTGTATGCTGGCTAAAATTATACTGGCAACTGTTCCGGTTGGTATCGAAAGCTCCCCAGGAGCTATTGCGTATGGGCATGCCACAACGAGTGTCACCAGAACCCCAGGAGGCATGACGAGAGGGTAATTCTCTTTGGCGGGAACGTGTTCGCACTATACCGTCATAGGAAGCGACAGAGGTAGGTACTGATGCCTGGGTTGAGATTGAATCAATGCTGCTATTCGAACCCCGGCAGCTGGCGTCCATAATAATGCCACCACTAGTGGCAGCCCATGACTGGGTCTTGCGATTATGTTGACGCTTTTGTATGGCCTCTTCTCGATTATACGACGGTATACTAGTAGCAGCAATATTTGATGTTTGTGTAATAAGCTTTGCAGACGATGTCCAAACTGGACTACCCACTTTAGAGGCACTTCCACCACCACCTATGTCCGCTTCAGAACTTTCAACACGGTCACCTACATCAACCTCTTCTTCCTCGGCAGTTTTTTCAAATGGCAAATTCAATGTCTTACGATCTTCTGTAACTTTACGGTTCACATCTTGCGTTTGATGATTTTCCAAATCATACACTATTGTACGCACTGATGTGGCCGCTGAAGGAGATGTTTGCATTTTTTGCTCATCTCTACGTGCCAATGACGCCAAAAACATCGATGTGTTTAGAGGAGGCGTATGTTTCTGTATATGCAAAACTTGATTTTGTGTAACACTATAGTTTTCTCCATTGCTTCCGGGAAAACGCATATTTTTTGGTTCATCTGCTATGCTACGATCGGGTGTTAAATTCTCTAAACTTTGTGACTGCTGCTTCATCACAATTGTAGTGGCCATCGGTGACTGTACAGTACGTGGTGATGTACTGCTCGACCTTCTTACAAAACGCCTATGCTTGTGGTCACAACGAGCTGTGGGCCGGGATAACGCTCCCACATCTGGCACATCAATTGAGGCCGCACTAACCACGGACTCAACATCGGTGCTGTCTCCGCTTGATTTTGATTTCGATTGATTTAGAGCCTGTATTAGCGGTGTGGGTTCGCTTCCCGGTAACAGACGGGCATCTTTTGTGCTCTTTAAATTTGTCTCACTTTTACTGCGCTGCAGCTTTTCTTTATTTTTCATGGCATCTAACATTCCCCGATACGTTTCCAATTGATTGAGAAAATTCTTATTAGGTTTTATACAGTTACGTCGTTGCTTGACATGCTGTAGAGCCTTTTGAAACTCCCAATTGTAGGCTTTCATGGCATACGCTATAACCACCGAGGCCGAACGACTTACACCCATTTTACAGTGTACCAACACTTTTGAGCCTTCTGTTTTGGCCCGCGTTATATAGCGATATGTGTTGTCCCAGTGTTTGAGTAAATTGGTTTTCTCATCATCATAAACACGCACATTTAAATAGTCAAACATGCCCGGAAAGAAATTGTCGATTTCGCGAGTTACATTCAAAATATGGCGTACACTAAAAAAGTAAATAAATTTAGTTTAAATAGACAAGCTAAAGTCAGACCTAAACTCACCCATTTTTCTGTAGCTCCTCTAAATTGCTAGCATTCCATTCTGAACCTAAATAAACATGATCAAATATTTCGGTGGGAGCATCCATTTGACCTAATATCATTAACATTTCCTCGTCAATAAACGATTTGTATTCTCCCAAATCCATATCTAAATGCTCTTCTAAACGACTACGTATGTATTTCGAAGTAACTTCATCCAAATCAACAGACATCATAATTTCTTTTAGTTTCATTTTAATTACATTTTCGGTTTCTTCTTTTGCAGTGGGTCTAAATAAAAAAACAGAACAAATGATAATAATTAAGAAACAGTTTTTAAATTAATTGCTTAAAATATGAATCCAACTTACTTATTTCGTATGGCATCTGGTGAAGGTGGTCGACGACTTTCTATTGAATCCATGGCATTCCATTCATTAAGACATGATTGCTCTGATTCTATGCGACTTTCATAACATGACAACCAATCATGCGAGGGACCGCCCGGATAGAAATTATTCTCACGAGCCTTTTGAGATACTTTGTGTAAAGTTTGCAATGCAGACCTAGTTTTTGTATTAAAAAAATATTAACCTGCTTTGTCGTGAACAAAGTTAACTTAAACTTACCACATTGCTTGTACAGAAACTGGCTTAAAAATATGAGTCTTGCCATAAACTGACACACTGAAACCTCTGTTTAAATATATAAATTAAACTGTAAACAATTTTGTTTTATCATGAAGAACATTTTCTTACCCATCGCCATCTAAATGTATGGTAGTATCAGCCAATATTGGTACAACCAAACCAATTGTTGTGCGTTCATTGCAATCAATACCGAGGAGACAAGATTCTTCAACGCCCACACAATCTTGACTACTGGTGGTGGCATTGGTGACCGTGTTAGAGTTAGTAGTAGAGGAACCAGCCGTAGTGTTAGAATTGGCAGTTGTTTGTGTTATTGTGGCGGTGCTATTTTTGCTACTGTCACCCGAAGCACTAGTTTTATCTGATGCATCACATTTAAGACTTTGACGATTTGAGGCAGCAGAGGAATTTGACGAAAAACGTTTATCACGCAATTCCACCCAATTATCATCTATTTGTTGAAGTTGCTGCTGAAGCTGCAGCAAATGTTGCGACGATGGTTTGTTACTATCAACCGATAACTGGCGTGCTGTACCCATTGTTGTTGTCACAACATTATTACCCACACCGGTAGATGCTGATGATGACATTGTTGATGATGATGATGTTGAAGTTACTCTAGCTGAATTATGACGCATAATCTTACTACGCCTTTCGGTGGTTGCAGAGCGATAACAACAACGAGATGCAATTACTAAATATCGTGTGCGATTAGCACGTTGTGATTCCAGTTTAACAGCCTTAATAACAAAAGCAAACACAAAAATACATTAATAAACAAAAATTGTTTGTTTATGACAAAAAAGATTTTCTCACCATTTTTAATGTTTCCTCATGTCTAATCAAATAAAACATGGATTGCAAATGTTGTTGAATATCGGAATTGTTACTTTGAGTGCTATTTGTTGATCTTATAGAGTCGGTGCTCAAGCGACGTTCAGCATGTTGTGGAATATCTTTGAGCGCTAATACTAATGCGGTACCTTTGCCAGCAAAGAAACATTCGCTCTTTTCATTTTTGCTGCCCTCATCTTCATCGGCTTCACTGTCCTATAAAAAAGATAACAAATTAATACCTTGAATACGAATATACTATGCAAATATTTGTGTGAATTGTATAAATGTAATAGTTTTAAATATTTATTCAAAATTTTTTCTGAAAGCTCTTTATAAAAACATTTTTAAACAACACATTACAAAATACAAAGACCTGTCTTATTTCAATTATGCTGAAAGAGATCCTAAGACTATTAAATAATTTAATTCGTTATTATTTTCAATATCATATTCATCATCATTTTCAGTATCACTTTCTTTTGAGCTAGCATCTATTCAGACAACTAATCAAGTTTATCTTTTTAAACATAAAAGGCATCAATTTCTCCAACATTTTATAGATTTACGACCAACCCATACTATATGGACATTAAGTCCTTTTATAACTTATATAAAAAATAATATTTTCATTCAAAATAAAAACTGTCAATATAGTTTCATATTTTAGTTCCCCAGAGAGTTTAGTTCTACCTCGAGATAGAGGGAGTCATCATTAATGTCTCATTGGTGAAGAATGATGAGGGCAGGTGTTTCTTTCAGACCCCGAACTTGTTTTAGAGATATGATTTTATCGGATATACGGGTTTGATAACGAAGTAGCCTTACCTCTTGGTTTAGCTGTAAAAACAAGCAAAGTTGGAATCGAAACCACAACCCCTAAACTGACCAAGCAATCATATCGAAGATTCATTAATAAAAATGTTTTTAGAAGCAAACAAGTATTGATTTGTTGGGGTTCGAACGGAATGTTCCCCAGAGACGGCCATAATTTAATCTTTTTATTCCAGGTATTACAAAGAAAAAGAAACTGAAATTCAATTTAACACGCTCATTAAATTTACTTAATAACTCAAGGGTTATTACCAGTCATCAACTTATTAAAACTCACAAAGTGCAAAAACACATACGAGTACTTATTTTTACAAATGAGATATTTCTTCTTGCAGTTAAGCTCTTTTATATTATTCTGCTCTTATTAAATAAAGCTTATTAAATAAAAATAACAATTATGATTGGAAATGCAATTATATAAGAGCATCCATTTTTGGTATAACATGGACCATAATTTTAAACATCGTACATATATGTAAGTGTATGTAACTTTGTTGTGACCTAAAAACGTTGGTCATTGTATTTTACTTTTTAACGTTAATTTATTTTCTAAAACCTTTTCAAAATATTCATATATTCAATATCTATATATCGTCACTTACAATGCCCAAAGACGTAACCTTTAATTGAAAATCGCGATATGTACATATCGTCATCTGAAGTTTGTCGTCTATCTTAAGACAAGATGAGAGGAAATCGCGATTTTCAATTAAACAGTTTTAATTTTATAACGTTTTTTGCTTCTCCTGTAAAATTATGATAATGAGGGTTACGTCTTTGGGCATTTTAGGTGACGATATGTGCATACGAGTATACATATGTGTGTATATTTTTCTTTTGAAATCAACAAACATATTTTAAAAACAAAGACACCTTTATTTAAACACTACTGTCCTTTCATCAACCATATATTTATAGTACTATAAAATTATAAAAAATGAGTAATTGAAAAATTAAAAAAAATATGTAATAATAAAACACAAATTATCAAAATTCTCAAGAAAATTACCTTCTATAATAGGAAATGCATACAAACCAAGATATTTATTTTATTTTTGGGGGAGATACACGTATAGTGCAATTAATGTATACATATGTATTAGCGCAATATAAATTTTAATTAAGCACAGAAAATATAAACTAATAATATAAAATTGCTGTTTTTGAATATAAAAAATAAACAAACTAGGTAACTCATACATAGACACGAACATAATCATACACGACAACAATAAATATTTAATATTGATAATAATCAAGGGAATTAAATAAATGTCTACTTTCTATACACCTCAAGTATTAAATACTACAAATAGAAAACAACTAAAAAATAGCAAAAAATAGGGAATAAATATGCCGCACCATCAATGATGAGATATAGTCTAGCAAAAATAAAATACAAATATTGACGAAGCAAAAACATAATAACAACCAACAACTACTTAAAAAGGGGGAGTTAATACGTATTAGTGAATCACCATCGTCATCATCACCCACTGACACTGTTATGATATATTAGATTACAAATAGAAATGTCAAATGAAATGATAGAAGAGGAAGAAATGTAAATCAAAATTAAAAACAATGATGTTCATTAATTTGCTTCAAGTCATAATACAAAAACATCAAAAGAATTGTTTTGTTATTATTTATATTTGTTAATACCAATACAATAATAACTACATCACATAAAAATAAAAACGAAACTTACAATAGATTTCAAACGAAAACATTGAAATCTTATCAATAAACAAAAATTAATATGAATATGATGAATTAATTTTTAAATAGACAAAAAAATACGCAAAAAATTATCGTCAACTAAAACGTAAATGTTTATAAAATAATATTCAAGGCAAAAAACACAAAATATATACATACATAAAATATAAAAGTCATTCAAAAAATTATTAGTGGAGGCAAGGTCAACAAAATTTTGACAATCATCAAAGAACGGGGAAATGAAAGAAATTAAAACAAAATAACACATTTTTTAAGAGAGCGTACCAAAAAGAGAGAGTTTTATTTAATCAAAGTGTTTATACATATATGACTATAAAAGGCCAATGAAATAAATATAACAAATTATGCATAAATCTATTTAAAGACAAAAATAGAAATAAGTAGCAAAAATAGGCGCAGCCTCTAATTTGCATCAGTGAAAGACAACTTCTATAGGGAAGCTAAAGTGAAATATTAAATGTTAATAATATTAAAAACTTAACTGCATTTACCTTCTGGTAATTTAAGTGTCTTTCATTTCAAGATACCATTTCGAAATAGATTACAGATTGCATTCCTTTAAAATTGAACGCCGTTTACTCTTAAATATTATAATTTAATGAAACTACAGGCCATTATGAATATGAATTGCCAAAAACATAATAGTAATACTAAATAAGTAATAAAATATAAATACTAAATAATTATTTTAACGTGCGATCCCAAAATGTTACTATTTCATATTTCTTTCTAAAATTGTGAACTACATTTGATTATATAAATGCGATGTAATGTGAAGTTTCATTACTGGAAATTCGAAATATTCCATCTATTTTTACCAGTTGGTCACAAGATGTTAAGAGTATTTCTGTAAAATTTGTATGCGATAAAGTCATATAATTTATATACATGCATATAATTTATAATTTTTATATAAGTTATAATTTTTTTTTATTTCAGTTCTTTATTTCAATTCAGTTCTTTATTTTATTTCGCGGACAATAATAGATCTATTTTCATGTAATTAAACATACTATATAATTATATTTTAATTAATCTAATTATGTATAATAAAAATTCAAATTATATATTAACGGCTCTCCAGCCGTATAAATTTTTCCAGAATTATTTTAAATAGAAAAGATGTTTTCCATATTTGAATCCATAAAGCTAAAAAGGAAAATTATTTTTAAGTAGAAGAAAGAAATGTATTTATAATGTGTTTATAAAACAATAAATTTTTAATTTATATTTGATATAGTAACAAAGATTACTAATATTAAGCAGTTGATTTATTTAATATACATATGTATATATATCAAATTCGACCAAAAACATTACAACATTGTGGTAGTAAAAATATAAAAAATAATAAAATTAAAAAAAAATAAATCAAGATAATTTATTAGTTTGTTGGGTTTCTCTTGATAAATGTAGAAATTCCAAAACCATTTTTTATAAGTATAATTAAAATTAGAAAATAGTTTTAGAGCATTGGGTAAGTGGTTTCAAATGCGGCAAGCTCTTATCATAAAGGTGCGTTCAAAAACCGACATATGTATTCGAGGTATATACATATATTTGACTGTTACGTGTCGAAGTAATAAAGGAGAAACTATTTACTAGAGAAAGAGGACGCCCACTCTTGATTAACTTGTAGAATTGAAGAAAGTCTTAGCTTAGTCCCTGAAGTTAACTTTTAAAAACGTACACACAAGGTCTGAAACAAGATCATGATTACCTGATTGAAGGTTAAAAGTGTAGCGAACAATTCTCTCATTACATAATACCTACAATGATAAACTTCAAGACAACAGTTAAGTTTTGACATAAGTAAGAAATGCGCTAAACGATGTCTGGTATGAAAATTAAATTAATTAAATTAAAAATAATTTTAGTAATTCAAAAAAAGTTGAACCTATGGTTTTGAAATTTGAACGCGATTTAGATCCTCATATGTAGAATTCTTTAGATCATATTTACTTCGAAATGCTGGGTTAATAATATGAAATGGAGAAAAAGGATAAATTTGGTGCATTTTGTTCTATAGGTAGGTAGGTAGGTAAAAAGGCTGGTGTGAGTCATTCATCCTGAGTCACCCAGAGACCAATACGATCCATTGTGACGCCTTATAGAAAGAAATAAAAGTAAGAAATGTGAAATAAAAGGCGAAAGCACAAGATAAGAAAGGAATAGTAGATTATAAAGAGAAGAAAGAAATCGGACCACACCCTACTCAGACATATGTCCTCCACGTGTGTGACCAGCACCCAGTCTACTGCCGCGTAGCCAGGCCATTCCCATTACGAATCCCATTAAGACTCTCTAGCCCACAGCCCGAGACATCCCCTAATACGCCCAAGAATCTATTACCCAGCCACCTCTGCCTGCTGCCCTGCAACCTGGGCCAATGGCACAGAATGTGCTCAACCGTCTCCAGCTCATCCGGGTCCTCACATAACCTGCACATATCCGACAAATCGGATCCCATTCTCACCGCCATCCTGCCTATTATGCAGTGGCCCGTGATAATGCCCACCATGATTCTAACGCAGACCCTATTCCTGCCCAGCAACGACTGCGAATCGGACTTCCTAAGCACCGGCCACAGCGTCCGTGTCACCCGGCAGTCCGTCCGGTTTCTCCAGACCTGATTAGTCGCACTTAGAACCCATTCCCTAATCTTTCCATAATTGATGCCTAACTGCCTCCATACGGTTAGGATCCTCCATCCCTGAGCCCAGTCTTGCCAACTCGTCAGCCACCTCATTGCCGGCGATGTCAGTGTGACAGCCTAACCGTATACTCTTCTAAGACTCCCTCCAGAGCCCTCCTACAACCGTCAACTATCTTGGAGTTCACATAACAGCCCCGTATGGCCATAAGGGCCGCCTGGCTGTCCACATTTGTTCTATACATTTTAAGGAATTGCTTTGTTGAGAATCTGATGTTGGAATACAATTTAAACAAATATTTTTTATGAATACCATTCATAAGAGGCGTATTGATGTGCTGAATGAGGGAAAGATCAGCAAAAGGTTTAAGTCTTGACAAATGCCTCAAAATAATAAAAAAAAAATCAACTGTTCAACAATAATAGTAATATTTGTTAATATTCAAATACCTATAAATTACAAATCTGTGGCCATTCGATTTTTCCGTATATTTTCAAAATAACATACATACAATTTATTTATTTTTATTAATTTTACATACCACATACTTATTTTCTTAAATAATTTTATTTTTCCTTACTTCCTTTTTTTAAATAACAAACGTAAACAAAACAAAGTTTGACATATGGATACATTATTTCACAGCGAATAAATAATCAGCTGATCTGTTGCATACACCTTATTAATACGCCTTGGAATTAATAAACAATAAAAACAAATTATAACCCTAAAAACAAAATATTACATATGTTTGACAAACATGAAAATACATAATTTAATGTTACAAAGAAAACAGTATTCTAAATTTTATTATTTTTGTATTGTATTTGCCAGACCATCTAATAAAAAATACAAAAAAAATTACCAACAACAAAAGCAAAACAAAAATGAAAATAAAGCCATAACATATAAAAGAAATGCAAGAAATGAGTAATTTTTTGTGGGTATTTGCGCAACTCGCACTTTTTGCCTTATTTGTGCACATACAATAAAGAAAATCATACCAAAACGATTAAACAACGACGTATGGACTGACTTTTTTAGTTTCAGTTCTATAAAAGTTACATTGTTTGTTTAAGGAAATATGAATGAATAATACACCCTTTTTATAAATACATATATGTATGTATGATTTTTTTCATTCGTGATTTCAAAGAAACCTGCTATAGTCGTTCATCTCTGTAATGAATTTACTAATTTATCTTGAAGTTTATAACTTTTTTTGTTTCTTGTGTTGTTTTTTTTTTTTTTGTTTTTGCCATGACATTTAAGATGCTTGTGGCACAAATGCAAAAGCATAGAAGAATTTTTATTTAAAGGTCTTACCGAATTGGAACATTGAGGTGAACCAGTGACACTTGGTGAGCGTTGTACTGTCACTAGTGCCATTTTATCTAGAAATCCTTTGTCCCTGGTGTTGGTTGATGTATTTTTATTTTTTTGTGATGTTTTGTCGTCTTGTAACGACGATACTTTTTCTTGAAGTTGTCGTCGCCCCTGTTATTTTTTTTTATTTTTTCTGTCGTTTCCTACAACTTTGTTTGCCTCAGCAACTGCCGTTTACATACACTTTATTTCTTGTCTTCGTTTCCTTAATAATTTTTTTGCACAGATTTTTTCACTCACTGGCCGTCTTTAACTTTTACATTTGTTGCACAAATTCATTTTCTTTCTTGTTTTTTTTGACCATAAAAATATATTAACTTCGTTTTGTTAATTTCATTGATAATGCTTTATTTATTGATATATTTTTAAGATAAATTTACAGAGTTATATTGCAAATATTATGTTTTTTCCTTGTTTAACTTCTAACAAAAGAAAATATCGTAATTTTTCCTTTTTCACAAACACACACACACTAGTCGTATAGAAAACATTTAACACGACGCCATATTTATGAACTAAAATCTGTCAAATAACTAAACACAATACTTGTGGCAACGCTTTTTGTTATAAATCAAGATATGGCAATCATTTTAACGTTTTGCTTAATTAATTTTTTAACTTTTTTAATTACTGAAATTACCGTTAAATTTGTGTAGGTAGGATCATAACTTAACATTACTTAACATTAACTTTCTTAATAATAATCACAGTAATATATTTTTAATTAAAACAGGTTAAAATATATCATACATTTTTAATTTATTTATAAAACAAATTTTTTCAAAATTCACAATGTTTATGTTTTATAATTCTTTTAAGTGTTTATAGTTTTTTATAAAAGACGATATTTTATAATTGAGTTTAATTGTAATATAGTTTATTGAATAGGAATATTATGTAAATATTGATCTTAAATTGATCTTAATATATATATAATATATATTTACACCAAAGCAAAACTATACACGGTTTTATATTAAAAATATACAATTTTGCATTAAATACAGTATTATTTTGGTGTAAAGAGTGTTTCCAAATATAAAATAATCCAAAACGAAATTTTATTACTAAAGCTATTTTGCAAAGTGTATGTGTAATGCGTTCAGTGTCTCAAATATATTTTGTCATTTCATAGCCTAGATCATGGTGCAACTATACAAGGTGAGTGCAAATCGACAACAAATACAACACAAAACAGAAACAACAGGCATTTTGTTTGTGTAAAATAATGTACTACTGTCAAAAATACTTGAAAAAGTATTACTTTTGACATAAGTAAATTGTAAACAAAGTCAGTCAGCTGGGCTACTTCACTCACCTTGAATAGTTGCACCATGGCCTAGATCTTTTTTATATAAATGTACAATTAATGTTATTTCATTCAGTGATGGTTAAATTCAATAATTCCTATATTCTTCTTTTTAAGTTCGCTATTATACAACGAACCCGGTTTTCTTCTAAAGGCCCAACCATAATGTGCATAAGCTAGCTTAAGCAACTGTCAAAAATTAACGAAAAGGCTGTCAAATGGCAGTTGATTCGCTTTTAAATTAATAAAGAATATTTTTAGGCTGAAAATTATAATATTACAACCAAATACTAGGGAAAAAGTCAACTAATTAAAACCGCGGGTGTTGACGTTTAACAAATTAAAAAAAATCTGTTATTTTTTTCTGCTGTTTTTTTTCTTTCCAACACTTGAAAGAGAGCCTTCTCTCTATTTATTTCATAAAATTTTAGAGTAGGTAATGTAAAAAAAGGTTGACGTTTTTGGATGTTGATGTAAAGAAGACTTTTAGGTGGCCAAAATGTATTTACATGATGCATGTAACCCTTGTTGCATATTTGTGCAGTATTTTATGTTTTTGCTAGAACTTTAAATTAAAAAGTACCAAAAATTACAGCCCTGTATTTGTTTATTTAATGTTTTATTTTATTGAAAATTTGCAAACAGTAAAAACTGCTAATTGTTGAATAATGAATGATTTTGCATACTAATTTTTTTATTTTTTTAATGAAATCAAAAAACAGATAATTCCGTACGGAAAGTGCGTTCAGTTTGGCACTTTGCTTAATTAATTAAGCAAATTACATTTGACGAAACTAGACCAAAAGTTACATTAAGGTTTGTCACATAAGTTTTACATGTATTCGCACAGTTGCTTAAGCTGGCTTAAGCCAGTTTATGCATATTATGGTTGGGCCATAAAAATTTCATCGGACGCAGCAACCACAAACACACCAAACAACGGCGACGACCGACGGAAGAAGAAAAAAATGCATATGAGGGAGAGAAGAGAAGAAGAAGAAAGAAAAAAAGTGTGTGGGTGGGGGCTAGCTAGTAAATTCTGGCGGAAAAATTTTTTTTGCTCGTGAGTGAATTTAAAAATGTGGTGAGTAAAAAATCGTGTTGAGTTTTTAGAAATTCACCACAAATACCGTTTTCCAAATTTTTCAAGGTCATTGAAAATTTGTCATCCTAAAAGTAGGCAATGTGCTTTTTTTTAAAAACGTTTCTACAGCATTACTTAGGGATATCAAAAATATTTTTGAGTCAACCTGTAGCCAAACAATCAAACAAGGTGATCCAATGTAATATTATGCTTGATACTAGTGTTGTCAATTCCGAATAGCATATATGAGTATGTTTACTATTATGTTTGTGATTATTTTGAAAATTTTGATGATTATATTGTCCAGAATTTAATCTACTTAAAAGATTGGGAATTTTTAAAAGAAGTATTAATATTTGTATTATTAGAAACATTTTAATTCTGTTTATTATTATTATTAAATTTAGATTAACATTATTGAAAAGATTGATATTTTCGTAAACATATTCTCTTTCAATTAAAATTTCTTTTGCCTCCATAAAATAATGTGGATTTCTTGAATTTAGAACTAATTTTGGTTCACTGTGTAGTTTGCTTATAAAAATGTTCAATACCATTGATTCATTATTTCTACAGCTAAACGATTGTTGATTATTAACATCTATGCTAGTTTTTAAGTTTAATTTTGTTAATAATTTCAAGTTATTATTTTATTAATAAAACTTTCTATGCTATCTGCTATATTAAAATTTATTCTTAAAATTATTTTTATCTCATCCCAATTAGTAGGATTATTATTAATCAATGTAATGTTAGCTTTCGCAACAAATTTGTTTCTGTGCAGAAGTAGTGTATCTGGCAACATTATTTTTTCACAGCGAAATAATTAAAGTGACAATTGTTTGACGTGGAATTTTAAATAACAGTTGACTTTGAAATTTTTGGGATGGCAGTCAACTGTTATTTAAAATTCCACGTGAAAAAGTAAAGCCTAGAGTACTCTGTTCAAATTCGGGAAAAATGTTGAGCGCCATTAATTATTTCATACGGAAAATTTGACGTGTAGCCAATGTTGCTTATCACGCGAATTTACATAATTTGACGTTTTTTTTGAAAGTACGCCACATTGTTTTACTTATGTAAACAAAACACATATGTTTTGCTTTTTTTGTGAATTTAATTCGAAAATAAATAAAAGTTAGAATTCTTTAATTTCTTTTTCAAGCAATTATTTATTATTATTTTTATCCTTACACGGTTTTTTTTTAAACAATATTGGATTTATCTAATTTTACTGTTTTATCCTTTATTTTACTATATAATCTTTTTAATGTATTATAAGTTTTATGGTTTAGAAGTTATCCATTGTGATAACGAAATATAGGATAAAAAATATATAGAACATTTTTATATAAATATTAAAAGTGACCTCATTGCTTGAAAAAGCAATTAAAGAATATTGAAAAAGGTCGAATAAAAGAACAAAATAATTAAAAGTTAAAATATGTATTTAAAAATCTGTGTGAGCGTGGAAAAACCATCTTATTTTATTATATTGAATATAATTCATATTTGATATTGATACTTCGGTAAATTACAAAAATACCCATTTTTACAATAACCAAAAATAACGTTAAATTACCTTTTAATCACTTTCAATCAATCGGTAGAGACCATGAAACATTGCATAGGGCAACATTAAACTTATGCGTAATTTTTGTCCCAAACAAGAGTTTAGGTGAACCCTATTATCTGCAATCTTTTATTTTAGCAGTAAATATGCAAAAAAAATCGCCAAAATTCTTGTAAATCGTTAGATGCGATGAGAAAGTAGCTGCATTACCATCACTGTCCTTTTTAAAAACGACCTTGCCAAATAATAAACAACATTATTTTTTTTTTTGTTGCCCACTGACGGAATTTCACCAGTAGCGGCATACGAAAACAAAAATTGTAAACTTATTTAAAAATAGTTAAAGTTGTTTGTAAAGTGTAGAAGATAATTACAGAAATTGTCGAACATCAAAGAAAGGGAAAAATGTCAACGTTTATAGAAGAATCGAATCGATTATTGCCACGAATTGTACTAATCGCATGTGGAGCATTTAGTCCACCAACACCAATGCATTTTCGAATGTTTGGTGAGTAAAAATGAATTTTAGGAGTACGAAATGTCGTAAAACTATGAATTTTATTTACGTCTCTGCCAAAATAGAAATTGCCAAAGATCATTTTGAAATGCAAGGTACCCACAAGGTAATTGGTGGTATTGTCTCACCGACTCATGATGCATACGGCAAAAAAGGGTTGTCACCTGGTAAACATCGCTGCTCTATGGTAAAATTAGCTTTGCAATCATCCTCATGGATACGATTATCGGAATGGGAGACACAACAGGACGGCTGGTCACGCACGCAAGCAGTGTTACAGTACCATCAGAATTTTATGAATAACATGATCAATTCACCGGATTTGGATAATATGAACGGCGGAGATAATATAATACCCCGCTGGTTGCCTCCCAGTCTCAGAGAACGTCGTGATCCGGTGCAATTAAAACTTTTATGTGGTGCTGATTTGTTAGAATCATTTGCAGTGCCTGGCTTGTGGGCGGAAAAAGATGTAAGTTAAAGTTTTATTTTTTTTTATAATTCGTTTAATATGTAGAGGTATACGGTTTCATTTAGATTGAAGACATTATTTCTAATCATGGCTTGGTAGTCATTTCACGAAATGGCTCGAATCCAGAAAAATTTATATTCGATTCAGATACTTTAACGAAATATCAAGTAAGTCTAAATTATTTTTTAAATAAATAAAGTTAAACAGTAGGTGTTTTCAATAATTTAGCGTAATATAACGTTGGTTACCAATTGGGTCTCGAATGAAGTTAGCTCGACTATGATACGTCGTCTAATAAGTCGTGGTCAATCTTGCAAATACCTTATAGATGACATGGTTTTGGAATATATAAAACAATTTGGATTATACCAGTCGAACACGTAAGTGGATATTTCCTTTTTTTTAATACCATACCATTTGGCATTTAAACAAATCCTTTCTACAAACACAATAAATCATACTCATCGCAGTCATCATAAGCATTTAATTTCACTTGTACTATTTTCATTTGTTGTTTAACCTTTTCAAATCAAACGTACATACACTGAACATTTTATCAAATTATTACAAACTTTGCTGAGTAAGCATCATTAATTTGCTGTTGTAATTCTTTTACTAATTTGTTTAAGATTTAAACAATCTTTATAATTTTTTTATGTGTGTGTTTATGTGTTTTTGTCTGCTTTTTTCTCCATTTATTTAAAATATACATATGTATAAATTTTATTTTTAATATCTTGTAAACACTAAAGCAATTCTAGCTGACCTCCTTTCTCTAACACCTTAAAATGCACTTCAACTAGTACCATTGCAACTGGTAGCAACACCAGCACAACGACAACGACAACTGTAACTAACACTGCTACTAATAGTGGTAGTGTTAAAATAAACTCTGATAATAAGAATCAAAATATAAACATCGACTTATTATTATCTTCTCCAAACTCTTTCAACTCTTCTGTATCAGCACCTGAACACAATAATTTAACACATGTTACCTGGAAATTATATATGGAGTGTGAGTTAACTGAAATCAAAAATTAACAAACGAAAAAATACAAAAAGAAACCAAAAAGATCAAGCTAATTATAAATATAATATTATTGTGATATTTTAATTTATTTTAGTTTTAACTACATATACATATGTTGTTATATAAAAAATTTTTTGTTTATTTTTTTTTAATTTGTTTAGTGTACGTTTATTTGAAAATTTTCATTTAACGGTAGCCTTTTATAATTTTGTATTACGCCTTAAAATAGGCTGTAATTATTTTACAGTTTTTTGGTTTATATTCATGCACATGGGCACCCGGACTCCTTAATATGAGTTTTGTTTGTAATTTGTAGATCATGGTTGGATACTGAAATTAACTTCAGTTATATCGCTAAAGTATATCTCCAACATAGTGTTACTTATACATATTCTACATATTGTAGTTTAAATTGTGAAAATACAATTTTTTGTCTTCTATAATTGAGTTGAAATGAAAATTTAGATAAGTTAAAATGTAATAAAATACCACCTTATCTGGCATAAATGCTTCTTTGTGAATGATACGTGGGTTTTGTAGTGTCACAGAAGGGTATAAGTTGTTTTTAACTGTTACTTTGCAGAAGGACATAAGTTGTTTTTAACTGTTACTTTGCCACTGAAAATCATACAGTGTGAGACAAAATTGTATAAACGATGATGCACTTTGTAACAAAATATTTAAATTGAATATTTTTTAACTAAATAAAGAATAAAACGCAAACTTAATTGTACTTCAGAAATATAATAAGACAAACAAGAAAGTAGATTCGTGATAATATAATTATATCCTCCCCACTATGATGGTTTAGGGTGTAATTACTACAACTAAAGTTGCTTTTTTAATTAATACTTTGTATATTTTTCTTTCGTATCAATAACAGTTTGAATTTTGGAGGGCATATTCTTAACCAATTTGGGACTTTTTTTGAGTTATAGATCCCCAGAGATCGTGGAAACTTTCCCAGAGGAGCTTAGTTGCGTTTTTAAAACAATGTTGATCAGAATTCAACAAAAATTCTGAATCGGATTTATATCCGAAGATTGTGCTGACTAATCTATCTAGTAATAACATTTTGGAAGTTTTAAAAAACCCAAGAAATATATTTGAATTATTTCATTTATTTCTTTTATTTAACATTGTCTGATCTTACAAAATACATGTAAAAGTAAACAACGCCAAACAAATCTGTTTGAAAAATGTGTTTACGCTTTCTTAAGTAAATATTAGCCATATGTGGCCCTACCTTTAGCCTTATGTTTGAGGTGTTTTCAACATTTTGACACCAATCTTTCAGACTAACCAAATAAGCTGATTTGATAATATCTATATATCTTTTCGGCCTTCATATTACCATAAATTTTATGAAAAGAAAAAATTCCAATTTTCTACCACCTTATGCCATAGTTGGCATAACGTCACGGTCTTTTAATGGCGCATTTGGTTTCCGGTATACATATTTAGATCCATCAAGTTCAAAAAGGTTAATTTTTGATTTATCTGTTCAGATAACCTTTTCCCAATCATAAAAATCGGAGATTCTTGTGTCTTTTTGTTAAATGCGGTTTCTTAATTTTTTTAATGGCGCTAAAACCACATCTGATATCATATTGGATATTTTAATTTGAACAAGTGGGTTATTACGTAATTCGTTTCAAAAGAAAACATCATGGAATTACAAATTCGAAAATTCTCGAAACAAATTACAGAGATGACCTCCAACTTTACCCCATTAAGAGCACATTTTTTCAGTGCTTAAACAAACACTGAATACCAAAAGACAGTTTTAATTTTTTGCCTTCATCACACGAAATCATTCCGTCATACATTTCAATTCGAAAATTAGATTTTCTTTAAACATTTTTAATACATTAAATCCTAATGCTTTCCCCTCTCTGTATTGCTAACACTTTGCTGGATCATTAGTAAGTATATAACATTATTAAACCAACCCTCAAAACAGGATAAACTATTTAATATTGCTTACATTAATCAACAACAACAACAAGAACAAAATGTTAATATGCTAACATCATCAAATGAGACAACACCTTCAGATGATGATGACGATGATGTCGAGGATGATGATGAAGAGCATATGGATGAAACTGATTATTCTTTAGTTAAAACTATAATAAATAATAGCAAAAATTTAGATAATCCTAAAACAATGAGAGCAGCCAACGTATTCTGTTGTGTTGATAAAAATGGTGCTGGTGTAATTGGCAAATTTTTGGGAAACAATAATAAAAAAAAGAAAACCACCACTGGGCCAGGTCAAGCGGTGCAAGTGATAACCAATGAATGCGGCATTACGCAAATTGTTTTGGACGATAATGAGGTAAGACATTTGAATAATTTAATTTAAAAGCCTACAATTTATTAATTTTAATAATTTCTAATAGATGAAATCCAAAAAACTTAAAATGGCTGAGAATATTTAAATCCATAAATGTTGTATTTTAAACATAAAATCGAAATAACTTATCGAATTCCAAAGATGTCTTAGGTCTATATAGGACTACAAAGTAATGACTACAATAAATAGTTTGAATATCTAATTTACTATTTTTGGGATTAAATTGAAAATACTTATATATAATATAAATGTATTTAAAATTATTTATCCACTTTAATGTGTGTTTTTAGAGATGTACTACTATTTACTACTATTAAATAATATTCAAGTATAAAGTATCAATAAATAATATGTTGCATACTAAAAATAATGTTTTAGTGTTGTTATTATTTATACAAAATAAGCCAGTGCATACATGAATCAAATAATAAAGATTGCGCAAAGAATGTAAACAAAATTTCCTCTCTCTGCGCATGACCTAACAGGTTATTTTTTCCGTATAATCATGTAAAAAATAACTTTTGTTAACAATATTTAAAAAAAAATATTTTTTCGTAAATTTTTTGATTCAAAATAAAACATTTAATTATTTACTATTTTATACATATTAAAATGTGTGGAGTTCAGTCAGTCTTCCATCGGACGCGTCCCCAGGTGGCGGATAGGGGCAGCCAACATCGCGGCTGGGATACATTTTTTCATACAAATGGTCTCTAGTGGCGATTGAGGCAGGAGTGATGTTAAGTTCATGATACATTCTACAAATGGTCATGAGCATATTTACATAGCTAGGTGGTAATTAGATGACGGGATAGCCGGGTTGCTACGCTTTTGTGACACTTTTATAGAATGGTCGCAAAGGGGTAACAAGCTGGTGACACTGGAATGTGTTAAGGCTAGAGAAACACTAGATCAAAGCGATCTCAAGTGTTAATAGGTTCCTTCCTTAATTCGAATTACAACCCGTGGACCAAAACTGACTCCACTTGTAAGGTTAGCGTGGTTGGTAGCAGTGCCAAGAACCTGAATGGCTAGTTAGTGGTTAAAGAAGACTAGTCGCTAACAGCTCCCCTCCGACGCCAGGGCACGGGTCGGTTGTAAACAAAATTTTGCCTAGTCCATGTACGCCGTCACTGCATGGATGGTCCATTCCCATACGCGCACACTCGTGGGACCAAAATTGAAAATATAAATAAAATAAAAAATGATGAGACTCTAGAAGTCGATGCGGAGAATGTCTCTGACAACTCAGCAGGTTCGGTGTCAAATCCAGACTCCGATTGGCTGAGGATTCACAGGGATATTCTACTGCAAGAGGGTCAGTTGTTAACGGAACTGACAGAAAGAGATGAAATGAAATCCCCGGTTGGCTCACCGTCTCGATCTGGGGCCTCTGAAAGACTAGCTGGTCTAACTCTGAGCTCTGAAGATGAGCATGAAATCACAATGATTCAAGCTCACGGTCAGAACCAGGGAGCTAGAAATTCGGTTTCGGAGGTCACACTCGGAACGGGGAGTGGACCGGAGGTTACATTAAAGCCCGTCGTTCGGCAGGATGCGACAGAACAGGTCACATCAGATTGTCGAACAAGCTTTGAAAAAGCCAAGAGTGGTGTGAGAGTCTCCTTAGCCTTTCTGGAAAAGGTAGCTAAGAAAGACCCCTCACTGCATGATGGGCAGGATGGCGGTGAGAATCCGAACTATCGGATATGTGCAGATTATGCGAGGACCCGGATGAGCTGGAGACAGTTGAGCACATTCTGTGCCACTGTCCCAGGCTGCAGGGCAGTAGGATGAGATGGCTGGGCAATAGATTCTTAGGCGAATTAGGGGATGTCTCTAGCTGTGGGCTGGAGAGTCTAATAGGATTCGTAATGGGAATGGCCTGGCTACGCGTTAGATGACTGGGTGCGAGTCGCACAAATGGAGGACATACGTCTGAGTAAGGAGTTGGTCATGTTTCTTTCTTCTCTTTTCTATCTTCTATTTTCTCTTCTCTCTCTATACTATAATATTACTCTCCTGTCTTTACTATAGCTTTCATTTCACTCTATATACTAAAAATTTCTTCCTAAGGCGTCGCAATGGACCGTATTGGTCTCTGGGTGAAGGTGTGAGGCGACTCACACCGGCCTTCCCACCTACCTACCTACCTACCTACATATTAAAATGTATCAAAAAAGTAAACTATATTTTAGTATTTTATATATTACGAGTATATGTTTGTATTATTAATTTATTATTTTTGTTTGTTTGATTTAGTTTTCTTATTTGAAAAAACATTCTCGATCGAAAAAAGTGTTTTAGCTTTAATATCCACATTAATAGTACTTAGTCATACCTAACATAAATTATCTTAAACGCAAAACGTTTCAGTTACCTATTTTTAATTTCATATCTCCTTTTATATCATTCGCCTTAAAGCGTTCAATAGAAACTCTGTGAGACACTTTTAATTTTTTTTCATCAAGGTTACAAAATTGTGCCCATTGTTTTTTTTTTTATTTATTTTCTGTTGGAAATCGAAAAAAAAAATTAAATTTATGTTATTTTTTTAATATTTCCACAATTAAAAACGGCACACTTCATTTTAAAACTTTTATTTGTATTAAAATTTATATAGAAATTAAGCAAATATGAAAATATTTTTGACTTGTGTCGTCACAAGAAGAAATTTTGCTCTCACTCTTTTTGTAAAATATAACGGACCTGCGCATTGCGTAATATTTATTATTTGATTCATGCAGCGCATACATATACAGTGGCTCACAGCTTATTTTATGCAGTGCATATTTTGTTTTCAAAGCCTCTTAAAAAGAAAATTAACAGGAACTCTAAAAATAAATATAAAAGAAAAATGTTATATTCTAACAAACTAAAATAATTTATTGCAAAAATTTACATTTAAAATTTTAAAACTAAAAAAAAAACAGAAAAATGTTCGTTTTTTCACGTCACAGCTTATTTTATGTAGCCATGTATGGGTTTCGAAAACTTGAAATTACAGAACAGATTTAAGGCGACCACCACGCTAGTAGCGTCTTTCAGAATCTGAAGATACTTAAAGTCCATGGTTCTTTCAACAAATATTAAATACCAGCAGCTGACATACAGATTGAGACCATGAGCTACCCCTACCCCTTCATTGTTGCATATAGATTTTTTTGTTTTCTATTTGTTTTCCGGCAAACATATGACATTCCATCTTAACCGAATATATTAAACTTAGATTCATCAGCGAAGATAACCGAATTCCAAAATGCAGATTTCTTGCAAACATGTTCTTGGTGAAATTTGACCTTCACCGTCTGTTTTTCGGGTTTATAAAAGGTTTCTTGCTTGCAATTTTGCCATTAAAATCATGTTGGTGCAAGACACAATGAATAGTTTCAACGCAACATTGTTTGTACGGTGTCAGCCTCAACTTCTGAGGTCAGTTGTTAAGCCGTTAGCCTTGGATTTGCTTTATATTTCTTAAAATATATTGCTCATCATTGTCATTGAAATTTTTATTTGGTGCCTTTCTGCCTTTGGTATGGACCCGATTTTCATGGATAAAGCTATCAATGGTTTTCGAGACTGTAAAAGAAGCTTTAATATTAAAAATAAATAAAAAATAATAAAATAAAGTGCCAAAATGGTGATTTTTTTAAATGTTTGTACGGGACAAAAGTCAACAGTTGGGTGTAGTAGAATTCATTTTAGAGGTATGGTTCCTTCGGCAAAGTTTCTTATTTTGATCCCTAGAATACGATTTTCACTGAGCCATGGGCGATTTTTTTTCCTCCCCACAAATCGACCCGACCTATTAGACCCAGACTTCAGACTTTTTCGAAATGAGGACTTTAACTGAAAGGGAAAAATATTTGTTGGCACTAGATCATGAAAATGGGATGAAACAGAAAGCTTTGAGCTCTAAGTATACGATATCAGAATCTGCGATCAGAAAAATAATTGTTTTGTATAAAATAAGAAAGTCAAATAAAAGCCTAAAGAACTTATGTGCCAGAAAACGTAAGACCACGAAGCTAGACGATGATCATATAGCAATTTCAGCAAAAAGAAATTCTTTTACGACTGCCAGAAATATAAAGGACAAACTAGAATTAAATATTTCGATTCGGAACTGTCCAAGAAGCGGAAAGCGGTCTAAAAAGTACGTTCCATAAGAAAAAGCCTCTTCTACGACCTGCGAATATAAAAAAAGCGTTAGACTTTGCAAAGAAGTACATAAATATTAGATCAAATAGGAACGGAATTAAAAATAAAACTATATTTAAAATGTTTTATACATAAAAAACAGGAAATATTTGATACCGCACTTTATTTTGCCCGACAGTGTATTTGGAAACATTTGAATAATGTTTACATATCTTAAGTTACATCATCAAATAAATATTGTTAGAACCGTTTTAAAGACTTCAGTTATTATTTTTCCAAAAGCAACAACAACATTTATGAAACTAACATTTAATAATTATCAAGCCGTTAGCTCTGAAGGTCGGTCAATTACTTGTTTTCAAATCTATTTCTTTAAATTTGTTCACACTTTAAAGAGTTCTTGCCTCTAGAAAGAAAAGGTGAAAAGAAAACAAGACATAAAAAAGTTGTAGTTGTACAAAAGTGACAGGTAGGAAGAATGACAAACACACACACACTGCTGTTAAAAAAAAGAAGAAACGTTATTTTTTTTAATTGAATTGAATTAAATTTAGTTTTTATATGTTTCTTACCGGGGTGATTATTTATTTAGCTTTTTTTATGGGTAATTTTCTGTAAACAATTTCTTAAATTAGACTTGACTGTGGCTGTACGTACGGCTGCCTGCCTCACAGCCATTAAATGAACACAGTGTGAATGGAAAGAGCCAATGAACCCTTCTTCTGTGTTAAAAAGACAACAGCAACAAAACAGAACTCAAACCAAATAAACAGATTGTTATCATCTGAAGAGGAAACGACCAAAGCATTCAAACAACCACCCAACCAACCAACCAACCAGTCAGTCAGCCAGTCAGCAACATCCAAATTTAATGCTAAACACTCAAACAGTCAGCAACATTCTACTACTGCCCCAATAACAACATAAACAACAAGCTGTTTTTTGTTTATTGTTGCTGCTACTGCTTGCTAGTTTTGTTGCTGTTTAATTGTTGTCATTTAAATTGTGTTTTTTTTTCTGTTGTTGCTGCTTCTGCTGCTGGTTTTATTGTTGTTGGTCAAATAAATTAATTATTTTCTCATCTTTCTTTTAAATTTCAGCGTTTTGTGAGAGAGTTTATTTAATTTGGCTGTTTTTGTCGGCACTATGGGCACTAATTTGCTTTAAAAAAGAACAGTCTTGGAAAATAATTCCTCAATCATCATCATGCTTGGTTGAAATTCTATTTAGAATAATTTACTTCTTACAACGATACTTTTACATTGCCGAAAGCGTATTTGTCTGTTGCCCAAATGACTTTCTTTCCTTGCAACTACTTCTCTAGGTCAGTCATTGTCTGCCTTATGTGACTGAACACAGAATATTAGTAAATTGAGTGTCACGTTTCCACTGGTCTTTTTAAAGCAGGTTTATATTGCTATTCATATCATACAATTATCTTTTTGTCAGGTTTGATATTTTCATAAAATGCCAATTCCTTAAGACCATTCTTATATTTATAGCTTAAGATTTTTTTTTCAAATTTGACCAAGAAGGAAAACATCTTGAATAGCTCGTCGCCTTCACACATACTAGATAATCTCCAAACAGCACATACATACATTTAACCAAGTCGCTTCTCACAGTTTTTATTGATGCTTGACTGTTAATCATATTTGTGATTAATCTCTGCCTGAATTACATTGCACAATACAACCGTCTGTCCCTGATTTGTTTTCAACTCCAGAAAAGTTTTAATAATGGGTTTTGCAAAGGATTGCAATTTATTTGATAAATAAATTATTTTAAGGCTTTGATAGCAACGAAAATGTAAAACTGCAATGGATTGTTCAAAACCAAATATTTTTCAAGCAATTCACAGAAAAGCAAAACAAGAGACAAGAAGCAGGAAACGAAAAATACCGAAAAACACTGTTTGATCAGTGTTTCATACCTAAAAGCAGAAGAAACCCATTTTAGTTATCTGAAGAGCTCAAGTATCTTTTATCATTTTTAAAATTATAAACAATATAAAAACAAGTAAGAAAGTATAGTCAGTTTTTCAGAAATGAGCGTTATATGGGAGATATAACCTATTGTGGACCGATCATCCAAAAATTTAGTGTCATTGTGTCTGTAAATATAAATATTGTGTATGTTAAACTTTATCTCGATATAAATACTTTTAAACGATTTATGGAGCTTAAAGTGAATTACGGAGAGGGTTTTATATGGGAGTTTCGACTAATTATGAACCGATCATAAAAAAATTGTACCGTATTATTTTTAGACATATGAAATATATTTTCGTACAATATTATTTGGATATCAATATTTTTGAGAGAGTTATGCTCTTTAAATTGATTTTCGGAAGTGTGCCTTATATGGGAGCTACGAGCTTACATAATTCAAATATTTATGATCCGATTCTCGAGTTTCAATCCCATCCATCCTTGGGCCGAAAAATATCAGGTACCAAATTTTATCGAAATATCTTCAAAATTGCGACCTGTACTCTGCGCACAAGCTTTACATGGACAACCAGCCAGCCAGTCAGATGGACGGACGGACATCGTTAAATCGACTCAGAAAGTGATTCTGAGCCGATCGGTATACTCTAAGGTGTACATTTTTTATATTAAAACTAAAAAACAAAAAAATGCCCGCTTTTTTCACGTCACAGCTTATTTTATTTTCTACTTATATCAATATTTTCTGTTGAATTGTGAGTTCGATTTTGTTTATAAACCCAAAAACTGTGCAAGCTAAATTTCGGTTATTCGGTGGAATTCGGTTATCTTCACCGATGAATCTAAGTTTAACATACTTGGTTCTAATGGCATGTCATATATTTAACGGAAACCAAATACAGAACTCAACAAAGAAAAGCTAAATGCAACAGAGAAGCATGGTGGTGGCAGTGTCATGGTTTGGACCTGTATATCAGATGCTCGTACTGGGAATTTAACATTTGTCAGATTCTGACACATTCTGAAGGATAACTTGTTGGAAAGCGAAGGAGAACTTGTACCTGGGTACAATATAATATTTTCGATTTTACTAGTATAACAATCCAAAACACAAATCGGGTACTGCCCACATAGTCACCAAATCTTAATGTTATCGAAAATTTATGGTCAATTTTAGTAATCAACATAAGAAAACACAAAATTTCTAACAAAAACTATTTAAATAAGCTGTGACTTGAAAAAACGAACATGGTTTTGTTTTTTAGTTTTAATATATAAAAATGTACATTTTTGCAATAAATTATTTTTGTTTGTTTAACATTCCTTCTTTTAAATGACACCTATTTTTTAAGTTCCTGTTTATGGTGTAACTATACAAGGTGAGTGCAGTAGCACAGCTGACTGACTTTGTTTACAATTTACTTATGTCAAAAGTAATACTTTTTCAAGTGTTTATGACAGAAGTACATTATTTTACACAAACAAAATGCCTGTTGTTTCTGTATTTGTTGTCGATTTGCACTCACCTTCTATAGTTACACCATGTTCCTGTTAGTTTTCTTTTTACAAGTTTTAAGCAAGTTAAGATATATTCGGCTGAGCCGAATCTTAAATACCCTCCACATAAATAATTGTTGTTAGGATCAGAATATCATTTTTCAGTATTTGTTATTCTGTTTTAGCGCAAATTTTATTAGTATTTTATACAAATGGGCAACTTCAAAAATTTACGGCACTTACAATTTTTTTTTTTGTCTGACATCAATGTCGATTTGCGTGTATATAAACCGATATTTGAGCATGTGAAATCCGTTCGCGTTAATCATTTTTTAATTCATTTCATTTAATTCATTTTTTTTAATTAAAAAAAAATATAAAAATTACAGTTTTTGAGGTTAGAAACATTTTTTTTCCTCCATAAAATTTTAACAGTCTAATTCATAAAAACTTATCAAGGGTTTATAACAGGCTTATAAAGCAAATATCCATACAAAATTTGCTTTATAAGCCTGTTATAAACCTTTGACAAGTTTTATGAATAAAGGGGTTAATCTTTAAAAGTTTTTCGTGCTTTTTACGTTTTTTTAATTCTGCGCTTAAAACTCATTTTTATTAAACGGCGCAAAAACCCTATGTAAAATCTTCAAAAAGTTCAAAATTCGGAAAATTTTCGTTTCACTTGTAAACCACATGCAACTTTTCACCCAGCAGCGATATCAAATTTTTTTTTGTGGATATATCCTCCAAGTCTAGTGACTATATTTTGTATTAGTTTGGATCAGAAAGCTAAAAAGTATTACAAAGAAAACGGAATGGATGAAGCAACTCTTGCAAGTTTCAAGTCGTTTTTTTAAATTTTTCGAATTTAAGATGACCACCAATTCTTAAGGTGAAGACTTTTCAACGTAAAACTTTGCACGTCATATCCTTCAAGTATAGTCATCCAAACCCTGTACAACTTTTTTTTTTTCAATTCATAAAACTTAACGGAATAAGAGCCATAGTATGTCGGTTTCAGCAGGTGCTTAAATAATTTGAAATACCCCATATATTGTTTGATAGGCAAGTTTACCCGCATAATTTATTTTAAATGTTTTTAAATTTTATGTAATTATAACAATTTATAATTGATGTAGTTAACAATTCTTACAACTATTGACAGAGTTTGTATTTTTATTATAATAATCTTATATGCAATGTAACCATTTATAAAACTAAAAATAAGTTCAACATTTTTCCACATTCACCAGATTAAGGTAAAGAGTATAAAAACGGTAACATTATAAGGTAATACTTATATCATCTCAATAACGCTATTTACAAGAGTTTATAGGTGGAATATAGTGGAAGTGGACCAACTATGGACTTATATCTTCAAAATCCAGTAACGTGGTTTCTATATATTTGAGGCTTATTTAGATAGAATTTCATATCAATAACATAGTTTACAAAAGTTTAATGGTTGTTATAATGATAATCGAAAGTTTACTTTATTTGGGAGCTATTGTCAAATAAGGACTGGCAACTACAAAATCCAGTTGTATAATTGCAGTATGACCCATATTAGTTTGATTTCTGGATTAACATTACTGATTGGTATAAAATTTAGGTTGATATCCATATTTATTAGACATTTTTGTGGGTTTACTTGTTTCTGAGAAAAATTTTGGATCGGTACAGATTTATACGTATTTAAGAGATTTTCGGAAGTGGACTTTGTATGGGGCTATGATCAAACATGGAACAAACCGAAGTGAATTTTTTTTTAGCGATTTATTTTTATATGAAACATAATTTTGCTAAATTTTGTATTGATTTTGTCATTTATAGGCATTTATGTAACATTTAGCCATATTTCGGGAAGAAATTTGTATTGGCGCTATGAGAAATCATGGAACGTTTCTAATTATTTTCATCATAGTTTGTCCTTTTATTATAAAAATAACTTGTGTAAAATTGCATGGCTTTATTTACAAAATATTTAAACAAATTATTTTTTTGGAGATTGTCTCAGATTTTGATTCATTACTCCGATTTTACCGATTTTCAATACCAAAATGCTTAGGAGAATTATAAATGTTTTTTTTTTTTGTAATTTGGTTTTGATTTTGGTTATGTATTTTAGACATAATAGTGTTTTACACAGACAGACAGACAGACGGATATAGCTCAAACGACTTAGAATTCCATAAAGATCACGAATATATGTATATACTTTTTTTGGGTCTCAGATGAATATTGCTCAATGTTACACACGGAATAACAAACTTTCATATATCCTCATTCACCACTTGTGGTGGAGAAGGATATAAAAGTGCACCGCATAAAGTAAGCTGTCAGCCACTGTATTAAATTTGCTTCCTATATTCAGGAATTTAATATTATGTATAGACAGTTGTATGAATTTCTCTTCTAACATTTTTTTTTTTTTGCCAGATTTTCATATTTGTGTCCCATTGTTCCTGTTTTATTTTATTATTATAAATTATTTTGTAATTGTTGTAAATTTTTGTACGACATTTTTCTTTTTCTTTATTTTTTGTTTGTTAATTTATTTGTTTTTTTTTCATTCTCTGACTTTTATTTAAGTATTGTTATATTGTTTAAAGTTCATAGGGTTTATTGACATTGCTCTGGGTTTCTTGTATACTAGAACACAATGAATTTAAATTTAAACAAGAACCAACATTTTGTTCTGAGTACGAGTAAATTGTTCTTAGGTCTGTAGGTAAATCAAGGGCTTCCCTACTTGCATATAGTTTTTCTAAACAACGACACCATTAAATCATTTCCCACAGATGAAGTAAAATGAACTGAAGATTAATAAAACCTTTAAGTAAATAGAAATTAAATTGAAAGACACTTTCAAACTAGTCCATCAACTAGTAATTAGATTTTGAAATTAATTAGAGTGAAATTAAATGTTATCATTGTCATAAATATTTTTATTCAAACAATTTAAATTTTGTACTTTAAAAAACTACATATGTTGGCAGTTTGTTTTTGGAAATCGTGTATTTATGCTTCCCTGCAGTAGCAGGCATTTTGTTGTACTACGTTTTAAATTACTTACAAGTTAAATAAAACAAAACAAAACAAAAAAAAAAAAAAACATGGAAACAAAAAAAAAAAACTTGTTGCAATTTATATTGACCACAAACTCAAACTAAAAAGATTATTTCATGCAGTACGAATATAAATCGTAAATACAATAAAACTGATGGATAGAAACCGACTTTAAGAGAATCTTCTCTGAGCGGAGACAAATATTTATGTACGATTAATAGAAGTCAATGTCAGTTGAAATATTTTTATAATTATGTCTTACAATAACAACAATTGTATTGGATTTGAATTTAATATAAATTATATAACTCAGGCAAATTTGTCGCTATGTCAAGAGTACTTAGATAATGTAGAGTAAAATTAATGAAATTATAAGGGAAGGTATCCTATCTGTGGCAACCTAACATTAAAAATAAGCAAAGTGAAGTTTCTTATAGTTCTTTTTTAAAGTTCTACAGCTCACTAAATGATAAGCTGTGAACAAAATGCCTCAAGGTATGGACACACTTGGCAAATATTTGGCGAAAAAGACGTAACCACTCTAAATAAAATATATTTGAACTCCTTTATTTATTAAAAAAAAACTTTGTTTATTTAGGAGACAATACAAAAAATATTTAGTTTTATTTTATTTGATGGTGTTTGATCAAAGAAATTTGTGATAAAACAAGTGGTTATGCTCTTTTTTTTAGTAAATATTTACAATGTGTGACCATATGCTTTCCCGATAATTATAGACACTGGCATAAGCTCCTCACATACCCTACTGAAAGTCAGCAAGATGCGACAATAATTGCGATAAATATAAACTAATTAGAAGAGATACATAGATGTGGTAAACTAGGCGGTGGTGTCCTAATTGCATTATCAAGCAGATATCCAGCAGAAGATGTTATATTTAATAACCCTTCTCAAATTGAGCTAGTAGTGGTGGTAATAAAAACTGGAACAAATTCGCTATATGTTTCTTGCTCATATATACCGCTCAACTCTGATTTCCAATTATATGAAAAACATGCAATTGTAATTAAATCCATTACAATTAAACTCCGGCAGACAGATCGCTTAGTTATACTCGGTGATTTTAATATTTCATAAGCCTTCTGGGTAACACTGGATGATACTGACTTCTTAGTAGCAGTCACTTCAATTGATTGGACTAATGATTTCCAAAAGTCACTTCTCGAATTAAATATTTTTCAAATAAGTGGTATATCCAACACAAATAATAAAATATTTGATCTGGTATTAGTAAAAAGTCCCACACAATTTCATATAGTAAGAACAAATCCCATATGTCTACCTGAAGATCGCCATCATCCAACTCTCCAAATATCTACTCTAATTTTGTATACATTTAAATTCGCTAGTGTTGTCCAGACACAATGCTTTAAACGCACAAATTTCCAAATGTTAAATGAACTATTATCCAATACTTAGAAATAGTTAGAAATTCTATCAATCAATCCGAAAATTTAATTTCACACTAGAAACAAATATATTGATGACAGTCCCATTAATTAAACAATCTAAAAAGGATGGACCTCCTTGGAATACTGTAACACTTGCTTGAATGAATAACTGTAAAAATCGTCTTTTTAGAATATTCAAAAGAAGTACAAATTTGAATGATCAAAATAATTATTTTGTTGCTAGAAGTCATTACAACTTGGAAAATAAAAGATGCTATAACATGTACACCAATAAAATGAGAATACACAATATCCTTACCAGATTCCACAATTTTCCCGTATTAATATCTCCTCTTTAGATATCCCTATGGTCCCTAAGACTCTTAAAGTATTTAAAGAGTTCATTCAATCCTGAACCTAATGTATGCAGATGATACGAAGATATTTTCATCTTTGACTTATATTCAATCCGATTTAAACAAATTCCACAACTGGTGCATAACTAACCTGATGAAATTAAACCTATGAAAAAAGTCAATTTATGTCCTTTTCGAGATATTTCCCGTCCATCCATGAATATCTTATTGGGAGCTCGAAATTAAAATCCGTTCACTCGTATCAATGATTTGGGTGTCAACTTTGATAGAAAACTGAACTTTAACTATCATGTGACTGCTAATAAAGCAATTGGTGTCCTCAGTTTTATTAAACGTTGGGCAAAGGAATTCAATGGCCCATATGTGAAAGAATATCTATTTACAACGTTGGTAAGACCGATACTTGAATACGCGCCTGTAATCTGGGACCCGTAATACAATATGTACATAAAAAAGATGGAATCTATTCAAAAACGATTTTTTATATTTTGCCTTCGTAATCTACGTTGAAATCCTGAAATAAACTTTCCGTCAAACCGAAGTCTAGGTATTTGTCCATATAACATATTTTGTAGCATTTTGTTTCCTAGTTCTTTACTAAATGAAGGCTAATCTGTGAAAAGTGTAAAAGCATAAAAGTATGAAAATATAAAATTATAAAAGAATAAAATGATAAAATAGAATAAAAGTATAAACGAATAAAAGTATAAAATATAAAAATTTAAAGTATAAACTATAAAAGTATAAAAATATAAAAGTATATTTATAAGTGTAAAAAAGTATAAAAATATAAAATTATATAGTGTTAAAAAACATAAAAGCAAAAACTATAAAAGTATAAAAACATTAAAGTATAAAATTATAAAATGTGTTTTACTGTTTCTGTAGCGCTCTGCCATGAGATTGGCTCTTCGTAAAGGTTCCGACAATATTTACATCAAATGATTGTAAAAATTTATTTCCTACAGTGATTACAGTAACTTCGGCCTGTAAGATCGTCTTCTGGTTGTGAAGGCTTTTGCCACATCATTTTTATCGGTATACTAATTGGTATCGATCAATATATTCAAAGAATATTATCAAAAGCTTTCTAAACTTTTGCGATAAGCACCAGACAATTTATGCTTACATCAGAGTTAGTCCTAATGCACTGGAGTGTAATGTGATATCATTGGTATAATACCGCATATGCAGTCAATTGCTCTTCTAGTTTGCGTATCCATTTGTTTCACTTGCACATTTTGCCATTAAGTAGGTATGCAAATGCATGCTTTTCGAAATATTATCCTAGGGGTTTTGACAGGTTTTCCTTCCCCTAAATAAACATTGCATTAGAAATAAAACAAAAAAAAAAAAAAAAATAAGGTAAAAGAGATGAAAAACATATATGCTACACAACAAAAAACAAAAGCTAATAGAAAATATATCACTTCAGCTTTGTTACTGCAACATAAATGGCTTCAGTTTATAATTTATATTCCAAGTGCAATGTTGTTTGCGAAATTGCTTTAAAATTAAAAAAAAAACAACAAAAATTTGAAAACAAAAATAAAACAATGTTTTTTAATAAGCGTGTAGGATGGCCACGTCCTACCAAGTACCAGCAACAACAGAAAACGCAGCAACAACGTTATCATCACTCCCAGCAACCAAATGATCAATTGCCATTTTTATCACGGTCACGATTTAGTGCTTTGCCACATTTTCATGCCACAGACGCAAATGAGCGCGATGCTAATTTAACACTATTTATAGCGATTTTATATGTCATCGATATGTTTGGGGTATTTCCGTTTGTAACACTTCCGGCTTTACTCGTTGAATTGGGTTTCTTTGGCATTCCACTGGTCATATCGGTGGTCGTGTTGCAAATCTATACATCGTTTTTATTAAGTGAATGCTGGACCATGGCCCAGTCACTGGACTCCTCTATAAGTAATAAAAGCAGGTGAGCTAAAGAAGCAAATTCAAAAAGAATCATTTACGGCAGTTACATTGTTGTTATTTACCAGATATCCATATGCCGCTATAGCTGATTTGGCCTATGGACCATATGCTAGTTTTTTGGTTACCATACTCTTGGACATTAGCATATTTGCCAATGGCATACCAAATATTGTTATGGCTTCCCAGAACTTGGAGTTGGTAGGTGATCGCATGACAAATGGAAAATTTATATTCTCTTTTTGTTATTGGGCCATTATAGTGGGTATCTTTTTGTGTCCCATGGCCTGGTTGGGCGGTCCCAAAAATATGAGGTTGGTATTTTTGGATTTAGAAATAACAAAATAAACGTTTTGTTACAAATAAATCTATTCGTAGAGGTTTGGCTATTTTCTCAGCCCTTGTGATGATAGTAATTGTGATTTTACTGTGGTTTTGTTTATTTACGGCTTCTCCCATTGGCAAACCCTTCGAAGGTGTTACTTTTGGTTGGTTGCTTTGCTGTTGCTGTTAAATGTGTTGTTTTATTTTAATTTTTATTATTTTAAAATAACATAAATTTCTTTTCTTAGACTTACCGCCATTTTTAACCATTTTAAGCGGTTACAGCATTTTGGCTTTTCAATTTGATATTCATCCCATGTTGTTGACATTGCAAATTGATATGCGGCAGAAGAATAAAGTCGGCTGGGCAGCTTTTTGTGGTATTGCCAGTAAGTATGGATAAAGATTAAAAGATTCCATCAAGTTTCCAAATGTGTTACATTGTTTCCTAAATCTAAATTTATATAATTATTACAATATTTGGTATTATGTCGCTAGAGAATGGTTAACAAGTTATACTTGGTTAATAGTGTAACAAAATAAAACCTTTGAAAATTTTACCGGACTTAAACGCTATTGAACATCCTTTGGCAGTTTTAAAAAGGAAACTAGTAGAATATAAACCTAAAAACAAAAATGATATGCTGGAAAAATTCAAAAACTAATTGAATTCCATATCTGCCGAAATAAGTTTAAGACCTGAGGGATCTACACTGCGTTGCATAACTATAAATACATAAAACTTTTCATAATTTCTAAGTTAAAGAAAAGTAAACAGTTGGGATTGACAAAAAAAACTCCATGTTTTGTACGATACAAACAAATCTTATGAAAAACAATCACCCCTATCGTGATTAAAAATTCCACATAAAATTTGTTCCCTTTTATTTTTTTTAACATTGAATTTTAATAGGAAAAATGAGAAAAGGGAACAAATTTCATGTGGAATTTTTATTCACGATAGGGGTGAATTCATTTTGCAACAAAATTTTAAATGTTTAAATACAATAAAATATCAAAAGTTGGAAGTTCTCAAGAAGTTTTAAATACGATGGTTGTCAATTTCTATAAAACAAAATTTCATTTGAAAACCTAAAAGTGAGTTACTTTCTTTGGAAAGGGGATAGGTTGAATAAGAAAAGGTTATGAAAGTAGAAGAAAGCTTTATATCACAACTCTGCAATTGCGCGTTATGTTTGTTTTAGTGCAGCATTGCAGCGCCTCTAGTGGTGAGTAGGCGCATTATTTTAAAGCATGATTTATAGCCTTTATTTAATTATTTAACTTCGGCGGCGTTTCAAAGCTATACCACCGAAGGATGGCGCTGTGATAAATATTAGTTAAGATGGATAGAAAGAAAACTAATAATTATCGTAAACTAACTGATGTTGTTTGAGTAGCAATGGTTGGGAACCGAGCTTGGGCTACAAATACCAACTCATGCTTAATGATCAAATGCGCTAACCAATTAAGCTACAGCACCCTCCCGTTCAGAAAGTTTTTTTATGGGCCGCCACTATTATTTTTTCTATCCATCACAAGCTTGGCAATAGCTTAAAAACTAAAATACGAAACACGCGGCATTTTATAGCAAATTGTTTAAAATATCATAATAAGAACAAATTACATTACACTTTTTTTCTAGTATTTTTCTGTGTTTTTCATAAAATGTAATGATAGTTATGAAACACTAACAAAATATTAATATATAGTGTAATCATTAATCATACTCTTTAAAAGTGTTACACGTTTTGAAAAACTGTTTGCAACTTTACAACAAACTGCAAACAGCAAGTGTAATTATAGTAATGCAACACAGTGTATAAATAGTAGTTGCGTAGAAGTGTTAATATTGGTTTGAGGTTCAACTAATGTGAGATATAACTGTAGATTGGCAGGAACTTATAAATAAATTTGAAGAAATTATATTTTATTTATTTAATTCAATATTGATAAAAAAGTTTTAAACTATATAATGTTATTACAGGTTATGTTTTTCCTTTACTAGACTAAAGTGCTTAAATTTGACAAACGTATATAAATTAAAAATAAAAAAGTAAATTAAAATTGTGTTTTTTTAAACAAACCACAACCTTGATTAATACATTCTCTTATTATAAAAAATAATATTCCAATAAGTATTTTTATAAATTTCAGCAACTTCGACTATGGCCATTTTAGGATCAATTATAGCTGCCTATAAATTTGGTACCATGATAGCCGAAAACGTCTTGGAGACTTTGCCCCGCAGCCTACCGCTATATATACTACTGATATTGGTAGCAATACAACTGTGCTTTTCGGTTACGGTGGGCAGCTCTGCTTTATTTATGCAAATTGAAAACTTTTTCAAAATATCAGAAGGTAAAAACAAATTTAATTTTTCATTAATCAACTTTATTAAATTTCAATAAAAATATTTAGTGTTCTGCCTAAAGCGTGTCTTCATCAGATCCACTGTGGTTGGTCTACAAGTTATTATCTCTGAGTTTCTGCCCAATTTTGATGCTTTAATGGACATTGTGGGTGGTACCATAACAGGGCCTTTAGTATTCATATTACCTCCCTTGCTGTATAGACGCATGGTCCAGCTGGAGCGTTATCATCAGCGTATAGTTACCGAGGCGGCCTATGGCAGTCTGCCTTTGGACTTGAATTATGAACCCTTAGATGGACCACCACCACGTATGGAGTCAAATACTCGTGTCAGCTTGGTAGCACTTTTAGAAGTCTGTTGGTTGCGTACCATCTACACATTTAATCGTTTGCAATGCGATTTAACCTGCTCCATGGCCATTCTACTGTTTGGTATATTGGCTACATTTTTTGCCACTTATTTAAATTTGTTTCAGTTAAATGAACTTTTTCGTAATAATTCACCATGTTTTAACAATTCCACCAGAAGTAATAACAATTAGTTTTTGTGTTTTGATTCTACCATAAGTAAATGAAAATAAAAATGCGGCAAGATAATTCAAGAAATTTTAAATGTTTTTGTTGTACAAAACAGAGGTAAAAATTTATTTTACGAGTATGGTGAATATAAATAAGCGTCAAATCGGGGGTATCTTGCAAGGTGAATTTAAATACAAGGTGACAGCGTAGCGCCAGCTGATTATTCATGGTGAAATTGAAAATGTCAAAAAGTTGTTTACAACTAGTCAAAGTTTATATAAAAAAAAAACTTTTTGACAGTGACGAAAGTTTTTACACATAGAAAAATGCCTGTTGTTCTTGCCTTGTTGTAATTGTTGTAGCAATGCTGTCACCTAGTATTTAATTTCACCATGGTATCTTGTTCAGTCTTAATGATTCCAAGGCAAAACGAAAGTAGATTGACAAACAAAACTACTGTCCGGTATTGTAAAGCGGGTTTGTATTAAATTTTTAGGGGCTCTACAAGTTTATTTTTATATTATTAACATTCATTAAGGCCCCGATTACCGTTCACAACACTAAGTATTTTGATGTATGTTGTAAACTGAGATTACGATTCACAAAACTTATCAGCTTAATCTTAAATAAGTGCATGTTGTGTTGTAGTGGAGACTACACAACATTTTAGTGTTGTGAACGATAATCGGGGCCTTATTCGAAACAATTTACATTTTTTACAATATGGAAATTATTTCGATTATTATTATACGGAATTTATTTATAAAATGAGATAAAATCGAAAGTAATATTGAGAAAATAAAAATAAAATAGGGCAAGTCACAATAGCTGTTTGATCTTACAACACACTTGTTTGTTTACTCTTATAAAAAACAAATCATACAACGGAATTTTGTGAATTTCGGACCATATTTGACCATATCCCCCATATAAAGCCCTTTTTCTAAAATCACACCAATAATCATAAATCTTTTATAAATAAAATAGCAGAAGTTTTTGTAGAATTTCCCCGTTGAAATTCAGAAATTGTTTCCTCTAAAAATTTTAGTTCATGAAATTCAGTATTTAAAATTGCTTTTTATGTTTGCAGATAAAATGGTAATTTCTACTATTATTTGGAATTATTATACTTTAACTTAACAATTGTCAAAAACTAAGAAAACACTACTCATGTTGTAATTATACAAGGTGAGTGCAAATCGGCAACAAATACAACACAATACAGAAACAACAGGCATTTTTTGTTTGTGTAAAATAATGTACTACTGTCAAATGATATTAAATGAGAAAAATAGTTGTGGAGAGAATATGATAAAAAAACATTAATAAAACAAACTAATGATAGAAAATTTTAATAATTCAAAAAATCTTCACTTTCAATGAAAAAATCGTCAAATCGTCAAATTGTCACTTTGCTATTTTTGAAACAAAAAATCGTCAAAATGACGATAAATCGTCAAATCTGGCAGCTATGATATACATTAGAGTGGGCCCGTTTGTATGGAGAAAAAATATGGTATCGATGTTCCCGACTAATATGAAAATTTGATTCATTTTAAGACTACGTTTCTCAATTTTTTTTTGTCCTGGGGTCAATATTTGGTGAGCTGGATCAAAGGATAAAAAGTTAAAGGTTTTTTTATTTTTTTCACATTTCTTCCAAAGGAACTATATGTAAATTTGGTATTATATGAAAGGTATTTTAGAGGCGCATTCAATGGGTTATCAAAAATTAAAAAAAAAATTTAAATTCAAAAATTTTTAAAATTTCAGACAAAATTTTAGTTTTTTTTTATTTTTCATAGAATTTACTTAAATAAATAGTTGAAATTTCTTGATTATAAACATCATGGAATTTAACCCAAATGGGTTTTCCCGTTTTTTAAAATTCTACCTATTTCAATTTTTATTAACTTTTTAAGCCTTAATTCTTCCCTATCTGACAATCTCTGTTGACTCAATTCGGTAACGTAATGGTTAATACGTAAATTTTATAAGCTAAAAAACGAGAAAACCATTTGGGTTAAATTGCATGATGTTTATAATCAAGTAATTTCAACTATTTATTTAAGTAAATTCTATGAAAAGAAAAAAAAACTAAAATTTTATCTGAAAATTTCAAAATTTTTGAATACAAAAAATTCTTTTTTTAATTTTTGATAACCCATTGAATACGCCTCTCAAATACCTTTCATATAATACCTCTAAAAAGGACATTTTTATCCTTTGATCCAGCTCACCAAATATTGACCCCAGGACAAAAAAATTGAGAAACGTTGTCTTAAAATGAATCAAATTTTCATATTAGTCGGGAACATCCGCAACTTTATTTTGGGGCCACCCTAATGTACATATATGTTAAATAGAGTTCTTATCGCTCGTTTGTGTGTTCATTTGTGTTGAATTGCGTGCGGTCAGTTTTGAGTTGAAGCGCCTGTCATAAAATTGTTTTTTAAGTAAAATAGCCAATAATAGCCGTGTTAAGTAGTCAATTTTATTTACTATTTAAAGGAATTTACTGTAGGTACATTAAAGTCTTAAGTTCTATTCAATGTTTGAAGGTTTTATGACTTGATAAATGTTGTAAGGAAGTTTCGTGGTAACCAAAGTAATAAAACAAACAACAAATAAAGAACTACGTAAAATAAATACAAAATGTGATAAGGCAAATGAAAAGAAATAGATTTTAAAAGCCTATTAGCCAGATCTCTTGTTATGATAATTATCTTAAGGTGAATCGTTAGCAGTTCATGGGCATGACAACAGATTAAACATATCTTTGCTTTTTTAATGGTTAGAACTAAGACATAGAAAAGGTGTTAGATATGGTGTATAGATAGATCTAATGGTATAGAACAGTTTTGCTGACCACTTGAAAATATAATTCATGAACACTAACACTGTTTCCCTGCTGTTCAAGTTCTCAGTGTTCCATCAAACTTAAGCTTCCTTTACAAAAAAATTTAAGCTTAGTATTAAAAACATAATCACCTTATTATAAATCAGCATACATATACAGTTGATTCAGAAAGTGTGTGTCCATCTTACATTTTTTAAGATGCTGTTGTTGGTAATTAAAATCCTTTGTGATTTTATTTCAAAATACATATGTACATATACTCGTATTCTCAATGCCTGTTTCAATGTTTGTTTCGCATTTAAGCCGCATAAATTTAATACAAAAAGCAAATGTAGTCCTTAATTTTAACTTTAACAAGTAAGAAAGTATAGTCGGTCAAGCCCGACCATATAATACCCTACACCCAGTATATTTATAAAAAAGTTTTTCAGAAATCGGCGTTATATGGGAGATATAACCTATTGTGGACCGATCATCCAAAAATTTAGTGTCATTGTGTCTGTGAATATAAATATTATGTGCTACACTTTATCTCGATGTAAATACTTTTAAAAGATTTATGGAGCTTAAAGTGAATTACGGAGAGGGTCTTATATGGGAGTTTCGACTAATTATGGACCGATCATTATAAAATTGGACCTTATTATTTTTAGACATATGAAATATATTTTCGTTCAATATTATTTGGATACCAACATTTTTGACAGAGTTATGGTCTTTAAAGTGATTTTCAGAAGTGGGCCTTATATGGGAGCTACGAGTAATTATGGACCGATCTGCACAAAATTCGTAGATGTGATTTGTTTTTATTTAGCACTCATTTGTGATGAAATTTGTTTGAATACTTGCATAATCAAACATTTATGATCAGTAAACCCCAATTTCGGTAGGACATTTGTATGGGGGCCAGGTGAAATAATGGATCGATTGTCGAGTTTCAATCCCATCCATCCTTGGGCCGAAAAAATATCAGGTACCAAATTTTATTGAAATATCTTTAAAATTGCGACCTGCACTCTGCGCACAAGCTTTACATGGACAACCAGCCAGCCAGCCAGACGGACGGACGGACGGACATCGTTAAATCGACTCAAAAAGTGATTCTGAGCATCAGCACAAAACCCTCCCACACTATGGTGGTGTAGGGCATAAAAATGAGTGCTCATCACTAACAAGCTTTTATTTGAAAACAAATATTTTGCAACAATAATAAATTTAAAATGTCATAGAAGCTGCAGCAAAAAATGTCAAATCATTTTATTAACGATTGTTGCCAAATTAGTTAATAAATTAAAAAAGTTTAAAATGTAATTACAGCGAAAAGAAACCACGGAATTTAAGGTAAAATAATAATAAATTTGCCAAAATCGAATCGACAAATATAGAAAAACAAAAAAATATTGCCAAGAAATAAGCCAAGATGCGAACGCCCTCAGGCCTTTTCTAATGGTGAAAAATATGTACTCGTATTGTGCGTTAAATAAAGAAAAATCCTAACAAAAACTATTAATACCAACTTCAACAAAAGCGTTTGGTTGGGTACAAAAGTCGTGTTTCTCGTAACAAACCCTATATCAGCAAAGTAAACGAGATCAAACGAAAGAACATCGAAATATGGAAATCGAACGACTTTTGGAACAGAGTGGTTTTTACGGATGAAGATGTAGAATGTAGAGACAATAGCTTCCAAATAAAGTAAACTTGCGAGTATTATTATAGCAACCATTAATCGTTTGTAAACTACGTTATTGAGATGAAATAAATAAGCCTCAAATCAAATACTGGATATTTTAGATATCAGTCCATAATTGGTCCACTTCCACTATATTCCACCTATAAACTCTTGTAAATAACGTTATTTAGATGATATAATGTTACCCTTTTTATACTCTTTTCCTTAACCTGGTGAATGTGAAAAAATGTTGAACTTATTTTTAGTTTTATAAATGGTTACATTACATATAAGATTATTATAATAAAAATACAAACTCTGTAAATAGTTGTAAGAATTGTTAACTACATCAATTATAAATTGTTATAATTACATAAAATTTAAAAACATTTAAAATAAATTATGCGGGTAAACTTGACTATCAAACAATATATGTATGTATGTATAAAATACTAATAAAATTTGCGCTAAAACAGAATAAGAAATACTGAATAATGATATTCTGGTCCTAACAACAGCGTAGTTTTTGTAATTCTCATTATAACACTCTAACTTGTTAGTTATGCGTTGTGATTTTTGAATTAATTAATAGTTTTATTTATGTTTTTGTTTTAGTTTTAATTATTACTAAAGAACCATACGCAATGTGGTGTACAATAAAGTTAATCTAAAGTATGTAAAGGGTGGTTAAATTTAAAGGGCCGATGTTGATTTGGAATAAAAAACAAACTATTTAGGAAATTATTGTAATTTTATTTTATTATGATATATTGGTATTACTCAATTATGTATGGAACAAAATATCGGTCAAATGGGCGCCGAGACCACAGCGGCAAACCTCCATCCGATGGTCCAAATTTTCGATGACCCTGAGGCATAATGGAGGTTCAATGCCGTTAATGTGCCGAATTATCTCATCCTTTAGCTCTTGAATTGTTGCTGGCTTATCGACGTACACCTTTTCTTTCAAATAACCCCAAAGAAAAAAGTCCAACGGTGTCAAATCACATGATCTTGGCGGCCAATTGGTATCGCCATTACGTGAGATAACACGGCCATTGAATTTGTTGCGCAAAAGAGCCATTGTTTCGTTAGCTGTGTGGCAAGTGGCACCGTCCTGCTGAAACCACATATCGTCCACATCCATATCTTCCAATTCGGGCCATAAAAAGTTTGTTATCATCTCACGATAGCGAACACCATTCACAGTAACTGCCTGACCGGCCTCATTTTGGAAAAATACGGCCCGATGATACCGCCAGCCCATAAACCGCACCAAACAGTCACTCTTTGTAGGTGCATTGATTTTTCGACAATCACTCTTGGATTCTCATTCGCCCAAATGCGGCAATTCTGTTTATTGACGAATCCACTGAGGTGAAAATGTGCCTCATCACTGAAGATGATTTTCTTCGAAAATTGATCATCCACTGTTGCCATTTCTTGCCACCATTCTGCTCATTCACGAATGGTCAAGAGGTCAAGAGGAATGGTCAAGAGGCTTTAGTTCTTGAGCCAATTGCACCTTGTAAGCGTGTAAATGCAAGTCTTTATGCATAATGTTCATCAACGACGAGCGTGAGAGGTGCAATTGTTGGGCACGACGACGAGTTGAGGTGGACGGCTCTTCAGCCACACTATCGCGAACAGCAGCAATATTTTCTGCAGTACGAGCTGTACGAGCATGCACTGGTGTTCTCACATCTTCTACAGACCCGGATTGCTCGAATTTTTCCACGATTTTTGCGATTGTACGCACATTTGGACGATCAAATTGACCAAAAAAATCACGAAGTGCACGATATGCATTTTGATTTGAACGCCCATTTTCATAATAAGTCTGGATAACTTTAACATGTTGTTGGATTGTGTATCTCTCCATGGTTCAAATTGAGTAAGTCTGAAATAGAGAAATGTCAAATAAAATTCGGAAAAAAGCTTGGCGTTTAGGTGTGGTTCACATTTAACATCGGCCCTTACAATTTAACCACCCTTTACTTTTAAATTTAATTTTTGAGTGAGCACTCACTTTCTGAATCAACTGTATATCTTTATAACAGATAACATATGTATACATAGGTATAATATTTAATATTGAAATTAATCATCGATCATGTTTAATGTTTCATGAAACATAGAAACTCATTACTTTGACAGTGCTTTAAATGTTAGAAAAATTACTTCCACAATGCCTAAATTAATCAGTGAATTAACCAAAACAACACAAAACAATAGAAATTAATTGTTTAAAACAAACGTTTGTTTTTTTTATTAATTTCAAAGATACATCAGTATAAACTGTATTTATTTTAAGACAAGACAAAGAGAAACAGAAAAAAAGATACAAATTGATATTGACGACAAAGTGATAATGTTTAACGATAATTAATAATGATTAAGAGATCGATGAGTGTTTGATGAGTGATAAATCTCAGTATTCGAAAAAATATATTAATTTATTGTTTTATTGGTTTGAAGATATCTTTTTTTTATTTTAAACAAGACATGATTTGCTTATGAGACTTGTATTAAGCAAAATCATTGAAGATTGAAATGGTAGGTTAGAATTCTATTTTTAAATTACATATTCATACATATGTATTTATAAGACCACTCCAAGTAATTTAATTTGCATATTTTAACTCTAACTCCTTCTAGAATTGAGATAATATATTCTTCAAATAACTTGTATGGTCAACAGAACTTTGAATAAATTATTTAAATTTAAGTTTAATTTATAATTCTGATTCATTTTACAAATTATTTAGTTTCATTCAAAGGGTTTTCTTTGAATTAATAGAATTTATTCTTTGTTGAATAATGGAATTAATTCATAATATAATTTATTTATTATATGTAACTTAAAATGGAATGGAAATTGCATGAATTTTTTTTATCATTCAATTTGTTTTTGGTTTGCTTTCAGTTATTTACAAAATTAATTGAAAACAAATCGTCTGAAAATTGTAATAGATTTAAGCTGAAGACAAATTTGATCATTAAAATTGTAATGGATTTGAATTAAAGATAATTCGAATAATTAAATAAGAATTATATTCTATAAAGAATGAATTCTTAAAGGAATGAATTCAATATGTTTGCTTTCAATCTTAGTTCAGTTATTAATTGAATGTGGCATCATATCTGATGTTTAGACCAGCGTTTTTTAGTTTCGGATGGTCTGTGTTCCCAAAAGTCGTAATTTGAACCCGGGCTATCCACAAGTACTTGACATTTGTTGTAACAGTTGTCTTACCAGAAAAAACTTTCGATACAGCTGTCGCTTAGTTGTTAATCTTTGGCCGAGTCGTTTGTGCAAGTACTTGATTGTTGTTGTTCTAGTAGCAGTGTTTGCTTAATTGATTATTCTTATCCGAGTGAGTATTTACTTTTTAGTGTAGCCTCCCCTGAACATCATTTATTCTTGGCGATAGTGCCATTTACATTCTCGCCATTGATTTTAAAAATCTTACTTACTATCCTTATTTAACTAAACATCTTCGTATATCAATGTTGAGAGACAAACACTCTTCATCTGCGTCTACTTACAGCCAGAGCGTGTTGTAGAAGGTGATTTTTGTTTTTTACATTTCTACTACTTGTTCAGTCAGCTTCACTTTCGTTTTATTTATATTTATTTTGGTCTTATTCTTCTGTATAACCATATCAACTTTAGCCAATTCCTTCTCATTCTTATCAGAATACAAAACATGGTGATTTTATTTAATTATTTTAATATTTACGCACAGTGGGGCAAAATCGAAAATTTTCGAAATAAACAGCTGGTGCGATCAAGATAAAATTCTAGTTATGTGAACGTAGACTCCAGAGATTATCCACGGGTGAAGCTGTGGGGGCTAAACTTAGGTCACCAACACATGAAAATACTGTTCATAAAACCAAAAAGTCTATATATTCTGAGTCCTTATAAGATTCTAAGACGATCTAGTATGTCCGCCCGTTTGTCCATTTGTTGCAATATAGAGCCGCAAAAATAAAAAAGACTTAGAACAATGAAATTTCTCCCAAACATTCTTTGTTTCACCGAAATGTTTGGCATTGAAAATGGGCAAAGTCATTCTATTAGGAGTTCTAGGGTTATTGATCAAATTTCAGACAATCTCGATATTTTTCAGATATTTTGCTATTTTCCTCAAATATAACGCAGATAATATCACGAAAATTTACACACTTTATTTTAATTATAGAGTGACAAGTTCTGTTCAAAATGGTAAAAATCGGTCCACGATTTCTCATAGCCTTCATATAAATGTATTCTCGGAATATGGCTTTATGATACATCAATGCCTTTAGAAAAGCAGTATTCAGCAAATATTTGTTGCACATTAAGATAAATCACAAAGCGGTATTTTGTTTAAATTGGTTCATATTTCACCGTAGCCCCCATATAAACCCCACTTCTGAAAATAATTTAAATGCTCATAAATTTCTTATAAAAATTAAGTTGAAATTCGACAGAAGTAATCCACATATATACGTAAATTAGTGAAACGAATTTTATGTTGATGGGTCCATATTTGACCATAGCCCCCATATAAAGTCCATTTTCACTTAAATGGGCTCTTATAAACATCACTATGAAGTTGAAATTCGCCAGAAATTACTGTATTTGGCAAATTTTTTTCCTCCATTTCAACTTTAACTTTGAACTTCAACGTTCTTAAATTCCATAGCTGGGATTAAAAAACGGAAACCAGTTTCAAAAACCTTCACTGATTTCTTAATTAGTCCCAATTTACAGCAAGCAATGCCTTAAACCACTTCCGTTTTTGTCACGTACGTTATCACCTTATTTTGATCGGATATTTTCGACACCAAAGTTTCGAGGCTGCCCATTTTTTTCTCAAACATAGAAGCTTTTGATTGCAACATAACTGTAATATTGTTTTTCATTAACTTCTATTTTTATTTATATTACTCCATATGCGTACGAATGTCACGTACGGCTGTATGAAAATACCCATATGTGTATACAAATGTGTGTATATTCTCAAATAATATTGCGAGCGATTTCAGCAATAAAAATTGTGCTGTGTGAACACCAAAGAAATTTCAAGGAACAAATTGTGTCAATCTTTTAAATTAGAATTGCTTCGTGTAAATTGGGACTTAAAGTGTTTTACCAGCGCCGAAAGACAAAATTTTAAACAATTTCATATTTTTTCTTGACCAAATTGTTTTATTTAGAAAAAATAATTTCCGATTTTATTTCTTTTAAACGTACTCCTTATCAACTCATTGCTTCTTGTCTTGATCGTATCTAGATTTGGATTGACTATCTTTAAAATTTAGTTGGTGGCATGATTAATAATTTTAAATAAATATAATTTTTCTTTAAGTGTAGAAATAAACGCAGACAAATAAAACATCAACAAGAAGAACTTCATGCTAAGTATTTTCAACAAATTTAATTGCGAATTAAGTAATAAATAAACAAGAAATAAATACTATTAACAAGAAATAAACAAATACATAATAAGATGAAGCACAGCAACAACAATAAAATATTAATAAAATCATAAAAAGTAGTAAAAATAATTGTGAGGTCATTAACAAACGTATAAGATCGGAGGGGGAAAAAGACAACAGAAATGAACCTAAACATTGCAAATGATTTAATGTTTCAAGAATCTCAAGATGAAGACAATATATCATCCTCTGTCTACTTTATGTATGTAAGTATCTATACTTAGATTTAATACGTATGAATATTGATGACACAGTATCACTTGGATCACTTGTTGTGCAGTAGGTACGAGTATTATTATGCTGAATGAAGTGTACTTATGAAATAGAGTTGAAATTAGTTGTTTTGTTTTGTTAAGTTTTCGAATGGTTATCGCATGTAAATATATTTATACAAATTATGTTCAGAAGATGTATTGTTATGAATGCTAGGAGGACATCAAGTTAATAGGAAATAACTATTATACATAGTTACATACAGTGTGTAACACAACTACAGCTACGTGCAACTAATTAAAGACACGATACTAACATGTGAGCTTGAGTTTTATGATATTCTCAAAATTCGTCGTAGTTTAGTCAATTTAACGCTTACTCCCAGGAAATGTTGCGTTAAATTAATTATTATTTATGAATCTCTGAGTCATATTTTCAAATAAGATTGATATCAGTCGTCATCAATCTTATCACAAGTGTTACAAAAAAAAAAAATATTTATTAAAAATAAATCAATATTTTGTTGCAAATCCATTGTTATTGATAACGGCTCGAGATCTTTGAGGCATTGAGGTCATCAAATGTTTACATACACTACACCAATATCTCGTAGCTGCTTAATTATTACTAATTTTCACTGTGCGTCGCTAGATTTTCGAGGTTGCGTTGTTTTGGTTTAATTTTTTTTTAAACTTTTGCAAAATCTGCAACATCATTAAATGCGAAAACGATGACCCGTACAAGAAATGCTTTGATGACCGAAATGGAGTCCTTGCCTTCTATTTGGATTGAAAATTGAGTTGTGCAGAGAATACCATTCAGTAAAATAGTATTTCAGACAAAAGCAAAAATCTTATTTGATGACATAAAATGTAAAGCATTATCCAATGATAATGCAGTAATACACACAATTGCTACAAAGAAATTTATTTTACGTTGAAAACAGCTGTTTAGCAAACATTGGACCAATTTTTTGTGAAAGAAAGCCGATGACTTAGTATTTTCGTAACCCTAGAATCTATCTTCGATCTTTACATGGTTTGCTGTAGATAATCTTAATTCACTTTGCGTTGCGTTTTTTTGGAACGTAACCCCGACAAAAAGTGAGGTATTGGTGTACTTGGAATGGCCTCCAAGCTTTCTTTGTTTCGGCAAAGAGATCATTATTTTGTTGAAATATCCATATTACTGGCATGTTCTCATAAGCTTACGGCATCACTGTATCGCTTATAATTCTTGTATACTGAATCTTATTAAAATTTCCTTCAACTTTGTGTACTGGTCCAACACCACCTGATGACATAGCACCCCAAAGCATTATAGAACGTCCTAAATGCGCGGGTGTACTTTGGATCAAATTCTTTCAACTTTGGCCGGCGATTTAATTTTTTTTTATCAGGAGAGTCCCTATGTATTTTTGTTTCGTCCAAAAATAATACTCTTTTCCATTCTGCATCCGTCAAAAGGACAATGTTACAATATTTTTGGGATTATTTACAAAATTTAAATTTTTTTTTTTACAAAAAATGAGTATGTAAAATAGTTTTGCGATACACTGTATGTACATTATAAATTATAATTACAATAAACTGTACAGTGAAGGTCAAAAAAATATCGTCAATTTTACAATATAAATTTATTTAAAGTATTGGGCATTATTGGCTATGACCTTTTCCCATCTTCCTCGCAACATATGAATGTCGCATGTTTTGAGGCCAAGAACGAATCAAGTCAATTTCGGATACCCTGTTCTGAAGTGAAGAGTATCTCAGAGAGAGGCTTTTGCATCCAACGAAACAAATAGTACTCGTACGGAGCAAGGTCTCGGTGATGCAAAATTTTAAAACCACTGCTTTCTAAATGGTTTTTAAGAGGTATATGGCATATTACGCTTTCATGTTTAGTCGCATATTCTGGGCGTTTCTGAATAGAGTAAATACACAAATTCATTCAAATGATTTAAAAGTTTTTGAAATGTTGTTACCACTGTTTCAATTATCACTGTAACTTGTACTCAGAAATTTAGTATATTAAAAAAATTACAGAAAAAAAAGTTAATAAACATTAACATGTTAAGATAATTGAATATTATTTATTAAAGAAATAAATAATGTTGCTGTTAGTCTTGTTTTTTATTGTTACTTTTCTTGTTCTTTCTGATGTAATTACAGAAAAAACAATTAAACATAAAACATTCATGCGTCATTAAGAATACGGCCGGAATCGCTGAGTAGAACAACCTAATAGACAGAATTATATCTTACTTAACATTTGAAAGAAAATAGAAATATATTTGAAAGGGAGTATTTCATCTTTAATCTTTGAAAAAAAGTGCAAATAAGACTTGAAATCCAATTAGATTTGAAGTAAACGAGCCCAAAATAATAGGGTCCGAATACAACATGCATTTTTCATACGATTAAGCCGATAAGTGTTGTAAATCGTAATCGCAGTTTACAACATAGTCGATGGAACGATCTATATAATTCAATGTTAATTTCATGTAAGTGTTGACCGCGGCTACGCCTCAAATCGTTTCTACGCTGGATACAATTTTTGCATAATCTTTCCAACATATCCACACAAAACAGTGCATTTTTCGGGATCCATTGGCAGTTCTTGCAATGCTTCTGCCTGTTTCAATAATCTGCAAGCGTTGTTCGTTTGAAGTCAATTCATGATTAAATTATACTTGTAGTCCAAACTGAACATGTTTAACAGTAACATGTTACACGAAAACTGCTGACCTGACAAAAACAGTCTTTCCAAAAAGAAAGTTGCTAAAAAATCGCCCTTTATATTATAATAGCAAATATATCGTATATTTCCGCCATTTTGCGGAACAAGTTTTTATAAGTTTTTTTGAATCACTTTAGCGCCTCACTTTTCACAACTCTGCAAACTTTAGCATAATAAATATTAGACGAATATTAATCACACTCAGATTTAATTCCTACTACAGTCATTTATGATGCATATGCTACTCAATATTAACCTGATGATGATAATTATTCCTGGTGTTTTTTATTTGTCTTTCTTAAAACCAACACTTACTGAATTTCATTGAGGTATTTATGATTTCAATTGTACGAGTATTATTCAACTAGAAACCCAAACATATTTACTTATATGCATACCTATAAAAATAACCCAGCAAAAAATAGTACAGACTTGGAAGCAATTCAAATCGTTTAAGTTGCCACAATTTTCAGAGCAACATACTACTAATTTCGAATTAAGACAGTTTTAGCCTTCAAAGTCTATGACTTTAAAAGAAACATGGACTGCTTAAAAATCATGGAAATTTTTTTGCTGGGTTCAGTGTTTTTTTTTTTGTTAAACAAAACTCTAATTCTTAGAAATAAAATTATTAACATTTTAATTTCTTTAGGTTTTTTCTGTTAATGAAAAATAAACATAATATTTATATATTTTATTTAATTAAGTACTCATTTCAATTATTTCCGAGGTTCATTTATTCTCAGACTTCTTATTCTTCTGGTTTGTATTAATATGTTTTTACTCAAGCATTTTGTTGAAATCTTTAGCACTTTATTAGACAAGGTTGATTAATTTTTTTGGCTAAATTATTCAAATGAAGATTTCAAATTAAATTAATTTAGCACCAAGTTTAACAATGGGGAGTATAGCTTAACAAAGCGCTATTTAATCAACGCAATGAGCCAGAACTTGAATTTTGGCACAAAAGAATTTAGTTAAAGTATTTTCAGGGCAAAATATTTTATATATCTAGACAACTTAGATCATTGATTGGTATTCGTTGCCAATAAGAGCCCAACGTGCTTCGTTATTTATATGTAAACAACTTGAATGTCAACACAGTTTATAGAAATCAAATAAGAAATATAGGGCCTAATTTTGTAAATCACTTGCGTTGAAAGCATTACCTACGCTTTTGCGAACGCATCACAAAAATATGCAATTTTGGAAATCACTGCGTCATTGCGTTTAGCGAACGCAGAAATATTACATTGTTACAATAATTTCAAATCATTGCGTGTTTAATGTTGCTATTGTAAATGTTGATACTAAAATTTTAAATACAAATTTACATAAAGCTACACTTATTTTGCATTGGCAATGCTACAAACCTATCAGCTGTTCAATAATATTGTTTGGTTATTTATCAAGAAAATCAAATTCCGAAGAAAAAAGCTTTTAAACCAAATAACAATATATAAAAATGTTCGCACTTATGGATATGTCTTCTTCTTCGAATGATGCAGATTCTCCAAGCATCCTAAACATATCTATTGGAAAAACCTAATTGCGCTCTACTATCAACATCATTAATTGAATAATTTTGTTTTTCAATAATATTTTAATTCAACTTTTTTTAATACTAACGCCAAGAAAATGGAGGCGTTAAATTTGACAACACAAGTGATAAAAAATTCAGCGTTGCGTTTTACAAAATACACAATTGCAAACAGTTGTGTTAACAAAAACGTAAGAATCAGCTGTTACAACAAAAAATGCAAAATGTAATTTAACGTTACGCTTAGAAAATTGTAGCGATGCGTTTTACAAAATTAGGTTCATAAATCACAGTCAATTGAAGGTTAAAGTGGTTAATACATTTAGATCGTTTTTCATTTGTTTTCTTTTTCGCAGTTCACACGCGACTGCTGTCATACTGTCATCTTATTCAGCATTGTTTGACGATTCATCATGGAATGGTTTACACCGCAACAACGTCTCCAAATTATTCGGCTGTATTAGTCCTAATTTACGCGAATTAATTTTTATTGAAAAGAATGATACAAATTTTTCCTTGAAAATTCTTCGGTGTTCACACAGCACAATTTTATTGCTTCAATCGCTCGTGTTTTCATTTGAGAGTATACACATATTTGTATCTTCCCCTCACCACAATGTTCCAAAGGTAATTAAAGAATTGCTAAATGTAAATTGGGAAAATTTGCGTTTTGTGTGCAATAAAAAATGTCTTAATTGGAAAATAATTTTGCTGAGCAATTAAATTTCGCGGTCCACAACTAACCGCCTAGATTTTCGCGGCCAACACTCGAATAAAATTAATTTTAAAAAGTAAATGTCAAAAATCTTCTTTCGAGCAACAAGATTCTATTCTATTGTAAGTGCTTTTATTTATTTAGAATGTGCATAACTTAATTTCAAGATATAGGCATAATTGGTTTTGTATTTTTTTTAAATTTTTATTATTTAATATTTCTTAAACATTGTTAGTAATGAAGTTCTTGTGAACTTTACTTCTTACAGTTGTAATGAAATAATCCCACGCAATAAGAATAAAAAGTAATAATAATTGTTAAAATCAAACGGAAATCCTGCGTAATAATAACTATAGATGACCGCTACAGTGTAATTACGAATTAAATATTACTGCAAACAAAATAGAAACAAATCATAAAAAGAAGCAGTTTAAATTAAATTAGAAAATGTAATAATTAAAATGAATCAATTTAAAGAGAATTTTAAAACTTTATTAATAATAATTTTTAATAAGTTTAAATCACTTTAACTTGTAGTATATGTTCCAAGGAAGCAGTAAAGTAATGGTTTTATATAGGCTAGAAAATGATTCACAGTTTTTAATCTCTTATTTAAGTAATAAAGAATTTTTTCAAAATTAAAAAACGTTAATTAATATTTTATTTATATTTTTTAAAAACTAATTATTACTTGTACTGCATGTTTTTATTATATAAAATGTATTGTGTATTTTTGCTAAAATAACAAAAAATCCTGAATTAATTAATTGCATTGTTTTAAAATTAACAAAAAAGCAATAGCACACACAGTTAATTAATTTCTAAAAATAAGCAATATTTAATTTAACTCTTCAGGTCAATGATGACAACTTTACAATGCTGAAAATTAAAATCTGTTTTTATTCCCGGTCTACACATGCCATGCATTTGTTCAGACAGCCAAAAATTTCTTTTGTATACATGAAATGAAATTCACAGAGATCATTTGTTGTTAAAATATCCCAATTTTTACGAGTCATAATAAAGTAAACAACGGTAAAGTGCCGTTCAAAATAATTAAAAGTTTCATAATTTATCATGTTGTGACCTTATGTAGTGAAAAATTTACAATGAGAAGACAAACATTATCGGAGACTTGGCAAATCATAATAGATTTACATAGAAAAGGTAAATTCCTGCGTGAAATAGATAAAATCGTTAAAAGTAAGCTCTATAGTAAGGGAAATAAGTGCAAACCCAACATCTAATGCTGTAAAAATATCTGAAAATCTTACGAAAACTTATGGAAAATCTGTAAGCACAAGTACGAAGAAGATCTTTGCATCAAAATGGCCGACATCGAAGAAACCCGTTATATCAAAGAACAACCTAACCGAATGTTTGCAATATGGTGAAGCAAGAACGAAGCCTTTATTTGTTACCAAGATGGAAAAAACACGGCGGCGTTTCAGTAATGGTCTGGGTTTGTATGGCGGCATTTATAGAATCTACAATGAAAAAGCAAGATTATCTCGACATTTTAAAAAACAATGTAGCCCCTAGTGTGGAGAAATTAGAACTAGCGCAGAACTGGATTTTCCAACAGGACAATGATTTTAAGCATACCTCTAAAATTGTAAAAGAGTGATTGTACAAAAACTTTGATATTTCTTTTATTTCGGCTCGAATTCATTAAATTTAATTTTCATTAAATTATTTTTACTGAAGGTAGGAATTGTTACATGAAAATTATTATTAAACTTTATTGATAATTTTTCTTGGCTTAGGATTCGAACCTGGGTTGTTGGTTGAATTTACATATGTTTCGAGAAACACCACTTTCTCTCATCAGAATTCTTTACGTTCCCACCCTCTGCTCACAGTGTGTCTTTAAATAAAAAGGGTTGTTTACACGAGATAAATTCATGAGCGGACAAGAAATTGATTGCTGAGTAAAGAAATGGATAGCTTTGAAATTAAACATTTCAATCCAGCCGATCCTACAAAAATCACTGACTTAGAAAATTACGAGTTTTAGGTTATTGAAAAGCGCTATATTGACAACACTGCTTCAGATATTAAAGTATGACTGAATATCTGTTTCTAAATAAAAAAGGCTTAATTTTTGCACTTGAATTGTTATTATGTTTTTGTCTTTTCTTATTTTGACCACCCTTTAGATTTGTTTAGTACATATTTTGTCATTAAGGTGTTTTTTGTGTCTGTCTTTCTACATGATTAGTTTTATACGATTTCTTTTCTTTATTATTTTATTGAATATGCGATAATCGTGATTAATTGGAATTCGTGCTGGAAAAGGCCTTCCCGTTATCTGTTGTGTGTGTGTGTTTTTTTAAAATTTAAATTTTAATTGTTGGCTTATTTGCAAGTACTCGTAGGTACAAGCTAAATTATTTAATGAGAAAATTTAAATTATTTTGCTAAAAACTGAATGAATGAACGATTTTATAATTGCGATTTACAAACTGCTCAATTGTGTTGAATGTGTTTTATGTTTAAATATGAATGAATACATTTTTATTTATAGAAATTATTATTAATATATATATACATAGGTTAAAATATTTTGGGCGCCTTTACGATATGTAATGAAAAACTAAATTTTTGAAAGTATACTTAGAATAGAACTGGATAAAATAGATTATGGCCTGAAAGAATGAACTTGAAAATGTTGGCCGCGACTACGCTGTAGGTGCACCATTCGGAGGATCCAATTTCACATTACTCTTTCTAGCATTGCTAACCAGAGGCGGCCAGTTTATAGGTGCGGACCGAATTTTTAGCTGCACACCAAAATTATTTTTTATTAAAGCCATAGCTTATTTCTAACATTTCATTAATAGATATAAATAATTTGCAGACACTATTGCGGTGTGAGCCTAAAAATGAGATGACAGTCAGGTGATCTGGGATATTACAAAATAACCTCCTGGCCCCGATGTCGAACGATAACGTTCGCTTAGATAAGACTTAAGACACAAACTTTTTATCGTATCTATTTTTTTTTACTCAATCAAGTTTGTTTATTTCACAATCAAGTTTGTGTCTTAAGTCTTATCTAAGCGAACGTTCGACATCGTGGGCCAGGGAGTAAATTACGATCGTAAAAAGTTGCAAAATGTAAATGCATTCAACTTTATATTTGTATACACAGTGGCTCACAGCTTATTTTATGCAATGCATTTTTTGTTTTCAAGGCGCTATAAAAAGCGTCATTTTAAAGAAACAAACTAAAATAATTTATTGCACAAATGTACATTTTAATATATTAAAACTGGAAAAAAAGAACAAAAAAATGTTAGTTTGTTCACTGCACAGCTTCTTTTATGCAGGTACGTATGGGTTTTGAAAACTTGAAATTAAATCTGGCAATTAAACGATTTAATTTTTGATGTGAGCCTTTATTATCTACAACAGATTTAAGGCGATTTGGTTTCCTTATGCTGATTTCTAAAATTCACCATACATTTGCGATAATATTAAGGTCAAATGTCGGCAGTTATATATTAGCCATTTTTGCATAACACCCGATTTGTGCTTTGGTGAAAACGAAAATGTGATATTATAGCCAGGTTCGCTGCGCGCTTTCCAACAAGTTGTCCTTCAGAATCTGAAAGTATTTAAACTTGTTCCAACAAAAGTTTAATTCTCAGTACCATTAGCTGACATCCAGGCCCAGAACATGACACTACCACCGGCAAACATACGACATTCATCGGCAAAGTTGGCCGAATTCCAAAATTAAAATTATTTGCAAACATGTTCTGTGGCGAATTTTAGCCTACAGAGTCTGTTTTTCGGGTTCATAAAAGATTTCTTGCTTGCAACTCTGCCATTAAAATCATGTTGGTGCAAGACACGATGAACAGTTTCAACGCAACATTGTTTTTCAAGGTCAGCCTCAACTTCTGAGGTCAGTTGTTAAGCCGATAGCCTTGGATTTGCCCAATTTTTCCTTAAAATGTGTCGCTCATCATGCACTTTGAAAATTTTATTTGGTGCCTTTCTGCCTCTGTTATGGATATTCATGGATTCATCATTGAGCGCTTAATGTTTTTTTTGGACTGTGGAAGCTTTAATGTTAACCATTTCTCTATCGTTGTACGCGGACTTATTTGAACTATGTATTTTAAATTTACACTTGATGTTACAAAATCGGACTCACAATTCAACAGAAAATATTGAGAGAAGTAGAAAAAAAGAAAAATTAAAAACCAAGAACGCTGCACTAAGTTATCGGCACAGTAGAAATTGACTGCATAAAATAAGCTGTGACATGAAAAAACGAGATTTTGTTTTTTCAGTTTTAATATATTAAAATGTACATGTTTCAAATAAATGCCTTTTGTCTGTTAGACAGGAACATTTTTTCTTTTAAATGCCACCAATTTCTTTTTTAAGTTCCTGTTAGTTTTCTTTTGCATAAAATATGCTGTGAGCCACTGTAATTTGAATTAATAAATTCACTGAATATAAAGTTTTTTTTTAATTCCTTTAAAGTTTATTTAAATAAATAGTAACAATAAAAAAAACTTGACAGTTGAATGCAATTTTTGAAGAAAATCCTTAACAAGTGTCAATTTGCATGACCAAGTCAAATTGCTCTCAATAAACTAGTGGCGCTTACAAACTTAAAGGGCAATACGAAATGAAAACAAGACATCATCAGCATGTTCACGATCTAAAAATAACAGTTAATTTAAACTTAAGAAAAATAAATCTGTTTAAGATGCTCTTAAGGTGCCACTTAGGAACACAAATAGACTCCCCTTTTAAGATTAATTAAACTGATAAAGAACGAACAAACGAAGCCAGTGAAAAGGAACGCTGAATTGAGAATATCTGGTAAACACGTAAAGTGTCTGTCTGTCTGGCTGGCAACAAAATAAACAAAAATAAAATAAAATATTCAATAACAGATGAAAGTTTATAAAATTCAAAACCTTTTACATGTGTATGTATATTTAGATCAAAATCTGTTTGAACTGCACACAATTTGTTAAATAAACATGTAAATTTGTGAGAATTTTTGATAAAAAAAAGACAAGTAAGAAAGTATAGTCGGTCAAGCCTAACCATATAATAGCCTACAGTATATACAGTGTAAAAAACAATTTTTCAGAAAAGGGGCGCTATATGGAAGATATTACCTATTATGGACCACTCATCCAAAAATGTATGCCCATGACTTCTGTGAATATAAATATTATGTATGTTGTACTTTTTCTCGATATTAATACTTTTAAAAGATTTATGGAGGTTAAAGTGAATTACGGAGAGTGTTTTATATGGGAGTTTCGACTAATTATGGACCGACGATTATGAAACTTATTTGTTTGAATTTTATTTAGATACCAACATTTTTAAAAGATTTATGGTCGTTAAAGTGATTTTCGGAAGTGGGCCTTATATGGGAGCTACGACTAATTATGGACCGAATATAATAAAATTGTACCATATTATTTGTATATATATATGAAACATATTTGTGTTCAATATTATTTGGATACCTCCATTTTGATCAATTATAGACCGATCTTCACAAAATTTGTAGATGCGATTTGGCTTCATTTACCACTTATTTGAGGTTAAATTTGTTTGAGTAATTGCATAATTTAAACATTTATGACTGGAAACCCCCTATTTCGAGAGGACATTTGTATGGGGACCAGGTTAAATAATGGACCGATTTCCACCAGTTTCAATCCCATCTGATTAAATCGACTCAGGGAGTGATTCTGAGTCGATCGGTATACTTTAAGGTGGGTGTTGGACCAATATTTATGGGCGTTACAAACATCAGCACAATCCAATATACCCTCCCCACTATTGTGGTGTAGGGTATAAATACACAAAAATACTTTTTTCGAAGCGTTGTTTGCATGTTTATTGACCTTTCTATTTTAACGCAAAGGAAATGCTATAGAAAATAGAATTTAAATTGTTTAAAAGTAGCTGTGAATTGTTAGAATCAAAACTAGATTAAATAAATAGCCTAAAGGCGTTTAAAGTTTTATACAAATTAACAAGTTGGTGCGAAATTCAGTGAGACGAGAACGACACACACTGTGAGCGATTGGAAAAGTGTTGTAATGTAGAGAAATTAGTGTTCATTAGATGATAATGATAGAGTAGGAGTTTGGTTTTTAGATTTTTGTTTGAATTGATGACAAATTGAAATACTGAATGATGCAAACAGAAGACTCATTGCAAAGTACGGCCATTGATTTTGGCTACAGAAGTTTTGGAGCGAATGCTTGATCCTCTGCTCGAATTTTCTCAATCTTTCTTATCTGATGCTTATACTGTTCTGGCATGACGAACCCGGCGGAAAATATTATAGCTCCTCAATCATCTATACACAATTCCAATGCCGGGGTAGAGATGGCGAAACTGGTGCCATGAGCTGCACGGAGCTCAAAACTGGGAAGAGTTGATTGTTTCACCCCAATAAACTCGCAGCTGACTAGAGTATTATCTATAGCCATGGGATCAGTTAGAAGCCCGGGGATTCGTCCCTTAACTAATAATTGGTTGCAAGTCCCCTTCGGCGTACACGTGGAGGCTGTGGTTTAAACCTAAAATCGCAGGAAAAAGGTAGTTAGTTAAAAGTCTGATGTTTGTGCTAGTGGCAAATTTCGGACCACCAAATTATCTCTAGCTGCTGTTGCCGAATCAACAGATCCATTGAAGGTAGTGTTGACAGATTGTCTGCATGTTGGGAAGAGGTGATGGGATGAACAAAGTTCTGAGGCGGGAGGTGTCGATGGCCTTCGTGGTCGGTCGGCAGATCGCTAGGCTAGTGAGCAGTAAGTATTGGAGGCTGCATCGAGCTAGGGCTGAACTTTGTTGATTTCATCATTTACTTTCTTCTTGGCTAGTGACAGTTTGTAAACTACGGATGGAAGGGATTAGATAGAACTCTCTAACAATGTGTTTGTATAGTGATCTGTGCAATTACTGTATGAGAAGTTGTGAATTGCGTGTCTTGCATGCCATGCAATATAGTATGTCCTTGCAAGGAATTCAATGCGTTGGTTGGACGTTCGTCAACCCGGTGCGAAGAACACCATGTGGTCATGCCATTATATGACGACCCCTGGATTCTGTTTCGGTATGATTCATGAATTTCGATGACTAGAAGCTGGTGTAATTGGATGGTATTCGCAACGATTTGCTGCTGACTTTTCAATGATTTATATCGAAGATGGGAACAAGAAGGAAGATTCCTGCTACTGTTTCGCTTTGTAGAAGAAATAAATGATATTTATGTTCCATAACTTTTTCAGTAGTTCTGAATTTTTAAGCTGCTATCTGGGTTAAATGACCGGCATTCTCAATGATTTTTTTGTCTTAGTTCAATGCTTTTTTTTGCTGACTGGGTTAATTGGTCGGTGAATTTTCAAAATTGTATTACTTAATCTCTTTCAACATCAACCGGAGTATGAAAGAAAATTTAAAATAATCCCCAAAAATATTTTAAAATCATCTTCACAATTCAATAAGTACACAAAAAGAAAATATTCAAATAACTTAGGATCTGGTAGCGTAATCTCAACAAAAGTAAAGTCAATGAATGAATGTGTTCAAAAGAATACACTTGAAAATAATTCTGGTTAATACTTGACACACAGTTGTATCAAAAAATAATTATTCATAAATTTATATTACGAGTAGTTTTGTGTTTTGTTGACCCAATACTTAAAAAAAAAATAAAAAAAATTTTGGCGTTAAATTACTAAACAATTGAGAATTGTTTGATTATTTTTTTTTTTTAGAAACCATACAAATTGAGAAGTTGCCAAAAGCATTTAACGTAAAAATATTACGAGTGTGTGTGTGTGTGTTTTACCCCTGCAAATAATATTGGACTACGTGATCCATTTTAGATGATATGGACTACTCACAACATGGTCCAATGTAATGCAGTCATGGACCATGTCATAGTTAAACAAGAGTTTGTAGTTAAACGACATGGTTTCGTGTTAACACGATTGCATATTGAGTTGTTGTTGTTGTTTAAAACTAACCCTCGTGAGTACTCCATGGAGTAGTTTTGGGACTACTCCGATGGGTTATATGGTCCAGTCCTAGGACATCGCAATGTTAAATGGACCACCTTTTTTCATATATTTGGAGTAGTTTTGGAGTACTCCTACTCCTCTTTGGACTAGTCTTTACATGCATGTATGGACTAGTCGCGTTATTTGCAGGGACAACATACACATACACATATGTACATATTCTACTCCCTTCAGTTTGCTGAAAACTATTAAAAATTGATTAGCATTACACATACTCATTGAAGACAAGAGGCACTGATTTATTTCAGCTTAAGAACATTTCGAGAAAACACATGATCTTTAGAAATTAGGTCAACATTTTAGCGTTCAGTCAATAACCATTAAAATTTTGCGTAAAATTTGTTTCGAGTTCTCAATGATGTGTTGAAAATTAAAAGTGAAAATACATATTGTATTTTTTGTTTAAAGTAATTAAGAAGGGGCGGTGGTATTGCGGAACCTTTCAGTATTATTAATGTTTGTGTTATCTGTTTTCAATTCATTAACACGTTGGCTGCCACGTCGCACGTTTTCATGCGACACCCAGATGTTACCCTGAGGCAACGTCGCACATTTTCGTGCGACACCCAGATGTTACCCTGAGGTCATGTCACACATTTCCGTACATTTTAATATAGAATTTTACATGGAATTTGGATTCTCTGGCCTGTGATGAACATTTTGGTGTATTTCCCATGACCGCTGTGTAGTTTTAATGGTATTTTTTTGTATAATAAAAAAGCAAAACAAAAAAGAACAACAATAAGTTGCTGGCCTCAGGTGACAAAAATTGTTAAATCAAATTGCTACTGAACGATCAAAATTCGAAAAAGGCTTTGGCAGCCAACGTGTTAATGGTGTTCAAATCAACACCAAAAACGTCATGGGAATTTTTTTAGTGAAGCTAATGTTGTTGTGAATGTGTTTAGAAAGTTGTAATTAATTGGAAGAAGTTAAAAAAAACATACTCTCAAAATATTAGACCTTTCCAAAATTGTTGGGGGACCATTTCTAAATTAGTAAAACAGTTTAGTGTTTTATTTTAGTTTTTATACCCAGCAACAAAAATATGGGGGTATATGAAGTTTGTTATTCCGTTTGTAACACATCGAAATATTGGTCGCAGAACCCTAAAATATAAATATATACTGGATCCTTATAAGATTCCAAGACGATTTAGTCATGGCCGTTCGTCTTCGAAAAAAAGACATAGAGCAATGAAATTTTTACCCACCAAAATGGTTGGTATTTTTATTCCACCGAAATGAAAAAACCGTCAGTACGATCCGAGTTATTGCGAAAAGTTTCAGACAACCTCGATATTTTTGTGTTATTTTCTTTAAATATAATACAGATGATATCATAAAATTTTCATTATTATTATTTTTATTATTCAATGACAAGTGCTGTTGAAAATGTTAAGAATCGGTCCACGATTCCACAAATGTTTTCCTGGAATTTACATAAAAATCTGTAGAAATACAGTATGCATACAGTATTCAGCAAAAACAAGTTTCTTACTACGAAAAATCTTTAAATTGTATTTTGTTTGCATAGAAAGTCCATTTCCGAAAATTACTAAAATGTGCATAAATCTTTTATAAACATCTTGATAGTGATGTGAATATTTGCTACAATTAATTTATATATAATTATGTGAAAATCCTCGTATTGAATTTCATGCCGATCGATCTATATTTGACCATAGTACCCATTTGTAAAACGTTTCTCTTGACTATCCCTATATACAAATAGAAGTTGGAGTTATGGTATCAATCTTCTTGAAATATTGAGCCTGGTATTAAGATTATGGAATATAGTATTGTGATTCTTATGAACTAATTTTGGCCAAAACAAGGCCATGGCAACACATAGCCATGAAATGATAATCTTTGTGCCGCTAGGCCTTGTCTTGTCGTTGGTCTTTGACACTCTTGTAGGATATGCTGCAGTTAAAAATGCCCAACAACATAAAGAGATGGCTCTTAAATTCTCTTAATGGATGCCAGCCAAAATGCTATCTCCTCGTCATAAAACAAAACTTCATGATAATAAAACAATTCCTTCCTGATTGTCATTAGTGGTGTTTTCTTAGCTTAGCTTCTCCTCAGAAGCATTTTATGAGAGGAGTTTTTCTCATTCGGCGGGTATAAGAGGATAATATGCTTTAATATAGCTTCAATATAACACACTTGGAGTCTCATCAGAAGCATTTTATGAATGGCTTTCTTCTCCTCTAAATACAACAGAAGAATATGCGGATGGATACAAATGCAGGGTTCATTAATTTACGTGCCTATACGTTCAATGACAATCCTAGAGGCCCCATTAATTTAACGGTCGCTGGATACATCATGACTGTAGTACTTGGAGGTCAACAATATTGCATCGCAGACACAGAGAAAAACCTGCCGCGGAAAACAAAAATATTCCTAAAACAGGTTGGTATAAAACAACAGGCATTTCCATCGCCAAATAATGGTAGGGCCCCCTGATATCCCCATATATTCAACTGTGTAGTCAATATTTTTCCTCTCCATCCAATAAATAATCCAGAATAATCCAGTAGATGTAGCCTGATACGATAGCCCCAACCAAATTATAAGATTTTATTTTTAGATAAAACGGATGAAGGGTGAGATATTACGTCCAATAATGGATTTTAAGAATGCTATAACAAATCCTTCTTTTCAACTGTGATAGCAATTTATTTGAGACATGCTGAGTATTAAGGTAGAATTAGCCGAACGTCCACGTTCCGTACTGTACCGTAACGAAACAGTTGATCCAGTTTTGTTATTTAAAATCAATGCAAATGTTTACCGAATATTAATGTTACGTTGACGGAATGTCTCAACCTGTATAAAATATAATTACCTAACGTTCTTACGTGACATTTGTACAGCAGTGATGGGCTGTTTGTATGTTAAATTGTATTGGGGTAAATTCGCCCTATTTTTTGGGTACTTTTGTTTTAATAATAATGTTTGTGAAAATTGAGCAACACGCAACACACATCTGCATATATGAATATGTTTATATGTACATATATAATAAAAAAATCGTACACAATATAAATGTAACAAAACAAATGCAAACTTAAGCATTATAAAAATTGCAAATTGAATAAATATTAAACTAAATTAGTGTAAAATATATTAAATTGATAATATAAATACGTATCAAAGTGCTAGATAATGTATGTAAATACACACACAGCCATACACACAATTTTACACATATTAAAGCCATTTTGGTACTTTTTCAAGCAAGCATGTACGAAAATAAACTTTACAATGACCATCACTGTTTGCAACAGCTGACTGTTTATTTATTGTATGTTTTGCTTTTTTCCTTAACATATGTACATATGTATGTAGTAATTTTAAAAACATTAAATCAGTAAATTAATTATAATCTTACGAATCCATTATAATTGAGATTAATTGAGTTTTAAAATATGTATGTATATAATTTAAACTGAAGTAGAATACAAACAATTCGACACAAAACATAATATGTATTGTTGTACCATGTGTTTGTTTTTATTTTTTTGTTTGACTTACGGCACGTTTTTAAATGTTCTATAATCACACAAACGTCCTTACAGTACGGTACGTTACAGTACGGAGGCGTGGACGTTTGGCTTATTCTACCTTTACGTTCAAGTATACGGGGAGACATGCTGGATCCATTGAATTGATGATTGTATACGGCAGTTTTGAACGCTAAATTTTAATCTTCCTTTCTTTCATAGTTTCAATAACATAGTTTTCAACATAACATATACATAAATACTGTTAAAAAGTAAATTTTAAGCATTCTAAAACAAAAGATTTAAGAACCAAACTCATTAAGTAATTTTAGTGCTGACGAACGAACTCTCGTTTATTATTATTTTCCATAATAAAATATTTATTTAAATTTGTGCAAAAAGATAATGAACTAAAATAGACAATATTTAAAATTATTATAAATCATGTCATTAAGCTCATCAACAGTAGAAACGAAACTATTTGCGTGTTGGCTGGGCATCTCGAAAAACTCATCAAAGCCATAAAGTCAAAAGCTAAAAACAAATGGATAGTAAAGAATGAGCAAAACAGCAAAAAAAGACAACAAAAAAAAAAGGGAATGGACATGCTATTAAGCAGAAAAATCATCACACAACCTTTAATACCCACACGTTGAGAGCCGAACCAAAGCAAACCAGACAGCAATGATTTCTTTGGATGTAAGTTTATATTGTGGTGTTTAGAGGAGGTACTGCATGCAGAATTTACCATGTCCTCGAAATATTTTGTAGTTTGCTGTGTTTTATTTTTGTAGTTCATACAAAAGAACTTTGTTTATTACTTTGACTATTCTCAAGGACACACATGCACAACGAATAATATGTATGTAAATCTATGTATAAGTGCATATGTATGTTTGTATGGACTGGAACGATCGATGTAAAGATGCATGGATGTTTAGATGGTTGCATGTCTGCTGTTGATTTGTTTATAGGGCTTTATAATCACTTGTTGCCAAATTAATATTATGGCTGTGTGTGTGTTTTCTGTGTGTATGTGTGTGTAAGCAGTTCTCTATGCATTTCTAGCATGTGTCGTGTTTATAGTTTTTTATTTTAATTTCCTTGAGGCCATTTATTGCACTTCTTGCATTTCATATACCTCTACTGCTCCTCCTCTGGCTATTACACACACTCATACTCTGTTTACAGGCTTACATTAAATTTCATTACATTTTTATAGCATCTGCAATATAATTTTTGCTCTGGCAAATACTTACTGGCTCCAGTTTTCATTTAAGAATTTATAGATTCTGTTTCATTTTAGTTTTGGGGTTTTTCCCCACATGCCATGCCGTTGTTAATGATTGAAAAAAAAAAAACTTATATTTTTGATGAGACTGTAAATAAATATTACATTCTTTAGGTTTACTTACAGTAGTTTAACTGAACGTCAAACGATTTATTTTGGTTAACTTACTTGCTGTTTTAAAAGTTATTTGTATAATGTTTTGTTTAAATGTTATTTCAATAAAATTCCTAGAATATTTATACCCTACACCGCAATAGTTTGGATTTGTGCTGATGTTTGTAACGCCCATAATTAAACACACACCTTAAAATATACCGATCGATTCAGAATCACTTCCTGAGTCGATTTAATCGGATGAGATTGAAACTGGTGGAAATCGGTTCATTATTTAACCTGGCCCCCATACAAATGTCCTCCCGAAATAGGAGTTTAGCGATCATAAATGTATGAATTATGCAAGTATCCAAACAAATTTCACCACAAATAAGTAGTAAATGAAGCCAAATCACATCTTCAAATTTTGTGAAGATCGGTCCATAATTAATCATAACTCCCAAATAAGCCTCAACTCCGAAAATCACCTTATAGAGCATAAATGTTTTAAAAATGTCGGTATCCAAATAATATTGAACACAAATATGTTTCGTATATATACAAATAATATGGTACAATATTATGATGATCGGTCCATAATTAGTCGAAGCTCCCATATAAGGTCCACTTCCGAAAATCACTTCAACGACCATAAATCTCTTAAAAATGTCGGTATCCAAATAAAATCCAACAAGAATAAGTTTCATATATACATAATATTTATATTCACGAAAGTTATGACACTAAACTTTTGTGTGATCAGTCCATAATAGGTTATATCTCCCATATAACGCCCATTTCTGAAAAACTGTTTTATACATAAACTGGATGTAGGGTATTATATGGTCGGGCTTGACCGGCTATACACTCTTGTTTTATTTTCATTTATTTCTTAAAATCATTAAAATTGTTTGGTGGCTGGGAACTTTAATTCAGATATTTTTGGGAATTTTTAATATAAATGAAGTTTCTAAATATTTTTCTTGGTTTAAAATGAATAAAACCAACCTTTACTTGAGATATGTATGTCTATAATTATTAATAAAATTTATTTTTAATTTAAAGAAATATTAAATAAATATTCAACTTTATTGCTTTCATGTATAATATAGGTGTATTATATACATATTAACTATATTATTAACACGTTTTTGGGAGGCAATCACTTGTGGAATTGTAACTCAAATCGTTTAGTTTTTGTAAATTTGGCTAATGTTACCGTTAAATTAAAAATACATTTACCATTATACTGAAATTATAAAACTACATTTTTTGTTTACTATAATAATAATTTACAGAATAAGTTAAATAAAATACGTATTAATACAAATTGTTTAAATAGTTGTCAGTTTTTTAATACAAAACTAAAAAATTTTCTACGACAAATATGTTCAATTCACAAGTGATGTTGTAGTGTCGTAGGAGTATATAATATTTTTATAATATTTAGTATATAATATTTTGTACAACACCTACGATATTTTTACATATGTTTTTCAAATAAAAATATAGAACTTTAAAATGGAATAAAACAAAGATGATTTTTTTTTTTAAATTGACATTAAATTTCCATTATTCTAAAGATAATCTTATGTCATTATAATTTAAATATGACTTCTGGCATATGCCCACGACTGGCTCGGAGGTACAATATTCGAGGACTTTTTCAACATTTGTGTTCGTATATCGGCAATAACGCGACGAATATTATTCTCCAAGTGGTCAATCGCTTCGGGCTTATCGGCATAGACTAGCGACTTTACATATAACCACAGAAAATAGTCAAGCGGCGTTAAATCACATGATCATGGAGGCCAATTCACTGGTCCGAAACGTGAAACTAAGCTGTTACCAAACGTTTCCCTTAATAAAAATAATTGTCATAATTGTTCAATTGATGAACGAAAAAGTCAGTAATCATGGCTCTATAGTAGCCACAATTGACTGTAACGTTCCCGCCAGCTTTGTTTTTAAAGAAGTACGGACCAATTATTCCTCCAGCCCATAAAGCATACCAATCAGTCAATTTTTCTAGATGTAACGGTGGTGTCACAACATACACTTGAGAATTATCATCACTTCTTATACGGCAGTTTTGTTTATTGACGTATCCATTCAACAAAAAGTGAGTTTCATCGCTAAACAAAATTCGCTTATGAAAATCGGGATTTCGTATTTCGAACAGAACCATGATTTTCAAAATAAATTTGCACAATTTCAAAGTGTTGTTCAGATGTTAGTCTATTCATGTGGAAACACCAAACCAAATTAAATATAAATCACTTGACAAAATGGCCGCCCGTTAAAAAAGTGTTGCCAACTTAAAGTTTTATACTTATAGAAAAAACAGTCTTAATCATCAAGTTCATGTCTTAAATCTTTTGTTTTTAATAGCTAAAATTGTCCACTCTAAAATAAAAGAACATTTGTTTTAAAACAACATTTTTCATTGGATGCAATAACAAATCAATAATGAAATATTTATTAAATTCATTAATATTTTACAAAAGCGGTGGAAATAAAAGAAATTTTGCATACGTTCGTTTATCTTTTACACACAGCGAGTAAATGAAAAAATCATTAAATATCAAAAATAAAAACAAGTAAAGAGTTTGAAAAACAATTTGTAAAAAAAAAATAACGTTAAAGCACTTGAGGTCATTGTATGGCCTTCAACATCCTTGACAGTAACATTGTTTACTTAAGGTTGCTGGCGATATTGATGATGGTTATCTTAGCTTTGTTGTTAATGTTGGCACCAGCAATTTAACCATTATTTTTCTTCATTTAATATTGTTGGCTTTATAAAGTCATTAGTCAAATTAAGCAGCAGCAGAAAAAAAGCACATCTGTATTGGGTAACTGTATGTGTCTTCTATTTTTTACTTCATCATTTAATGGCAATTGTTGGTAAATTATTTGTTTAGTTGTTTGCTGTACATACTTTGTTTTTATTTAGACTTACGAGCAGAGAATCTTATTTTAATTAATATATTACAACATGTTATTATCACGTTCTACTGGCTAAATAATTTATTTAAAAAAATATTGATATTTTGTTGATGTTAAGCTGTGTTTTGACTTTCAATAAAATACAACTGTTAAGAGCTAGCTGGGTTTTTGTAGCTCAAGTAGCTGTTAAAGTGTACGCTTTAAGTTTGTTCATTACTAATAAATATTATTGAATATTTTATGGTTGTTTGATTGTTTAGTCGCTAGTGTTTGTGATTTTTTTTTAATTTTTCTATTTTATCTTTATCTTTTGTAGGTTTTTTTCTCACAATTTGTTTTGTTTTGTTTTTTTTTCTTTTTTAAATTATAGACATCTTCAGTGTTGTTGGAACAAATTATTAGTTTTAATAACATCATCAATGTATTTTTATTTCTTCAAAAATATTTTATAACTATTTATATTTGCTTATTTGTTTATTCGCCTTGTTCTAAGTTGCTGTTTTTTTAGTTTCAAATTAATTTTTTGTTATCTAGTGGTATTTTGCGTTTTATTTTATTGAATTTCATAGACGAGAATGACTAATTTGTGATGATTAAAATTACTTATTATTGCTGTTTTGCTTAAGCGCCATGTATTTAAGTTTAATTTCTAAGTAATAATTTATAGTATTGTTATTGTTAGTTTTTTTATACTTAAATTCGTTATCAAGAATTTTAATTATAAGCAACCTATCATTAGAAATATTCGGCCCAATCATGAATAAAAAATCCGCGGGGGTTTTTTCCCTTTTTATTTTTTTTAACATTGAATTTGAATAAGAAAAATGGGAAAAGAAATTGGGTTGATTATGAAAAAAATTATTACAAAGTTTAAATAATTTAGAGTTATTGAAAGTATCAAACAGTAAAGACAAGTGTTGGAGAATATATTAATTATTAAATTAATTATATTTTGTAAGTTAAATAAAAACTAGAAAAGATTTACCTACATGGACAGTAGGTTGTCGAAAAAAATTTTTTTTTGAGGCTCAAGAATAATTCGAAAACGCTGCATTTATCCTCGTTTTCCAAAAACTCCGATTTAGTTTTGAGAACTCTGTTTGTTCTTTAGATTTGCCGGAAGGTTGAGCTTTTTTCCAAACAAGCTCTTCATGTCTTGCAAGAAGATTACAAAGCAAAAAAATTGAAATTTAAACATTTAATATTCATCGGGTACAAACAAACCTTAAAAATGTTATATCTGTGGAAAAGTAACAGTAAATTCAAAAAATATTTTCTATAAATTATTAAATTTCAAACTACATCATTCGTTTTTTCATTTTCATATAAATTTTAAAAGTTAGAAAGCGTTATTTACGAAATTTATGGAAAAATTTACGAAAAATTGTAATAAAAGGTGCCTAAATGAGCAAATTCATTGCTAAAACTTATAGTTTTTGTACACAAACATGAAGCTGGAACATTTTCTTTTAAATTGTTTCCTCCAAAGTGAAGAAAATTGTGCTTTTTGACAAAGTTATGAAGAAAACTCAAAAAACAGCCGTTAAAGCCGATTTCTTGCAAAAATTCGTCTTGTGCAATCTTAAAAACTTTTTCGAAAAATCTGAAAAAAATCTCAAAAATACTTTACCGTATAAGCTTTCAAACTATGCTTGAGCACCCATGAAAATCAAAAACCAAAAGTTTTTTTTGCAACAACCTATTGTACAGTGGTTCACCGTACATAAGGAGGTTGCTTGGAGGAGGTTGAGCAATAAATATTGGCGTAACTCGAAAACTTTTTCGTTTATTGAATTAAATACAAAAATCGAAATTCGACAATAAAATTATCTTTAAGCAGGACCAAAATTTTATTCTTTAATCCGAGCAGTCGTTTTGCACTGAAGGTCAGAAATGGCAAAAAAAATAATTTTTTTTTTTGCAAAGAAAATGTATTTCTCGTAATTCAAAAAATACCATTGTAAAATAATTTTAGACAATTGACAAATTGGAATGCATTTTCTACCCTGCCAAGGGCGTCATCAGCAATGTACATTGTCCAAGATCTACTTGTAAGCATCATCTATTTAACCCAACATTATTAAGAAATAGACTTCGAGAATCATTATCATAATTAAATTTCTTTTTTACATGTTTTTGGTTTCTAAAGGTAAGGTTAGTCTACGCTAATATTTAACAGCGAGATGTTTGACCAAAACTACATAAAACAATTAATGTGGTCACACTGTGCTCATTTATTTGCCATATTTGTTTAAAGAAACAGCAAAGAAAAAGTGTCATACACTCGAAGGGGAAAACAATTTGCCAAAGCGTAAAAACATTCATTTCTTTTTGTCTACAAATAGGACAGTTTTAGAATGTGAAATTTGAAAAGATTTTGCTATACAACAGAAGCTATTAATTAAATTTCTTTTAATTTATTTAAACGTCAATTATTTGTTGTATCTAGTTTGAACATAAAATATTTTTGCAGGGCAAACAACAACATTTCGTCAAATAAATTTATTTGCCGACCAGTAACCTGTTCTAATGTGACCAATGTGTGAACGATATAGGTAAACAGAAATATTTTTCTCCATTTTTCATTTGATCTTGCAAGTCATTAGCCGAGTCTGACTGTACCTTAAGTTCATACTCAACGAAATAATTATTTAAAATTTCATTATTAAAACTCCATACAAAGTTTTCACACAATTAAATAGAAGCTTAAATATATTCATTAAAATCGTTTTCATGTTGAAATGTGTTTGTTTGTTTTTCTAATAAGATTATTGTTAAAAACAATTGTATTTATTGATGTTTTAGATTTCTAGTTAAGAATACACCAAAATATAGCTCGAAATATATAATTACATATTTTGGTTAAACCCGGAACTAACCAATTTAATAACAAAATATTTACAAAGAAATTAAAATGACTTCTCTTTGATCTAACTATTTTCTAAGGTTGAGTAGAGTTTAAGGACGTCATAAAATTCCAATAAGGATGTCCATAAATTTAATTTATTTTATTTCTTTAATTGTTCATCTAACATACCAAAGTATATTTAAATAATCCATTGACCAACACATTGAAATTCTCAAACATGGAAAAGCTTTTTTATACACACTGCCAAAAAAATGCAGGGTATTCTAAGTTTGTCATTCCGTTTGTAACACATAAATAAAATTATTGGTCGTAGAACCAAAAAGTCTATATATTATGGTTCTTTTTAAGTTTCTAAGATGATCTAGTCATGCCCGTCCATGTGTCCTTCTGTTGAAGGCAGGATAGAGCTTCGAAAAAATTGGCCCAGTAGGATTCAAGCTATAGACCAAAGTTTCAGACAACCTCGATTTTTTTCACATATTTATTGTTACTTTTTTTTCAAACAATGCAGATAATGTCAGGAAATTTTGAATAGTTTATTTCTATTGTAGAAAGTTAAGTGCTGTTGAAAATGGTAGGAGTCGGTTTACGATTTCTCATAGCCCCCATACAAATGTCTTGCCGGAATATGGCTGCATGGTACATAAATGTATAAAGAAAAGCCGAATCCATACAAAATTCTGCAAAAATAAGTTTCATACAAAGCCAAATTTCAAAACGATATTTTGTTTGCACCGGTCCATATTTTGAGTCCAGTTTCGAAAATCACTTAAATGTGCATAAATCTCTTATAAAATCACCATCAAGTTGGCAATTAACACAAATAGTCCATTGATGTATACAAATTGTTATAGTGAAATTTATGACGATCGGTCCATATTTAACCGTAGTCCCCATATAAAGTCCACTTCCGAAAATCATTTAAATTCGCATAAATCTCTTAAATGCATCAGCAGCAAGTTTAAATTCGCCACAAATATTCTATACATATGTAGAAATATTTGTATTCAATTTTATGACGATCGATCCATATTTGGCCGTAGTCCCCATATATAAAGTCCACTTTAAAAATCACAATCTCTTATAAAAATCAGTATTAAGTTGAAATTCAACACAAATAATTCACATATGTATATGTATATATAAATCGTCGTACAGAATTTCAAAATGATCGGCCCGGACATCGGACATATGTATGACTACTCCCGGAAACTCAAGTGATAAGTGACTATTGTGAAAATTGGCCATATCCCCCAAACAAGCTCCATTTCCGAGAATAACCACAGGTCAGTTTGCTAGGTCAGTTTGCTAGGTCAGTTTGGTACCTAATTTATTGTGTATTAAAGTAAATCGCTTTATGTTACACGATGCAAAAATATAAATCAAGCGTAGTTTTGAAAGAAAGAGACAAATATAAATTCTTGAGTATAACCGGACTATGTATAAAATTCTTATAAATATTGTTATGGAGTTAAAATTCAGCGACAATAAACCTAAAATAAATATTAATTACGGTACAATATTTTATGATGTTCGCCCCATAATAGGTTATTTGGTGTTGGGTATATAAGATTCGGCATAGCCGAATATAAACTCTTACTTGTTTTTGGTTTTTTTTTTCTTCGTATTTATTCTAGCAACATAGAAGGAATTCAATATTAAAAATTTATTCTATTGCAGAAAAAAGAAGTCTTACATAAATCACAAATTAATTGCAAGAACTTTATGTCTACTAAAATGCAATTTTCATGTATTGCAAAGACAAAATCCGATTTAAATGGTTTTCGTTATATAAAAATAGACTTTTTAAGTGAATTTTTATTGTAGAAAATAATCAATCTCACAGTTAATGTTTGGCCACCACTCACAACTCTACTGCAATATTTTATTGTTTTATAGACAATTTTATAAGGGAAATTTTAGAACGGGCTCTTTTGCAATTTGTTAAGCAAAGATGCTTCTTCGTCATCATTAGCAAATGCAATGTTTGGCCATAAACTTTAATGGCATGCCAGTAATAAAATATTTATTTTTTGTTCTAATTAAAATTCAATTCTCCATTTTTATTGTTAAGAAAAAAATCAAAGAAACACAAACAAAAAAAAATAAAAATATTTTATGAAATTGAAGAAAGGTACAATAGCAATAAAAAACAGGAATCTGCCAACAGCTGCAGGGTTTTCCTTTTATTTTAATGCAAGTCTTAAACTTGGACCAACAAGCAGCGTTGCCAAATGTGCAGATTTATCTGTTTTTTGCAGTTTTTTGAAGTGCAAAACAGGCTTGCAGATTTTTACTCCAAAAAACAGTTTTTTTAAATCAATGGAGATTTTTCAATTTTATTCGAATAAAACAAAGAAGCAATCAATATTATTATTCCCACTCGTATTTGGAATTTTGCGGACCAAAGATTTAAAAAAAAAAATTCAATTGCACAAATTTTGTACAAACAAAAGAAATGGAAACTAAATTTAATAAGAATATGTACAACTATGATCTCTATACATATGTATGCAGTGCTGATATTCAGCCGGTTCGGACCGGTTCGCTCGAACCGGTTGTTAAAATTTTAAAAATTTTGCGAACCGGTTGTTGCATATTCACCTTTCTCGTGAATAAAAATTCCATATGAAATTTGTTGGGGTAATTATGTTTTTTGTTTTAACGGTTTTATATAATGTGTATTTATCACGATGATTAGTCTCGGCAACAAACACAATATTGTTCAGTTGTTCATTGTCCAAACGTACAAACAAATGATTTTATTTTGGTCATACATTGGATTCTTAGATGATGATGTTTTCGATAGCGTTTTCTTCAATCTTTTAAGAAAAAAATAAAACAATTTTTTTTGACTTTTATTTTGCAAAATCAAAACTATTTTTTTATTAAACGAAAGTTTATATCATTTCCTTCAAGAGGCTTGTGGTCTGTTACTGGGATGCGACTTTAAAATTTTCGCTATTTTTATCAAAATTTGGCAAAAATATAATTTTTTTAAGCGAACCGGTTGTTAATTGTTTCGAATATCACCACTGTATGTATGTGATAATTTAAATGAAGTACTATACGTTATGTTTTTACTGTTAATTTTATATACATATGTATATTTTATATCAAATATAAAAATTATATTCTGTTTTCTTTTTTTCTTCAATAAATTAAACATATACAAATATCATTTTATTACATACCGCACACATTCTTCAAAAGTGACTCAATTCAAAATTTAAATTTTTCGGGTTGTATGCTTAAACAACACACTAGTTTATCAATAAGAAAAAGGTCAAAGCATTTTGTTACAGTTAACAAGTTCTAAAAAACAGTTAAGTCTTTCTTTATATTTCATTTGGTATAAAGTTGCAATTTAATAGTGATTTATTTTTAGTTGTGTCATATAATAAAAATTTTGAATTAAGTCACTTTTAAAGAATGTGTACGATATTATTTAATTTTGTTTTGAAGGTGCAGATTTTTTTCGAAAAAACCAGATTTTTTTTTGGGAATTGTCAGATTTTGTAAAAAAAATCATGGCAACACTGCCAACAAGTGTCTTTGCTTGCAATAGAAGTCAAAGAAAAAACCAATAAGTATTTCGTATTAAGACGTTTTTATATGTGATGTTTGAAGTTTATGTTTGCTAAACTTTTATATCCTCATGTTCATTAGTGCAGACATTTGCTAAGAAAAATCCTAGAAGCTTGAAGCAATTCATGCATTTCTTTGGCCACATTGGTTACTGGTGGGGTATTCAGTTGATCTCATGATTATTTTACAAAAAAAAAAAAAAAAAAAAAAAAAAGAAATCCTAGAGGCAGAGACAAGTGCTGATATCACAAACGCAATAAAAAGTAACTAATATAGATTATCTTGTCTGTTTTTTCACCAGTGCCCGGATTTTGTTAAGTTTTTTTTTTTGTAACTAAATTCTTGGGTTTGATTTTTGTTTATTTACAAGTTTTTAAAAAATAATAAATTATAGTAAAGTACTTATTTATTTCATTTAATATTACTTAAATATACACAAAATAAGGTTAGACCCAGAATTTTTCGAAACGTGGACTTTAACCGAAAAGAAAAAAGATTTGTTGGCACTAGATAGTGAAAATGGAATGAAGCAGAAAGCTTTGAGTTCTAAGTATAAGACACAAAATATACAGAGGTGACAATTTTGACGTTCGCTAAAATTAGCTACAATAAGGCATTTGTCTTAAAAGGGAAAAAATATATTTTGTGGTAGTTGTTGGTAATGTGAAAAAGCAAAACAAGAATTTTGTGGACAAAACAAAATAACTAAAACAATTTGATTTAGAAATTTTGTTTATATGTATGTTTGTGATTTCAATAAGTTACTAAATTGTATTTTAATAATTGTTATACTTTGTGGTATGCATTGTGGAGTTGGTGCATTTGTTAGATGATATAAACGCAGTTTTTTATGATTGTATCAAACAATACAAAAATACTCTGTGCCAAAAATGAAGTTTAAGAAAAATATTAACATAAAGCAAACAAAAAGGCAGTTCTCAAAGAAAGAGACATACTTAAAACTTCATTATCTTTCTTTTTGTGACACCTCTGTTTACCCTGTGGTATAAGATATCGAAATCTGCGGTCAGAAAAATAATTGTTTTGCATAGAATAAGAAAGTCAGACAAACGCCTAAAGAACTTATGTGGCAGTAAACGTAAGCAGCGTTGCCACTGACAAATTTTTTTCCTCCCAAATTTAATTTCAAAAACTACCAAATCTCGTGTCAACCTACCAAAAAGAAATTATTTGAAAGCAATGGCATTTATATAATAAAATATATTCATTAAAAAAAAAACATAACAAATAGTTTATACATAACAATGTTTATGAATATGTATGTTTATAAAAATAAATCACAATTCATTTGTAATAATGGAAGTAAAAAATCTTAAGTATATACATACATATTTGGAAAAACTTTTAGTTTTTAAAGTCTCTTTTTGCTGACCATATATACTGCGAATCAGTCTTATTTATCAGCTGCTGAACCATGCGGTAAAGACAATAAATTGAAAACAAATTTAACAGATCGCTAAACATATTTTCATTAAGACTATTTTTAATTTTGCCAACTTTTTGCCAAAAAACATCAATCTCCATTTCATCATTCAAGTTGTGATCACTAACTCTTAGTAAATTCCACTGAGATACAATTTTATCGCTATCACAATCTACCAAATGCTCGAACTTTGATAACAAAGGCAGAATTGATTTATCATTTTTAGATAAAGCTTCAGATGGTGTTATTAATTTCAAAAATTGTAAGTCAGATCTATCAAAGTCAAATCTTTTTTTAAGTTGATTTAAAAATGCATTCTAAAACTGCACTATATTAGTTTTAATTGCAACTATTTCATCATTCTCAAAATGTTCTCTTAAAAAAACTTCTGCTTTTGCTACGATAAAAATGCTCCCACAGAGATATTGTTTGAATCACTTGTTTCAGTTGTCTTCGAATTTTTTATAACGAACCTTTTTTTATAAATAAATATAAATAATATTATTATAATTGTTCAAAAGAACTTAAACAAACCTGTCCATTGTGCCAACCAACTATTCAATGAATAAAAGAACTTACGTGCTATAAATTTTGACAACTAACAAAGTTGTCGAAAGCAAGCGCTAGTGAACATAGCAAGATAATTGATATAAAAGCTGATGGGTTTAAGTCATACATATGTATATGAAAACTGATTGCCGTGGATATAACGATTTTTATTTAATATTTTTTTCCAATTAAACTTATTTAGATTTGACAAAAAAGCAAAGTTAAAACTGAAAATTAAAAAATGTATTAAAATAGAACTGAAATTGAAAAAACTACCAAATTTACGACCAATCCTACCAACCTACCAACACATTTCAAAACTACCCAATTTGGTAGGAACCTACCAAGTACGGCAACACTGAACGTAAGACCACGAAGCTAGACGATGATTATATTGCAATTCCAGCAAAAAGAAATTCTTTTACGACAGCCAGAGATATAAAGGAGAAATTTGAATTAAATATTTCGACTCGGAACTGTCATAAGAAGACTTAACGAAAGCGGTCTAAAAAGTACGTTCGATAAGAAAAAGCAGTTAGACTTTGCAAAGAAATACATAAATGTTAGATCAAATAGTAAATAGAAATTAAAAATAAAACTATAATTTATAATGTGCCATTTGTCTAGAAATATTACTTTACAATTGTATTCTTTGAATTATTAAATTAATGAACTCAAGCCCAATAATAATAAATATAAAAAAAAGTTCAACCATAGTATTCTCTAAAAATTAATTATTAGAAAATAATGAATACTCGTACATGTTTTATACATAAACAACTGGAAATATTTGAAACCATACTTTATTTTGTCCGACAGTGTATATAATCATACTGATAATTCCATCTCTGATAAATGCATAATATCATTAATTATTCAATTCGTTCTCAATGTAATAATTATTATTTAAAATTTAATTCCTAAAATGCTGTGTAAAAAATTCTTTCAATTTAATAAAAGCCTCAATAAATTCATTAAAGTTATTTTCCTGTTGAAATCAGTTTGTTTTTCTAATATAATTGTTCTAAAACAATTGTTTAATCGTGTTTATTTTTCTCCCACTAATTTTATATATTTTAATTGATTTTTTTAAATTCTCTGTTTAGAAAATACAAAAAAAAAATACCCCAAAAAATACAATTAATTTGATTAAACCCGGAATTAACGAATTTCAATTTAATCTATTGGTTTTTGTCTATTTCCTCGTCTCTCCCTTGCTTTTGTCTGTCTGTTTTTCTTTGTTGCTAAACAAAAATTTGTAGTATAATTATTAGTCACACTTAATCATGTAAATATTTTATCTCTAAAAAATATAAATCGTTGTGTTTTTAATGGTTTCTTCTACTTTTTCCAATTTTTAACAAGAGAAACTTTTTAAAGAAATTGTTAATTTCTTCTTAAAAAATGGTTAATTCAAATTTAAATGTTTATTCTTGTTTTCCTTAGCATTCTATTCTTCGTGAATTATTATGGCCTGTTATGTGTAGAACAAAGGCTTTATATATAATAGAGTTTTTTGTTTAAAGACCTTTTTGGTATATTTGTTCTAAGAATTGGTTATTATGTCAGAGTTTTTATTTTGTTTAGTAAGACCTTAACGGTAAAAATCTTTTTAAAAACAAGGGGGTTTATTTAGATGAGATGTTGACTAGAAAGAAGAGCCAGTTGTTTTAATTTAAATATTTTTGAGTTAAATTTATTATGCGAAAAGCATTTAAAAATAATTTTTATCAATACGATGATTGACTGAAAGTGAAAGCAACAATTAGAATAGTTAATTTTAATGAGTTTAAATGGTTTTTATAGCTTAATGCCGAAATCCCGATAAAAAACCCAGGATTTTTAGGGATTAATAAATGTCGAAACCTCGTATTTGTGTAAGCGATCCAGAGAAGTATAATTGTTTTTATACACATATACAAAACATCTTCATTTAACATAAATCAATGTTTTTTTTAGCATTTAAATAAGAGAAAATAAAAGAGATCTAATGACATATTCCGAATTAAACCACAAATTGAAAAGGTCAAAAACATTTCAAAATTATTTACAAAGTCAATAACAAAAATTTAAATTTCACAAAAGTATGCTGAAGAAATAAAGGTGAAAGAATAACGATTAATTTTAGATTGCCAAACTCGAACGCACTATTTGATTTTTCTACGGTTTTAGGAATTAGAAATTCCTATTAAAAAGCTTAATTGATTTTAAGGCTCAACAAAAGACAAATGAAGATTTTGTTTTACTTAAACAAATAGTTGTAATTTTAAATCCGGTTAAAGTAACAGTGAAGGCGTTTGTCGCAGTGATATGAATATCTGTTGATGTTGCACTTTTATATTAGCTCAGAGATATCGAAAAGTAATTGCATATTAACCAATGAACTGGTGAGCCAGAAATGAGGAGAGAGGGATTATTTACTCAAAACTTTTAATTTTTTTGAAAAAAAACAAAAAAAAAAAAATAGTTTTCGTCAGCTTCGTATATTGGTAACAAAATTAAATCAAGATTCTCTTTACTTTAGATGCCTTAATATTTTTAAGAAGCTTTGCTAAGTACGAGCGATAATTAATATTCTATTGCTTTTAAATTACTATAAAAATTAAGGGCAAAAATGTTTGTAACGCCCATAAATATTGGTCCAACACCCACTTTAAAGTATACTGATCGACTCAGAATCACTTTCTAAGTCGATTTAACGATGTCCGTCCGTCCGTCTGGCTTGCTGTCCATGCGAGGAGTACAGGGGGGTTACTCTCTATTGCGATGCGATAAGCATACAAATTGTACGATTATTAAGCAATTGTACGATTATCGCATCGCATTTGCTTTCGCATCGCAATAGAGAGTAAGCCCCAGGTCGCAATTTGGAAGATATTTCAATAAAATTTGGTACGTGATATTTTTTTCGGCCCAAGGACGGATGCCATTAAAACTCGTGGAAATCGGTCCATTATTTTACCTGGCCCCCATACAAATGTACTCCCGAAATAGGAGTTTAACGATCATAAATGTTTGAACAATGTAAGTATCCAAACAAATTTCACCACAAATGAGTGGTAAATGAAGCCAAATCACATCTTCAAATTTTGTGAAGAGCGGTCCGTAATTGATCATAGCTCCCAAATAAGCCTCAATTCCGAAAATCAGTTTAAAGAGCATAACTCTTTTAAAAATGTCGGTATCCAAATAATATTGAACACACATATGTTTCGTATAAATACAAATGATATGGTAGAATTTTATGTTGATCGGCCCATAATTAGTCGTATCTTCCATATAAGACCCACTGCCGGAAATCACTTTACCGACCAATAAGCTCTTAAAAATATTGGTATCCAAATAAAATTCAACAAAAATAAGTTTCATATATACAGAAATGATGACACCTAACTTTATAATGGTCGGTCCATAATTAGTCAAAACTGCCATATAAGACCCTCTCCGTAATTCACTTTATTCTCCATAAATATTTTAAAAGTATTTATATCGAAATAAAGTATAACATACATAACATTTATATTCAAGGAAGTCATGGTTAAAGCTCCTACAAAGCGCTCATTTCTGAAAAACTGTTTATATATTATACATGTAGGGTATAATATGATCGGGCTTGACCGACTATACTTTATTACTTGTTTTAAAAGCATGTTAATGCAAATTTTATTTCTAACTGTTATTTTAGTTCTTAATTTTTAGGAATACTTTTATTATATTTCGCTTGAATAAATTTATATTTATTGTTAGTAGAAAACATTTTGTGAAAAAAAAGGTTTTGGAAATTTAAAAAAAAATTATAATTTCGTTGCAAAATTCCAGATGTTAAAATTTAAACCATACCTAATTAACCACAATTTGTTTACATAACCCAAATATCAGCTCTTCCCTTAGCAACCAGTATTACAATATTTTCTTTAATTTTTGGTTTACTAACATTTCAGATTTTGTACCAAGTTTATTTTTATTTCATTTCATTTGTTTTTGTCAGTTGTTGCTCCAATTTAAAGTTGTTTGTCATTAAAAACAATTTACACATTCTTTATTGTGATTGTGTCATTATTATGATGGTGTGTCCACAAAAAAGAAAAAAACCATAAAATTTTAAACTCCCCAAAATCGATAGTGTTATTTAACAACATTAAACACAGAAAGCTAAAATTTCTGGCTTTGTTAATGTGTGGTAACTAAAACACAGTCTGAGATGTGTGAAAAGCATTTCTAATTAAAGCACGTTCGGGGCGCGTCTTTTTATGAGGTGTTAGATTCTAAGGTGTTAACAGAAGATTAATAAAACCAAAACTAGCTTTAAATTTTAATAGAATAACTAAGGCTGTATACAGAAAACCCGTAAACTTTGTCAATGACAAACAAAAATTTTTAATTCAAATTGAAATAAATTGAATGCTTAATTCTTGTAAAATGAGGTGCTTTCCTCATGACAAAAGAATTTCATCTATTTGATGATTTAGAAGATTTAACGACAGCAGGGCAAAATAATCATATAAACGTGTGTATTTTATTTTTGACATATTGTAGTCGTTAGCCTGCTGTGGCGAATGTGTTTTTTTTTTAGCAATTTGTTTAAATTTATTTTGTGTTTTTGAAACATTTTGCTGTTTTTTTTGTTTTGTTAGAAATTGGGTTGCATTTTGTTTTGTTTTTGTTAAATGTTTCTCATTCTTATTTATTTACTTAACATGATCATTAAAAGTGACTTAATTGCTTTTAAATTTTCTTCAATTATACGTTATTTGTTTATCTCTATTTCTATTTCTAATTCTATTTCTATTTGTTTTTATTACTTTGTACTTTTAAATTACATCACGATTTGTTGAATAAAACAATTAGATAAAATACAAAAATTTGCTTATAAACAGCAAGAAATTTCTATTTGGCCTGTTTGTTTTATGGGTCAAGCTTGTGTTAAATTGAGTTCCATGATTTTAATACCTATATAAAAATAGAATTTTTATTTTTTTATATTTTTTCATATCAGTTCTTTATAATTACATTGTTTATTAGTAATGCAAGCATGATATTTATCGGTTTTAAGACTATAATGCATAAAGTTGGTCATTCATCAACGTGCTATGGTCAAAATTTATGTATTTTTTCGGTCATTACAGATGATTTTTGCATAGTTTTTGTTTGTAAACTAAATAATTTAACTATTAACAATAATATAATATTTATAATTTTCTACGTTTTTCAAGTTTTTGGCTATATTTTTATCTCAAATTATAAATTTACGGTTACATTTGGCAAATATTTGCCGAAAAATACGTTACCACTAAATAAAATATTTTTGAACTCGTTTATTTATTAAAAAAAACTTCGTGTACTTCGGACAAGACACAACAAATATTTAGTTTTAATTTATTTGATGCTGTTTGATATTGCAAAACTCTTGTAAGAGTAAACAACGTAAAAAAATTTGTGCTAAACAAGTAGTTACGCTTTTTTGAGTAAATATTTGCCATGTGTGGCTATACCTTAAGTTATTTTATAACTAGTTTCTTTTAGGCCGAGAATAAAGCCCTCGAACTGCCAGGTTATTCCATCTCAATTTAAGTAAGTCCCAACTCGAAAGCTGGGGACTTTATATAGAAAGCTGGAAGGCTTAAATTTTGTATTAAATAGGTTATAAAACCAAACTGAACGCAAGTCACCAATGCACAAATTCGAAAACCTGTAACACGGTACAGTACACGGTAAAAGACACCTGATTAAACTTAGGCGATAATAACAATGACGCGCGAGTTCTTCTTTCACCCACAGTTGAATTACAACTGTTATTCTTTAATATTTTTGTACGGAATTTAAATAAAATTCAAACAAATTATAATTTTATAACATTCAACTAGTTTCTTTTACAATATTAACCTATGTTCTACATTTGTAAAATAAAGTGGAAGTGAAATTTTCATTAATTTTTTGTTTTTTAATTTTGTGAAAATAATTTGAAAAGTAAAATATTACTTTTAGTTTTGTTCATCGTAGTTAAAAGTTTCACCTCGTTTTCTAGAACGCCGTGAAATTGTCCATGTAAATTGAAAATTATTTAGTTTCACTACGTAATGGAATATAGAACATAGGCGTTTATAATCTTAAATTGTGTGCAAGTTTGTTTCGTAAGTCTTTTGTTTAATAACCTTCAATCCCCAGCAAAAAAGTACTAAAAGATACAAAATAAAGCATAATTCCCCAATTCTGAATAACCAAAACAAGGTAATGACATGTCATAACTGGCTAACATACTTTGTAAGAATTATAAGGTTTATTACATACTGTCTGCAATGCTTAGAAGTAGTTTGGTAATGACTTATTATCTCGTATATAAATAAAGTGTGTAAAGCTGTTTTTGTGTAACATGTTAAAGGGAATTCACACGCTGCGACTTGTAACTGCGACTTTTCTCCTGCGACTCCAGTTGATAGATGTAATACGTAGTGGAGAGTGCCAATGGACTGTAATTTTTCAAAGACGAGGAAGTCAGCAACATTACTGTAAATGGCGAACGCTAAAGTGCGATGATTATATATATTTTTGAACCAAAATAGATGACCTGGACTTGGCTGACATGTGGTTTCCACACAGCACGCAAAACAATGGCCCAATTGAGAGGCGAGCTGGGTGAACAGTTTTATTTCACGTTTGGGGACGTTTAATTTGCCGCCAAGATATTGCGATTTAACGCCTTTAGATAATTTTTTGTGGGGCTATGTTAAGCCAGTGAAAGCTAATATTGAAGAATTTATTCGTGAGATACCGGCCGATATGTTGTAGAGAGTATGCCAAAAATTGTAACCAGCCTATGAACCATCACCGCAGGCGTAGCTGCGATCAACTTTTAGATCGTTCTGTCGACTCAAATAAAGATTTCATCTTCTTCTCCAAATATTTCTTATTATAGTTTATTTGACCTTTTTTATTATTATTAATATTTAAGTAATTGTTCAATAATGCACAATGTTAAAACGTAAAATAATTGTTTTTTCCCTGAAGAAGCTACACAAAGACATAGCGAAATATTGAAAATAAAAATTTTAAATTTAAAAAAAGCATGAACAATTAATTTATCTTTAAATTAATTAGCTTTTTAAAAATGTTACAAAAACTTTTAAAGCTTACTTCTTTTACAAATTTCAATATTCTTATAAATTACTGTACATCAATCAATAACATCACCTTACTTACCATTTACGTATATACATACGTAACACATAATTTATTCTGATATTAATTGCTTAAACATCTTAAACTGTTATATTTATTAACTGTTAATTGAAAAATAATTACACTAGTTTATAAAAATTAATGATTTTTTATTACGTTAACGTTTTGTTTTCATAATTAGCTTAATCATGTTTATGCAAACTTTATTTCCTACTGTTTGTTTTTGTTTTAAAAAACAACAGATTTAAGAAATTCTTTTGTTAACCAACAAATATGTATTAATTTACCTTGATTAAATGGTTTAAATGATGCATATTTTTATTATTAATAGTTTGAATATATATAATAGTATTTCTTGATAAGTTTGTTAAAAACAATGTTAGTTTATTGTTTGCAAATGTTAAACAAATTAATCAAAAGCTCTTATTAAATTTGCTGTTAAAGGAGGAGCAGTGAGTTATTGGTAAATTATTGCAATTTGACCTTACTAGGTCATTTATATTTTACAGTTCATCATTCAGTTTTTTTTTTATCATATGATGCTTATATTTGTTTAAACTATTAATAGTTATATAGAATTGATGTTAAATATGAATATAAATTATAGTGAATTATGTTTCTATAGAATTAAAATTGCTTAATTACGATTACAGAAAGAATATATTCCGTGAAAGCTACTAAAATAAGAAAATAAACCGTGATTCCAAAATCAGGCATTTAATCCACTAAACTATGCTACTTATGGCCGAATTCACAGTCTTTAGTTAGCTAATGACAAAGGCTTAACTAATGATTCTTTATTCGCAATGCTTAGTTTGCCATAAGAATAACAAGTATTAGTTAAAGAACAGTTAGTATATTAGTTTACCAATAATTAACTAATGACTAAGAATTCGACCATTAAAGTAACAAAATGGGGCGAAATAACCAAAGCATACAAATAATAATGTACATATAAATGTCCTCCCGAAATAGGGGTTTATCGGTCACAAATGTTTGCTTTATGCACGTATCCAAACAAATTTCATCACAAATAAGTTGTACATTAAGCCTAATCACATCTACAAATTTTGGCGGCTCACAGTGGCACCGCCCCATACATTTCTTGGAAAAAAATAGAAGGAGTGGTCGTACAGCAATGAAATTTTGCAGACACACTTCTCTCCGCTAAATTAAGAAATTTTTAAAAAATCTTGGAAAACCGCCTACTGCCACACCCACCTCCCATATAACTGCACTTGTCAAAATTTTTATTTTTGGACCTAGGGACACTTCTTAATTGAGTTCTCCTTATGAAAAAAAATTAAACATATTGGGGATGCCACGCCTACTTTAGATTTTACGCCCATTGAAAATTGTAGATTTTAGGTGTTTTTCTTTCCTGTCTAGAATCATATGAAAATATCATATAAGTTAAAAAATTTTAATTTTTATTCAAAAGTTATCCCCAAGAATATCCCCAATAACCCTCCGCGAAAGATATTAGCCTTTAAATACACCGAAAATATCGCATAAATGCATGCTGCTTTTCTAGTCAAGTATGCCAAGTTAAAGTGTGTAACACCTAAGTCATTGAAAAAATTTATGTAAAATACAGTTATGAACCCTTTTTAATGCTTTTTAATGAACACAAAATGGTGTTGCCAATATTGGGACGCCAAATGAGGTTATTTATACCTTTCACCTTGATAAAAATCCAATATATAATACAATGTTTTAATTGAATATATAACAGGCGAAAAATTGTGTTAGTTTTTATTTGTAATATTATTCAAGCACCATATCTTTAACAATGGGATCTAGTTCTAAGGAAATTTTGTTTGAATGATGCCTTATGCTACTGTAAGAATCCGAAGTTATAAGAAGTCTGTTGAATACATCAGTATTTGTGGAAATTCGATCAGACTTTCTTGTAAACATCAATCGATACTTCCTGTAATCTTTGTTTCTGGCTTCCTCTGAAAGCATTCCTATTGATAATACGGCAACATCCATTATATCCTTACCATGCATTAGTATTTTGTGCACAGTAACAGGCATATAAAACCAACTATATTTTTGTACGAACAGTTTCGCAGTGTCCGACGAATATAATTTAAATTTGTCACTATCAATTTTTTCGCCACATGTAATTATTTGTAGAATTATCCTGAATCGATCAATAAGTTCTTCTGACGCCAGTAATATCCGTAACAATTCGTGGGTTAAAAAAAAAAACCTTTGAAGTTCCTGTACCTTGGTTCACTTATAAATCGTTTCAAGCTTTAGTTCCCGAAAGCCGGAAAGTATACCCAATTTTTTGTCTATTGACCATTTGTATGAAATATTGAAGTGACTTTTGATTTTAAAATCGATGTTACTAAAAGGGACGGTATTTGGCGGTTGTTTTTTTTTTCTTAATTGAAAGTACAGACTCGTACCTTTCATTTTTTATAGTTAGAGGGCTAAGCAAGGCATAGCACATAAAGTTTTTCTCCATCAAAAAGTGAAAAGTTGATATTTTTTGGTATAATTTTTGACAAATTATAATAATTAGTTTACTTTTTCAATTTCAATAATTTTTTTTTATAAAAAAGTAAGTGCTAAAAAATAAAACAAAAGCCATAGCTATAAACTTACACACAAAAAAAGTTCTTTATTTGGACAATAATTTTAATCTTATTTCATTGAATAAATTTCTGTTGACTTCTGTTAGTTTTTTTAACTACAAAATTTCACTTTTCATAAAATACCTTGTTGAATTTTTCTTATCCAAATATTTCTTTACAAAACCAAATCATTAAAATTTTGAAATTGGAAAGTTGAAAAGCCCTTTTTTTCCGCCGAAATGCCACGGTGCGGCTTTTTCATTACATACAGTACTGGGAATACCAGCGGGAAAAAGATGCTGTAAAGAGGCCTTCTAGAAGGCCTTCCCTGGCAGTCACAAGTACTTCCAGCCGCATTGCCTAATCGTTTAAATTTTACATGGCGTGTCATTGTCAAGGCCTAGCCTACTTTTGTCAAGTTTTCCCTTTTTTTGCAAGTTTTTTGAGATGCAAAAAAGTTTTTAAGTTTTATTCTAAAAAAAAAGTTTTTTGGAAATTTATAATTTGTTTATAAGTTTAATTTAGTTTATAAAACAAATTATTTTCACAATAACCAAAACAATGTTTTTCTACTGCGTTAGTAATTTAATGGATTTTTTAATCCATTTTTACTACAACAATGTTTAATTTAGTATTACTCCGTCTTAAGTACAATAAATTTCATATAAATATTTATAAAATGTTAACAGTTTACAACACAAATAAACTCTTTATTTTGTACATACGAGTACATATATGGAGTTGGACAGTTAGGAGTACTCAATTAAATATGTAAAAATAAAAGTTGTTTTGTTTTCAATAAACTTGGGTTTTGAAATGTTACTATTTAAAAAAGTTTTTTTTTTTTTAAAAAAAGTTTTATTTTTAGAAATAAAAATTTTCTTAAAAAAATATATGGCAACGCTGTTTACACCACAAACATTAAATTTATAGACGCTCTCTTTACTCATTTTTATTACTCGTAGAACAAAGTGAGTAAAATAATGTTTGTTGTTGTAGTGACGATGGACAGGAATAATTGCAAATTGACAGGAATGTTTGCTATTGAATTTATGATTTCTTGACATTCTTTTGAAATGCAATTTTGAAACGCTTTCTAATCACCTTCTGAGAGAAGGCATAGTGGAATGAGTATCGAATCTTTTAGAATGTGTAAACAGGGCTTCTATAAGGCCTGCAAATGAAAGCACTGGCAATTTTTCCCGCTGGACAATTTTACACTACTTCAGTTCTCATTTGAGTTCAGTTCATAAATCAGTCAAAAATTTGTTTTGCCATAAATTGTAGCAGGTTTAACTTTGACAGCAAAGTTTTATAAACAAAGGCTTTTAAAAGTACTGAATTTAACAGCCACATATATTGTGTATTTTTTACATGATACGTTTATTTATAAACCCAATCTAAATTTGGGATCATAATAAATATTAACAAGACAAAACATGTCCTGTTAACATACAAAAACCACCTACACATATTCGCTATTCAATAATAAAACTTTTTCCTTCACCATCAACAGCTTAATCAACAAAAATGCACAAACAATTTTGAATCCTAAAAATGACAAGACGAAAAAATATCTCTGTTGTATCTGTAACAATAATGTTATCAAGTTAAATTTATTTATTTAAATTATAGCGGGCAAAGACGTGCCACAACTGACAGCAGACACACGTTTACATTGAAAACCGAAACTGAAAATAAAAAATCAACAACATTTCGTACAATCAACGATTAACAGTAATCAACAGCAGATACAATTTTAACGCTTTAAATTAAACAAAGAAATCTTTAGAAGAAATATGTACTTAGGAAATAAGACAAATACCGAGAACATGACTGACTTTAAAACAAATAATAAGACAAAATGTCCTACATTAAGGGTAATCAAAAGTTAATTGACATGAAATGTTTAGTGGTAACGACTTGTAACTTAACTATACAGTTAATTAAACATTTAATATTTGGAAGATCTTTATTTATTGGCATAAAATGAGAACAATTTTTCTATGAAGACAGTTTAGCATAATATTTTTTTAAATATAATTACACACTGTAATACTGTGTTCAGATATGAAACTTAATTGAGTCAATATTCGGTTAATTGACAATATTATTTTAAGTGTTCAGGCATACGCAATTTTCAGCTTACTCAATAATCATTTGACAGTTGGAAAACAATACAAAAAATACTCTAAATGGTTGTTGTGTTTCTATGTAAAATCATTTGACAGTTGGAAAACAATACAAAAAATACTCTATATGGTTGTTGTGTTTCTACGTAAACAAACTTACCTTCACATTGATTTTTTAATGGTTTCTTTTGTTGACATTTTCATTTTATACAATGTTGTTCACTAAACACAGTTGTGAACAGTGTTGCAATTGAAATCTTACTCAATATTATAACAATTTCGTACTTATTGCGCAATAATTAATTGAGATTTTATATGGAATATTGAGCTCAATAATGGCGTTAATTGCGATTAACGCAATTAAGGGTCATATCTGAACACGCTATTAGGCGTTCACTTTTTGGTTAATCTAAAATTGGTCAATATTGAAATGTTTGGCGGTTTAAAACAAAGCAAATGTTTACCTTTTTTTCCTGTGTTAAGTAAATTGTTACCAATTTATTAACAGTCCTAAAGTATTGTATGTACCTTACAACCAAAAGCTGAATTGATATTTGTGGAACACACAATAAAAATCTCTACTACTACACAACAATAAAAAATATGCACACTATAACTGTGTTAACAACAACAGCAACAACATAAGAAAGTGTTTATGAATAAACGAATGAAATGAAATGAATGAAAGACTGGCTGGCTGGCTAAATGGAGGTGGCTATTAAAATTTAAACAGGGTATGCGTGAGTTGACAAGATCACGGCCATGGCCAATGTCGTAGTCATTATAGACATGAACAATATTTTTTTATGTTTAATGTCTGTCTTACTTTTTTATTATTGTACAAATTATTCGAAATTAAAATCAATAAAAAAAAACTTTAACACTCACGAGCACAGAAAACATGCATAAATTTTATATACCAAAGAAACAAAAAGAAAACCAGTAAGAGTACACACCACCAAGTCACCTATTATGTGTTCGGCCCAAAAATAAATATTTTACCGTAATTTCTATTTATTTTACATAGTTTTATTTTGGCTGAATTTCATCTCAATAACGATATTTATAAGAATTTTATGCATCTTCCAGGTATAATAAAAAAATTTATATTTGTCTTTTTCTTTCAACACATACAGCACTTTGTTTATACACGAGTATTTGCAGCGTGTAACAAAAGGCGATTTACTTTGACACACAATAAATTAGTTATCAAAATGCCCTAGGAAACTGAGTTTGGCGTTTTGAAATGTCAAAATTTTCACCTCTGTATACTGTGTCGTTATTAATTACATATGGGATTATTTTAATCCTCAATTACGTTTTTAAATAAGTCCTACTTTTTATTTAGTTTAAATTATTTGTTTAAACTGAAAATAAATTATATTCTATAATTATTAGGATTATTGGATTATTATCCTTTGTGGTTTAATAATTATTTATTTAAATTTAAAATTATATTTTAATAATTTATTGGATTATTATCCTTTTATTATTTGAACGTGGGATTATTATCATTGATTATGTTTTTATAATTATTATTGTTTGACAAATCTTTAGGATGATCTTTGATTTTTGTTATGTGAACTTTACTGTTCGACTGACAAAATCTGATTACTCTACTTCTTGATACTTGATCATGATTGTGCTTGTCTTGACTTGTTTACTTAAATTATAACGGTCTTTATAAGAATAATATCATAAAGCTTATTATAGCATATACTGTTCTATTAATAGCATTCTTTAAATTTTTTTGATTTAATTTAAGTAAACAACCAGTGGCATCACATGAAGAGGGGCACAAAGTAAATTAATATAATATTAATATTGAATAAAAGTTATATGTATGTACATTAGGGTGGCCCCAAAATAAAATTGCGGATGTTCCCGATTCATTTTAAGACTACGTTTCTCAATTTTTTTTTTGTCCTGGGGTCAATATTTGGTGAGCTGGATCAAAGGATAAAAAGGTCCTTTTTAGAGGTTTTTTTTTATTTTTTTTCACATTCCCCCAAGGAACCTATATGTAATTTTAGTATCATATGAAAGGTCTTTGAGAGGCGCATTCAAAGGGTTATCAAAAATTAAAACAATTTTTTTTAATTAAAAAATTTTGAAAATTTCAGACAAAATTTTAGTGTTTTTTTATTTTTTCATAGAATTTCTGTAAGTAAATAGTTGAAATTTCGTGATTATAAACATCATGCAATTTAACCCAAAAGATTTTCCCCATTTTTATCCTTTGATCCAGCTCACCAAATATTGACCCCAGGACAAAAAAATTGAGAAACGTAGTTTTAAAATGAATCAAATTTTCATATTAGTCGGGTACATCGACACCTTATTTTTTCTCCATACAAACGGGGCCACCCTAATGTACATACATATATGCAATATATTGAATAACAATACTGTTATTCTCGTAAGTGGAGCTTATATGGGAGCTATGGTCAATAATGGACCAACTATCACACAAGTCATATTTATGACTAATCTGTGTAAAATTTCGGTTAAGGTTAATTAAATTTCGGGAGTAGTTCTCATAAGGGGGCTATGACCTATTACGAGCCGATTATTATAATTTTACGATTACGAATTATATGTGAATTATTTGTGTTGAATTTCACCTTAATGGTGATTTTTATAAAATATTTAAGCGCATTTAAGTGGTTTTTTGAAGTGAACTTTATATGGGGACAATAAAATATGGGCCGATCGTCGTAAAATTGAATATAACTATTTTATACATGTATGTACTATTTGTGTTAAATGCTTACATAGTAGTGATTTTTATAAGAGATTTAGACACATTTATGTGATTTTCGGAAGTGGACTTCATAAAGGCTTTGTCAAAATATAAGCCGATGCAAACAAAATATCCTGTTGAGATTTCGCTTTGCATGAAACTTATTTTTGCAGAATTTTTATGGATTCGGCTTTTCTATAGACCATAAAGCCATATTTCTAGAAGACATTTGAATGGGCACAATGAGAAATAGTAGACCAATTCCTACCATTTCCCACAGGACTTGTCCTTCTATTATAAAAATAAAATGTTCAAAGTTTCATGACAAAAAAATCTAAAAAATATCAAGGTAGTGCGAAACTTTGGTCTATAACTCGTATCCTACTGGACCGATTTTGCTTATTTGGCTCATTCTTTAATTTCGGTGGATCAAAGAATGTTTTGTAAAAATTGCATTGTTCCATGTCTGTTTTTTGAAGCTCTGTCGTGCCTTCAACAGACGGACAGACGGACGGACATGACTAGATCGTCTTACAATCTTACAAGCCCCCATAATATATAGACTTTTTGGTTATACGACAAATATTTCGATGTGTTACAAACGGAATGACAAACTTATTATATCCCTCATCTTTTTGGTGGTGGGTATAAAAAGAACTTTCTCTAAAAAACAGCGCTTAAAAAGTCTGCATTAAAAAAATAAAATTAAAACTGTAACAAATATACGAGAGATAAAAACAATCAAAAAAATTGTGATTAAACAAAATTGATAAAACATTTATGTGTTGATACTTGACCCGCTTTTGATTTGATATGAATACAGCAAAAATCAAAAACACAACAAATTGGTTTATGAATTCATTTTCGGTTTTTAGTTCAGCTTAATAAATTCCGATAAAACGAACTGAACATTATTTGTATTAAGCCCAATAAAAAGACAGAAATCTAAAAATAAGAACATCATATGCGAAATTTATTTTTCTGGCGAAAATTTATATTGCAAATAAAACCATTGTTCTGCAAAAATATTAAACGGGTTGGACAATAAAAGTTTCAACTGACACACTAAACCAGACACAAATATTGCATGAGTGTGTAGCAAACTAACTATTGACAGCTAGTAGGCGTAATTTATGCTAAACTTTTGTGGAATAATATTTAAATTTAAGAGTTATAAATGAAAAACTTCTCACAATTTCACACATCAGTGTAAGTTAACTATGCGGTTAAATTCTCTAGTTTGTCTTAATAATGACAACATTTAAGAATTATTCAATCTGAGAGATAAATTTGTGGCTGTTCCGACTAAAAGTGTTTTTTTTAAGGAAGAATCTACAATTCTAAACAAACCGAAAACTTTTTTAGGAACTACCAATTTCGTTATAATTTAATTTCCTAGTCAAGTTATAAATACAGGTACACAGAAAAATCGATGCCAAATGAAAACGAATTAATATTTGAAAAGAAATTAGTTTTTTGTTTTTACTGGAGTATTCAATGGCACGAACAAGGGCTCGCTTCCACGACTCAATATTTGAATATTGACTCAATATTTGAATATTGAGTAGAGCAGGAAATACCCTCTAATACGCATCACAACTTTGAGGTCTGGTCCAGCAACTGGCCAACCATCCGTTGATATGAAGTCCGCAAGATTGTTTTTGAGCCACAGTTGATTCGTTTTTGTTTTGTGAGCTCGAGCAGAGTCTTGCTGGAAAGTCCATGGCCTATTGGTGAATATTGATTGGTTGAGAGGAGACTAGAGGAGAGAGAGACTATGTTAGTCTCCACCAGTATCCTCAAACAACTTTACAGCATATTACACAAAAATTGCGAGTAATTCCAAGCGTTTGCAACGTTCTAAAGATATCGCCTTTTTCCATCTTGCATTTTAAAAGGCCAACTAAAACAATATGATTTTCGATGTAGTCCCATTCCATGATTGAAAACAATTAATGTGAAGAATAAATGTCAACTGTCAAATCGTAATCAATGTGAAATGGATGCGCCCAGTAATGACACATAGTGATGGCAAAAAAAAAGGAATAATCGATTAATGGATTATATGATAAATCGAAAAGAAAAAATAATTGATTGCAATTAATTGGAAAGATTTAATCGATTAATCGATATTTTTATGTAAAATTGAAAATTATCATAAATAAAAAAATTATTATTACTTCTTAAAATAAAATTATTTATTAAGCACAGAATTTAAAAATATAAGCTTTGATAGCCGTTTCGTGGTTAATCTGTTCCGTTTTTTGCGTTACTATTGCACCTGTTTTGGAAAAAAGCCGCTCTGATGGTACAGATGTACCAATCAAAAAGCAATATTTTTGTGCAAGAGAGTACAGCTTAGGGTAGACCGATTTCATTTCTTCCCATGCGTCTATTGCGTTGCGCTTTAATTCTAGTACTGGAGCATTGAGAAAGAAGCTTAGTTCATCTTGAGGAAGTGTTGATTCATTGTTCTTTCTTTTTACAGTTACAATCATTTCCACTATTGACTGTGTTCATTTTTGGTATTTAGAGCCACCAGGTGCATAACTCTGTGCATTTGAAAAACTCCTCTAAATATCCGGCTGACTACATTTTAATGTTGAAGGTTGGCTGGTACTAGCTATTTCGTCATTTTCTGTTTTGTAACTTTTCATTGGTGGGATGGTGCCCAAATGGCTTACAATACAAATTAATTAAACTTGCACACTTTATAATAAGCTTCAACTTACTTTAAGGGCTTCAGCTTCCTTCGGATGTTTCAGTTTTATGTGTTGCATCATGTTGGATGTGTTGTTAGAGTTAAGATTTTAAGACACAACCGGCACTTCACATTCGTTGCATTTTCTTTTGAGAAATGCTTCCAAACTCCAATTCATTTGAATTGAAAATTAATTGCCATTCATGTTCGCTAAATTCAAATGAATTGATTCAAATTTAATTCAATTCGTTTTTTGGAGAAAAGAATTAATTCAAAATTTTACCAATTCATTGCATGAATGATTCGCGAATTAATTCAAAAATGAATGATTCATTTACAACTCTGGTACGGATATGGGTTTCGTAAACTTGAAATTAAAACTGGCAATTACACGATTTAATATTTGGTGTGATAGCCCTTATTATCTACAACAGATTTAAGGCGATTTGGCATAGATGCTACCAGTTTTTGGGTAATACTTGTCGAACTATACGACAACTAAACACGACAACTAGACGACATCAAAAGCGTCTTTTTTTAATTGTTATTGTTAGAAATTTTGTGTTTCCTAAAATTGACCAATTTTTAATAACGTTAAGGTCTGGCGACTGTGGTGGCATGGCGGTGTTATATATTCGCCACGTTTGCATATTACCCGATTTGCGCTTTGGATCATTAGCCAGGTAAAATCGAAAATTTCAACTTATACATGCAGGTTCTCCCACAAATTTTCTTTCAGAATCTTTGTTGAGTTCTGTATTTGGTTTCCGCCAAACATACGACATGCCATCTGAACCGAATATGTTAAACTTAGATTCATCGGCTAAGATGACAGAATTCCAAAATGCAAATTCCTTGCAAACATGTTCTTTGGCGAAATTTAGCCTGCACAGCCTGTTTTTCGGGCTTAAAAACGGTTTCTTGCGTACAACTCGGCCATTCAAATCATGTTGGCGCAATACACGCACCATTGTTTGCCCAGGTCAGCTGATAGCCTTTGAATTGCCCTTATTTCTCTTAAAATGTGTCGCTCATCACAATAATAATTTTATTTGGTGTCTTTTTGCCTCTGTTATGTACCCGATTTTCATGGATTCATCATTGAGCGCTTAATGATTCTTTGGAATGTGGAAGCTTTAATGTTAACCATTTCTGCTATTTTTCGCTGTGAGTGCCCATTCTGGAAATGGTTTAAAACCAATGCTCGTTGTTCTACAGTTATACACGGACTCATTTGAACTATTTTAAATTGACACTTGATGTTACAAAATTGGACTCAGAATTCAACAGAAAATATTGATAGAAGTAGAACAAAAGAAAAACGAAAAACCAACAATGCTGTATTTAGCTATCGGTAGAGTAGAATCTAACTGAATAAAATAAGCTGTTACATGAAAAAACGAGCATTTTTGTAATAAATTATATTACACTTGTGTAATAAATTATTTTTATTTATTTGTTGTTCTTTTAAATAACACCAATTTATCTTTTAAGTTTCTATTAGTTTTCCTTTTATGGAGCTTTGAAAACAAAAAATTGCCTAATACAAGCTGTAAGCCACTGTACATATACCGATATTAATGTAATTTCATTTATTTTTCTAAAACGTATTCAAATTATAAAACTGTCTAGTTCTGTTTAAAAACTCCATTTAGTAATTGTCAATACATGACATAAATTAACGCCATAATAAATAATCCAAACAATAAACTACAACAACCCACTGTAAAAAAGTATTTTACACTTTTACATCTTAATCGACCAGCCACAAAACGTGGATGTTGACATACACAGATGATGATAATGATGATCATCATCATTATCTTGATCAACAATATAGCAATACTTGCAATGTATTTTGTGTACAAAAGTTTTTGCTCGCAGATAAATATCATGTTTAATTGTCACAAAACGCCCACACAGTCAGAAATAGATGTTTTTTTAGTTTGTGATCGGAGGAGTGAGGCAAAATGTATGATATTCATTCATGACTGTCATATAATGGTAAATAATTCACACGATCGTCTACATAGTATTTAATAGTGCGGCATTTCATGTTTGAACAGCGTTTAGCACAGGAGTTTGTTAATGGCAGGCAACCGAAAACATCTATGATTTTATTGAAATATCTTCAAAATTGCGGCCTGTAATCTGCGCACAAGCTTTACATCGACAGCCAGCCAGACGGACGGACGGAGGGAGTGATTCTTATTCAATCGGTATACTTTAAGGTGGGTGTTGGACCAATATTTATGGGCATTACAAACATTAGCACAAATCCAATATACCCTCCCCACTATTGTGGTGTAGGGTATAAATAGATAAAATAGAGGATATATATGTAGGACATCACAGACTGTACTTATTTTCCAATTTAGACGACTATTAAGGGAGATAGGGCCTACTTATAATTCCATATACAAACTCGCTTGTCGGTTGGGAATACAAATTATTACCGGTTGTCCTAATTTAAAGAATCTAGAGCTTATTTTAGAATACCATGAAAAATATCGATGTCTTTTGGGAAATATACAGCTATGGAGAGAGAAAAAGTGTAACTGGAATTGAATTTTTGTTGTTTTTTTCGATGTAAAAACGTTTTTCCGTCAGGACCAATTATATTAATTTTGATTGCATTTGTGAAAATCACTCTTTTAGAGAATTTGATATCCTTGTAGTTTTGCAAACGACAATCGTGCCTTGATATTCTTTTTTTTAACAGAAATGTTTTTTTTTCTACTTACACGTCCATAAAGCTGATTTTCATTGAGACGTCTTTGTACAAGTCTACTGGAAATATTCAACCCAAATTTATAATTTATTTAAGTCATTATTGTTCTCGATGACTTAAAGGATCTAGCTTACTTTTTTTAACTATTGACTCTCGCGGTGGCTTCTTTCGATCTTTTTTTATATTAAGCAAATTTGTACTGATTTAACATATTTAATGACATTAAAAACCAGCTTTTTTCCGTGTACCACCGTCGGCATTTCAGTTTGCTCATCCAACTTCCAGCAATCGGTCTCGTCTCATCGAACTGTTCGGACGTGTTACTTTTAGTGCGGCTGAATTTTCGGTGAAAAAATCGTAATAGGTGAAAAAGTGTAAAAAGTTGAAATTAAACAAAAAAGTGAAAAAAAATCGTAATAGGTTAAAATATATAAAAAAAAAAAAAAAATAAACATTAAACATCACATAAAAACTGTATGAGTGTTCCTCTCAGATGTAATTCTGAGAAAGAGCTTAGCTCGACTAGAAAAACTAGATGCATCTCTGAGGAAGAATCCATAAAAAAATCTTTGGAGAATTTTCTCACTGCAAGAGCCGTGGAACGGCGTCGTTCCTGTTCGCCCAATATTGTGATTTCAACAGATGTAAAAACATCATCTTCATCAAATAGTGCAGTCAAACCCAAAAAACAAGTAGGTATGGATAAGTATATAACCGTTCTCAAGCGACAGAGGAGCCCGAAGTCTGCTCAAGTGTCATCAAATGCAAAAGCTCCTAAGACCGTGAGTAATGATCAAAATAGGTTTGCTCTCCTCCAGACGGATGAGCCAGAACTTCCGAAGAAGACGTTTAAGCCCCCACCAATTTATCTGAGAGAGCCGACTTCCAGTAAATTGGTACAAGGAATTGTTGCTGTAATAGGTGAAAACATGTTTAGCGTAACCTCAATGAAACATGGAAATATCTGCGAGACAAAGATTCAAGTGAATAGGGAAGATGATTTTCGAAAATTGTCCAACCAGCTGGAAAGGGAGACTAGGGATTTCTATACCTACCAGCTCAAAAGCGCAAAAGGACTCCAAGTCGTTCTAAAGGGTATAGACCCATGTGTTGATCCCGCGGAGATAAAAACCGGTTTAATGGACAAAGGGTTCAAAATCAAGAGCGTAGTGAATATTAGAAACCGTGAAAAGATCCCTCAGCCCATGTTCAGGGTAGAATTGGAACCTGGAGATGTTGTCTTAAAGAAAAATGAGTCCCATCCCATCTACAATCTGATGTACCTTCTGCATCGTAGAATCACCGTGGAAGAACCACATAAGCGTCAGGGACCCGTCCAGTGTCTCAACTGTCAAGAATTTGGTCACACGAAGGCGTATTGTAAATTGCCGACAGTTTGTGTTGCGTGTGGGGAGCTACATGCAACTGCTCAATGCGATAAGTCGAGAACTGACTCAAAAATCAAAAAATGCAGTAACTGCGGAGGTAATCATACCGCAAATTATAGAGGTTGTCCAATTTACACTCATTTGAAAGGCATAAGAACCAACAAGACGTCAGTATTGCCTAATCGCCCTCAACAGCCAAATTTAGCATCGAGTGACAATTTCCCTCAAGTATTACGGTCCACTAGTCATGTAAACGCGCCAAGTTCTAGACAAGTTTCTTACGCAAACGTCGTTAAATGTAATATGCCAGGTCTGGAGCAGGAACCTAAACCCCAATATTCTGAGCCGCATATCAACAATCTAGAGACAACATTGCAGACACTTGTCCAAACTATGAACACTTTCACGACCACCATGACATCCATGATGCAGGAAATGCTGAAAATGCAATCCACTATCTTGCAAGCCATTTTAAAGAAATGATTTATTTAAAAATTTGTTTCTGGAACGCGAACGGCCTCCGCCAACATAAAAATGAACTGGAATACTTCCTGATGGATAAGCAGATTGATGTTATGATGATTGCTGAAACTCACTTGACGTCGACAGGGTACTTCAAAATTAATGGCTACGAGTTCTACGATACTAAAGACCCCCGCGGTAGAGCTTGTGGAGGTTCGGCAATTCTTATAAAGAACAGAATAAAGCATTATCTAATGAATAACATAAGTGAGGATTACCTCCAAGCAACAAACATTTGCATTGAATTCTGTCAATACAAATTTGTTTTATCATCGATTTATTCTCCGCCTCGATTTTCAATAAAAGAACACCAATACCATAACTTCTTTAAATCCCTTGGAGCTAGATTTTTAGTTGCTGGTGACTTTAACGCCAAACACACATTTTGGGGTTCACGTCTGGTAACCCCAAAGGGTCGCGTACTCTTCAACACCATTGCTAAAATGGGCTTAGATGTACTCTCAAGTGGACATCCCACCTATTGGCCGACGGACCGACGGAAGATTCCCGATGTTATTGACTTTGGGGTAATGAAAAATATCCCTGTAGAATGGATGCAAGTGGATCCTTCACTGGACTTGTCCTCAGATCACTCTCCTACTATCATTTCAATGCATTTCCCTCAAGTGTGTGGTTCTCCATTTATGAACATGACTAAGACCCGAGTAAGTTGGATAAAATACAAAAAGTATTTAAGTTCTCATTGCACGGAAAATGTTGTGTTGAGAACTACCGACGATATTGATGAGTCGATTGGCAACTTTACCGAGGACCTTCGACGAGCTGTGCATCACGCTTCCACTTATCACGTTGAATGTAGAAATAGGACAAACAGAACTTATTTCTCTGAACTCGAACATCTCCTATCAGAAAAAAGAAGAATGAGAAGAGAGTGGCAAATGCACAGGTCTCCTGAACTGAAAGCTAGGCTACGGGAATGCAGAGATATACTAAGACATTTCTTAGAAACCCAAAGAACGGCCTCACTTAGATCTTACTTGGAAGGTCTTGATAGTACCCCACAATCTGACTACTCGTTATGGAGGGCGGCAAGAGGTTTAAAAAGACCAGTAAGAGGAAAACCTCCTTTGCGAAATCCGACTGGTGACTGGGCTAGAAATGATTCCGAGAAGGGGACTTTATTTGTTAACCATTTGAGAAATGTGTTTACTATAAACAACTCAAATAATAACGAATCTGATTTGCCACCACTTGTTATAAGGCCTCCTGTACCTCTAAGACTAAACTTTCGTGATGTCCAAAACGCTATTGGTACTCTGAACCTTAGAAAGGCTCCAGGTATGGATAAAATCAGCAATAAAATGCTTGTGGAGTTACCTCGTGTAGCAAGAAGAATTATCCTCTTTATCTTCAACGCTATTTTACGCCTAGAATACTATCCTGCAGATTGGAAGGTGTCTATGATCACTATGATTCCTAAGCCAGGGAAGGACCATACCAAAGTGGAGTCATATAGGCCAATTAGTCTACTGCCGACAATTTCAAAACTGTTTGAAAAATTGTTAATGACTAAATTGACTCCAATTCTGAATGACACTGAATGTATTCCTAATCATCAATTCGGCTTCAGAGCTAAACACAGCACCATCGAGCAAACACACAGATTGGTAAATGTGATAAGAGGGTCGTTTGAAGACAAAAAATACTGCTCCGCCCTTTTCATTGATGTGTCGCAAGCGTTCGACAAAGTTTGGCATGACGGTTTAATGCACAAAATAAAATTAACTCTGCCTGCTAACACCCATAAACTCTTGGAAAGTTATTTATACGGTCGCAAATTTAAAATCAAAGAAGGTGATTTTTTAAGTACCGCTCAGCCAATTGAATCAGGTGTGCCACAGGGTAGCATACTGGGTCCTACTTTATATTTGATATATGCCTCCGACATGCCGTCAGACCCTAAAATCCATACGTCAACTTTTGCAGACGATACAGCCTTTATCAGCGTCCATCAGGACCACCATGTTGCATCACAGAATTTGCAGAATTATGTTTATAAACTAGAGAATTGGCTAGAGCTTTGGAAAATCAGGGTTAACGAACAGAAATGTATTCATATAACTTTCACATTGCGAAAAGATACCTGCTCGTTCATCAGAATAAATAATCAAATTATCCCGCAACACAATGAAGTCAAATACCTCGGCATTCACCTCGACCGCCGTTTAACTTGGAAGTCTCATATTGAAGCGAAACTTACACAAATGAGATTAAAAGCAGTGCAACTTAATTGGCTAATCGGCAGAAAATCTACATTGAAATTGGATTGCAAACTTTTGTTGTTCAATGCAATACTAAAGCCAATCTGGTGCTATGGAATTCAATTATGGGGTACTGCCTCAGCATCCAACATTGAAAAAATTCAAAGGGGTCAAAATAAAATTCTACGTATAATTACTGCAGCACCATGGTATGTTAAAAATTCTCGAATCCACAAAGATCTAGGCGTGCCATTAGTAAAAGTCGAATTTACAAAATATGCGTCAAAGTATGTCAGCAAACTTGAACACCATCCAAACCCCCTTGCACGAGACATCCTTAACTTTAGTGGCCACAATCGGTTGAGAAGGAGGGATACCCTTGCTTTAACTCAAGCGCAAAATAGATGACTGGATCAGTTGATGTGAAATTTTTTTAGTATCATAAAAATTTTTGTCTAGCACTGGCTGGGCTTATTATTTTCTTTTTAGTATTAAGATTTGAATACTTATTGTCATTTCATTTTGAAGATTCAATAAATAATTAAATGCAAAAAAAAAAAAAAAAAAAAAAAAATTAAAAACCAGCTTTCGACAACATCCAATTATTTCAGCTATTTTTGTTTGTTTTGCATTTTTTTGGAAAAGTTCCCAAATAATCTTTTTTTCTCAAGCAGTGCGGTTATCATGCCATTTTGGTTGACAAAATAATTGATAAACAATATTTTTGTTAAATTACACAAGAATTGACCACCGATATTAGCCTCAACTATTTTTATTTAAAATCGAAATAGCTGTGCGCTATTTGATTGTCCAACCAAAAAAAACTTAATTAAACCCTTCTTTTTACAATTTTTTTTCTTTATTGGGGAAATAAATCAAGGTGAAATAATTCATGTTAAAAAAAAAGGAAAAATGGTTAAAAAAATCTTAATATGTGACCCGGCCTATGAAAAGATGGTTTATGACTCAAAAAAAATTTTTCCACTTTTTTTTTTGGTTTCGATAGTTTTTGAGACGCTCTTTCACGTGGGTGGTGAAAACTAGAAAGTCCTAACTTGCTTAGAAGTGTACTAAAAATGTAGAGAAAGAAGAGCACAAATAAAAGAAAAACAGAATTTTATTGAAAATCCAGAATCAAGATAATAAATGGAAAATTTAAAAACAGGATTGAACGCTGCAAAAACGCATCGCTCTTTATATACACACACGAACTTATCTCATTTATTCTCTTTTGCCTTTTTTGGTTGCCTTTTGGGCATGACTGTTCATAATGCAAAAGAAAAAAAAGATCTAGACGTGCCATTAGTAACAGTCGAATTTACAAAATATGCGTCAAAGTACGTCAGCAAACTTGAACACCATCCAAACCCACTTGCACGAGACATTCTTAACTTTAGTGGCCACAATCGGTTGAGAAGGAGCGATACCCTTGCTTTAACTCAAGCGCAAAACAGATGACTGGATCAGTTGATGTAAAATTTTTTAGTATCATAAAAATTTTTGTCTAGCACTGGCTGGGCTTATTATTTTCTTTTTAGTATTAAGATTTGAATGAAAGAAAAACTACTAAGGAACTGACGAAATGCATTGTTTATCTTTAACAGCTGTGTCTCGCAATTTCTTTTTTGAGTCATAAGCCACCTTTTCATAGGCCGGGTCACATATATACTTAATAACATATATGTGTAGCATACATTTAACAAACAACAATATGATAAACATTTCCATCATCATGCAATGTTAGATCATTAGTAGTGAACTTGTTTTTTTTGCGCATTCCATTATGATGGCAATTTCCACTATTATGCAAAGAAGGGTTAATAGGATCTTTACAACGACTGGAAAAGCAGAGTGGAGCAAAAGAATAGCATATAATTCCATGTCATTATCATTCTATTTTTCAAAATAATATGTTTGACACTTCTTTCTTTATCTATAACTGTAAGTGTTTGGTAAAGGAACTACTTTCTAAAAATCATTACAAAATAAAATATTAAAGTGATTTTACCTTAAATTACTAAGAGACCATAAAGTGACAATTGGCTTAATGCTAAATTACCTGGGATGTCTAATGTAATCAATTTGCTTTACATTGCACTGTAAATAGCCAATGTATATCAAATGAATAATATATAAATTGTAGTCAGCAAGTGATCAGACTTTAGTGTAAACAATTAAAAAAGTATAGTCGGTCAAGCCGACCATATAATACCCAACAACTTGTTTATTTTGAAGGAGATTTTGTTATTTGTGGCAAAATTTGTATATGAAAATACGTTTATAAATCAGATATTTATGATCCATTAAGTCCTATTTGGGGAGGACATTTGTAAATGGGCTAGGTTAAATAATGGACCAATTTTAACTAAGAGGCTTTATCGAAATACATATCTTCAAATCATATCTTTTAAAAGAACACCCAACAAATAAAAACCAGAAAAACTAGACATCAGAAAAAATCCAATACCCTTCTTCACACTATGTTGGTGTAGCGTACAATAACCGTCTATAAATTAAACATTGACTACTTGTAAAACTGCTGGGTAATGTTGTTGCTGTAAATAAAATTTATTAGAAAAAAAAAAACAACAACGATAATAGCATTTTACTGTTGCTAATGTAAAACAGAGGCGCCTTAATGTCTAATACTTTGATAGTCATCTATATAAGATTGTTATTTATTAATGTTGTTGCTGTGTTTACTGTTGTTGTTGGCGTGTGCCACCATGACATATGTTTGTAAGCATGTAAGCATTTGTTTGTCCGTCTGTGTGTCTACACAATTTTTGTAGTTATTACCGTGTTTATGGTGTTAATAAATTTATTTTTTATTACTTGCCGCGCTATTTAATTAATTTATTTCATTTATTCGCTTGAAATTATTAATATTTTCTTTATTAACTTTTTGAAATATTAATTTTATTATTATAGAATTATTAGTGTTAAGTTTTCTTTTATTTGATTTATAATCTTCAAGTTGTGTGTGGGTGTCAGACAGTGTCTTTGATTTAACCCTGCTGTTAGGTTAAAAAAAACTTACGAATTCGAGGTTAACGGACCATTTTGGTCTATACCAATTTTTTTTTGAAAACAAGGGGCGTAAGTCTATTTTTTATACTTATTTATTTCAATTAAGTATTTGGCAACAAATATTTTCACTAAAAGTTATATTTGTATGCTTAACAAATCGTTTGGGCTATTCATTTTGTTTTGAATGTTTGTTATTATATTTCATACAAATTAAATTTGAAAACAAAAGGTGTGTAACTTTTTGCCAGTGTTCATAGATTTTTAGTAAACAAAATTTAATTTTGTTTTCTTTTAGGAGGCGTAGATACTGTCGACCAAAAGATTGGCTACTACTACTAAATTTTTTCTACATCCTGCATAGAAGCGAATAAATAAAAAATTACAATGGACCAAAATGGTCCTTAACATAAAATTTGTAACTGTTTATTTTTCTCCCTCCCAATTTATGTTAGACACTTAATTATTTGAATAAAAACATTGATTTAGAAAAAAACCACGTGAGCTGACGTTTCAAGTCGATATGTTTTACCGGTGAAAAGATAGAAAGGAAAGAAAAAAAAATTTGACCAAAATGGTCCAAACCTAACAGCAGGGTTAATATTTATATTGTGTTTCTTTACTAGTGTAAATCTGTATAGTTTCAAAGTTTAAGCATTCATTTACATTTTATCATAATAATTTAAATATTTTTGTCATAGTTCCATGTTCCACATGGCGATTAATCAATGTATTGGTTGAAAGTGGGTAATAACATTTATTGAAATTGCTTTTATTGTGACACGAGTATGAATTTTTAATTAGATTATATTTGAAAAGTATGAATTATGTGAATTAGAGCGGGAACATTCATTTGTTTATTTATTCATTCATTCATTCATATATCATGTTTGTGTCTTAAGTCTTTTGTTTGATTGTGACCAGATGTAGTTTTTATGTATTTGATGAAAAGTGTTAATTAATTTATTAGGTAATATATAAACAGTAAAAATTAAAATAAAAGTACAATGAACTATTAAAAATGGACTACATTTCTAGTTTACATACATGTTTAAAACATTTTAATATTTAAATTAACTTAAGAATTTTCAAAAGACTTTTGTAAAAAATATGGCAGGTTTAAGCGTTACCAAAGCATTTACGTTTAATGTTTTTTATACTTTTATTTCGCATTTTAATCTCGTATTTATTAAAGTAAATTGTTATTTGATGTAATTCATGTAAGTCATTCGAATTCCACCACCATAGTGGGATGGGTATATTGTATTTGTGCAGATGTTTGCAATGCCCAAAAATAATGGTCTAACCATCCACGCACCTTTAAGTATACTGAGATATTCAGAATGAATTGCTGAGTCTATTTTTATATTATTTGCGCTGAAAGAGCAGGTCGCTATTTTTTCTTTTTTACGTGGACAATCACTCATGGGATGACCTCCATGAGGAAGGATAAGGAAGCAGTATTTGTAAACATTTGATTTGAATTTTTCTATATTGAAAGTTTTTTTTTTGGTTTTTTTTTTTCTATTTATTTATTGTTTCTTTATTAGAAACGAACTAACAATAAGAATTTCAAATCTTATATCTAATGAACTTTAATTATTTAGTCCAGCCAGGTCTGGATGAAAATTGTTTGACCATTGTTGATTTTATGTATTAAGTTGGCATTCTTCCTTCTTGTGTTCTGCTCAGATCCGCTGTAACTCTTTTTCTTTATCGAATATAGCCACTATTTAATATGTTGCGGGGTAATGGGTTTGGGTTTACTTCAAGCTTTTATACGTATTTTTTCTGCATTTGTTTGGATCTCAATTTTTACCAAAGGCACATTTAGGTCTTTATGAATATTCGAATTTTTTATATATCAGAAGGCAATGCAGATCATTCGTAGCAATTTGTTTTGGCGTCTTTGAATTGTGTCTACATTTGAAGCTAGTACCGTTCCCTATAGCTGTATTCCATAACATCATATAGGTTTTATTATTGAGTTATAATATAGGCGTTTAAAATTTATGCCAAGCCTAGAGTTTCTGCCAATGAGCCAATTAATTTTGATTAATTACAATTTCATTTGAGTAAATTTTTAGGATTTTCATGTAAAGCGACGGTTAAAGTGTATACCGAGGTATTTAACTTCTGATTCTTGTGTTATTGCTTGATTAGTGATATAAATAGGAGAGCACGATTCTCTACGTAGTGTAAAGGTTATGGGTGTACATTTTTGGTGATCAGATGGAGTAAAGTATTTCCTACATCGTTTTAAGAAACCAAGACACTTGAATGCTTCTTTGGACAATTCAAAATGTATTTAATCCAGCTAGAAGATAAGAAATAAAGTAGGAGAAAGAACGGAGCCTTGCGGTACCCATCTAGAATCAACTCGTATAGTTCGTATTCTGAGGAAACTCGATATAAATCGAGAAAAGTTATCACCGACACCAAAAAAAAAGAGCACAATGACAGTCCCTGTCAAATGCCTTGGAAATATCTAGAGCCACTACTTTATTTCCGCCAAAACGATGTTTAGAACGAGAGCATTTTTCTGATAGAAAGGATAGTAGTCTCATGAAGTCAAATTATATTGTTTTAGTCCAGATATCCCACGAGATGGTAATTCACCATATTTTCCATAACTTTAGAAAGTTCATAGCAAATTGTTGTTATGTGATAATTATCAGGGTTGGTAGCATCTCCCTTTTTAGAAATCGGCGTTAAATAAGCAATCTTCCAACACATGAGCATCGAAGACCACATCTGCTCTGGATATTTATTTATGTTAAGATCCGCTAAAACCCTTTTAACTGCGCTCGCGCATACGTATATATTTGTCATAGCTACTGATACTCTTCGAGCTCGGGCAATGGTTGTTTGATTTGCGGTAAGTTTGAATTATTTGCAGATATTTCAGCCTAAAGGTTAGCTTTATCAACATGGTCAGTAAATGGTTGGCCATCCCTTAAAAGAGTAGAAATTGAAGAACTACAATTATCCTTTATTCTTTTAACGAATGACCACAAGCGTTTATTGCCCCAAGGAGCAGTAATAACTTTAGCTCAGCACTCTGGCACATGAAGACCTCGCTCTTTTGCTTATAATAAGGCCCATTTCCAAAAACTGTTGTAACGATCATTAATGCTTTAAAAATTAGATTTTTATCCAAATAAAATTCAACAAAAATATGTTTCATACATGCACAAATAATATTAATTGACGCAAAACTACCATTAATTTTTTTATAGTTTTTAGAATATGTGATCTCTACAGCGTATGAGAATATAATCCATGACTAGGTTTTATCATTTTTATATCATTCAAGGATTTTCAGGACAAGCACACTTGATGCATTTCGGTCGATTTTTGTTAATATTTTTAACTAAAACAAATTTTTATTGCATGAAAGAGAAATGTGAGAAGCAAATATAAAACACAATCAGCACAATCGATGCATGCCAGTCTATTTCAAATTGGATTAACAGAAGCAAAAATATTGAAACCGAAACCTACCCGCACAATCGATGCATCACGGTCTGAAAAGAATATAAAGCATAACTAGTATAAATGTATTTAAAGTATTTGCATCGGAATAAAATTGAACACAAATAAGTTTCGTTAATATATATAATAAAGCATTCGGCCATCCGTCAAGATGATCGGTCTATAATCAGTTATAGCTGCTATACGAGGACAATAAGAATAAACCGAAGTAATTGAGAGATAAAATAAATTAAATTTACTATAGAAAAAGAAAGTAATTTTACACTTGCTTATTTAGACCAGTGGTGGCCAAAAAAAGAAATGAGAATGTTTAGTTGTGTTTAACAAAAGTGAGAGTGTATTGGTAAATATACGCATGGAGAAATGCATTTGTTTTCTTTTGTTTGCGTTGTTGGATTGTTGTACTATTTTTGCTTATATATGTTAAATGTTAACTTATTATGTTTTTTTTCTTTATGAAAACAGGTACGTAAGTTCTTTTCACATAGTATGTTATCTTAAAAATAAGTTTAAAAATATTATAATTAATTGGTTTTCAGAGGTTATGTGTGTTAAAATTAAGTAATGAAAGATTTAATAAAAATAATACATATACGTAAATTCAATTCAAATCGTATTTAATGATGATTTAATTTAAAAATTTATGATTTAATAAAAAATAAATATATATAAACGTAAATTTAATTCAAATCGTGTTTAAGTGTTTAAATTATGAGAAATAAGTTTAAAAATATTATAAGTCATTGGTGTTCTGAGGTTTTGTGTGTTAAAATTAAGTAGTGAATGATTTAATAAAAAATTAATGATTTATTAAAAAAAATATATAAATTCAATATAATATATATATATATAAGTTGTATTTTAATGTGCTGTTTGAATATTTTACCAGTGTACCTATTTCATAAAATTTAATCATAATTTTTTTTTTTTTTTTTATTTTTTTTTTATTTTTGTTAACAAGTAATGTAATAAGAAAGCCTTCAATGGCCAATTAAATATTACAATTGACGATAATAGAATAGTAAAAAAAATTTTTTTTTTATTTAATTTACTTAATATTAATGTTTTATTACCAACAGCCTCAAATTTGTAACATAGAGAAACATTCAATTAGTTAAAATGAATATATGCCTAAGTTAGCAATGGAATGTCAAATAACAAATCAGTTGTGATTCCTATTAAAATGTTCGTTTAACTTTCTGCGATAAGTGGTATAAGATAATGAAAATGATTCGGTAAGTGATTCCAAGTACGCGCAACAGTTATAAGAAATGATTTTTCAAAAACTGTGTTATTTATTCTGGGAATATAAATCTGTACATTCCTAGTTGAATGTATAAAATTGAATAATTGTACCAAAAATTGTGGTGTGTTACTTTTAATAATTTTATAAAATATTAATAGGTATCTTAAAATTACAAAATTCTTAAAAGAGCACTTTAGAAAACGCTCGACATAGGGTGATATATGGTTATAATTTTTCTGATTATTTCGTTGATAAATATTATGATTGTAGAGTGTAATTCCAAAGACGAAACGTACAATTTTGTTCAGTAAAATTCTGATTTTACTAATATTATTAGAGATTGTACTCAAAAATATATGCATACCATAAGAAATTTGTGACAATAATAAAGCATGAGCTACTTTTATCCTGATATGATAGGGTAAATAAATATTAAGGCAATATAATCGGCGAAGAGTGAAACAAACTTATATGGTATGAAAAGACGAGTCTGTCATCTAATATAATTCCTAATATCTTCATTCTGTCAACAATTACAATTTCCCTTTGATCTATATTTATGGTTGAGCCATCCAGAGTAAGTGAACCAAATTTCATTATCCTCGTTTTATTTATGTTTAGTTTGAGAAAGTTAGAAACCATCCACGAATTAACCCAATCCAATACAGTATTTATCCTTCCTATCAATATTTCCTCTGAAGTGTCACCATAAATTAGTAATTGGATATCGTCAGCAAAAGCATATACGCTACAACATTCATATTCAATCATATTTATCAAACAAAGCGACGACAACCTGCCTTTGTTGATGCTGGTATGCAACTGAGTGAATTTTTTTGTTTTTTCCTCTATATTTTTTTTTTGTTTCGTAAACGTTCGTGCTGTGTGTGTGTGAAACCCGACCAAACTTCGTCGTTTCAACAAGAGTTGGCCGTCACTGATTTAGACACTTCAATAATAAGGAGAGGTAATGAATTATTAATAGACTTGTGTCAAAAACCGACATCCTCAGGAAGTATCAATAATTACTATTCAAAACATTCTAAAATAATTATTAATAATTAATATAGGTACAAATCTTGTATAAAAAAATATTAACAATAAGTGATAAGGAATTTCACAAGAAAAATATAGAAACAATTAAAAAGATGGTAAACGATAATTATATTTGTATTGATATAATTTGTAAATTAATAAGATAATTCAAAAATAAAATGAATAACACAGAAAGATTTTCTGAACCTAAGATATATAAATCATTAATTTGAAAGATTAGAAAAATAAAATATATTTCCTAATTTATTTACTAATACTTAGATATAAGTAAATTTTGTACATTTTAGGTAATTTACAATGTTTTTACTAATCTAACATAGATCATTAACATTTACACAAACATCATACTATAGCTCGTGTAGTTTTTGTATTTCTCAGTATATTTAGGTGGAGGGTATTTAAGATTCGGCACAGCAGACTATAGCACTCTAGCTTGTTCTTTTCTCTTTTCGTTAAACTAAGTATTATAATTAGAAATGCGTACAACATTTCATTTTATGAATGCAAAACAAACAAAAAAACATTTCAAATTGTTCTCTTGCAACCACTGAGTTGTTGAAGTTGATTAGGAATGGAAAGTTTACATTAAAAAGGGCGTGTCGTGGTGACAATGACAACTCTACTTTAATGCTTAAATAGTCTGAGAAAATAATGTTATAAGTTTGCATAATAATAAATATAAATAAATATGTAGGTATGTTGCTTTTAGATCACATAAGTATGGAAAAATGTTTTTCTTTTTCTTTTTTTGTTTTCAAATACATAATAGGAAATATTATAATTAGTTTACACTTTTTAAATTAAAGATGCTGAAATGTGCTTTTAAGCAAAGATGTGCGCAAGATAAGAAATTTACAAGAAATTTTCTTTTCCCATATTTATTTGAAATTTGATAGGACTTACATTTTAAGTCCTACCCATTTTACGGTAAAAACAACAGACAAACTTATTTAAAAATATTAGATTTCAGCTGGATATAAGTTAAAAACTTTATACGTGACTGCTAAACGAAATGTAAAAATCGCAGCCAATTTGTTTCTCTATTAAAATTACACAAAACCTTGAAGATACCGCATTAGCTTTATAAATATTTGGCCAAATTTGAGCATGAGAAAACCAGGATGATGTCAAGAAAACAAGAAAAAGAAATACTGCCATGTTTATAAATTTGAATTATTTTAAGTGTCCAGCAAAAGATTATTTAACTAATTGTTTGATCTTTTTATCTTTATTGAAAATTATATTTGCTTTAAGCTGAAGGTCAAAAAACTCTTTTTATTTATTTGTTATATATTCCAATATTTCGCTACAACATGTGTAGCATCAACAGAGAAATAAAATTTATTAACAACTTTATAAAATAACAATAAAAATAATTTTAAATTTAACAGCAATTGTCTGAAAAATTTTAAATATTACAAAAACAAAAATATGAAAAAATAATTTAGTTTCCTCTTCCGTTTTTATAATTTCTAACATATAACGACATTTATAATTATTTTCTATTTTCAAAACTGATATGTTCTCAATGTCAGTATAGTGATTCAAATTTGTACAATATGATGATAATGCTGTGATGATGAAAATAAACTAAAAAAATAGAGATATATTTTTTTTTAGTTTATTTTTAATTGTACCAACATATACAAGCACATTACTACATTTTTCATTGTCATTACCATTACTTGGTATTTTCTAAACTTTGTTTGACATTTCTAGTTTATGTATCCTGTCTTTTGTTTTACTGAATAATCTGCCTACTGTGTTATACATTTTTGGAGCCACTTTATATTTTTTATTATGAAATATAGAAGTTGTCAGCTAGAGCAACCAGTTTAATTGTACGAGCTCGTGGTGAATGCAAGATCCTTTCGAAATGACTCAGATGGCATATGCACAATTTGCAATCTGGATGAATCTGAAAACACGCAGCATTTCATCGGTACGTGTCCAATTTATAATGAATTTAGATTTAAATATTCTGGTAAAACACAATTAAATATTAATGAAGTTTTAAATCTGCTAAATGGCATAAACCCACATTCTTTATATAAATACCTTGAAATATGCTTAAAGTATAGAAAATTAATAATAAATGAATTTGATTTACAATCTCCTCTACAAAATGTTAAAAATAGTTTGTAATTATAATAAAAGAAATATGATAAATTAATTATAATTAAAAAAAGAAAATAAAAATAATATTGATGGAATAGTGCCAATCTATATTTGGCCTAACCATACAAAATGTACGCTTATCGCATCGTATTTGCTTTCGCATCGCAATAGAGAGTAACCCCCCTGGTAATAATATTTATACCAGATTTATACGTATTTAAGTGAATTTTTGAAATGTTCATGAGCAAACGTGAATCGAACTAAACAAAATTTCGTTCTGCGATTTATTTAAGCATGACATTTTTTTTGCTGAATTTTGTATTAATATTGCAATTTTATAGGCATTTACCACTGAGTTATATTTCGCGAATAAATTTGTATGGTAGCTATGAGAAATCAAAGACCGATTCTTCCTATTTTCATCACAGTTTTGCCTTCTGTTGTATAAATAATGTGTACAAAATTTCATTTGTTAAAAAAAAATAGCAAAAAAAAAAAAAAATTAAAAATATCATATTATGATGAAGGTTGTCTGTCACACATTTTGCTCCATAACTTTTGTTCTATTATACCGATTTTGCTGATTTTCAATACCAAACTGCTTAGTTTGAAAATTTTGTCTGAATTTGCTTACGTATTTTTCACGTGAAAGTTTTTTACTCAGACAGACAGACGAACATACACTGGCGTGCAATACAGTGTGCATGTTCAATATGATTTTACATAAAGAGTCATAAAATGATGGATAACGAAATACATACTTATGTTTTGCCAAAATTCTATTGAAAGTAATCAATTTAAAAACATAAAGCAACTCAATTACCTCAGTTTTGCATATTTTCCAGAATCCATTAAAAAAGTGTTTCCTTAGTATGACATCCATAAGCCCTGGTTTTTATAAGGGTTTTCATGCGCCTCTCAGATAAAGCTAGCTTTTTATACCCTACACCACAATAGTGGGGAGGGTATATTGGATTTATGCTGATGTTTGTAACGCCCATAAATATTGGTCCAACACCCACCTTAAAGTATACCGATCTACTTAGAAGCACTTCCTGAGACGATTTAACGATGTCCGTCCGTCCGTCTGGCTGGCTGTCCACGTAAAGCTTGTGCGCAGAGTACAGGTCGCAATTTTGAAGATATTTCAATAAAATTTGATACGTGATATTTTTTCGGCCCAAGGACAGATGGGATTGAAACTGGTGGAAATGGGTCCATTATTTCACTTGGCCCCCATACAAATGTCCTCCCGAAATTAGGGTTTACTGATCATAAATGTTTGCATTATGAAAGTATCCAAACAAATTTCATCACAAATGCGTGGTAAATGAAGCCAAATCACATCTACAAATTTTGTCCATATCAGTCCATAATTAGTCGTAGCTCCCATATAAGGCCCATTTTCGACAATCCCTTTAAAGAGCTTAACTCTTTTAAAAGTGTTGTTATCCGAATAAAATTTAATAAAAATAAGTTTCATATGTACATTAATGATGACACCCAATTTTATAATGGTTGGTCCATAATTAGTCAAAACTCCCATATAAGACCCTCTCCGTAATTCAGTTTAACCACCATAAATCTTTTAAAACTATTTATATCAAGATAAATTATAACATACACAATATTTATATTCACGGAAGTCATGGCATTAAATTTTTAGATGCTCGGTCTCCCATATAGCGCCCATTTCTGAAAAACTGTTTAATTTATATACTGGCTGTAGGGTATTTATGGTCGGGCTTGACCGACTATACTTTCTTACTTGTTCGTTTTAACTGCTGCCACATATCCTATTCGTTGAAGAGCTCTTCTCGCTGTTCTTTCACTCACGGTTTTATTTACAACACAAGCAGCTTGTTTTGCTATTGCCGTATCATTCTTTTTCATCTCGCGTATCATTAATCGAGCCTCTGAGTCTTTTAACAGTCTGGGACGACCTCCAGTATTCGGCATAAAAGCTACATTTCGTCGTTTTCTTAACAATCTCACTTCGTTGACTCACTTTTACCTTCTCCGCAATTACACTAGATAAGTGTTCACATCTGTCAAAACTATATAAACTATTAAATTATATTTTTTTGCTAATACAGTAAAGAGTAAATGGTAAAAATTTGACAAAACTTCTTTCGTTAAGTATCATTTTATGACTCTTTAGGTAAAATAATATTGAACATGCACTCGGTTTTACATGCCAGTGTAGCTCAATCAACTTAGTATAGAATTGCATAAGGATAAAGAATATATCACACCCTAAATACAAAAGAGGGTCACAACTAAAAATACTAAAATTTTCAGGAGAGACAAAAAAAGTTTACAAGCAAAACATTTTACATAAAAATAGACATAACTGTATTTTTGCACTTAAAGAAGATAGTGATGTGAAAGAAATTTTTCAAGTAGTTAGAGATGTGTACTCTGAATTAATTTATGGAAAAAAGTAAGTTTTGGAAAATTTTGAGTTGTGACCCTTTTGTATTTAGGGTGCGATATGTATATAAATACTTTGTTGGGTCTCAGATGATTATTTCTTAGTGTTACACACGGAGTGACAAACTTATTTATACCCTAATTCACCACTTGTGGTGAGTATAAAAAGAACTATTTATTGCCATATTTAGTTAGCAGGGCTGTATTTAGTATTTTTAGTGGTCGTAGAACTTGTAAAAAGAAATGTAAATTTAAGAGAACAAAATTGTTTGTAGAACTTTAGTCTGCTGTTAATGTAATTGAATGCTGCTAAAAATTATTGTAAAGATTATTTCATTACAATATTTATGCATTTTACTTTAATAAATCTTCAAATGAAGCCGGTTGGGATTTTAAAAGAGATCTTAAGCAAATTAATAGATAAACTTGAATTATTTCTGTTATCGGCGGGGGCATCAATGATTCTTTCTACAGGCCAACAAACGGCAAATACTTAATATAATACTCACAGTACAAATTGTTGCAGGAGTTGATAAATATTTAATATCGAAATACTTATAAATACATATTCATATTTCAAATTAAACAACAAAGTAGATAAGTTCGCGCATGCTATTTAAAATGTAGCATTTTTATAAAAAAAAGTTACAAAACAGCGTTAAATGCTCGCAGCATCAGTAATCAATCTTAAAAAATATATTTATTTTTATAACACAACAAAAATAGCCGCAGCCTCTTCTACAACAATGTCAGTCAGTCAGTCATTCAGTTACTCTGTCAGTAAGTTAAATTCCTTTGCTGCCACATGCAACATTGTCGTTTTCATATGCAGCAAGAGTGTGTGTGTACTTTTGTTTATGCCGCATTAAAAACGCCTTAATGAAATAAACGATAAAACTGCACTCTTGTGCTGTACGTTTGTGGCAGAAATATTTATTTATTGTTGCCATTAAGTTGTTCTGTTGATGCTGATGTCTATAATGATGTTGAAGGCGCTGATGCTGATGCTGGCTTAAAAATTGCGTGCTTGTTTTTGACTTTAAATTGTCTATTTTTTGATTAATTTGTATGTATTGTTGTTGTTTTTTTCATTTTCTGAGGGCTAGATTTATGTTAAAAAAATCTACAAAATCCTTTGAAAATGGTTTATATTCTTATATCAAGAGTAGAATAAAGTCCCAGTGTACATATACAATTTTGTTTTCAATCACTCTACTCAGAAACAAAATTCTTCAATTGTGGCCATTTTATATTAAAACACATAAATAAAATAAAAATTCAAAAGTAATGAATTCAAGCAAGCTAAATTCAAAAATGAATTTATATTGATTGAACCTTATTTGAGTATAGTCTAGTCCAGTGGACGCCCCCACTTATGTCATGTTGCACAAAATTAATTTTCTGAAGGTGCTTTCTATGCACTTTCCTATTCGGTAATTTTAACGAGTTTAGCCTATTTTTACATAGTTAATCGGCAGCTGGTGTCTGTGTGTGCCGACCACTGGCCTACTCTACTATGACATAATAATGTTTAAATAGCTTTTGTTGTCAAATGCATTTGTGGACACTAAATATTCAATTTTATACTATTTGCAGACATTCGGCTGTTGACAATGAGATGTCTATCATTATGTTTGCAATGCAAAGTTTATCCAAGGTTTATTTAATTTATAAAAAAAAAAAAAATTCATAGTTCCAATAAAGCTTAATATATTTTTGAGAAGCTTAAATATTTCTATTTGTATTTTATTGAATTTATGTTTCATACACAAAATAAATCCTTTAAAATCAATTCAATTATTTTTAATGGTATTAAATTTGTTTTTAATTTTAAATTACTTTTATTAATCTGTTGGCATGAGTTTTTATATTCTATTATTATGTAGAATGTTAAAATTTGTTTAAGAAACATATGGCTTCTGTTAAAAAAATGATCATTGTAATTATTAGGGAAAAAGAATTATAGAATTTTTTAATTGCCAAAACCGTTAATAAGATTTTATTCATGTTCTCTACTATACACATATTTGTAACACTTGGCAACAAGCCGTATTAGTAAGCAAACCTTATTCAAATTAAATGAATGAAGTTTTTTCAATTATGTCATAGTTTCAAAGGCACAATTCTACTAGACATGTTATAAGATTAATAAGTTATCAACTTTGAATTAATCAAAATGTATAAAGTTTACTATGTATAAGGAAAACTTTACCAAAATATTTAATTTATGAAACTAAAAGAACAAGTTGTTGATTATTACGCTTAGAAATTTGTAACAACATTCTGAAGTTTTTTTTTGACCGTTATAGGTTCTATAGAAATTTTATCCATATTAGTTTTTATTTAGATAATTTAGTTCAGACCGATGCTAGTTTCTCCATAGGAAACTTGTATCTAAAGAAAAGAAGTACCTCTGGGGAAAATTTGCTCGGTTTGGCACAAATGTTTCCATTGAAAAGTAGCGCAGACTGCTAAATATTTCTGTAAAGAAATTTTTTTCTTTGTTTTTTGTCACACGATTTTATTAAAGAAAAGTTGTTGCGATTGTCGCATGGTTTTCTAAATAAAAATTCGTATCGATAGTCTCACGTTTTTCTGAAAGAAATTTTATTCCGATTTTAAAACGATTTTTTTAAAAGAAAATTTGTTCCGTTTGTCACAAGTTTTTCTGAAAGAAAAGTTGTTCCGATGGTCTCACGATTTTTTAAAAGAAAATTCGTTCCGTTTGTCGTATGTTTTTCTGAAAGAAAACTTATTTCGATTGTCTCAAGATTTTCTTTAAGAAAAGTTGTTGCGATTTTAACACGATTTACTAAAAAGAAAATTCGTTCCGATTGTCTCACGTTTTCTGAAGCAAAATTTGTTCCGATGGTCTCATGTTTTTTCTGAAAGAAAAGTTGTTTCGATTTTCACCCGATTTTCTGAAAGAAAAGTTTTTGCGATTGTCTTACAATTTTCTGAAAGAAATTTTGTTCCGTTTTTCTTAAGTTTTTCTGATTGTTCCGATTGTCTCACGTTTTTGTGAAAGAAACTTTATTCCGATTTTAAAACGATTTTTTGAAAGAAAATTTGTTCCGTTTGTCACACGTTTTTCTGAAAGCAAAGTTGTCCGATTGTCTCACGTTTTCTGAAGAAAAAGTTGTTCCGATTGTCTCATGTTTTTCTGAAAGAAAAGTTGTTCCGATTTTTTGAAAGAAAAGTTTTTGCGATTGTCTTACAATTTTCTGAAAGTAAAGTTGTTTCGATTGTCATCCGGTGTTCTATAGAGAATTTTATAAGATTGTCTTAAGTTACCATATTTCTATGGAAAAATATTTAAACTCGGATTTTTAATTAAAATATTTCAAGTCATAATTTTATTATTATTAATTGGATTGAATTGAATTTGTTGAACTAATAGTATGTCAACAAGTTACCCGGAAGAAGAATATTTCTCTACTTAAAATTAAGTAAACTTCAATTCGGCTTCATCAATTAATATTTTTGAAATACATAAGTATAAAATTTAAATTGTGAACCAACACAAATTTAGTATAGGCATTAGTTTGTAGTTTAATTTATATTTATATATTCATAATTTTCAATCAAATACTATTTGCAGTGGTTATTTATTTTTCAATGAACCATAAATTCACTGCCAATATTTGCTTCTAAACATTTGCATGATGACCATCAAGTTGATTATGTAGAAAAATGTTTGCGACAAATGTACCATGACATACCTACCTTCCAGGGTTTGTTTTGTCATCCTTCATTTAGGTATGTGGTGATGATTTTGGTATTTAATTTGTGAACAGAGTTTTCTTACGGGTATAGAATTGTTGTTTACACTTTTAACTTATTGCCAAATAAAATATTAATGCTGTTGCTGTTTTAAATGGAGTTTTTTTTTTTTTTTTTTTTTTTTTTTTAAAAAATCATCAATTTTTGTTTATATATTGATTATGATTTCATACTATTAATTGTTTTCTCCAATAAAAAGGTGCATTTTTAATTTCATGTTATTATTTAAATTGTTTATTAACATTATTGAGTTGTAGTGTTAAACAAACACTTGTATAAATGAAGTTAAGAATGATAAAAAAACTGTTTGTATGGAATAAGAAAAGGCAAATTAGCTGCTCTACTTAAAAAGTGCAAAGTGCTTGACATATAAACAAAAGACTTAAGTAACGAACTTGCAAATATTTCTTTTAGGGAATCAAGATTTTAGCAGGATTGAGGTGAAAAAGAACAACAATTTGCAGGGAAAACAAATTACACTTAGTCAATAGAGCAAGCGTGTTCAGATATGAAACTTAATTGAGTCAATATTCGGTTAATTGACAATATTATTTTAAGTGTTCAGGCATACGCAATTTTCAGCTTGCTCAATAATCATTTGACAGTTGGAAAACAATACAAAAAATACTCTAAATGGTTGTTGTGTTTCTATGTAAACAAACTTACCTTCACATTGACTTTTCAATGATTTCTTTTGTTTTCTTTTGTTGACATTTGCCATTTTATACAATTTTGTTCACTAAACACAGTTGTGAACAGTGTTGCATTCGAAATCTTACTCAATATTATAGCAATTTCGTACTTATTGCGCAATAATTAATTGACATTTTATATGGAATATTGAGATCAATAATGGCGTTAATTGCGATTAACACAATTAAGGTGGATATATGAACACGCTATTAGGACTTTGGAATTGTATTCATAAATTGAATGTGTGTTTTAATGCAATAAGTTTAACTGTTGGTTTATCTGGCGGGTTATTGTGTATTTCGATTCGGAAAGAAAATCGCTCCAATTTGTGTACATTTTACATTGTATGTTGAATCGAAATACACAATAACTGCCCTACTTGTTTGAAGAACTTTTTCCTAAACTCAGTTTGTTTGAGCTGCTTTGTTGATATATTGTATTGGATTTAATAAGAATAAATATAGACTTTCAGTGCAATCATGAATACAAATTCCGCGGGAGTTTTTGCCCTTTTCCCTTTTTTCCTATTCAAATTCAATGTTAAAAAATAAAAAGGGAAAAAACTCCAGCGGATTATTTATTCATGATTGGGCCGTTTGTTATTTTTTCTATGATTTTTTGTAAAAGCCCTGTGGTGAAGTTTCGCCCAAATTAATGTTTGTAATGGAAACAGCATTAAGTTTATTAAACAAACACTATTAATTGACCAAAAACTTGCTTTTAACAATAATAAACTATTATTGACACTATTTGACGCTCCCCTGGGGTATTAAAATACAACGTGCAGAACATTAAACCCCAGCAAGAACATTATGTCACTACAAACTTGTAAAAATATTCTAACAACTATTTAAATCAATAAAAAAATTATGAGGGAAAAAACTAAAACCGAAATTGAAGAACTTGTGTGAACCAAGATTAATTAATTGACCCAAGGGCTTCTTAAATCCAAACAAACACAAACAGTAGTGAGTTTGATGATTTTCCTTTAAACAAAAATAAAAAAAAAATCGAATTGAAATAACTTGCTAATGTGTTTTTTTTTCTAAATGCTAATACGCAAAATAAATATGCAAAAATCTTCTGGGAGAAAAAAAATCAACAAAATTTCTTTTACAACAAACACTTGAAATTTGCCAATTTTTTATCATCCCAATGCCTTGTATTTTATTTTTAGCTGGATTTGTGTTTAAATTCGTGTTTACACAGCATGATTTTTTGATTAATTTTATTGGTGTTTTTTTTGCATATTTAAATGCAAATTTATCTAAATGAACCATAATAAAATAATGTTTTTTTTTTTGTTTTGCCTTCAAAGAAACTATAAGATTTTCTAAAGAACGATAAAAACTAAAAGCTGAAGAATAAAAAAAAAGAAGAGATTTTATTTATGAAAATGAAAAAAACTTTCTAAGCTTGTTTAACCAACATGTTGGTGTTATTTCTTTCTAACTTTTTTCACTGCCAAGATTTTCTAGTTGATCAGTTGGTGTTTGGTTTTCTCCCCTGGCTGTGGTTCAAAGAATATAGCCGCTGGCTAAATTTGGTTTTAGTATTATACAAGTAGTTTCATGTACGTGTGTGTGTGTGTGTGTGTGATTTTTTTTAAATCTTCGAAAAACAACAATTTCTCAAGAACAAAAACTATAATTTTACAAAAGCACACTTAATTACAAACCTTTTTTATGTTAAAGTATGCATAAATGTGTTTAACAACTACATATGTACATCTGTACATCCAAGAGTAAATGTTTAAAATAAACATTGAAATTCACCAGATTTATGCAAATTTGTTGGTTTTGTTTGTTAGATGAAAATATTTATTTATTTTTAAACTTTAACTACTATAATTGTGTCGAGATGTGTCTGTATGAATTTAGAATTTACAGTACTTTATGTATGAGTTTACTTTCTCCACAATTTTCTACTTGTACTTAAAGGGCGTTTTTTGCCCAATTTGCCTTAATGCATGCCTGTTAAATTTAAACAAATTTTCAATTATATACTATAAATAGATATTTAGAATAACGGTTTGCGTTTTTTTATTTTAAACTTAAGAACTGTTCAGTTAGAAAAGGTTTATGTTTTGGTAACTTCTTTATAAAGAATATAAATTAAATGAAACTTAAACTCTTACAGATAACGCGAGTAATTATGTAAAATTAATTTATTATTAAACACAATCACACAATGATCCGAATAAATATTATAATTTCTTTTTTAATATTATATTAAATGATAATTTTTAGTTAGGCTTGAGTTCATTAAATTTAATTTTCAATAAATTATTATTTTTACTGAAGGTAGGAATTGTTTTTACAACATGAAATCTTATTAAAATTTCGAACCTGGGTTGAATTTACATGTTTCAAGAATCACCATCATCTTTCATCAGAATTCTTTTGAGTTCTAACCTCTGCACCACTGTGGTGCCTGCAAGCCAACAGTCAAACAACAATCTGTAACCACGGTAAATGATGTAAAAAAACGGTATAATGCAGCTTTCAATAATAACCAAAGGGGGTCGAACAAGACTGCTTTCTGATGGTGATGCCCGGTAGATTGAACGTTTGCTACATAATAAGGACATCAAGACTTCGAAAAATGCTGGAAAAAGTATTGGTAAGGATATCAGTTCCTGGACGGTTAGACGCGCGTTAAATAGAATTGGTTTAATAGTCAGTGTAAAAAAGCCAGCATTTTTCGATAGAAATGTAAAAAACGCCTTCATTTCTGTAAAACCAAAAAAAAAATTGGACAGTAGATGACTGGAAACGGGTTATTTGGAGCGACGAAACGATAGTCAACCGATAGCAGTCTGATGGAAAAGAATACTATTGGCATAGATCGCACGAGCGTATTACTTACTGACTTCCTTAATACAAAACATTCGGACAGTTTTGCTTCCCACTGTACATATAACCGTAGGACCATACAGCTGGTCACTTAAATTTTCAAAAAATGCTTACAACGATTGGAAACGTGTATATTAAATAAGAACAAAGTTTTTTTTCAGATTGTTTGCTATTAAGTATCTCTACACGAGTTATTTTAAATATTTGACATATAAGACATACTCGTATTGAACTATTGCACACATGTAGTAGAACCAATCGAGAGAAATATGCACAAATATTGTGATAGAGAATCTGAGTTTTTTCAAAATTACTAAAACATATTCTTGGTAAAAAATACACGAAAATAAATTAAACAAAATGGAGCTAGGAAACGCATATGCTTTTTATATTGTTGTTACTTTTTTTCCATATCGAACAGTGCGTTTATTGATATAATATTCATATTGGAAAAGAAAATGCAAGAATAAATTTTAATTGTTTCGCAAACATTTCAAATTAAATCTGGAAAGAGTAGTAATTTGCAAGATACTGGTAAAAGTGCTGAAAATAGTGATCGAAAATTAGCACTTTCGGAAGGACAGCCAAAGGCAGCGTCGTAGTTAAAATGTAAAATAAAATCTTTTTAACAAGTAACTGTCAAAGATTTTTATTTCGGGCAATAATAAAGATTTCGGCAACCAGTTCTATTTGAAGTGTTTTATTGAAAATTTAAAAAAAAAAAATAATAAAAATAAATAAATAAATCATGCAACAAATTTTTCTCTGACTAAGGCAACGTTTAACCAATTCCCACGGCTGCCAAAGTATTTTGTAAAACAATATTGAAGAAATATTTTGTTTCTTAGTCCTGTAACTTACTTAATATACCAACAAAATAATTGAATTGTCTCCGAAGTTATTTCATTTCTAGACATTATTTTAGTTTAGCACACGTGATCTAAGGAGAAAACAGAAGGGTATAAGTACAGGAGTTTTATAGTAAATATAAGGTAATTCTGAGGAGAGCTACTTTACTAACTGAAAGTAAAGTCTTTTGCTGTAAAGTCCCTTCTGAAATTTTAAAATTATACAATTATCAGTCAATTGACAGTCAGTCAGTTATTTATGAACATTTATTTTGAAATGTTAGGCATTAAATAAAATTCATCCTTCATATTTTTTAAATTTATTTGTAATTTATTAATTCTTTAGATGACAGTCAGTTAAGTATTTATTGAATCAATAAACACAGCTGTCACACCTGTAAGTGTCCATTTTTAACATGGGTTTGTGTCTTAAGTCTTTTGTTATCTTAAGCCGTTTTTTTTTTGTATGATCAATTTATTTCTCTTCAATGCTCTCTTTACTTGGTATCTAACATTATTTTGTTTTCCAACTAATCTACAGCTAACTTTTTATGGCTATTGTAAAATTTAAAGAAATTTTCAAAATTTCTTTTTGTTACAAAATGTTTTACTTTTACAAATAAATGTTTTTGTATTACTATTTTTATTTAAAGAAAACTGGCATACTCCTACTTTATGCTTGCTTTTATTTCTTTTCATGGTATTATTATTATTTATTTAAAATTATTATTTTTTTTTAAATTTTGTATGTTGCAAAGTTCAGTAACCTTTGTATGCTGTGCCATTAAAAACAATAACAATAACTACTTGAGCACATACTCGTACATATGAACAAGTCGAAAAAAACACACTTCTTAAGATAGCCTAAGTAGTGGTGATATCTTAAAATAAATGTTGAACATATATTTTGGTTTTTGTTTAAAAGAAACATATATTTTATGTTCGGTATTGTTATACATATAAATTTTTGTTATTTGTGTTTTTGATTATGTTTAAAATTTCTTAAAAGGAAGACTCTTATAGTCTTCTGTGGCTATGTACCACCGCTTAAGTTGGAGTTTTATTTCTTTTTTGTTTTATTTTAATGGTTTGTGAGAAATTTTAAAAATATGTTTTTTATTGTTTCAAATTTTATGTGTTTAATTTTTTATGTCCTGCTTTTTTTGGCTTATTAAATTAACTAACTATATTTGCTCTGACAGCAAGATGAGTGTGCTAATGACAATAATTTCGGTTTGGAAAAAATTACAAACAAACATAATTTGAATAGTTTATGGAGTGTTCTTTTTAAAGGTTTCTTGTTTAATTTGATGATTAGTGGATAAAGTGGTCTTATTTTGGCAATTTGCCTTCTGTAGTTTTGTTGTCAAGAATACTAAACTAATTAAATTTTTAGAAAGGTTTGGTGGTTCTCCTTTCTGATTGATTCAATAAGCATTCCAAGCATTGCAAATGATTCCAAATTTGTTGGGATATTTAATATCAGACAAATCTGAGATGTACATTATTCTTAGTAGATCTGGCGTTCCTACTAAAGGGTGTTTTTTTAAATGCATAAAACGTTGAAATTAAATAAAACAAAGATAACTTTAAAAAGAAATATGATAATTCTCATATTCTATTTCTCAAAAACGGTGAGTTAAATAGATGATATTTACAGAGTGATAGTGGACAATGAAGATTGCTGATGACGCCCTTGGCCGGGTAGAAAATGCATTCCAATTTGCCAATTGTTCCAGTACTTTACAATAGTATTCTTGATTATTCGAACTATTAGCCTAAATAAAAACTATTTTTTTTAATTGACCTGAAATTTACTTTATTCGAAAGACAATCTGCTGGTATTATAATGTAAAAGTGACTTCTGGCATATGCCTAAAGTCTAAACTGGAGGTATAATTTTCGAATTCACTAATTTCTAACGACTTCACATATTCCTACAGAAAATAGTCAAGCGGCGTTAAATCGCATGATCTTGCAGGTCAATTCACGGTTCTGAAACGTTAAACTATGCGGTTACCAAACGTTTTCTTCAATAAATCAATTGTGGCACGAAAGAGCCAGTAATCATAACTCTATAGCGGTCACCATTAATTAATTGTGCCCATAAAGCACACCAAACAGTTAATATTTCTGGATGTAACGATATCTCAATATACACCTGAGATTATCATAACTTCAGGCAGTTTGGTTTATTGACGTATCCATTCAACCATAACTGATCTTCATCGCTGAACCTGTTCTCGATTTAGTAATTTAAACTAATTTATCGAATTTCTAGAGTAACATATACAAATTAAATGGGATTGGATGTGTTATTTTTTCCGGATCAGTTGAATTTGAGACTGTTTCATATTTAACACAAATAAAGCTGAAAGTTTCTCTTTTGTCCACGATTCCTAAAGAATAGATTCTGTATACAAAACAATACAAAACGGTGTCGTCAATATGTGTCTTGTTTCCCTTTTGGCATGATCATGGTCCCTATAGCAGATACATATATATATATATGAATACATTTTTCTGTAACATATTGTTCTGAAATTAGTATTGTTAGAAAGTTCTAAGAACATGTATGGTATATGTTGTTCTTTAAATTTTCAGGGACAATAGTATACACGAGCCTAGTTTCTTGTTAGACCACCTCATAGAAACAAACTGACCCAATGATACAGTTTAAAAGTAAATAATAAAAACTAAAAAGTAACTATAATACAAATTTTAATAATAAAGTCACAACCACAAAAAAGGGTGTGTAAATAATAATTTTAATATAAATAGGGCCAAGTATTGTATATGTACTTCACCAATGACTTACTGACTGATTAACTGAATTTTTTTTTTCTTTTTTTTCCCTGCCTACTTGTGATATGATGACTGACTGAGACACACATCGTAATTCTGAGTATGTGAACAATTTATGACTGCATTAAATAAATTCAAGACTAAATAAAAACAACAAATCAAACAATTTAAATGTATAAATTTAAATGCATAAAACGTTGAAATTAAATAAAACAAAGATAACTTTAAAAAGAAATATGATAATTCTCATATTCTATTTCTTAAAAACGGTGAGTTAAATAGATGATATTTACAGAGTGATAGTGGACAATGAAGATTGCTGATGACGCCCTTGGCCGGGTAGAAAATGCATTCCAATTTGCCAATTGTTCCAGTACTTTACAATAGTATTCTTGATTATTCGAACTATTAGCCTAAATAAAAACTATTTTTTTTAATTGACCTGAAATTTACTTTATTCGAAAGACAATCTGCTGGCATTATAATGTAAAAGTGACTTCTGGCATATGCCTAAAGTCTAAACTGGAGGTATAATTTTCGAATTCACTAATTTCTAACGACTTCACATATTCCTACAGAAAATAGTCAAGCAACGTTAAATCGCATGATCTTGCAGGTCAATTCACGGTTCTGAAACGTTAAACTATGCGGTTACCAAACGTTTTCTTCAATAAATCAATTGTGGCACGAAAGAGCCAGTAATCATAACTCTATAGCGGTCACCATTAATTAATTGTGCCCATAAAGCACACCAAACAGTTAATATTTCTGGATGTAACGATATCGCAATATACACCTGAGATTATCATAACTTCAGGCAGTTTGGTTTATTGACGTATCCATTCAACCATAACTGATCTTCATCGCTGAACCTGTTCTCGATTTAGTAATTTTAACTAATTCATCGAATTTCTAGAGTAACATATACAAATTAAATGGGATTGGATGTGTTATTTTTTCCGGATCAGTTGAATTTGAGACTGTTTCATATTTAACACAAATCAAGCGGAAAGTTTCCCTTTTGTCCACGATTCCTAAAGAATAGATTCTGTATACAAAACAATACAAAACGGTGTCGTCAATATGTGTCTTGTTTCCCTTTTGGCATGATCATGGTCCCTATAGCAGATACATATATATATATATGAATACATTTTTCTGTAACATATTGTTCTGAAATTAGTATTGTTAGAAAGTTCTAAGAACATGTATGGTATATGTTGTTCTTTAAATTTTCAGGGACAATAGTATACACGAGCCTAGTTTCTTGTTAGACCACCTCATAGAAACAAACTGACCCAATGATACAGTTTAAAAGTAAATAATAAAAACTAAAAAGTAACTATAATACAAATTTTAATAATAAAGTCACAACCACAAAAAAGGGTGTGTAGATAATAATTTTAATATAAATAGGGCCAAGTATTGTATATGTACTTCACCAATGACTTACTGACTGATTAACTGAATTTTTTTTTTCTTTTTTTTCCCTGCCTACTTGTGATATGATGACTGACTGAGACACACATCGTAATTCTGAGTATGTGAACAATTTATGACTGCATTAAATAAATTCAAGACTAAATAAAAACAACAAATCAAACAATTTAAATGTGATATATAAACAGCAACAACAACGACAACAACCACAGAAACATCATAAAATTACTGATATTACAGATGTTGTTGGGCATGGATGGGTTCAAAAACGAATACTAAGAGCAGTGGAAAAAAAAAACTTAATATATGATGACCCAAATTACAAAGTTAATAAATTTTTTTCTTCGTATCTTTTATTTAAATTTGGCAAACAAAAATTTTGTACCTGGCATTATATGCATACAAAGATATTTACACACATTCATATATATATTAAATGGTCCATCATCATCATCTATGTTTTAAATGTTTTAAAAGATGGGGCGAGACGTTTTATTTGTTTAACAGTTTAACGCATTTTTACAAAAAATAAATATGTAAATATTAAGTGACCACCACCACCATCACCATTACCATAAATACTGTGGGCCATACAATGGGCGAATGAACATAAAAGTAACACAAATTCCTAGAATATTATTTAAACATGCAGTTTTTTTTCCCCAACCAAAAGTAAATTCATTCTAAAAGACTAAAGAATAGAAAACAACACCTTCATCTTCTCATTGCCGTAAAGTAATCAAAGAAGTTGTAAAACATGTAAAAGTTCTAGCTAGCAATTGCTTAAGAGGCCTACAATATTTGTACTAGAGTGAGGCGTAAAAAAACTATGAATGACGCATTATACTTAGAAGAGATTGTTAACAATATTCAGTGGCGTCTTAAATGATATTTTTGTAAAATTTAATTTTTTAGTTTCAAGAAAATTTAACTAAATATCAGTAAATCAATTTGCTTGCAGTAAATTTGTAGAATAGTTGTGAAAAATTAAAGATTCCTGGAAGAAGTTTATTGCGCACATATGTATGCATCTATGTTCGTTTCCTAAGTCTTTTGTTTGCTTTATCAAACATTTTCTAGAAAAAAATTAGGGGTTTTTTAGTTGTTTTAAAAGAAACGCTAACCCTAATATTGATAACCAATTAGTTTTGGAAAGTTTTAGAGCGTTTAGTGCAACAAAAGCAAATATTGATAAAAAAATAATTAATATTGAAACCAAATTAAAATGACATGAATATAAAAAAGTTCATAAAAAAGTTTAATTCTAATTTATCTTTAGAAAAACTCATAAAAATGTTAATTTTTCAAAAATGTTTATCAAACGTTTAAGTGAAAGGTTTTAGCATTTTTTGTAAAATGTTTTGTATTTTTGGGTCAGAATGTTCGAAAATTATTTTCTTAATATTAATATTAGTTTACGTGGTTTGTGCAGTAACAAGTATTCATGTATAATCCATATTATTCTGTTTTAATAAGATTACAGATTTTTGTGAAAGAGGTAATAGAAACAATGTTGCATGCTTACCGATCGTGTAGTGATTCATTGACACTGATATTAGCTCTGAAATGCCCTTGCATTTATAAAGGTACTGGGTACGGTCACACAAATACAGTTCAAATACATATATTTTATTTAGTGGTTACGTCTTTTTCGGCAAATATTTGCCAAGTGTGACCGTACCTTAAATTGTGTGCTACGTTTCTTATTCTATGTCTGATAAAGTCTGAACATTTTGATTTAAATAGTTTCAAGTGATATTGCGTCATTTGCTACAATTTACCCCCTTATTAAAAAACGATTATTAAATTTAACAAACGTTTATTACAACAGATTTACATATAAAAATTTGCTTAATAAACGTTTGTTAAATTTAATAATCGCTTTTGAATAAGGTGGTTAGAGATTTAAAGCAGCTCATCTGCTTGCTCATTACAATAGTTAGAAACACTGTGCAGATGCTCAAACTAGAGTGATGGCATAGACTGTCAGTTCTTCCTTATATGTATGTTTACTGTATGACCTCAGGCTGTCGACGAAAATGTCAATGAAAATTCCTTTTTTTGCTTTATTTTGAAGACATATTGGCGCCATTAACTCGACAACAACACAAAAGACTCCAGATGAGTCTGAATAGAAATGACAAAATAATTACTAAAAAAATGATTTGGTTTCAAATGTTACAGCTTCATATGAAAAACTCTTTTCTTATATAAACGCGTGTTTAAAAAGTTATGAGGGATGCAAGATTTGTGAGTTTTCTATATAGAAAATTGATTTTTAGTCAGAAATCAGATTAATCACAGATCGAGCCCCTTTCTTAATTAAACGCATATTTACGAAGTTATTACGGATTTAGGAAATCTTAACTTTTTATATGAAAAATCTATTTTGATGCAGAAATATGAGTGATCACAAATGGATGTCCAATTTGCCAAGATTACTTTTTATATGAAAAATCGATTTATAAACTTGTTAATGTTTTGTCATGTTTTTCAACTTAGAGTGACAAATAGTTTTGAGAAAACAGTTTCTATAGTATGCTTAAATATTTTTGACAATAAAAGATAAGTTTTTGTATTCAAAAAATTAATTAAATTAAAAACTTTAGTACTTGGCCAAATTTTAAATTCTACCGAATACTGGTATTAGTTTGTTTTTTTAGCCTAAACCGATACCGAATACTCTGTTAGACTCTTTAATTTGTGATGTAGAAGTCTTTGTGCAAAAATCATAAAAAACAAATAAGAGTGTTCTATTTGGCTTATTTGCATGATGCCGAAAATTGTATACCCACCGCCAATATTTTTATATGTTGTCATCAAAATTAATTTACTAATTATACCTATTTGCTTGTTTGTTTTTGGATATTGATATTAGCAACAAGTAAGAAAGTATACTTGGTCAAACCCTACCATATAATACCCTACACCTAGTAGTAGAAGTAAAAACAGTTTTACAGAAATGGGCGCTATATGGCAGCTATGATCTATTATGAAGCGATCAATTAAAAATTAAGCGTCGTGACTTCAGTTCATACATACATATAGTTTGCACATAAAAGAAAAATATAATTTTATTACTTTAATTTACAAACAATTTTTAATGCATTGTTATTATTTAATAATTTACAAAGATGTAAAACAAAAAAAAAAAATAAACTTTTATTAAAAAATAAGTTAAAATATTTGACTAAACAATTAATAATTTACATACATACACGCATTGTATTCTCTTTTTGATCGAGTGAATTAACTTCCTCAAGTCATAGTGTGATGATATATTTTGCCACTCTTCCAATATTGCTACTTTTAGAGCTGTCATGTTAGTTGGTTGGCGTTTTTTTTTCAAATAAACCCACAAATTTTCAATCGGATTTAAATCCGGACTTTGGGCAGGTATATCTATGACTTTACCACAATTATACAGTAGCTACATTCGTACTATGGGACCTCTGTTTGGAGTCGTTAGCTTGATAAAATTTAAGGTGCGGTTTATTATCTCGTATGAAGCCAAATTTTTTTGCACTGCTTAAATATTGTTGCGCATCCATTGTGTGGATGAAAGATAAAGAAAATAAAAAAAAATTGGAAAATATTGAGGTTATCTGATTAACAAATAATATTTGGGAAACTATTAAGGTTTCATAGGTTTTTTCTTCGAGCGGCTCTAACGTGTCTATAACAGTAGTTTTGACATTGCTAGATCGTCTTAGAATTTATATTATATTTTGTAATGATAACGATAGATATTTGAGACTGAAGAGTACTACAACCATTTGAAATATTGAATCTTAATCTTAAATTTTTGGATGTAGACACCACTCGATCCCGTTTCTTGGGGCCATCCTTATATATGCAGATACTCGTGTCATTAATTTCGTAACATTCGAAGCTTCTCGAAAAGAAGGATCTAGAAGTGTTAGAATCACTTTATTTGCACCCTTCCAATAATACTAGCCTGTCCATACTTCTTCTTTACAGACGGCTAAATGGGGTAAAATCTGTACTGAAGATAATATTAAGATAAATATCCAAAGCCATTATTGAAGATGTGACAAAACAAATGCTCTTCACAAAATAACTGTTAGCGATCAGTTTTTTAAAAAAAAAGGTTCTCTAGTGTGGCCAGATACTTTATGTAGATAATTTGTTTAAGAAATGTAGGACAACACGTATTTTGATAAATATTTTCTATTTTAAGAGCATTTGGAAAACTTAACGAAACTTTTCTTTCGCAACCAAAAGTATTTAACAAACGTCTTTGCTATATTTTACTTAGTTTAAATCCAACTTATGGACTTGTGCTCGTAACTTGAATTATTATTTGTATATTTAATTTTCGCCATAAATTTAGCTTATGAAACTGCTGAATTTTATTAAATCTTTTTTAAACTAGCAATTAATAAATATTTTTTTTACATTTAACTGGATTTGAAACGAATGCGGTAACAGTTTATACATGTACAATTCTACTCTGAGCAAATAAAATAGAAAATCCATTGCCATAGAATAACAACCGCAATTTGTTTACTAGTACATAGTTAAGGTGTGAAATAAAATGATTATTGAACAATTGGACACAGAATTTTTGAGTACAATCCGTTTAGAAAAGAGTTTCGTTAAATATGAAAAAAATAAGAAAATTTTCTACTTTAAAAAATATTTAAACTAATTTGAATAAATATGTAGCCCAATAATTTAGGTTGGCTGTGGTTTAAAAAACAAAGTTTCGTTAAGTTTCATAAATTGACAAAAATAAAAAAATATTTATAGTTTTAAAAAGCCAAAAACAATCATAATTGCTCCGAAAACCTTCAGAAAAGAGGGTCATTACATTCGAAAATGGTCCGTCAGAAAGAGCTCTTAGATAATGTCAGAAAAGAGTCTTTTATGAGGTTTTTCTTGGGCTCTGTGTAATCTTGTTTTTATCATTCTTGTGTGGTACATCTATGTTTTTTTTTGTTCAAAGCACAAATAACAGGACAACAACGCTTTGGTACACACATAATTAAGTGGAATTTCTGAGTCATACTGAGACTCAGGACAGTAACAAGCAAATTTTTCTTTCGCTCCGAAAATGCTGTTTTGTTGGACTCTTATCTGACTCCTTTTAAGGAGCGCTCCTAGAATAGTATGCTGGGCAGCTTCTTAAAACTTAACGAATATGTGTTATGTGACGATCGCATTAAAATATTTTACTGTGATTTGTATATATTTTAGTCTTATGGTGAATTTCATCTTAAACGATATATTATAAAGTTTTTTTTTGTATTAAGTTATTCTGAGAAATGTACCTTATATAGGAGCTATGGCATATTATGGATTAACCTTCACAAAATCCAATAGTAAAATTTTTACTTACATATAATTGGTCGTGTAAAATTTCAGTTCTATATTGATATTTATAATAGATTAATATGTTTCTTCGCAAGTGGTTTCCATATGAGAGTAATGACCAATTATGGGCCGATCATGAAACAATAAAAATTTCAAAAATATTGAGGTGTTCAGTTGATTGTTGGTTACAATGATTTATATATAGAGGGTGTTTTTTGAGAGGTATAGAACTTCGAATTGAAATAAAACACAAGAAAATCATTTTAATGACCATCAATTTGGCTTTATTGGAAGGATAATTTTATGCCATTAATGCTTAAATATGATTTCAGGCATGTGGCCGCCGCGGCTGGCTCGAATAAAGCCAATTCTACAGGTCCAATTTTCAACCACTTTTTCGAGCATATGGGGCCGTATGTCGGCAATAACGCCACGAATGTTGGCTTCCAATTCCCCTAACGTTTCTGGTTTGTTGGCGTAGACGAGCGAATTCACATATCCCCAAAGAAAATAATCCAATGATGTCAAATCACACGATTTTGGTGGCCAATTGACAGATCCATTCCGCGAAATTATGCGCTCATCGAATGTTTCCTTTAATAAATCGATTATGGCGTGCGCTGTGTGGCATGTAGCGCCGTCTTGTTGGAACCACAACTCATCCACATTCATGCCATCCAATTCGGGAACAAAATAGTCGGTTATCATGGCTCTATACCGGTCTCCATTAATTCGGGTCCTCTTCAACACTTTGCTCTACAGCGGCAATTGTTTCTTCGGTGCGCACTGTTCGACGTCTCTGCAGATGCGTATTATCACATAGAGTAAACGTAGTGCGAAAACGATACATGGTTAACCGAATTAATTGCTCTGATGGACGATTATGTCGACCATAAAATGGACGGAGCTTGCGGTAAACTTCGCGAACTGAACCGTTATTTTCGAAATAAATTTGCACGATTTGCAAGCGTTGTTCTTTTGTCAACCTGTTCATGATGAAATGGCAAACCAAACTGAACATAAATGACATTAGAGTTGCCAGATTTGACCACAAAATGCCAGTTTTATCTCTTTTTGAAAAACAAACCTGTAAAAAAAAACACCCTATACATATCGCACCTATTCAACAAAAGGGTATTAACTCAAAGTTTTATTAAAAAAACGATACATAATGATCTACTCTACCCACTGTAAAAATCTCCCATTATTTTGTCTACTCTTTATATCTTCAGAGTTACTATTTATATATCAACAGCTTTTTGCCTCTACTGAAAAATAGAAAATTTTCAGTTACTACCCCTTTGTTGAACAGGTGCGATATATGTATATGGATTATTTGTGTTGAATTTGAACGTGATATGATTTTGATGATTTTAGGAGAGTTCGGTAGTTTTTGGAAGTAAACTTTATATGAGGGCCATAGTCAAATATGGACTAATGCAAACAAAAGATATTGTTATGAATGCACTTATTATGAAACTTATTTTTACTGAATTTTAAATGAACACTGAGGTTTTATGTATCGTAGAGCCAAATTCCGGGAATATATTTTTGTGGGGGCTTTAAGAAATCGTAAACCGATGGTTATCATTTTCAACAGAACTTGTCTGTCTATAATAAATATAAAACGCGCAAAATTTCATGATAATATTTGCATTATATTTGTAGATAATAACAAAAAATATCTGCAAAATATTGAGGTTACCTGAAACTTTGGTCTATAAATCAGAACCTACGCAAACGATGTTGTCCATTTTCATAATAAACGTTTATGTCAAACAAAGTAAATTTGACACTTGGCAAATATTTGCCGAAAAAGACGTAACCGCTAAATAACATATATTTGAACTCGTTTATTTATTTAAAAAAACCTTTTCTTATTTAGGCCAAATAACAACAAATATTTAGTTTTAATTATTGTGCCTTTAACTAACGGATATATGGACGGACATGGCTAGATCGTCTTATATTAAGAACCAGTATACTTATATATACACGTATACTTTTTGGTTATACCAATATTTGCCAATGGAATGACACATTTAATATACCCCGTTCTTTTTGGTGGTGGGTATTAGAGGCCTGCATGTGTGCGATTAAACGACACATGAATTCACACATCAAACTAGCAAGTAGTGTGTTGTGTGTGATTTAAGAATCACACAAAATTTATTGTGTGTAAGAAATAACATATTGTGCAAAGCGTTCAATTCATAATGTGAGTGTTGTGAGAGAAATATTTGATTCAACTGTAAATAACAAATATGCTATTTTATACGAGTAAATACAATTGCATTTATATAATTCCAAACTAAAGAAAAAACAAGACTGCTGGGCAACCGAAACACAAAAACTTAGTAAACACCTGTATCAAAGCAAAGAACGTTAGGAAAATTTATTAAATAGGAGAAACCCCAATTTTAACAAAATAAGAATGACAACAAACACACGAAGGAATTGTGTGATTTTTAACTTCACACAGGTTTTTTTTATTGTGGGATGTATGAATTTGAGTTTATCAAGCAATACAATATAATTGAGACGCACACACAATTAGTGTTAGTGTATGTGTTTCACTTTTTCATGAACGGTGTTGTGTTGATCATTCATTTAAAATGATTGAACGTGAATGACTAGCTCTCATTTGTTTTACACATATGAATTGAAAATCAAATACACACACAACACTCATTATTCGTAAATAATGTTTAAGTTACAAAGAAACATCTATTAAAACTAACTTTGCAGAATCATCAATGCGGTTAACTAACTACGGCAAAACAGTGAATGTCCGTATAATAAAAACGTAACACTAAATATAAAATGTATTCTAGTTAAATTAATTACCTAATTCAATATTTACACGGTTTTGATTTAACACGGTAAGCTATGCACTTTAAGCTTAAAAGTAATGTAAAAAAATGTATGACAAATTCATTTGCTTGTATGCTTTAAATGGAAATTTCCCTAAATTTGTGCCATTTACAATTGATCTGACCAGCCTATATGTGACATGAACATATTTCGCAAAAATTAAATTTAACCAAAAAAAATTTAAGCCCAAAAGATTTTGAATCGTGCTAAGTGGAATAAAATCGTGTAAAAAATTAAAATAGGTGATTTGAATTTATTTGCATGATAGTAATAATTATAGAAATAATTTAAAGTTAATAAAATAATAATTTTATTAACTTTAATAAAATACTATAACTTAACTTAAGTTCGTTGCCTAAGTCTTTTGTTTGCTAGAGCAAAAATATGTATTTAAATTCATTAAATTTCTCTAAAGAAGTTTCAAGCTCAGAAAATTTAACTGCATTTTCAATGATCCTATTTAACGCTGTTACCAGGCTCCAAAAGGGCGTTGTTGCCATAACGCTAACAACAACAACAAAAACAACGAAAACTGTTAAGAAAAACGCTTAACTTATAATGAATGGCAAGCGGGTGCTAAAATTGACACCTTTACGCAATGTGAAGAATCAAATCAAATAAAACTTCTTATAGGAAATCTAGCCATTCAATAATGCAACAAGTAAACATTAAGAACAACATAAAAAAATATGTAAATATTAAAATATTTATACCACCAAACCGCATCACCACCACCAACCACCACTCACACTTCTTCCACTCCTTATTGTAAGTTAAAGGGGCCATTTACATTTCAACTCTAAAACCAAAACAAATGACCATATATGAGCCACTAATGGTGGCGACATTGTTTAGGAAATGGAAAAATAAATAAATTCTTTATGAATTTTTTATGAATATGTACATATGCATGATTGAATGCACCTCCCTGCCTCCTTCAATTAGACATACATACATACATATTTACTAGTTGAGATTTTTTTTTTAAATTTTTTTCTCAACAACATTTTTAAGATGGACAATTTGTGTTTTTTTTTTTTGTTCTGTTGTAAAATCGATAACATGACTGCTAAATGGAATTTGTGAAAACCCACACTTTTTCTCTACCGCCTGGCCTGGTCACCTCAAAGTTCATGTTAAAAAAAAAAAAAAAAACTGAAGAAAAAACACACAGTGCTAAAGCAAAGAAATTTGTATGAGATGCCATTTGAAAAACTAACATTGTAATATGTAAATTTTGAACTTGTATATGTACTTGAAAAGAACAACAAAATATAATACAACAGAAAGAATCCACAAAACATAAAAATCATTTATATTACTTGTTCCATAGACATTTTGGGTGTAGTCCTACTTGTAGCCATGACGATGAAGTTGATGATGTATCGTGCTTATGTTTATTTGTGTTTCTTTTAGCGGGTGTTGTTGTTAAAATTCAGCACTTTATGTTTTGTGTGTGGAATACTTTCAATGAAAATGACCCGCTGCTGATGCGTGTAACCGAATTAGTTTGTTTTAGTGGACACAGTATATATTTTACAACAGTTGGCTGCAGGAAAGGAAGAATTTAAAGACATTTTTATTTTTGGTTATTTATAGTTGTTTTGCCATTTTAGATTAAAGCTGAAAACGTTGCTAGGTACCAACCATGTTAAAGTGACTAGATCGTGTGAATATATGAATGGCGAAAAACTGTATGTGTATTTGGGTGATAAGCCACCTAAAGATTTGCATGGTGTAGGTAAATTCGGCTAATAAAAAAATTCATTAACTTTGGACCAAACTCAAAAGTTATTATAACCTACACGACCATAATGAGGAGGGTATATTGGATTTGTGCTGATGTTTGTAACGCCCAGAAATATTGGTCCAACACCCACCTTAAAGTATACCGATCGACTCAGAATCACTTCCTGAATCGATTTAACGAAGTCCGTCCGTCCTTCTGGCTGGTAGTCCATGTAAAGCTTGTGCGCAGAGTACATGTCGCAATTTTGAAGATATTTCGATAAAATTTGGTACGTGATATTTTTTCTACCCAAGGACGGATGGGATTGCAAGTGGTGTAAATCGGTCCATTATTTCACCTAACCCCCATACAAATGTCCTCCCGAAATTGGAATTGACTGATCATAAATGTTTGGATTATGCAAGTAGCCAAAGAAGTTTCACTACAAATGATTGGTAAATGAAGCCAAATAACATCAACAAATTTTGTACAGATCCGTCCATAATTGATCATAGCTCCCATATAAGACCCACTCCCGAAAATAACTTTAAAGAGCGTAACTCACAAATAATATTGAAGACAAATATATTCCATATATATACGAATAGTATGGTACAATTTTATGATGATCGGTCCATAATTGATCATAGCTCCCATATAAGACTCACTTTCGAAAATCACTTTAAAGAGCATAACTCTCTTACAAATGTTAGCATCTAAATAATATTGTACACAAATTTATTTCATATATATAAAAATAATATGGTACAATTTTATGATGATCGGTTCATAATTAGTCGTAGCACCAATAGAGCGCCCATTTCTAAAAAACTGTTTTTTACATATACTGGGTGTAGGGTATTATATGGTCGGGCTTGACCGACTATACTTTCTTACTTATTTTAATTCAACTTGTATTAATTAATACAGAATTTAGAAATAAACACATTAAAAACAAAACCATTTAGCGGTGTTAAAATTTCATTATTTATTTATTTAATTTATTGACGAAATACAAGAAAGCTGTAGACAACGCACATTTTCTAAGATTTTAAATATTCTACTTTCAATTTTAAATACAGTGTTGGAAAACATAATTGTTTTTTTTTTTTTTTTGCATTTAATTATTTATTGAATCTTCATATTTGAAATGACAATAAGTTTTCGAATCTTAATACTAAAAGAAAATAATAAGCCCAGCCAGTGCTAGACAAAAATCTTTATGATACTAAAAAATTTTACATCAACAGATCCAGTCATCTGTTTTGCGCTTGAGTTAAAGCAAGGGTATCCCTCCTTCTCAACCGACTGTGGCCACTAAAGTTAAGGATGTCTCGTGCAAGTGGGTTTGGATTAGTGTTTTCAATGTCGGTTAACCGATTAACCGAAAAACCGGGTTTTGGGCAAATTTACGGTTTTTAGGAAACCGGGTTTTTCCTCCCGGTTAACCGTTTTTTTATATCTGAAAAAATCGTAAATTTTTCTTATTTTTTCCGAAAGTTTAGAAAAACAACCTATCTATTCAAGACTTGAATAATAAATGCAAACGTGTTAACCTCAATAACCTTACAGATGACTTCTAATATTTGGAAAAATTTACCAAGAGAACGGAAAAATTAAACATGCTCTTCTTACTATTAATCCGACATCAGCTGTCAGTGAAAGAGTCTTCACGGTATCAACATTAATAAAAACCAAATTGAAAAACAAAATGTCTCCTAAACATTTGGAGTGTGTTTTGTTTTTGAAATATTCAGGCATGTTATGAAAATCGAAATCGAAAACGAATCAGTTTTGGAAATACATTTTAATGCATTTATAATCTAATTTTTAAAATTTTTGTTTTAAGATTCTCTTTGATTCTCTGTGATAAAAGTTTCTCAATACAGAAATATTACGAAAAAATTGATTTCTAAAACTCATTCGTTTTCGATTTCCATCACTGATTGCTTTAAAAAAAATTCATAAAATTCAGATTTAGTCTTTATAAATTTCTTTTAGTGTTTTTCTTATTTTTGTTGTTTTTTAAATTAAAATAAATTGTTTTTTACGTTTAATTTATTTTGTTATTTAATGGTGGGGTTAACCGATTAACCGGTTTTTTCGAGTTCGGGTAACCGAAAAACCGGTTTTCAAAAAAGTCGGTTTTTTGAAAACACTAGTTTGGATGGTGTTCAAGTTTGCTGACATACTTTGACGCATATTTTGTAAATTCGACTTTTACTAATGGCACGCCTAGATCTTTGTGGATTCGAGAATTTTTAACATACCATGGAGCTGCAGTAATTATACGTAGAATTTTATTTTGACCCCTTTGAATTTTTTCAATGTTTGATGCTGAGGCAGTACCCCATAATTGAATTCCATAACACCAGATTGGCTTTAGAATTGCATTGTACAACAAAAGTTTGCAATCCAACTTTAATGTAGAATTTCTGCCGATTAGCCAAATAAGTTGCACTGCTTTTAATCTCATCTGAGTAAGTTTTGCATCGATATGAGACTTCCAAGTTAAACGACGATCGAGGTGGATTCCGAGGTATTTGACTTCATTGTGTTGCGGGATAATTTGATTATTTATTCTGATGTTATTCTGAAGTTATATGAATACATTTCTGTTCGTTAACCCTGATTTTCCAAAGCTCAAGCCAATTCTCTAGTTTATAAACATATTTCTGCAAATTCTGTGATGCTATTTGATGGTCCTTATGAACGCTAATAAAGGCTGTATTGTCTGCAAAAGTTGAAGTATGTATTATGGGGTCTGACGGCATATCGGATGCATAAATCAAATATAAAGTTGGACCCAGTATGCTACCCTGGGGTACTCCTGCTTCAATTGGCTGAGCGGGGCTTAAAAAATCGCCTTCTTTGATTGTAAATTTGCGACCATTTAAATAACTTTTCATAAGTTTGTGGGTGTTAGCAGGCAGAGCTAATTTTATTTTATGCATTAAACCTTCATGCCAGACTTTGTCGAACGCTTGGGAAACATCAATGAAAAGCGCGGAACAGTATTTTTTTTCTTCAAACGACCGTCTTATCACATTTACCAATCTGTGTGTTTGCTCGATGGTGCTGTGTTTAGCCCTGAAGCCGAATTGATGATTAGGAATACATTCAGTGTCATTCAGAATTGGAGTCAATTTAGTCATTAACAATTTTTCAAACAGTTTTGAAATTGTCGGCAGTAGACTAATTGGCCTATATGACTCCACTTTGGTATGGTCCTTCCCTGGCTTAGGAATCATAGTGATCATAGACACCTTCCAATCTGCAGGATAGTATTCTAGGCGTAAAATAGCGTTGAAGATAAAGAGGATAATTCTTCTTGTTACACGAGGTAACTCCACAAGCATTTTATTGCTGATTTTATCCATACCTGGAGCTTTTTTAAGATTCAGAGTACCAATAGCGCTTTGAACATCATTAAAGCTATGTCTTAGTGGTACAGGAGGTCTAATAACGAGTGGAGGCAAATCAGATGCATTATTTGAGTTGTTTATAGTAAACACATTTCTCAAATGGTTAACAAATAAAGTCCCCTTCTCGGAATCATTTCTAGCCCAGTCTCCAGTCGGATTTCGCAAAGGAGGCTTTCCTCTAACTGGTCTTTTTAGACCCTCGTGCCGCCTTCCATAACGAATAGTCAGATAGGAAAACACAATAAGAAAGGCTTCTACATATACATACATTTTCTTATTATAAATCTATGCTGATAAAATTTCTATGAATCTCTTTAATGGTCACAAGTTAAATGCCAAACATTTTATGGAAAACTAAAGAATGATATTTTAAATTTTGCATTTCAGACATCATTGAATTTTATTTCAACAGGAACAACATAAATATATACAGTGGATCATAGCTTTTTTATGCAGTGCAGTTTTGTTAAAGCTCAATAAAAAGAAAACTAACAGGAACTTAAAACAGAAATTGGTGTTATTTAAAAATAACACCAATTTCAATAAACAGATCCAATATGCAAAAACTGAATATTACACCAGACGTTTTGGTAATGCAATTAATTCCCAACAAACTTGGAATACTATTCGTGAAATAGGAATTGGCAATGTACATAGCATTATTGGCTACCAAGTGGATGCAAATATGCTTAACAGAACGTTTTCTAACGCTCCTGTTATTCAAGCAAATCCCTCTTTTTCAATTTTTCTTCAGACACTTTAAATACAAATAATGGGATAATTGGGGAACATTTTCAATTATCTTGCGTTACTCAATATGATGTTTTTTTTAACGAGCTCATTAATAAAATCAAACGCAGTGGGAAGTGATAACTTAAATCCAAAATTTATAAGATTACTTTTGGCATTGATTTTGCCATATGTTACTCATTTGTTAAATACTATCATAATGTCGGGTATTTATCCGTTAAGCATGGTATTCTGTTCGTCATTTCGTGCGAAATACTATCAAAAGCCCATATAAAAAAAATTGATGCGAAATAAATGCGAAATAATGCTGCTGAAGTTGTACTCTGTTCTTGTTGTGAAAAGTTACGAAATGTTTCTGGCAGCATGTTTTTTCAACCAAAAAATGTATATGGGAACATTTTTTTTCAACTGCGAAATAATGTAAGCGGCACTTATTTCGCACGAAATTGAAAACAACAGCTGTTTAGATTTTATTTATTGTGTTTTTAATTTAATAATTTCGCACAAAAATTATTCAAATTAAAAATAGTACTAATAAAACATAAAATAATAAAGACAAAAATAAATTTAGTGAAACTGAGAAGCAGTATCGGCAGTACGAAAAAGAAAGGAATAGAATTACAATAAATTACACTGCAACCCAACGCCATAAAAGCAACATTGAAATAATATAATTTTTGTATCCATTTCTTTAAAATATAAAATAAAAAACATATGGTTTTTGTTTACATAAAAAAATCAATGTTGCATACCTAAGGGCAATAAAAACGACAATTTTCTTCTTAATCGCGGCATTGTTACCACTTGCTATTTGTCAACATTTTCAAACGAAATAATTGATGTTGCTCAACAAATTTCGCAAATTTGAACAGAGTACCATGCATTAAACTGGAAACATGCAAAAATTGTGCCATTACCTTAGTCGAATGGAGAATACAGACCTATAGCCATCTTGTGTTTTCTGTCGAAAGTCTTGGAAAAACTTATGTATAAACAAATGATTAATTTTTATTAATTTTAATTATTATTATTAATTTTTTGGTACTTCTTGACCATTCTAAGGCTTTCGATACGATAGATCATGGCATACTCATCCGAAAACTGAAACACTTTTTTAGATTTACGAGCGCGTCAACCAAACTAATACTGTCGTATCTTTTAGAACGCACACAATCGGTGTTTGTGAACAATGTATGGTTGGATAGCCTGTCTCTGACTAGGGTAGTGCCTCAGACTATTGCGTTGGGGATTTCCTACCTAAATGACGACTAGTGCAACTAGGTCTCTCTTTGAATCCTCATAAATCTAAATGCATTGTTATATGTAAAAAAAGCTTAATTCCCTCCATATCTGAGGATATTGTTTTAAATGGCCAGAAAATTGAAATTGTTAATAAAGCAAAAAATCTTGTTATCATTTTCAATGGTAATTTGACCTGGACTGATCATGTAAATTTGCTGGTTGGCCAAACCTATGCAAAGTTACGTGCTCTCTGGTCCACACAATATTTCACACCCTTAAAAATAAGAGCCTTACTTGTTAAATCATACCTGATTCCTTCCCTGATGTATGGGTGTGAAGTATGTGGAAGCTGTGACACAGTTGGTATGAGAAAATTGAATGTCTTGTTCAATAACATAATAAGATATGTGTATGGATTAAGACGGTCTGATCATGTTTCCTCTATTGCCAATAATCTTTGAAAGTTTGCTAAAAATTCGCACTCTTATTTTTTTACATAAAATAATCAACTTTCAAACACCTAAATATATATTAGATAAAATACGTTTTTTTTTCAATCGCCACGAAACTGAAATATTATAATACCTCGACATAATTTACTTGTATCTGAATGGCAGTTTTATGTGCATCCCGCTCGTCTTTCACAAAGTCAACAACTAAACAGCAATGATAATAGTTTCAAACAATTTTTATTCAATTTTTTTAAATAATAATTTATAATTTTTATTTTTATTTTAATTTTAATTTATAATTTTTTTAACTTTAACTTTATCTCAATATTGTTATATTTACTTGCATCAAGTTTGTTTTGTAACGTAATACGTTCCTCTGCTATAAGTATAAGACTCAGTCTTGTTGTACAGGAAATGGAATCAATAAATAAATAAATAAATAAATAAATAAATAAATAAATAAATAAATAAGTAAATAAATAAATAAATAAATAAATAAATAAATAAATAAATAAATAAATAAATAAATAAATAAATAAATAAATAAATAAATAAATAAATAAATAAATAAATAAATAAACAAATAAATAAATAAATAAATAAATAAATAAATAAATAAATAAATAAATAAATAGTCTTACAAACAAAAAAACATTTATTACAAAAATGTACATTATTCAAACTAAAAAAACAAAAAAAAGCTGGTTTTTAGCGTCACAGTTTATTTATGCAGTCAAGTTTTTCTATACCGACAGTTTAATGCAGCGTTTTTAGGTTTTCGTTTTTCTAACGTCAAGTGTCAGTTTAAAATAGTTCAAATGAGTCTGTGTACAAGGATAGAACAACGAGAATTGGGTTTTAACTATTTCCAAAACCTCCTCAATTTTTTAAATAACGATATATCTCGAAAAATAGAGCTAACCTAAAAAAAAACAGTTAGCACCACTGGATTTAGCGTACTCGATTTACCATCCATTGGATACCCCACTTGTTGGGTTTTTCAACTACCCCAGTGTAATGGGTCTTGCAAAACATTAAAAAATAAATACAAATTTTAAAAGTAAAAGCGAATTGGCAATACTGATGGATTGTTCAAAAATTAATTGAGAAGTATTGTGATTACTATTTTTGCCAACACTGTATAAATGTTTTTATAACTTTATAACGGCTATTTAAAGAATTGCGTGGGTATTTTAAATTTACTAAAATTAAAAACTGTTAAACTTTTTATTACAGTACAGAATTATTTTGAATAAATTTAATAGAAATCAGTACATGCTTGACTAGCACAACAAACTTTGCTCTAGAGATTTAGGTCAAATGAATCAGTAATAATTAATACAAAACTTTAACTAGAAACCCCGTTAATTAATTAAAATTAAATTTGAAACTATATTATAGGTATAATGAAATTTTTAACTAACATGCCACTGGAAGTGCCTCGATAGACTAGGCGATAGAGTGCCGGACTATCAGTCAAAGGTTTGCTGGTTCGATTCCCGCCAAAGACTCTGGATGTTTTCTGCAGAGAAGCCAAAAGCTTCGCAATTTGTGTTTGTTAATTAAAAAAAAAATAAATTGTTAAAAATAAAACAACTGATACATTTTCTACAACTGTCTCAAATCTTGCAAAGGAAAGATTACCAGTTTTGTGCTGTTAAGTGTTTGTCATAAAACATTTGCGTCTTAAGTCTTAAGTCTTTTGTTTTTGTTTACATTGAAATCTAATGGCTGTCATTATGATAAGAAAATCATATTTCATGTAAAAATAAATTTTTATGTAAATGTTATTAGAAATAATACTATTACAACTACTATAAACAAATATTTTTATCTAATCAATCCAATGAACTAAAATTAAAGAATCATAATAAAAGCTTTTAAACTATAATTAAGTTAAGTTATTTATGTAGATAAAAACAATACAAAAATGTGTCATCGTTTCAAAAACAGCCAAACAAATATTACGTTTTAAAAACAAATAATCTAAAGAATTTTGTTTAAATTTCTTTTTTTTTTGCAAAACAATGTTTAATGATGATGTCTACCGCGTATTTTTTGTTATTTTGATATTTTGTTTAATTTTATAATTTTTTCTTTAAACTGGTTTAGATTCGATTTGTTAGTGTGTTAGCGGTGCTGTTTATTAATCTAACAGTGAAAGATTTATTTTAGTTAGACGGAGGGTTATTGAGCTGTTTGTGTGAATGAAGACTGTTAAGCAATTTTCATTTAACACGTTTCTCTATCTTGCATCTAATTTATGCTAAACAATTGTTATAAACTTTTGATTAAGTGACGGAGATCTAAAAGGACAATATCTGTTATCTGGTGTTAATTTGTTTAAGTTTCGTTTTATTTAACATACATAAATTTAACATGACAAATGCCGTAGTATTTTGCTTTATTGAAATGTTAAACAGCTTTTGTGGTGGTAAAGTAAAGAATGCTTAATTTATAGCCGACTAATTGGAATCATATTAAATTTTCGTTTCTTTTGATTAAACCAGCATACATTGAAAGGCTTCACAAAACATTATTTAAATGGAGAAATTCTAAAAAAACTTTATAACACTTTTAGCATATTATCAAAAGCATATCAATAAAATTACAGACTGCTTTAGATTATAGCAATAACTTTTTTCTTAATTCATTCACTTTCAAAATTCGTTTAAGAAAGAAATTTAAATTTATGAATTTGTATATTTTATAAATTTGAGTTTATATATTTCGATCCACCGGCACTGCATAAAATGGAGAAAAAACGCGCCATTTAAAAAAACGCACCAAGTTTAGAATTCTTTTTTTCATTTAAAATGTTTATTGAATTTTTTAATTTCATAAATTCTATATAAAACTTTTTAAAAAATATCAACGGTTAATAGTAAAAGTAATAATAGTAAAATCATTTTTTAAACGAGCTAATAAAGATAAAATAAGCATCTAACCACTCAAAATTAAACTCACAATATGCTGAAGTACTAATTGGTAAAACAGGGCTAATTTCAGTACTTATTTGGTAGTTTTTTCAATTATTTTTATTTTCTATTTTAAATACTTCTATTTGAATTTTCTCAATAAAATTTGTTATGGCTCCACTGGGACTTTTTCCCTGGTTGTTCGTCTACAGTTCAGTAGACCAAACCATCAGGCTATACAAGAATTTTATTTCCATGTATAAAATGTTAATTTTATTTTCACCCTATTCACCTTTAGCAATAATCTTTATGATAGTATGTATTCATTTATCATACATTCGTATTTAAAATACATTCGTATTAAATACATTTAAAAATTACTAAACAGGAAGATTTTATCAAATTTTCGGAAAAATTAAATTTTAAATGCATTGCTGAAGGAGAAGATTGTGTACAAACAATCAAAAATAGGGAGACACAAGAGAATGCAAGAATCAAATTAACATCATTATTGGACAAACATATGGAAAAAACAACAATTAGCAGAAGAGATATAATAATACTTGACACAGTGAGACAAGCGAAACAATTTTTGGACAAAAATTATGACATACTGATTTTAAAGGCTGATAAGGGAAATAAAACAGTAGCGATGGACAAAAATGAATACGATGAGAAAATGAAAACTATTTTAAAGGATTTTTGTACATATCGACGTTTGAAAAGGGATCCGACATCTACTTTACAAAATAAAAACAACTTATTTGTGGAAAAATTATACAAACTTGAACTAATTGATATATATCAAAGGAACAAATTGACCATAAAAACTGCGATAGCTCCTAGGATATATGGACTGCCTAAAATACACAAAGATGGAACCCCCTTAAGACCAATATGTTCATCAATAGATTCACCCTCCTATGCACTTTCCAGATATTTGATAGACATACTAAAACAGTTGACGATAAATTCGAAATATAATATTAGGGATGCTGTAGAATTTAGCTCAAAAATTAACAACACTTATATAGCCGATGATGAAGTTCTCATTTCATTTGACGTGATTTCACTATTTCCGAGTATACCGATTAATTTGGCCATAGAGACAATTGAAGAAAAATGGGATCTATTAACAACGCATACAAAAATACCTAAAAATTTATTTATTGACATATTACGATTCTGTACCAAGGAGAGCAGATATTTGAAATACGATGATAAAATTTATGAACAAAGAAAAGGAATGCCGATGGGTTCTCCAGTCTCACCAGTCATAGCTGACATAATAATGGAAAAGCTTTTAGATGTATCAATAGATAAAATGGACGAAAAACCGAGGATGATGATGAAATATGTAGATGATATATTTGCAATAGTGAAAAAGGACAAAGTAAGTGACACCCTCAATAAATTAAATTCATATAATAGACAAATACAATTTACCATGGAGGAAGAAAATGATGAAAAACTTTCATATTTGGACGCGATTGTAATAAGAAAAGACAATCATTTAAAAGTCAACTGGTATCAAAAACCAACAGCTTCAGGACGATTAATTAATTTTCATTCAAAACACCCTAGAAGGATCATCATAAATACAGCATCCAATTTTATAAGACGAGTACTTCAAATAAGTGACACGGTATTCCATGAAAATAATAAGGCAAAAATAATGGATATTTTAAAAATGAATGACTTCCCGATAAAGACAATTAGGGATCTAATAAAACGTGCAAAATCAAAACGACAGGAGGCAAGAGAACCAAAACGATATAAAAGCATAACTTATATTTCTGGACTTTCTGAAAGATGGAAAAACACCGATATTTATAACGCCGAAGAGTTTGAATTAGCATTTAGGTCAGACAATACTGTGAATCGGCTGTTTAGTAAAACAAAATCTAAACTAAAAAAAGAAGAAAAATCAAATGTTGTGTATCAAATTCCTTGCAATGGTGACGGGACCAATATATGCGAGAAAGTATATGTTGGGACAACAAAAACAAAACTAAAAACTAGACTATCATCTCACAAAACTGACCAAAAGACAACTGAAAAACCAATTGACCAAAAAACTGCATTAGCAGCCCATTGTGCACTAACAAACCACAAACCAAAATTTGAAGAGGTAAAAATATTACAAGAAGAGAGAAATTACTCAAGGAGATACACATTGGAGATGTTACATATAATAAATGTAAGACCGGAGCTTCGTCTCAACTACAGACAAGACACAGAGAATTGTGCACACATATATAGACAATTAATTAAAAAACACAGACGATGGACAAATTAGTTTAGTAACAAAAATCCAAGCAGAAGGACAATAAATGTAAAATAAAGAAAAATTTTTTGTGTTATTTATTATTTTTAAATGTAATTATAATCAATATATTATGTTCGTTTTTTGTTTAATAATAATAAGAAAAATTGTTCTATGTATTTATTTAGACCCCCGAAGATGATTAGCGACGCTAATTGAAATATTGGGAACAACAATAAAAATATTTAAAATAAAAATCAAAAGTTTTTATTTATTCAACGACCTGTAGCCGAACAAAACCAACAAATAATTAACCATCAATAAGGTCTACTAAAAACATATATAAAAAATGTACCGAAATTAAAAATGCGCATTGCGCACCACCTTTAGAATTGTTGATTATTTTATATACATATCTGAGAACACAGTTAAAGAGATGGCAAAAGAGTGGTTCTCTTCGCACTAATACAGACCAGGGGCCAAATTACCGCATTCGATTTCGAGTAAAATTGATCGTAATTTTCTTATTTGAGATTATGGCATTCGATATCGAGCAAGAAATTTAGTACATTTTATCATAATTTCGATATCGAAATCATTTTTCGATACGATAGCTCATTCGATCACGAAGCGGCAATTTGGCCCCAGGGATGCAAAATAAGATTTTAGAAATTGTACTAAATTTCAAGATAAAGTGTATTTTTTTCAGCCCAATTGTACTAAATTCGTTTCTTATTTTTTTTTTAATATTTTTTATTAGAAATTAACGAAAAACGTACATAACAATTTTTTACACACACATATACCATTTTTATTCATAAAGATATGATATAACCCGATAATCAACCATATATATATATATATAAGGTGCAGTAAAATACATATGTTTAAATAACTCAATCTACTATACATTCAAATATATTAGAAGCATCACAATTATGAAGCTCTATTAACCCAAAAAAAAAAGGAATCTTTCACAAAACTATTAATTGTGACTCTGATCACCAACCAAAAGGGATTTTTTATTCGCTTTATTGGTTGATTCATCAATGCATAAGGAAAACTTCTGCTGGCGAAGTACATTGCAAATAAATTCAATTGAGTTCGACCTAAAACATTTTTAGCTATACAAGTGCTTTTGGTTCTGCCACATGATACTTTAGGAGTTACGTTTAAATCAGGAATAGACGTTTTTAGAAAAAGGAATAAGTGTTCCATACAGGAAAATGGCAAATTATGTTCAGCTAATAAAGCACAAAGCTGTATTTCCAAAGTTTGTACTTTCCAGCACTGACTTTTAAAATGGAGTTGCAAATGTTACAAAATAGCTCATCTTCAAATGCCTGAAATGCAACTAATCTATATTAGCCCAATTCACAATCATGTGCAAATGGTATTGCACATTGCATTTGCAAAAAGTTTTAGCATATTTTTGCTCTTGCTGTGTATTTTGTTAGTGTAGAGCAAGAATATGCTAAACTGAAATCTTGGAATGTTTTCTATTGATCGCTTGATATTTTATTGTACCATTATATCGATGAATTTTCGAAATAATGGGACTTTTGTAAAAAATCCGCCTAAGAAAAAGTACATTTTTTGCAATTGTCCTTTAACGGGTTAATAAAATGGGTCATGTTATACATCGTTGGATCGATTCAGAAATCGCAGAGATATAGTAATATATATATATCATCGTTAAAGTTCTATAACATCAAAACCGAAAGCTTCTTGCCCATAAAAGCTTTTTGAAATAAACATGTTTTTGACGCTCATTTACAAAAAAAAAAAATTAAAAAAATCGGTCACTTTCAGCCAATGGTGTTGAGTTTTTCTTGGGCTTAATTAAAAAAAATCATATTTTTGGCAAAAAAAAATTATCAAAAATATGATAAAATCATCATTCTGGCAACGCTGACTACAACATCAAATGTGAATTGAACAACTGAATTTTCAATTGTATTATTTAAAAAAAATTAATAAAAATATAAAAGTTCAATCAAAACATATTTTTAGCGAGTATTTTGTGCACAGCAAAAAATATTTTAAATTTGGAATAAATAAAAATGCTTTTATTTCAAGTTCGAGGCCAGTATTGAAAATAAATTTAAATTTTATTTTATTTTATTTGCCGATATTTCGATGCTCTTTGAGTATCATCATCTGGGCTTGTAAATAAATAATAATTTATTAGGACCACGGAAAATTAATGTTTATTTCTCTACATCGTCTGTTGTTCAACTCAAAGAGCATCGCAATATCGGCAAATAAAATAAAATAAAATTTAAATTTATTTTCAATACTGGCCTCGAGCTTGAAATAAAAGCATTTTTATTTATTACACATGAAAAGGTCGAATAAAAACTACGTGAATTAATTTTAAATTTGGACACAGTTGTATTTAGTTTGCTTCCTTCCAGCTTCTCTCAAGCTAGCAAAGTAGTGAGAAAATGCAGAGTCTATAGACAAGGAATCACGAACGGAAATCATGGGACATTTAACAAATCCTGATTTTATTTAATATATTATGTGTTTTAAATTTTGGACAAAAGTTGAAAATTAAGATTCTAATTTTTGCTTTAGGGTTTTCTAAAGTCAAAAGTCTTCGCCGATAAGTCAGAAGTAAATATCACTCGAGTAATTCGCAAGATACAGACAGCAATTGTAGCAGCTTAGTTGTGAGCACATTTCAAACACATTTTATTAAAAAAGTAAATGTCAGAGATTGTTTTTCCGTAACATAAGATAAAAACTGATCAATAGGCCATTTGACAAAGATTTATTCACTCTTAACAATTGTCTTGCAGCACAAAACATTCTAAATAAATGTTTTACAAACACAAAATATTTACTTTTGAAAAGTATGCATTCAACACAATGTGTCATTAATTTAAGAAATCTTTAAAACATAAGCGAATGTTCCAAAAGATGCGTATTACTAATATAGCGATCACTGATCGCAGTGTTTAAAAGTGCGTTAAACTTTATTCTGTCCAAAATATTCATGAATGCCTGGGTATCACTGTGATCATTGTTAGTTTCTTTTTCTTTTAATACTTTCTTAAGGAATTTCAACTTTTGTTTGCCGATATTTGATACATTCTAAATGATAAAGCGTATAATAAATGTGTTTTTTTTCTTTTATAAACAAAAAAAAAGTATTTTTTTGTTTGTTTTATGTTGCTTAAATCAGAATAAATGTAAAGAAACATTTTTAAAAGATACTACCTTCATTTTGGGAGAAAGTTTTAAATTTTTTTCTTATTATTTTACTTTTATATTTAAGTAAAATTGGTTAAAAAAAAGGTGCGGAATAAATTGGTCACTAGAATTTGATGACATGTACTATTTCCATTAGCCTTAATTTTGATGAATAGTAAAAAAATCGCAACAAATCCAATTAGATTCTTAATTTCAGGCTCAAATTTTTTGTTTTTTTTTCGCACATACAAAATTTCGGTTAGAAAACTTTTTACTTCTTTCATAAATGTTTTCTATAGAAAATTTCTGTATAAGAGTATATTTATGGAAAATGTTTGTATGAAAGTAAATTTTGCAAAAATTCTTGTGTGAAACAGTATTTTTTATGGAAAAACTTAACAGATTTCAAAATTTAAAGAAATATAATATTCAATTCACAAGTGATGTTGTAGAGTCGTAGGAGTTGTACGTCGTCTGGATTCACAATGGTTGTATAAATGTAATTTTTATATATATAAATTGTACAACACCTACGACATATTTACATACTCGTATGTTTTTCAAAAGCTGTATGAAAGTGTAAGTATTAAAATATGTATCTCAACATAAAAATGATTAATTTTACTTTAAAAAACATAAATAAACGGTAACACATTTTAATCATAAACTGATTGACAAATTTTAAACAGGAAAATAATATTAATAAACAAACAAGTAAGAAAGTACAGTCGGCCAAGCCTGACCATATAATACCCTACATCCAGTATATGTATAAAAAAGTTTTTTTTTTTGAAAATGGGCGCTATATGGGAGATATTATTTATTATGGACCGATCATAGAAAAACTTATTGCCATGACTTGACTGTGAATATTAATATTATGTATGTTAAAGTTTATCTCGATATAAATACTTTTTAAATAATACTTTTTGAAGAATTACGGAGAGGGTCATACATATATGGGAGTTTCGACTAATTATGGAACGACCATTATAAAATTAGGTGTCATCATTTCTGTATATATGCAACTTATATTTGTTTAATTTTATTTGGATATCAACATTTTTAAGAGATTTAATCATGGATTTTGGACCATGATAATGCACCAGCTCACACATCGATGCTTGTGCGTGAGTTTTTTTGCCCAAAAACAAAACCTTTATCATGCCTCAACCACCCTGTTCACCGGACTTGGCCCCCGCTGACTTTTTCCTCTTCCCAAAACTGAAGACACCGATGAAAGGAAAGCGTTTTGCTACGATTGAGGAGATAAAAGGAAAATCGAAACAGGAGCTGTTGGCGATACCAAAAAGCGTGTTTCAGAAGTGTTTCGAGGATTGAAACAAAAAACGCTGGCATAAGTGTATTATATCTGAGGGGGATTACTTTGAAGGGGACAAAATAGTTATTGATGAATAAATAAATACTTTTGGAAAAAATTTAAAATAATGGTTATTTTTTGAACAGACATCGTATTGGAAAGTACAACAGAAATTTTCGCAAACTTATTTCACAATGTAATATGAATCATATTCTGTATATTCGACAGAAAATTTCCAGAAAAATACAAAGATTATGGAATTTTTGTTAACCACATTTTATAAAACGCTCTATTAATTATTATAAATTAAAAGAAAGAAATATTTACAGTTTCCTCTATAAAATAAACAAATAAAAATACATAATATCGATACAATTCTAAACAGACTTTCTCACAAAAGAAATAAAACTCATAAAATAAATATAAATTCATAAATAATAAATTGCTGAAACTATGCGTTTGTTTAAAATGATTCTTTAACATATTTTATCTTTTTGTGTTGGCAAAATGTTAGGAGTGTCTTTAAAGATTTCACTTATTGATTGCTCCACATTTGTTAAACGTATTTAAATTTAAAATTCAGCTTTTAATAGTTTAAACTTTTGCTTTAATTATTAATTATGTGGATTTAATTCGCTGATTTTAATATTACAACACAATATAACTAAGCGGGTAGTTATTGTATTTGTTTGTGTTAAAGCAAACAAAACTGAAAAAAAATAACTTTCGCCTTATTAAAGAATAAGAATTGCTAAAGACTATAATCACAAAAAAGACTTTTAAATGCTTTCATATAGTCCATCATTATTAGAAATACCAGCAATTATTAGATTTGTATTAGATTTGTGGCAAAAACAAACAAAAGCAAATTGTTTTTATTTTCTTGTAAATTGTTTAACAAATGAAAGTGTTAATTTAAGTGAAAGTGAAACAAAAACTATAAACACATTTGAAATTTAAATGCTTTTGTTTGCAAATTTTAATAAACTTAGCAAATAATAAACTTCAAACAAATAAGAAGCTTTAATAAAACAAAGGCACAACATGTTGCTATTATTTTTAGTAACAAGTAAACAAAATAAATCATAAACCTTAAAAACTTGCAACAGCATATTGAAGCTTACAAACACGTTTAATTTTTTATTGCTGTAAACAAATTTTAAAAATTCTTTAAGTTGTCATTAAAGTGTAATGAATGACCATCGCTATGGCATTGTGACAGTGTTAATGGCTTAATTAGTAAATATGTTTAAACCGAAACAAATAATTAAAAAAACCTATCGAAACAATTTCTTTTGCACCATATTTTAGAAAAGCAAACAGAAAAATTTCATCAAGTATTTGGCAAGTTTTATATTAAAAAGTGTTGTAATACTCTTGCAGCTCATTTAATACTCTCAAACAATTTTCAGTATTTTATGTACAAATACAAATTTATATATTTACTAGACTCAGAATTATGTGTTGCATAAAGTTAGATGCACACATTTGTGCGTAACAAAAATTTTTTTCCGGAGAAAAATTAAACCAATTCAAGCTGAGAGTTGTTCGTAAAAAATATTTTCTTTCTCTTAAAAAAAAGTAGCGTCAAACTTCATATGAAAAAACTTTTTAATTTTGTTCGGAATAAATGGGTGAATCCACCTTAACACTATTTTCTTTAGAAAATCTTGTGTATAACTACATTTTTTTCTTAATTCTTGTCGATAACAGTGTTTTCTGTAGAAAGTCTTGTGTATAAATGAATTTTCTATTAAATAAAAAACCAAACTCCTTCTACTCTCTTCTCCTTCCTAGATGACAGATTTTTTTTAAAATATTAAGCAAATATGGGTAATCATTTAGACTTTTTATATCCCCCACTACTACAAATGGTGAAAGAGGGTTTATATTTATGTTACACTGAGAAATATTCATCTGAGACCCAACAAAGTATATATATTCTTGATCCTTATGAAATTCCAAGTCGATTAAACTATTGCCGCGTTTTCACTATGTTTTCACTATGTTATTTTTGTTGTCAAATTGTTGGCAATTGTATGAAAACGGGTTGTCATATGGCGTCATCAATCATGATAATCATGATTGCAAACATAGATGACACCATATGACAACCCGTTTTTATACAATTGCCAACAATTTGGGCAATTTGACAACAAAAATGACATAGTGAAAACCAAGTATATAAGCAAAGTTTACAAAAACAAGCTTCACAATTCTCCTAAGTAGTTTGATATTGCAAAACCAGCAAAATCGGTGAAATAGACCAAAAGTTATGGATCAAAATGTGTGACAACCCTCATCATAATGTGATATTTTTCAGCAGTTTTTTTTTTGCTATTTTCTTCAAATATATTGTAAATAATATAATAAAGTTTTGTACATGTTATTTATTTGAAAGAAGTACAAATTGTGATGAAAATGGGAAGAATCGGTGCATGATTTTTCATAGCCCCCATATCACAAATTTGTTCCCGAAATATGGCTCAATTATACAAAATTCAGCAAAAATAAATTTTAGGTAAAAACAAATACCAAACGAAATTTGATTTTTTATTTTCATATTTATCATAGACTCTATACAAATTCCACTTCCGGAATTCACTTAAATACGTATAAGTTTGGTATAAATATCATTACCAGGTTCACATTCGACGCATATAATCCTTATAGACATATAAATTGTTGTATACAATTTTACAATGGTGGGTTCATAATTGGTCATAGCTCCCATATAAGGACCACCTCCGAAAAAGTCATCAATCTTATAAATAAAGGGTGTCCCAACTAGAACGCAATTTTTAAATAAAACACAGATATTTAAAAAAAATTGTGAAACTTTATTATATCGTAAAGTAGACAGAATGAGGTTATGTATGGAACAAGATATCGTGCAGATGGCCGCCGCACACACGTGATCTTTTATTGAAATTTTCAATGACCTTTTTGCATAAATGCTGCAAAATCATCTTCAGTGACGAGGCCCATTTTCATCTTGATGGCGTCGTCAATAGGCAGAATCGTCGCATTTGGGCCTCTTATTAAGCACAAACATACAGACAGACATTAATTTTTATATATGTGATCTGGCCTATGAAAAGGTGGCTTATGACTCAAAAAAGAAATTGCGAGACGCAGCTGTTAAAGATGAACAATTCAGATTCTTAGTAGTTTTTCTTTTGTATTATGAACAGTCATGCCCAAAAGGCAACCAAAAAAGGCAAAAGAGCATAAATGAGATAAGTTCGTGTGTGTAAATAAAGAGCGATGTTTTTTTCAATGCAAAGCACAAACCAGTTTCTGACCGAAAAAAAATCGTAAGGCCTCATTTCCAGAAGGAGATTCGAAAAAACGAGCAACTTCAAAGGTTTCAACAAGGATAGCGACGAAGAAAACTACTTAATACTGCTAAATAAATATGTTTTGTGCAAAACAGCTTTTTTCGGTAAAATCGTTTTTGCAGCGTTCAATCCTGTTTTTAAATTTTTCAATTCCATTTATTATCTTGATTCTGAATTTTCAATAAAATTCTGTTTTTCTTTCATTTGTGCTCTTCTCTCTCTCTACATTTTTAGTACACTTCTAAGCAAATTAGGACCTTCTAGTTTTCACCACGTGAAAGAGCGTCTCAAAAACTATCGAAACCAAAAAAAAAAAAAAAGTGAAAAATTTTTTTTTGAGTCATAAGCCACCTTTTCATAGGCCGGGTCACATATATAGAAGAGAAGATAAATATTGTTAAACTACACTCAAGATTTGTATGATAATCAGACAAACACTGTAAATAATAGCAAGAATTTGTAATAACATCAATTTTAAATGGTCAAAATTAGATTAAATTTCTAAACATTTAAAATAAATTATGTTGTCCTTAGAATTATCTTTCAAACAATATATAAAATACTAATAAAATTTGCTGTATGACTGAAGAAAAAAACAATGAATTAGGATATTCTAGTCCTATAACCAGTGTAGGTTTTGTACTTTTCACTATATTTAGGTGGATGGTATTTAAGATTCGGCACAGCTGAATACAGCACTCTAACTTGTTTTGTTATAAATTTTGAATAAATAAAACTCCCGATAAAACAAACTTTGGCATTTACATTCTCAAAATAATAATTGTATTCAAATATTGGCTCCGACTACGCTATAGGCAGTCCATTCGGAGGGTCCAATTTTTGATTACAGCATTGCTACCGGTTACTTGTTTATTACCGCTATCTCACTAATAACGACTTTTGATTTCGCATAACCTTTAAAAAAAAAAACAAAGGTGTGATATCATAAGTTCTCCGCATCCAGTTTACAATTTCGGACCGCAAAATTAGCTACTTATTTTACAGTAAAGACATTGTCTAGGCACTCATTTCTCAAAAAAAAAATAACAAATTAAATAAGACATCTAAATGAATTACGCCATCATTTCAATTATCAATCATATGCTAAGTTAAGCTTACAATTAAATTGTAGGCATAATATTAAGTACGAGCTGCAAGTAATACAAACATTAATAATAATACTAATAAAAATAGTTTGGCTAAACCAAAACCTTGACCTTGTAATATAAAATTCACTTGCATTTATATTAAAGATTTATCAACTAAGAGTTAATTTTTAATAAGAAATTTATTAAACAAACAAATAAGCAGAACTAACCTTAACATAATAAATTTTTATGAGCAATATACTGGCTGTACTTGTGTGAAAAAAACCTTTAGACTTATTTATTTTTAAGATGTTAGTACATGGCAACTCCCATTTGTTTAAACATTTGAATATTTATTTATTTGCATATCTTGGCAGCTATTTAATGTCTTGGTACTCTGGTAACAAGGTGCAAAAAAAAATTTATAATAAATTTTGCATTTGTTTTTATTTAAGCAAACCTCTAATCAATGATTCACCACGTCATTCATATTTATTCATTCATAAAACAAAAACCTAATAATAAATAGCTAATTGTTTTACCGTAACTTTAGGTTTGTTATTTCAACTCAATGAAATTTCTATCAAGAAATTAAACAAACTAAAATTCCATTATTTTATTAATTAATTTTACAACATTAATGTAAAACTGCCCAGCTGACTTTCAACACTCTCCTCCTGGTGATTACTACGTTGCAAATGTCGTGCAATTTAAATTGTTTTTTTTTTATTAATTGTGTAAAAAAAAAAAACATTGAATAATGATGAGTTTATAAATAATTAGATGACTGAATAGAAGCTGCTGGTAGATCCGCTTTAAAAATTTTATAAAAAATTAAATGTTGTAAATAAATTTAAAATGTTTTATAATAAATCACTAACTACATTGTATGTTTATTTATTTAATTAGACAGAATTACTAAGTTTATTGGTTTTATTTTTAAAGATTTCATGAATCAATGTAATATTTACTTGCATTACAAAGTTATGCTTTAAGATATTGGATTCGATATTAATCACTTTGTATGTTTAACACATTTATGTTTAACAAAAGTACTTATGCTACTGCTTCATTAGTTCACACTAAGTCCCAATTTACACGAAGCAATTTTTATGAAAAAGATTGATATAATTTTATCCTTGAAATTTTCTCGGCGTTCAGTAGGAATGGCAATCCCGAAATCCCAAAATCCTGAATCCTGGGATTTACATTTGTGAAATCCCGAATCCGGGGATTTGAAAAACCAGTCCCACAATTTTACAGCACAATTTTATTGCTTGAATCGTTCGTATTTTTATTTGTTGAAACATACGTATGTTTTACGAATAAGAGAGTAACATGAATTGATACTACAAAAAAACATTGAGTACTCGTCTTATCTTCCCCTCACCACGATATCTAAAAGCTTAGCTCAAAGAATTGCTTAGAATAAACTGGGACTAAGGAACACCTGAGTCTTACTAGTTTTATTTAAGTTAAAAAGTACCATTAATTGACACATTTGGTACCTCAAAATTATTCCTTAGATAATTCTTTCTCCACCCAGCAGTATGTACGTCCTAACTTTCACTGGGTTTATAAAAGTACCAAAAAGTGCTTTTAAGGTTTCCTATTTTATACACCATTAATTGAAATAAATCAAATAAGTTGCAAGTTCTAAAAATTGTCAGAAACATTTGAAATTTAATGATTTAGAAAAATAAGACAGTATCATTTCATGCTTCTAGACTCGTTGATTAAAAATAATTAAAAACAAATAAGAAAGTATGGCAGGTATTGAATGATTTTACTTTCTGATTTTATTTTTTGTTTTTTTCAGAAATGGGCGCCATATGGAAGATATGACTAATATGTAGCGGTCGTTATTAAATAAGGTGCCATGACTACTCCTCCCCATTATATTGGCGTAGGGTATAAATATCATCAGTAAAGTATGATCCAGTCCTATTTATTGGATTATTGTGCGGCACTAGTAAAATTAATTTTGTTTAATGTCAACCATGTTTGAAGAGCACTGCAAGACTTGGCAATGTTTGGTATGACGTTTGACGCTTAATTAAACAAAACCACATTTGCAGACCTTTAATAATCATTTAATAATAAGCAACTTTCTTTTTTAAATGACTTTTTTTGGCCCATCAGCTGTTTTGCTGTAACATGTTACTGTTAACCCTTTGACGACTATAGGCAAGTATGCTTGCCCGGGGTTCTTTAGATTATATATTTGTCCAGGTAACAGATACAGCAAATTTGTCAAAGACTGTTTTATAGAAGAGGATTGGGGCAACAAGAATGTCGTTGAGTACGAGTCCCTATCGGGCCTCGCTTGTTCCCTACGAGGCTCCAAATTTGGCCAAAAAAACTATTTATGACGAGGGCTGCCAAGGGGTGAAAATAGGGCGCAAGGGGATAAGAGTCAATTATGTTTTGGATTCAACCTTAATCTATCAAAAAATATAATGGACAAGTTTGCGTAAACTCCAAGCTGTCTACAACTAATCAAATTATGTTTGGCAATTATATTTGCCTATGGGTTGAAACGAGAATAAACGTTTCTAAAAAACTTTACAAATTAAATTAATTAGATAATGTTAAATACTGAAACAGCATGCCACGGCTCCGATTTTAGTAAATTACAGCTAATCTTCACTTTTGCGACAACAATAAAGCTGATGTTAGTGACCGTGGGTATAAAATTCGGCCAATTTTAGATCATATTAACAAGGCTATGCCGGATGCGTATACTTATCCAAAAAAGCTGTCAATCGATGAACATATGGTAAAGTTTAAGGGACACATTGCTATTGCTATAAAACAGTACATGAAGAACAAACCTATTTCGTGGGGATTCAAACTTTTGTGTCTATGTGAGGCAGAAACCGGGTACTTATATAATATTAACATTTTCACCGGAAAAAACCATTTGTTGAGCACGGTGTTGGCGAGGCTGTTGTTTTGCAGTTATACGAGCCACTGGCAAAAAATGGGGTTGAAGTTTACTTCGACAATTTTTTTACAAGCCTCAACTTAATGCACATTCTACAGCAAAATGATATAATGGCGTGCGGAACCATCCGATGTAATAGAAAACACATACCGAAGAATTTTCCGGCGGATAAATATATGAAAAGAGGGGACATAATTTACTTCATGTCGGATAGCATTTCCGTATTCAAATGGATGGATAATCGTGGTGTCTACCATGGCTCAAATTTTATTGACCCAAAAGCGGTATTCAATGTCAAGCGACGTGTAGCTGGACAAGCTGGTAAAATAGATGTTGATTGTCCCCTGATTATACAGCACTAGCTCTCTAATGGATCAAAAAAAAGTATATTATGAGTACGATCGTAGAAGTAAATGGCGTTTTTATTTACGTTTGTTCTTCGACCTTTTCAAATTATGTGTTTACAATAGTATAATATAATAATATATAAAAAAAACTCATATTTGCCAACAGTTCCTTAATCAATTTGACCTCCATTGAATTTCGGGCAGCTTTAGCCAAAAAGTTGATAAGTAGCTTCAATTCAAGGAAGCGTGCCTTTTCACCCGCAACCAAATGTGGAACCCATTTTATAAGCAAACCCAAATATCTCCATAAAATGGAAAAACGTGAAGGTTAGTGTTCTCATTGTGCTTCCAATAATAAGTATAGTCGCACAAATGTTTTTTGTGATCAATGTAATGTGTTCCATTGCTTGACTACGTCGAGTGATTGCTTTGGAATCTATCACGAACAATAATAATTATAATAAAATTTTGTGATCTCTTGTATTTTTCTTTACTTTTTAAATAAAAACTGACTATTAAATTGTTTCTGCAATTTAATAATTTGTGATGAAAAATTTCGTTTCAACCCATAGGCAACTATATTTGCCAAGCAAAATGGGGGACTTCGAGGGTTCCCAGGAGGGCAATTTTTTTTTTCATAACTACTATTAGACTATATGTCGCGAAAATATAACAAAAAAATAAATCGCTTCAGCCAAAAATGTTTGGTCGTCAAAGGGTTAAACATGTTCAGTTTGGCCTATAGTTTAACCATGAATTAACTTACAAACGAACAGCGCCTGCAGATTATTGAATTTTATTATCAAAATTCGTGCTCGGTTAAGAAAATGCATAGTGTACTTTTATATAAGAAAATTGTGTTCAGCGACGTAGCTCAGTTTTGTTTGAATGGAGACGTAAACAAGCAAAATTGTCGTATTTGGTAAAAAGAGCAGCCAAAAGCATTGCCAGAACTGCCAATGCATTACGAAAAATTCACTGTTTGGTATGGATTATGGGCCTCAATGGAACGTACTTTTTCAACGTTATTGTGAATAGCGAGCGCTACCTTGCAAAGATTACATTGTTTTTCTCAAAATGGAACAGCTGGACTTGGCTGACATATGTGTTCCACAGGACGGTGCCAAAATGCCACACAGCATGTGAAACAATGGCCCTTTTAAGAGGCGAGTATGCTGAATTGTTTATTTTACATTTAAGGCCAGTCAATTGACCGTCTAGATCGTGCGATTTAACGCATTTAGATTATTGTCTGTGGAGCTATATTAAAGCTTAAATATAGGACATACAGCCAATGAGGAAATTATATGGTACAAATTACTTTTACTTATAATATTACTTATAATTAAGTAATAGTAAAAGCTCAAATTTTTTGCTATTTATTATAACGCTGCATCAATATGATACAAGTAAAATTTTTAACAGATTTATCTAACAATTTATAACTAAAACAAATTTTTTGATGCAAACAATATTATTTGGTGTAAGCGCAAAACGATATTATTATAAGCAAATAAAATAATGTTTTTTTTGTGTGAAAATTATTGAACTTTAGGCAAAAATGCCGCGTGGAAACCAACTTTCGTTGATAGAACGTACGGAAATTGAGTTGTTGTGGGAAAATGGGCACTCAATAAGCTCCATGGCAAACCGTTACTTGGCGGAGCCAAAATCATACGGCACAAAAAAAAAATCTGGTAGAAAACAAACAGTTACTGACCGCGATACACGATCAATCAAGCGCCTAGCTATCACAAATAATTTCAGTTGTAACTAAATAAAGTCGGAGCTGGGACTAAATGTGACCAAAAGACAAATTAACCAAATTCTAAATGAATTTCTAGATGTGACAAAACAAAAAATGAGTCCCAAACTACGATTGACTTCTAGACACAAGACAGCCAGATTATCGTTCGCTGGAAAGTATAAATTTTGGCAAGAGGAGGTGCGTAATATTTTATTCAGCGATGAAACAAATTCAACCTTGATGGACCTGATGAATTTCAATATTATTGAAGGGAAAAAGGCGGCGATACACAAACCAGAATAGTGATGACTTGGGTTGCTTTTGGGTATAGAGCACGTTCTCTAATTAATTTTATTTCTCATAAAATGAATGCGGAGATCTACGTAGAATTACTGGACAGTGTTGTTATTGAATTTGCTGAGGAAAATTATGGAAATAATTTTAGTTTTCAGCAGGACGACGCCTCTATACATAAAGCCAAAAGAACTAAAGCTTTTTTTGATGAAAATGATATGGCTGTTTTGGACTGGCCACCTCTTAGCCCTGATCTAAATCCAGTTGAAAACCTCTGGGGAATTTTAAGTGCAGTAAAAAATGGAATGACTTATAACTCCTTAAAAGAGCTCAAACAAGTTTTAGTAAAAAAATGGAAAGAAATTCCTCAAGATGTGTTACAAAAATTAATAAACTCTATGCCACTTCGGTTAAACAAAGTAATTAAAAATCGAGGAGGACATTCGCATTATTAAAATTTATATTTTAATTGAATATATTTAATTAGTTTTAGGTTTCGAATTTTTTCTTATATTGTACCATATAAATATTTGAATTAACAGTAAAAAGTATTTAATAAAAGTAAACAAACCTTTTAATTTAATTTTTTGTGTCTCTTTACTAACTTTTCCATTACCTTTAAAACCCAAGAGATTTTTAGAAAAAACACATGTACCATATAAATTCTTCCTTGGCTGTAGTATAGGGACAAGCCTGTGGGATACCAGTCGATATTTTGGAGAGAGTATGCTAAAATTTTATACACCGTATGAATCATTTAAGGCATAAAATCATCTTTAAACATTAAATTCTATAGATCGTTCTATCGCCAGAAATAAAGATATCATACATTTCTATAAATTTAAAAACTCACTCTTTATATAAATATGTAGTTTTATTTTCAACCATTTTCAATGAAATATTGAAACATTTATTATTCATTATCTGCAAAACTTTAATTTTTCAGCTTAAGCTAAAGTTTCCTTTAAAACGTCGGAACTTAAAAACAAATAAAATTAACAAATTTACAACAAAAGTGCTTGATATGGTATAATCGTACACTCTTACTTGTTTTCCCACTTGTTTCTGTAAGAATCCTGTTCTAAGATACTATTTATAGACATTTTTTTTATGTCATCTTCAAGTTATCATGTGTGTAAGAGTTTGCTAGAATTTTCTGGCCACATACCAGTTTTGTCTCTTGTATGCAAACTTTTAGTAAAGTTCTTTATGCGGATGCTTAAATTACATCATCTCGAAAACAATAACAATAATAATATGATGCAATTTGTCTAAGCAAGCAGCTTCACTGAAGTGATTTTTATTTAACACCTGGAACTGGTCTGGTCAGTTTAATTTTTGTGCATACGTATTATTTTAATATAAATATTAGTTTTATTACAGCAAGGAAATTTAAATTGGCAATTTATTTAACTGGAGTAAGTAGATTAGCAAAACAACAAAAAAGATAATCTGTAAATTTTTTTTTAAGATAGATGGTAAGAGATTTGATCTTAGAATTTTCCAACATTCATCATTGGTTTTGATGGAAAATGAAGTTTAACAGTAAATTTAATTAAAAAGCAGAGAAAATGATTTATTATTAAATTCGAACAAGTTCTTAAATTAAGCTGTTTAGTTATGTTTGTGTCTTTAGTCTTTTAGCTTATCACGTTTTGTTCTTAAGTCTTTTGTACAGCTATTTAATTTGATTTTGCGTTTGTTGTTTATTGTTTTTTGTTAGCAGAAGTAGTACGTAATTGGAGAATAAATAAGATGTCTGAAATTTCAAAACAACTCAATCATCATCGAAGTTTAATAATTTTTTTTTATCAAATATTAGAATCTGGTTGTTGTTTTTTAAAATCATGTTTAAATTAAACAGCGGAAGTATTTCTCCAATGGTATTTAATGCACAATGCTGGCTATTTGTTTATTATGTTTTGCGCTTCTTGTATTCTATTGTAGTGTATTTAGTAGGTTGTATATTTTTCATTTAATAATTACACATTCTAATGAGTTTTTATGTGGAAAAATTAGTCATGGTGTCCAAAATTATTAAAAGATGTTGTTTGTCTAATATCTTAATAAATCAATGTTTAACATTTAGCTTTATGAGTAGTTTAATTAAGTATATAATAGAGTTGAGGTGGTAAGAAATATAAAAGAATATCTTAAAATATCCTATAATCGTTAATAACTAAACACAAATCAATAAACAAACAAATAAAACGTGCCTAGAAAAATAACTTTTGCTCACATATTTGAGCAAAAAAAAAAACTTTTAAGTTTTATACCCTACAGTGGGTAAAATTGACACTAAATATGATAAATAAAATCAGTTTCAATGGTTTGTCTTTTTAACATACAAGAATCTAATGTTATTTTGTTAAACAATATAACCAGTAATGTTTTTATACCCTACACCATCATAGTAACGTCCATAAATATTGGTCTAACACCCACCGATCGACTCAGAATCACTTCCTGAGTCGATCTGGCTGGCTGGCTGTCCATGTAAAGCTTGTGTGCAGAGTGCAGGTCGCAATTTTGAAGCTACACCTAATTCTGTTTTTACGCGAATTCGATTTAACGCATTTCCAAATAAATATTTCATTGTTTTTATGCGACTAGATTTGATTTAACGCGATCTAAAAGTGTATGTATTTTTACCAGAAAAACGTTGTTTGCACTGGTTTTGGAGAATTTTTAACGGAGCATGATTTCGAAAATATTTCTAGCGATGAAAGTGATGTCTTTTGTAAACGAATGCGATTATCAGAAAGTGATACTGAATAAAAATATATGTACATATATCATATTTATATAATAAAAATATTTATTTTTAAGTTTTATGGTTTTTTGTGATTACTTTTCTAAATGAACTCTTTTTTCTATTGGTTTCGTTTAAATAAAATATGTTTGTGTATAAAGCAACATGAATTTGAATTATTTATCTTATTTTACCTGATATTTTATACGTGGAACCAATTCCCTTCTTTTAATATGGATACTCTATATTTTTTTACGCTAGTTTTCGAGGAACGCAACTATCGCGTAAAAACAGAATTAGGTGTATTTCAATAAAATTTGGTACGTAATATTTCTTCGACCCAAAGATTAAAACTGGTGGAAATCGGTACAATATTTCACCCGGACTTCAACAAGTATCCTCACGAAATAGGAGTTTTTCGGTCATAAATGTTTGATTTATGCACGTATCCCAACAAATTTCATCACAAATAAGTGGTAAATGAAGCCAAATTTTGTTAAAAAATAATTTTTTTGATAGATATCCCACTCGCAGCCCATTAAGCGATTATAAAAGCCTTAAAGGAAATTATACAAGGTTTCTTTTGAGCTTTCTTTGAGGGCCCAAATTGAAAAAAAATTAAAAACAATAATTTAAAAAAAATTAAAAAAAAAATATTTTTGGAATGCTTGAAGAAATAGCTATCTAAAGTCCTTCGGACAATTTTTGCTAGGACCAATAGGTGAAAAGTTACACTCATTTTAAAAAAACCCTGTATGAACAAAATGTCCAACTATGACCCCCTCTAACTCCGGCAGTTCTTGACCGATAGAGCTGAAAATTGTGTCTGGCCTACTATCAAATAGTACTAACCTTGGTGCAAATATATAAAAATAATATGTTACAATTTTATGATGATCAGTCCATAGTTAGTCGTAGATCCCATATAAGACACTTTCTGTAACTCACTTTAAAATCGATAAAACTTTTAAAAGTATTTATCACGAGATAAAGTTTAACATACATAATATTTCTGGATGATCGCTCCATAATTGCTCATATCTCCCATATGACGCTCATTTCTGAAAAACTGTTTTATACATATACTGGGTGTAGGGCATTGGTCGGGCTTGACCGACTATACTTACTTGTTTTTTTCTCAATATAGTTGAGGTACCTACAAATTCGACTTCCACCTATTGAATACTCTTTATATAGTTTATTTTCAATGTTATTAAATTGATAAGCAATTAATAATTTCTATGCTATTGATATTAATAAAATTCATCAGCACACAACAACAAATCACAACAAAAAAAAAAAAGGAAATAATTTTCTTAATCACATTGTAGCAGCCATTAGTTGGAAGTAAAAATCATCTTTTATATGTAGGTATGTTTGTGGACCTGCCAACCACGGTCAGGGCAGTGGCTTTCAATTTTTTACTTTATGAAATTTTAAGAAACAGCTAAACAAAAACTCTATTTAATTGTTCTGTTAAAAGAATTATTGATTTGATATTTATTATGTTATCTTTTTCAACAAGTTTTGCCAAAAAATCTTTGAAGTTCAAATTAATAATATTTCATAATTCATATAAGTGTGGTAGTAAAATGTTATGGGGCTGCGTGTTTTTATTTTTGTATGTTACACAAAGTTTTTTGACCTCTTAAACAATGAGGTCTAGGTGAAGATAATCTTGCTAATATTATTGTTGTTTTTGCTTAAAATTAACTAAAAAAGGTGGGATTAAAAGCAACAAATTTTAAACTAATACATAATATGATTTGTTGATTTTAGCTGTATTCTAAATATAAATTTATTAGTGTTTTATCACTTTAAGCGATAAGTAAGGCAACTAAATTAACAAACTGTTTTAGCATTTATTAAAATTGTTTTAAATTCAGCAAACATTTACACGTTATCAAAAATACTACATAATTATGTTTTGAGGCCCGGAAATTCGCGGAAAATCATGGTCGACAATTCGCTGGAAAAATATTACAATTTTCCTAGGAAAACGTGAAATTTAAAATTACGTATTTTTAGAAAACAGTTTTGACAAAAAAATGGGAATTTTGTGAAATGTTTAATGTAGTTAAATATTAATAATAAGTTATTATTGCTGTATATATACTACCTATAAAGAAAAGTCAGACAGAATAAAGTTTTTGAACAAAAAATTTTAAACTAAAAAAAGTTAAAATTGATTTTAACAAGGATTTAAGATTTTTTAAAAACAATAAAATATTTTTTAATTTGCCTAAAAACGTAAAAAAATACAATTGAAGCGAATGGGACAAACAATCCTTATAATGCTAAAGACTGGAAACTTTGCCAGTAAAATAATGTACCCTTGAGAAGAGCAAAGAAGCCATGTTATGATAAATGGATGGAATCGAATGAAATAAAGACGGCTCGATCTAAACGTAATTTAGCTTTCAGAGCCTTAAGGGATAATAATTGCGAATATAATCAACGCATATACCGAATAAATAGGAACAAATTGAAAAGTTTAATAGGAGAAATGCAAATATTAATTTCTTTTCCAATTGCAGTCAATCAAAATGCTGGCATAGGTTAATATCTGAGGGTGCTATAGATAATGGAAAAGTATTAAATTCGGTGGACGTTGAGGAATTTAATAATAATTCGATATTACCTACCATTGTGAACGAAGGTTTCTGTGATATTAATCTTTCTTTTAACATCGGTTTTCCTTTTAGAACTGTGGATGAGTTAGCATTAAAACTAATGCAATAGGATATGACGGGATACCTATTAAATATTTAAAATTGATTTTTTGTGCAATTTCACATCCATTGACTTTTATTTATAATAAGATAATTACTACATCACAATTTCCTAAGATTTGGAAAATTGGGAGAGTTGTACCCGTTCCTAAAACAAAGTCGTGTGTAACAATCGTAAATAAAGTTCTAAAATATTCAAAATGGCTAATGGACTTCAACAAGGAACCGTAAATGCCCCAATTTTATTCAGCATATATATTCATGATCTCCTAATGCAATACTTGTATACTAAACTATTTGTTTATTTTTAGTTGAATTTGTTATTAATTGATCAATAAATAAACTTATAAAAAAAAGTCACCACGATTGGCAACTGATTTTCGACCAATAAACATGCTTTCTTGTTGTTCTAAAATTTTGGAGATTTTATTAAGGAATCAAATTCAGGAGTATCTGTTAACGAATGAATTGCTCAATACATTTCAATCAGGATTTAGAAAGAACTATAACACTACAGGTTTTACTTTGGCGGTAATAGAGACTTTAAGATATAATATGGACATGAAATTTGAATCTGTTGCTATACTTTTAGATTAATCTAAGGCCGTTGACTCTATAAGTCATATTATGTTAATAAGGAAGTTATTGAGTCAATTTAATTTCAACAACAGTTCTTGCAAACTAATTAGATCCTTTCTTAATGCTCGTAGTCAGTTTACAGAGGCTCAAGGAAGAGTGTCTAAGATCACATAAACTTTTAGAGGTACACCTCAAGGCTCAGTGTTAGGGCCATTACTTTTTATGATACACGTTAATGCCATTTTCTTACAGATAACATTTTGTACTTGTTACATGTATGCTGACAATATACAGCTGATTGCTTGTCCTAATGGACATGGAGTTGATTATTTAACATTAAATGTTAATTAGGACTTACAGCATATCATGGAATGGTCAGATTTAAACTTTTTAAGTCTCAATCCTACAAAAACTCGAGCTATATTATCTTCAAATAACAATTATTTGAATGCAACATATTCTTTGGGAGATAATAATACAAATTGTGTCATATTTTAAATCACTGGGCATTTAGTTGGATAATAAATTAGATTTTAGAGTTCATATTAATCACGTCATTGCAAAAATATCTTTCATATTAAGGACATTTTATTCACTAGCATGTTATCTACCTTTTAACGTAAACAAACAATTAGTTTTTTCTGTATGTTTACCTATTCTTATCTATGCAATAGAAGTATATAGTGGAACGACACAATACAATATGATAAAATTACAAGATTGCTTCAATAGATTAGTAAGGTATATATATGGATATAAATATAGAACACGAATTACATCCTATGTTATATCGCTTCTTGGATGTAATTTTCAAGATTTCGTTAATATAAGATTGTTGCTTCAACTATTCAAAATAATACAAACTGGCTGCCTGCCATACTTGAGAAATATGTTTCATTTTGGTACATCTTCACGGACACATGTTTTAGTGCCTCTGCATTATAACACATTAATAATGAAGAGATAAAATAACAAATCTGATGTAAAATGATTTATTAAATGGATTAGTTATTTTAAAAGCCCATTAAAACAAATTTGCTAAACGAACTTAAAATATTTTTTTTATTTCTATAAAATATAATTTCTTTTTTTAGTAACAAAACATCTTAAAATGTAAATACCCTTAATGTGTGGTTTTTTCTTTAAAAATACTTAACCTTTATACTTATTTGTTAAACTGAACTGATATAGTCCGCAAAAGCCTAAACCCTAAAACATCTAATGCACAACGTTTGTGTCTTAAGTCTTTTGTTTTTAAAGTAGCATGCAGTCATCATTTAGGAATATTTGATGTTGATTTAATTAACATTTAACAAATAAAGCTTAAATAAAATCAAATCAAATAAATGTAAAAAACACCTCAGTCAATTAAAATTTAATTTGATAAAATCTTACAAAGACAGCATAATTTTACAGGCAATATCTAAAGATCAGCTATTTTTAAAATTTTTATTAAAAGGACTAGCAAGAATACTTTTAAACGATTTATGCAGGTTAAAGTAAATTACGGAGAAGGTCTTATATGAGAGTTTCGATTAATTATGGACCGACCATTATAAAATTGGACCGTATTATTTTTAGACATATGAAATATATTTGTGTTCAATATTATTTGGATACCGACATTTTTAAGTGAGTTACGCTCTTTAAAGTGATTTTCGGAAGTGGTCCTTATATGGGAGCTATGAATAATTATGAACCGATCATCATGAAGTTGTACCACCTCATTCGTATATATATAAAATATTTTTGCTTTCAATATTATTTAAATACTATTTATTATTTAGATATTATTTAGATACCAACATCTGTAGATCTGATTTAGCTGCATTTATCACTCATTTGTATTGAAATTTGTTTGCATTCTTGCATAATTTAAAGATTTATGATCAGTAAACCCCAATTTCAGGAGGACATTTGTATGGGGGCCACGTTAAATAATGGACCGATTTCCCGCAGTTTTAATACCATCCATTCGCACAGACCAAATTTCTTCGAAATATCTGCGCACAAGCTTTACATGGATAGCGAGCCAGCCAGACGGACATCGTTAAATCGACTCAGGAAGTGATTCTGAGTCGATTGGTATAATTTAAGGTGGGTGTTGGACCAATATTTCTGATTTCATTCAGCATTAATCCAATATACCCTCCCCTCTATGGTGGTGTAGGGTATAAACAATAAATAATACGTCAGTTTAGTAAAATACGGCAAATAAAATATTTAGCATATTCAAAACCACACGCCATTCATTCATCCATAAAGTAATAGAAACTTATTTTAATACTACAATTCAAATTAAATGTAACCAAATTAAGGGGTTTCCTCACTACTACCGAATTGACTTAGATTCCGTGATGTAATTAATATTGAACTCATATGTAACACATTTATATAAATAACACAAGCCTTTTTGGCTTAACAAATTAACTTTGTAAATTATCGTGAATAATGAATTATTATACTTTTGTTTATTTAAACATCAGACGGCGAACTTAGATGGCAAAAGGAAATTATTTTTTAAATCGCACAAAAAAAATCCAAGAAAGCCATTTTGTGAATGTGAATGGCCAGTTTAATATAAATTCGTACAATGTTTAGTTAATACACGTGCGGCTAATAACCGTAAAAGGCAACTCGAGTCAGGTGAGTGTATGAGAGAGTAGTTAAATGTGTGTTTTTGTTAAATATACCAATTTCAAGAAAAGTGAAAAACAAGTTCAAAACATAAACTAGAGCAGTAGAGCATTATGCACAACAACTACAACATCAGTAACAAAAAAAAATCAAATCAATAATCAATCAACACTTCAAAGCAACGACAAACAAAAAAATAAAATAAAAAAAAAACAAATAAATACAAATATGGCAACAAAATGTTACCACCACTTTCAGCTTTAACTGTGGGAGTAGATTCCATCTAGTTTGCCACCAAAACTAATCGAAATAGAATAAGAAAGAGTTAATGAAATGTTGTGTGGCACATTGGGTTAAAATATTGTGTTTTGAACAAGGTGTTTCAAAAAGATGTATAAGGGAAATTTTTTTTTATACATAAACATTTAATTTCTTCGAATGGAGCCTGAACTCACCACAATGTGTACAAAGCTTTAAAAGGGTATAACTCGAGAACGGTGAGAGAAAATTCATTTTTTTTTTCGCTAATTTATTTAAAACTTCATAATCTTTTAAACTGCATCATTAGTTTTTTTAGTCTTCATACAAATTTTAAAAGTTATAAAGCATTTTTTTCATATTTGCTAAAAATTTACGAAAAACTGTTATATAATGTATCAAAATGTGGAAAATCCCTGGCGAAACTTATTATTTATGCACATAAAATTAAAGATCAGAAAATTTTCTTTAAGAATATTGACTCAAAAGCTGAAGAAATATCTATTTTTTTTACCAATTTTCAACCAAAATTCAAAAAAAGCCCAAAAAGTCGATTTTTGGTACAAAATCAATTTGCGCGACCTCTAAACCACCTCCGAAAAATCGGAAAAAAATCTCAAAAATTCTTAGCCTTATGAGTATTCAAATTAAGAATGATCCCCAAATTTTTTTTTGGAATGGGACACCCTAATGTAGCGCTCATAGCTGAAAAACAGTTTTTACTGGGTGTAGGTTACTATATGGTCGGGGTTGACCGACTATACTTTCTTGCTTGTTTAAAATAATTTTATTAAAATGTTGGCCCTCTAATTTTCGATCACTCTTTTCAGCAGTGCTATCGGTATATCGAGAATTACAACTTTAACAGCACATAACCAATTTTGATCAATGAAAAGAGAATGAGTACACAATAAGAAAATGACTCTTACAGTAATTGAATTGTTTTACGGGATATGTGGTCATTAGCAAGCCGCGATATCGATCATCAGTAACCACACAGTAACCATACTACTTGACCAGCATCATTTTAAAAGAAATATGATGCCTGCAGTTTATCGGAACGCTAAGCAGTGAACGCCAAAAGCGAACATTTTTACGAATGCTAAATCTATGATTGGATTTTGCTCGAAAAACTTTTATTATTTTCGAAATATTATTCAACAATCAAAATGCATACTTCCTCCAAGTAATGCTCCCTTTTAAATAACTCTAAACTGTTAGATGTCAAAATGTTTTTTGGTATTCAAAACTTACAGCATAAATATGCGGCAAATTCAAATCTAGCTTGAATTGTGACCAATATGTGGGGTTTTTAAGGAAATGTATTCACTTAGACAATAAAGACAAAATTTATAATTATCAAAGATTTCTAAAATACCAATTTTAATGGAATTTTGTTTTATAAACGTTTATAAATACATACATTAATTATGCATATGATGGTAAAACTCTTCATGCAACACCCTTTTCAATAGTCATTTTTTTTCATAATCAACAAATTTCAATCACACATTATACGCATATTTATTGATTTGTAACAGTAAGAAAAATAAGAACAAACCGAAAAAAGTGAATTGTTATGTATTCAAAATAGACAAAAACACTTGTTGCCATTTTAGGCCAAATTCAAATGAAAACAAAAATGACGAAACCAAAATCACAAAGAAAAAACAAGAAGAACATTTATCAAATATTTATGACAGTTACAATTTCACTTGTGCTACGCCAAAATCTTTGTATGTTCAAATTAAATTCATGGGTTTTAATATGTTGTAAAGAAACAACAAACAAGTAACAGATTAATGAAAATAAATAATACAAGTCTTTGCAAAATAAAATTTAAAGAAAAAAAAAAAAAATAAACGAAATAGAATATTTTGTTTTTATAATATTCACATACTTTATATGTCTGACTGACTGACTAAGAGAACTGTCTGCCTGCCAGACATTGTCTGTATGTGACACTGTGTGTCATGGGAAACTGGTTAAACTTGTAGTGTAAAAACAGAGAAAGTAATCTTAATGTTAGAGTACAAGACCATAATATTATACGATTACATTTATACACATTTTTTTGTATGTTTTAATTTGAAGTCTACCTGTCACTCAGTCACTTAATATGGTATGTGTGGCAATTTCTAAAAATAGTTGCAACAACAACAGCTGTAGCTTTGCTGAAGAGAATAAAAATAAAATGTAGAAACATGTGCAAAAGTGTTAAAAATTTAATTAAAAATCATTTAAATTTCATTCTAAATTAAAAAGCTATAAAGGTAAAATACACTCGCTAACTTACACATCAAGTTAAATGTTGAATGATTTTTAGTTTATAAATGAGCAGTGCTTTGAAGGAACTTAAACGTTTTCGTATTTAGTTGAAACATTTTTTATATTTTTTTTTATCATAGAAGAAAATTCAAAGATTTTTTTTAAAATTTTTTTTTTATTTGAATTACATATTACAATTATTTATGTGTGTGAAGATAAATATGCCGAGTTAAATATGTTTTGACGTAACGACTTACGTAAAACATATTTAAGTACAAAGTTAAATATGTTTTGACGTAACGACTTACGTAAAACATATTTAAGTACAAAGTTAAATATGTTTTGACGTAACGACTAATGAAATATAAAATACAATTTTAAATACCAAAAAACAATTTAATAAAAAAATTAATTTTAAATTGGATATATAATTTTATATGATTATAAAAAAAAATATTACTTAAAATTAGATATAATTACGAAGTTCTTCGAAGTATTTTTTACAAACTTTTGAAAATTCACTTAAACAATTTTGGACTTCTATGAGGGATTTTGGCCAAAGTGGCCAAATGGAGCAACGGCATGCATAACCACTATATAGGATATGTGCTCAATGGGAACAGCTATCAGATGCTGTTTTTGGAATTTCAGAATTGAATTTGTGAATTGAATTTGTGAAATTTTCAATTTTTTGAATTGAATTTGTGAAAATTCCAAAAACAGCATCTGATAGCTGTTCCCATTGAGCACATATCCTATATAGTGGTTATGCATGCCGTTGCTCCATTTGGCCACTTTGGCCAAAATCCCTCATAGAAGTCCAAAATTGTTTAAGTGAATTTTCAAAAGTTTGTAAAAAATACTTCGAAGAACTTCGTAATTATATCTAATTTTAAGTAATATTTTTTTTATAATCATATAAAATTATATATCCAATTTAAAATTAATTTTTTTATTAAATTGTTTTTTGGTATTTAAAATTGTATTTTATATTTCATTAGTCGTTACGTCAAAACATATTTAACTTTGTACTTAAATATGTTTTACGTAAGTCGTTACGTCAAAACATATTTAACTCGGCATATTTATCTTCACACACATTTTTATATTTCATTAGTCGTTACGTCAAAACATATTTAACTTTGTACTTAAATATGTTTTACGTAAGTCGTTACGTCAAAACATATTTAACTCGGCATATTTATCTTCACACACATCAATTATTTAGACATTATTGAAATGTTGATATAAAATATGTATGTATGTGTGTATACCATGGCTTTTCCACAGCTCATGTAAAAACTAGGACGGTTCGGAAACTTCCTAGCCTAGAACAGCAAGATGCGGTATAAACAGCAAAATGTTAAGTGTTTTGGAAACTTCCATCTGTTCTATCAACACAAGAATAATTTCTTTTCTATCTGCCAACTCTTTCATATAGAAACAGTAGCTTGGTTCTGTATTTCTCGCATTGTAAAACTTTTCGCATGGAATTAGTAAATTGCAGCAAAAACAGTGTAAAATGAAACAAAACACAATTCCTACATTCAGTAAAAACAATTTAATGAAAAATTAAATTTAATGAACTCGAGCCGAAATAAAAGAAATATCAATGATTTAAAATTAACAGTTCAAAATAAAAATAATAATTATTATTTTTTTTATATTTTTGTTTATTGTAATATTTAAAATTTTTTCATTCTGACAATTATGTTATATTAAAAAAATATTGTTATTTTATAAATTTGTTAATAAATTTTATTTCCCTAAAGATGCTACACATTGTTGTATAAATAAATAAATAAATATAAATTTCGACATTAAGCTTAAAGAAATTATCATTTTTAATAAAGAGAAAAAGGTAGAACAATTAGTTAGATAATCTAAATTATAAAATAGAATACATTATTTTAATAAATTGAATGCAACAAATTATATTCGTCAACATACTCGTAACAGATGATAAACATTTACATAAAAAAGTATTTCAAATTTACTTTAAAATGTAGTAGTATACTCGTATATTGTAACTGTAATCATCATGTTTAACAGAATGTCTGTACATACTGTGTATTTACATTAAACTATTCTTTACTACTTGAAAATTGTACATTTTAATACATAAACAAATGTAGAGAGAAAGTATGCCATAATATAGGTACATTCATCTAGATACATTTACGGTGCGTCGGAATATTCACGTGAAAAAAAAACAAACAGAAATAAATTAAAGTATTTTTTCACTTTAGAAGTATCTGGTTAAAAAGTATCTGTACTACTACTATCTCTTTTTAGCATAAAACAAATATGGTTTTATTTAATGAAAAGACAAAAAAATATAGATGTTTAAAAAACTATTCATCACTTTTTCATGTTATTTTGCTGTAATGAAACTCCATTAAATTTGCTAGAGATTTATCACTAAAATTAATGAATTAACGTGCGTATTCATATAATAAAACAGTTTAGAAATTTAAAAATTGTAGTGAAAAAACTGTATACTTTGTGTACGAGTAGTTATTTAAGACAAAGTTACTCGTATGTAATTATTTAACACTTTTTTTTAAATTAAGATCAAGCCGTTTATTTAAAAATCAAACATGAAAAACTATATGAGATTGAAATCAAGTAAACGTGTTGTAATTTTTTTTATTTATTCAATTACGCTTTCAATTATTCAATTATGCTTTTTGTAAAATTTATACATATTCTACCAAATAATCTCAGAAGAGTTAACATTTTCACAATTAATCAGATTTAATAAACTTTTGCTGCTACTTAATAATCCTCTTACATTTTCAATCTATCTTCAAACAAAAGGCCATATTTAGACATACCTGTACATACGTTAATCATTAAAACTGTTAACGGTTAACAAAATGCGTCAACAAATTGGCTGGAAATAAAGACTGTAATAAAAATCATTATGAAAATTTTAACTAAAAATTGTAAAAATTTTAAATTGCAAAAAAAAAAAAAACTAAACTATGTACGTTTGGTTAAGCGACGTATCATCATTTATTTCATTCATTCATTCTCTCCAGCGTCCATTGAACTTTTGGCCAGTGTTTCAATACAAACAATAAAAAAAAGTAAAACAGTTCAAAACTTTTGCAAAAAAAAAAATATAAAGAAGCAAAGGCAAGCAAACATTTTAAACTCATGTCATGTTAAATACCTTCAAAACGCCATTAATAAGCATAATCATGTCCATCATTTTCTGACCATTACTTTTTCTTCTTTGGCTTTTTTTTATGTATTTCGTTTCATTTTCTTTAGTCTTCTTCACTGGATCACTGTTGCTCAGCAGCATTTTTGGTAGAAATGTAAAATTTTGTTTGTTATAAAAATTTTATTTTTTGCAGTTTTTTTTGTTTCGCTTGTTTATTGTTTAAAGTTGTTTATTATTTTAATACAGTATTATTTTGTTTAGGATTTATGAATACTCTTCAAAGTGATTTGAATGTTTCTGCAAGTCTACGCTTTAGTTTAGGGCCTGCTCTATACCAGTAAAAAATGTGCTCCAAAAGGAGCAGGTTTTATGTATGAATTCATACCTCAAATCGCTTCAAACCTGCTGATGGGATGCATGATTTTTGTGTGAGGTGTTCCCGGTTTGGAGGACTACTTTCTGCTCTTTTTAACCTAATCAAACATGCAAACAAAGCACTTTCCTAAAGTGTTTTACGTCATCTCGCGCACACCAGTCAAAGAACAAATTCTATCTGAATGTTTTTGCTTAAGAAAAATTCATAGTTACTGAGAAGCGCGATATTCGTAATTGACTTTCGTTGTCATACGTTAATCTGTAGGCTATAATTTAATTTTTGTGTTTTCGCTTTATAACCTTCTTCGTTGCCAGCACTAAAGAAACATCTTTTTTGTATATTTCATTCGTAAGCATTTACTGCTTCGAAAGAGCGCTTTTATTGAAGCGTTCGATTATTAGGTTTTGTGGAGATTTTAAAATTAGAAAATATCTTATTCAGCATAACCACTCCATGCTTTTTCAGTCCCAAACATAAACCAGAACTGTTATTTTCACAGTCAAAACTGGTTTTACAAACAAATTACTCAGACTACCTACCGTCTTGTACTCAGGCTGCCGTCTTATACTCACTCAACCGTCTTATACTCAGACTACAGTGTTATACTCAGACTACCATTTTATACTCAGACTAACGTCTTGTACTCAGGCTACCGTCTTATACTCAGTACTTAGATTACCGTCTTATACTTAGATTACCGTCTTATACTCACTCTACCGTCTTATAATCAGACTAACGTCTTATACTCAGTCTATCATCTTATACTCAGACTAACGTCTTGTACTCAGGCTACCGTCTTATACTCAGTACTTAGATTACCGTCTTATACTTAGATTACCGTCTTATACTCACTCTACCGTCTTATAATCAGACTAACGTCTTATACTCAGTCTATCATCTTATACTCAGACTAACGTCTTGTACTCAGGCTACCGTCTTATACTCAGTACTTAGATTACCGTCTTATACTTAGATTACCGTCTTATACTTAGATTACCGTCTTATACTCACTCTACCGTCTTATAATCAGATTAACGTCTTATACTCAGTCTATCATCTTATATTCAGACTAACGTCTTGTACTCAGGCTACCGTCTTATACTCAGTACTTAGATTACCGTCTTATACTTAGATTACCGTCTTATACTCACTCTACCGTCTTATACTCAGACTAACGTCTTATACTCAGTCTAGCATCTTATACTCAGACTAACGTCTTATTCTCAGATTACGGTCTTATACTCACTCTACCGTCTTATACTCAGACTAACGTCTTATACTCAGACTAACGTCTTATACTCACTCTATCCTCTTATACTCAGACTAACGTCTTATACTCATGCTGCCGTCTTATATTATCTTATATACAACAATACTTTATTTGATACTCTTAAATTTATCTCTCTTGTCTCACTTCATTACAAAGGAAAGTGTTTGCGATTAATGTCATTTATAATAAAAACAGTTAAACAACTAAATTAATAACTTTTGGGCCGGTTTATATTTTTTATGTGTGTAACATTTTCTATTTTACTTTCGGCCCAGAATTTATTTGAATGTCATTTGTTGTAATCGGGTTGGGCTGCTTTTGATCAAAAACCAAACTAAAGAAAATTATAATTTTTGTCCACAGCCAAAAGCATTAATTTTTTTTATATACTAGTTTCAGCTTTTGCTTTACAAACCATTAAATACAAAAAGTAACAACGATTTTTTTCACTGATTAAACCTAAAGATGAACAAAACGTTTTGAGTGTATGCTTTACAACATGTTGTTTGATGCTTGCTACATGCTGTTTATTTGTTATTTACTATAGAATTTTAAGATTTCAGATACTGCTGCTAATGCTGATACAAACCAGCTTAAAGCTAATGCTTGGTTTTCACTATGTCAGTTTTGTTGTCAAATTGTCCAAATTGTTGGTAATTTCATAACAATTTAGACAATTTGACAACAAAACTGACATAGTGAAAACCAAGCATAAAGCAATTCACTTTTACTTGTTTTTACTTTCTAAATTGAAATGTGTAAATGATGATGCTCTTGTGTTTGCTCATCTGCTTCGGTCTTTTTAAGTTTTAGTTTTTAATTTGTTTATTTTAGTATTTCAGATGTGAAGTATTTATTTGCATCTAAGAGTTAAATGCTGGCTGTTTATGTTTATATTTCTGTTTAGTTTGTTTGTGAAATCGAAAACTAAAATATTTGAAAATCCTTTGGAGAAATGATTTCATTAGAACACTATAATGCATAAAGTAAGAGTAGCAATAATGAATAAAATTTACATTTTATGAAATTAAAAATGCTAAAGAAAAAAAAAATGAGTTTTTATTCACAATAATTTTGAGAGGAAATCAAAAATAAACGCATTGAGTTGAAATTCGTTTCGCGAATTTTGTGTTAAGCATGAAATAGATGAAGAAATTTAAAATGGATGAAATTTCTGCAAAGTATAATTTTATGGAATTTCTAAAACTCTTAAATGTGATGCTTTCAAAAAAACACATTCACCTCACAGTATAAAATGATTCTTGATTTCTACATTCTTACCAGCTCTGCATTCTGCAAATTTGAAACCATTAACACATAAATTTTATTATCAACAAAAACAGAACTCTTGTAAGCGATTTTTTCTAGGGTTTCTTCAACTACTGACAGGAATTCTATTTTTAAACTCTGGTACATTACGAGTACAAATAAACACTTTTCCTATATTTCCTTATAGAGGAACAGCAACATGAACCTCATCAAACATGTATGAAATGTTTACTCTAGTGCAATCACTTGGAATCATGGCATCTACTCAACTGTATTACGTGATTTCACGTAAGTGTTATAATCTTTTGTTTTTGTACATTTTAATTTTCTTCACTTTGGCTGCCTTTTGCCATCTTGCAAAGAAAAAGAACGAAGATTCTTTTCTATCCTAATGAGCAAAAAAAAACAAGGCAGTCAACATCTTTGTTTAATATTTGCTGAAGCTTATGATGAGGATGATGAAACCTTGAAATGTGGTTGTTGGCTACTGCCACTTTATACAGATGCAGATGCCAGTAGTGCTGTTGCTATTGTTGAAGTTTTACTTGATATGTCAGATTCTATATTTAAACCAATCAATGCTATAAATATCTTTACATATCTTGATCAGGTTTTGAAATTTATTTTCATTTTGTTCTTACAAACATTCTCTGTTTTGTTCTTTATATGTCCTATAAGACAATAACAAGCAATACTGTAAGTTCAATGCAAGTCAGAAGTTTATGGGTGAATGAAAATGTTGCAAATATTTGTATAAATTAATAGTTGGTTAATAAAATTCCAAAGATCTTTGATGGTAATCTGATATTCTTATATTCAGACTACCGTCTTCTATTCAGACTATCGTCTTATATTCAGACTATCGTCTTATATTCAGACTACCGTTTCCTAGTCTATATATAAGACGGTAATCTGAATATAAGAATATCAGAATATCTATTCAGACTAGCGTCTTACAATCAGTGCCCCGATAGACTAGGCGATAGAGTGCCGGACAATCAGTCAAAGGGTTGAGGGTTCGATTTCAGCCAAAGACTCTGGGTGTTTTCTGCAGATAAAGCTAGATTTACACGATTGAAATTTTCTTCAAAATTGCTCTTCAAAATGCTTCAAACTCGTGTAAACAGGAAAATTTCTTCAAAATTCATTTAAATTTAGTTATTAATAGTTCTTAAATAAAGAAATTTTGAAGAAATTTTGCATTCTTATACTAAGACTTCTAATTGTATGGAAGACTTTGCTAAAGTGTGGGAATTAATAGTTTCTCGTTTTCTTTATTGTTTTTTTAAGGTATGGTCTCTAGATAATCTATAAATAAAAACACTTCATTAAGATGTTCACTTCGTGTGAGAGCTTCAAAATAAAATCTGCATATAATCTGCATAATGTTTAAATATAAAAATAAAATAAACACCGATGAAATCATAACTATGTCAACTTAATTAAAATTGCATATTATTTAAAAAGATTTCTATATAAAAACAGCTGCTAATTGGAATTAGTATGTCTTTCTCAGTATGTTAAGAATGTTTTTTAAATAAATAAGAAATATAATAAAGTTTAAATCTAATTGGCATCATAATAAATACATACATACGTTATTTTTCATAACAAGTGTTTATTTTTCTTAAGAATCAAAATATTTATTTATTAATAAAACATAATCATTTGCTTTTAATTTACCAGTTAATTGCATTTTGTTTAAACTAACAAAATCTAAACATGGAATATTTTTTTTGCGTAATTATTTAAACCAATAGATAATTAAATGTTTAACACATTGTTGTCTACACAAGTATAAAAAAGAGTCTTACTTTTTAAACATTATTATTATTTATTTCTGTGTTAGTTTAATATTAATGATGTTGGTGAAATTTGTTTAGAAAAAATAACAACTACAATATGAAATTAAATGCATTTCATAATTAGCGAATATTAAGGGTATTTTAGAAAACAAAGATTCACAATTCACACTTAATGATGGCGAGATAATTGGCGAATTTAAATTAATGCTGGATGTGATGAATGTAGTCGGCAGGAATGATTATTTATTACACTACATTAAAAGAAAGTAGACAAACATTTTATAACATTTACACACTTGGTAATGACTAACACTTACGTCTGCATTCTATAGAAGTAGTTTAGTAATAGCTTGCTTGTAATATGATAATGTGAATATGTACGTTATTATTATTCACACTAATACAAACATAGCAGTGTAATGTAATGAATAAATTATTAATATACTTTACATAGTTAAGACTATAAGGAATTTGTTTATCTGGAGCAAACAAAAGATAAATTAAATTAAACTGTCCTAAACTAATGGCAGAATAGAAACCTTTAGACAATATTTGTTTAATATTAGCTGAGAATATAATTTTTTTTTGGCACCCTACCAATGGGACCATCAAAACGCTCTTTCCTAAACAATGTACTGCAAAGGTATGTTATAAGTTCTAAATAGAGTAGCAGTAGAAGAATTATTGATAATGTAAAGTGATGTGAACTTGTTACTATTTTTAAACAATAGCTATTCGTATCTATCATTGTGCTTTTTAAACACATTAACTTACCGTAGATAGATGCAAACAAATTTATGAAGAAGACGAAGTATTCAACAAGATAATGCCACATATGACTGAGTACAGATCAGGGTTGGCAAACATGGTACAATTGTACATTTTAGACTCACATGGTACCATGGTACTACCAAAAGTCATTTGGTACAATTACAAAATACTAGGTATATCAAAATTTGGTATTCCAGATGAAATAGATAAATATGGCTTAAGTTACGATTTGTAACGATTTGCAAAAGAGACAATTTTAATAAATTTCATGAACATAAATATGATCTTTTAATATGCATATAAAAGATAGTTATTACCATTATTGTCAACTTGGTGCGTTTCGCACCCATTTTGGTGCTTTTTTAAATTTGTTGGTGCGCAGTGCGCTTTTTTGTTAATTTCGTTGCGTTTCTTAATTTTCCGAAAATGTGATGAAATTATTATTTTTAATAATTTTTAATTGCAGTTGTTTAATAATTCATTATCATGAAATCTATACGATGAAATACGAATGTATAATAAATGAATACATATTATCAAATTCTTTACATGACGGTTATTGCTAAAGGTGAATAGGGTGAAAATCTTTGTTTGAAAATAAATTTAACATTTTAAACATGGAAATACAAATTCTTGTGTAGCCCAATGGTTTGGTCTATTGAATTGTAGACGAACAACCAGAGTTAGAGTCCCAGTGGAGCCATAACAAATTTTATTGAGAAAATTCAAATAGAAGTACTTAAAATGGAAAACAAAAACAATTGAAAAAACTACCAAATAAGTACTGAAATTAGCCATGTTTTACCAATTACTACTTCAGTTCCGAATAGCATATTGTGAGTTAAATTTTGAGTGGTTAAATGCTTATTTTATCTTTATAAACTCCTTTATTAAAAAAGGCTTTTACTATTTAACTCTTTTTTAAAAGTTTTATATAGAAATTATGATATTAAAAAAAAAATTAAATACATATCTAGTACAAAGGAAAATAAACAAATTTATTTAGTTTATTTTTATTTTTGTTAAGTTTTATTTTTTTTTATAAAAACACTTAATTGTAGAAGACTGTTTCATTTTTATAATTATAATACAAAAATATTATAATTTTTTTGTAAAATTAATTCATAAATATTTTAAATAAAAAATAAATTATTAGAGAAAAATTTTTATTATTTCGGTATGAGTTCAATTTATAACTAATAATTAGAAGAATACCATTGTAAAGTTATAATTTTTATAGACAATTGGCACATTGGAATGCATTTTCTACCCTGCCAAAGGCGTCATCTGCAATGTTTGTTGTCCATGATCTACTTGTAAATATCATCTATTTAACTCACCAATTAATGAGAAATAGACTTCGGGAATTATTCATATTTCTCATCACATGCTTATGAGTTAGAACGAAAGAAATTCTATACTTGGTGCGTTTTTTCTCGATTTTGGTGCGTTTTGAAATTTTAAAATTGACAACGCTGTTATTACGACAAGAAGTTTGTTAAATTTGCAAACATTGGGAGCCTCTTAATTATTATTTTGCATCAAATGATTTTGAGGCGAATATTTTTTTAGTTAAATAGGATTTCAAAAACTTTAGAAGTTAATCCTAGAATAAATATAGGAGGAAGCACGAATACACATACAGCTATGGACAGAGAAATAGCGCACTTTACTGTTTTAGAAGTGTAACGGGGATTGAATTATTGTTTTTTCCTGATGTACAAACGTTTTTCCGTCAGGACCAATTATATTAAATTTGGTTTCATTTGTTAAAAGCACTCTTGTACAGAATTTAATATCCTTGTTTCGGTGTAGTTTTGCAAACGACAATCGTGCCTTTATATTCTTTTTTTGCAAGAAGTGGTTTTTTACTACTTACACGTCCATAAACCTGATTTTCATTGAGGCGTCTTCGTACAATTCTAACTGGAAATATTTAACCAAAATTCTTAATTTACTTAAGTCGTTATTGCTATCGATTCTCGATTGTTTGAAAGGATATAGCTTACTTTTCTAACTAAAACCTTATCCTTACGTACTGTTGTCTTTTGCGGTGGCGGTGGTAAGATCAAAAATTTGCTCTTGATTTAACATTTATTGATATTATAAACCAGCTTTCGAGAATATCCAATTATTTCAGCTAATTTTGTATGTTTCCAAATAAACTTATTTTCTCAAGTGAGCAGTGCGTTGCTCGTTGCTCTTCCCATTTTGGTTGACAAAATTATCGATAATCAATATTTTTGTTAAATTACACAAGAATATAGCACCGATATTAGCATCAACTATTTTTGTTTAAAATCGAAATAACTGTGCCCTATTTCATTGTACAACCAAAAAGACTTAATTTTTAACAAAATATGACAAAAGGAAAAGAGTGCAAAAGTTAACAGAACATTTGCAACAAATGTTTGAAAAAGCAGAATGGAACAAAAAAATAGCATATAATTCCATGTTTTGATTATTCCAATTTTCAATATAATACGTTTAGCACTTCATAGAACATTGGTGCGCTATTTCTCTGTTCATAGGTGTATATATTTTTACCAAGGTCAACTTTTTTATTTCTCAAATAACCCGGTACTTTGTAACTAATAATGTTATAGATAATCGTGATAATAAACGAAAAAACTTACCCTAGATATGACATTAATTGAGGTGCAGAAGTTGTTGTCTAACAATACCCAGTTGGAAAATTGATGGGGCCTCACTTAGTAGGCCTTCTGAAGTACATGTTTCCACATTCTAAAATATTCTATACTCATTCCACACTGTCTTTAATCGATATATAAGATTAAGAACTTGTGGTGTATTTATTCAGCATATTACTCGTAGTATACCTCTTAAACGACTTGAGACCTGCAGTTAAGCTTTCTTTCTTTCTTTCAGGCATTTTAAAAGGAGTAATATGTAGTCGTTCTATGAGGCTTTACGTGTTAAATTAAAAAGATTTTGCAATGCGGTTGGATGTCACGCTTGGTATATGTTTTAACAAATGCTAACTAATTTTCAAAGAAAACGAAAAATATATACACTTGAATTTTTATATACGTTTGTGGTTTTATTGTTATTTACCTATAATAAATATTGCAAATAATACCATCTAAAAAGTACATTTTATTAATATAGTTGGTACAAAATCCAAAAAGCTATTTCCATCCCCGCTACAAACAATAAAAAGGGTATCTCACATGTGTGTTATTCCACATACATTGAGCAGATGAAGACAAAAAAAATTATTGAAAAGACTGTGAAACAAGATCATGGAATATTAAAAGTCAGTCAGTAAAACAAACTTAGAGAATTTGCCAAGAAATGTTTATAGTAGGGAAGTAGTGAATGTTGAATGTGTAAAATGCACATGCCAAACATAATAAAGACAAGTCTGTGCCAAACAGCAATGAGCAAGCAGACAGACGCTAACAATCCAAACCAATCCAACTCAACCAAACAACAAACCGACAATTGTAAGTAGTTGCCAGACGACATAGACAACGCTGTTGCAGTGGCTGGTAATACGCTAGCTGCTGTTAAAAATCAAAACTAAAACCTAAACTAAAGAAGTTAGATAGAATTTTGCATAAAACTACTCAAGACGACAATGCTGACGATGATGATAACGGTAGTAATGTGTATGATGATGACGTTGTCATGTGAGAACGTCCACAGGAAGAAATCATTAGAACAAATAAACTTGTGTACTAAAATGCGAAAAGAAAAGATAAACATAAACATGTATAGGTAGTTATTGTAATTGTAATATTGTATGAAATTGTAACTACTCGTACTCGTTCATACATACATTAATACATCCATCTCAGCAGTCATCTATTCGTCTATCCAGCCACAGCCAGATACACATGATACATGCATGCGATACTTTTACGAGTTTCTTTTATTATTATTATTAATTTATTTTTTTGATTTTAAATACGAGGGTATTTTTGGGAATTTGACAGACATTTGCACAATTTTAGAAAAGTCGAAGTTTTGAAGGCATTTAAATCAGAAACCGAAAATATCAAGTCCACGTTTATTTTAGTGTTTAACTTGCACCATTTACCATTTGAAATTTGTTTTTATACCCACCACCAATAAGATGGGGGTATATTGCGTTTGTCATTCCGTTTGTAACACATCGAAATAATGGTCGTAGAACCAAAACGTCTATATATTCTTTATATTCCTTATAAGATTCTAAGACGATTTAGCCATGTCCGTCCGTCTGTTGTTGGCACGATAGAGCTTCGAAAAAAAGACATAGAACAATAACATTTTTAGCAAACATTCTTTTTTCCACCGAAATGTTTGGTATTGTAAATGGGCAAAATCGGTCCCAAAGGCTTAGATCAAAAGTTATAGATCAAAGGTTATAGATCAAAGTTTTAGAATACCTCGATATTTTTTGCTGTTTTCTTCCAATATAATGCAAATAATATTATGAAATTTTGCACACTTTATTTTATTATAAATAGAAGTACAAATTTTGTTCAAAATGGTAGGCATCGGTCCACGATTTCTCATAGCCCCCATACAAATGTCTTTCCGTTATCGTACATAAATGTCTATAGCAAAGCCGTATCTAAACAAAATTCTGCAATAATAAGTTTCATGCAAAGGGAAATCTCAAAACAATATTCTGTTTGCATCGGTCCATAAATTTGACATAGCCCCATAAAAAGACCACTTCCGAAATTCACTTAAATGAACATAAATCTTTTGTAAAAATTACAAAAAATTTAAATTCGACAAGCATAATCAAAATATACATCTAAACCGTCGTACGAAATTTCATGATGATCGGCTTATATGTGACCGTAGTCCCCATATAATGTTCAGTTCCGAAAATCACTTAAATGGGCATAAAGCTCTTATAAATCTCCATAATAGATGATTTGGTAAGACTTGGCACTTGTTTTTTTTTTTTTTTGTTATATCACTGAGAGAGTGATTTATGTATTCTCGGTAAGTGGTTGAGAGAAACAGAAAAGGAAATAACGCAAATGATCAAGATGAGTAATTTATAAATAAATTTTTTCGTTTATGCAAATCAATGATGTATGAATATAAAAATTATAAATAATTGTATGTACATTTTCACAAAAAATTGAAAATTTAAAAAAAAACCCAAAGTTTAGAAAAAAAATCTTAAATTTTAGAACAAAATGCAAACAAATATATTTAAGAAATCATTAATTTAAACAAGCATTCAAAATTCATTAAGTCCACAATTGAAATTTAAAAAATATTTGTATATTATGTAAATAAAAGAGAAAGCATGTTAACAAATACTATGATCGGGTCGATTTAATAATCGCCCATGGCTCAGTGAAAATCGTATTCTAGGGATCATAAGAAACTTTGCCGAAGGAACCATACCTCTAAAACGAATTCTACTACCCCCCAACTGTTGACTTTTGTCCCGTACAAACATTTAAAAAAATCACCATTTTGGCACTTTATTTTATTATTTTTTATTTATTAATTAAATGAGAATTATCCTCTTGCGAGTATAAATTGTAAAATTTAAATTTTTTTTTATTTATTTTATTTGAGCCATGGGCGATTTTTTTGCCTCATACAAAATCATTTTCATTTCATACAAAATCATTTTAGAACAGTTATTTCCAGTGATTTATTTTTAAAACAAAATATTAATCACAATTTTGATTTTTGGTTAAATGAACGAGTTATTTTCGGTCTCTGCTTTAAATACAAGACAAAATACAAAAGGCTACAAACCAATTTGTGTTAATTTTAGTATGCAATTTGGATACATGTGATAATGAAGTTTTAAGCCTTAAATTATCTATATTGGTATATAAGGGTTTGATATTTAGAAAACATTTAGACCAGTTTAATGATATGCCTATTTTCCACATATCCGGGACTAGTAAAATTAAAACAATTATAAAAATTTTCATTAGAATATAATAAAAAATAATTTTTTTTATTGTCCAGCACATTACTACCCCACTTCAACAGTCCTTTGACAAAATCTGAAACTGGGGACAATTAGAGATTCCATACTGTGAGCGTCAAAATAAAGTCAACACAACTTATTATTAAAAGAAAACCTGGATTATATTAATATCAATAATATTATATTAGAAAATTATATTGCATTTTTATTCACATACAGCTGCGTGCAACTAATTAAGGACAATAGTATTCAATATTTAAATCGTTATGTTAAATGTAATATTTGTAACGTAATTGTAATTTAATGTAATATAATTTAAATGTAACGCTAAAATTTAACACTTTTATGTTTTTATTTTAATTCTTTTCTTTTTGGTGTTTTTTATAACTTGTGAAATATATTAATCGTGCACTAAGCTAAGGACAGTGATACATTTATTAACAGTTTCAAATACAGATAATTTTTAAAAGTTAGATTAAATTAATTACGATTACAAAAATTATTTTTCAGTATATTAAAAGTTCTTAAAACTTAACAATAACATACGAGTAAGTAAAAGCAAATCCTGTGATATTAGAACTCGAAAGACTATTGTACAAATGCAGCAAGATGGAAATACTTATTGAGAAATGGCAACAGCCTTTAATGTTTCAAAAATAATGGTTTTTCAAGCGGTGAAATATTTCAGAAAGCATTTGACTACACAAAAGGTGGCCCGTAAAAAATTAAGCCGTATTACGACAGTTCGTGAAGATGAACTGATTGTGCGGTATAAATCTGCAAATGAAATTCGGATTGCTGGCAAAACCATCTGTAGATACAGTAAAACGTCGATTGCGAGAAGTTGGACTGTTTGTATGAATTCCATGAAAGAAGCCTTTATTGTCTAAACGTAGCCGTAAGAAGAGCCTCGAATTCGCAAAGAAGTACCTGCATTGGACGGCTGTATAATGGAAAAGAGTATTATTTTGGGACGAAACAAAAATTAATAGGGTTTCTCTCCAGATGCGAAAAATAAGTGTTCGCCAGTCAAAGTTGAAAGAATTTGATCCAAATTACACTCGCGCTACTTTGAAATATGGATGAGGTTCTATAATGCTTTGGGCTGATATGTCGTCCCGCGGTGTTGGGTCGCTGCATAAAATTGAGGGAGCATACGGCTCATCACGTCAAGCAATGTTTTTTTTTGACAATTCGGTTGCTGTTCTTGACTGGCCTTCATTCAATCCTGATCTCAACCCGATTAATAATTTATGGCAAGTTGTAACAACTAATGTAAGCTCTGTAAAAATAAACAATTTTAATGATCTTTTTGCCGAAACAAAGAAAGCTTGGCAAGTTATTTAAAGTAGTGTATATAAGAATTTGGTGATCTCATACCTCTAATTTGATTTTTAATGGATTTGCAACAAAAAATTTATTTATTTCTAAATAAATACTTCTGTTTTGTAAAAATTGTGTTATGTACTTAATTATATACACGACTGCTGTCAATATTATTTGAAAATATGATTCAAAGATTCATAAATAATAATTAATTTGACACAATTTGCGGTTATTAAACTACTACAGATTTTGAGAATATCACAAAAACTTTCGTATTATTTGCTTTAAGCTCACATGTTAGTATCATGCCCTTAATTAGTTGCACATTTTTTTATATTTATTTATTTATTTATTAGGTCTATAGATTAATATAAATCCTTTCAGACAAAATGAATTACTACAAATAACTTTAAAACAGTGCATTTAAGAATTTAAATACAAAATAATTTTTCTTTTCACAATATCATTACTTTCCGATATATCTATAATATGGTAACATTTGTTGAAGTTTTCACAAACGGCGAAAAGGGTCGTTGTTAGCATAAACGGATCTGTAGTACATTATTCTCAATAATTGAAAGTTGCGTGTTGGTCTATTTGGTACATTAAAATTAATTTTACCAAGAAGAAACTCGGAATTAACATCACCACGAATTAACCCAAGCAGAAATGAAATACCCAACATTACTCGACGACTACTTAGGGTAGGTAGCTTAATTAGATTGAGTCTACTCTCATATGATGGTAGCACGAGTGAGTTCCATCCAAGGCCTCGTAAACAAAATATTAAAAATTGCTTTTAAACAGATTCAATACTATTAATATAAATATTATAGCAAGGATCCCAAATAATTGCTCCATATTCAAGAATGGGACGAACCAATGTTGTGTGTAGTTGTTTTGTGATGTATGGGTACATTTTAGCACAATTATTGTTCAATCCTCGTATTTATTCATACATTTATAGGTGATTTTGAAGTAGTTTGTAGATTAGACATGTCCTTAAAAATATAAATGCTTTGGATAGGTTTCGTTTAGTTCTTCAGTATCTACAATTAACTGATGCAGAATTTAATGTCAAGCAAATTACAAGAACAAGTGGGGGAATTTTATTGAAAGTTATGAAAAGCAATGGTACTCTTCCGATTTCTTCAAAAATGTTGGTATTTAAATAATATTTTTTTTTTTTTTAAATTTCAAATAAATCTAACAACATTAATTATGAATGAAAATTAGCAAATTGCTAAAACATTTTTATGGAATATAACAAGTAGAAAAGTGCCAATAACATAATTAATTTTCACTCCACATGCCAGTTTAATATCCTGATAGAATTATGACTAGCTTTAGAAGACAAAGTTTTGAAAAAATATTCAGGCATGTGATGGAAATCGAAAACGAATGAGTTTTAGAAGTCAATTTTTTCGTAATATTTCTGTATTGAAAAACTTTTATCGCATAAAATATAAAGATATTGGGCTACTAAATAGAATCTTAAAGCAAAAATTTTAAAAATTAGATTATAAATACATTAAAATGCATTTCCAAAACTGCTTCGTTTTCGATTTCGATTTCCATCACATGCCTGTTGAAAACATAATAAATTTAAATCGCCGCATTAAAACGGTACCAGCCTAATGTCAGTGTATATATAGAATATCTAAGAATGAGTGTTCGACCATACATCATGATACGTTGCATAAAAATAATCGTTAGTATACACGTAAAGTTGTCATGTTGGAAAGCTAAATTGCAACAACAGCATAGATTTTAATAAACAAGTGCAGGGCCTTTTAAAAGCAAACAACAATAAAATAGAGGGCTAACGAGATTTTATACGCTCCACTGATATGAAAATCTTTTAAAAAAAAAATGTAAAAAAAGTCTAAATGCAACAAAAACGCAACAGTTTCTAGATTTTAATGTTGGCAATAAAAAAGTCACAACAAACTAAAAATTGCATGAATTGCAACAACAGCAGCAACAGCAACTTTAAACCCCTAATGCAACAAGTGCAAGTATGTAACTATCGACTAACATTCATTTAAAAGCATTTTTCCACATTTCGTTTTCATTGAATCGAGCCGCCTTTCAATGTTCGAAACTACAATGTTTGCTTTTTAGGGATTAATGAGATGCTCATACAAACATATGCATGTACTCGTATGTATGTATGTATGTGTATATCTGCATTTGAAAGTACTGGCAATAGCAGTCCGACACAACTGACAAACTGATGCAAATATGATTAAGAGGAAACACTGGTTTTACGATCTGCTCATTTGTGTGTATGGTGAGCATTAATAAAAACAACTTTATGATGCAGATTTTTATTATCTTATCGCCTTAAAATGTTGGCAAACATTTTAACCGGCTAACATCCGTTTTAGTTTTTTTGTGAAATCTTAGTGAAATCGATTTGAATTGGCCAGAAATTGTATTTGCAGCAAAGTAATTGCTTAATCCACAAAAGGTTAATACTACGTTTCCACGGTACATGCTTCGCTCTCTATTCATGCTTCACACCCCAATCATGAGTGAAATAACTTGCTTCACCATACAAAATTTTAAGAGCGAATCAAGTAGATTCATATGGAATCAACTTGCGAAGCACGAAAAATTGCACTCTTCTCTAATTTTTATCGCAAGTTTATCTGCACTAGCTGTAAAAATTCAATATTATTGTAAACAAAGCAAATTATTTTCTTGTTGCTGGAAGTAAAGAAAATAAATACGTACGAATGTATGTTTTTTTTCAAATAAGCTAACTAATTTCCACTCACTTTTGTTTGTCCATTAAAAAAAATTATTTTCCACAAATTGTAAATTCTGTTTTTTTTATTGTTTGTTTATTAAAAACAACTGTCAAATCGAATCAAGTATTTTAGTCATGTAAACAGCATGTTTCATAAACATGATTCAGAGAACGAAGCAGGGGATTCAAGTCGTCGTGGAAACATAGTATAAGTTTGTTTTATTCATCTCAAGATCAATATGCCACTGTAAACGATGTTCTGCGGTCTCTATATACAGACTTACAGGTTAAAATTTTAAAGACAATGTTCACAAATTTAACAAAATTTCTGCTTTTGGCAAACTCTTTTTAAATTTGTTAGAATCGGTTAATGTTTTGCCTAAATATAATTGCTTTAAACGTAATGCTACCTCCATATGCAATACAAGTATATAATTTTTTTAATTAAGATTGTCCCAAGAACTACAGTACTAGCCACTTAAATTTTTATTTGACAATAACCAAAAATTGTTGAGTTTTGTCGATACTGGGGACAATTATTGGAGTTGTAATATTTTTCTATCATGTCAAACTGATTTTTTCGATGAATGTAAGCTAAAACGGGCCATAACTTTACTGAAGAGTAGTGATGTGTAATAAAATGTAGCAAACGTTGTTTTTATATAAATATCCAAAGTCACAGTTGAAGATATGACGAAATTATTGCTTCTCAGACCACAATTTCAAATTACTTGACAAAAATTTTTATAGCAACACAATTGTACGATGGTGTTAACCCCCAGGAGTAATATGTCCTGGTTTAATTCCATCACCTTGACGCTGTTACCATCGGTGTCATGAGCTTGCACGGGTTCGCAATAGAGTCTCATTGATTACACCCAATGAAACTTGAAGCTGACTAGAGCCTTTATCTAGTAGTACGGGACCGGTTAAAAGCCCGGGGACTTGTCGCTAATATAACTATTGGATGCAGGTCCCCTAACTAATAATTGGTTGAGATCCCTTCGTGGTTCACTTAGTGGCTTTAGTTTAAACCCAAATGCCGGAAGAGTGGCAGTTGGTTAAAAGATTGATGTTTGTTTTAGCAACAAACTTCTGTCCACTAAATTATTCTAAATGCTGTTGCTGAACAATAACAGAGCCATTGAAAGTATTGGTGACACTTAGCTTGGTGCTCAGGAAATGTACGGGCATTTGTTGTGTTGACGATCTGCCTTTGGACAACCGCTGTGAATTCTGATCTTCGTCCTTGGCAGTAGTGGTCGGTCAATGCGATTGACGATCTAAGGTTTGCCTGTTTCATTTTATAACATCATTTACAGTACTTTTGTAACCTTTAGCTTTTTTGATTTAGATCGATATCGATCAATAAAATAGTAGTAGGACGGGACAGGGTCTGCACTAAAAGGCGGTTTAGGCAAAACCTTCCAACCACTTCTTTTTTTTTTTTTTTTTATAATTAACAAACACAAACTGCGAAGGCGGGAATCGAACCCACAACCCTCAGACTGGTAGTCCGGCGCACTATCGCCTAGTCTATCGGGGCACCCGATAATTAATTAATAGTTATTAAAAGTTATTGCAACATGTGGCCGCGCGATTTCATGATAGGCTATTATGGGCTCTCATGAACAGGGCGGCCAATTAACAGCTGAATTCCGTGACTCTAAGTGAAATTTGTAGCAATGGTGACTATGTGACTTGTGGTACTGTCCTGCTGAAACCACAAGTCAGTGATATGAATATCAATAATAGACCAAAATGTAGTTGTTAAAACTTCTTGATAGCGCGATCTACCCCCGATTTCTAGATGAATCTTCCCAAAAAAAGGCCCAGCCATGCCACATTGCGCACAACAATCGCTCTTGGTTTTCATTAAATTAATTTTTAATATTCTAATGCAATTTCCAAGCGAAATCGAATTCATTATAACAATTTTCAAAGTTTCTACTACTGTTATACCAACAATCGAAATGCCAAAGCTTTTATGATATTGCAACATGCCTCCGTTGGAAAACAAAGTTCTTGTTGAGAAAACCGATAACTTTTACCGTCACTGCTTTCGTTTCTTGTTGTGCAGCCAGTTTTAAAGAAGCCATTAAATAACTTACAGTCTCAATTAATATATTCAATTAGTACTAAATAAAATCTTCAAAAACGTCAAACTAAATTTTTGGTAGTTTTAACGGCGCTGTGAATAATTGCCCCAAAGAAAAAACGAAAAAAGGCCAAATTTTGGGGTCACTATGAGATTAAGTTTTATTTTTTTAAGAAAAATCACCCCAAAGGTTTTGAAAAATTATCCCAAGGTTAAAATGAAAGGTGTCCCCAAATGTTGGGGCCACCAGAATTGCTTCTTAATAAATGAATGAATGTGGGGAGAAAACAGTGACACCGTCTCTGTAACAGTACGGCCCTGACGAATCGCACACTCCATGGCTACTTTTTGCATGATCTTCGGGATTTGTTAGATATAAACATTATAATTATTACTAATTTTTCAAGCTTAAGGTCTTTTTAACATTTATTTAAATCCAATATTTCGGCACTTCCTTGAGTGCCTTCGTCAGGGTTTTTTTCTTTCTAATTTTACAAATTTTTAACGAAGGCACTCAAGGAAGTGCCGAAATATTGGATTTAAATAAATGTTAAAAAGACCTTAAGCTTGAAAAATTAGTAATAATTGCAATAATAAAGGTCGAATAAAAATACATATTCATATAAACATTATAATAATGGATGCATTAGTTCATACAAGTGAAAGGATACAAATGGTACGATGTAGCTTTTCTACACTCGATATCAACTTTCGAGGTACCACTAAACTATTCAAAAACCGAAACCGGATGCTGGTTAACCGTTTTTTTTCTATTTGAAAACCCGAACTGTTCGGAATATTGTATATTTTCGAATAATTCGACAATCCGATTTCTTAGGATCTATTCAATGGTTTTTATAATGAAAAACATTTTTAATTATTGTCAAAAAAAAAATAAATTTTTGTTTTAATACTCAAATATCCTTTGAGGTTTCCAAAAAGACTTCATTTTCAAATACTTTTGACACATTTTATCTAACGCTGTTTTGTTGACAGCTTAATTATTAACTAAGAAAGAGTTTAAATTAATTAAATTAATATGAGTTATTAAGTATTGTTTTGTTTTTCTTTAAATGTTCACCATATGTAAAAATATATGACGAATGCTTACACAACATAAGCAAAATAATGAAAACCTGGTTAAACGGTTTTTTCAAACAAAACAGTTTTTTACAAAATGCAATTTTTCGATTACCCCGAAAACCGGTTTTATAAAGAAGTCGGTGCTTTGAATACTCTAAACGATACCTATGTTGAATGACTCAAATATATCATTCACTCTGTTTAACCTTAACTAACTCCATAAGCTATAACATGTACAATGAATTACTAGTACACAAACTAATGATATTCACTTCTCACTTATTAAATTTAAAACATTTTTTAACGCATGATGTGTTTTAATTTGTAATTTTCACAATTTTTCCCTTTGTAACCCAAAACTGATTATTGTGAAAGTTCTCAAAATGCTAATTCAGAAACCAGTCCAATCAATAGACCCTTTAAAAATATATATGTATTTAATTAATTGAAATCTAATGAAAGGGGCCCTCGGAATATGGTTTAAAATTACTTTGCTGACATAAAAATTTAACATATTTTTACCCTTCATTTTGAACTGTAATAAAATTTGCATAAAAAAAGTTTAATTAATTTTAAAAGTATAGTTTTGCAAGCCCTCGGTGGGAACACTGTGCAATATGAAAAAATTTTAAATAAACTCTATATAAATAATATTCTTAAATGTTTAATAAGTTTCATTATCCAATGTCATGCGCTACATAAAACATGTAAAAAACGAAATCCTTATTACGTACTTATGACACTCGATGTTATTTAAAACATGCAACAAATTAGAGAAGAAAAAAAACAAATCAACCATAGAAAAAAAAAAAGAAAACTGTGCGCCAAGGCAAGAACACGAGATGGCAGAATTTTTCAATTAAAAAACATTTAAGTAATCCGCACTTACTTAATGCTGTGATGATGATGATGATGATGGCTGCAAGCATGAAATTTAGTTTTTCGTTTCTTTACCATGATGATGACTACCTCCTGTTAATGCGCCAGCCACCATCCCGGCTGCTGGGCTGACAGCCTTCAGGGTATGCTGTGTTGTATTACTACTACTGTATTATAAATAGCTTCATGCCGCAAAAAAATATTTCGTTCCTTTTCGTACAGTTGTTGCGGAAAATTGTCGACAACATTCCTTGTTGTTTTTCTTTTGGTTTAATTTGCGGAATGTGTGTGTGTGTGTGTGTGTATGCATTTGACACTGACACTCTATTTTGAGCATCTACTTGCTTTTTGTCTCATTTTTAAATTTACTCTGAATTAAACGTCTTGGGTTTTTTAGTTTTTTGTTTTGTTTTTTTTTTATTCAATTCTATTTATTTTCAAATACTTGATGGCTTAAAGATTGTCATAGAATTCTCTATAGACCATAATTGATTTTGTTGTTTTGCTGCCTTGTTTACTCTAAATTTATCTTAAATGCAGTTGAATTTTGTTTGAAGCTGCGGAATAAATCGTGCTCCACCAATTTCTTCGAAACAAAAAATAAATACATTCGGTTTTATATTTTACTTTTTGAACAAATTGTTGAAAATTGCTTTTTAATGATAGAAAATTTAACACCATCATCTGCTAACAACAACTATAGCTTGACACAACAGTAGCAACAAAAAATCTTCATGAAGTAAATAGTTGTTGGTAATACGAATGGCAAAAAAATAAACCAAAGAATAAATATAATAGAGAGGAAAATACAAGTAGTAATACCCTCTCCGTTAATAGTACTCAAGCATTTAATGATTAAGTATTTTATCTTATACTGCACAGTAGAGTGGTACGAAAAAAAAGTTGTGTCAGTCACCCCCTAGGATTACAGAGAATATAAAAACAATACCAGAAATATTTTTTTTTATTTTTTCAACACGCCTACAAATACCACCCTTTTAGTATTTTGTTTAGTGTGTCGCTATTTTTAGTCCGATCATAATATTTTGTATACCGGTGTTCATGGCTCTGTAAGGCCTACTTTTCTGTCCTTAATCATTTTTTACTACCACGTCAAATTCTAGTCACCACTTCGAACCACTTTACTGCACAGTGGGTATAGAATAGGTGAATTGTAAAGTGTTTAATATTCAAATTAAAACAATTATTTCAATTTTGTTGAATAATGGTTAAAGTAGATGGTTTAAATAAGTAGGAGATTGCAGTCGATCGTGAACCATCACATAAGACTCTGAAGTTAATGTTATTGAATTAGGCTAATATCTATAAGATTTGTGGCTTATTATAAACCGATCTTTTGGTCCCACCTTTAGCTTTCGGGTGGATTCAACTGGTTGGCCGGACTTCACATACGATCTCTTATGCTTCGAGCTATCGTAATGGATGCATTTTTCGGTTTCAATTCGTATGCTCGATAACGTTGTGAAGTTGATGCTTGGGTTGCTTCTCAAGCTCTTGTTGGGTTTAACAACAATGCCTCAAACTCTTGTTCTTAAAATTGTTTTGTCTTCCGTTTCTGAAGCCATCTCTGGCATGTTAAAACGATGGAACACACTTACCTTACATTTAGCTGCGGTGAGCGATCGGTGTGCTTCCCCATTATGGTGGTGTAGGGTATATTGGTTTTCTTATCATATTTGTGATGTTTCATAAATTAGTTCAAATTCAACACCGATTTAACGATGTCCATTCGTCCGTCCGTCTAGATGGCTGTCCATGTAAAGCTTGTGCGGATAGTACAGGTCGCAATTTTTAAGATATTTCAAATAAATTTGGTACATGACGGTTAGGATTGGATACCCTCCCGAAATAGAGGTTTATCAGTAATACGGTTGGATATATGTATGTACCCAAACAAATTTTCACACAAATAAGTTGTACATGAAGCCTATCCATATTAACAAATTTTGTGCAGATTGATCCATAATTGACTATAGCTCAGTTCCGAAAATCACTTTAAAGAGCATAACTTTCAGAAAATGGTAGGGCTTGACCGACTATACTTTCTTAATTGTTTTCACTTTAAAGTAGTAAAGCAAAATTTCCCGCATTTGACGTTTGTTGACAAAAATTCGACATTTTCAAACAAATGGACTGACATTGTCAAATCGTCTCATCAAGTTATTATGAATCGATTGCTGTACATTATAGTGAATAGTGGACTTAATTTTTGCACAAAATTCTAACACATTTTTTATTCTTCCAAAGATTTCAATATCAACCCAGGGAGCTAATTCTGGCAGTCGTGATCGAAATTGTTTTCGAATCGAAATTTATTTCGACAGTGCAAAATTTTCTAATGATGGTACTCGATACGAATCGAATCGATTCATTGCTTCAGTGTTGTAAAAAACTGAAATAAGTACGTAAGATTGCGTGCGAATGATCATTCGTTATCGAATGCCATCATTTGGAATTTCGATACATTGTATTCACTATCGAAAAAGGGAATCCCAAATGTTAAAAAATTCGAACCTTACAACTGATCATAATCGATGCTGTAAAAATCTAAATGCTCTAAAATGTAGTAAATTTTACCATTTAAACCCCTTACCGAACCACTGTGCACCATATCAGCATCAAAAATTCAATCATTGTCTTTTCTTTACAAATGTTGAAAATACGTCTGTCTGTATGTCTGTCTATCAGTATGGCTGTCTGTCCGTGTGTCTCTCCATCTGTTTCTAGTATATGAGTAGCGTATCTTTACTGTTTATTTTACGTCTGTAAGTTGTCTGCTACAAAATACTTCTATAACTACTGGAACTACATACAACTATTTAGTTAACACAACGTTTCTATTGTTTGTTGCACTACTGAAAAGAATTGGGATGAAAACAAGTTAGAGTGCTGTGCGAATGCGAATCTTATGAACCCTTCATCAAGAAGATTTCGTTTACCAGATACACATATCTGAGCAATAACATACGTCAATTTCTGAAAGCATCTGTGATCTTCGGAAAGTTGTTTTAAGCAGACAACGAAAGATTGTAGAACTTACCAATAGAATGATAAATTTGTTGCAACCATGGTGAAGGGTATAACATCCAACAGCTTTGCCCAAATATGGGAGAAACTCTCTGTGTCCTTCTCTCACTTTCCTCAGTTCCACCTCTATCTTCATGCTCAATAATCAGTTCGTGTACTTAAAAGTAATTGTGTCTAAATTTGGAAGCTTATTAGTACAATTTGTTGCACTTGTTGTCGTCATCATCAATGGATTTTTTTTCTAATTTATTTTCTTGTTAGTATCTTCTTAAGTTTGTTTTCTTACTAGTTTTTTAAGTTATTTTTCAGTGTTGATAACTTAATTGCATTTCTGTTGCATTTTGTGAAATATTGATTTTATTTAGTGGCTGCTTTTTATACGAATCTGAGTGTTTGTTTGTGTTTGAGGGAATTATTTTTATAGACTTTGTTTTGCTTAGTTTTTGTTGAGAACAAGACGTCTCAAATTAAGTATTTGAAGGATTATAAAAGATTTATAATTATTTTGATTGAATTTCATTTGTAAGGATGCAAACAATTAAAGGTAATAAATTTAATTTATATTCTTCTTTCACGTTATTGGAATTTGAAAAGCTAAGATGAATGACGAATAAGATGAACCTTCTGGGTTAATAGCTGACAATTCACTGCCCCACTAGACTGCTACAAAATGTTATGGTGAAAAATTTTGTGGACCATTACGACTCATTATCAAGGAATGAGTTACAATTATATTTTTAAGAGACGTCTACACATTCAATAATGAATCCGAAGGATATCGAAATATAATAAATAATATATATATTTTTTTTACAAATAATTGGTCTAAAGCTCGAAAAAACTTTTTTATTTTAGTTTCCTAATGATTTTTATAATACGAAAAAATAAAATCAAAAACAATCAAAATCAGGGGTCAACACAAGGAGACAGTTGAAAAAGCATTGTATGCTTACACCGGCATAAAGAGTACATGCGACAATTGCAAAATAATAGGTCTGAAATATTGTAATTGTCTAAATGTTACATTGTACTTTCAATATAATTTCTTTGGTTTTTAATAAGCTGCGTTTATTGTTTTAAATTTATAGAAATTAAAACACTGCAGCACATTAAAAATAATATGAAACAATTTTATTTAAATCAAAATGAACGCAAAAACAGATTTAATTCAAACTAATTTGCTGGCGCAAGATATCCATCATAAGTAGCAGCCAACAAAAAAAAAGACATAATTTTTCCTTCAATATTCAAATTTAAATGTTAAAAAAAAACAATATTATAACATGTGTTTAACAGCCGCTCAAATACATTTTTTTGCTTTAAATACTTAAAAGTTTTATTCCACGAAAATTCAAGTATCACATCTTTGCCAAAAATCTTAATTTGATGTATTAATTTGAATAAAACAAAAAAAAATTAAACAAAAATCAAAAACTTAAAGTTTATGTTAGCAATGTTAAAGTTACTGGAAATTATATGAATACAGCTAACAGAAAACCAAAAAAAAAAAAAAAAACTAAGAAAAGAAAGAACACAATAAAATTACTTTGAATTAGCCAGAGGTTTTAGAGTATATTTATGAGCGTGATCATCATCAGCATAATCACTAACGTTGGGCCGAGTATCTACATAAGTTAGTGAACTGAAAAGTCAATGCACTTGTAACATGAATATTAAGGTGGCGCCCATTAAGTAAATACATACATGTATGCTTGTATGTAGTAGGTTCAATGTTATAGTTTATAGTTTTTTTTTGTGTGGTTAAAAGTTTTCCAAAGAATTATGGCATATTCACCCCTATCGTGAATAAAAATTCCACATGAAATTTGTTCCCTTTTCACGCTTCGCAGTTTGTGTTTGTGAATTATATTAAAAAAAAAAAAAAAAAAACACTTTTCTTATTAAAATTCAATGTTAAAAAAAATAAAAGGGAACAAATTTCATGTGGAATTTTTATTCCCGATAGGGGTGATTTTAAATGATTTGAACTAATTTTACACGAAACTCTTGTCTAACTACAACCGGTGTTGTTTCAATGTATTTTTCTATTATTTATTAATTTGCTAATAAGCGGTACCCTACTGGGTCAAAAAGACTGCATAAAGCATGTGTTGGGTTTTAAGGCTTGTCACATGAGGTTAAGTATACTTTTTTTGTTGTATTATTTAGTTTTAAATGTCATTGTGTGGTAAAGCCGATCAAGGTTCATAGTGTATTAAGTGTTTATAACAGCTTATGATGAAAAATTTAATAACTTTTCATAATTTAAAAAGAAAACAAAGGAAGTTCTTTCATAATCTTCTATATGCGGCCAAATTTGTGAAGTAAAATTCACTGAATAAATCCCTGTTTGCTTTCCCCTTCACTACACCAAAAATCTGACTACACAACACCCTTCATAGACTTTAATGAGAGTTTCAAAATCACTATTCCATCCAGATGCGAATGGCAAGGGCGACACATGATTGATGGATTCGACATAGGAGTATACACTAATGGTTAAAATATGGAGTGTGGCGTTGGTTCCGGCGTCCTCTGCGAATAACTCAGTTTAAAACTCTCGATACGCCTCCCAGAAAAATTTAGTGTATTTCAGGCTGAGATACTAGCGATTAGGGAAGCATGCAGAATTTTATGCGAAAAATATATTCGCGGCAACACAGCAATTTTTGTCGACAGTCAGGCGGTACTCATGTTACTCAAATTCCATACAACAACATCTCTTCTAGTCAGGAAATGCAAAGAAGAGCTGTCAGGCTAGGTCGTCTAACTGACATTACTCTAGTTTGGGTCCCTGCGCATAGGGACTACTACGGTAATTAGAGGGCGGACGAACTGGCCAAAGAAGGTTCCGCTTTAGATATCCCAACTGGCGTTTCAGTCGCAGCACCACTTGGGACTATTAAAAGTGAAATCTTCAGACACAACTTTTAAAAGGCTGAAATTAGGTGGTGTAATCTGAAAACAAGTATTTGGTCAAGCCCGAACATATAATACCCTACAACCAGCATATGTATAAATTTTTTTTTCAGAAATGGGCGCTTTCTGGAAGATATGACCTATTATGAACCGATCATCCAAAAATTTAGTGTCATGATGTCTGTGAATATGAATATTTTATGTGTTACACTTATTCTCAATATAAATATGTAATTTTAAAAGATTTATGGAGGCTAAATTAAATTACGGAGAGGGTGTTACATAGGAGTTTCGACTAATTATGAACCAACCGTTATAAAATTAGGTGCCATCATTTCTGTATATATGAAACTTATTTGTGTTGAATTTTATTTAGATACCAACATTTTTAAGAGAGTTATGATCATTAAAGTGATTTTCGGAAGTGGGCATTGTATGGGAGCTATGATCAATTATGGACCGATATACAAAAAATTTGTAGATGTATTTTGGCGTTCATTTGGCACTCATTTGTGATAAAAATTTATAAATACAACATTTATGAACGTTAAACCCGGGAGGATATTTGTATGGGGGCCAGGTGAAATAATAAAGGGATTATCACCAGTAACAATTACATCCGTCCTTGGGCCGAAAAAAATATCATGCTGCAAATTTTATCGAGATATCTTCAAAATTGTGACCTATACTGTGCGCACAAGCTTTACATGGACAGCCAGCCAGCCAGACGGAACGACGGACATCGTTAAATCGACTCGAATTCTAAGTCGATCGGTATACTTTAAGCTGGGTATTAAACTAATATTTTTGGTCGTTAATAACATCAGCTCAAATCCAATATACCCTTTCCACTATCTTCGTGTAGGGTATATATAAATGCGTATTGTTTAAAGTTCATTCAGCTTATTTTTTTGTTAATAAAAAAAAAGTCAAATTAAAACATTAATTAGCATAATATGTTCATTTACCTCAACCTTTTTTTTTTTTTTTTGACGATCATAAATACAGCAACGACTCTGTTGCTATACTACTGTATACAGACCATTTAATTTAACAACAGCAATTACAATTAATTTTACAATGTCTGTCAAAAAGTGTTTAGTTGTTTAAATACAATTTACAGTTATTTCAAGAATAAAAACGAATTACTTAAATTTACAAATAACTTTTAATTAATGATCTTAAACATACCTGTTGTAAACTGGAGAGGGAAAGGTTGCAATCGATTGAGTAAAAGCTGAAATAAATAAAAGTTTTTAAGATGTTATTAAATAGGAAAACGAGCTATATACAATACATTAGCAGAAAAGAAATTAAAATTTAATACAATTGGTAACTGTAACATAGTATGATTGCGATAGTCATATGAATTATAATAGTCATCTTAACCTTGTTTAATAATTTTTAATCAGATGCCAAACAGCCCATTGTAACCTTATCACAATCATATTTTTGTCTTTGCTTGCAGAAGAAGTTCTTTAGCAAAATTTCTTCAAGTGTAAAACTTAACATAAAACAATATACATGTGCAATTCAAACTTTATTTATAAATACAAAAAATAAAAAATTCTGATTAAGTAATTTATTTCAGGACAACAAACAGTCTCAACTACAGGTTACAAAACGTTGAACAACATCAACAATGAAAAGAGTTAAAACAGCGTAACATTTAATCTAGACATCTTAACCAAGTCAGTAGAGAAACTGAAGCAAGTGACTTGTAGCTGTGAAGACAAAAACTATAGAAATCTGAAGAAAAATTATGAATAAAATTTGCATTTTAGTAGATTTTTTTACTTACTTACTTTACAAACCCTGTTTAAAGAAATCACACACAATAATATAAATGTCACAACAAACCAATTGAATAAAACTCTTGTACAGACTGGTATATAAGTTGGCTAATACCAGCGTAATACTCGTACCTATAGTATGGTTGTGGCAATAAGACACATTTTACAAATCATATCGAAAAGATTCTTTCAATACTTTTCATTTGTGTGGAACTTTTTTTATTATTACTTTTTTTTCATCATTTTAATATTAAATAAAATACAACAAGTTTATCATTCATATTAGTCATAGATGGCCGCTCGATTGCCTGGCCAGTGGAGTAGTTGAAAAACTTGCCAATACGAGATTAAGCCACTGGAGAAAAGCTGACTGTTTAACTGAACCCCGGATGGTTATGGTAGGGATGTTGGTTAAATATGCAACAATAAAAATGCCAAATCATAAAGAATTTTTGTGCTGTTCCTTTTCATACAAATATATGCGTTCGCACTCGAAATGCAAAAACGAAAAATATAAAACATCTTAAACTGACAACTTGTCTGTCTACACATGCGTTCAGAGTTGTGGCGCATACGAATGGAAAAGGAAAAACGCATTGCGTATTTTGTCTGGGGTTTTTAAAGGGGGAACACGGAAAATCGTATATTATTATTATTATTAAAGGTGGCAGTGTCGTTAAATATGTTGCTTAGTTTTTTTAAAATGACAATAAATTCAGCTAATAAACAATTAATTTAAAACTAGTTGAAGTCTTGCAACCTCTTTTAACTGCAATTATATTTGATTTTATGGACTTTGGCCCAATTTTGAACTTGTTATTTGAAAACCTTGACAAAACATTTTTATGCACTGTCTTTAGGTTTTGGCGTTTATATATGTACATATGTACGTATAGTTGTATGGTTATTTTGTTGCTTATTTCTTTAGTCCTGATCTGACATGACATTTATCTTTATTATTACCACAGGCGTTGTTGTGTTGCATATTTTTCTTAAATTTTTTTTTTTATTTTTTTTGTTTATACCCTACATCATTTACTAGCAAATATGACAGTTTGAGGATGTGCCAAGGTGCGGCATAAAGTTTGAACATGTTTTGGAATTTATAAGTTTTTTTTTGTTTTTCAATAAATAATACTCATTTTAAATTTATTGTACTAGACTTTGTTTGTAAAAAATTGTTTTGTTTTTTTTCCCCAAAAATTTGATTTTTTGAAATTTTCCTCAAAAGTTCACATTTCTATTGGGGCTAGAAGAAATACTTTAAGCCTAAATAAGGCAGAGACAGTGACTCACATTCAAAGTCGGGCAAGATGATTTCAAAAATTTCAAACACTTGTGGACTATATCCATCAGCACTTTAAAAATTTACAGGTTTTTTTCACGGACGAAAGCAAATTTAATTTATTTGGGTCATGGCCGGCGTTATGTGTGGCGCAAACCAAATTAAGAGTTTTGCCCTAAAAATACTAAAAAAAAAAAAACTGTAAAGAACGGGGTCTTGTAAGTGATGGTGTGGGGTAGCATGGCTGCCGGACATAATACATAAAAACATGTATCTTGATATTTTAAAGGCAAATGTTAAACAAAGTGCTCATAAATTGGGGACTGCCAATAACTTTAAATTTTACCAGGACAATGACCCGAAGCAAAGAACTGGTTGTTGTATAATCGTCTTAAAGTCCTCAAAACATCTGTGCAAAGTCCAGACCTTAATGTAATCGCGCATTTATGGGATGAGCTCGGACCGGATGCAAAATATATTATGCACCAGTAAAGACCAGCTCAGAGCTGCGTTACTGGAAGAATGTAACGAAATAAGTCCTGATGTGTGCAAAAAACTGGTTGAATCGATTCCAAAAAGACTCCATGCTATCGAGTATCAAAAAGAATAGGCAACAAAATACTAAATATCTTAAAAATAGTTGAATTTAATGACCTGACCGACTTTTTAATTATTAAAATAAGACTAAATATTTGTTGTGTCTTGTCCTAAATAAACAAAGTTTTTTTTTTAAATAAATAAACGAGTTCAAATATATTTTATTTAGTGGTTACGTCTTTTTGCCAAGTTGGCATATGATTAGTGATGGTAAAAAAAGGAATAATCGATTAATGGATTATATGATTAATCGAAAAGAAAAAATAGTTGATTGCAATTAATTGGAAAGATTTAATCGATTAATCGATATTTTTATGTAAAATTGAAAATTATCATAAAAAAAAAATTATTATTACTTATTAAAATAAAATCATTTATTTAGCACAGAATTTAAAAATAGATGCTTTGATAGCCGTTTCGTGGTTAATCTGTTCCGTTTTTTTGCGTTACTATTGCACCTGTTTTGGAAAAAAGCCACTCTGATGGTACAGATGTACCAATCAAAAAGCAATATTTTTGTACAAGAGAGTACAGCTTAGGGTAGACCGATTTCATTTCTTCCCATGCGTCTATTACGTTGCGCTCTAATTCTAGTACTGGAGCATTGAGAAAGAAGCTTAGTTCATCTTGAGGAAGTCTTGAGTCATTGTTCTTTCTTCTTCGTTTGTGGGCTAAAGATTTATAGTGAGCCCATAAATCAAATTCCACTTCACCAACAGAAGACGTTTCACTGCCGCTTCCAATGCTGTCATCTATATGAACAATTTCTGCCATTTCATTTCTTAGATGTCTCATGACTGTTGATAAAGCTACGGGATCTTCGAAATGAATTTTTTTAAATCTTGGGTCTAGCAATGTGATGCTGCCAGTAGAAATTAATGTTCCATTTCCCCAAAGCTACGTTGAAACTGGTTCAAAATGTTTGTTTTCAAGTTACTTGCCAATGGAGATAAACATTCAATTTTCATGATTTTTTCCGAAATTCATCTGTCAGTCACGAAAAACGCTCAACCATGCGTTTGTTCCTCTTCTCTTTTTCTATTTCTTTTTGTTCCTGGAGGTCTATCGATTATTTTTTGGAATAATCGATTAACTCAATTAATCGAAAGAGAATTCACGATACAATTAAATCGTTGCTTAAAGAAAAATAATCGATTATTACTAGTTTTCCGATTAATCGTGCCATCACTACATATGATCGAAGGGATATTAAAATACATTATGTAATGAGGCTACTTTCTTTAATAATTGCCTGAAATATGTTTCGATTTGATCGATCTTACCGGTTTTTGTTTTCGGTTTTTAGAAACCCGGTTTCAGTTTAAATCATACACGAAGCTCTAATCCCAGCTTATTCAAAAATAAAGTGTAGCGTAGCCCAGTGTACAATCTTATATCACCTGCACTTATTAAACTCATATCCATATGTACATATACTCGTACATACAAATATTCCTTTTTAATGCACACATTATTCAGTTACAGATTATTGGCATTAAACACTTGTAGATATTGAAGATTTACGCATTGCGTGCCTCGATACTGTGCCGCATGATGAGGATCTCCTTTACCTAATCCTACATAAGCACAAGTGTTTCAATGGCACAAGCATTCGTTTCTCCATACGAGTACAAAAGCACTCAAAGTGAGGGAAATATGTATGCATCACGTTTGTGATCGTTGTTGTATGATATGAATATCATCGTTATTAAATTAGTTCTTCTTTTATGATTTAAAATAAATTTCATGGTTATTTGTCGCTGTTTGTTGTTTGTTTCTCTTTGGCCTCTTCTTTAGATAATTTAGTGAAAGAAGGGGTTTATTCTTCGTCTGTTTCTTTGTTTTTTTCTTTCTTTTTATTTGTAACTCTTTGGTTTATGATCGTAATTTTAGTTGGGCTTTTATTTCGTTGTTGTTTGAGTTGCATTAAAGTGTTAATGAATCATCATTAGTGGCGAAAGTTTTGTAAGAATGTTGTGGGTATTTTTTTTTATATGTATGTAGATATTATTATTATTATTAATTTTAGTTAATGCTAAATAAATTATAAATTTTGAATAATATACTATGTGTTACATGTACACACACAGTTGTGAGTTAGTGTATTAAGTTTTTGGTAAATGGATCATTCATTACATGTGGATTTCCGCATTGCAGAGTTTATGGCTTTTGAGTATTAATGAGGCTTAGTTCAATATTTGATTTTTTATATTTGTTTGCTCGCTAGGAGGTCGGTCACAAAGTTGGCAGTAATGCTGTCATACTACTCGATCTAAAGGGGTTTCTGTAGAGAGTTTTAACTTTAAGTTAAGAGAATTAAACTAAAGAGACAATTTTAAGACTCATGAACAATTGTTAAGGCTATTCCATATGATCATTGTTTTTGTATTTTCTTTACTCATAGATGCTTAATGATATCGCTAACTCTGTCACCATGGGACAGAATCGAAATTGTTTAGATATAAACCAGGCATTTCGAGATAAAATTTTACATGGGCAAGCAGTGTTTAAGTTAAAGTTATAAAGATGGTACCCACAAACATTTCAGAGGCGAAGCTGTGAATGCACAAAATAGGACAACTTTGGCATTTAATTTATTTTTAAGATTTTTATGTTTTCTGAAAGTCCTTGAATAAATCGTTAAAAGCACTGGGTGCTATTCGTCTCCTAAGGTTTCCTAGTTATACATACTTGATTTTTTAAACAAAATAAAAATAAAACTTTGGCGAAACCTGATTCGTTTAAAAAAATATGGCGCAAAATTTTAGATCGATTTTCCATAAATTTATTTTATTAATCAAGCAATAAAATTTCCCACCAAACACAAAATATTTCAAAGCAAATATCTGTTCTAGGCATTAGAAAGTTAAAAAATTTATACATTTTTGCATTTTTTAGGCAAAAAGTGCTTTTTAACAAAAATATTTTTAAGAATGTATAACATGTGTTTCTAAAATGTATCTTTAACGAGATAATTTTAATATGAAAAACACAGTGACCGTCTTGCTCTCAACATAAGCAGACGTTTTAAAGAATTTAGGTAACCGTTGTTTATCAGAAAAAAAATACGTACAAGATCGACCTGCACCGTGTTCCTCTTGCTATTTCTTTTTTAATAACAAAGAATTTTAAACTAATAAAAACAACAAACAAATGATAATTAAATGCCCACAAGGCCTCCCAACCTTGGGGACAATCGATTTGCAGTTTTAGCAAATTCTAGTCATACCAAAAGAACAATAGCAAAAACTAAAGATTTTAATCCATTGCCGCAACTTCCACAACTCCAACCTCTAAACACAAAATAAATTGTCAAGTGATTCAAACAAACCTCTATCTAGATACTCATGTTTCGCGCTACTTAAATTTAAATTTTAAAGCTGGGATTACAAAACAGAAAATTGTTACAAAAACCTTTATGTGTACCTTATTTTACCAGTCCCAATAGAAATGCGGATTTTAGAAGCAAAGTTGTAAAAAAATGCAATTTTTGGAATTTTCGTCTCATTGCTAAATTTATTGCATAATGTTAATACGAGGGCCTAGCACAGAAAGAGAATAGTTAGTTTTTTAAAAACATTTTCAATATAATTTTCTGAAACTTCAATACTCTTAGTCCAACGCTTATCTAGCAATTCTATCCATTGATTAAAATAGTTTTCCTCAAGGCCTTCAAATTAATGGTTTACAACTGTAATTGCATCTTCATTTGAGGTAAAACGCTTGCTAGCTAGGCATTTTTTAGATTTTGGAACTGGTAAAAGTTACTGCGAAATAAATTAGGAGAATAAGGTGGTTGATCAAGCAACTCGTACTTTAATTCATTGATTTTAGCCATTGTTAAAACACTCTTGTGCGCTGGTGCGTTGTCTTGATGAAAAATTATTTTTTTGTGTTGTAAGCCAGGACGTTTTTGACGAATTTTTACATTTAATTGATTTAAAATGTTTCAATTGTACTCTGAATTTATTGTTTTACCCTTTTGCAGATAGTCAATCAATAAAATACCTTTAAAGTCCCAAAAATCCGTTGCCATAACCTTACCAGACGATTAAATTGTTTTTGACTACTTTGGGGCACTTCCTCCAGCTTCAGGTCATTGCTTGGATTGTTATTTTGTCTCGGGAGTATAGTAGTATATCCATATCTCATCAACAGTTATGAAACGACGCTTAAAATCGATTTCAGGTTAAGAAATTTTCATTCTTATGCGTTTTTAACAATTGCTGCACCCATTTTGCAGAAAACTTTTTCATCTGTAGTTCTTCATGAAAAATTGAATAGACTCGATAATTTGAGATGCCCATGATATTAGCTATTTCATGCACTTTTATTCATCGATTATTTAATGCCATATCATGCACTTTGGCTGCAATTTCTGTTGTTGTTGCTGTTTCTGGACGTCCACTACGTGGTTCATCCTCAATGCTTGTACGACCGCGTTTAAATTCAGCAACCCAATTTTTTACTGTTGCATATGAAGGAGCACTTTCACTTAATACATACATTTACCATATCATTATGAATTTCTTGTCCCGATAAACCTTTTTTATTGAAATATTTAGTGATTCCACGAATTTCTAATTTTTCCATTGTAAAAAAATCGCGGATGCGTTTCCGAACTGCATCGTAGTTGCAAATATCGGGTACAATTTCACTCATGTTTTCACTGCGCTAAAATGTTTTGTTTAAATAAAGTAATTTCTGGATTGAATTAAAAAATATATAATTTTAAAGCTTCAAAACTAAATCTATGTATAGACGGTTGTCAGATCACACAATGTTGTCAGATCTAGCAATGTTCTAATAATGTACTGACATTGAAAAATTGTTAGCAAAAAGTAAATTCTCAATACTTTTTCTTACAACGTTGGCAGACACAAATTTTAAGTTCACACGGTTGTTAGACAGTTTATGAACATTTTTCGGACGAGATTGTAAGATCTGACAAACGTCTATACAAAGCTTAATACACATTTTAGCATTTAATGACATTCTATGACATTCTAGCTGAAGACTTTCAGAAAATATTAAATTCTTATAAATCTGATTGAAAACAAAATTTCTACCTAGTTTGACCCTAATCTTTACTATGGAACCTTGGCTTCACGTAAAATTCTATCATATTCGGACCAGCCGTTTACAAATACCAGATTTATTTGCCAAAAAAAATTTCGATTCTGCGTCACTGTGCATTACTTTATTTTTGAAAAATTATCTGCATTTTATTTTAACACTATATGTGCCAATATTCCGGATTAGCGTTCAAAAGAATGATCTGTGTGAAATCATTCGTAGACATTGACATCCATAGACATTGAATTCAAGAAAATTATAAATATAACGCGTAATCTGTTAGTTATACGGTGGGATTAAATTAATATTACTAAAAATGTTAAATTTATTAAATTTATTTTATCAACCATATGAAACATGAACTCCTTCAGTGACTGTGTTATTTGAATGACCAAACAAATATACAGTGTTTGACACCGTGACGTACTTAAACATAAATCACTCAGTCACTATTTTTATAGGTCAAGGTACTTTACCTTAGAACATAAAATACATTTCTTTAAATAGTAAAAATGCCAAAGTCTAACATTCTCTGTAAACTACTTAATATTTTAATGACCCTTTCTTGTCAAAAGAATGCCGATTATTAGGGTTCTTTTTCTGCAGGCGAAATTTTTCAAGTGTATAATAAAACAAGAGATATAATGACAACGTTATGCTAATTAAATTGAAATTTCTTTCTAACTGAATATATAAATTATGAATTAATTAAGTATAACGAATTATTTAAAGGCAAAAAAAAAAGAACGAAAGAAAAAAATAAAATAATAATAAACAAATCTAAAACTCACAATATCGCAATAAACAGCAAATGAGAATAGAAACCCCAAGAAAAGGTTAACAAACTCCACAAACATTTAAATACGACTAGACATTTTTTAAAGATTTATTTCAAATAAATTTCATTTGGTGGCGAAAAGCTAAATAATAATCCAGAATTGAGGTGATGAGTGCAAGACTGGGCTAAACCACAATCATAGCTAATAAAGTTACTTTAACATTTTCTTTTAATTTGCGGGGGTTTTAAATAGGCCAAGTGCTGCTATCTATTGGCTTTAGTACTAAATATGTAGTACTAAATAATGTTGGGATGCTAATTCTGCATTATTGACATTTTTATATATTTGTGGCTTAGACCACTCTTGCACTCATCGCCTCAATTATGCATGCAATTTTTGAAACGCTTTATTTGATTTTAAATTGCTATGAAATTAATTAAGAATTTCGTAGAATGAAATATGACAAGAAATTTCATCAAAAAAAAAAAACTTTAAATATGAGTGAAATATGCAAAAGAAACATGTGTAATTCTTAAATATTTGTATAATTTTTGGGGGCGACGTATGTATAATAAAAGGGCAATAACTTCTTTTGTTTCATTTAAGAAACCGCCAAAGGAAAACTGTTTCAAAATAATAAGAAATTAACAAATTAACCTTGAAAATTATAAAAGAATGCCATGCAATGCAGGCTTTAGTCAAAAATAAAAAAAAAACATTTAACTAAAATATTTAAATACTGGGAATTGTAAAATTCGGCTTGAACTAAAAATAAATAATGGTTTTATCTTTCGTTGAAATCTTATTTTAAGTCATAACTTTTTGTGAACTTAATTTAAATCATAAAAAGAACAATTGTATACTTTTCATTTTTGATCTGCCCAATTAAATACTTCATAATGAATTTGGGAGAGTGTATGCCTTTGTGAGCTTTGTGTCTAATTAATGTTTAAATGTTTTATTAAAAATTTGGGGGTCAATAATCTAAGAAACTATTGCAGCGTATTGCGGTGATGTAGAGCTGCAGGAAGTTTATTCCACATACAATTAGTACAGCTAAAGAACGAGTTTTCCCTGTAGTGTGTTGTACGATCCGTTGTTTAGTCGACCATGAATGTATGAGCAACAAATTACGGGTTTCGGTAACAAGTTCTCTAATTTCAACAGAATACTTTGCATTATAGTATCGATAGAATAGTGAAACACAATCCCCAATGCGGCGATTCTCCAGTAAATCAATAGAGTTGGATCCCTACTGTCACCGGTAAACTTCTTCGCCCTGTTGCATTCCATTCTCGGTCGAATATAGTTGGTGTAACTAGTAAGGAGATCAGATGTAGTGAATGTAATTTCTACACTGTTTTAAGAAACCAAGGCAATTGAATGCTTCTTTTGGCACTTGAAAAATGATTTCAGTCCAGCGAACAACACACTGGAAAGAACTTAAAGAGCATTTGATTCCTTAATATTTCAACCGTTCATGAAAATACATAAAGCAACATGATCTGTGGTGCGTTTGCGTGTTAATATACAACATTGAGCCTTGTGTGCATTAAAAACGACTCTATTCGTACCACCCCATTCGGAGATTGTTACACGATCTTGGTTAATAGTGGAAGGCCAATGTAAGTGGCATACGACCGCGGGCGGCAACAGTATTGCCTGTGAATAAAAGTTTTGTTTGTTTATAAAATTATTCATACACAAAGTTTTTAGTACCGCAATTCAATTAATCTGGCAATGCTGTGAGAAGCCGCATCGGAGCATTGCGGTTGATTCAAACTTGAACTCGTTTGGTCAGATCCCTTCTCTGCCAACTGGTATAATGCGACTTCTGAGGAAACTCGTTATAAATCGAGAAAAAGTTTAACGGACATCAAAAGCAATCAGTTTCGATAACAGAGCACCATGATAGTCTATACCTTGGAAATATCTAGAGCCCACGCTTTACAAAACGATGTGTAAAACGACACCATTTTTCTGGGTTTTTAATATTTTTTGAGTGATTTTCACACAAATTTCCTAGAACAACATTCAATAAGTTTTACTGAATCAGAATGAAACCATTTTTAATTTGCTATGTGGAATTGTAATTATAAGAATTTCTAGGTTTCATTCCGAAAAAAAGTTTCGTTTTACTTTTTCTATAGAAGCAAAATACGGAATTAATTACACTTCCGAACGGAATTAAATTCTGTGACATGGCTGATAATTTGCTTGATGTTCACTTTTACCTTATGTAAAGATTCGGTAGTTGAGAAAATCACGATCAGGCTTGGCTTCCAGACTAAACTGTAGCTGGGTTTTGTAGGCATTAATCACTGAACATTCAGAGTCTGACTATGCAACGATACGGCGATTAAGAGCTCTCGGGTCTACGATCCCATGCTTATTGGTCTGGCTCAGTGCTGCTTTGGTTGGTCACAAATCG